>CM077671.1:288352853-290752853 GCA_039707655.1 Elymus sibiricus | reverse complement strand
GGGCGCTCGCCAACATGGTTGTTGTAGGGTTGCACGAGCCCCCAGGTGCCAGTGTAGTCGAGTCGCCTGGCGTCCACCCCAGACGCGCCAGGGGTGCCGGGAGGCGTGCCGCGGCGCCTCCGCCGCGCGGCCGGCAGCCCCCACAGGCCCCCGCCTGCGTCAGGGGCTAACTCGTGCGTGCACGACGAATCTGGTCTCGCCTTCAACGGGTGCGGGTCGCGACACGTTTCTCGCAGGCGTCCGCTCGTCCTTGGCGTCTCGGCGGTCTGTCGAGTGGCCCTACGGACGCGAGCCCCCTGGCCCGTGTCATAAGGAAGGGCCTGGACCTCGCCTGTCGTGGTGGTGTGTCCAGCTGCGCGGCATATCTCGTTGTCGTGGCGCTCGCGGGCAACGTGGAAACGCTGCAGTCCACGGGCCACGAGGAGTGCGATTCGCTCGCGCGCCGGGTCACGGCAGGCGCGGGGTAGGATCAGGGCGGCGAGCGTGCGCCGCGCGATCGATCAGCGTGACAGCCCCCGGTGCCTGTCCATGGTCGAGCTAGAGACGGTATCCCCCGACGGGGGGGGGGGGCAAGGTGACGCGGGGTGCCGAAGACCGTCGCCGTCGCCCGGGCAACGCGAGCAGCCCGTCGTTCGGCGCGGACTCGGCGTCCCTTGGTCATGGAAATGGCGTGCGGAGGCAAGATGCAGCTCGAATGAGGGTTCCGACACGCCCCCTACCTAGCGCGCCAAATGTCGGATTCCAGGCTCCGCAAAACCCTAAGGAGTTCAAACCCAAGGGCGTGTGCGAAGATTCCCCAACAGCTTCACTCCCTCCAAGCTCACAACACGATAACCCCGCACGATGGCGAGGAAGAAGACGGCACGCAAGAGTTTACCCAGGTTCGGGCCGATGCGAAGCGGAAAACCTTACTCCTGCGTTTGGTGGATTGCCTCACGAGGAGGTTTGTGGATGAACTAGTACAGTGGTGTGTTGCTCCGCGAGTGCGTTCCTTCGACCCCCTCCACTGAATAGCCTAGCCTCTATTTATAGCGGCCCGGGTCCTCTTCCCTTATTGCAAGGGCGGGAAGGAATCCCACAACGGCCATATTCAAAGGGGGACAGGAGGTACACCCTATCCTGACGAAAGGCGGTCTCCGCCTGCAAAGCTGCCGTTGGTGATGCAGAGGTGGGCTCGGCGATGACGTCTGTTCTGCGGGGCTCGGGTTCTTGGTCTCGTTGCACCAGAAGGGAAACCTTTGGGGGGAGCTTTGGGAACCTGCGCTCGTCCTTGTCTCCTTTGCACCGAAGAGGAAATTGTCCCCTCTGGCGCGCTGACGCTCGCCTGGCCTGACTAGCGTCACCTTTGACCTCCTGAGGCCTAGCATTGCATAGAGATCTCCGCTGCTCGGGAGGAGGCCTGGGGAGGCCTAACCTCCTACGGGTCTTGGCGCTGTCTCCCTCGCGAGCTCGGGGTCTCGCGAGGGCCTTGTGTTGAGCGGGGCCGCGCTGGGCCATACTCGGTCGTTGAGGTGGGCCACGCCCTGGGCCGCAGGCAGGCAAGTCTGGGTACCCCGGTATCCAGAATGCCGATAGCGGCAGCCCAAAATTTTATTCGGTGTGGCAAAAAACTAGCGCGCACAGTCATCGGACACAGTCCCTTTACCATAACTGTGTGCAATATTCAACAACACAAACGAACCCTATAGTTTATCGCGTGCATGATGGGACTGAACGTGGAAATTTTGGTCTCCAAGCTTCCGGCGTAAGATATCGGATACTACATTGCACACGGTACTTGCATTTCATTTCCGTTAGGAAGAGAAAATGGGGACGGCAAGTTTTGGTTCGAATTTTCCTCGTTACATTGGTCATCGACGTCATTGCTTAATTTAACAACAATTGCAAATTTGAATACTACACAAAAGAGCCTACATCACTGCCCACACTTACCTAATTGAGCAACTAAACATTAGTTAGTTGACCTAAACATTACTCTAACAAAAGACCATCACTCTAAACAGAGACTAATATTCTGCCTGGCATTCGTTGATCTCTGCCGCCTCCTCGATGCCCAGCTCCCGCTCGACGAACTCCGGTGTAAGGAGATCCATGGCACCCATCGCCACATACTCCACCAGCATCTCGCAGTCCTTGTCCACCATCTCTTTGGATAAGGCCGCCATGAGCCGGGCATGGGCGGCCTTGGTCCTGGCATGGACGGCCACAATCTTGGCTAGGGAGGCTGTCGATGAACGGACTCCCGGTCAAGCACACTCAGCAATTACCAACTCATTGGACGTGGGTTGTCGACCGGTGTCAGAGAAGGCAGCTGTGATTTGTGCAGTGACCGACACGAGATGGGCGTGGGCGGCCTCGAGATGGGACCGGGCGTCCTCTATTAGGGCTACGGAGACCACTGAGAAACTGACAGCTGATGTGTCGTTCTCACCATTTGCTATCCACGTTGCGGTTGTTGCTGCCGCCCTCTCAGCTGCAGTAGCTGCCCTTTCGGTTGCTGCAGCCGCCCTATCGGAGGTAGCGGCCGCCTTCAAGCATGTTGGGAGAGCGCTCATGGCTGATGCGGCCGCGGTCGGGCCGGAGTGGGTTGCCGAAGTTGCCCTCACGACGGGGATCCATGTCCCCATCTTTCACCGGCGACGATTGAACAGTAAAATGGTCTGAGGAGTCAGTGCGGTAAACTAGCTGGCGGGGGACTGTAGCCAAAGAAGCTTCCGGCCTAAGCCATGCATGTATGAGGATTGGCCCAAGATATTTTGTACTTCATCACACATGATGCATAATCATGAACTGTTTGTGAAAGACTTTATTTTCAAAATGTTTTTAAAACAAAAAATGGGGTTACTTCGACAAAGGACGGCGTTTTGATTGCAATAAGATTTATCTCGCAGTGAACACTGACCAATAGCAGTGTCATGCTAAAATATGGAATTATTCAGGGTTTGTTTGGCATTTTTATACATTAATTGAGTTTTCTAGACATTTAAAGTGTATAATTCAAATTTGAACTATCATCCCAATGTCCGGTGCATCATAATGGGTTGAAAAAACATATTAGTGTCCATGGCTTCATCTTTATGTCACGGGCAAGAAATGGGAATGAATTTCAAACATATCGTCATCTTGGCTTGGCCACAAATGTTGAGAAACTTAGTTTTTAAAATACTGTAAATCCAAAACACATCAGAAATTCGAAAAACTTGGCATGTTGTCATGACATGGCTCATATGTGCCATGGTAAAAAAACTGTCCAATTTGAGACAAGTTTAGGCACAAGTCCCTTACAAACCGGAGCTTCTCACGGCAAGCTTTGTGGTTCCGATAGGGAACACGTCACCTTACGTGGGCAAAACGACATTCACTCATCTTCTCGCCATGAACTTTTTTAGAGGCAACATATACAAGTAGGAGTGTCTTGCTAAAATATGGAATTATTCAGGGTTCTTTTTGCATTTTTATACATTAATTAAGTTTTTCTAGGAATTTAATGTGGATAATTAAAATTTAAACTAAAATCACAAGGTTTGGTGCATCAAAATGGGTTGAAAAATAATATAAGTGTCCATGGCTGCATTCTTTGGGCCCTGTGCAAGATATGGGAATGAATTACAAACATCTCGGGGTCTTGGCTCGGCCACAAACATTGAGAAACTTGGTTTTAGATTCTTGTATAAATCAAAAACTCGTCAGAAATTCGTGAAACTTGTCATGGTGTCATGACATGGCTCATATGTGCCCTGGTAAAAAAATTGTCCAATTTGGGACAAGTTTTGGCACAAGCCCCTTACAAAACAGACGTTCTCATGGGAAGCTTTGTGTCTTCGATATGGAACGCGTCATCTTACGTGGGCGAATCGACATCCGCTGCATCTTCTCGTCTTGAACTATTTCTAGAGACAACATATACCAAAATGAGTGTCGTGCCAAAATATGAAATTATACATGGTTCGTTTGGCCCATTTATACATCAATTGACTTTTATATGCATTATTTAACGTGCATAATTCAAATTTGAACTACAATCACAAGGTCCGGTGCATCTGATGATTGGCTTGAAAAATCGTATAAGTGTACATGCATCTTTAGGTCACATGCAAGATACGGAATGAATTTCAAACATCTTGAGGTCTTGGCTCAGCCACACAAACATTGAGAAACTCGGGGTTTAAATCATGTAAATCAAAAACTCGTCAAAAGATTCATGAAACTTGGCATGGTGTCATGAACATGGCACATATGTGTTGTGGTAAAACAATTGACCAATTTTGGGACAAGTATTGGCACAAGCCCCTCACAAACCGGAGTTTCTTACGGGAAGCTTTGTGGTTTCGATATAAAACACTTCACCATACATGGGCGAATCGACATCCACTGCCTCTTCTCGTCTTGAACTATTTCTAGAGGGAACATATACCAAAATGAGAGTGTCGTGCAAAAATATGAAATTATACATGGTTCGTTTGGCCTTTTTATTCATTAATTGACTTTTACATGCATTATTTAATGTGCATAATTCAAATTTGAACTACAATCACAAGGTCCGGTGCATCTGATGATTGGGTTGAAAAATCATATAAGTGTACATGCATCTTTACGTCCCATGTAAGATATGGGAATGAATTTCAAACATCTCTGGCTCTTGGCTGGGCTTTGTTTTCCTATTTGAGACTCGTTTTTAATATATATTTTCTTCTAGAGAGAACATTGATAATATTACATTAAATTATAGTAAATCTAGAACTCACACAAAATTCAAGAAATTGGGCATGGCGTCATGATATAGGACAAATATGCTATGGTATTTTTCGTGTCCACTTTGGGAAAAGGCGCACACATTAATAGGGACCAAAAGCTTTTTGGAAGAAAGAACTGTCACGTTTCCACGCAAACGGTTGCATTATTTTCAAACCGTGGGCGTTCTACTGCCATTACGTGCTGCCAAGGATCGCACTCTTTTATTGGCTATTGCCTATGAGGTGTCGTGCGAGCGGCTACTTGAATTGACAGGAGGCGTGCGAGCTGGCCTCCACTGCGCAGGCTCACCGAGAGGCGTGCGGGCACCACGCCGCAGGCTCACCTGGAAGCGAGCCCTTTGACCTCCATATCCACCCTCATCGCTTCCAACTTCTCCATCAATGGCGACCAAGCCGCTGTTTAATAGGTGGCTTTACTGCCCACTCACTCACAATCCTCTATATATCTCCGGCACCCATTCCCCTCCATCAGACCTCCACGGTGACCTACGCCATGGCGCACAAGGATCATATGCCACTAGTCTTCCGGTTTGGTGAAGTCGATACCGAGCCGGAGGAGAAAGAACATAAAGACGAATGGAACACCATGTGTTGGGGATATAACCCCGTGGTGAGACCCGCCTAGGTGGGGCCGGGTCATGAGGTTGGCGGCTTAGCGATAAGGTTTGGAAGAAGCTTGCTCAATGGGCCTGGAGGCCCAGAGGGAGAAGACAGTGTATGACCCGGTGGCGTAAGCCGCCGGGGGCGGCTTGTCCGACAAGGTAGGAGTAGTTAGAGGCAAGGACGGTTATCAAGTACGACCCGGCCCGGACTCTTGTAAGCCCAGGGCCTCGACTTGTGGATATAAAGGCGGGTTACCTAGGCGGCTTAGGCCACGAAATAACTCATCGATAGCTAGGTCAAGCGAACTCGCTCCCGTGTAATCGATATCCAATCAATACAACTCAAAGCAGGACGTAGGCTTTTACCTCTTTCCGAGAGGCCGAACCTGGGTAATCCTTGTCTCTCTATTCCGATCAACCCCTTCGAGCTCACCGCCTTAGCGATGGCCTCGAACCTAAGTCCTTTCACTAGGACATCTGCCATGACAAAACCACGACAGTTGGCGCCCACCGTGGGGCAGATGCTCGGTGGTGTGGAGTTCTCGAAGGGCTCTCTCACAGGGATCGCAGGATATGCTGTCGGCAGGATGACCAAGAGTCGCCGCGACAAGCTCTACATCGACGACGCTGGCTGGGGCCCCGAGGCCGACTCAATCGAGTACGGGTACCGGGTCCCCTTCGGCAGAATTCATGTCTTCATTGGCAAGCTTGGCGGATCTAAGCCCGGGCCGGATATCTGCACCGACCTCATTGAGCCGGCCCGGCGCGCGCAACCCTCCCGAGTTAACCCGGGCTGGAAGCGCGTCTTCGTCGGCTTTACCCAAGGCGCGGAACTTGAAGGTTCCATGTCGCGGGAGGAAACCCTCATCTGCTCAGAGGATGGATCCTCAAGCGAGGAGGCGGAATCAATCTACCAGCTTCACAACGGCGGGCTTGGGGGCTACTTTGAGGGCTACCCTCACCCGGAATACTATGAGCCGCCGAGCCGAGCCGCTGTCTTCATGGCAGGATCGGCACCAGCTCCTGGGAGCACGGCCGCTGGCGCGACCGGGTCTGGATCAGGGAGGCCGCCGGCTGAAGTTTTGCTAGATCTGATGAATGAACTTAGGACTCTGATGGGAACCGAGGTGATGGCCGAAAACCAAGCAGCCCGTAACACGGAAATTGCGAGGTTGAAGGACCAGATGGCCGGTGCCCAAGAGGAAATCAATGCGCTGAAGGCTCAGATGGATGCTGAGTCGGAACGCCTCAGTGCGGAAGCTTTTCGCCTTGATCTGGATCAACAGACCGCAGATGCAGTCCATCGGATGAGGCACCAGAGTCGCCTGCCAGATCAATATGAGGCCAGGAATCTTCTCAACACGCCAGGGACAGGACGGAATGCACCTCTGACCGTAACCCGGACGGCGGAAGTACCTGGGAGTAGGGCGGCGGTTCAGCATCGGCAGCCAGACCCGCCCCGCAGGAAACAGAACCCGCCGCAGCCTTTTCCGACACCGCCCGGTCATTATTCTAACCCGGCGGAGAACATGGTGGCAGCGGCAGTCAGACTTGGCACGCTCCCCATCCCTGATGGAATGCCTTTTGCGGAAGAAGTGCGGAGCGCCATTGGATATTTGCAGACAGCGGTGGCGCAACGGGAAAAGTATGCTTATAGCCGGAGCCGCGTGCACTCGACCCCTATCCCAAGCCGCAGTTACAGTCGGCGTATAGAGTCGCCTGCGATCTCTAGCAGCGATCGACGTCGGCATCCGGCACGGGATGACCCGCCTGCTGTCGATGCCCAGACGCTGGTAGACCGTGCGAGAGCACAGCGAGAGGCGGCAGCAGCGGTAGCTGCGGCGGCTTACCAAGAACCCACAGTAGCACCTTCTGTTTCAGTAGGAGCCGGAGTAACCTCCAGGGCTGTGGGACTGCCGTGCTTAGTGCCGGCTTTACGAAACGAACGCCTGCCGAAGGATTTCAAGGGTCCCCACAAGGTGCCAAATTATACTGCTGATCTGCCTCCGGAAGCTTGGATCGAGAGTTATGAACTAGCCATGGAGATGTTAGACGTCAGCGATGCAGTCTGCGCCAAGTATTTCATCATGATGCTGGAGGGGCCGGCTCACACGTTGTTGAAGGGTTTGCCACCCAACACCATTAATTCCTGGGCCGAGTTGAAGGCGAAGTTCATCAAGAATTTTCAAGGAACGTGCAAGCAGCCTATGAGGATTGTGGATTTGGATCATTGCGTGCAGCGTGAGGATGAGTCGGCCCATCGTTGGGTCCGGCGGGTTTCAACCATTATCCACTCCTCTGATAACATCACGGCGGCTCAAGCGGTTCTGATTCTGGAGAAGAATTGCCACTTTTTGCCCCTGAAGGAGAAGCTTGGACGGCTCAAACGTTCGTGCTAGGACATGGGGGAACTCATGGCGGCTCTCACCAAGTATGCAAACTCTGACAACACAAAGGAGCCTGGTTCTGATGATGAGAAATCGGCTAAGGGTAAGAAGAATAGCAATGGCAAGAGTCAGCAGCAGAACGGGGGAGGAAATAATAATAATGGCAACGGCGGAAAGCGGAAGCACCTGGAGGGCGGGTCAGACCCGGTGGCCAACACTAGTGCTGGAGGCAACCGTGCCAAGGGCAATGGTAAACTGCCTTTTGGCAAGTCTAAGCCTTTCAATATGGAAGCAATGTTGAATGCCCCCTGTCCAAAACATAGTGTTCCCGATAGACCATCCACTCATGCCTGGAAGGATTGTTGGGTCATGCGGGAGTTCCGGAATTATAGCATTAACCAGCATCAGGGTGGCGGCAGTGGACCGTCCGGTGGGTCAGGATCCGGCTCTCCCAGGTCCGGCTTTGGGGCAGGCGGCTCAGGTTCTGGCTACCAAGGTCAGGGAAACAATGGAGGTCACCATCAATAGTCTGGCAATGGAGGTCAGCAACAAAACAACCAGTCCGGTTATCAGAGTAACCCGAAGCAGCTTAATGGAGGCCAATATCATGTCTTTACGACGAGCCTTGACAAGCGGGATCAGAAGGTGTGCAAGCGGGCGGTTAGTGCGGTCATGCCGACTCTCCCACAGTAGTTGAAGTGGTCTAAGTATGACATAACTTGGAGCAGGGAGGATCACCCGCCGCGTGTGGATAACCCGGGGCAGTTGGCCTTGGTAGTGCCCCCCAAGTAGGAGGCTACGTGTTCACCAAGGTGCTTATGGATGGTGGTAGCAGCATCAACATCCTGTATTATGACACGTTTCGCCGGATGAACTTGCTTGACAAGGATCTTAAACCATCTTCGACGGTTTTTCACAGTGTGGTGCCCAGAAAATCGGCTTACCCAGTAGGAAAAATTTCCCTGGAAGTAGCTTTTGGTGATGAGTTTAACTATAGGGTGGAGACCTTATGGTTTGAGGTGGTCAAAATCAAGAGCCCGTACCACGCTTTATTTGGGCGGCCGGCTTATGCCAAGTTCATGGCTAGGCCTTGTTATGTTTACTTGCAGCTCAAGATGCCTGGATTAAACGGAACGATTACAGTGCATGGTGATCAGAAGATTGCTCTTGAGTGCGAGGAAGGCGATGCTGCGTATGCAGAATCAAGTTGTGCCGAGGCGGAGCTCAAGTTTTATCAGGAGAATGTTGACCCGGCAGATATGACCCCGTTGAAGAAGCCCAACACGGAATCTGAGCCGCCCCTTAAGATATGACCCCGTTGAAGATACCAAGCTGGTGGATTTCACTCCTGGCGACTCATCGCAGCAGTTCACTATTGGGGCCAATATGGATCCAAAATAGGAAAGCGCGCTCATCGAATTCATCCGTGAGAATCGGGACATCTTTGCATGGAAACCTTCTGACATGCCGGGTGTGCCGAGACTATTCGCTTAGCGCCACCTTAATGTGGATCCTAAGTTCAAGCCGGTCAAACAGTTCCTCCGTCGTTTCAATGAGGAGAGGCGTAAGGCTATTGGAGAAGAGGTGGCCCGGCTCTTGGCAGCGGGGTTCATCGTAGAAGTTTTTCACCCGGAGTGGTTAGTTAACCCGGTGTTGGTACTCAAGAAGAACGGCACATGGCGGATGTGTGTAGATTACACCGATCTCAACAAGGCGTGTCCGGTTGATCCATTTGCCCTCCCCCGTATCAACCAGATCATTGATGCAACGGCGGGTTGTGAGAGTTTATGTTTCCTGGATGCTTATTCGGGTTATCATCAGATCAAGATGGCAGTCAAAGACCAAGAGAAGACGTCTTTCATTATGCCTTTTGGAGCTTTCTGCTATGTGTCTATGCCTTTCGGGCTCAAGAGTGCTGAGGCGACTTATCAGCGTTGTGTGCAGAACTGTCTTCATGGTCAAATTGGGCGCAATGTTCATGCTTATGTGGATGATATTGTGGTCAAGTCAAGGAAGAAGGAGACTCTGTTGGCTGATTTGAAGGAAACTTTTGATAATCTGCGGGTTTACAAGATGATGCTTAACCCGGCAAAGTGCGTATTTGGTGTACGTGCAGGCAAGCTCTTGGGGTTCTTGGTCTCCGAGCGGGGCATTGAGGCTTACCCGGACAAGATAAAGGGCATTACTTCTTTGTCTAAGCCGGCGTGTATTAATGATGTTCAACGCTTGGTGGGTCGTATCGCTGCTCTGAGCCGGTTCATAAGCTGCCTGGGTGAGAAAGCTATTCCTCTATATCAGATGATGAAGAAGACATATGACTTTGTCTAGAGTGATGCGGCTACTGAGGCGTTTGAGGCGCTCAAGAAGCAGTTGGCTAAGCCGCCCGTTTTGGCTGCTCCGGTAGAAAAGGAGCCTTTGCTCCTATATGTGGCGGCTAACAACAGAGCTATCAGTGCTGCAGTTGTGGTGGAGCACAAGGAGGCGGGTAAAGAGTACCTAGTCCAGCGGCCGGTTTACTATGTCAGTGAGGTTTTGACGGAATCCAAGCAGAGATATCCACATTGGCAAAAGCTGGTGTTTGGGGTATTCATGGCCAATTGCAAGCTGAAGCACTATTCCCTTGGGCATCCAATCACAGTGGTCAGTTCTGCTCCTTTGGGAGATATCATTCAAAACAGAGAAGCTACTGGTAGGATTGCTAAGTGGGCAATTGAGCTTGGGCCTCTTAATCCGAAGTGTGTGCCCCGGACGGCTGTAAAATATCAAGCCCTGGTGGACTTCATCAATGACTGGACAGAGTGTCAAGCACCTGAGGAGAAGCCGGACAATACATATTGGACGATTCATTTTGATGGTTCCAGGCAATTGGAAGGCTCGGGGGCTGGAGTTGTTCTAACTTCCCCGCGAGGTGACAAGTTCTGTTATGTTTTGAGGTTAATGTTTCCTTGTACTAACAATGCAGCTGAATATGAGGCTTTGCTTCACGGGCTCCGTGTGGCCAAGGAGATGAATTTGAGCCGGGTCCGATGTCTTGGCGACTCAGACCTGGTGGCTCAGCAAGTCTCTGGCACGTGGGACTCTAAGGACCCTCGCATGGCGGCTTATCGCCAGGCGGTTGATGTTATTACTGGCCATTTCAAGGGCTATCAGGTGGATCATATTGATCGACGAGGAATGAGGCGGCTGACGCATTGTCAAGACTGGGGTCTCAGCGTAAGCCGGTGCCCCCTAATGTGTTCTTGGACGTATTACATCACCCGTCGGTTAAGTTACCGTCGGAGGAGGATCTGGCTATACCTTACCCAGAAGGACAATTGGTGGTGGCTCTCCTTGCAATCCCTGATTGGACATTGCCTTATATGGCGTACCTGACCAGAGGTGAGTTACCTCAAGATGAGACCCTAGCACAGCAGATCATAAGGCGGTCCAAGTCCATGACTATTGTCAATGGCGAGTTACACAGGCGCAGCGTGACTGGCGTTTTTCGGCGATGTGTTTCTCTTGATGAGGGCCGTGAAATCCTGCAGGAAATACATGCCGGTGATTGTGGTCATCATGCCGGGTCAAAATCTTTGGTGGCCAAGGCTTTTCGACACGGTTTCTACTGGTTAATAGCTCATAAAGATGCAGAGTACTTGGTCAGTAAATGTGGCGGGTGCCAGAAATTTGGGCGACGTGCCCATGTGCCGGCTCAAGAGTTACGGATGATTCCGATCACCTGGCTGTTTGCAGTCTGGGGGCTTGATATGGTGGGACCGTTTAAGAGGTCTAAAGACAAGAAGACCCACCTCTTGGTGGCGGTTGACAAGTTTACTAAGTGGGTTGAAGCTGAGCTGGTCAGCAAGTGTGATGCAGCAACAGCAGTTCAGTTCATCAAAAAGCTGATCTTTCGGTTTGGTTATCCTCATAGTATCATTACTGATAATGGCACAAACCTATCCAAGGGGGCTATGAAGGAGTTTTGCGATAGTGAGCATATCCGCCTCGATGTATCTTCTGTGGCTCACCCACAGTCTAATGGACAAGCAGAGCGTGCTAACCAGGAAATTTTGAGAGGGATAAAACCCCGGCTTATGGTTCCTTTGTAGCGCACGGCGGGTTGTTGGGTGGAGGAGTTACCTTCAGTTCTTTGGAGCATAAGAACCACCCCTAACAGGTCAACATGCTATACGCCTTTCTTCATGGTTTAGGGCGCATAAGCTATTCTCCCCAGTGATATTCGTCATGACTCGCCTAGAGTGGCAACTTATGTGGAAGCTGATAATGAGGCGGTGCGTCAGGATGCTTTGGATTCCTTAGACGAAGAACGGGATCTTGCAGCAGCTCGGTCCGCGATTTACCAGCAAGACCTGTGTCGCTATCATAGCCGCAGGGTCAAGACCCGGACGTTCCAAGAAGGCGATTTAGTACTCCGGTTGATTCAAGAACAGTCAGATATGCATAAGTTATCACCTCCTTGGGAAGGACCATTTGTGATCAGCAAAAATCTCAACAATGGCTCCTATTATCTCATCGATATACGGGAGAGTGACAAGTCACGCACTTCTGGGGAAGAGACTAAAAGGCCGTGGAATATTGCTCACCTTCGGCCATACTATACTTGAGCCGCCGGTCCGGCTCTCATCAATGTACATACCCCTGTCATTGTATATACCATATCTTATGATATAATAAAGTTGGCATCCCCATGATTAGGGGCTTCTGCCATTTTTTCTGCACTAAGTCTCGCGCAAAGGAGTGGATCCTTCATCAGGTCACTTGGGGGCTTCCAACCCGCTGGGTTTAGCTTTCATACCCTCTTGGCCAGGCTTTATATGCCATGAATCTCGTGCAAAGGAGTGAATCCTTCATCAGGTCACTTGGGGCTTCCAACCCTCTGGGTTTAGCTTTCATACCCTCTTGGCCAGGCTTTATATGCCATGTTTGAGTTAAACCTACCTGTTTGCATCTTGCTACTCCGCCATGTGACCCGCCGAACTCTTGACAGTCAATCTTGCTTAGAGACCCTGAACTTTCATAGTCAATCTCGCACAAAGACCCTGAACTTGTCAAGGTTTAAATGGAGGCTTTTGTCACGAGAGAGCCGGCTTACAGTGAGCTAGCATAAACTCGCCTTGTCTGCTGTAGTCTCTCCGCTATGTGGCCCGTTCGTACTCTTAGCAATGTCAATCTTTTAAAGACCCTGAACTTGCTAAGGTTTAAACGACGGATTTATGTCACGTGAGAGACAACTTACGAGGTTTTCAGGCATTTATGCCTAGCTTCTTCGGAAGCAATACAAATTTTTTCCACAAAAACAAGAACTATCTTGTCCTGTTGTGCCTTGAAAGCCGGCTTATAGGGCAAGAAGATATGCAAATTGCTTGTTTTTTGCAGGTATTTTTCATGATAAGATTCTAAGTCTTTTGGGTAACTCCGGCTTGGCATTGCTCATGGAATATAACCCGTTGGGAAGTCAAGGCAGTCAGACGATTATATATCAAGACAATTATGCTAAGTCGCCGGTGTATGGGCTGAAAGAAGTTTGAAAGGTGCACGAAGACACAAAAGCAGGCGATTAAATGTTTTCTACTGCTATTACAAGGCCGTCAAGGAGCCCAAAATCTGCGAAATTAAGTTTTTGCAGCAAAATATAACCCGACATGTCAACAGGGCCGTGTCACTCTCAGCTGAAGCAAGCTCTTTATTTAACTCTGAGCCGGGTCATCATGCGCCGGGTCTTCGGTCTCCCGGATCTGAAGGTTGTCCACATCCCAGTTGCAGTTTGTTAAGGCCTCAAATTCGGCTTCGTCAAGCATGATTGGAGATGGATCAACATCAGGGGCAAAGAGGTGCTTACGGCGTTGAGGAATCATACTTTTTGTTTCAATGGTGGGCCCTCGAACTCGCTTATTGTCCTCAGAGTAAGCCGCCTGATATGATGACAGGTCAGCATCTACGGCCAGCCGGCTTGCCAATATTCGGGATGCCTTCATGCAACGGGCATAGTCCTCTTGAGTAAACTGCGAGCCGTCGTCCTTCAGCTAAGGAAAGCCATCCATCATCTCAGCCGGGTTAAGCTCGGGTGCATAAGCCAGTTACCGGCTCAAAGCAGCCATTGCGCCCTTACGGGGGGCTGATCTCTTCAGTTCTTCTATCTGTTTTGGGATGGTAGAGAGGACTTCTAGAACACCCTTCATAAACTTTGGAACGCCCTTTTCAGTCATAACAGCTTTGATGGTGCAAAGGGATCTGGCATACAGCTGTTCAGTAAGTGAATATAATGCCTTCAACTTCATTAGGCTGTCATTCAGAAGTTGGCGAGTTCGTTGGCCTGCAGCAGAGATTAAGATCGTAAGTCGCCGGGCGACTCTCCATAGGATCATGTCAAAGCTTAATTACAAGTCAATAGATACTTACCAAAGACGGCTTCGGTCATCCGGTTTATGTGCCGCTTCAGGCCGGTCAGCTCTTCAGTCACCGTTGTAAGACGGCTTTCTGCGTCTTCTGCGTGCTTGGTCAGGGTGGCTTGGCTCGTTTCAGGAGATTTCTTGTGTGCTTTGAGCTCAGCCTTGATTACATCCAGCTCAGTCAAGGCGATCTGATACTTGGCGTTGGCTTCCGCTCGGCCTTCTTGTTGCAGTGCCAGACTCTTCTTAAGGTCTGACACGTTAGACTCAGCGGCATTCAAAGATAACTGCACAGGACAAGTCATAACAAGGCAAGATTGTTAGTTCTAAGCCTCCTGTCCAGCTCATACCGGTTTTTCGAAGTTTGGCAGAGTCAGTACAAGTCCCAAGCAGATTGCAAGCAATATACTTGACACTTGGGGGCTAATGTGTCTCAGTTCTTTCCTACATTACAAAGCACATAAGACTCGGATCATCTTCATGAAGATAACCCGATCTTTGGGGGCTACACGTTGCTCTACAAGTCTAAGGATCAGGTTTATAAAAAGTCCCGGGTCGTTATTGGCATAATGATCCGGCCCTTGGGGGCTACAGTTGGCTCTTATTCTATGATTGAGTGCCGGCTCATTACTTACATAATGACCCGGCCCTTGGGGGCTACAGTTGGCTCTTAGTCTATGATTAAGTGCCGGCTCATTACTTATATAATGACCCGGCCCTTGGGGGCTGCATGGCGATTCATTCGAAGATTGTAGGTGATTGAAGACCCGGCTGACCTTTTGAGAGGTAAACCGGCTCTTGGGGGCTACATAAGTATATATATGGAAAAGCAAGGGAAGTGGAGTACCTCGTATTTTTTCTTCGTCATACCAACCAAGTTGGCTTCCATGTCCCGGCTTGCAGAGAGACGGCTCAGATAGCCAGAGTGTAACTCGTCGGCAGTAAGTTTTTCTAAGTTAGGAAGATCAGATTGAATCTTTCCTTCCTTAGGAGGAGCCGCCTCGTCTTCACTGGTCTATTTTGATAATACATTAGAGAGATCTGGAGATTTATAAGCCGCCCCAGTAACAGTAACTTCTTCATGAGAAGCCACGTTTTCAGTTGTCGGCTGGGGGCTGGGCGGCTTAGGATCAGTTTCTGGATGGACCTCAGGAACCTCAACATGCATATCAGCCGGCTCATTATGCTGAGGAGCCTTGTCATGGGCGTCTTTGTCAGCTTCAGAAGGATCAATGTGAGCTTCAGGGGTGTTAGGCTTTGGGTTTTCCGACTCTGGAGCATCAGGAGTAGCGGATGATCCGCCTACCTTCCTCCGTTTGGCTTGAGCCCTATGAGCAAAGGTGAAGTTACATGTAAATGAGCAAGGATAGACTATTAATGCACGGAGTGGGATATAAAAAAATACTTACCCCGGGTTGATAATGAGAGGAGGCAACTTTGAGGCAGTTGAGTCACCGGAAGAAGGAGGCGAGTCCTTGAAAGTTAGCATTGTCAAAAACAAGTAAGCTGCAACACAAGATTAGCATACATAAGAAATAAATTTAAGGAAGGAAGTACTTCAGTGTGCCGTTTCTGAGGTGCCGGATCATTTGGTAAGCTGGCTAAAAGATCTTCAGAGCCGGTGCTCTGGGTCTGACGTCTGGTGTCACCTTGTTGTTTCTTCAAATGAAAGTTGGGATCCAAGTGAGAAAAAGGGCGAGAGTATTTTACCTTCCGTACAGCCCGCCGTATTTGTAGGACCGAAAGTATGTCTAGAGGGGGAGTGATTAGACTACTTGACCAAATAAAAGTTTTGCCTTTTCCCAAATTTTAGAGTTGGCAGTTTTAGCATTTCATGGTAAGTCAAGTACACCCTACACATGCATGTCTAAGAGTATAGCAGCGGAAAGTAATAACAAGCATGTATAGAAGGGATAGGGTAGAAGGATCAAACGCAGTTGTAGACACGATGATTTTTCCCGTGGTTCCGATAGGTGGTGCTATCGTACATCCATGTTTATGGAGTCTTCAACCCACGGAGGGTAACGGTCGCGAGAGTCCATGGAGGGCTCCACCCATAAGGGTCCACGAAGTAGCAACCTTGACTATTCCATAACGGCTTCCGTCCACGAAGGACTAGCCTCACTATGGGTAGATCTTCACGAAGTAGGCGATCTCCTTGCCCTTACAAACTTCTTGGTTCACTCCACAACACGAAGTAGGAGGCTCCCAAGCAACACCTAACCAATCTAGGAGGCACCACCCTCCAAAAGGTAATAGGCTCGGTAATGACGATGAACTCCTTGCTCTTGTGCTTCAAGATGATAGACTCCTCAACACACAATCACTCTCTCACAGATTTGGCTTGGTAGAAGAAATGGGATTGGTGGAAAGCAACTTGGGGAGGCTAGAAATCAAGATCCATATGGTTGGAGTGGAAGATCTTGACCTCAACACAAGACTAGGTGGTTCTCTCTCAGAAAACTGGATGGGGCAAGTATGGAATAGTTCTGAGTGCTTCTCATTCGAGTAGGTGGTGGTGAAGGGGTATATATAGGCATCCCCAAAAATCCAACCGTTACACACAAAATGACCAACTCGGTGACACCGATGTGTTAATCTCGGTGGTACCGAAGTGACCAAAAGGTGGCAACTTTTGAATCTCGGTGAGACCGATATAGGAAACTCGGTTGCACCGATAAGGTGACCAACGGTCAAATTCCCAATCTCGGTGGCGCCGATCCAACATTCTCGGTGGTACCGAAAATGTGAATTTGCGTAACAGAAAGTTGGCAACCTAAACTCGGTGGCACCGGTATGGAATCGGTTGCACCGAAGTGGCTAGGGTTTGGCTGAGTCTGTCTGAGGTGAGAATCGGTGGCACCGAAGTGGAAATGTTGGTTGCACCGATTTTGAGTATTTGGCTATGACAGACTTTGGTGGGAGAGCTTGTGGGTGTTTTTGGCGACTATCACTTGTGCACGTTTGAGCATATTGTTCAGCAACAAAATCTTACCCCCTTTTAATAGTATTGGCTTTCCTATGGACTCAAAGTGATTTCTCACAAATATAAAATGTAGAGTCCTCTCGCTTGAATCTTGGCCAACCTATTTCCTTGCATCTTGGGGTATCTCCACAATCTCCTTTTGCCAATCCTATCATTGAACATTTCCTGAAATATACTTGGTAGAAACATTAGTTCAATGACTTATATGTTGTTATGAATTACCAAAACCACCAAGGGAGCAAATGTGCATTCAATCTCCCCCTTTTTGGTAATTGATGACAACATATAGATCAAAGCTTCGACATATGATATAATCAATGAATATAATCGTCGCTTTGAGAGGTATGTGATAAGCAAGAGTTACCATAAATTTGTGCATTCTTTCGAATTTGCATTTGAATGCAAATGCGCAATCGATTAGGTACATGGGGCACTTCTTCCATGTCACATACAACTTGGTGGTGTGCGAGAATAATTAGAATGAACATCATAGCACAACACAATCAAGCAATGGTGAATGATCATCTCACAAGCATTAAGATGATAGGAAATAGTAGCATCACACATAAAGCGTATGATCAAACACCACAAACATGTATCACAAGCAACCAAAAGATCAAATGTTTTGAAACAGCGAATAACAACCAAAACGCTCTCTCACTCGAAGCCTAAAGATCTATATACACTTCTCCCCCTTTGGCAACAAGTTACCAAAAAGTTCAAAGGCATATATCTAAGCGTTCTTGGGCTGATCTCCTTCGGTTGTTGATGAAGGAGTCGAGAGAACAGCGACGGCGAAGATCTCTGCAGATGTCGTGGATGGAGTTGGTCTGGCAACTCGTGGAACTGGAGGTGATGGAGCAGAAGCTGAGGTGATAGTAGCTGGAACTGATGAAGAGGGCCTCAAGTCCGAAGCTGGCACAGTGGCTGATCTGGCCTGAGTGGTGCACTGTGTGCCTGGCCTGAGAGGTGATCCATCCTCCTCCTCATCATCATCATCTGAAGAAGTCCGAGGAAGAGGCACTGAGTCAACTTCCTTCTTGAGCTCATTAACTGTCTTAGTCAGCCCATCCACCTTATCATTGAGGGTCTTGATCCTGTTCTCAAAGATCCTCACAAGACTGTTCTGGTTGTCCAGAATCCCCTTAATGTCCTTCTTCATGTCCTGAACTGATGAGATCAAGATATCCATTTGCTCGTTCCTGGATCTGGGGACTTGAGCACTAGTGGCTCTAGCTGCCTCTGCTTCTGCCTGAGCTGCAGCTGATGTGGGATGTTCTGGGTCCATCACCACAACGTTGTCCTCGAGATCTGGCTCTAGGGGCAAGTGGGGACGATCTAGAGCAAATATGTGCTTCTCCAACTTTGAATTTATGAACATCTGGATGTAGGGTGCATAACAGCAAGAGCGCTTCTGATCAGCAGCAACCCTCTTGACTGTCTCAACAATCAAGTCCATGACTCTGATCCTAGTGTGTCTGTCAAGGTGGATCAACATGTTAATGGAGTAGCCTCGGATCATCTTTTCATCTCCTGACTTGGGCATCAAGGTATGCCTTAGAATGGTGTTCATGGTGCGGAGGCCAGCCTGAAGAAAGTAGATGGATCCTAGCCTGTGAGACTTCACATTAGCAGCAGGGATCTCCTTATACATATTGGCCATAGCATTGTGGCTCTCCTTGGATTCTGAGTAGACATCCAAATCACCATCCTGTGCTTCTAGGACTCCTAAGATGGCAGCCCACTCCTCAACAGTAGATTCATACCTTGCACCTTCAGTCATCCATACAATTCTACCATCTCCATAGAAATGTGCAGTGGAGTAGAATTGCATGATCATCTCATCATTCCAAGCGGTGAACTCTCTGCCAACGAACTCATCTAATCCAATGCAGTGGAAATTGTCTTGGACACTTGGAAAGTATTCCTCATTCTCCTTGATGAATTTCCAATCAACATACCGCATATCACTCACAGCTGGACTCTTGTCAAAGAGCACAGTCTCATAGAAATCCTGTTGCTCCTTGGTGTAGAATCTGTAGTCCACAGCTGTCTTCTTTCTCTGGGCATATGGGTCAGCATCTCTCCATGCCCTCAAGCCAGAGTCCTTCCTCTTCTTCATATCCTCAGCGAGTGGATAACTGGCATTGTGTACTGGAAGGTGTGGCCTAAGCTTCATTAAAGCAGACATAGCATCCTCATCCTCAACTCTGGAGGTGGTTCCTTTGTTCTTCTCCGAAGCTGGAATTTGCCTAGACAATCTCTTGGGCTTCTCAGCAGCAGGCTTCTTTGCAGCAGACTTAGTACTCTTGGAAGTACCACTCTTGGGCATAGCATCAGACATAAGCTTCTTCTGCTTCTTCTTGGGAGGGGCTTTCTCAACATGTTCTTCCTCCTCCTCGGCAGCAGCAGCAGCAGCACCCTCCTCAGGGTCCTCAAACATGGAGGTCTGCCTGCTAACAACATAGACAATCCTCTTCCTGGTACCCTTCTTTTCACCTGCCTTCTTAGGCAATGACTTCTTTGGAGGTGACTCAAGATGAAGAGCCATCCTAGTCCTAGCACTTTCATGAGGGGGCTCAATAGTCATGGTAGCTCTAGCACTCTCAGGTGCTCTCATAGCTGTAGAGCTAGCATATGTCTTGCCAACCACCCTCCTGGAAGAGGTGGCTGCATTTGCAGCTTTCTTGGCAGCCCTCTCTTGCTTCTTAGCAAGAATCTCTTCTGGAACGAAGTCCGAATCTTCCTCATCAGAATTTAGCTTCTTCCTAGCCCTAGTAGCAGCCTTGGGCAATCCATGGGAACTGGGAGTGCCTGGATCTGAAGATGAACTAGACTCAGGACTAGTGCCTGAATCCATCTCAACACTTTGTTCTCTGAAGCTGTTCTCACTGTCCTCAGCTCCTGACATATCTGACCCTGTGAATAGAGTATAGAGGAGCAGAATAGAATGAGTCATCACAAAATAAGGCTGGTTTTTTAAAGTTTGAACAAAGGATTTTCAAGGTTTTGCATTCTGTCAGATACAAATCGGTAAGGCCGAAGCAAAATTTTCGGTGACACCGAGACTGACTGTCCTATTTACAGAAACTTGGCACCCTTTTCGGTGAGACCGAAAAGGAGTGCTCGGTTTCACCGAGACAGTTCTCAGCAACACAGAAAGAAAAATCGGTGGTACCGATTTTCTTGATTCGGTTCTACCGAGTTGCATCGGGCGGAAGGCAAACCCTAGAAAATCAGTCATTCGCTAGTCTATAGGATTTTCTTGTGGATAGGAGGACGTGCAACAGGTGGCATATGGAGAAAAGCAGATCCAATGCGCAAGAAACAGAAGGGAGCGGAAAGGAGAACGAATCCGTACCCTAACTAGGTGGCGGATTCACTACGGCGGCGACGATGGAGAAGATTTCGTCGACGGCGGCGATTCCCAGCGGCGGAGGAGCGCAGGGAGACAAGGGTGACGACCAGGGGTCTCGAAGCAGCAGCTTAGGGTTCTGAGGCGCGACAGTTTGAGGATGAATTTCAAAACGTCGGGATCCACATCATATATACCCACCACTGTCGGTGATGCCGATTCTAGATTTTCGGTCTCACCGAGTTTCTCAACTGTCAGTTGACAGGGAAACTCGGTGTAACCGAGAATATGGAATCGGTAGTACCGAGATCGAAAACCAGATCAACCCAAGGCATTCGGTGAGACCGAGATTGTGGGGTTGGTTCCACCGAGATGCACTTGGGAGGTTTTAACGGTCAGTCCTTGTCGATACGGAACTCCGAGTGCTCCACACATAGAGGGATCGAAAAGTACTTGTTCAAATTTTGTGACGCAGCATGAATGGAATATGAGGTGAGAAAGCATAGATAGCTAAAGAGTGGTCCTAGGCATTCTTGTCCATCCAATTGGCAAAAGATAAAATGAAAGCCAAATAGCAACAATTGGATGTCCTCGAATGAGAAAATAAATGCAGACCAACATGCTCACACAATAAAAGATGTCAAATCAAATCATGACAAACATGCACATACACACTAGCATCTAACAAACACTTGGGCGATGACGATGTCATCTATATATGAGTATTTGACTTAGGAGCCAAGTAAGAATACTTGATCATAGGTCATACTCATCGTTTAAGCACAAGTGGGGTTACCACTTTTACATAAAGCATTTAATGTTGTCACATACTAAGAGATACTTTAGCTCAAGTCTTAGAGTAAAGCTCCCCCTAGATGTGACATCCCCCCATAAGAGGGACAAACTAACCTTGGGTTTTGTCGATGAAGACTTCATGTTGGTGAGGTAGTTGTGAATGCTCAAGGTTGATGAAGATCACCAAGAGTTGGGAGCATCCTTTTTGTTTCCTTACTCTTCTCACCTACATGGGTTAGTCCCAACACACAAGAGACGAATACAAGGATATCTATGGACATGGAGTGCAAAGCATATGTTATGATGTCCATGATTTGTTGATTACCTTGTCCCTTGCTTACCTTTGAGGGAATGTGTGACTCATTGAATTATTGCATAGAGTTGATGTTGATTTCAAATAGTTCTTGCCAATAATGAATATGAGTGAATTTCATTGGCGGAGTCACCCCTCAAGAACTTACTAGTTCTTCTTCTTGGGGACCCACATCAAGTTGATGGGGATCCTTGGTATTGTAGTAGCCTTTGTAGAAGTTGAGCTTGAAGTAGCCTTGGGAACCCACTCCACCATAGCTAGGGATTCTTCTTCATATGAGTCAATGTCCTCTTGAAGCTTGTTCTTGCCCTTGAGCTTGTGGTCTTGTGGTGGAAGGTCATCTTGAGTGCTTGTCCCCTTGGGAAGAGTATTTTCATACTTCTCCTTTCGAGGAACAAACTTGGGCTCGGGATATTGACCTTCTTCACATTCAACTCCATTTGCGTTGAAGTAGCCAACACCACGATTCTTCCGGTATCCTCCATGCTTGCGTACAATTTCCTCAAATTGCTTACACCCGGCAAGACTCTTGTAGATACCTTTTTTCTATAATTCCTTTCAATAAAGCATTTTCTTGCTCAAGTGTGACTTGGCTAAGAGAATCATCATTAGTGGAATCAATAGAACTATTAGAAGCAACATCATTGGGTTTAGCATTTTTATTGTTGCTACTAGATGGAGAACCTTTCTTGCCTTTGTTACTAGTTTGTTTAGTTTTAACTTGTAGCATGAAAGTAGACAAGAGTAGTCGTTTGGCTAGATAAGATGAAGTCTTCTTTCGGAGATCATCATTGATAGCTTTGAGAAACTCATGCTCTTGCTCCAAGTTGAGCTTCTCGAAGCATAGCTTCTCATGAGTTCTCACAAGCTCTCTATGATCTTCGAGAGTAGATTCATCAGATAACTTAAGAGTGTTTAGTTCTTTATTTAGTTCTTCTATTTTCACCTTATCATCATCAATTGACTTATCTTGACTAGCATGAGAATTATCAAGTTCATTTTGATCAACATCACTAGTTTTATCACAAAGCAAGTCATCATCACAAAGTAAATCATCTTCATCACTATCAAAATCAAGATACCCGGGGTGTGATACCTTGGGGCTGTTAGCCATGAAGCAACTTCCACTCCCTTCGTTTGGTGAGTCAAATAGATCATGGGAGTTGGTAGTCACTAGAGCAATTCCAGCAACACCATCATCTTGACTATAGTCGGAGTCGGAGTGATAGCTTCTCTCGGAGTTGTTGTCGGAGTCGGAGCCGGAAACCCATTCACCAACATGAGCTTGATGTTTCCTTCTTGTGTAGCTCTTGGTGTACTTGTCCTTCTTCTCCGAATCTCTACTTCTCCTTGAGTGTCTTCGTTCATAACGATCATCTCTACTCCTTCTCTCTCTTTGAGGTGATTCATTCCTTGAGCTTCGTCTTCGAGGTGACTCTTCTCTTCGTTTGTAGGGAGCCGTGCACTCATTGGAGTAGTGTCTGGGCTTCCCACAATTGTAGCAATTGCGGTCACGACTTGACGAATGCTTCTCATGATATCTTGAGTTGGAGCTTCTTTCTTTGCCTCTATTCTTGTAGAATTTGTTGAATTACTTGACCATGAGGCTTATCTCTTCATTGGTGACAAGGTTGTTGCTTGAAGTCGCGGGAGCATCACTTGTGGCTTTGTAAGCACCGCTAGACTTGTGATGAAGCTCTTCCTTGTCTTTGAGCGTCATCTCATGAGCAACAATCCTTCCGATGACTTCCGTAGGCTTGAGATCTTTGTAGTTGGGCATCATTTGGATCAATGTGCACACGGTGTCGTATCTCTCATCTAAAGCTCTAAGTATCTTCTTGATGATGAATTTGTCGGTCATTTCTTCGCTTCCTAAGCCGGCAATCTCATTTGTGATGAGAGCTAGCCTAGAGTACATCTCAGCGACTCCTTCACCATCCTTCATCTTGAACTTGTCAAGCTGACCTTGAAGAACATCTAACTTGGATTCTCTCACGGACTCGGTTCCTTCGTGCATATCAACCAAAGTATACCATATCTCTTTTGCATTCTCAAGACGGCTGATTTTGTTGAATTCTTCGGGGCATAAGCAGTTGAAGAGAATGTCGCATGCTTGAGCATTGTATTGCAACATCTTCAACTCATCCGCGGTCGCTTCACGATCCGGTTCCTTTCCATCCGAAAAGAATTCACCTTGCAAGCCAACACGAACAACAGCCCAAACGGCAGGGTTATGACCAATAATATGCATTTTCATTTTGTGCTTCCAACTAGCAAAATTAGTGCCATCAAAATACGGACCTCTACGGTGATAACTTCCCTCACTAGACGCCATAGTCTCCTAGGTTGTGAGACCAATGCAATGGAGACCAAGGCTCTGATACCACTTGTAGGACCGAAAGTATGTCTAGAGGGGGGGTGATTAGACTACTTGACCAAATAAAAGTTTTGCCTTTTCCCAAATTTTAGAGTTGGCAGTTTTAGCATTTCATGGTAAGTCAAGTACACCCTACACATGCATGTCTAAGAGTATAGTAGCGGAAAGTAATAACAAGCATGTATAGAAGGGATAGGGTAGAAGGATCAAACGCAGTTGTAGACACGATGATTTTTCCCGTGGTTCCGATAGGTGGTGCTATCATACATCCACGTTTATGGAGTCTTCAACCCACGGAGGGTAACGGTCGCGAGAGTCCACGGAGGGCTCCACCCATAAGGGTCCACGAAGTAGCAACCTTGACTATTCCATAACGGCTTCCGTCCACGAAGGACTAGCCTCACTATGGGTAGATCTTCACGAAGTAGGCGATCTCCTTGCCCTTACAAACTTCTTGGTTCACTCCTCAACACGAAGTAGGAGTCTCCCAAGCGACACCTAACCAATCTAGGAGGCACCACCCTCCAAAAGGTAATAGGCTCGGGAATGACGATGAACTCCCTGCTCTTGTGCTTCAAGATGATAGACTCCTCAACACACAATCACTCTCTCACAGATTTGGCTTGGTAGAAGAAATGGGATTGGTGGAAAGCAACTTGGGGAGGCTAGAAATCAAGATCCATATGGTTGGAGTGGAAGATCTTGACCTCAACACAAGACTAGGTGGTTCTCTCTCAGAAAACTGGATGGGGCAAGTATGGAATAGTTCTGAGTGCTTCTCATTCGAGTAGGTGGTGCTGAAGGGGTATATATAGGCATCCCATAAAATCCAACCGTTACACACAAAATGACCAACTCGGTGACACCGATGTGTTAATCTCGGTGGTACCGAAGTGACCAAAAGGTGGCAACTTTTGAATCTCGGTGAGACCGATATAGGAAACTTGGTTGCACCGATAAGGTGACCAACGGTTAGATTCCCAATCTCGGTGGCGCCGATCCAACATTCTCGGTGGTACCGAAAATGTGAATTTGCGTAACAGAAAGTTGGCAACCTAAACTCGGTGGCACCGGTATGGAATCGGTTGCACCGAAGTGGCTAGGGTTTGGCTGAGTCTGTCTGAGGTGAGAATCGGTGGCACCGAAGTGGAAATGTTGGTTGCACCGATTTTGAGTATTTGGCTATGACAGACTTTGGTGGGAGAGCTTGTGGGTGTTTTTGGCGACTATCACTTGTGCACGTTTGAGCATATTGTTCACCAGCAAAATCTTACCCCCTTTTAATAGTATTGGCTTTCCTATGGACTCAAAGTGATTTCTCACAAATATAAAATGTAGAGTCCTCTCGCTTGAATCTTGGCCAACCTATTTCCTTGCATCTTGGGGTATCTCCACAATCTCCTTTTGCCAATCCTATCATTGAACATTTCCTGAAATATACTTGGTAGAAACATTAGTGCAATGACTTATATGTTGTTATGAATTACCAAAACCACCAAGGGAGCAAATGTGCTTTCAATCTCCCCCTTTTTGGTAATTGATGACAACATATAGATCAAAGCTTCGACATATGATATAATCAATGAATATAATCGTCGCTTTGAGAGGTATGTGCTAAGCAAGAGCTCCCCCTAAATATGTGCATTATTTCGAATTTGCGTTTGAATGCAAATGCGCAATCGATTAGGTACGTGGGGCACTTCTTCCATGTCACATACAACTTGGTGGTGTGCGAGAATAATTAGAATGAACATCATATCACAACACAATCAAGCAATGGTGAATGATCATCTCACAAGCATTAATATGATAGGAAATAGTAGCATCACACATAAAGCGTATGATCAAACACCACAAACATGTATCACAAGCAACCAAAAGATCAAATGTTTTGAAACAGCGAATAACAACCAAAACGCTCTCTCACTCGAAGCCTAAAGATCTATATACACTTCTCCCCCTTTGGCAACAAGTTACCAAAAAGTTCAAAGGCATATATCTAAGCGTTCTTGGGCTGATCTCCTTCGGTTGTTGATGAAGGAGTCGAGAGAACATCGTCGGCGAAGATCTCTGCAGATGTCGTGGATGGAGTTGGTGTGGCAACTCGAGGAACTGGAGCTGATGGAGCAGAAGCTGAGGTGACAGTAGCTGGAGCTGATGAAGAGGGCCTCAAGTCCGGAGCTGGCACAGTGGCTGATCTGGCCTGAGTGGTGCACTGTGTGCCTGGCCTGAGAGGTGATCCATCCTCCTCATCATCATCATCATCTGAAGAAGTCCGAGGAAGAGGCACTGAGTCAACTTCCTTCTTGAGCTCATTAACTGTCTTAGTCAGCCCATCCACCTTATCATTAAGGGTCTTGATCCTGTTCTCAAAGATCCTCACAAGACTGTTCTGGTTGTCCAGAATCCCCTTAATGTCCTTCTTCATGTCCTGAACTGATGAGATCAAGATATCCATTTGCTCGTTCCTGGATCTGGGGACTTGAGCACTAGTGGCTCTAGCTGCCTCTACTTCTGCCTGAGCTGCAGCTGATGTGGGATGTTTTGGGTCCATCACCACATCGTTGTCCTCGATATGTGGCTGTAGGGGAAAGTGGGGACGATCTAGAGCAAATATGTGCTTCTCCAACTTTGAATTTATGAGCATCTGGATGTAGGGTGCATAATAGCAAGAGCGCTTCTGATCAGCGGCAACCCTCTTGACTGTCTCAACAATCAAGTCCATGACTCTGATCCTGGTGTGTCTGTCAAGGTGGATCAACATGTTAATGGAGTAGCCTCGGATCATCTTTTCATCTCCTGACTTTGGCATCAAGGTATGCCTTAGAATGGTGTTCATGGTGCGGGGGCCAGCCTGAAGAAAGTAGATGGATCCTAGCCTGTGAGACTTCACATTAGCAGCAGGGATCTCCTTATACATATTGGCCATAGCATTGTGGCTCTCCTTGGATTCTAAGTAGACATCCAAATCACCATCCTGTGCTTCTAGGACTCCTAAGATGGCAGCCCACTCCTCAACAGTAGATTCATACCTTGCACCTTCAGTCATCCATACAATTCTACCATCTCCATAGAAATGTGCAGTGGAGTAGAATTGCATGATCATCTCATCATTCCAAGCGGTGAACTCTCTGCCAACGAACTCATCTAATCCAATGCAGTGGAAATTGTCTTGGACACTTGGAAAGTATTCCTCATTCTCCTTGATGAATTTCCAATCAACATACCGCATATCACTCATAGCTGGACTCTTGTCAAAGAGCACAGTCTCATAGAAATCCTGTTGCTCCTTGGTGTAGAATCTGTAGTCCATAGCTGTCTTCTTTCTCTGGGCATATGGGTCAGCAGCTCTCCATACCCTCAAGCCAGAGTATTTCCTCTTCTTCATATCCTCAGCGAGTGGATAACTGGCATTGTGTACTGGAAGGTGTGGCCTAAGCTTCATTAAAGCAGACATAGCATCCTCATCCTCAACTCTGGAGGTGGTTCCTTTGTTCTTCTCAGAAGCTGGAATTTGCCTAGACAATCTCTTGGGCTTCTCAGCAGCAGGCTTCTTTGCAGCAGACTTAGTACTCTTGGAAGTACCACTCTTGGTCATAGCATCAGACATAAGCTTCTTCTGCTTCTTCTTGGGAGGGGCTTTCTCAACATGTTCTTCCTCCTCCTCGGCAGCAGCAGCAGCAGCAGCCTCCTCAGGGTCCTCAAACATGGAGGTCTGCCTGCTAACAGCATAGACAATCCTCTTCCTGGTACCCTTCTTTTCACCTGCCTTCTTAGGCAATGACTTCTTTGGAGGTGACTCAAGATGAAGAGCCATCCTAGTCCTAGCACTTTCATGAGGGGGCTCAATAGTCATGGTAGCTCTAGCACTCTCAGGTGCTCTCATAGCTGTAGAGCTAGCATATGTCTTGCCAACCACCCTCCTGGAAGAGGTGGCTACATTTGCAGCTTTCTTGGCAGGCCTCTCTTGCTTCTTAGCAAGAATCTCTTCTGGAACGAAGTCTGAATCTTCCTCATTAGAATTTAGCTTCTTCCTAGCCCTATTAGAAGCCTTGGGCAATCCATGGGAACTGGGAGTGCCTGGATCTGAAGATGAACTAGACTCAGGACTAGTGCCTGAATCCATCTCAACACTTTGCTCTCTGAAGCTGTTCTCACTGTCCTCAGCTCCTGACATATCTGACCCTATGAATAGAGTATAGAGGAGCAGAATAGAATGAGTCATCACAAAATAAGGCTGGTTTTTTAAAGTTTGAACAAAGGATTTTCAAGGTTTTGCATTCTGTCAGATACAAATCGGTAAGGCCGAAGCAAAATTTTCGGTGACACCGAGACTGACTGTCCTATTTACAGAAACTTGGCACCCTTTTCGGTGAGACCGAAAAGGAGTGCTCGGTTTCACCGAGACAGTTCTCAGCAACACAGAAAGAAAAATCGGTGGTACCGATTTTCTTGATTCGGTTCTACCGAGTTGCATCGGGCGGAAGGCAAACCCTAGAAAATCAGTCATTCGCTAGTCTATAGGATTTTCTTGTGGATAGGAGGACGTGCAACAGGTGGCATATGGAGAAAAGCAGATCCAATGCGCAAGAAACAGAAGGGAGCGGAAAGGAGAACGAATCCGTACCCTAACTCGGTGGCGGATTCACTACGGCGGCGACGATGGAGAAGATTTCGTCGACGGCGGCGATTCCCAGCGGCGGAGGAGCGCAGGGAGACAAGGGTGACGACCAGGGGTCTCGAAGCAGCAGCTTAGGGTTCTGAGGCGCGACGGTTTGAGGATGAATTTCAAAACGTCGGGATCCACAACATATATACCCACCACTGTCGGTGACGCCAATTCTAGATTTTCAGTCTCACCGAGTTTCTCAACTGTCAGTTGACAGGGAAACTCGGTGTAACCGAGAATATGGAATCGGTAGTACCGAGATAGAAAACCAGATCAACCCTAGGCATTCGGTGAGACCGAGATTGTGGGGTTGGTTCCACCGAGATGCACTTGGGAGGTTTTAACGGTCAGTCCTTGTCGATACGGAACTCCGAGTGCTCCACACATAGAGGGATCGAAAAGTACTTGTTCAAATTTTGTGACGCAGCATGAATGGAATATGAGGTGAGAAAGCATAGATAGCTAAAGAGTGGTCCTAGGCATTCTTGTCCATCCAATTGGCAAAAGAAAAAATGAAAGCCAAATAGCAACAATTGGATGTCCTCGAATGAGAAAATAAATGCAGACCAACATGCTCACACAATAAAAGATGTCAAATGAAATCATGACAAACATGCACATACACACTAGCATCTAACAAACACTTGGGTGATGACGAAGTCATCTATATATGAGTATTTGACTTAGGAGCCAAGTAAGAATACTTGATCATAGGCCATTCTCATCGTTTAAGCACAAGTGGGGTTACCACTTTTACATAAAGCATTTAATGTTGTCACATACTAAGAGATACTTTAGCTCAAGTCTTAGAGTAAAGCTCCCCCTAGATGTGACATCCCCTCATAAGAGGGACAAACTAACCTTGGGTTTTGTCGATGAAGACTTCATGTTGGTGAGGTAGTTGTGAATGCTCAAGGTTGATGAAGATCACCAAGAGTTGGGAGCATCCTTGTTGTTTCCTTACTCTTCTCACCTACATGGGTTAGTCCCAACACACAAGAGACGAATACAAGGATATCTATGGACATGGAGTGCAAAGCATATGTTATGATGTCCATGATTTGTTGATTACCTTGTGCCTTGCTTACCTTTGAGGGAATGTGTGACTCATTGAATTATTGCATAGAGTTGATGTTGATTTCAAATAGTTCTTGCCAATAATGAATATGAGTGAATTTCATTGGCGGAGTCACCCCTCAAGAACTTACTAGTTCTTCTTCTTGGGAACCCACATCAAGTTGATGGGGATCCTTGGTGTTGTAGTAGCCTTTGTAGAAGTTGAGCTTGAAGTAGCCTTGGGAACCCACTCCACCATAGCTAGGGATTCTTCTTCATATGAGTCAATGTCCTCTTGAAGCTTGTTCTTGCCCTTGAGCTTGTGGTCTTGTGGTGGAAGGTCATCTGGAGTGCTTGTCCCCTTGGGAAGAGTATTTTCATACTTCTCCTTTTGAGGAACAAACTTGGGCTCGGGATATTGACCTTCCCATTCAACTCCATTTGCGTTGAAGTAGCCAACACCACGATTCTTCCGGTATCCTCCATGCTTGCGTACAATTTCCTCAAATTGCTTACACCCGGCAAGACTCTTGTAGATACCTTTTTCTATAATTCCTTTCAATAAAGCATTTTCTTGCTCAAGTGTGACTTGGCTAAGAGAATCATCATTAGTGGAATCAATAGAACTACTAGAAGCAACATCATTGGGTTTAGCATTTTTATTGTTTCTACTAGATGGAGAACCTTTCTTGCCTTTGTTACTAGTTTGTTTAGTTTTAACTTGTAGCATGAAAGTAGACAAGAGTAGTCGTTTGGCTAGATAAGATGAAGTCTTCTTTCGGAGATCATCATTGATAGCTTTGAGAAACTCATGCTCTTGCTCCAAGTTGAGCTTCTCGAAGCATAGCTTCTCATGAGTTCTCACAAGCTCTCTATGATCTTCGAGAGTAGATTCATGAGCTAACTTAAGAGTGTTTAGTTCTTTAGTTAGTTCTTCTATTTTCACCTTATCATCATCAATTGACTTATCTTGACTAGCATGAGAATTATCAAGTTCATTTTGATCAACATCACTAGTTTTATCACAAAGCAAGTCATCATCACAAAGTAAATCATCTTCATCACTATCAAAATCAAGATACCCGGGGTGTGATACCTTGGGGCTGTTAGCCATGAAGCAACTTCCACTCCCTTCGTTTGGTGAGTCAAATAGATCATGGGAGTTGGTAGTCACTAGAGCAATTCCAGCAACACCATCATCTTGACTATAGTCGGAGTCGGAGTGATAGCTTCTCTCGGAGTTGTTGTCGGAGTCGGAGCCGGAAACCCATTCACCAACATGAGCTTGATGTTTCCTTCTTGTGTAGCTCTTGGTGTACTTGTCCTTCTTCTCCGAATCTCTACTTCTCCTTGAGTGTCTTCGTTCATAACGATCATCTCTACTCCTTCTCTCTCTTTGAGGTGATTCATTCCTTGAGCTTCGTCTTCGAGGTGACTCTTCTCTTCATTTGTAGGGAGCCGTGCACTCATTGGAGTAGTGTCCGGGCTTCCCACAATTGTAGCAATTGCGGTCACGACTTGACGAATGCTTCTCATGATAGCTTGAGTTGGAGCTTCTTTCTTTGCCTCTATTCTTGTAGAATTTGTTGAATTACTTGACCATGAGGCTTATCTCTTCATTGGTGACAAGGTTGTTGCTTGAAGTCGCGGAAGCATCACTTGTGGCTTTGTAAGCACCGCTAGACTTGTGATGAAGCTCTTCCTTGTCTTTGAGCGTCATCTCATGAGCAACAATCCTTCCGATGACTTCCGTAGGCTTGAGATCTTTGTAGTTGGGCATCATTTGGATCAATGTGCACACGGTGTCGTATCTCTCATCTAAAGCTCTAAGTATCTTCTTGATGATGAATTTGTCGGTCATTTCTTCGCTTCCTAAGCCGGCAATCTCATTTGTGATGAGAGCTAGCCTAGAGTACATCTCAGCGACTCCTTCACCATCCTTCATCTTGAACTTGTCAAGCTGACCTTGAAGAACATCTAACTTGGATTCTCTCACGGACTCGGTTCCTTCGTGCATATCAACCAAAGTATCCCATATCTCTTTTGCATTCTCAAGACGGCTGATTTTGTTGAATTCTTCGGGGCATAAGCAGTTGAAGAGAATGTCGCATGCTTGAGCATTGTATTGCAACATCTTCAACTCATCCGCGGTCGCTTCACGATCTGGTTCCTTTCCATCCGAAAAGAATTCACCTTGCAAGCCAACACGAACAACAGCCCAAACGGCAGGGTTATGACCAATAATATGCATTTTCATTTTGTGCTTCCAACTAGCAAAATTAGTGCCATCAAAATACGGACCTCTACGGTGATAACTTCCCTCACTAGACGCCATACTCTCCTAGGTTGTGAGACCAATGCAATGGAGACCAAGGCTCTGATACCACTTGTAGGACCGAAAGTATGTCTAGAGGGGGGGTGATTAGACTACTTGACCAAATAAAAGTTTTGCCTTTTCCCAAATTTTAGAGTTGGCAGTTTTAGCATTTCATGGTAAGTCAAGTACACCCTACACATGCATGTCTAAGAGTATAGCAGCGGAAAGTAATAACAAGCATGTATAGAAGGGATAGGGTAGAAGGATCAAACGCAGTTGTAGACACGATGATTTTTCCCGTGGTTCCGATAGGTGGTGCTATCATACATCCACGTTTATGGAGTCTTCAACCCACGGAGGGTAACGGTCGCGAGAGTCCACGGAGGGCTCCACCCATAAGGGTCCACGAAGTAGCAACCTTGACTATTCCATAACGGCTTCCGTCCACGATGGACTAGCCTTACTATGGGTAGATCTTCACGAAGTAGGCGATCTCCTTGCCCTTACAAACTTCTTGGTTCACTCCACAACACGAAGTAGGAGGCTCCCAAGCGACACCTAACCAATCTAGGAGGCACCACCCTCCAAAAGGTAATAGGCTCGGTAATGACGATGAACTCCTTGCTCTTGTGCTTCAAGATGATAGACTCCTCAACACACAATCACTCTCTCACAGATTTGGCTTGGTAGAAGAGATGGGATTGGTGGAAAGCAACTTGGGGAGGCTAGAAATCAAGATCCATATGGTTGGAGTGGAAAATCTTGACCTCAACACAAGACTAGGTGGTTCTCTCTCAGAAAACTGGATGGGGCAAGTATGGAATAGTTCTGAGTGCTTCTCATTCGAGTTGGTGGTGGTGAAGGGGTATATATAGGCGTCCCCAAAAATCCAACCGTTACACACAAAATGACCAACTCGGTGACACCGATGTGTTAATCTCGGTGGTACCGAAGTGACCAAAAGGTGGCAACTTTTGAATCTCGGTGAGACCGATATAGGAAACTCGGTTGCACCGATAAGGTGACCAACGGTCAGATTCCCAATCTCGGTGGCGCCGATCCAACATTCTCGGTGGTACCGAAAATGTGAATTTGTGTAACAGAAAGTTGGCAACCTAAACTCGGTGGCACCGGTATGGAATCGGTTGCACCGAAGTGGCTAGGGTTTGGCTGAGTCTGTCTGAGGTGAGAATCGGTGGTACCGAAGTGGAAATGTTGGTTGCACCGATTTTGAGTATTTGGCTATGACAGACTTTGGTGGGAGAGCTTGTGGGTGTTTTTGGCGACTATCACTTGTGCACGTTTGAGCATATTGTTCACCAGCAAAATCTTACCCCCTTTTAATTGTATTGGCTTTCCTATGGACTCAAAGTGATTTCTCGCAAATATAAAATGTAGAGTCCTCTCGCTTGAATCTTGACCAACCTATTTCCTTGCATCTTGGGGTATCTCCACAATCTCCTTTTGCCAATCCTATCATTGAACATTTCCTGAAATATACTTGGTAGAAACATTAGTTCAATGACTTATATGTTGTTATGAATTACCAAAACCACCAAGGGAGCAAATGTGCTTTCAGTATTCTCTTTACTGGTAAAAGTTCCGAGTCAGAGGAGATAATGGTTACCTCTGCAGCATCAGCACGACTTGTTTCTACTTCTTCCCGTGGGTAATCATTGTCAATGAGTTGCATAAAGAGAAGACCAAGGGAGTCAAGTTCTACCTCCGAGTCATCAAACTCGAGCAGTTCGGCGGCGGTTGATTTCTTCTTACGACCCGGAACACGGGCCTTGGTCGCCTTGGGAACTTTGCTTTTCTTCTTGAGGGTAGCGGGTAACCTTTTATTCCAGAAGGAAGAGCCGGCCTACATATGATAAAACGTATTGGCAGAAAGGTTATTAAAGTATATGAAGTACAACATTAAAAGAATGGATGAGGATTAGGATGGAAAGACTCACATCTGGAGCCGGGTTAAGCACATAAAAGGGATTTAACCCCGTCTTGCTGCAGGCAGCTTGAGGTTCTCCCAGCAAAGACTTGACAATGGTATTGAGGTCCTGGTCTGTCAAAGGGGTCTGGTTGAAGCGTTGAGGTTCGTTCACTTCACCGGCATATTGGCACATTAAAGCGCTGCGGCGGCGCAACGGCAGAATCCTCCAAGAGAGCCAGCAGCAGGTCAAATCAACACCTGTTTACCCATTGGCTAACAGGGCCCTTATTTTTGAGAAGGTTGGGCCATATTGAGCACGTTCGGCAGCGGACATCCGGTCTGGGAGCTCTATATCAGTGCTGAGCCGGTAAGGACGGTAACGCGGCAGTGGGTTCTCCCCTTCTGGTGAGGTGTCTTTGCTGTAAAACCAAGTTTTATTCCATTCTTTGGGATGACTCGGCAGAGTTGCTGCTGGAAAGAGTACATCTGTTGGGGATATAACCCCGTGGTGAGACCCGCCCAGATGGGGCCGGGTCATACGGTTGGCGGCTTAATGACAAGGCTTAACATAAGTTTATTCCATGGGCCTGGAGGCCCAGGGCTAGAAGACAAGATGTAACCCGGTGGTGTAAGCCGCCGTTGGTGGCTTGTTAGAAAAGGCATGTCTAGTTAGAGGTGAGGTCGGTTATCAAGCATAACCCGGCCTGGACTCTTGTAAGCCCAGGGCCTTGACCTGAGTATAAAAAGGCGGGTTACTTGGGCGGCTTAGGCCACGAAATAACTCATTGATAGCTAGGTCAAGCGAACTCGCTCCCTTGTAATCGATACCCAATCAATACAACACAAAGCAGGACGTAGGCTTTTACCTCTTTCCGAGGGGCCGAACCTGGGTAACCCTTGTCTCCTGATTCCGACCAACCCCTTCAAGATCAACGCCTTAGCGATGGCCTCGAACTTAAGTCCTTTCACGGGAACATCTGCCGTGAAAAAACCACGACAGTTGGTGCCCACCGTGGGGCTGACGCTCGGTGGTGTGGAGTTCTCGAAGGGCTATCTCCCAGGGATCGAGGGATACGCCGTTGGCAGGATGACTAAGAGTCGGCGCGGCAAGCTCTACATCCACGACGCTGGCTGGGGCCCCGAGGCCGACTCAATCGAGTACGGGTATCGGGTCCCCTTCGGCGGAATTCATGTCTTCATCGGGAAGATCGGCGGATCTAAACCCGGGCCGGACATCTGCACCGACCTCGTCGAGCCGGCCCGACGCGCGCAACCCGCCCGAGTTAACCCGGGTCGGAAGCACGTCTTCGTCGGCTTTACCCAAGGCGCAGAGCTTGAAGGTTCCATGTCACGGGAGGAAACCCTCCTCTGCTCAGAGGATGGATCCTCGAGCGGAGAGGCGGAATCAATCTACTAGCTTCACAACGGTGGGCTTTGGGGTTACGTCGAGGATTACCCTGAGCCGGACTACCATGATCCGGAATACTATGAGCTGCCGAGCCGCGCCACTGTCTTCATGGCAGGATCAACACCGACCCCTGGTGGCACGGCCGCTGGTGCGATCGGGTCTGGGTCAGGCAGGCCACTGGCTCAAGTTTTGCTGGATCTGATGAACGAGCTTACAACTCTGATGGGGACCGAGGTCACGGTCGAAAACCAAGCAGCCCGTAACACGGAGATCGCGAGGTTGAAGGACCAGATGGCCAGAGTCCAAGAGGAAATCAACGCACTGAAGGCTCAGATGAATGCTGAGTCGGAGCGCCTTAGGGCGGAAGCTTTTCGCCTTGACCTGGTGCAGCAGACCGCAGATGCAGTCCATCGGATGAGACATCAGTCCCATTTACCGGCTCAGTATGAGGCCAGGAATCTTTTCAACACGCCAGGGACGGGACGGAATGCACCTCTGACCGTAACCCGGACGGCGGAAATACCTGGGAGCAGGGCGGCGGTTCAGCATAGGCAGCCAGACCCGCCCCGCAGGAATTAGACCCCGCCGCAGCCTTTTCCAACACCGCCCGGTCATTTTTCTAACCCGGCGGAGAATATGGTGGGAGCGGCAGTCAGGCTTGGCACAATCCCCATCCCTGATGGGATGCCTTTTGCGGAGGAAGTGCGGAATGCCATTGGCTACTTGCAGACAGCTGTGGCACAACAGGAGAAATATACCTATAGCCGGAGTCGTGTGCATTCAACCCCCATCCCGAGCCGTAGTTACATCCGGCGCCTACAGTCGCCTGCGATCTCTAGCGGTGAGCGACGTCGGAACCCGGTGCGAGATGATCAGCCGGCTCTGGATGCCCAGGCATTGGTGGACCGGGCAAGAGCACAGCGAGAGGCGGCAGCTGCGGTGGCTTATCAAGAACCCACCGTAGCCCCTTCTATTTCGGTGGGAGCCGGAGTAACTTCCAGGTCCGTGGGAGTGTCGTGCTTAGTGCCAGCTTTACGAAACGAACGCCTACCGAAGGACTTCAAGGGTCCTCGCAAGGTGCCCAATTATACTGCTGATTTGCCTCCGGAAGCTTCGAGTGAGAGCTATGAGTTAGCCATGGAGATGTTAGACGTCATTGACGCGGTATGTGCCAAGTATTTCATCATGATTCTGGAAGGGACGACTCGCACGTGGTTGATGGGTTTCCCACCCAACACCATTAATTCTTGGGCCGAGTTAAAGGCGAAGTTCATTAAGAATTTTCAAGGAACATGCAAGCAGCCCATGACGATTGTAGACTTGGATCATTGTGTATAGCGTGAGGACGAGTCAGCCCATCATTGGGTCGGGCGAGTCTCAACCATCATCCACTCCTCCGATAACATTACGGCGGCTCAAGCGGTTCTGATTCTGGAGAAGAATTGCCACTTTCTGCCCCTGAAGCAGAAGCTTGGCCGGCTCAAACGTTCATGCCAGGACATGGGGGAGCTCATGGCGGCTCTCACTAAGTATGAAGACTCTGACAGCACGAAGGACCCTGGTTCCGATGATGAGAAATCAGCCAAGGGTAAGAAGAATAACAATGGCAAGAGTCAACAGCAGAACGGGGGAGGAAATAATAATAATGGCAATGGCAGAAAGCGGAAACACCCAGACGGTGGGTCAGATTTGGTGGCCAACACTAGTGCTGGAGGAAACCGCGGCAAGGGCAATGGTAAGCCGCCTTTTGGTAAAAACAAGCCTGTCAATATGGAGGCGATGTTGAATGCTCCTTGCCCGAAACATAGTCTTCCCGATAAACCGCCCACTCATGCCTGGAGGAATTGTTGGATCATGCGGGACTTCCGAAATTACAGCGTTAATCAGGATCAAGGTGGCGGTGGTGGACCCGTCTGGCGGATCAGGATCCGGCTCTCCTGGGTCCGGCTTTGGCGCAGGTGGCTCAGGTTCTGGCTATCAAGGCCAAGGTAATCACGGTGGCAATAACCAACAGTTTGGCAATGGAGGACAGCAACAAAACAACCAGTCCGGGTACCAGATTAATCCAAAGCAGCTTAATGGAGGCCAATACCATGTTTTTACGACCAGTCTTGACAAGCGGGATCAGAAGGTGCGCAAGCGGGCGGTTAATGCGGTCATGCCGGCTCTCCCTCCGTACTTAAAGTACTCAGAGTATGACATAACTTGGAGCAGGGAGGATCACCCGCCGCGCGTGGATAACCCGGTACAGTTGGCTTTGGTAGTGGCCCCCCAAGTCGGAGGCTATGTGTTCACCAAGGTGCTTATGGATGGTGGCAGCAGCATCAACATCCTGTACTATGACACGTTCCGCCGGATGAACTTGCTTGATAAGGACCTTAAGCCATCTTCAACAGTCTTTCACGGAGTGGTGCCCGGAAAATCGGCTTATCCAGTCAGAAAAATTTCTCTGGAGGTAGCATTTGGTGATGAGTTTAACTATAGGGTAGAGACCTTATGGTTTGAGGTGGTCAAAATTAAAAGCCCGTACCACGCTTTGTTTGGGCGGCCGGCTTACGCCAAGTTCATGGCTAGGCCTTATTATGTGTACTTGCAGCTCAAGATGCCCGGATTAAACGGGACGATTACAGTGCATGGTGATCAGAAGATTGCTCTTGAGTGCGAGGAAGGCGATGCAGCGTACGCGGAGTCAAGCTGTGCTGAGGCGGAGCTCAAGTTTTATAAGGAGAATGTTGACCCGGCAGATATGACCCTGCTAAAGAAGCCTAGCACGGAATCTGAGCCGCCTCTCAAGTTTGTGGAAGAGGATACCAAGCTAGTGGATTTCACTCCTGGCGACTCATCGCAGCAGTTCACTATTGGGGCTAATCTGGATCCCAAATAGGAAAGCGCGCTCATCGAATTCATCCGTGAGAATCGGGGCATCTTTGCATGGAAGCCTTCTGACATGCCGGGTGTACCGAGAGAATTCGCTGAGCACCACCTTGATGTGCATCCTAAGTTTAAGAAGGTCAAACAGTTCCTCCGTCGCTTCAATGAGGAGAGGCGTAAGGCTATTGGGGAAGAGGTGGCCCGGCTCTTGGCAGCAGGGTTCATCGTGGAAGTTTTTCACCCGGAGTGGTTAGCTAACCCGGTGTTGGTACTCAAGAAGAACGACACGTGGCGCATGTGCGTGGATTACACAGATCTTAACAAGGCGTGTCCGGTTGACCCGTTTGCTCTCCCCCGTATCGACCAAATCATTGATGCAACGACGGGTTGTGAGAGTGTATGCTTCCTGGATGCTTATTCAAGTTATCATCAGATCAAGATGGCAGTCAAAGACCAAGAGAAGACGTCTTTTATTACGCCTTTTGGAACTTTATGCTATGTGTCTATGCCTTTTTGGGCTCAAGAGTGCCCATGCGACTTACAAGCGTTGTGTGCAGAACTGTCTTCATGGTCAAATTGGGCGCAATGTTCATGCTTATGTGGATGATATTGTGGTCAAGTCAAGGAAGAAGGAAACTCTGCTGGCGGATTTGAAGGAAACCTTTGATAATTTGCGGGTTTACAAGATGATGCTTAACCCGGCCAAGTGTGTATTCGGTGTACCTGCGGGCAAGCTCTTGGGTTTCTTGGTCTCTGAGCGTGGCATTGAGGCTAACCCGGACAAGATAAAGGCAATCACCTCCTTGTCTAAACCGGCGTGTATCAATGATGTTCAGCGCCTGGCGGGTCGTATTGCTGCCTTGAGCCGGTTCATAAGTTGCCTCGGTGAGAAAGCTATTCCTCTGTATCAGATGATGAAGAAGACAGACGATTTCGTCTGGAGTGATGCGGCTAATGAGGTGTTTGAGGCGCTTAAAAAGCAGTTGGCTGAGCCGCCCGTGTTAGCTGCTACCGTGGAAAAGGAGCCTTTGCTCTTATATGTGGCGGCTAACAACAGAGCTGTCAGTGCTACAGTTGTGGTCGAGCGCAAGGAGGCGGGTAAGGAGTACCCAGTTCAGCGGCCGGTTTATTATGTCAGTGAGGTGACGGAATCCAAGCAAAGATACCCACATTGGCAGAAGCTGGTGCTTGGTGTATTCACGGCCAATCACAAGCTGAAGCATTATTTCCTCGGGCATCCAATTACAGTGGTCAGCTCTGCTCCTTTGGGAGATATCATTCAAAACAGAGAAGCTACTGGCAGGATTGCTAAGTGGGCAAATGAGCTTGGGCCTCTTAATCTGAAATATGTTCCCCGGACGGCTATAAAATCTCAAGGCTTGGTGGATTTTATCAATGACTGGACATAATGTCAAATAGCTGAAGAAAAGCCGGACAATACCTATTGGACGATCTACTTTGATGGTTCCAGGCAATTGGAAGGCTCGGGGGCCGGAGTTGTTTTAACTTCCCCACGAGGTGACAAATTCTGTTATGTTTTGAGGCTAATGTTTCCTTGTACTAATAATGCAGCGGAATATGAAGCTTTGCTTCATGGGCTCCGTGTGGCCAAGGAGATGAATTTGAGCCGGGTCAGATGTCTTGGCTACTCAGAACTGGTGGCTCAGCAAGTCTCTGGCACGTGGGACTCTAAGGACCCTCGCATGGCGGCTTATCGTCAGGCGGTTGATGTTATTGCTGGCCACTTTAAAGGCTATCAGGTGGATCATATTTATCGACGGAAGAATGAGGCGGCTGACGCGTTATCAAGGCTGGGGTCTCAGCGTAAGCCGGTGCCGCCTAATGTGTTCTTGGACGTGTTGCATCACCCATCGGTCAAGTTACCATCAGAGAAGGATTTGGCTATACCTGACCTGGAAGGGCAATTGGTGGCCACTCTCCACGCAATTCCTGATTGGACGTTGCCTTATTTGGCATATCTAACCCGCGGCGAGTTACCTCAAGATGAAAATCTGGCACGGCAGATCATAAGGCGATCTAAGTCTATGACTATTGTCAATGGTGAGTTACACCGACGCAGTGTGACTGGTGTCTTTCAGCGCTGTGTTTCTCCGGATGAGGGCCGTGAGATTTTGCAAGAAATCCATGCTGCGACTGTGGTCATCACGCCGGGTCAAAGTCTTTGGTGGCCAAGGCTTTTCGGCACGGTTTCTACTTGTTAAAAGCTCATAAAGACGCAGAGGACTTGGTCAGTAAATGTGGCGGGTGCCAGAAATTTGGGCGACGTGCCCATGTGCCGGCTCAAGAGCTACGGATGATTCCAATCACCTGGCCGTTTGCAGTCTGGGGGCTTGATATGGTAGGACCTTTCAAGAGGTCTAAGGACAAGAAGACCCACCTCTTGGTGGCGGTTGACAAGTTTACTAAATGGGTTGAAGCTGAGCCGGTTAGCAAGTGTGATGCAGCAACAGCAGTTCACTTCGTCAAAAAGCTGATCTTTCGGTTTGGTTATCCACATAGTATCATCACTGATAATGGCACAAACCTGTCCAAGGGGGCTATGGAGGATTTTTGCAATAGTGAGCATATCCGACTCGATGTGTCTTCTGTGGGCCACCCACAGTCTAATGGTCAAGCAGAGCGTGCTAACCAGGAAATTCTGAAAGGGATAAAACCCCGGCTCATGGTTCCTTTGGAGCGCATGCCGGGTTGTTGGGTGGAGGAGTTACCTTCTGTTCTTTGGAGCATAAGAACCACCCCCAACAGGTCAATGGGCTATACGCCTTTCTTCATGGTCTATGGTGCAGAAACTGTTCTCCCCAGTGATATCCGTCATGACTCGCCCAGAGTGGTGGCTTACGTGGAAGCTGATAATGAGACGGCACGTCAGGATGCTTTGGATGCTTTAGACGAAGAACGGGATCTTGCAGCAGCTCGGTCCGCGATTTACCAGCAAGACCTGCGTCGCTATCATAGCCGCAGGGTCAAGACCCGGACGTTCCAAGAAGGCGACTTAGTACTCCGGTTGATTCAAGACCAGTCAGACATGCACAAGTTATCACCTCCTTGGGAAGGACCGTTTGTGATCAGCAGAAATCTCAACAATGGCTCCTATTATCTCATTGATATATGGGAGGGTGACAAGTCGCGCACTTCTGGTGAAGAGACTAAGAGGTCATGGAATATTGCTCATCTTCGGCCATACTATACTTAAGCCGCCAGTCCGGCTCTTATCAATGTACACATTCCTGTCATTGTATATACCATCTTTTATGATATAATAAAGTTGGCATCCCCATGATTAGGGGCCTCTGCCTTTTTTCCGCACTAAAATTTGTGCAAAGGAGTTGATCCTTCATCAGGTCACTTGGGGGCTTCCAACCAAGTGGGTTTAGCTTTCATACCCTCTTGGCCAGGCTTTAAATGCCATGTTCGAGTTAAACCTGCCTGTTTGCAACTGGCTACTCCGCCATGTGACCCGCCGAACTCTTGATAGTTAATCTTGCTAAGAGACCCTGAACTTTTTATAAGTTATTCTCGCACAAAGACCCTGAACTTGTCAAGGTTTAAACGACGGTTTTTGTCACGAGAGAGGTGGCTTACAGTGAGCTAGGATAAACTCGCCTTGTCTGCCGTAATCCCTCCGCTATGTGGCCCGTTCGTACTCTTAGCAATGTCAATCTTTTAAAGACCCTGAACTTGCTAAGGTTTAAACGACGGATTTATGTCATGTGAGAGCTGGCTTACGAGGTTTTCACGCATTTATGCCTAGTTTCTTCGGAAACAATAAATAAATTTTTATAAAAAACAAGAGTTATCTTGTCTTGCTGCGCCTTTAAAGCCGGCTTATAGGATAAAAGATATACAAGTTGCTTGTTTTTGCAGGTACTCTCCTGATAAGATTCTAAGTTTTGGGTAATTCCGGCTTGGCATTGCTCATGGAGTATAAACCGCCCGGCGAGTCAAGGCAGTCAGACGATTATATATCAAAGACGAACTTGCTAAGTCGCCGGAATATGGATTGAAAGAAGTTTAAAAAGTGCATCAAAGGCACAAGGGCAGGCGGTTAAATGTTTCCTACTGCTATTACAAGGCTATTAAAAGCCCAAAAGCTGCGGACTTCAAGTTTTCTCAGCAAAATTATAACCCGGCGTATCAAACAAGGCCGGGTTAACTTCACATGACGCAAGTTTTTATCTAGCTCGTCGCAGGGTCATCCTGTGCCGGGTCTTCGGTCTCCTGGATCTGGAGGTTATCCACATCCCAATTGCAGTTTGTTAAGTCCTCAAATTTGGCTTCATCATGCATGATCGGAGATGGGTCAACTTCAGGAGCAAAGAGATGCTTACGGCGCTGAGGAATTAGGCTTTTTTGCTTCGAAGGTAGGACCTCGAACTCGCTTATTTTCTTCCGAATAAGCTGCCTGATATGATCACAAGTCAGCTTCTTCGACCATCCGGCTTGCCAAGACTCGAGATGCCTTCATGCAACGAGCATAGTCTTCTGGAGTGAACTCCGAGCCGTCATCTTTCAGCTGAGGAAAGCCATCCATCATCTCGGCAGGGTTTAACTCGGGGGCATAGCCTAGTGACCGGCTCAAAGCAGTCATTGCGCCCTTGCGGGCGGCTGATCTCTTCAGCTCTTCTATTTGTCTTGGAATGGTGGAAAGGACTTCTAGAACGCCCTTCATAAATTTGGGAACGCCCCGCTCAGTCATAACGGCTCTGATGGTACAAAGAGAGCCGGCGTACAGCTGTTTCGACAATGAGTATAGAGCCTTCAGCGACTTCGTTCACCTGCAAGCGAGTTAGATCTTATAAGCCGGAAGAGTTTTCAAAAATCTTTTTGCAATGAATATTGAGGGGTGAACAACACTTACCAATGATGGCTCCAACCATACGAGATATGTGGCCTTTCAAATTGCTCAGCTCGTCAGTCACCGTTTTAAGATGGCCTTCTGCGTCTTCAGCCCGCTTGGTCAGGGCGGCTAGCTCAGTCAAAGCGATCTGGTACTTGGCGTTGGCCTCTGCCCGGCTCTCTTGCTGCAATGCCAGGATCTTCTTCAGGTCTTACACATTAGACTCGGCGGCGTTTAAAGATTCATGCGTAAGATAAGTCGTAATAAGACAACATTGTTAGTTTTAAGCCGCCTATCCGGATCATATTGGATTTTTGAAGTTTGGCAAAATCATTACAAGTGCCAAGCAGATTGCAAGCAATATACTTGACTCTTGGGGGCTAATGTGTCTCAGTTTTCTTGTAGACCCGGCTCATTACTTACGTAATGACCCGGTGATGTCTACTACGCAACCTTCTTCTTGTAGGCTTGTGTTGGGCCTCCAAGCGCAATGTTTTGTAGGACAGTAGCAAATTTCCCTCAAGTGAATGACCTAAGGTTTATCAATCCGTGGGAGGCGTAGGATGAAGATGATCTCTCTCAAACAACCCTGCAACCAAATAACAAAGAGTCTCTTGTGTCCCCAACACACCCAATACAATGGTAAATTGTATAGGTGCACTAGTTCGGCGAAGAGATGGTGATACAAGTGTAATATGGATAGTAGATATAGATATTTGTAATCTGAAAATATAAAAACAGCAAGGTAACTAATGATAAAAGTGAGCACAAACGGTATTGCAATGCTTGAAAACAAGGCCTAGGGTTCATACTTTCACTAGTGCAAGTTCTCTCAACAATACTAATGTAGTTGAATCATATGTAAATCCCTCACGTGCGACAAAGAGTTCACTCCAAAGTCACAAATAGCGGAGAACAAACGAAGAAATTATTGTAGGGTATGAAACCACCTCAAAGTTATCTTTTCCGATCAATCTTATGAGCTATCCCTATAAGTGTCACGAACAGCCCTAGAGTTCGTACTAAAATAACACCTTAAGATACACATCAACCAAAACCCTAATGTCACCTAGATACTCCAATGTCACCACGAGTACCCATGGGCTTGATTATACGATATGCATCACACAATTTCAGATTCATCATGTTCAATCCAACACAAAGAACTTCAAAGAGTGCCCCAAAGTTTCTACCGGAGAGTCAAGACGAAAACGTGTGCCAACCCCTATGCATAGATTCCCAAGGTCACGGAGCCGCAAGTTGATCACCAAAACATACATCAAGTGGATCAATAGAACATCCCATTGTCACCACGGATATCCCATCGCAAGACATACAACAAGTGTTCTCAAATCCTTAAAGACTAAATCCGATAAGAAAACTTCAAAGGGAAAACTCAATTCATCACAAGAAGATAGAGAGGGGAAAACTCCATATGATTCATCTATATTAATAAAGCTCGCGGTACATCAAGATCGTGTCATCTCAAGAACACGAGAGAGAGAGATCAAACACATAGCTACTGGTGCATACCGGAGCCGGGTTAAGTACAGAGAAGGGACTTAACCCCGTTTTGCTGTAGGCGGCTTGTGATTCCCCCTGCAAGGACTTGATAATAGTATTAAGATCCGGGTCTGTTAAGGGGGTCTGGTTGAAGCGTTGAGGGCCAACCACTCTACCAGTGTATTGGCACATTAAAGCGCCGCGGTGGCTTAACGGAAGAATCCTCCAAGAGACCCAGCAGCGGGTCAGATCAACACATGTTAATCCGTTGGCTAATAGGGCCCTTATTTTTGAGAATGTTGGGGCATATTGAGCACGTCCGGCGGCGGTCATCCGGTCTGGAAGCTCCGTATCCGTGCTAAGCTGGTAGGGACGGTAACCCGGCAGTGGGTTCTCCCCCTCTGGTGAAGTATCTTGGCAGTAGAACCAAGTCTTGTTCCATTCTTTGGGGTGACTCAGTAGAGTTGCTGCTGGGAAGAGTACATCCCTCCGCCTCTGAAGAGTGACGCTTCCGAGTTCGAGGCTTAATCCATCCACCATTTCTGTTTGGCGGTTGATATAGAAGTACTCCTTGAAGAGGTCAACTGACGGCTCTTCCTGCAGATAGGCCTCACAGAAGGTCTGAAACTGGCATAGATTGGTGACAGAATTGGGACCAATGTCTTGGGGGTGAAGCTTGAATGAGTGTAGAACATCCCGGAAAAACTTAGACTCGGGCTGGGAGAAGCCACGCAGCAGATGATCTGTGAATATAATGACTTCCCCGTCTTTGGGTTTAGGGGTGGTTTCATTGCCTGGGACCCGCCAGTGGATAACATCCTGAGCCGGCAGAACTCCCATAGTGACAAAGTCTTTGAGGGATTCTTCGGTCACCCCAGACCTTACCCAATTACAGGTGGTTGGGGTTTTAGACATGGCGGCGGCTTAAGAAACTGCGGAAAAGTATGAATATTTGGCGGGTTAAAAATACATTATGACCAAGGTCGTTATGACTCTAGAAATGGTAACGACATTTGGCGGGTCAATATAAAGTTATGAGTCGCCCAAGCTATTTGTCGTGTGATAGCATGAGCCGGCAGCCTTACAGCGGTTCAAGTTTATCAGCGCACACTGAAAAATTGCTAAGTGTGGAGAAACAGATTCCGCAACTACAGCTATGGATTTAAGACCTACGGGTGAGGGAAAAAGAAAAATAATTCTAACCCTAAAGGACCAGTGGAAGAACAGACGGCCTCTATACAGATTAAAATGTGCTGCGGATCTACAACGAGTATGGCGTGGTTATGGTGCGGACGGCCGCGTGGTTTGAGCAGCATTGTAAGGCTTTAAAGAGGTGCTTTTTATCTAATCTGTGAAGAATGCTTTGATGAGCGGCGATGAACACTGAAGAAACTCGATGAACTCGGGAGAAACCTAATGCAGATCTAACAAGGGGCAGCCGTGGAACCTTGAGGATGCGGACGAACGCGCGAAGGCTCCGGACAGGTTCAGGTTGATGCAGCGGCCAGTGTTGGTGAAGACGGCGAGGACCGAATGGTGCGGCGAGCTTCGGCGGCGCGGGCGTCCGGAGGAAGAAGAAGAAGGTGACGGGCGGGGAATGTGAAAAGCAATAGCCCCCCGTGCTTATTTATAAGGTAAAAATGGAACAGCAACGGTCCGGTGCGAGAATCGAGGGAGCACGATGATGATTAACTAAGAAGACGCCTCGATTCTCGGGGTGGACATATTAATGGAGAAAGATCCGTTCTGACGTCAGGGGAATCTTTTTTGATTTTTCTGATGACGTCACGGCGGGTCATGAAAGTCTATTAGAAACTACACCGCCCATTTTCGGCGGGTCATGAAGATTGTGAGAGAAAGCAAGACTCGCCAACCAAGAATATTTGGAGATTGACATGAACGAGTTCAAATCAATCTGGGGCCTAATGTTGGGGATATAACCCCGTGGTGAGCCCCGCCCAGATGGTGCCGGGTCATACGGTTGGCGGCTTAATGACAAGGCTTAACATAAGTTTATTCCATGGGCCTGGAGGCCCAGGGCTAGAAGACAAGATGTAACCCGGTGGTGTAAGCCGCCGTTGGCGGCTTGTTAGATAAGGCATGTGTAGTTAGAGGTGAGGTCGGTTATAAAGCATAACCCGGCCTGGACTCTTGTAAGCCTAGGGCCTTGACCTGAGTATATAAAGGCGGGTTACCTGGGCGGCTTAGGCCACGAAATAACTCATTGATACCTAGGTCAAGCGAACTCGCTCCCTTGTAATCGATACCCAATCAATACAACACAAAGCATGACGTAGGCTTTTACCACTTTCTGAGGGGCCGAACCTGGGTAACCCTTGTCTCCCGATTCCGACCAACCCCTTCAAGATCACCGCCTTAGCGATGGCCTCAAACTTAAGTCCTTTCACGGGGACATCTGCCGTGACAAAACCACGACAACATCCCTCCGTCTTTGAAGAGTGACACCTCCAAGCTCGAGGCTTAACCCATCCGCCATTTCTGTTTGGCGGTTGATGTAGAAATATTCCTTGAAGAGGTGAATAGATGGCTCTTCTTGCAGATAAGCTTCGCAAAGGGTTTGGAACTGACTCAGGTTGGTGACAGAGTTGTGGCCAATGTCTTGCGGGTGCAGGTTGAATGAGTGTAAGGCGTCTCGGAATAACTTAGACCGCGGAGAAGATGGTCTGTGAAAATGATAACTTCCCCATCCTCAGGCTTAGTGGTGGTTTCACTGCCCGGAACCCGCCAGTGGATAACCTTGACAACCCACAAGTATAGGGGATCAGTTGTAGCCTTTCTCGGTAAGTAAGAGTGTCGAACCCAACGAGGAGCTAAAGGTAGAACAAATATTCCCTCAAGTTCTATCGACCACCGATACAACTCTACGCACGCTTAACGTTCGCTTTACCTAGAACAAGTATGAAACTAGAAGTACTTTGTAGGTGTGATAGGATAGGTTTGCAAGATAATAAAGAGCACGTAAATAAAATCTAGGGGCTGCTTAGATAAAGAAACAACTAAGTTAGTCTTAGTAGAGAGCCTTTTGTCACAAGAAAGTTATTTGTCCCTTGGCAATCGATAACTAGACCGGTAATCATTATTGCAATTTTATATGTGGGAGAGGCGTAAGCTAACATACTTTCTCTACTTGGATCATATGCACTTATGATTGGAACTCTAGCAAGCATCCGCAACTACTAAAGATCATTAAGGTAAAACCCAACCATAGCATTATAAGGTATCAAGTCCTCTTTATTCCCATACGCAAACAACCTACTTACTCGGGTCTGTGATTCTGTCACTCACGCCACCCACCATAAGCGAATCATGAACATATTGCAAACCCTACAGCGGGGATCCCTCACGCTTGCGCGACACGGAGAGCACCATAGGACAGCACCAATAATAAAACATGCAACTCAAACCAATCATGATCATCAATCAACCCATAGGACAAAACGGATCTACTCAAACATCATAGGATAGCCATACATCATTGGGAAATAATATATAGCGTTGAGCACCATGTTTAAGTAGAGATTACATCGGGGAGAAGAGGTGTTGAACCGCTGTATAGAGGGGGAGAGAGTTGGTGATGACGGCGGCGAAGTTGTTGGTGTAGATCGCCATCACGATGATGCCCCCGGCGGCGTTCCAGCGCCACCGGGAGAGAGGGGGAGAGAGCCCCCACCTTCTTCTTCTTCCTTGTCCTTCCCCCTAGATGGGAGAAGGGTTTCCCCTCTGGTCCATGGCCTCCATGGCGGCGGAGGGGCGAGAGCCCCTCCGAGATTGGATCACTTTCTCTGTTTCCTTCTGTTTCTGGCTTCCCAGATTCTGGCCTTTCACCGTTTCTTATATTCCCGGAGATCCGTAACTCCGATTGGTCTGAAATTTTAACACAATTTTTATCCGGATATTAGCTTTCTTGCAGCGAAAGAAGGGAACCAACCACCTTAAGGGTGACCACAAGCCACCCTGGCGCGCCCTACCCCCAGGGCGCGCCCCTATGGCTTGTGGGCCCCTCGGGCACCACTTTTTTTTGATTCCACTTCTCAAAATTCACATATATTCCAAAAAAAATCTCCGTAAGTTTTTCTCCCGTTTGGACTTCGTTTGATATGGATTTTCTATGAAACAAAAAACATGCAACAAACAGGAACTGGCACTGGGCACAGGATCAATATGTTAGTCCCAAAAATAGTATAAAAAGTTGCCAAAAGTATATGAAAGTTGTAGAATATTGGCATGAAACAATCAAAAATTATAGATACGACGGAGACGTATCAGCATCCCCAAGCTTAATTCCTGCTCGTCCTCGAGTAGGTAAATGATAAAAAAGATAATTTTTGATGTGGAATGCTACCTAGCATAATGTTGATCATATAATCTAATCATGGCATGAATATTAAGACACGAGTGATTCAAAGCAATAGTCTATCATTTGACATTAAGACAATAATACTTCAAGCATACTAATAAAGTAATCATGTCTTCTCAAAATATCATGGCTAAAAGAAAGTTATCCCTACAAAATCATATAGTCTGGCTATGCTCCATCTTCATCACACAAAGTATTAAATCATGCACAACCCAAGTTTAACCAAGCAATTGTTTCATACTCTAGTATTCTCAAACTTTTTCAACTTTCACGCAATACATGAGCGTGAGCCATGGATATAGCACTATAGGTGGAATAGAATATGGTGGTTGTGGAGAAAACAAAAAGAAGGAGATAGTCTCACATCAACTAGGCGTATCAACGGGCTATGGAGATGCCCATCAATAGATATCAATGTGAGTGAGTAGGGATTGCCATGCAACGGATGCACTAGAGCTATAAGTGTATGAAAGCTCAAAAAGAAACTAAGTGGGTGTGCATCCAACTCGCTTGCTCACGAAGACCTAGGGCAATTTGAGGAAGCCCATCATTGGAATATACAAGCCAAGTTCTATAATGAAAAATTCCCACTAGTATAAGAAAGTGACAATATAGGAGACTCTCTATCATGAAGATCATGGTGCTACTTTGAAACACAAGTGTGGAAAAAGGAATAGTAGCATTGCCCCTTCTCTCTTTCCTCTCATTTTTTTGTTTTTTTGGTGGGCTTTTTGGCCTCTTTTTTTATATTTGGGCTTCTTTGGCCTCTTTTATTTATTTGTAAAGTCTGGAGACTCATCCCAACTTGTGAGGGAATCATAGCTTCCATCATCCTTTCCTCACATGGGACAATGCTCTAATAATGATGATCATCACACTTTTATTTACTTACAACTCAAGAATTACAACTCGATACTAGAACAAAATATGACTCTATATGAATGCCTCCAGCAGTGTACCGGGATGTGCAATGATCTAGCATAGCAATGACATCAAAAAAACGGACAAGCCATCAAAACATCATGCTAGCTATCTTACGATCATGCAAAGCAATATGATAATGATGGTGCGTGTCATAATAAACGGAATGATGGAAGTTGCATGGCAATATATATCGGAATGGCTATGGAAATGCCATAATAGGTAGGTATGGTGGCTGTTTTGAGGAAGGGAATATGGTGGGTTTAATGCACCGGCGAAAGTTGCGCGGTACTAGAGAGGCTACCAAAGGTGGAAGGGTGAGAGTGCGTATAATCCATGGACTCAACATTAGTCATAAAGAACTCACATACTTATTGCAAAAATTTATTAGTCATCGAAACAAGGTACTACACGCATGCTCCTAGGGGAAGGGTTTGTAGGAGTTAACCATCGCGCGATCCCGACCTCCACACAAAGGATGACAATCAATAAATAATTCATGCTCCGACTTCTTCACATAACGGTTCACCATAAGTGCATGCTACGGGAATCACAAACTTTAACACATGTATTTCTACCAATCCACAATTACTCACTAGCATGACTCTAGTATCACCATCTTTATATCGCAAAACTATTGCAAGGAATCAAACATATCATATTCAGTGATCTACAAGTTTTATGTAGGATTTTATGACTAACCATGTGAATGACCAACTCCTGTTAACTCTCTATATAGATATAAGTGAAGCATGAGAGTTTAATTCTTTCTACAAAAGATATGCCCACGCTCTAAAAAATATAAGTGAAGCAAAAGAGCATTCTACAAATGGCGGTTTTCTATGTGTAGAGAAACAGGCAATCCAAACTTCAAATGATATAAGTGAAGCACATGAAGCATTCTATAAAGCCATACTCAAAAGATATAAGTGAGGTGCAAAGAGCCTTCTATAAATCAACCAAGGACTTTCTCATACCAGCATGGTGCATTATTAAAAGAAAAATAAAAAGCACACGATGCTCCAATATTTACGCATATCATGTGACGAATAAAAATATAGCTCCAAGTAAAATTACCGATGGTTGTTTGAAGAAAGAGGGGATGCCTTCCGGGGCATCCCCAAGCTTAGTTTCTTGGGAGTCCTTGAATATTATCTTGGGGTACCTCGGGTATCCCCAAGCTTAGTCTCTTTCCACTCCTTATTCCTTTATCCATCGTGATCTCGCCCAAAACTTGAAAACTTCAATCACACAAAACTTAACAAAACCCTCGTGAGATCCGTTAGTATAATAAAGCAAATTACCACTTTACGTACTGTTGCAAACCCATTCACATTTTATTTTTGCATTGTAGCTACTGTATTACAACTTCTTTATGGCTTATAGTGGAGGGTAACGCAGCAGAAAACAAAAATTTCCGACCTACGCACCAGCCCAGGACCACTATGGAGACTGCATACAAGGTTTGATCTTTTTCGTTACGACTCGTAGCGCAGCGAAAATAGAGTCGATGACGATCGGCGGTGTAGATCCCCGCAGCTAGGATTTACAACCTCCCAACCGCAAGGATGTATACCCTCATCTGCCCCCGGACGGAACTCCGGGCAGCCCTTCGGGAGTCCTCGGGACAGTCCCTCGGATAGTCCCACCGGACGGATCCTCGGACAGCCCTTCGCGAGGACCCCAGAATCCCGGACGGTCACTCGGACAGCCCTTCGGGAGGACCCTCGAAACTCGGACAGTCATTCGGACAGCCCTCCGGGAGGCACTCTCCAACTAATACCGAAAGTACGATCTCTCTACAGAGTTGCACACATACATCTGTTCGAACTGAAAATATTTATGTGGGCTTAGAACATTTCCAGTACCCACTAAAATAATTTTCAATGCGTTCCGAAACAATTCCGGATTAGTGATTTTCATCTGCGAAAAGCAAACAAAGCGGTTCCGGGAGCTCCGGAACATTTCCGGTTTTTCTTCCGGAAAATTCCCAGAAGTTTCCAGAATGATTCTCGCACCCTCCAATAATTACCAGGCATGTGCCGAAACCAATTTGACTTAATGGTGTACTCTGAAACAACTTTTCGGTTTAGTGATTTTCATCTGTGAAAAGCAACTAAAGCGGTTCCGGCAGTCCGGAACATTTCCGGTTTTTGTCTCTGAAAAATCTCAAAAGTTACCAGAACAATTTTGGTACCCTCCAATAATTTCCAGGCATGTGCCGAAACCAATTTGACTTAATGGTACACTCCGAAACAACTTTGCGGTTTTACCGAAACTCTTCCGGTGTTCTCTCTCCGGAACTCTTCCATTGTCTCCGAAACTTTTTCGGTGAATTTCTCTCAGACTCCCTGTCTAGCATTCAACAAATAGATGACCCTTAAGCTTGTGACCCTATAGGTTCGGTGAAGTATAGACATGACCCGAAATCCCTTCCGATCAATGATCAACATCGGAGCCGTGGACACCCATATTGACCCCTATACCCACACGAATGAATATTCGAGTGAACCTCCAGTTGCCGTGTGCTATTCCTGTTGCTTCGCGATATGTTACAAATACCCGAGGTGAGACATGTTGGCATCCCCGTGGATCAACAACTTGTCCACTATGCCAGTTACCTCGCTACCGGTATTGTTCTCTTTTCTCGTTACTGTGTTCCGGCATCCCCGTGATCAAATCACAAAGTGTCTGGCCAGACGATTATGGATACCGTAACACCAAGAGGGCCCAGAGATATCTCTCCATCGTCGGAGGAGCAAATCCCAATCTTGAGCTATCAAGTTACTTGACATACTTTCCCGTGAACCCGTAAACCGCCGTAATAGCCATCTAGTTAAGGATGACGTTTAACAAACCCCAAAGTTCATGAATCAAGCATGAAGAAACTCGATACTCTCATGGTCTGAGGAATCATGCAAACGTTAACCATCTCTGTGTTATTAACCATTTAACTTGTGACGAATGTATCTCATAGCATAACATCAATTCGGGTCGATTCAACACAAATGTTCTTCTAACATTGTTCCCTCAAAGTTGCTGGCATAGACATGCCCATGATCAGGAAAACAGAACCATCATGCAACACTTGAGCTAGTCTTAGAGGCCAGACTAGGAATACATTTTACCGTTTATTATTCCACACGTGCATATGAGTCTTTCTCCGAGCCTCGTGGTTATTGTAGACTCGAGAACCATAGCAGTTATAGCATGGAACATAAACCTAATTATGAACAGGGAGATAATCAATAATTTTTATTATTGCCTCTAGGGCATATCTCCTACAGACTCCCACTTGCACTAGAGTCAATAATCTAGTAAATGCTAATGCACTTTACACGTGTGGCACACTGGTGTAAAATATGCTTCGCATGTGGTATAGCCTGATGTCCAACGGATATGACGACTTCAGCTCCATGTGTAACTTTGCATATCCTTGCGTTTTCACGGTTTCACAAAATTCATATTTTGTGTGGACTTGGCTTTGCATATGTGTGAATCGTTGGTCGAAACCTGATTCCTCAGACTGAGCTATGGAGAAACTATCTGCAATAGTGTCCCATAGGCCAAAACCATCTTGGAACCTTACTAAGTTCATGAATGAACTATATGATTCAACAACTTCTTTGTCGCTTCTAAAGCGTCAACATACTTAGCCTTTGTTGTAGAATTCGCCACAGTCTCTTGTTTGGAACAATTTCCAACTACCGTGCCACCATGTTGTGTATTACACAAAACCCTTAACTTAAATCGAAAATCGCATGGAGCATTGATGAAGACTGTATCGATGTAATTACTTACATCGAGCACTTCATAATCTCTGCTTGGGAGAAAACATGTCATCAGTACTGCTCTAGTACTCAATGACATCTTTCACTGTTGTCCCATGATCAGTACTTTGATCACTTTGGTATCTATACTGGCAACAACTTTGGAGTATTGGACATATCTGGTTATTTTTACATACCATGGAATACATGATTAATCCAAACACAAGAGAGTGTGTTATCACCATCATGTATTTTGCTCATCAGTGTTTTGGGACACCGAGTCTTGCAAAAACTCTTTCCATGTGACTCCGGCAAGAATCACTCCTTGACGTTTTTCAATGCTAAAAGGTTTTAGCATTTTGTCAATATGTATCTTTGCTCGGCCCCATTAGGTAAATCTATCTCCATAGGTCATCAGGCCTAATATAAAGGCTATTTAGCCCAAGCACTTCATCGAAAAAACTATTTTCAAATGAAGTCCTTATTCATCTCAAGAAATTTATTTCCAATTAACAATGTGTCAAGCACACAAGGTTTTTAGAAAACTTATTATGCTCCCACCTATTTTCTTGAATCACAAGCATCTTCGTTACCCATTGATGAAGTCAAAAACCCTTTTTGACCATTTCATCAAAACACAAAGATTCCAACTCCATTTTGCTCTCTTCTATCCATTGCTGGAACTCTGAAGTTTGCATACTTACTAGCATCCTCTGGACTGACAAAATACCTTGGACTATAACACATGCAAGTCCTTGGTTACATTTCCATCAGATGGAAATCCTTTCGTCATCCATGTTTCATATCTCATGATTGAAATATGTATTAATTGCTAGTTCAACCCGAACCGACTTTAAGCATCGCTACGGTGAAACAACCTCATCGTAGTCAACTCCTTGAACCTGTTATTTCAACAAGTCGAGCTTTATGGATAAAACATTTTTATCCGTATCAGTTTTTAGTTCCATAAATATTCGTTAGACTCTAAGCCTTCCGAAAGGTGTATCAAGATTTTAATCTTGAAACATTTATATCGAAACTATCTCGGATTGTATTGGCATTTAGCCAATTCCGGAGTCAGGGCCCATCACCGCTTCCTTGTGTATCGTAGGTATACTGTTGTCCAACAACAATATCTCATTTGTGCACCTGACAGGTTTGCACGAGCCTTGCCTACGTGGTTCAGCTGCAAGTTCGACCGAAGTCCATACATTTTCTTGTAGAGACTTCCGTATCAGTCGCAGTGGGAAACTCCGGAATCACTTCCAAGGTTCCTTTCCTTTGACCTGATGACGAAGATACTGGTTATCTCGTCGAGTTGCACTGTCCTCCCACTCACCTTTTGTAAGAACTATTCTCTTTAAAAGCATACCGTTTTGTGGCAAAATCCTTTGCCTCGGTATAGTGGTGGGGGAATACCCAATGACTTGGGATAACCTACAAAGCAGCACTTGTCTGATTTGGAATAGGTTTGTAACCTTTCACACAAGCCCCATATTCCAAATGTTAAGAAAAGATATAACATGGTTGGGTGTACCATACCATGACGTCATTTCAACAGACCCGATGGAGCTCTTTTCAGTGTAAAAGCCGCAGTCTCTAAAGCATCACTTTAAAAGGGATAATGGCAAATTTATTTATGTCATCTTTGATCTTACCATGTCATGAATGGTTCGATTACATCTCCACGGACTCTCCACTTGCAGTGGTGTTGCGGGAGGTGCAAGTTATGAAACTCTTTTCACAACTCATCAGACATTCGCTAAACTTGTAACTCAAATATTCCTTTCCGCAATCAAATTGCAGAAACATAACTTTCTTGTTACAATAACTTCTACTTCATTTTTGAAAACCTTTCGAATGATTTCAAAAGATCCAGACTTACGTCTCATCAAGTAAATATCCATATATCTAATTGAGTCATTTTTGAAGGTAGACAAATCCACTGTTTGCAACAACATTTATCGGACTACATACATCAAAATGTATGATCACCAATAAGTTCTTTGCTCGTTCCTTATGGCCTGTGAACGGTATTTTAGTCACTTCACCTTTTGGAGGAAAGTCGCAAGTGTCAGATGATTCAAAATCAAACGACTTCAAAATCCATCATAATGGAATTTTCCATGCGGGTTTCTCCAATGTGACCAAATGCAGTGCCACACATATGTGGAATTCTTTTAGTCTTGCGACATTTAGCGTCAGTGTTATGGATGTATCATATTTCCATCAATATTCATAACATACATCCCATCTTTGATGGAAGCATGGGCCTTCATGTTATTCATATACTGAACAACAATTGTTGTTTTTATGAACAACTCTTTTGCAACAAACATTGTGCAATGGGCTAGAGTGTATGAAACTCTAAAATGAATTATGAAAGTGAACCCAGAGATAATGTATTAATATCATTTTTCATAACATACATCTCATTCATAATGAAAGTATGGCCCTTATGTTTATTCATAACACCGAACATCAAAAGTTCTCTTATGAACAACCTTCTTGCAAGCTACCTTATGCAAAGGGCTAGAGTGTGTAAAGCTCTAAAAGAATTATGAAAATAAATACATAGGTAATACACCGATGGAAGGTATAGCAACATGTACTATGTTCCCAGCGCGTATCTAAACCTCATTTCCGACAAGTCCTTTAGGCCGTAGTAGTTCTTACATCGAGTCGCAATAGAATGCAATCGAGCGGGTATCTTTGTGATCAACTCACAATACCCAAGAATTAGTGATTAACATGTTTAACCATAATTCCCAAGAACTATATCTTTGACTAGCCTTCTATACATCAAAAACTTGTATGACATTCATACATGAGCTGGATATTCCAGTCTTCTTTCTTTCTGCCTTCATACTTCTAACAGTTTAACTTTCAGTATTTCTCCTACTCTCAGAAGAAGCACCCAACTTAAGAGTGGCGTTAGCCCCGGACTTCCTAGGCGTGAAAAGTTTCACTAACACCCTTCGGACACTTCCTTTCTCTGTAAGTTGTTCTTTTATTCACCTATCATCATATGACAGGCATTCTTCTGGATCCCTCTCTTATCAGTCAAATGCATAGTAAACACCTTTACTAATAGTTTGCAAACAAACATTGCTTTGGATATTTCATACCTTTCAGCCTTTGTTTGTATCTGAAGATTAATTTTCAGTTCCATGAATATCACATAACTATCCCAAAACTTTCGAAGTTCGGGTCTGATGGAAGCAAACGTATTGCACTTGACTGAAACGGAATTCTAGCTTTTGGATCGAAGGACGAGAGTCACATGATCCATAGCATTAGCGAGAGAATACCGAAAGCATGCGATAGGACAAAGTCCTTCTCGGCACTCTTGAGGACAATCCTCACATTACGTTACCAACCGTAAAGTTTTAACCAGATATTTAACAGCTATTCAATTTTAACAGGGAAGGTGGAAACGCGAGCCATTATTCTACAACTATTATGCAAATCACACTTAGACAGTGTCCATAATTAATTTCACTAAGAATTAAAAGAATTAATTCTAAAGTGCGCTCCCACACAAATCAATATCTCTCATAATTGATTGTGAGTGATTCAAGACCCACATTTCCATTCAACGCCATTGTTCGAGATGAACAGTGATGGCGCGAACTTCAATTGGTAGGCAAACTTGCCAATCACATCTCCATGTGACTTTTGTTCATCTTTCGATGCGCGTGTTCCGAGCTCAGGACGATCCTGCCATGAACGTCGAGATAACCAAGTGATCTTGCTGCGAGGTCTGACCTAACCCGCCTTACACCCGTACAATCGTTCGTACCCATGTACGTCATGGCGCACCTCGAAAGGAAGGATGCTGTGACGGTGCTACACTTGGGAGAACACTAACTACTTGATATTTTTGTGAGAGAGAACCCTAATAAAAGCGACTACCGCGCAATCAAGAAGGGTGCATCATAAGGGATAAACATCTCAGGCAATTCATAATTAGCATGACATGGTATAGCCCCTTTTGACGGAGAAGTCAAGTATTTCTTCGTCTTCGGCATTCGCGTCGGTGTTTACCTTCGCGAAGATTGCCACCACCTTGTCGATGCACCAGATAATATTGCTATCTCTATAGCTAATAAAATAAGTGCATTACTTAAGGTTGACACGCAGGTCATTAAAGTGACAATCATATGGCTCCAGCCATCATGCCGAATCATGACACGCAGGTCATGTTAATATTACATCATATGGTCATCTCATACATAATCAAATTAATATGAGCACTTCTATACCACATCATATGCAGATGCAAACCATCCTGCAAAACCAAGTTAGACGCCTCTAATCGGTTCATGCAAAAACTTGTTTTACATGGCTTCTAAAGTTTCGAAACAAACCGAAGCTACCAACGTCCATCATCAGGCATGATAATCCAAGTCGCTAGATTAACATCGCGGGGTGTATGAAACACGAGATAATAAAATCTCAAGCCCCATACTGAACTTCGTCATACGCATGACCCCCATGCAGATCATATCTGCATTACCCTTTTGTTTGCGAAATTTCATCTTTCTTTTTAACTACAGTGGAATTCAATGAACTGTTAGCACTTCGTTGATCAATCAGGATCGCGGATTGCCAGAACATTCTAACTACACCATACTGTTATCAAGATCAGAAATATGCAAATTCTAGGGAAGCAACAAGAACATCGGGTAACAGATTTCATCTGCTACCCGCACAAATAATTTTCAGTAATAGAACTCATCTACTACCTAATTATATAGTGCAACACCCATACATCTCTATGTATTCTAGATCGCAACCTGCATCTATGCATAGCACGGCTCTTGATGCCACTGTAGGATAACGCAGCAGAAAACAAAAATTTCCGACCTACGCACCAGCCCAAGACCACTATGGAGACTGCATACAAGGTTTGATCTTTTTCGTTACCGACTCGTAGCGCAGCGGAAGTAGAGTCGATGACGATCGGCGGTGCAGATCCCCGCAGCTAGGATTTACAACCTCCCAACCGCGAGTATGTATACCCTCATCTGTCCCCGGACAGAACTCCGGGCAGCCATTCGGGAGGCCTCGGGACAGGCCCTCGGATAGTCCCACCGGACGGATCCTCGGACAGCCCTTCGGGAGGACCCCAGAATCCCGAACGGTCACTCGGACAGCCCTTCGGGAGGACCCTCGAAACTCGGACAGTCATTCGCACAGCCCTTCGGGAGGCACTCTTGAACTAATACCGAAACTACGATCTCTCTACAGAGTTGCACACATACGGTGTCATCTATCCGGCAGGGCTTCGCCGTCCAGAACTAGTTCCTGCCGGAACCCAGACAGCCTTTCGACTCTACGAAACTATTTCGCTGGGAGGGAGAGAGAAGCCAGACAAGTCTATGGCATGTGTATGATAGCAAGGATGAGGTTTGGGCAGCCCCCTCACCTCCTGTTTATAGGAAAACCAACGGGTAGTGTGCCTCCACAAATTACCAAAAACCCCCATGCAAAAGGGTTCACATGAGGGTGTTATGGACAAAATGGGGTGCCATGTGGAGCTCCAAGGAGCCCCACCCATCTTGGCCGGCCACACCCTTGGGGGCCCCCCATGAGGGGCTTCCTTGGCCCCCAATGCCTTCTAGAAGCCTTTTGGGAAATATCCCAAAAGGTGGTTTTCCATAAATATCCAAAAAGCACTTTCACTATCCACGATGACATTTTTCAGCGTCTGTTCGAACTGAAAATATTTATGTGGGCTTAGAACATTTCTAGTACCCACTAAAATAATTTTCAATGCGTTCCAAAACAATTCCGGATTAGTGATTTTCATCTGCGAAAAGCAAACAAAGCGGTTCCGGCAGCTCCGGAACATTTCCGGTTTTTCTTCTGGAAAATTACCAGAAGTTTCCATAATGATTCTGGCACCCTCCAAGAATTATCAGGCATGTGCCGAAACCAATTTGACTTAATGGTGTACTCCGAAACAACTTTTTGGTTTAGTGATTTTCATCTGTGAAAAGCAACTAAAGCGGTTCCGGCAGTCCGGAATATTTCCGGTTTTTGTCTCTGAAAAATCTCAGAAGTTACAAGAACAATTCTGGTACCCTCCAATAATTTCCAGGCATGTGCCGAAACCAATTTTACTTAATGGTACACTCCGAAACAACTTTTCGGTTTTACCGAAACTCTTCCGGTGTTCTCTCTCCGGAACACTCTTCCGTTGTCTCCGAAACTTTTTCGGTGAATTTCTCTCAGACTCCCTGTCTAGTATTCAACAGATAGATGACCCTTAAGCGTGTGACCCTATAGGTTCGGTGAAGTATAGACATGACCCGAAATCCCTTCCGATCAATGATCAACATCGGAGCCGTGGACACCCATATTGACCCCTATACCCACACGAATGAATATTTGAGTGAACCTCCAGTTGCCGTGTGCTATTCCTGTTGCTTCGCGATATGTTACAAATACCTGAGGTGAGACATGTTGGCATCCTTGTGGATCAATAACTTGTCCACTATGCCAGTTACCTCGTTACCGGTATTGTTCTCTTTTCTCGTTACCATGTTCCGGCATCCCCGTGATGAAATCACAAAGTGTCTGGCCAGACGATGATGGATACCGTAACACCAAGAGGGCCCAGAGATATCTCTCCATCGTCGGAGGAGCAAATCCCAATCTTGAGCTATCAAGTTACTTGACATACTTTCCCGTGAACCCGTAAGCCACCGTAATAGCCATCCAGTTACGGATGACGTTTAACAAACCCCAAAGTTCATGAATCAAGCATGAAGAAACTCGATACTGTCATGGTCTAAGGAATCATGCAAACGTTAACCATCTCTGTGTTATTAACCATTTAACTTGGGACGAATGTATCTCATAGCATAACATCAATTCGGGTCGATTCAACACAAATGTTCTTCTAACATTGTGCCCTCAAAGTTGCTGGCATAGACATGCCCATGATCAGGAAAACAGAACCATCATGCAACACTTGAGCTAGTCTTAGAGGCCAGACTAGGAATACATTTTACCGTTTATTATTCCACACGTGCATATGAGTCTTCCTCCGAGCCTCGTGGTTATTGTAGACTCGAGAACCATAGAAGTTATAGCATGGAACATAAACCTAATTATGAACAGGGAGATAATCAATAACATTTATTATTTCCTCTAGGGCATATCTCCTACATATACCAACGATACAATCGGTAGTTTCATCAAAACAAGCAAAACAATGCATCAAAAACATAATCTGTCTTAAACAGAGCAGTCTGAAGCAATCTGAACATTTACCATACTTCTGTAACTCTAAAAATTCTTAAAAATTAGGACAAAATAAAAAATTTGCATAGCAGTACTGTTTAAAAATTTCAGAAACTTTTGACATTCCAGTAAAAAATGTGAATTCACGCACTACAGCCAAAGTTTCTGTTTATGCACTGCACACACCAAACAGGCAATCTAATCATCCTAAAGGAAAATCTTTGCACATTATTTTTATAATGCAATGGATTTATACAAGGGGATAATTATTTTTGTTGAAAAGTTTCTATAATTAAGATTCACAAGGTTTCCATGGGCATGAACAAAGTTCAAGGCATGCTCCCATTTTAACAATGCTTGTCTCTCTAACTTTCACTTTTCTTTTTGAAAAAGTTTTAGGTTCCCCTCTTTATTTTTTTTTGTTTTTTAAACTATATAAAAGCACACAACAGAATAAAATGACTCTCTAAAACTTCCAGGTTGTCTCCCTGGCAGCGCTTTCTTTAAAGCCATTAAACTAGGCATAAAATGCTCAAATAATTGATCCACCCGGATCCCAAGGTATATCAATGCCAATTTTAATTAACAATGATATGTAATTTAGTAGTGAGCACAAATTAACATATACCATGCAACAACGAAGTCTAACTCTCTTCCTATGCATTGGCATATCATAAAAGAACAATTCATGCACATCAAGTAAAGGCCAATACATAGCATAAGCAGTTTCTTGCAATTTTATCATATTGGAAACATAGAGAGGTGGAGATGTAGTTCCTCTCTCATAATAATTGCAAGTAGGAGAAGCAAGCACATGCATATTATATCTATCAAAATCATCATGTGTAATAGTAAAAGGCAACCCATCTATATAATCCTTAATAAGTGCAAGCTTCTCCGATATAGTGTGGTTGAGAGAATTCAAAAAGATAATAGGACTATCATGCGTGGGTGCAATAGCAACAATTTCATTCTTAACATAAGGAACTATAGCAAGTTCATCTCCATAAGCATAATTCATATTGGCATGGTGGCCACAAGCATAACAAGCATCAAGTTCATCAAAAAGGGATATTTCAAACGAATCCAAGGGATCATAGCAATTATCATAGCATTCATCCTTCGGTAAGAACGAAGGGAAATTAAACAATGTATGAGTTGAAGAGTTACTCTCAGTAGAAGGTGGGCATGGATAGCTAATCCGCTCTTCCTCCTTTTGTTCTTCGCTCTCCTCCTCATCTTTTTCATCCAATGAGCTCACAGTGTCATCACTTTCTTCTTCCATAGATTCCTGCAAAATATTAGTCTCCTCTTGGACAGCGAAGGAGTCCTCAATATATGGCTTAACATAAGCATTAGAAGCATAGTTTTCATCGCAATATTTAAGTATGGCAAAACTTTCAGATTTGTAAAGAGTAGCATCATACTTTTCAATCAAAGAAGTAATTTCATAGGCACCCTTAAAAGCAACAAATTCTTCAATTTTCTCAATATCATAGTAATTATAAACACCCTTGGCATAAGAAGATACGATTCCATTATCCTTAAACTCACATTGATAGGGAAGGTGTTTTTTAGGGTCTTCAGAACAACAAGTAAAATCATAAATTTCGCATAAATTCCAAGCATAGCATTGCAAAGTATTAATATGATGCCATAAAAGTTTCCCTTTTTGAGATAAGCGGTGTAACACATAATAAGCATGCTCATTTAATGATTTGCCCTCAACTAAGCTAGTTGGGGTTTCAGCACGAGCACAAGTGGATCGAAGATGACCCAAGTAATATTCTTCGGTGGTACGGAACACTAGTGGTTCCTCAACTTTTGGAGCAGCAAGTACATCTAATTTTTTTGGTATTTTGCGTTTCCTACACATATCTAAAGATAGAAAACAAGTTAATAACAGAAAAATAAAAAAAATTACTTAGTAATAAAGCAAACAAGCACACACGAGAATATTCACCCCACACTATTCCTCCCCGGCAACGGCGCCAGAAAAAGGTCTTGATAACCCACAAGTATAGGAGATCAGTTGTAGCCTTTCTCGATAAGTAAGAGTGTCGAACCCAACGAGGAGCTAAAGGTAGAACAAATATTCCGTCAAGTTCTATCGACCACCGATACAACTCTACGCACGCTTAACGTTCGCTTTACCTAGAACAAGTATGAAACTAGAAGTACTTTGTAGGTGTGATAGGATAGGTTTGCAAGATAATAAAGAGCACGTAAATAAAATCTAGGGGCTGCTTAGATAAAGAAACAACTAAGTTAGTCTTAGTAGAGAGCCTTTTGTCACAAGAAAGTTATTTGTCCCTTGGCAATCGATAACTAGACCGGTAATCATTATTGCAATTTTATATGTGGGAGAGGCATAAGCTAACATACTTTCTCTACTTGGATCATATGCACTTATGATTGGAACTCTAGCAAGCATCCGCAACTACTAAAGATCATTAAGGTAAAACCCAACCATAGCATTATAAGGTATCAAGTCCTCTTTATTCCCATACGCAAACAACCTACTTACTCGGGTCTGTGCTTCTGTCACTCACGCCACCCACCATAAGCGAATCATGAACATATTGCAAACCCTACAGCAGGGATCCCTCACGCTTGCGCGACACGGAGAGCACCATAGGACAGCACCAATAATAAAACATGCAACTCAAACCAATCATGATCATCAATCAACCCATAGGACAAAACGGATCTACTCAAACATCATAGGATAGCCATACATAATTGGAAAATAATATATAGCGTTGAGCACCATGTTTAAGTAGAGATTACAGCAGGGAGAAGAGGTGTTGAACCGCTGTATAGAGGGGAAGAGAGTTGGTGATGACGGCGGCGAAGTTGTTGGTGTAGATCGCTATCACGATGATGGCCCCGATGGCGTTCCGGTGCCACCGGGAGAGAGGGGGAGAGAGCCGCCCTCCTTCTTCTTCTTCCTTGTCCTTCCCCCTATATGGGAGAAGGGTTTCCCCTCTGGTCCATGGCCTCCATGGCGGCGGAGGGGCGGGAGCCCCTCTGAGATTGGATCTCTCTCGCTGTTTCCTTCTGTTTCTGGCTTCCCAGATTCTGGCCTTTCACCGTTTCTTATATTCCCGGAGATCCGTAACGCCGATTGGGCTGAAATTTTAACGCGATTTTTATCCGGATATTAGCTTTCCTGCGGCGAAAGAAGGGCACCAACCGCCTTAAGGGGTGACCACAAGCCACCCTGGCATGCCCTACCCCCCAGGGCGCGCCCCTATGGCTTGTGGGCCCCTCGGGCACCGCCTTCTGGTTGATTCCACATCCCAAAATTCACATATATTCTAAAAAAAATCTCCATCAGTTTTTATCCCGTTTGGACCTCGTTTGATATGGATTTTCTGCGAAACAAAAAACATGCAACAAACAGGAACTGGCACTGGGCACTGGATCAATATGTTAGTCCCAAAAATAGTATAAAAATTTGCCAAAAGTATATGAAAGTTGTAGAATATTGGCATGAAACAATCAAAAATTATAGATACGACGGAGACGTATCAAACCTCCTGAGCCGGTAAGACTCCCATGGTGACAAACTCTTTAAGTGATTCCTCAGTTACCCCGGACCTTACCCAATTGCAAGAAGCTGGGACTCTAGACATGGCGGCAGCTTAAAAGACTGTGGAAGGGCATGAATATATGGCGAGTTAAAAACGTATTATGACCAAGGCAGTTATGACTCTAAAAATGGTGACGATATTTGGCGGGTCAGCAAAAAACTATGAGCCGCCGTGGCAGGCCGCAATATGACAATATGAGCCGGCAGTACGGCGGCTGGTCAAGTTGGCTAGCGAGTATTGGAGAAATTGCTAAGTGCGGAGAAACAGGTTTCAACAGCTACAGCTACCGAATCAAGATCTACGGGCGAGGTAAAAGAAAAATATTACTAACCCTAAAAACCAGTGGAAGAACAAGTAGTTCCTACGCGGATTATAGTGGGCCAGAAAGTTATAATGAGCATGGCATGCCTATTGAGCGGGTGGCTGCATGATTCGAGCAGCATTATGAAGCCTAAAGAAGTGTTCTTTCTCTGATCTACGAAGAATGCTCCGGTGGGCAGTGAAGAACACGAAGAAAACCCGATGAACTCGGGGGAAATCTGAGAAAGCTAGTGCAGATCTAAATAAGGGCAAAGATGAAACCTTGAAGACGCAGGCGAACGCAGAGATGCTCTGGACATAGTCAGGGTGATGCAGCGGCCAATGTTGGAGACGACGGCGTGGCCCTAACGGCGCGGTGAGCTTCGGCGGCACGGGCGTCACGAGGAAGAAGAAGAAGGCAGCGACGGGGAAAGTGAAAATAATGGGACCCCCATGCCTATTTATGAGGATGTGATGGAACCGTAACAGTCTGGTGCGAAAATCAAGGAGAAACGATGACGATTGACTAAAAGGGTGCCTCGATTCTCGGGCTGGTCATTTCAATGAAAAAGATTCGCTGTGACGTAAGGGGAATCTTTTTGATTTTCCTGATGATGTCATGGCGGGTCATGAAGATTGATCAGACATGACGTCACCCATTTTTTGGCGGGTCATAAAGATTTATCAGAGAATGCAAGATTCGCCAACCAGAAGACTTGGAGATTAACAAGAACCGGTTCAAATCAATCTGGGGCCTAATGTTGGGGATATAACCCCATGGTGAGACCCGCCCAGGTGGGGCCGAGTCATGAGGTTGGTGGCTTAGCGATAAGGTTTGGAAGAAGCTTGCTCAATGGGCCTGGAGGCCCAGAGGGAGAAGACAGTGTATGACCCGGTGGCGTAAGCCGCCGGGCGCGGCTTGTCCGACAAGGCAGGAGTAGTTAGAGGCAAGGTCGGTTATCAAGTATGACCCGACCCGGACTCTTGTAAGCCCAGGGCCTCGACCTGTGGATATAAAGGTGGGTTTCCTGGGCGGCTTAGCCACGAAATAACTCATCGATAGCTAGGTTAAGCGAACTCACTCCCTTGTAATCGATATCCAATCAATACAACTCAAAGCAAGGCGTAGGCTTTTACCTCTTTCCGAGGGGCCGAACCTGGGTAACCCTTGTCTCTCGATTCCGATCAACCCCTTCGAGCTCACCGCCTTAGCGATGGCCTCGAACCTAAGTCCTTTCACTAGGACATCTATCGTGACAAAACCATGACACCATGGACATGGCCCTGGAAGAGCTTCATGCCGTAGAGGATGCTGCCCCGGCGCACTCGCCAGCAGCCATCCCCGTGCTCTCGCCAGCAACAATCCCCGTGGCATTGACGGGCTGGTCGCCAAGCATCATCGCAGTGCTGGAAACCACGGGCGTCAGGGAGGTCCCCGCAGACCCGTGCGAGCTCGTGTACGTGCAAGCGCCAGCGCCTCCTCCTGCGCCCGTGCTCGTGCGTGCCCTCACCCATAGCGCCCGTCCCCGTGCACGCGCCTACACCCACTGCGCCCGTGCCCGTGCGTGCGCCTGCACCCATCACACCCCCCTCAGCGGATTGGGCCGCCGCAGTCGACAGCTTCCTCGCAGCGCTGCTAGTCGCCGCCCCCGTCCCCGCGCCCGTCGATCGCGTGACGACCAACTCTTTGATTGGTAAGTCCATAACATTCTGGTCTCCTTTGATGAACTGAACAACTGCGCCCCGGAGCACGACAACGCCGGCGCAGGTCGCCGCCACCGCCACCGCCGCAACTAGTTTTCTTTATGTTGTATCTCCATCGTATGAATGTATAGTCAAAGCTTGACTGAATGAAATCTATGGTTTCATGAACTAAGTATTTATCTCTGAATTCACATAGTAAACAAAAACCATCATTTTTTTTCTTTGAATAAACACTCGTCACAAACGGTTCAGGTTGAATACCCATTTGCAGATCGACAACTATCTTTCCTTCGCCCGTAAGCCAAGTGAAAAATTGACGCCAAGAATTGGTGCAATGCGTCATCGCAAACGTTTCTCTAATGTGACCCGTGTGCCTAGTACAGACAATCCGGGAAGATTTGCATCTATCATATTGGGTAAATTGCCATTTGTCAAATTGGAAACATTGGCATTTCTCGATCTAGTAACATTGGCATTTGTCAACATTGTAGCAGTCGCATTTGTCAAATTTTGAAGGAACAAAATGACAATTAGGGTGCAATTTTGCAACTGAAATTCACTGAACATGGATTTCATTCATACATGAAGCAATGGTCTTTGTACAAAACAATTCAACTCGACAGCTGAACCGAACAAACTTTCCCCCAATTGTTGAAAACCATGTACTGAAATAGCTAGTTCAACTATATATACTAGCTAATTTAAAGTATTTGGTACAGTCCAACCATATCTATAGTTAGATGAACTGAACAAAATAGCCCGTAATACTAGTACTAATATGGAGGGGCTTTGTACTACTTCCAGCAGAATCTAGCGCACTCAGTAAGAGCCAGTGCAGGAGGAGCCTGCCGTCAAGTCGTGTTCGTTGATGGAGTAGTGTCCGTTGCCTGCCAGTGCTGCCCTCCGGCGCTCAAGATGCCCCTCCTTGAAGCGGCGGGACTCGGCGTAGATCTCTGCATTCCGCACCGCCGTTGCGGCTTCTGCTGCGGCCACGACGTCGGTGAGCTTCTTCGCGTGCGTGACCTGGCACTCCACCTCCTTCTCTAGGAAGTAGATGTAGCGCGCAAGGTTGCGACGCAGAAGCTCGGCCGCGGGCCTTTGGTGGCCTCCACCTCCCGCATTCGGGTCGCGGTGGCGGAGCGGGTGATGACTCGGCCGCCTGACGGCGGGGTCGTGGCCAAGACGGACGACGGTGTGGTGGTGTCCCCGGCGGCTGCCGACATGGTGGCGGCAACGGCGGCCACCGGCAGCAGCTGCCTTCGGGCAGCGGTGGTGGAGCGTGTAGTTGGTGGCGTGCGCACACCCACCAGGGACGCCACGTGCACTACATGCTTCAGAGGACTGTCGCGCCTACGCGGTGAAGCCTCCCAGTTGGAGCTGTCCTCTGGCGGAGTGGCTGAGAGACGACGAACGGCCGGTGCCATTGGCGATTGGCGGAGAAGCAAACTAGACAAGCTACTATGAGGGAGGGGATGAAGGCAATGTGGAGTTGCCGGCCGTGAGGGTTTATACAGGAGGCTGGCAAGCATTGGGGATTTGGGGATTTCGCCGAGCCGGGCGGGAAGCTAGAGCCGTAGCACGGTTTTGTGCGCGGGAACCTGCGCGGTTTTGTGCGCGGGATCATCGAGCGGACACGTGGCCAAAAGCAGTGCCGAAGCATGCACTAGAATCCTTGGGCGGCAATGTGGTGACAAGACGTGAGAGAGTAGGATGAGGTTATGCGCAGCAGACGGGTCATAATAACAAAACGTCAGCGATATTAATACATGCTAACAGCACTTCCCAATGTGGCGTCGGTAATGATTTCATCCATCTCTCACAATTGTTTGGCAGCAACCGTCTGCCCACAACACACACAGCTTGTCAGTATGAATCATTTGGGTTAATATTGGTCTTACCACACAATTCTGATGAATGAACTGTTTGCCGGGTATCACACACACCTTGTTATGGCAACTCGTTTGTGTTCTAGCTGTATCAACGCAAACTGTTTCTCCGAGCGAACTGTATGCCGTACTTCGCACACATATGTATTTTGTGAACCGTTTGTGTTATCTTGTCTCGCAAACAGTTCATAAGAATGAACTGTATGCCCTGCATCACACACGCTAGTCTAATCTCAAACGTGCCTGATGGACCAGTCATTGCACACCATTTTCTTTATTGGCGACGGAGCTATAACTATACCATTTGTGATGGCTCGATCGCACACAATTTCGGCGAAGGGTCTTTGATTGATGTGTCATCTTTAGACCTTCCTGCAGTAGTGCCCCCTCTAGTCACAACTCTAATAGCATGATCATTGAATTTATTATACATTTCAGTAAGCAAATCATTTTGTGACTTAGCAACTTGTTCTAACTGAGTATGAACCATGGATGAGTGTTTACCTAAACCTCTAAGATCATTAGCAATTCTAAACATCAAGTCACTCAAGCGATCAATCATAATAGCATTTCGTTTTAGTTGACCTTAACATACATATTGAAATGTTCTTGCTTAACAATTTAATTATCAAATTGATCCATGCATTGACTAGCAGGTTTATTATAGGGATTTCTATTTTCATGCCGTTCATTCCTTAGTTCTGGTCAGTTTTGCCCAAGCCAACAAACTTTGCTCACCTTTGCCCTCCCCCCTCCATCACCTGCTCACAAAAGGCCAACCATTTGACCGTTACCTACTGACTAGTTGGCCGGCCTGATATCCTGACAGGTGGGTCGGCCGAGCGTGCATCCAACCCCTGGCAGACCCATTTTCTTTGTGCGTGCCACATAAATAAAAAAGAGAGGCAAATTCAAACTTAATACTAAGTATACATTAAAACTACGGGTAACCACCTGCCAAAGTCCACATTTACATTAATTAAAACAAAAAAAAGTTAATTACGGGGTCACCATCCCAGTGGTGCCCTAGGTGTCCTCGCCGTCCGAGCCAGGACCACCGGCTCAGGCGCCAGGCCTGCCCAGGAAAAGGCCGTCTCCCATGCACGGGTTGCGTCCTGCGCCGGGTGCACCGCCGACGGGCCTCCTTCGCCGTGGGCATGGCGCTCTATCGGGGAACGGATGCACACGATCACCTATGGGACCAGAGGTCCCTTTGTGGTTCGGCAAGGGGGGTCACGTTGCGCAAAGAGCGGAGATCATGAGACGGCGCAACGATCAGGATGCTGGCATTTGACCCAAGCTCGGGCCGCTGCTAAGCGTAAAACCTTACTCCTGCCTTTGGTGGATTGATCGAAGGAACACGAAGAACACGCAGCGCTCAGCCCCGGCAAGGGTTGCTGTCGGGGTGAGCTACTACGCGAGTATAAGTGTCCAAAGTGTTGGAAATATGCCCTAGAGGCAATAATAAATTAGTTATTATCATATTTCCTTGTTCATGATAATCGTTTATTATCCATGCTATAATTGTATTGATTGGAAACTCAAATACATGTGTGGGTACATAGACAACACTGTGTCCCTAGTATGCCTCTAATAAGACTAGCTCGTTGATGAAAGATGGTTAAGGCTTCCTAGCCATAGACATGAGATGTCATTTGATAACGTGATCACATCATTAGGAGAATGATGTGATGGATAAGACCTAAACTATGAACGTAGCATATGATCGTGTCATATTATTCCTATTGTTTTCTACATGTCATGTATCTGTTCCTATGACCATGAGATCATGCAACTCACTTACACCGGAGGAATACCTTGTGTGTATCAAATGTCACAACGTAACTGGGTGACTATAAAGATGCTCTACAGGTATCTCCGAAGGTGTCTGTTGAGTTGGCATGGATCAAGACTGGGATTTGTTACTCCGTGTGACGGAGAGGTATCTCAGGGCCCACTCGGTAATACAATATCATAATGAGCCTTACAAGCAAAGTGACTAAAGTGTTAGCCACGGGATCTTGTATTACGGAACGAGTAAAGAGACTTGCAGGTAATGAGATTGAACTAGGTATGGAGATACCGACGATCGAATCTCGGGCAAGTAACATACCGATGAACAAAGGGAACATCGTACGGGATTAACTGCATCCTTGACATAGAGGTTCAACCGATAAAGATCTTCATAGAATATGTAGGAACCAATATGGGAATCCAGGTCCCGCTATTGGTTATTAACCGTAGAGGTGTCTCGGTCATGTCTACATAGGTCTCGAACCCGCAGGGTCTGCACACTTGATTTATGCATGGTGGTGACCAAAGGTTGTTCGGAGTCCCGGATGAGATACCGGACGTCACGAGGAGCTCCGGAATGGTACGGAGGTAAAGATTTATATATGGGAAGTCATATTTTGGCGACCGGAAAATTTTCGGGTTTTTCCGGTATTGTACCGGGAAGCTTCTAGAAGGTTCTGGAAACTTCTGGAGGAGTCCGGAAGTCCACCAAGGGTTCCACCACATCCCAAGGGTTTGCATGGGCTGAGGGGAGGCGCCATGGCCTTATTGGGCCAGGCGCACAAGTCCCTCAAGGCCCATGTGGCTTGGGAGAGGTGGAAAGTCGACCTGTTTATGGAAAGGGAGGGAATTGGACTAGGAGTCCAACTCCTCCCCTTTGGCTGCGCCCTAGGGCTTGGAGGGGCTGATCTCCACGCCCCTCCACCTATATATAGAGAGGAGGGGGTGCCCCAAGAGCACACACAAGCCCTTGGCGCCCCTCTCTCTCTCTAGATCGTTTTCTCCTCCTTTCGCGGTTTCGATAGCGCTAGGCGTAGCCCTGCCGGGATAGCACCACCACCACCGCCACCACGCCGTTGTATTGCCGGAGAACTCATCTACCCCTCCGCTCTCCCTTGCTGGATCAAGGAGGCGGAGATTGTCATCGAGCTGTACGTGTGCTGAACACGGAGGTGCCGTCCGTTCGGCGCTAGATCGGAAGGACCGTGATTGGATCGCGGGACGGATCGTGATTGGATCGCGGGACGGCTTGGGATTTGGATCGTGAAGACGTTCAACTACATCAACCGCGTTTCTTAACGCTTCCCTCTTAGCGATCTACAAGGGTACGTAGATCCACTCTCCCTCTCGTAGATGCTCATCACCATAGATAGATCTTGCGTGTGCGTAGGAAAATATTGTTTCCCATGCAACGTTCCCCAACAGTGGTATCAGAGCCAAGTTTATGCGTAGATGAGATCACGAGTCGAACACAAAGGAGTTTGTGGGTGTTGATATTCAGATTGCTTCCTCCCTTGGTCTTTTCTGGATTCAGCGGTATTGTGGGATGAAGCGGCCCGGACCAACCTTACTCATACGCTTACGAGAGACCGGTTCCATCAACTGACATGTAACTTTGTTGCATAAAGATGGCTGGCGGGTGTCTGTCTCTCCCACTTTAGTTGGATCGGATTCAACAAAGGCAGTCCTTGAGAAGGTTGAATAGCAATTTGTGTATCACCGTTGTGGATTATGCGTAGGTAAGAATCGTTCTTGCAAACCCGTAGCAGCCACGTAAAACATGCAACGACAATTAGAGGACGTCTAACTTGTTTTTGCAGGGTATGTTGTGATGTGATATGGCCAATTACATGATGAGATATATGTGATGTATGAGATGATCATGTATTGTATAGAATATCACGACTTGCATGTCGTTGAGTACAGCAACCGGCAGCAGCCATAGGGTTGTCTTTAATTTATTTTCGCCGTTTTGCTTTACTTTATCTCTATGAGTTAGCAATAGTCGTAGAAGCAACAGTTGGTGTGACAACCTCACAGCAACACGTTGATGGAGATCAAGATGATGGAGATCATGGTGTCATGCCGGTGACGATGGAGATCATGCCGGTGCTTTGGAGATGGAGATCAAAAGCACAAGTTCATGGCCATATCATGTCACTTATGATTTGCATGTGATGTTAATCCTTTTATGCATCTTATTTTGCTTAGGACGACGGTAGCATTATAAGGTGATCCCTCACTGAAATTTCAAGATAAAATTGTGTTCTCCCCGCATGTGCACCGTTGCGAAAGTTCGTCGTTTCGAGACACCACGTGATGATCGGGTGTGATAGACTCTACGTTCGCATACAACGGGTGCAAGCCAGTGTTGCACATGCGGAACACTCGGGTTAAACTTGACGAGCCTAGCATGTACAGACATGGCCTCGGAACACAAGAGACCGAAAGGTCGAGCATGAGTCATATAGTAGATATGATCAACATGGAGATGTTCACCATTGAAACCACCTCATCTCACGTGATGATCGAACTTGGGTTGGTGGATTTGGATCATGTCACACTTAGACAACCTGAGGGATGTTGATTTGAGTGGGAGTTCTTAAGTAATATGATTAATTGAACTCATTATCATGAACATAGTCAAAATGTCTTTGCAAATTATGTTGTAGATCACTAGCTCGCGCTGTAGCTCCCTTGAATTTTTATATGTTCCTAGAGAAATAGATTTGGAAGATGACGGTAGCAATAATACGGACTGGGTCCGTGATCTGAGGATTGTCCTCATTGCTGCACAGAAGGCTTATGTCCTTAATGCACCGCTCGGTGCGCCACCCCCCTCAAGCGTCGTCTGTAGATATTGTGAACATCTGACAGGCACGTTCTGATGACTACTTGATAGTTCAGTGCGTCATGCATTACGGCTTAGAATTGAGGCTCCAAAACGTTTTGAACGTCACGGAACATATGAGATGTTCTAAGAGCTGAAATTGGGATTTCAGGCTCGTGCCCGTGTTGAGAGGTATGAGACCTCCAACAAGATTCTTTGCCTGCAAGATGAAGGAGAATAGCTCAGTCGGTGAGCATGTGCTCAGATTGTGTGGGTGCTACAATCGCTTGAATCGAGTGGGAGTTGATCTTCTAGATAAGATAGTGATTGATATAGTTCTCCAAGTCACTTCCACAAAGCTACTAGAGCTTCGTGATGAACTATGAAATGCCAGGGATGGAAATAATGATCCCCGAGCTATTCGCGATGTTTGACACCGCGAAGGTAGAAATCAAGAAGGAGCATCAAGTGTTGATGGTTAGTAAAACCACTAGTTTCGAGAAGGGCAAGGGCAAGGAGGGAAACTTCATGGATGGCAAGCCAGTTGCTGCTCTAGTGAAGAAACCCAAGGTTGAACCCAAACCCGAGACTAAGTGCTTCTATTATGAGGAGAACGATCACTGAAGCGGAACTGCCCTAGATACTTGGTAGATAAGTAGGCTGGCAACGTCAACAGAAGTATATTTGATATACGTTTTATTCATGTGTACCTTGCTAGTACTCCTAGTAGTACCTGGGTATTAGATACCGGTTCAGTTGCTAAATGTTGGTAACTCGAAATAAAAGCTACGGAATAAACAGAGACTAGCTAAGGGCGAGGTGACGATGTGTGTTGGAAGTGTTTCCAAGGTTGATGTGATCACCATCGCAGGCTCTCTCTACCTTCGGTATTAGCGATGAACCTAAATAAATGTTATTTGGTGTTTGCGTTGAGCATAAACGTGATTAGATCGTGTTTATTGCAAAACGGTTATTCATTTAAGTTAGAGAATAATGGTTATTCTATTTACATGAATAATACCTTCAATGGTCATGCAGCCAATGTGAATGGTTCATTGAATCTCGATCATAGTAATGCACATGTTCTTTGATGCCAAAAAGATGCAAAGTTAATAATGATAGTACCACATACTTGTGGCACTGCCGCTAAAGGTCATATTGGTGTAAAACGCATGCAGAAACTCGATGCTGATGGATCTTTGGACTCACTCAATTTCGAATCGGTTGAGACATGCAGACCATGCCTCATGGGCAAGATGACTAAAACCCCGTTTTCCGGCTTGATGGAGCGGGCCAGTGACTTATTGGAAATGATACATGTTGATGTATGCGGTCCAATGAGTGTTGAATCGTGCGGTGGATATCGCTATTTTCTTACCTTCACAGATGATTTGAGTAGATTTGGGGATATTTACATAATGAAACACAAGTCTAAAATGTTTGAAAAGTTCAAACAAATTCAGAGTGAAGTTTGAAATCATCGTGACAAGAAGATAAAATGTCTACGATGTGATCGTGGAGGCAAATATCTGAGTTACAAGTTTGGTATGCAACTCAAGACAATGTGGAAGTTGTTTCACAACTCATGCCACCTGGAACACCATAGTGTGATGGTGTGTCCGAACGTCATAGTCATGCTCTATTGGATATGGTGCGTACTATGATGTCTCTTATCGATTTGCCACTATCGTTTTGGGTTATGCATTAGAGACAACCACATTCACTTTAAAATAGGGCACCATCTAAGTCCGTTGAGATGACACCGTATGATTTTTGGTTTGGCAGAAACCTAAGCTGTCATTTCTCAAAGTTTGGGAATGCGACGCTTATGTCTGATAAGCTCAAACCCAAAGCGGAAAAGTGCATCTTCATAAGATACCCTGAGGAAACAGTCGGGTATACCTTCTATCTCGGATCCAAGGGCAAAGTGTTTGTTGCTTAAAACGGGTCCTTTCTGGAGAAAAAGTTTCTCTCGAAAGAATTGAGTGGGAGGAAACTAGAACTTGATGAGTTGTTGAACCGTCACTTCAGTTGGATAGTAGCACGACGCAGAAAGATGTTTCTGTGGCGCCTACACCGAATGAAGAGGAAGTTAATGATGATGATCATGATACTTCGGATCAAGTTACTACCGAACCTCGTAGGCCGACAAGAACTCGTACCGCCTCTGAGTGGTACGTCAATCCTGTCTTGGAGGTCATGTTGTTAGACAACAGTGAACCTACGAGCTATGAAGAAGCGATGGTGGGCCCGGATTCCAACAAATGGCTAGGAGCCATGAAATCCGAGAAAGGATCCATGTATGAAAACCAAGTATGGACTTTGGTAGACTTGCCCGTTGAACGGCAGACCGTTGAGTACAAATTGACCTTTAAGAAGAAGACAGACGCTGATGGTAAATGTCACCATTTATAAAGCTCGACTTGTTGCAAAGACGTTTTCGACAAGTTCAAGAAGTTGACTACGATGAGACTTTCTCACCCGTAGCGATGCTAAAAGTCTATTGGAATTATGTTAGCAGTTGCTGCATTTTTCAATTGTGAAATCTGGCAGATGGATGTCAAAACATCGTTTCCTTAACGGTTTCTTTGAGGAAAGGTTGTACGTGATACAACCAGAAGGTTTTGTCAAGCCTAAGGATGCTAAAATGTATGCAAGCTTCAGCAATCCTTTTATGGACTGGAGCGAGCATCTCGGAGTTGGAATGTATGCTTTGATGAGGTGATCAAAGTTTTTGGGTCTATACAAAGTTTATGAGAAACTTGTATTTACAATAAAGTCAGTGGGAGCACTATAGAATTTCTGATAAGTATATGTGGATAACATATTGTTGATCGCAAATGATGTACAATTTCTGGAAAGCATAAAGGGTTGTTTGAAAGGAGTTTTTCAAAGGAAGACCTGGAATGAAGCTACTTACATATTGGGCATCAGGATCTATAGAGATAGATCAAGATGTCTGATAAGACTTTCAATGAGTACATACCTTGACAAGATTTTGAAAGATTTCAAAATGGATCAGTCAAAGAAAGAGTTCTTGCCTGATTTGTAAGGTGTGGAGTTGAGTGAGACTCAAAGCTCGACCACGGCAGAAGAAAGAGAAAGGACGAAGGTTGTCCCCTATGCCTTATCCATAGGCTCTGTATAGTATGCCATGCTGTGTACCGCACCTGGTGTGTGCCTTGCCATGAGTCTGTCAAGGGGTACAAGTGTGGTCCAGGAGTGGATCACTGGACAGCGGTCAAAATTATCCTAAGTAACTAGGGGACTAAGCAAATGTTTCTCGATTATGGAGGTGATAAAGAGTTCGTCATAAAGGGTTACATCGATGCAAGCTTTAACACCAATCCGGATGACTCTTAGTAGCAATCCGGATACGTATAGTGGAGCAGCCATTTGGAAATGGCTCCAAGTGGAGCATGGTAGCAGTAACTATAGTATGACATAAAGATTTGCAAAGTACACACGGATCTGAATGTCGCAGACCCGTTGACTAAAACCTCTTTCACATGGAAAACATGATCGAACCCTAGAACTCATTGGGTGTGACATTCATAACAATGTAAATCACATAGCGATGTAAGCTAGATTATTGACTCTAGTGCAAGTGGGAAACATGATCGAACCCCAGGAAAAGGCCGCCTCCGATGCACGGGTTGCGTCCTGCGCCGGGTGCACCGCCGACGGGCCTCCTTCGCCGTGGGCACGACGCTCTATCGGGGCACGGATGCACACGATCACCTATGGGACTAGAGGTCCCTTTGTGGTTCGGCAAGGGAGGTCACGTTGCACAAAGAGCGGAGAGCATGAGACGGCGCGATGATCAGGACGCTGGCATTTTACCCAAGCTCGGGCCGCTGCTAAGCGTAAAACCTTACTCCTGCCTTTGGTGGATTGATCGAAGGAACACGAAGAACACGCAGCGCTCAGCCCCGGCAAGGGTTGCTGTCGGGGTGAGCTACTACGCGAGTATAAGTGTCCAAAGTGTTGGAAATATGCCCTAGAGGCAATAATAAATTAGTTATTATCATATTTCCTTGTTCATGATAATCGTTTATTATCCATGCTCTAATTGTATTGATTGGAAACTCAAATACATGTGTGGGTACATAGATAGCACTGTGTCCCTAGTATGCCTCTAATAAGATTAGCTCGTTGATCAAAGATGGTTAAGGTTTCCTAGCCATAGACATGAGATGTCATTTGATAACGTGATCACATCATTAGGAGAATGATGTGATGGACAAGACCCAAACTGTGAATGTAGCATATGATCGTGTCAGTTTATTGCTACTGTTTTCTGCATGTCAAGTATCTGTTCTTATGACCATGAGATCATGCAACTCACTGACACCGGAGGAATACCTTGTGTGTATCAAACGCCACGACGTAACTGGGTGACTATAAAGATGCTTTACAGGTATCTCCGAAGGTGTCTGTTGAGTTGGCATGGATCAAGACTGGGATTTGTTACTCCGTGTGACATAGAGGTATCTCAGGGCCCACTCGGTAATACAATATCATAATGAGCCTTGCAAGCAAAGTGACTAAAGTGTTAGCCACGGGATCTTGTATTACGGAACGAGTAAAGAGACTTGCCGGTAACGAGATTGAACTAGGTATGGAGATACCGACGATCGAATCTCGGGCAAGTAACATACCGATGAACAAAGGGAACATCGTACGGGATTAACTGAATCCTTGACATAGAGGTTCAACCGATAAAGATCTTCATTGAATATGTAGGAACCAATATGGGTATGCAGGTCCCGCTATTGTTTATTGACCGTAGAGGTGTCTCGGTCATGTCTACATGGGTCTCGAACCCGCAGTGTCTGCACACTTAACGTTCGGTGACGTTTCGGTGGTATTGATTTATGCATGGTGGTGACCGAAGGTTGTTCGGAGTCCCGGATGAGATCCCGGACGTCACGAGGAGCTCCGGAATGGTCCGGAGGTAAAGATTTATATATGGGAAGTCATATTTTGGCGAGCGAAAAAGTTTCGGCTTTTTCCGGTATTGTATCGGGAAGCTTCTAGAAGGTTCCAGAAACTTCTGGAGGAGTCCGGAAGTCCACCAAGGGTTCCACCATGTCCCAAGGGTTTGCATGGGCTGAGGGGAGGCACCCTGGCCTTATTGGGCCAGGCGCACAAGTCCCTCAAGGCCCATGTGTGGGAGAGGTGGAAAGTCCACCTGTTTATGGAAAGGGAGGGAATTGGACTAGGAGTCCAACACCTCCCCCTTGGCTGCGCCCTAGGGCTTGCAGGGGCTGATCTCCACGCCCCTCCACCTATATATAGAGAGGAGGGGGTTCCCCAAGAGCACACACGAAGCCCTTGGCACCCCTCTCTCTCCCTAGATCATTTTCTCCTCCGTTCGCGGTTTCGGTAGCGCTAGGCGTAGCCCTGCCGGGATAGCACCACCACCGCCGCAGCCACGCCGTCGTGTTGCCGGAGAACTCATCTACCTCTCCGCTCTCCCTTGCTGGATCAAGGAGGCAGAGATCGTCATCGAGCTGTACGTGCGCGGAACGCGGAGTGCCATCCGTTCGGCGCTAGATCGGAAGGACCGTGATTGGATCGCAGGACGGATCGTCATTGGATCGCGGGACGGCTTGCGATTTGGATCGCGAAGATGTTCGACTACATCAACCGCGTTTCTTAACGCTTCCCGCTTAGCGATCTACAAGGGTACGTAGATACACTCTCCCTCTCGTAGATGCTCATCACCATGGATAGATCTTGTGTATGCGTAGGAAAATTTTGTTTCCCATGCAACGTTCCCCAACACAATGTTCCGAATCTTGAGCTAGGTCGCCTTGGGACTCCTTTTATAGAGCAAGGGGCAACCACAATGGCAAAATAGTCATTATCTATCGATTAGATAGCTTAACAGAGCTATCATACCTAACTCTGGCATTTAGGACAAAATACCATGATTACTAGGCTAGGTGACGCTCGGGGGTGCATTCCCGACAAGCTCTCTCCACCGCTTATCTGGCTGTTGCTTAGGGTCTTGACACGCTGCTGGACAGGTGTCAACTGGGCATAATTTGCCTTTCGGCGTGTCGCCACGTACTTAGCGAGAGCCACTTAGCCGCTTGAGGGCTCGACACCGCACCGATAAGTGATTGGCGTGGCGATGCGGTGGAGCGGTGGCTGGTTAGCTCGTGCCTGCTGGGGGATGGCTTGCCGGGTGTTCCTGGGGTGCGCGCCCCTCAGCCCCCGGCAAGCTCCGCGGGACGTGGCTAGCGCGCATTGGGCCCCTCCTGGGCCGTTGCACTGGCATTGCCGGTGTTTGCTTCGTTTCCCGCAGATCGTTGCTGCTGGGTGTTGGTTCTTGAATGCTCGCTTGGTGGCTGATGTCCACTACGCAACCTTCTTCTTGTAGACTTGTGTTGGGCCTCCAAGCGCAGAGTTGTGTAGGACAGTAGCAAATTTCGCTCATGTGGATGACCTAAGGTTTATCAATCCGTGGGAGGCGTAGGATGAAGATGGTCTCTCTCAAACAACCCTGCAACCAAATAACAAAGAGTCTCTTGTGTCCCCAACACACCCAATACAATGGTAAATTGTATAGGTGCACTAGTTCGGCGAAGAGATGGTGATACAAGTGTAATATGGATGGTAGATATAGGTTTTTGTAATCTGAAAATATAAAAACAGCAAGGTAGCAAGTAACAAAAGTGAGCAAAAACGGTATTGCAATGCTTGTAAACAAAACCTAGGGTTCATACTTTCACTAGTGCAAGTTCTCTCAACAATGCTGACATAGTTGAATCATATGTAAATCCCTCATGTGCGACAAAGAGTTCACTCCAAAGTCACAAATAGCGGAGAGCAAACGAAGAAATTGTTGTAGGGTACGAAACCACCTCAAAGTTATCTTTTCCGATCAATCTTATGAGCTATCCCTATAAGTGTCACGAACAGCCCTAGAGTTCGTAATAAAGAACACCTTAAGATACACATAAACCAAAACCCTAATGTCATCACGAGTACCCATGGGCTTGATTATACGATATGTATCACACAATTTCAGATTCATCATGTTCAATCCAACATAAAGAACTTCAAAGAGTGCCCCAAAGTTTCTACCGGAGAGTCAACACGAAAACGTGTGCCAACCCCTATGCATAGATTCCCAAGGTCACGGAACCCGCAAGTTGATCACCAAAACTTACATCAAGTGGATCAATAGAACATCCCATTGTCACCACGGATATCCCATCGCAAGACATACATCAAGTGTTCTCAAATCCTTTAAAGACTCAATCCGATAAGAAAACTTCAAAGGGAAAACTCAATTCATCACAAGAAGATAGAGAGGGGAAAACTCCATATGATTCATCTATATTAATAAAGCTCGCGGTACATCAAGATCGTGTCATCTCAAGAACACGAGAGAGAGAGATCAAACACATAGCTACTGGTACATACCCTCAGCCCCGAGGGTGAACTACTCCCTCCTCGTCATGGAGACCGCCGGGATGATGAAGATGGCCTCCGATGATGGTTTCCCCCTCCGGCAGTGTGCCGGAACGGGCTCCCGATTGGTTTTTCATGGCTACAGAGGCTTGCAGCGACGGAACTCCCGATCTAGGTTTCTTTCTGGGGTTTTGGTATTTATAGGAATTTTTAGCGTCGGTCTCACGTCAAGGGTACTCTCGACTGCCTCGGGACTCCTCTCCGGTATCTTTTTGCTCCAGTATTTTTTATATTTTCCAAAAATATTCTCCATAAATTTTCGGCCCATTCCGAGAACTTTTATTTCTGCACAAAAAACGACACCATGGTAGTTTTGCTGAAAACAGCGTCAGTCCGGGTTAGTTCTAATAAAATCATATAAAATTATTGTAAACATGGCATGAATACTTCATAAATTATTGATACGTTGGAGACGTATCAGTGGCGTGGTATCTTTCCCAACGGGTTTTGCTACTACGGCCTGTGCATAAGTCAGGGGCACTGGATACCCCTGTCCTAATGCATCGACAGGAGCCCCCGAGACTGGCCCACACGCACGCGCCTAGTGCCATTGGGTCAGGCCCAAAATTTATGCACAAGCGCGCAATGTGAGGAGGTAACTACCAATTTACTAGTCAGCACTGTCCCACCACCTCGGGCCGTTTCCGCCACGCGCGCCCCATGCATAGCGAGGAGCTTGCGGTGGGCGCTCATGACTTAAAGGCCCGATCGTTGCAGCCGCAACACCATGGATTGGAGCAATGGGGCGGTTACCTATTTGCCCGTGAGTCATGGGTAGTGGGATTGGTGGAGATGGGCGGCCGCTCTGGAGCAGGGGAGAGCCAGCCCTCGTGCCCTCCCCTATAAATTAGGGGGTCACGGTGGCGATGCTCATCCAGCCCCATCTCCACCTTTCTCCCAAGTCCACACTGCTCGTTCTTCGCTTCTGGTTTGCCCTTGGATGCGCTAGCTCTTGCCATGACGTGGGGGAGAGGACGACTCTCAACCTCTGCTGGGGCGACGAGGGCCTCCCTTCGGGATCATGCCGCTGCTTCAGCCGCGACAGCGGGAGGTGGTTCCGGTGCGCCCGGTGGGAGGGCAGGAAGAGGCCGAGGCCAGCGCGGGGGTCGTGGTCGGGGGTGGCGGAGCGCCATCCCTGACCCCTCGCCGGTGGCGACTTCCTCTTTGGCAGCGGAGCACACTAAAAGTACGGCGTTGGAGTTCGTCATCGGGCTGTGCGGTCTTCCTCGTAGCCGCCTGCGGCTCCCTTGTCCCTTCGCCAGGGTGATGGAGGTTGACAAGCCGCACGCAATGTCGTTGCACGTACATGGCTCATGTAACGGTGTCGCGCGGGTCGACGTCGAGTTCCCGGCGCCCCGTGTTATGTTCTTCAGGCGTGGGTGGAAGACTTTTGCACGCGCCAACAACTTCGCTGGTGGGTACGTCCTCCGCTTCAAGCTGGTGGAGGCCGACATGCTCTCTGTCAAGATCTACGGGCGTTCGGGTGCCCGTCTCGGCTGATGCGAAGAGAGCTCGAGCGGTGACGAAAGCTCCTCCTCGAGCGATAGCAACGAGGAGGACAGTGTCGGTGAAGATGGCGACAGCGAGAACCAGGCCGTCAAGTCGGAGTATGACGACCTCGGCTCCAGCTGACCGTCGGCCGCACCATCACCGTCATCGAGCTCCTCCTCCCCCCCGGCAGAGCGATTTGCCGGGGGTCCTTGACTCGGGCGCGGCCTCTGCTTCTCAGCTGGACCCTGGCAGGCTCATGGACTTCGGCTTCGTCTTCTCTGCCGGTGGTCCCGCCGAGCCGTTCCCTGACAGCCTTGACAGGGTCAGGCTGGGTTCTGCTTGGGTCCTCCCTCCGCTCTTTTTCTTTTTTGTAACTCGCTCCTAGGGGAGAAAGTCCAATAAAGATTTATTAGGAAGGAGTTCTCCAATGTATCTTGATCCATTTTTGTATTAACAAATGAATGAATGAATGTTATTTTACTTCCCTGAGTACTACTCCCTCCCCCCTCCTTTTTCTCTTGTTCCTACCGTGTCAATGTGTTTGTTCTCGCCACACGGGACCGCCTGTCGGGTCACTATTGGCCGCGAGCGCCAAAAAGGGGAACGAGCCCCCGGCAGCAGGCAGGCGTAGTTTCTCTGGCAGGGGTCCTTGTCGGTATCGGTGCGGTCCCCCAGAACTGATAAGCACCAGAACCTGGGGAACAGCTCGTCCCGACAAAGGTTTGTACCACGTGAGGGAACTCCACCAAACACATTCGAAAAGAGGGTAGGGATTTCCTTTAGGGAGCATAAAACTTGGGATACGCGTTTAAACTTATCTCATTTCAGGCAGTATCCCTTTCCGGAGTACGCTGGGCCTTCGTCCTTGTTCCTTCGCCCTCCTTCCATATTTATCTGGTGACAAAACACACAGGGCAGGAGGTCTCTATCCCTTTAGGAGAGAGTACAGCAACAAGGATTATAAGCTCAACAAGTACTTTAGCAGATCTCTAGAACCTAAATCGCCGACGACATTGCAACCATAAAAGATGCATAATGAACATGCAATGCAATGATATGATGCCATGCCTAGCTTTATTATTGTTGCACAGGGTCTGCGCCTGGCTTTGTACAAAGGGTTACATGCAACTTCGGCAAGGCTTGTACAAAAGGTGGCTGTCTGGGACTGCGCCTGGCAGCCGCGCCTTACAGGTAGAACTTACGAAGATGCTCAATATTCCATGAGTTAAGCACCTTGGTGCCATCTTCGGTCTCCAGACTCCTGCTACCCGGTAAGGCCCTTCCCACTTCGGCGTCAACTTGTTGGTACCTTAGGCGGACTGAACGCGCCTAAGTACAAGGTCGCCTTCCTCAAGGCTCCGGGCATGTACCGTGCGGCTATGGTAGTGGCGCAGGGCTTGCTGGTAGCGTGCAGCACCCACAGCAGCCCAGAGACGATCTTCCTCGAGGAGCATGGCATCGTCATGCCGTAGATGCTCTTGCTCTACTTCGTCGTAGGCAAGTACTCGAGGTGATCCGTATATGAGTTCCGTGGGGAGCACTGCTTCTGCCCCGTATACCAGGGAGAAAGGGGTCTGGCCGGTAGCTTCATTCGGTGTCGTTCTGAGGAAGAACCGCCGGCAGCTCATCTATCCAGCGCTTGCGGCTCTTCCGCAGCCTATCGAAAGTCCTTGTCTTGAGACCTCGCAGCACTTCAGCATTCATCTTCTCGACTTGCCCATTGCTCCTTGGATGGGCAACAGAGGCGAAGGAGACCTTGCTTCCAAGGTTTTGGATGTGTTGCATGAAGGCGCGGCTCGTGAACTCGGTGCCGTTCTCGGTGATCATTCTGTTGGGTACTCCGAAACGGCACACCAGTCCTTTCATGAACTTGATAGCTGACTGCGCGGTCACCTTGCTTACTGGATCCACCTCAGGCCACATTCTGAACTTGTTGATTGCCACGAACAAGAACTCAAAGCCGCCGACAGCGCGGGGGAAGGGGGCCAAAATATCGAGCTCCCAGACCGAGAAGGGCTAGGACAAAGGGATCGTCTGGAGAGCTTTTGCTGGTTGATGGATGTTCTTGGAGTGGAACCGACAGGCCTCACACTTGGTGACCAATTCAATTGCATCTTGGAGGGTAGTGGGCCAGTAGAAACCCTGCCGGAAGGCTCTCCCCGCAAGAGCTCTGGATGCAATGTGTGACCCACATACGCCTCCGTGAATCTCCGCCAACAGCCTTAGTCCGTCCTCCCGGTGGATGCACTTCAATTTCACGCCGTTAGGCCTCTTTCTGTACAGAGTGTCATCGACAAACTGGTACATACTTGACCGACGGGCTACTTTTTCGGCCTCTTCTTGCCTTTCAGGGAGTTCTCATGTTTGAAGGAAACAGACTATATGATGTGCCCAAGTTGGAGCCTGGGGCTCGACAACTAAAACTAAAGGCATTCCCTCGTCCGTGGGAGCGGAGCCAGGCTTAATAGGAATTATAGACTACTCATATCAACAAGGAATTCCTTCTTTTCCGGGAGCCCACTCGAAAAGAACTCCAAAGTTAAGCGTGCTTGGCTTGGAGCAATTCTAGGATGGGTGACCAACCAGGAAGTTGGTCCCGGGTGCGCACGAGTGAGGACAAAGTGCGTAGGAAAGACTAGTGTTGGTCTGTGGGGCCAGTCTAGATCCCGCCAGGCATAACAGGGTGTTACAGCGCTTGTCTCGACCACGAGAACCTGGGGTTCCGCAGGAGAGAGCTGCTCACCATGCGAAGCAAGGTTGTCTTCGACAGCTTCTCTACCAGCGGCTTCAGGAAGCTCTACCGGGAAATGCTTACCGGAGTTCAGTTTTCTTCATTTCCTGGCCATCGTTGATGGGGATAGTGAAGGTTGAGTGAGGCGGAGGATAAAGGTTCCTGGTTCCACAGGGAGCTTTTGCGCAGCGCAGTTTGATAGATGATCAACGATGGTATTTTTCGCATGGGGTACATGTTCTGCTTGTAATCCATCAAAGCGCTCCTCCAGTTTCCTCACTTCTTCCATGTATGCCTCGATCAACGGGCTCTGATAGTCTTTGTTGACTTGTTTTACCACGAGCTGTGAATCTCCTCGGATGATCAGTTTCTTGATTCCCATCTCCACCACGATCCGGAGTCCGGCAAGGAGCCCCTCGTATTTGGCGGTGTTGTTGGTAGCTTCCTCCCGGGGGAAATGCATCTGAATCACATACTTGAGGTGCTCTCTAGTGGGGGCAACAAGGAGCACTCCTGCTCCGGCACCCTGGAGCGAGAAGGCACAGTCAAAGTACATGACCCAATCCTTGGGTGCTTCCTTGCCGGGGAGGACTGTCTCTGGGATCTCTTCATCTGGTGTGGGTGTCCATTCTTTAATGAACTCTGCCAACGCTCTGCTCTGAACCGTGGAAGTGCTTTCATACTTTAAACCAAAACTCGACAGCTCAAGGGCCCACTCAACTATCCTGCCAGTGGCTTCGTGGTTCCTTAGTATGCGCTTCAGCGGAAAGCGAGTGACGACGGTGATCTCATAGGCTTGGAAGTAGTGGCGCAGCTTTCTCGAGGCCATGATGAGGCCGAAGATCAGCTTCTGCACTCCAGAGTACCTAGATCTAGCCCCCTGCAACAAGGAGCTGACAAAATAAACTGGCCGCTGCACCGCTTTCTTCTTTGCCACTTCCTTGGAACTGTCTTCGTCATCTTGTTGAGATTCCTCAGGTTGTGCATCGGGTCCTGCTGCAGAAGCTTCAGTTGTCCCCGACAGCATTGGCCGCAGCGGCTGTACCCACATTTACTTCTCGCTGTGCCACCAGCGCTGCACTAACCACTTGATTCGTTGCCGCCAAGTAGAGCTGCAACGGTTCTTGCGGTTTAGGAGAGACCAAGGTTGGAGCGAAAGAAAGGTAAGTTTTCAGATCTTGCAGCGCTGCTTCTGCTTCCGGGGTCCACTTTACCGGGCCTGCCTTCTTCAGGATCTTGAAGAACGGCAGGGCGCATTCGGTGGATTTGGAGATGAACCTACTCAGCGGGCAACGCACCCAGTCAAACGTCTGATGTCCTTGATGGTCTTGGGTGCCTGTATCTGCTCAATTGCCTTGATCTTGTCAGGATTTGCTTCTATCCGTCGTTGAGACACAAAGAACCCAAGTAGCTTGTCGGATGGGACGCCAAATACACACTTTTTAGGGTTGAGCTTCAGGTTGATCTTGCGCAAGTTTGCAAAATTCTCTTCCAAGTCTTGTATGAGAATTGCTTCATCCTTGGTCTTGACAACTATATCGTCCATGCAGGCTTCTACATTCCTGTGCAATTGCGGTCCAAATCCAGTCTGCACGGCTCTTGCAAAGGTAGAACCAGCGCTCTTTAACCCAAAGAGCATCCATACGAAGCAGTACGTGCTGCATGGGGTTATGAACGCGGTCTTTTCCTCATCTTTCTTAGCCATGAAGATCTGGTGGTATCCAGAGTAAGCGTCCAAGAAGGAAAGCAGGTCACACCCGGAGGTGGAATCAACAATCTGGTCGACGTGCGGCAAGGGTAAAGGGTCGTTCGGGCATGCCTTGTTCAGGTCAGTGAAATCTATGCATAGTCTCCATTTACCATTTGCCTTGCGCACCACCACAGGGTTGGCTAACCAAGTTGGGTGCAAAACTCCTCTGACCAAACCAGACGCTTCAAGTTTTCTGATCTCTTCGACGATGAACTGCTACCTCTCCAAGGTTTGCTTCCTAACCTTTTGTTTTACGGGCCTGGCGTGGGGGCAGACAACAAGGTGGTGCTCGATTACCTCCCTTGGAACACCGGGGATGTCAGATGGTTGCCAGGCAAACACATCGACGTTCGCCCGCAGGAAGGCAACGAGCACGCTTTCCTATTTGTCAGTAAGGGTGGCGCTGATGGTGAACGTGCCACCAGTGCCATCCCGCCCTGCCGGGACCTTCTTTGTCTCGGGATAGGCGACCTTGGCCTTCTTGCTAGTGGAACTCTCCGGCAGATCCTCAACGGGTGCAGCGCACTCCGAAGTGGCGTGCTTCCCGAAGTCCTTGCCGGTGTCTCTGCTAGACTTCCTCTCTCTCCTTGATTCCTTGGTGGGAGCTGGCGCTTCCGCGACTTCAGCTGCTACCGCGTCTCGATACATCTTATCCACGCATATGACTGCATCTTTCTTGTCAGTTGGAATAGAGATGATTCCAATGGGCCCTGGCATTTTCAAAGTGTTGTAAGCATAGTGGGATGCTACCATGAATTTTGCCAGGGCTGGGCGACCAAGAATTCCGTTGTAAGGCAGGGGAAGCTCAACCACAGCGAACACCACCCTCTCGGTTCGGTAGTTTAACTCCCCGCCAAACGTCACAGGCAAAGTGATCTTCCCCTTTGGCCGGCTCCTGCCGGGGTTAACTCCTTGGAAAGTACCCGTAGCCTTGAGCTCTTCGTCAGAGATTTGCAGCCTCTCGACCACCTTTGGGGAGATCAAATTCAATATTGCCCCGCCGTCAACTAACATGTTTGTAACTTGAGGTTGCGGATTGTTGGAGAAACCAACAATGTCAAACATCCGACCGCGGTGGTGCGATTAGGATGGTCCTCTTCATCAAAGATGATAGGCGTGCGGGACCATCTGAGTGGCCTCTTGGACTCTGCAGCAGGCTCCACAGCGTTGACCTCACGCGCTCATTGCTTGAGCAACCGGTGAGAAGAGTGCAAAGATGTGCCCCCGTTAACACACATTGCTTCGGTTGCTCTCTGGAATTCTCGGTCATTGGAATCCTCCTCATCCTCACTCATATCCTCTGTGTCTTTCTTCTCACGGCCTCTGGCTGGCCTTTCCTTCTGCTGCGGGGCCTTGCTGCGGCGGCCTCCTCTGCCTCCACGGCCCTTCCCGTCCGCAGCATCTTGGCCCTTCTCTTTGTCACGCTTCTCGTATTCCGCCATCTGTTTCTCAACAAGCTGCTCAACTTGGCGGCACTCTTGGAGATCATGGCCCTTGGTGCGATGGATTTTGCAGTACGGCCCATCGGACTTCCTAGTTTTCTCTGATGCTGCGGCTTCCCGGCAATCAGCGCATGCGACAGCTTCCTTGCCATGGGTCTAGGCCTTGGCCTTCTTGCCGGCAGCGATATTACCAGAGCCCACCAAAGCCAACACTACTTTTCCCATGCTCTTATTGTTGCGCTTTTGGCTCCTCCCTTTCGAGCCGGGGACGTCGTCATTGTCGTCTGAGTCGACTTCGACACCAGCCTCCTCTCCGGCGAGTCGCCTTCCTTCCTCGGAACGAGCACACTTGTCTGCCATTGTGTACAACTCATTGACAGTCTTGGGGAGTTTCACATTCATCTTGGCCCGCATCCTCCTGTTGCACACATTCGAATGGAACGCGGCAATTGTGGCTACGGGGTATATTTCAGGGATGTTGCGGTGTACTCGACTGAATCTCTGAATGTACTTCCGTAAAGTTTCTCATTCTTTTTGCGGCAGGACTTGCAAATCGCTGGGCTGTCCTGGCTCCTGATGGCCGCCTGTGAAGGGACCGACGAAGTCATTGCATAGATCAGCCCAAGATGAGATGGAGTTTTCCGGTAGGTGCATCAGCCAGGATCTCACATTTGGCTTAAGTGCCAAAGGGAAATAGTTGGCGAGCACCTTCTCCTCTCTTCCTCCGGCAGCCTGAACGGCTATCGTATAGATGCCCAGGAACTCCGCCAGGTTTAGCTTTCCATCATACTTCTCCGTCAGCTCTGGTTTGAAAGCTCGGGCCGAAGGCCAGCGGACTCGCCGCAGCTCGTGAGTGAAAGCAGGGCACCCCACCTCGTAAGGCAGGTACCCGCCAGCACTGGGCACGGGGTCGCCAGGGTCTGGGCCATTGCGCCTGTGAGACTGACGGTGTGCTTCTCGACGCCGCTCGATGGTGATGCGCGCGTCTTCCTTTCGCCGATCCTCCAGGACATGCCGCTGGTCCTGATGATCACGCGGGCCGGACGAAGCCATGGATGCCTCGTTGAACTCGTCAGCATGTGAAGCCCGCCGCGGCCGCTCCTGGGTTTGATGCCGCGGAAGGGACTGCACCGTTGGTGTGGCCCCCTCGACACAATTGCCGGCACGGGCCGCCGTAGCTGTACGCTCATGCCGCGATGGTTCTGCAAATTGAGATTTATTGGCTTCGACGAAAGATATCAAACTCTGGATGGTAGCTCTCCACTCATCCATCTTGTCAGCTGCCGGCAGGAAGTTAAGCAGAAGCTGGGCTCGTGCCATTGCTTCCGATGCCGTATCCGGCATGGCGAAGGAGGCGGAACGCGACGTCGCCCGGCTCTTGTTGGAACCAAGAGGGGCGTCACCGCGTTCTTGACGCCATGCGCCGCTCGCCGGGGCGGTCTGACATGGGGGAGGCCGAGTCCGCGGGTTCGTGACTCCGCTCGCCGCTCCGTCTTGTTCTAGACAGGGCATGCGTCCAGTAGCCGCGCTGGTGACGGGCGCAGAAGGGGGGTCGCGGCTTGCTCCGGACCATGCGCCGCCATGACGACCACGGCCATCTGTGCGGCGGGGAGGCGGCGATTGGTCGTTTCCTCCGTCCGCGGCACCAGGGGCATGCTTTACATGATGCCGTTGCTGTTGCTCCTCTCCGGCGCCCTTCCTCCATCCTCGGCCGTGGGGGATACGACGGTGGCGCCTCCTGCGCCGGCCGTGTTGCCCACGACGTCCATCTCATTCGCGGCCGCCACAGCACCCACGGCGTCTGCGACCGCATGCGAAGGAGCCTTTGAAGTGGAGGGATGCGCGGCCATGCTGGGCTTCTTCTTGGGAGCCATGGATGAAGAAGATGACGATGAAGATCGACTCGTCGTTCATGAAGATGTCTAGGCACGGATGCACACGATCACCTATGGGACCAGAGGTCCCTTTGTGGTTCAGCATGGGGGGTCACGTTGCGCAAAGAGCAGAGAGCATGAGACGGCGTGATGATCATGACGCTGGCATTTTACCTAGGTTCGGGCCGCTGCTAAGCATAAAACCCTACTCCTGCCTTTGGGGGATTGATCGAAGGAACACGAAGAACACGCAGCGCTCAGCCCCAGCAAGGGTTGCTGTTGGGGTGAGCTACTACACGAGTACAAGTGTCCAAAGTTCCGAATCTTGAGATAGGTCGCCTTGGGCCTCCTTTTATAGAGCAAAGGGCAACCACAATGGCAAAACAGTCATTATGTATCGATTAGACAGCTTAACAGAGCTATCATACCTAACTCTGGCATTTAGGACAAAATACCATGATTACTAGGCTAGGTGGCGCTCGGGGGTGCATTCCCGGCAAGCTCTCGCCACCGCTTATCTGGCTGTTGCTTAGGGTCTTGACACGCTGCTGGACGGGTGTCAACTGGGCATAATCTGCCTTCCGGTCCGTCGCCACGTGCTTAGCGAGAGCCAGTTAGCCGCTTGAGGGCTCGACGCCGCACCGATAAGTGACTGGCGTAGCGCTGCGGTGGAGCGGTCACTAGTGCTGAAAAGCCTAGCTATGGCATGGCCAAAATGGCCTTGCTGGCATAGACACCATACGCTAGCGATAAGGCGCCTCGGTTAAAATATACTGGGGGCGTTGGAGACGACGCCAGCAGTATCTTGAACACCTTCTAGCGTTGGATAGATCTGCACGCCAGCACTGTCATATTTAGCTAATAAAAAAATACCAGCTTCACAAAAGATACTAAACATTTCATTCACAAAAGATACCAAACATTTCGTAAACAAAATGAAAGTACAAATTACTTCTGACAATGTATATATATATATATATATATATATATCGATCTTCACCTCTGATCGACACTACCTATAGCTAGCTAGTTTTTCCTAAGGACTAACTTCATCTCACGAATCTTATTCCTATTCGTCTGGCCCTCCTTGATGTAATGCGCTTTCTCCGTCTTCAGCTGATGCTTCTGGGCCTTCAGGACGTCTATGTCCTTATTGATCTCAGTTATCTCGAGGTTCAGTTCCGTGATCTGACCTTCGAGACTGTAAATCTTATCGTAGACAATTGCATTGTCATCGATAATTTTGTCCTTCTCCTTCATCAGGGAGTCATCCAACGCCTGCAGGGCCTTGAGGGTGCTCTGACGTGACGCAATCAGCTCGTGACTGAGGACTTCAACGTCACCTGAAGATGCACAATGACAGGCGCCGACGAAGACGGACCTCCTAACACTGGTGCAGCGACATGCTATAGAAACGGTTTTTAACCCCCTTCCGCGACGTAGTTCTAAACCGTCGCCTTGCCAGTGTGGGCGATAGGGGGGGTCCATCCCACACGACACGGCAAAATCGTCGGCGATGGTGGCCAACGAACGCAAACATTTAATAAAACGAAGCGTATGGGATTTCCGTATCTATCACAAACGAGAGTCACCTCTCACCCGTTTGAGATATGGCATCCTTGGCATACGGCCCATCCTTGCAACTCGTGTGAGATCACACTAACATCGCACGCGCAATTCTGTAGCGCACCGTTTACGATGTGTACCGAATCGCAAACAGTTCATATTTGTAAAGCGTGTACGATAAGGAGACAATCACACACATTTTGTCCTACAACGTCGTTTGCGATATACGAAGATTCGCAAACGCTCCAACTGTCATACTCCTGTCGGATGCATACGACATAACAAACAGTTAAACATTGTAAAACGTGTATGATAAGGAGATTGTCACAAAATATTTAGGTCTGCTTAACCGTTTCTGATATTGTCTAACATCACACACGGTTTGCAGACGGCAATTGCGTGCATTGTCGCACATGGTTTCTCTCTCTGAAACGTGTCGAATCATGAGGTATATCACGCACGTTCTACTTGAAAAACCGTGTGTGGTGTAATGACCTGCAGAGCTTATTTTTTGGCTATTTTAATCGCCACAATTTAAAATTCTACAGGATTTTAATTTGATAGTAGGCTATTGCATTTTTCATATCCATCTTATATAGACATAGGTTCAACAAGCAATGCATTATTCCATTCACAGGTACATATGTTCAAGAATTACATCAAGAAATAATAATTACATTAGGACCAGATAAATAATGATGAACCACGGCTACATACTTGTATTAAATATGGTAAAGGAAGAGGCGAAAGACACTCTCGCAGTTGTACAAGGTGAAGCGGAATGCCCATATTGTGTCCTCCTCCATGCAGAATGCACGGACGACTCTAGGCCAGCCCCTTGTGATGGCGGACCGCCCGTCCTTCTTTGTGTTGATGAGGATATGTATGTATCATCGTGGCCTGGTAGATATACTTTAACGTTTGCACGTCCACCAATCATGTAGTTTGAGAGGTAATCTTGAGTACACTACTTTGAGAACCACTACAAACAAAATAGATTCAGACATTGTAAATTTGTAAGCTAACAACTCATTATGGACAGTAAAAAAGAAGGGTATAGAGTTCGTAGTTACCATCCTGGAGTTCACTGTTGTCTTGGATAAGGTGTAAAGAAATAGTTTAATTGCCATATTTTGCCCATTTTATTAAAAACCTTTATAAGTTTCCTCACTTGATGATGGTTCATGAATATCTCATTGCCCCATACGCAAAAAGGGTCAACACGCGGATCTTTACCAGTGACATATGTACCTACAAGCAACAAGTTAGTATTAGAAGGTAAATAGAAATTGCACAATGACGTAGTACAGTATTCCATGTCCCAGTATATAAGCTCTTATTACATCCAAAATACTCACATATTTGATGTATTAACATCTTATACTTTGGGGCGGATGGAGTATATATATAAGCCATGTGATGAAACTAACCTCGATGAAAAACAACAACTGTTCCCGGTATTTTCCTGGGTAAGTACAACGAAAGGCATGTTAAGTACTGACAGGCTAAACATCAACCAAATATATGCATGGTAAACCACATGATCACAAAATGATTGTCGGCATCGTGGGAACGGGGGTACCCAGACTTACCTGCCTGCGGCCCTGGGCGTGGCCCGCTTCGACGGTCCGTACGGCCCGGCGCAGCTTCACTCAAGACAAGGCCCTCGCGAAAGTCCCACCCTCGCTAGGAGGACAATGCCAAGGCTATCGGAAGGAGGAGGCCTCCCCAGGCCCCTCCTGAGTGGCGGAGATCTCTTTGCGATGCTCGGCCTTGGGAGGTCAAGGATGACGCAAGCTAGGCCAGGCGGGCACCAGTGCGCGTAGAGAAGACAGTTTCCTCTTTGGTGCAAAGGAGGCAAGGGCGTACGCAGGTTCCCAAAGCACCCCCCAAAGGTTTCCATTCCGGCGCAACGAGACCAAGACCACGAGCCCAGCAGGACGGACGTCATCGCCGAGCCCACCTCTGCATCACCACTGGCTACTTTGCAGGCAAAGACCACCTTTCGTCAGGATAAGATGTACTCCTTGTCCCCCTTCGAATTTGGCCGTTGTGGGATCCCTTCCCGCCATAGCGATAAGGGAAGAGGACCCGGGCCGCTATAAATAGAGGCTAGGTTGCTCCGTAGGGAGAGGGGTGAAAAATACCACCCGAGCACCCTTGCGAGGCTACTCACCACTGTAATAGTTCATCCACAAACCTCCTCGTGAGGCAATCCACCAAAAGGCAGGAGTAGGGTTTTACACTTCGCAGCGGCCAGAACCTGGGTAAATCCTTGCGTGCTGATCTTCTTCCCCGCGATTGAGTAAGTTCGTCGAGCAAGGCTATCGAGCTATGAGCCTGAGGTCGAAGCTGGTGGGGATCTTCGCACACGCCCCTGTGTTCAAACCTCTTTGGGTTTTGCGGAGCCCGAGATACGACATTTGGCGCGCCAGGTAGGGGCGTGTCGAAGTCTTCCTCAAGCTTCGCTCCTTCTCCGCTCCACCGCTCCGATGGCTGACGCTCGCCGAGCCCGCGTTGAGCGCCGTGCTGCTCGTGTCTCCCAGACAGCGCCGGTGAGCCGCACGTCGATCCGTCTCACCTGTGGCCGGCGCCGCCACGGGCCCAGATGCCCACGAGCAGCAGGACTCGTCGCAGCCGGTCACCGTGCGGCGCGACGGCCGCACCGCCACACCATCGATCGTTCCAGCTACTAGGTCATCCTCCCACGGTCGCCCCGGGTAGGCGCGCGGGTCGGGCGCACTGCTCATGGCGCGCGAGCTGCTGCGTTACCGCCCTGCCCCCAACCTCTACGACGACTGGCTCGGGCGCATCGCAAAGCTCGTGAGCGCCGCCGGCGAGGCCTCGGCGCTCTCCTACTCGTTCTGGCCCCAGCCCTCTTTGGCAGATGACGAGGCCCATGACGCGCCGCCCCCTCCTCCCCGGCGCGATGTCGACCCCGAGCCCAGGCGTGAAGCACACCCGTGCGACCAGCCACGCGGGCCCCCGGCGAGGGTGAGAGATGAAGTAAGCTGCCAGGTAGTACCGCGACCGCGCGCTGACGCGTGAGTGCTCCCCGCGCCGCTGCGCCAGCGTCACGACCGTGCGCCTCTGGAGGCCGCGGCGCAGGAACGCCAGGACCGGGTCCCTCCTGTGCGCGTGGCCCCCGTGGGTCCAGTGGGTTGCCGCGCCATCGCCCCGGAGCTGCATCCAGTCACGTGGCCCGGAAAGTTCAAGCCCGACCTGCCTCCTCGCTACGACGGCACCCCAGATCCCGCCCAGTTCCTACAGCTCTACTCGCTGAGCATCCAGGCGGCCGGTGGAGACGACAAGGTCATGGCTAGTTGGTTCCCTATGGCCCTCAAGGGTGGTGCGCTCTCCTGGCTCCTCAACCTCCCGGAGGGGTCCATCACCTCCTGGGACGACCTGCGCGAGCGTTTCGTCGCCAACTTCCAAGGCACCCGCGACTGCGCCCTCGCTGTGACTGACCTACGTCGCGTGAAGCAACAGCCGGGCGAGACCTTGCATAAGTACATATAGCGTTTCATGACTGTCCGCCTCAAGATCTCGAGGGCGTCGAATGAGGCCATCTTCTCGGCATTCACCGATGGCGTCAGGGACCTCAGGATGAGGGAGGAGCTCGCCATCAATGACGACCTATGCTCAGCTCTGGAAATGTTCAACCTGGCGAACAAGTGCACGTAGGACGAAGAGGGCCGCCTCTCCCTCCTCGAGCTTCCGAAGGCGGACCCCGAAGACAAGAAGACCAAGACCAAGGAGATGAAGCGCAAGGCCCCCGCGGTGCTGGCAGAGGAACCTGAGGCGAAGCGCAGCCGTGACGAGGAACACCCCGTGGGAGGGCGACCATTCTGCATCTTCCATGGCACCAATAGCCACAACACCATCGACTGTCAGGAGCTCAGGTCAGTCTGCGACGAGCACTTCGGTCGCCACCCTGGGCATGGCGACCGTGGCTATGGTCGCGGTGGAGGCCGCGGTGGAGGCCGCTGGGACAGTCGAGACCCGCAACAGGAGTGGCGTGACCGACCTCGGGAGGACCGCTGGCGCGATCAGGCTCGGGGGGACCACTGGCGCGACGAGCCTCAGGAGGGGCCCCGTCGCGATCAGCCTCGTGAGGCTCGCCCTCGTGAGGCCGGCCTCCCCCCGCTACCGCCACCACCCAGGAGGAAGTAAGAGGACATGCATAACGACGGAGCTGGGGGCTTCCAGGAGGCCAAGGCAATAGCTTGCATCCTGGGCGGCGCTCAGGCCCCAGCATCGAACCGTATCTTCAAGCAGTTCTCGCGAGAGGTGAACGCAGCTCTCCCGAAGCTTGAGGCTGCGCGTCCCCTCAAGTGGTCCAAGTGCTCCATCACCTTTGACTCCAAGGATCAACTCAGGTGCTCGGCCATGGCGGGCGCGCTCCCCATGCTGTGCACGCCAACCATCAGCAATGTCCTCGTCGCCAAGACCCTTATCGACGGCGGCGCGGGACTCAATGTCCTCTCCATCAAGACGTTCGAGATGCTCCAAGTGCCCTACGACCAGCTCATGCCATCCAAGCCTTTCTCAGGGGTCACTGACGGCTCCACTGTCCCCATCGGACAGGTGCGCCTGCCGGTCACCTTCGGCGGGCGCAACAACTACCACACTGAGCTCATCGTCTTCGACGTCGCCCACATCCACCTACCGTACAATGCGATTCTCGAGTACCCCGCCCTCGCCAAGTTCATGGCGGTGACTCACCATGGCTACAACGTCCTCAAGATGCCTGGGAGTGGTGGCGTCATCACCATCGCCTGCGATGAGAAGGACGCCGTTTGCTCCCTCGAGCGCGCCTTCCGTGCCGCGGCGGCCGAGCTCTCAGACGACGAAGGGGACGTTCTGCCATGCGAGGATGTCCCCAGGAAGAAGAAGCAGCTCCTCTCCAAGGGGCGCCAGGGGGCTGAAACCTCTAAGAATGGCGACTCAGGCTACGCGCCCGGGGCCAAGGCCCCTTCCTCCCTCGCATAGGAAGGGACGCTCGACGCCTCCCTTGGGTCGGGCTTGGGGGCTTCCACCTGGAAGGCTACCGACCTGACCAGTGAGACGAGGGAGGTGCTCGGGCACAACCTGGAGGCGTGTTTCGGCATGCGTCCACCCAAGCGAGGAGCACAGCGCGAGGCGCCAAGTTCACGGGAGTTCATCACCAGTGCCATCGAGGAGGTTCAGGAAGCACAAGCCATGTGAGGCGGGCGTCGCCCTACATCACCAAGTGCAGCCGCCGTCATCGGCTCAGGTTGCACGCCGCGCTTTTGCGTCGACATACCAAGCATCAACAGGGCCGCATCCCAAGACATCTTCTAGCAGTCACGTGTCGGTCGTGGCAGGGTCTACCCATGCAACTACATTCGCATGCCTTTTGGCCTGATGAACGTGGGCGCCACGTTTCAGCGCCTTGCTCAGGCCATGCTCACGCCCTACCGGGTCGGGCACCGCGAGGTGCTGGAGGAGGTGCCAAGCCCGAGCAAGGGCCCCGAGCCTCGGGAGGCGTCGGGCTCATGAAGGCCAGGCTCACGGAGACACAAGGTCAGGCTCCGACAACTACCTCGACGCTTCATCGACACTGCCGCCATGTGACTTTTTGTCCGTACCAGGTAACTTTTTGGTTTGCTCAGTTTGAGGGCACCCGTCGGGCTGCATTATCCTCAGGCGGTTAGGGCCCGCCCCCGCAGCCGCGTCATTTACGCATGTACCAGAACCTTTTACGCATTTGATCAATTTCCTAAATATTCCAACCTGCTTGCTCGGTGCTTCGCTACCATGAATGTCGTCGCGCCCTAATGATCCTGCCTTCGATCGCCTCATGATTAAGGGCTGGCACGACGTCTGTGCTCGGGTCCGTCCCTGCAGCGTTGATAAATCCAAGTGGTCGAGCTCTGTCTCGCGGGCCAGTCCCGTGTACGTCACCTCCCGTGGCCCTTGGTGCTACGCCCTCACATGAGATAATCGGAAGTGGGTGAGTCAGGGCGCGTGGCACGGATCCTGCAACCACAGTCGGCCTTTCGCCGCCGCGGGAGCCGCGCGCCGGGTGTTTTCTCCTCGGAGTTATCGCATGAGAAGACTGGGCACGGCGTCTGTGCTCGGGTCCATCCCTGCAGCGTCGATAAATCTAATGGCTGAGCTCTGTCTGGCGGGCCGCCCCATTCACGTCACCTCCTGGGGTCATTGGTGTTCGGCCTTCTCAAGCGATGGCCCTTGGAAATCCATTCGGCGCAGGTTTCTCATAAATATACAGGACTTGCAATGGCGCACTCTACCAGAAGACTCAGGCGCAACCCGCCTTTGAGGTAGGGCCTCGTGAGACCCGTGCTGGCTCACGAGTGCCCAGATACACCTCCTAGTTCTGCCGTGCAAGCCACGCATACGAACTTAATGGGTTGTACACGCCTGGGGGGCTCAAGAGCCGGGACCCCCCCTTCCCACGCCCAAGTGGAAGCTGTTGGAAATATGCCCTAGAGGCAATAATAAAGTGATTATTATTATATTTCCTTGTTCATGATAATTGTTTATTATCCATGCTATAATTGTATTGATTGGTAACTCAATTGCATGTGTGGATACATAGACAACACTGTGTCCCTAGTATGCCTCTAGTAGACTAGCTCGTTGATCAAAGATGGTCAAGGTTTCCTAGCCATAGACATGAGATGTCATTTGATAATGGGATCACATCATTAGGAGAATGATGTGATGGACTAGACCCAAACTATGAACGTAGCATATGATCGTGTCAGTTTATTGCTATAGTTTTCTGCATGTCAAGTATCTGTTCCTATAACCATGAGATCATGTAACTCACTAACACCGGAGGAATACCTTGTGTGTATCAAACGTCGCAACGTAACTGGGTGACTATAAAGATGCTCTACAAGTATCTCCGACGGTGTCTGTTGAGTGGGCATGGATCAAGACTGGGATTTGTTACTCTGTGTGACGGAGAGGTATCTCAGGGCCTACTCTGTAATACAATATCACAATAAGCCTTGCAAGCAAAGTAACTAAAGAGTTAGCCACGGGATCTTGTATTACGGAACGAGTAAAGAGACTTGCCGGTAACGAGATTGAACTAGGTATAGAGATACCGACGATCGAATCTCGAGCAAGTAACATACCGAAGAACAAAGGGAACAGCATACGGGATTAACTGAATCCTTGACATAGAGGTTCAACCGATAAAGATCTTCGTAGAATATGTAGGAACCAATATGGGCATCTAGGTCCCGCTATTGGTTATTGACCGTAGAGGTGTCTCGGTCATGTCTACATAGTTCTCGAACCCACAGGGTCTGCACACTTAACGTTCGGTCATGTTTCGGTAGTATTGAGATATATGTGTTGGTGACCGAAGGTTGTTCGGAGTCCCAGATGAGATCCCGGGCGTCACGAGGACCTCCGGAATGGTATGGAGGTAAAGATTTATATATAGGAAGTTGGTATTTGACTTCTGGAAAAGTTCCAGAATTTACCGGGGTTACCGAAAGGGTTCCGGGGGTCCACCGGGTGGGTACACCCACCCCAAAGGGCCCCATGGGATGTGGGAGGAGACAGACCAGCCCCTGGTGGCCTGGCCGACCCCTCCACCAAGGCCCATCCGGCTAGGGAAGTGGGAAAAGGAAACCCCAAAGTGGGGGAAGGAAATTCCAAGTAGGAAAGGGAATCCTACTTGGAGTAGGATTGGTGGGAGGCTTTGGCCTCCACCTCCTTTGGCCAAACCCCTAGGGGAAACCCTAGGGAGGCTGCCTCCTCCCCCCTCCCTCCTATATATACTAGAGGAATAGAGCCCCCAAAGACACACGGCCACGTGCTAGTTCTGTATTCTCTAGTTCCTCCACCAAATAGATTCCGGTAGTGCTTAGGCGAAGCCCTGCCGGGATAACTCCACCATCACCACCACCACGCTGTCGTGCTGCTGGAGATCTCATCTACCTCTCTGCCCCCTCTTGCTGGATCAAGAAGGCAGAGATTTTCATCGAGCTGTACGTGTGCTGAATGCGGAGGTGTCGTCCGTTCGGCGCTAGATCGTGATTTTATCACGGGACGGCTTGCGATTTGGATCGCGAAGACGTTCGACTACATCAACCACGTTTCTTAACACTTCCCTCTTAGAGATCTACAAGGGTATGTAGATCCACTCTCCCTCTCGTACATGCTCATCAGCATGGATAGGTCTTGCGTGTGCGTAGGAAAAATTTTGTTTCCCATGCAACGTTCCCCAACAGTGGCATCATGAGCTAGGTCTATGCGTAGATGAGATCATGAGTACAACACAAAGGAGTTTGTGGGCGTTGATGCTCAGATTGCTTCCTCCCTTGGTCTTTTCTTGATTCAGCGGTATTGTGGGATGAAGCGGCCCGGACAAACCTTACTCGTACACTTATGAGAGACCGGTTCCATCAACTGACATGTGAATTTGTTGCATAAAGACGGCTGGCGGGTGTCTGTCTCTCCCACTTTAGTTGGATCGGGTTCGACAAAGGCGGTCCTTGAGAAGGTTGAATAGCAATTTGTGTATCACCGTTGTGGTTTTGCGTAGGTAAGAATCATTCTTGCTAGATACCCATAGCATCCACGTAAAACATGCAACAACAATTAGAGGACGTCTAACTTATTTTTGTAGGGTATGTTGTGATATGATATGGCCAAATGACATGATGAGATATATGTGATGTATGAGATGATCATGTTATGTATAGATAATCACGACTTGCCTGTCGATGAGTACGGCAACCGGCAGGAGCCATAGGGTTGTCTTTAATTTATTTTCGCCGTTTTGCTTTACTTTATCGCTATGAGTTAGCAATAGTTGTAGAAGCGATAGTTGGCGCGACAACCTCATGGCGACACGTTGATGGAGATCAAGATGATGGAGATCATGGTGTCAGGCCGGTGACGATGGAGATCATGCCGGTGCTTTGGTGATGGAGATCAAAAGCACAAGTTCATGGCCATATCATGTCACTTATGATTTGCATGTGATGTTAATCCTATTATGAATTTTATTTTGCTTAGGACGATGGTAGCATTATATGGTGATCCCTCACTAAAATTTCAAGATAAAATTGTGTTCTCCCCGAGTGTGCACCGTTGTGAAAGTTCGTCGTTTCGAGACACCACGTGATGATCGGGTGTGATAGACTCTACGTTCACATACAATGGGTGCAAGCCAGTGTTGCACGTGCGGAACACTCGGGTTAAACTTGACGAGCCTAGCATGTACAGACATGGCCTCAGAACACAAGAGAACGAAAGGTCGAACATGAGTCATATAGTAGATATGATCAACATGAAGATGTTCACCATTGAAACCACCTCATCTCACGTGATGATCAGACTTAGGTTGGTGAATTTGGATCATGTGACACTCGAATGACCAGAGGGATGTCAATTTGAGTGTGAGTTCTTAAGTAATATGATTAATTGAACTCATTATCATGAACATAGTCAAAGTGACTTTGCAAATTATGTTGTAGATCAATAGCTCGCGCTGTAGCTCCCCTGTTTTTTATACGTTCCTATAGAAAATAGAATTGAAAGATGATGGTAGCAATAATGCGGACTGGGTCCATGATCTGATGATTGTCCTCATTGCTGCACAGAAGGCTTATGTCCTTAATGCGCCGCTCGGTAAGCCACCCCTTCAAGCGTCGTATGTAGATGTTGTGAACATCTGACAGGCACGTTCTGATGACTACTTGATAGTTCAGTGCGTCATGCATTACGGCTTAGAATTGAGGCTCCAAAACATTTTGAACGTCACGGAACATATGAGATGTTCTAAGAGCTGAAATTGGGATCTCAGGCTCGTGCCCGTGTTGAGAGGTATGAGACCTCCAACAAGATTATTTGCCTGCAAGATGAAGGAGAATAGCTCAATCGGTGAGCATGTGCTCAGATTGTCTGGGTGATACAATCGCTTGAATCGAGTGGGAATTGATCTTCCAGATAAGATAGTGGTTGATATAGTTCTCCAAGTCACTGCCACAAAGCTACTAGAGCTTCGTGATGAAATATGAAATGCCAGGGATGGAAATAATGATCCCTGAGCTATTCGTGATGTTTGACACCGCGAAGGTAGAAATCAAGAAGGAGCATTAAGTGTTGATGGTTAGTAAAACCACTAGTTTCGAGAAGGGCAAGGGCAAGATGGGAGACTTCATGGATGGCAAGCCAGTTGCTGCTCCAGTGAAGAAACCCAAGGTTGGACCCAAACCCGAGACTAAGTGCTTCTATTATGAGGAGAGCGGTCGCTGAAGCGGAACAACCCTAGATACTTGGTAGATAAGAAGGTTGGAAACATCAACGGAAGTATATTTGATATACGTATTATTGATGTGTACCATACTAGTACTCCTAGTAGCACCTGGGTATTAGATACCGGTTCAGTTTCTAATGTTAGTAACTCGAAATAAAAGCTACGGAATAAACGGAGACTAGCTAAGGGCGAGGTGACGATGTGTGTTGGAAGTGTTTCCATGGTTGATGTGATCACCATCGCATGCTCCCTCTACCTTCGGGATTAGTTTTAAACCTGAATAAATGTTATTTGGTGTTTTCGTAGAGCCTGAGCATGATTGGATCTTGTTTATTGCGAGAAGGTTACTCATTTAAATCAGAGAATAATGGTTGTTCTATTTATATGAGTAATATCTTTTATGGTCATGCACCCATTGTGAGGGGTTTATTCTTATTGAATCTCGATAGTGATGATACACATGTTCATAACATTGATGCCAAAAGATGTAGAGTTGATAATGATAGCACCAATTTCTTTTGGCACTGCCGCTTAGGTCATATTGGTGTAAAACGCATGAAGAAGCTCCATGCTGATGGACTTTTGGAGTCACTTGATTTTGAATCACTTGACACATGTGAACCATGCCTCATGGGCAAGATGACTAAGACCCCGTTCTCTGGAACAATGGAATGGGCAAGTGACGTGTTGGAAATCATACATACTGATGTGTGCGGTCCGATGAGTATTGAGGTGCGCGGTGGATATCGTTATTTTCTCACCTTCACCGATGACTTAAGTAGATATGGGTATATTTACTTAATGAAACATAAGTCTGAAAAGTTTGCAAAGTTCAAGCAATTTCAGAATGAAGTTGAGAAAATCATCGTAACAAGAAGATTAATTTCCTGCGATCTGATCGAGGAGGAGAATATCTGAGTTATGAGTTTGGCAGTCACTTAAGACAATGTGGAATTGTTTCACAATTGACACCGCCTAGAACACCACAGCGTAATGGTGTGTCCGAACGTCGTAATCGAACCTTATTAGATATGGTGCGGTCTATGATGTCTCTTGCCGATTTGCCACTATCATTTTGGGGTTATGCATTAGAGACAGCTGCATTCACTTTAAATAGGGCACCATCCAAATCCGTTGAGATGACGCCATATGAACTGTGGTTTGGCAAGAAGCCAAAGTTGTCGTTTCTTAAAGTTTGGGGATGTGATGCTTATGTCAAAAAGCTTCAGCCTGTAAAGTTGGAACCCAAAGCGGAGAAATGTGTCTTCATAGGATACCCAAAAGAGACGGCTGGGTATACCTTCTATCTCAGATCCGAAGGCAAAGTGTTTGTCGCTAAAAACGGAACATTTCTTGAGAAAGAGTTTCTCTCGAAAGAATTGAGTGGGAGGAAAATAGAACTTGATGAGGTTCTTGAACCTTTACTTCAACCAGAGAGTAGCGCAGCGCAGAAAGATGTTTCTGTAGAGCCTACATCGGTTGAAGAGGAAGTTAATGATGATGATCATGAAGCTTCGGATCAAGTTGCTATCGAACATCGTAGGTCAACAAGGACACGTACTGCTCCTGAGTGGTACGGTAACCCTGTCTTAGAGGTCATGTTGTTGGACAACGATGAACCTACGAGCTATGAAGAAGCGATGATGGGCCCGGATTCCGAGAAATGGTTAGAGGCCATGAAATCCGAGATGGAATCCATGTTGGAAGTATTACCTGAAGGGCGAAAGGCCATTCAGAATAAATGGATCTTTAAGAAGAAGACGGACGCGGACGGTAATGTCACCGTCTATAAAGCTCGACTTGTGGCAAAGGGTTTTTCACAAGTTCAAGGAGTTGACTACGATGAGACCTTCTCACCCGTAGCGATGCTTAAGTCCATCAGAATCATGTTAGCAATAACTGCATTTTTCGATTATGAAATTTGGTAGGTGGATGTCAAAACAGCGTTCCTTACTGGTTTCCTTAAGGAAGAGTTGTATATGATGCAACTAGAAGGTTTTGTCAATCCAGAGAATGCTGACAAAGTTTGCAAGCTCCAGCGATCCATTTATGGACTAGTGCAAGCATCTCGGAGTTGGAATCTTCGCTTTGATGAGGTGATCAAAGCGTTCGGGTTTATACAAGTTTACGGAGAAGCTTGTATTTACAAGAAAGTGAGTGGGAGCTCTATAGTGTTTCTAATATTATATGTGGATGACATATTGCTGATTGGAAACAATATAGAAATATTGGAAAGCGTGAAGGAATATTTGAACAAGAGTTTTTCAATGAAGGACCTAGGAGAAGCTGCTTTCATATTAGGCATCAAAATCTATAGAGATAGCTCGAGACGCTTAATAGGACTTTCACAGAGCACATACCTTGACAAAGTTTTGAAGAAGTTCAAAATGGATCAGTCCAAGAAGGGGTTCTTGCCTGTATTGCAAGGTGTGAAGTTGAGTAAGACTCAATGCCCAGTGACTGCAGAAGATAGAGAAAAGATGAGTGTCGTCCCCTATGCTTCAGCCATAGGCTCTATCATGTATGCAATGCTGTCCACAAGACCCGATGTCAGCCTTGCCATAAGTATGGCCAGAAGGTTTCAAAGTGATCCAGGAGTGGAACACTGGACGGCGATCAAGAATATCCTAAAGTGCCTGAAAAGGACTAAGGACATGTTTCTCGTTTATGGAGGTGATCAAGAGCTCGTCGTAAAGGGTTATGTCGATGCAAGCTTTGACACTGATCCGGATGACTCTAAGTCCCAAACCGGATACGTATTTATTCTCAATGGGGGTGCAGTAAGCTAGTGCAGTTCCAAGAAGAGCGTGGTAGCCGATTCTACATGCGAAGCGGAGTACATCGCTGCCTCGGAGGCGGCGAAGGAAGGTGTCTGGATGAAGGAGTTCATGACAGATCTTGGAGTAGTGCCGAGTGCACTCAACCCAATGACCCTGTTCTGTTACAACACTGGTGCCATTGCTCTGGCCAAGGAACCAAGGTTTCACAAGAGGACCTGACACATAAAGCGACGCTTCAATTCCATCCACGATTACATCAAGGAGGAGGACATAAATATTTGCAAAGTGCACACGGATCTGAATGTCGCAGACCCGTTGACTAAACCTCTTCCAAGGGCTAAACATGATCAACACCATAACTGTATGGGTGTTAGATTCATTACAATGTAAATCACATAGTGATGTGAGCTAGATTATTGACTCTAGTGAAAGTGGGAGACTGTTGGAAATATTCCCTAGAGGCAATAATAAAGTGATTATTATTATATTTCCTTGTTCATGATAATTGTTTATTATCCATGCTATAATTGTATTGATTGGAAACTCAATTGCATGTGTGGATACATAGACAACACTGTATCCCTAGTATGCCTCTAGTAGACTAGCTCGTTGATCAAAGATGGTCAAGGTTTCCTGGACATAGACATGAGATGTCATTTGATAACGGGATCACATCATTAGGAGAATGATGTGATGGACAAGACCCAAACTATGAATGTAGCATATGATCGTGTCAGTTTATTGCTATAGTTTTCTGCATGTCAACTATCTGTTCCTATAACCATGAGATCATGTAACTCACTGACACCGAAGGAATACCTTGTGTTTATAAAACATCGCAACGTAACTGGGTGACTCTAAAGATGCTCTACAGGTATCTCCGAGGGTGTCTGTTCAGTGGGCATGGATCAAGACTTGGATTTGTTACTCTGTGTGGCGGAGAGGTATCTCAGGGCCCACTCGGTAATACAATATCACAATAAGCCTTGCAAGCAAAGTAACTAAAGAGTTAGCCACGGGATCTTGTATTACGGAACGAGTAAAGAGACTTGCCGGTAACAAGATTGAACTAGGTATAGAGATACCGACGATCGAATCTCGAGCAAGTAACATACCGAAGAACAAAGGGAACATCATACGGGATTAACTGAATCCTTGACATAGAGGTTCAACCGATAAAGATCTTCGTAGAATATGTAGGAACCAATATGGGCATCTAGGTCCCGCTATTGGTTATTGACCGTAGAGGTGTCTCGGTCATGTCTACATAGTTCTCGAACCCGCAGGGTCTACACACTTAACGTTCGATGACGCTTCGGTAGTATTGAGATATATGTGTTGGTGACCGAAGGTTGTTCAGAGTCCCGGATGAGATCCCGGACGTCACGAGGAGCTCTGGAATGGTCCGGAGGTAAAGATTTATATATAGGAAGTTGGTATTTGACTTCCGGAAAAGTTTCGGAATTTACCGGGGTTACCGGAAGGGGTCCGGGGGTCCACCGGGCGGGCCCACCCACCCCAAAGGGCCCCATGGGCTGTGGGAGGAGACAGACCAGCCACTGGTGGGCTGGCTGACCCCTCCACCAAGGCCCATGTGGCTAGGGAAGTGGGAAAAGGAAACCCCAAAGTGGGGGAAGAAAATTCCAAGTAGGCTTGGAGTAGGATTGGTGGGAGGCTTTGGCCTCCACCTCCTTCGGACGAACCCCTAGGGGAAACCCTAGGGAGGCTGCCTCCTCCCCCCTCCCTCCTATATATACTAGAGGAATAGAGCCCCCAAAGAAATAGGGCCACATGCAAGTTCTCTATTCTCTAGTTCCTCCACCAAATAGATTCCGGTAGTGCTTAGGCGAATCCCTGCCGGGATAACTCCACCATCACCACCACCACGCCGTCGTGCTGCTGGAGATCTCATCTACCTCTCCACCACCTCTTGCTGGATCAAGAAGGCGGAGATCATTATCGAGCTGTACGTGTGCGGAACGCGGAGGTGCCGTTCGTTCGGCGCTAGATCGTGATTGGATCGCGGTATGGCTTGGGATTTGGATCGCGAAGACGTTCGACTACATCAACTGCGTTTCTTAACGCTTCCCGCTTAGCGATCTACAAGGGTATGTCGATCCAGTCTCCCTCTCGTAGATGCTCATCACCATGGATAGGTCTTGCGTGTGCGTAGTAAATTTTGTGTTCCCATGCAACGTTCCCCAACAGAAGCCCCATGCTCCACGCTGGCGGACAACACTGTCGCCCAAGCGGCTATGCCCACGCAACGTGGAAGCCCCATGCTCTGCGCTGGTGGATAAACAACTGAGGGCACCCCAGCGGCTGCACCCAACCTCAGGACGGCCCCTCGCGGCCCCGTCTCGCATCATTCCCCTGGGATGCCCGCGTGAGGGGGCTGCATGGGGCTACGCTCAGGCCGGGCCTGGCGCACGCCACCTTCCCAGGTCCCTGACACCTGGTCTTCACGCACCCCTCTCAGGTGAAAGCTGGCGAGGAAAGGTATGGGAGCCACTCGTACGTCAAGGGGGACCCCTGAGCATCGCGACTCAGGGGCCTCACTGGTCACGTAGCCCCTCACCCCTTGGCACCGTCCTGGTGATCCGGACGCCCCAACGGCGGCTGAGGTATGCGCAGGACCGGGCCCTGCCGACGCAGAGCTTAAGGCGCTCCAAATCTCCAAGTCAACCAAGTCTTCGCCACGTTCCCTTCATCAGGGCTGCTCGCACGTCAAGGGGGACTCCTGAGCATCGCGACTCAGGAGCCTCGCTGGTCATGTAGCCCTTCGCCCCTTAGCACCGTCCTGGTGATCCGGACGCCCCAACGGCGGTCGAGGTATGCGCGGGACCGGGCCCTGCCGATGCAGAGCGCTATTGCAAGCAGGAAGGAAACAAGGCGAGGAAAGAAACCACATAATTTAGCAGTCATTACAAGCATTAAATGTCTCTAGAAATGCAAACAAGTCTAACGCCTTCGCGAGGCACGATGAATGTTACAGAAAAGGACCCAGGAAGAGGAGCTAGGAGGAGCTGGCACCACCACTCGTCCCGACTGCAGGGAGCTCGTCGTCGACATCGCTGCCGTTGTCATCGTCGTCACTGGCCCTTGCAGCTGCAGGAGGTGAGGGAACGGCGACGCAGGCGAACTTCTTCATCAGCGCCCCCACGGCACCCTCCACGGCTGTCGCCGTAGCGGCGCGAACCCCAGGATCAACCGGGCAGATCACAGAGCCGAAGTCAAAACCCGGCTCGCGAAGGTAGAGGTGGCTGAAGATAAGCGTCGCAGCCGCGTAGAAGATGTCGCGGCACTCACTCTCCAAGACAGCCTCCACACTTGCAACGGCACCCTCAAGCACTTCCACGAGCTTTGAAGAGAGCGTCGCCAAGCCGCCCTCAGGAGACACCAGGGGTTCCGCGAATCCCCCCCGGCAGATGGAGTTCAGCGCCCGACGGAGCCTGAGCTCAACGGAGGGGAGGGCATCGAGCTCCGCAGCCTTTCTCTCTTTAGCCGCAACAAGGGCCTTCTCCCTGGAGTCGAGCCGAGCCTTCTCCGCGGCTACTTCCTCCTTTAGCTTGTCCGGGTGCTTGCGCTCCGTGGCTTGGTCGGCCACCGCCGTGGACATCGCGGAGTCGCGGTTGGCAAGCTTGGCCTCGCAGGTCTTGAGGTCTTCCTCCCACTGGCGAAGCCGTTCCGCGAGCACAGTCCTTTCCTCCTGAAGAGCCTTCACGCGGACCTCCGCCTCACCACAGCGCTTCAGAGCAGATGCTGCATCGACCAGTTCCGCGTCGCGGGCTGCCATGGCTAATGCGGTTTCCTTCCTGCTCTCAGCAGCGGTGGCCTCGGCTTGGCTCCAAACCGCCACGGCAGAGGCGTCGGCCTGAAGCCACCCAGAAAGGAGCCCCAAGCGCTCCGTCGCGAGGCGACCGTCGGCGCTCCTGAGGGCGTCCCGGACCTGCTCCAGAGCGGCGTCGGCCCCATCTAGGGCGCCTGACTCGACCAGAAGGCCACAAGCCGGAGACGCCAGGGCCCGGCCCAGAGGTGGTGCCTACGCGCCAGTAGGAGCAGCCCCCGGGGGGGCAGAAGCATGGAGAGCAGAAGGCGCCGGAGGCTGGGGTACCACTACAGACAAGGCAGGGACGGACGGTCCCACGGCCAGCCGGCCCTCGGGGGCTGGCCTCTCGGGCAGCAGCGCGGATGCACCCCCGAGGGCAGGGGCAGCCTCTCCAACGGGCGTCGGCAGCTCCGTGGCCGTGACAAGGAGAGTCGCCACGCAAGCCTCCTCGCCCGCGACATCCGGCGCCTCATCAGGCGTCGGCAGGGCACCAGGAACGGGTGTCACGTCGGAAGGCACCTTCGGCCTGACGCCCGCCTTCTTCTTCTTTGCCTTCAGCATGGCGGCGCTTTTGATTGCCAAGCAGAGAAGGGACCATCAGCACACAAGCCACCGGCAGGCGGCCAAAAACCAAGCAGGACTACTTACTCATCGACGTCGACCCACTTCCTCTTCTTCTCCACCTCGGCGAAGGTGGGAATGCCCTCGCCCTTCTCCAGGGAGGTGCCGTCGCGTGGGGGAGCAGAGGCATCGCCCGCAAGCGCCGTGGCCGGAGAGGTCGTCCCGGCCCCAGATGCGTCCGCCTCGCCCACAGGCTGTGGCTCGGGCAGGGGCGATGCGGGCGCTTCAGCCACCTTGCTGGCATGAGCTGGGCACTCCGGAGGAGGCCCGGCCTCGCGTTTCCTTAGGGCCGCCCGGCCGGCAGACCGTGCGGCCCGAGGTGTGGGCCCCGGCCCCCTGAGGACCATGGCGAGACGCGGAGGACTTGCAGCAGGGGCTTCGCCGGCATCGTCGTCGTCTTCGAAGCCGTGGAGAAGCGCACTCCACGACGGAGGGGACACTTCCTCCAGATCGTCATCCACTGTCCCCTCCGAGTCTTCCCCATCCGCGGTGTCATCGGAGGACACCGCCACTTGGGAGCCAAGGCACTCGGCCGGGGAGAGCCCCAGTTCGTCAAGGGTGGGCATCGCGGCGACCAGATCGGCCTAGTCGTCGCAGCAGTACAGCGGGGCATAGGCCTCAGGAAGGTCCCCGGGGTCGCCGTTGAGCAGGGTCACCATAGCCCTGTTCAGTTCCCCGGAGATCAGGCATGCGGACCGAAGCCTGATGTCATCACCACTGCCCTGATAGGCCCACATGGGCCTCGAGTGAGACTGGAGGGGCGCCAGGCGTTGCGCCAGGAACTCCTTCACTATCATCCCCCTGGTGAACTTCCTAGCACTGATGTCTCGAGAGATCCGCTCCAGGACGGGCTTGGCCCGGGGGTCGGAGAGCTTTGTGGAGCTCCACGCAGGAGTCTTCTCCAGCAGCCCCTTCGGAAGCTCCAGGCGGGAGTTGACGCTCTTGAGATCCAAGAAGACCCAGCGGTGCCTAAAGTTCTCCACCTTCTTCCCGGCCTTTAAGAGCATGTTCCCGCTCTGGACCGCGACGAAGGAGATGCATGCTGACCGCTGAGCGCCGTCATGAAGCCGCAAGCTGAAGAAATGGCGGAAGAGGGCCACCGAAGGCTTCACGCTCACGAAGGCCTCACAGTAAAAGGCGAGGACGGACAAGAGCAGGATGGAGCTGGGTTGGAGATGGAGAGCTTGGATCCCGTAGTGCTCAAGGATGGCGGTGAAGAACACAGAGAAACGCGGAACGAGCCCAGAGAAGATGTTGTGGAGGAAGAAAGGGTAGGCCGACTTGGCCAGGCTGCGCTGCTCTGCGGAGCCGCACCATATCAAGGTCCGCCCCCACTCGTTGGTGCCATCTGCCATCGACGGAAGCACCGGGGCGAGGTCCCCATCCTTGGCTATGGTGTACTCTGAGAGCGCCAGCGAGATGGAAGCGGAGGCCGAGCCCTGAGCCTCAGGTTTGGACTTACAGGCGGGAGCCATCAAGAAGTCCTTGAGGACGAGAAAGCACGAAGGAGGACGGTGCGATGCTGAGATCTGGAGAGGTTCTCACAAAGAATGGAGATCTGGGCAAAGGAGCAAGAGTACAGGGAGCGGAGACATCTGCGTCTAACCGCGCACCGCATGCCAGGCCTGGCCCGCAGGCGAGGGGCCCGCAGCGCTTCGGGTCGTCTTCTTCGGCTTCGCTCCGAAGCCAACTCAAGCACGGCTTGGGCCCGAGGGCTACTGTCGGCGTCCTGGGAGCGGGGGTACCCAGACTTGCCTGCCTGCGGCCCAGGGCGTGGCCCGCTTTGAGGGTCCGTATGGCCCGGCGCAGCTTCACTCAAGACAAGGCCCTCGCGAGAGTCTCACCCTCGCGAGGAGGACAACGCCAAGGCTCCCAGAAGGAGGAGGCCTCCCCAGGGCCCTTCCTGAGTGGCAGAGATCTCTATGCGATGCTCGGCCTCGGGAGGTCAAGGATGACGCAAGCTGGGCCAGGCGGGCACCAGCGCGCGCAGAGGAGACAGTTTCCTCTTTGGTGCAAAGGAGGCAAGGGCGTACGCAGGTTCCCAAAGCACCCCCCAACGGTTTCCATTCCGGTGCAACGAGAACAAGACCACGAGCTCAGCAGGACGGACGTCATCGCTGAGCCCACCTCTGCATCACCACCGGCTACTTTGCAGGCGAAGACCACCTTTCGTCAGGATAAGATGAACTGCTTGTCCCCCTTCGAATTTGGCCGTTGTGGGATCCCTTCCCGCCATAGCGATAAGGGAAGAGGACCCGGGCCGCTATAAATAGAGGCTAGGCTGCTCGGTAGGTAGAGGGACGAAAAACACCATCCGAGCACCCTCGCGAGGCTACTCACCACTATACTAGTTCATCCACGAACCTCCTCGTGAGTCAATCCACCAAAAGGCAGGAGTAGGGTTTTACGCTTCGCAGCGGCCCGAACCTGGGTAAATCCTCATGTGCTGATCTTCTTCCCCGCGATTGAGTGAGTTCGTCGAGCAAGGCTGTCGAGCTGTGAGCTTGAGGTCGAAGCTGGTGGGGATCTTCGCACACGCCCCTGTGTTCGAACCTCTTAGGGTTTTGCGGAGCCCGAGATCCGACAATGATAGCTTCAGTGTGCAGGTTTAAGCACGCTAGCTAAGCTAATAATAAGTGGAGATGCGTGTTAACTGGAATTGGCTTAGCATTTAACAACAACAAAATATAGTCATTCTAACTGGTATTGTGCTCGTTTAAGCACGCAACTTATAGTTACATAAAAATGGAAAGGCTTGTGCTCACTACAACAAGCTTAACAGCAACCAAATGTAGTCATTCTAACTGGTATTGTGCACATTTAAGCACACTAGTTATAGTTACATAAAAATGGAAAGGCTTGTGCTCACTACAACAAGCTTAACATCAACCAAATATAGTGATTCATAGTGGTACTGTTGAAATTGCATAGAATGTAGCTCATGTTTACACATCATATTGTATAACTCAACGTCACATTGTGAAAAAACAGAAATAAACAGTGGGTGTGTTAACTACACCAGGCTTAACAGGAATCACGGCCGTTGAAACTGGTATGATGAAATTGAACTGGAAAGTACATACTTGCAGATATAGAACTTCACAACGTGAATAACTAAAATAGTCAAGACATACTATATAGCAATTGAACCAGGACATATGCCCAGTACAAACAACCGAGCTAGGAAAAACAGTTAAACAAGGCATATGCTCAATACAACAGGCTTGATAGCAACCAAAAATAGTCATTCCAACTGTACTGTTGAAATTGCATAGAACGTAGCTGGTGCTTAAACATGAAATTGTATAACTGAACATCACATGTGAAAGAACTGAAATAAACAGTTTAACAGGAACAATATATGGCTCTTGAGACATTTAGCATGAGTTAAGTAACTTAACATGAGATGGGTTTCCTCACCTGTCACAGATGGGCTCATTCCCATTAGAAGAGCGCGGATTATGGGTGTGCTCCCTCTTGTCACAGATGGGCTCGTTCCCCTTCGAAGAGCAGGGATGCAGGGTGACCTCCCTGATGTCACAGATGGGCTCTTTCCCCTTGGAAGAAACGGATAGGGTGTCGTTGTCGGCGCCGGTGTCGGCATCGTCGATGCGGTCTGACTTGGCAGCTAACGATGCCGAGCCACCGTTGTCGGTGTCAAAACCGGCGGATCTCGGGTAGGGGGTCCTGAACTGTGATACTTGGATCGATGGTAACAGGAGACAAAGGGGGCAAGGTTTTACCCAGGTTCGGGCCCTCCTATGGAGGTAACACCCTACGTCCTGCTTGATTATATTGAGTGTATGGAGATTACAGAGTTGATCTACCACGAGATCGTATGACTAAAACCCTAGATGAGTTCTCCTCCTCTACATCCTAAAACCCTCTGGCTTATATAGACGCCGGGGTCCCTAGGGTTTACACATGGTCAGTTTCACGTCGAAGGGATAAACATGCCTATTGGCTACTCCAAACGTGGAGGACAATCCACGATTCCCGAAGCTTCCTTCTTGGAGAGGAGGTCTTCAACTCTTCCAGTATTCGGCAAGTGGCCCATACAGTCCGGCCCATAAGACATAGGCTGGCCTCCCGAGGACCCCTTAGTCCAGGACTCCCTCAACCGCCATTGAACATGTCCTTCGGAAATGACAAAAGAGGCTCCATGGAGATGAAGGAAGGCAAATTCTTGAGAGCGAAGCAGAGTAGATCAGTGGATGGGCCTTGCATGAGGTCGACTGGGGTTGAACCCGAGGGGTCGGGGTAGGGCCACTTAACCTGTGACATAGCCCGCGACAAGCCGTCACTGTCGACGAGCTCGACGTCGTAGCCGGCTACGCCGATATGCATCCATACGGGAACCCGCTGTCTTACAGCCTTGTATTCGTTAGATTTCCCGGCGGCCTCGGAGGCCACCTCGTCATCGTAGTCAGCTTCCGCGGCGGCCACCTCGTCATCGTAGTCAGCTTCCCCGGCGGCCTCGGCGGCCTGGACGGCCACCTCGTCATCGTAGTCAGCTACCCCGGCGGCCTCGGCGGACACCTCGTCATCGTAGTCAGCTTCCCCGACGATCCCGGCGGGCACCTCATCATCATAGATAGCTTCCCCGGCAGCCTTGGCGGCCACCTCGGCATCGTCCATCGGAAAGGCCGCGATATACCTCCTTTTGGCCATTCGCTCCTTGATCTCACCTGCAAGTGTAGCTGGGATTAGGCTGCGATGGTCTGCGGTGGGGATCATCGCGGATCTATGAGGAAAGGGGGTGTTTAGCATGCGCCATCTAAGAAATTCAAGGAGGTGAGGGTACGGAGATGGGTTCGTAACCTGGACGGGGAGAGCAGGAGAGGTTGACTGTGGAACGCGCAGCGGGATCGGCGGCGGCGGCGACGGCGAGGTAGCTAGGGTTCGAGCGAGGGAGTTGTGTGGGGTTGGGGGTGGGAGGGGCCTAGGTGGTGTTTGAGGAAATGCCGCGGCTACTTTAAATTTTACTTGGAGCGAATGAAAAGTCGGGATAAACTGAAACTTTTATGATGGGTTTGAAGTGGCGCCGGAGGAACAAACATCGCACACGGCCCGAACATAATACGTGTGTGCAATTCAAAGAGATAAACCCGCGGAACCATCAATTTTTAAATTGATCAAGGCGGGTAACTATTTTTCAGATTTCTCTATGCAGGTTGGTGCAAGGTGGTCTCTAGTTACGTGACAACTGATAACCACGGGCCGGGTATGGCACACAGTTAGCATGCGGGAACCGTGTCTACTACTCTATTCCATACACAATCGCACGTAGTTGTCTCCTTCGACTCGTCTGCTATTTAAGTTTCAAAAAAAGACTACCCTGCCATTATATAACAACATTGGAAATTAAACACGATAAATCTAGGGTCATCGCACAAACAGACCTGCTTGTGGACCAAATGTATGTATGGAAAGGTTGTTGTGGTGTTCAAATACGGAATGCACAACTTTCATGTGGCACACAATGTCCTACAGAGCACACGGAAATGTTGTCTTATGCCCCCCTTCCCCCCCCCCCACACACGCGCGCGCCTTTGAGTTAGCGGCGGGATGGTAGCTCAGTATATATATGAACTTACAAACTTATACTACAAGTGCAATTCACCCTACCGTAACACAAAACCAATAGAAATCCATCATGATCACCCCCTCCCCCGTGTTTTAGTACTGAGGGTAGATTGCGCGGGCCCACTGATGGGCGCGTCTCGGAAACTTCACAAGATGGGTGAGACCGCAACCACATGTGTGTGGCTCAACTATTTACTTAAGGTGGTGTGATATTGTGTGCATGCAAAACTTTTTGATGTGGCTCAAAAGTTGAACGGTATGTAGTACCTGACCTCATAAATAGGTTTCGTGCATACGTAGTACTATTGTGATGCCCCTCCCCCGCCCCCGCCCCGCCCCACGCACACACATGCTTTGAACAAACACCACGACCTATATATATGTATCCACTCAAAATTGTGTCTCGTATCTCACCATGAACTATATTGTAACAAATAATGAGAGGACTATGTCTACATTGGTCAAATTAACATGTAGTATATATGGGCAGGTTTAAGTGATAGACCACATGGGTCCACAAATGTGGCATGTCGTCCATAACCACGCGAGGGAGCGTGTGTAGACAACACCAACGCACATGCATGACCCCAGGCACATATGTATGAAAGCGTTGTGCGATGTTTTCAAATACCAAACGCACAACTTTCGCCGCCACATGTGTGTCTCCCGAACCAGAATGGCCACGTACTGAGGTTAACGACCCATGCATATATAGCCCCAAGCGCACCCACGGTTCAATCCGGTAGGAGGGATTCAATGTGTACGACGCATTCGATTTTTTGTTAGAATTGAAATGCCGATGCATATATCAACTACGTATAATATATACACATATACCAACAAGAAGAATCCACCTTTGTCAAATAAACATCTCTACAGACACCTGTCAAAGTGACGACCCACATGGACATGGTTGTATCGGAGTGACGATGCCGATGACCACGTGAGAGAGTGTTTGACAAAATAAACGCCCACTCCATGAGGCCCACACATATATGTAATTAAGTGTTTGTTTAGTTAGTAACCAATGGAACTTTAATGTCACTTGCCTGAGAAACTGTAAGTCGACTTATGAAGTGGATCGATCACAACGCTCATAGGCCCTGTTTGGATCCATGGGTTAGAGTTAGTTTGAGCCAGTTGGGGCTCAAATAGCCCTAAAGTATTCAAACATGAGGGTTAGATTGTAGCTAGTTGCATCTAACCCACACAAAAAAAACTATCCCACCCAAGAGGTGCTAATTGGAGCTAGTTCTCATGGGGCCCTTTCTATCCCACCAGCCAATCGGTGCTAATTGGAGCTAGTTCCCGTGGGGCTCACAGAAAAATCACTTTTCTCTCTCCATCAAGTGCATCTATTGTGTCAATCTAACCCTGTCATCCAAACACCTCTTTGGCTAGAGTTAGTTTAGGGTTAGTCATGAGCTAGAAACTAACTCCAACCTCTAGCTAAGTTAGAGTATCCAAAACAGGGCCACACGCACGCATAACGAAAAGGATCCACATTGGTCAAAACAATATACAATATAGGTGCCACACAAGGGACCCATAGATTGACGCGTCACCGATTACCATGTGAGGGAGCCACACTTAGGACCACCATAGATTATATGTGACACAAGCATATGCATGGGTATGTTTTTTTGATTCAAAATGCGAACTGCACGACTTTGATACAGTGCGTGCTTCACAAATTGGGAAGTCCCCACGCTAAAGAAAACTGCGTGCAATATGTATGTCTCCTCCCACGCACCCCCTAAACTTTGAGCGGTAGGAGGTACTCATGAGTACGTCACGTCAATCTTTGGTGTGGAATCTCACCATGATCTACCGCAACACAGAGCAGATTAACTTAACCCACCTTTGTCAAACCCCTACCGATGCGTCTCAAAAGTGATAGACCACATGCATGGACCCACGAATGTGGGGATCACTAGTATCGCACGAAGGATTATTGTCCGAGGGACCACCACCATCGTGTGCATGTGTCCTAAACACAGGCATGACGTGCCTTGTTTTAAACATTTCAATGCCCAATTTTGATAATTTGGGGTGGCACTGCCTCACAAAACGGACAATCACACACACAAGCTAGTGCAAACAAGTGAAACGGAAAGAGCCCCCCACCCCGGCGCGCGGCCACCACCGGAAACACCACTTCGAGGCGCGTCAAACTATTTTTACGCAGAAAACATGTGACACATCAGTCCGTGTTATAATTATAAAATGTCCATAGATCATTCAAAAATATGCAATAATTGAGTTTCCAGGAATTCATTGGGGGAAATCATATGTCCCCTTGGGTTAATGTGTTTAGTCGCCATGCAATAAATGGTAATGAACCTCAAACATCGAAAAATCATCTTAAATTGAAGTGAATCCAAAAATCAGCTGAAAATCATGAAACTTGGGATTCCGTTTCATGATATATATATATCATATATATATACATATATATATACATATATATATAGTGTGTGCTAATTTCTGGCCTAATTAGAGACAAATTTTTGATACACTTTTCCTACAAACGGGAGCTTATTAAAGTTTGGTGCTTGGTACACACACTTATCACATTACCATCAGGAACGATTACAGTACTGAACCGTGTGCGTTGGTCCCAACAAAATATTACGTACCACCACGAGCCCCGTGTGTCGTTCGAGAGGACGTGAGTCGACGGGACGCATGAGGCGTGCGAGCAGGTGTGGAAATTGACCGGACGCGTGCGAGCAGGCCGCTCTGGCTCACCGGGAGATGTGCGAGCTGGTGTGTGAATTGACGGGACGCGTGCGAGCAGTCCTCTCCCCATGCTAACCGGGAGACGTGCGAGCAGTCCTCTGCGCGGGCTAGACGGGAGACGTGCGAGCAGGGGTGAGGCATGCGAGAAGACCGATGCGCAGGCTCACCGAGAGACGAGCCGTTTACCCGCCTCCCGCCTAGCTCCCAACCACTCTATATTAATCGCGCCTGTGCCGCTGGTTATAGCTGGCGGCCGCACTCCCCTCTGTCCACACACCGCGCCTGCATCCTCGCCGTCGTTCCCAGTCGTAAACGCTCTCGGAAGTGTATCAGATGGCGACCAAGCGCACCATCGGAGGGAGTGGTGACGCGGGTGTCGAAGCCAGGGCCGGCGAAGCAACTAAGCATCTCTTGATGCTGGGCGACGAGGTTGCCCTCCCGGCCAATGAGGTCTCGCACGGACAGAAGCACGGCAGTGACGTCGTAAGCCCCGTCGTGCCTCCCAGCAGGAGGCGGTGCTGCAGAGAGACTACTAAGACCTCTCTGATGACCACTCCACCGACGACGACTCCGATGACGACAACTCCGACGACGAAGGAGAACAGGTTAGACCCCCCCCCCCTCCCCTATTTTTGTAACTATATCATAGGGTTTCTCTGATTAGTTCTGTTTTCCGCCTTTTTTTGTAATTTGTTCGGGGTTCATGTTATTTCAATCCATGTAATAAGAGTAAGATTCGATAGATCCATGTTAGTGTGTACGTATTGATTGTTTGGTAGGTAAATGATAAGTGACTTGGATAAGTGACAACCCTACATACGATTATGCTAGTATTATGTCTAAGGTTTTACAGTGATTTAATGGTTGACCTCTACAAATGATCATTTTGCTAATAATCTGTCTACATAGATGATTGTACATGTACCCATTTGTAAATAAGCACTGTATAAGAGCATGTAGATCACTACTTTAGTGATAATGTGGAGTAGTACTAACTTCAAAGTTCCTTGTTTGTTTCAAAATAATCGGTTCATGCATTTAAAGTCATTAGTTAATAATTTTGTTGCACTAAGTTGTTGGTGATATCATTTTATGCATTTTTTTCATCAATGTCATGATTTTGTATTATATGTATAGGTGCTATCTGACGACGTTGGCAGCGATAAGTACGACCAGAGAAGGTACAAGAAGCAAAAGCTCAAGGAGCTCTATGCGGGAAAGCATAATCATCGTATCAGGACCCGGAATGGGGGCTTCGGATGCCCGTTCTGCGCCCAAAGGCTTAACCCTGTGTTTGCAAGTGTTCTGGCGCATGCTAGAGGACGAGCCACTGGCTCTTTCAAGCAGAAGTATTCTCGGAGGGTGGCGCACACCGCGTACGTAGAGTACCTGGAGAAAGTTTACGCTGTTGGTGGGTACGATTAGGATTGAGTTATATATACATGTATTGATGCCAGCACTACCCTAGCTATCTATAGTTTGTGCGTCTTATATCTCTGCTTGAGTATGTTTATTATGTGTTGATCTAGATGTCGGTGAGACTCTATTTTATGAGCTAATACGTAGAGCAATGTAATTGCAGTCTTGAGCTACAATCAGTTTGGTTGACGGAGTATTTATGCTTATCTTAGAGTACCCACACAGTTTACTACTAGCAACTGTTTGCCCACAGCACGCACAACTACGTTTTAGTGTTGGCAGTTTTTTTACACTATGCATATTACGGTAAAAAATGCTTGACTTACTTGCAAACTTGTTGAATGCGGTAAAAATCCAGTGTCAGACGAAAAGATGAAATCTGGAACCCAAAAACTTGGTTATTTTCCAGGATTGTAACCGGGTGCGAGGACTAACATTGTGCCGCGACACGCGTGTGTCCTGATTGTCCAGAACGCATTCCCACGCATCGAACGTCTGCGGCAGTAGGATTTACACGGACCACGGCAGTCCATTTACACCATAGTTACACTTATCGCAAACGGCTATGTCTACTGAACCATCGCCTCCGAAGCACATTATTATTCTGGCCGAGAAAACCCTCACCATCGTCCCCGCTTAACAAAACCGGCACCATCCTTCCCAGTCGCGCCCGCACTGCATATTCCACACCGCTGCTTAGTGCTGAACTTGTACGCTGCTTTATGTCATTGCACACGCATCGTTTTTACTAACCGTTTGCCATTTAACACCCCCTATAATGGGAGCTTCTTCCAGCCGACGCGTGGCCAACCGAGCTGGGCGAGAGGCTATGCGCGTTTGCGCGCAGGAACGGGCTCACCAACGATACATTGGCGGCACTTCGAGCCGCCACGTGAAAAACGAACTGCCGGGAACGCTTGTTTGTGCGCTGGCAAGCTTGCACAGCAATACTCCGCCGGGAACGCGGTGACAAGACGTGCCAATTACATGCCGTCCAGCCCCCATTTACTCCACCGCTCATTTAACCTATTGTCTCTCTTCAACCTTTCCCCACAATGCAAGAAGCACACCCACACTCCAAACACAGAGTGGATATCATGCTCGGCTCCAATGGCGGAGCTCCCAGCGACTGCCGACGACGAGCGGCAGTTCACCATTCGTGCCTACGTGGACACCCACGTAAGGTTCAAGAACCTCACAGTGGTGTACACCAACGACCCGATTTGGGTGGAGAACTCCATCCACACCAAGGAGCAGTTACTTGTCTATGACAAGTACAAAGTGGTCGGCTTCAACCTCGAGTACATCGGCGGTCGTGCCGGGCATGATCAGAAGGTTGCCGTCGCCCAGCTATGCGTGGGCCATTACATCCTCATCTACCACTACTGCCTGGCCACATGGCCTTGCGATCGATTTGCCAGGTTTGTCAACAGCCCCGACTACATATTCGGTATGGTGGACACCACCAACAATGAAAAGGTGCTCAAGATGACTGCTTGGCCTGCCGGAATCTTGTGGACATCCAATGCCTGTACAAGATCTTGGGCGGCAAGGAGAAGCATAAGGACTCCTTGGTTGACCTCGCCATGGCCATCATCGACTCCTACTACAGAGGCATGAAGGATGTCTGCAAGAAGAAGGTTGCCTGGCACCGCGCCTGGGTCCGAAGACTGGATGAAGATCACGTCAAGTATGCGGCCAAGGACGCGTACATAACCTACGAGATGTGCAGGCGGATCATTGACATGAGGAAGTGCCTTCGTCCTGCGCCGATCGGCACCCCTCGTCACAAGAACTATAGATGAATCATTTGAGGATCGTCACTACTAGTTTAGTATGCATGTACTTGTTAATTGATGTGTGCAAATATTATCTGTAGTCAGTAATGTAATTGGATGTTTATTTAGGTTATGCAATCATGATGTTGCTCTGTAGACAGAGCATAGATGCTATATGCAGACATAGCAGATCACATCGCTTACGATTATAGAAACGAACACGCCGGTGATGATTTCAACAATCACAGACAATTGGGTGCGAGCAAGTGTTTGCCCATAGGCCACATCACACACACCTTATTATCAGGAATCGTCTATCTTTTTATCGGTCTTCCCACCCAATTCCGAGTACTGACCTGTTTGCTGGGTATCACACACATCTTGTTACGCAAAATCGTTTGTGTTACTTTTGATCAACACAAACAGTTCGTCCAAACGACCTGTTTGCCGGGTATCACATACAACCATGCAAATGACATCTTATGAGGGAGACTCTTATTTTGGTAGTACTATCTTTTCCTTAGTATGCAATGGCTGATTAATATCTGGACATCAATATGCAATTGACGATTAATATCCGGATCTTAAGAAGCAGAACCACGACCGAGGGTATCCTGCGCGGCTCCAATGGCGCTCCCAGTGGCTGTCGATGATGAGCGCCATTTCACCATGCATGCCGTAGTGGACACGCCCTATCTGTTCGTGGTGTACACCAAACATCGGATCTGGATGGAGAACTCCAACGTCATGGACCAGTTACTTGACGAGGACAAGTACATAGTGGTCTGGTTCGACCTCGCATCCCACCGCATGCTCTGCTCTCGCGTCCATGTGCGTGCTCTGCTCTCTCGCCCCTGCACGTGCTCTGCTCCCGCACCCCTCCGCGTGCGCTCTGCCAGCGGTTGGGGCCGGCCCACGATCACGTTCGGGGCTCCATATGCATGCGGTTGCGCCACGCGCGGAGGCCCATGCAGTTACGTGCTCCATGACTAAATCACGCGCTGCAAAAACTACCATCCGGACGTGCCGGTTTTCTAGGACGTCCAACCCCCATTTATACCCATGGCCATTAAACATAGTCTCTTCACGCTTTCGATCGCGCCCCACAACACAATAAGCGCACCCTGGACGACGCATACAGAGAGGATGTCCAGCAGCGTTCCAATGGAGTTTGGCATGCATCATGTGGAGACCCACATGAGGAAGACGGACCTCACGGTGGTGTACACCAACGACCCGGGCATGGTGGAGGACTCCATTGACACCATGGAGTGGCTGCTTGATGCGGATGACAAGTACAAAGTGGTCGGCTTCGACCTCGCTTACACCGGCGGTCGTGTTGGGCATGATCAGAAGGTTGTCGTCGCCCAGTTTTGCGTCGGCCATCACGTCCTCCTCTACCACTACTGCCTGTCCACAGTGCCTTGCGAGCGTTTCACCAGGTTTGTCAACAGCCCCAACTACAGGTTCGCTATGGTGGACACAACGACGATCCAAAGGTGCTCAAGACTTCGGGCTTGGCCTACCAGAAGCTTGTCGACATCCGCCGCCACTACAAGGTCTGGGGCCGCAAGAAGGACATGGACTCCCATGTTGACCTGGCGGAGGCCATCATCGACCCCTACTACACTGACATGAAGGCCGAGTGCAACAAGAACAAGCATGTCTGGCACAGGGGCTGGGTGAAGAAACTGGATGAATATCACCTCCAGACCGCGGCCAAGCAAGCGTACACATGCTATGAGATGTTCAGGCGGATCGTTGACATGAGGAACTATCTCCTACTTGAAGACAACGAGGGATCGAGCCACAAGCAGAGCGCTGGCGGCAAGCGTCACAAGAAGTAGATGATTTGATGATCGTTTCTCAATTCTCATACTCCCTCTATGCAGAAATATTCGTAGTTTTAGAGGGATAAGTTTATTATGCATGTAATAGTTTATTAAGGTGTGCGCCAATGTTATGTGTGTATTGGATGCTTAATTTGGTTATGCAATCATGTTCTTCTAAACAGAGCATAGATGTTTGTGGGCAGATTGAGCAAATCACAACGCATACGGAATAAACAACCAAAACCGTCGGTGATGATTTCATCAGTCCCTGACAGTTCTTTATCCGGAATCATTTGCCCACAACACATCCGAGTGGCCTGCGTACATCACACACATCTTGATCTGAGAAACCGTTTGTGTTATTTTTGCTTATCGCACATAGTTCATCCCAGTGGCCTGTATGCAGTCTATCACACACATCATGATCTATATAACCGTTTATGTTATGTTACCTCATCACAAACAGTTCATCCGAGTGACATGTATGCCGTCTATCGCACACGTGATCATCTGGACAATTGTTTGTGTTCTGCTTGATCAGCGCAAATAGTTTATCGAGGTGAACTGTATGCCGTACATCACACACACTTGTATTTTTATAAGTGTTTGTGTTATATTATCCAATCACAAACAGTTTATCTAGGCCAACTATTTGCCAAACATCGCACACGCAACTATTTTTTAGATCGTATTTGATGGACCCGTCATCGCACATAGTTTACGTCATTAGCGACGGAGCTATAACTACACCGTTTGCGATTTGGTCATCGCACACAGTTTTGCCGAAGGGTCTCTGATTAATGTGTCACGTTAGCAGCATCCTAAAGTAGTGTAAGTATGCCTGCCAAGGGTTTCAAATCATGAACAATTAATTAGTGGTTAGATACGTATATATATATATTGATTTTTGCAATGCTAATGCATGTTTTTGTAACCTTAATTACCTGGTTGGTGCTCACGTCGCCTTTATCTTCAGAAAACCCCGACCAATGATCAGAGGAGCCTACCCACAGGCTAGATTCGGCCATGCTATTTGGCTACAGAATGAAAAGAGTGTTTAATGCATAAAGAATGAAATGAATGAGCCTACCAAAATGGACACAGGTTGTGTCATACACAACGAAAAAAATAGCGCTATCTAAAATGGCGTGGCCCTTCTCCAAATATATACTAGAAATTAAGCATCTAAAATAGCGTGGCCCTTCTCCAAATATATACCAGAAATTAAACATCTAAAATTTTGTCTAGGAGCCATACATGCATAACTAGTTAAGATGAACAACAACAACAATACAATATAGCAGTTATAAAATGAACTATATGGAGAAACATAGCAATACAACATGGCAGTTTGAAGATATATGGAACTAGCAAACATTGCAACAGACCAACAAGTATACAATACAACATAGTGGCAACATATAATTAAGGCTGCGTTTGGCACCAATGTTTTTTCGAAGTTTTGGGGGAATACCATGGTTTTCTAAAAAAGCCATGGTTTTAAAGACTTTGGTGTGTTTGGCATTAACAAATACTTTAGTTTACAAAACCGTAGTATCTCCAAAACTTTAGTTAGTATCACAAGATGGTGAGATCGTAATAATCAGTGTAGCCGAGTTAGGTTCACCTAGCTATCTCTAGGATCCAATAATATATAGGTCAAACTAGAGGAAACTAAGAAAGATTAGATATATTGTGCTTGCCAAACGCTCTGAAGTTTAGCCAAAGCAGAGGAAAACTTCAACTTTTAGAAACTGAGGCATTCATTGCCCAAGCCTTTGTAGATGTAATATGTTCATGTTGAGGTGAATATATACCTTGGGCACGTGGTCGGCCGGCAGGGCGACAACGGGATGCGTCGGGCGCGTGGTTGAGCGGGTCGGCGTCGGATAGGGCGGCGACACGCGACGTCGGGTGGGGCTACGACGGGCGGCATCGGGGGCGGCGGTGGGGATCGATAGGAGGACAAAGGAGTTGGGGGTTTGAGAGAGTGGGGAGTAGGCCGGGCGCGAGGTGGGGATTAGATAGATTAGTGTTGGCGTGGGCCTATTGGGCCTAATTTGCAACGCCGGGGCTAATATGCAACGCCAACACTAATCGAATAGCTATGGCATTTCAATTTGGCCAACGACAACACTATTTGGAAATATTAGTGCTGGCGTTTGTAAGAAATGGCGCGCCACGAACAAGAGTTGTGGCTACCCATTTCTGCACTAGTGGGTGGCTGGTTAGCTCGTGCTTGCCGGGGGATGGCTTGCCGGGTCTTCCTGGGGTGCACGCACCTCAGCTCCCGGCAAGCTCCGGGGGACGTGGCTGGCGCGCTTATGGCCCCTCCTGGGCCGTTGCACTGGCGTTGCTGGTGTTTGCTTGGTTTCCCACAGATCGTTGCTGCCGGGTGTTGGTTCTTGAATGCTTGCTTGGTGGCGTGGTATCTTTCCCAACGGGTTTTGCAACTACGGCCTGTGCATAAGTCAGGGGCAGTGGATACCCCTGTCCTAGTGTACCGACACGCTCCGACTCCTCCTCCAAGTGCTCCTCCTCTTCCTCCCGTTCCCAGCAGGCACGTCGCTCCTCCTCCTCGCGCTCCGCCTACATGAGGCGCTCGACCTCCTCACGCTCTGCCGCCAGGTGGCGCTGCCTCCAGTGCTCGAGGTATGCTGCCTCCTGCACCGGCGTAGCCCCAAGCCACATAGGGGGCGCGCTGACCCACTCATGCACACGGTACTCCCATACGTACATCTCCTCAGGGAACGGATCGGCCTTCGACGCGGGGAGCCTCGGTGACGAGGGAGGGACGATGCAGTCGCTGGCAGCAGATAGGCCGAGGGCCTCCGCCAGCCTCGCCTGATAGTCCACCTCCTCCACCTCCACCTTGTGTCACTCCTCCTCGATGGAGGTTTGCATGGCATCCACCAACGCCGCTTGGTACACCTCCGCCTCCTCCTGTGTCTTGATGATGGGGGCGGCGGATGGTTGGTGTGGTGCTCCTGGACGCCGAGGTGGCTTGCTCCTCTTACTCGAGGGAAAACCACCTCCCCCAGTTGGGAGAGTCCAGAGCGTACGCCTCCATCCGACGTTGCACTGGCGTAAGGAGCTCCCGCAGCCTGCTCACCTCCTCGGTGTGCGCCCGCTGCGACCATGGTACAGCCGACACCAGGATCTGCCGTGGATCCAGATGCTAGTCGTGTGGTAGCGTGATAGCCGAGTACGGCAGCGGCTGCCTATACACCCATTGTAGCGTGCCTGGTGCACCGGAATGTGGAGGCGCTGCCACACGTGGGGGGGGGGGCTGAAAGCACATATGCTCCCTTGGCAGTTTTGATAATTCATGACAACATACATTGTCTCTTGGACTAATAGTTTTACCTAGTTTATTTCAGATGAAGTCCACAGATAAGATTGGCCATGGAATGTGTGGAGAATCCCCAAGGAGAGAAGAAGAAGAAATGGAATAGGATTGGCAAAATCAACAAGCTTGAAGACTCTACATTTTACATTTTGTGAGAAATCACTTTTGAGTCCATAGGAAAGCCAATACTATTAAAAGGGGATGAGGTGTCTATGATGATCTGGTTGCTCAAGTGCTTAGAGATTAGCCACCAAAAATACACATGAAATTCTCCCACAAAGTCTCTGTCTAAACCCCACCACTAAAATCGATGCTACCAAGTTTCTAGAATCGGCACCACCGAGTTTTAAACCCTAGACAGATCCTAGCCAAAACCCTAAGTCTCGGTGCCACCAACATTCCACTTCGGTGCAACCGAAACCAGTGACCAACTTTCTAGTTAGCCGTTTTCAAGAATCGGAATTTCCGAGTTTTGGAAATTGGTCTCACCGAGATTTGGAATCTGCCTAGGTCACCCATATCGGTACCACAGAGATTTATATATCGGTCTCACCGAAAAGCCGAAAGTTTTTTACTTCGATTTCACCGAGTTGGGCAATAATGTTGTAACGGTTGGATTTTTGGAGATGCCTATATATACCCCTCCACCTCCTCTCACTCGAAGAGGAAGAACTCAGAACATACCTACACTTGCCCTATCCATTTTTCTGAGAGAGAGCCACCTACTCATGTGTTGAGCTCAAGACCTTCTACTCCAACCATATGAATCTTGATTTCTAGCCTTCCCAAGTTGCTTTCCACCCAATCAACCTCTTCTACCAAGCCAAATCTGTGAGAGAGTGATTGGGTGTTGAGGAGGCTATCTTTTGAAGCACAAGAGCAAGGAGTTCATCATTGTTACCACATCTATTACCTTTTGGAGGATGGTGCCTCCTAGATTGGTTAGGTATCGCTTGGGAGCCTCCTTCTTCGTGTTGTGGAGTTGAACCAAGAAGTTTGTACGGGCAAGGAGATCGCCTACTTCGTGAAGATCTACCCATAGTGAGGCTAGTCCTTCGTGGACAAAAGCCGTGATGGAATAGACGAAGTTGCTACTTTGTGGACCCTAATGGGTGGAGCCCTCCGTGGACTCTCGCGGCCGCTACCCTCCATGGGTTAAAGTCTCCAGCAGCGTGGATGTACGATAGCACCACCTATCGGAACCACGGGAAAAATATTCGTGTCTCCAATTGCGTTTGATCTTCCTACCTCTACTCCTTCTTACATATGCTTGTCTTTACTTTCCGAAGCTATACTTGTTGACTAGCATGTTTAGCGTGCACTTGACTTGTTAGAATTGATAAAATCTGCCAACCTTTAGAACTGGCAAAAGGTTAGGTTTTTAATTTGTCATGTAGTCGATTCACCCCCCCCCCTCTAGACGTCCCTTCTCGATCCCAGAGGGGCATGCGCCGGTGTCGGCAGAGGGGGAAGCGCGCGCAAGGAGGATGCGTCGGGGGTGAAATTCCCCTTGCCACTGCCGGAGCCACTGAGGAAACCCATGGCTAGGATTTGGTGGTCACGGCGAGGGAGCACGCGGGAGGGGGTGGGGGTCCGAGATGTGGACGGGCAGTGGAAGTGGATGGTGCCGGACCCCCCGCACGCGTGGATTAAAAAGGACGGGTCCTCGTAGCTTCCAGTCGCTGACGCGTGGGTCCGTGGTATGTGGCCGCGTTGAATACGACCGCACCTAGTAGTTGGCTGGCAGACATGTGGGGCCGTGGCGGACACCGAAGATTGGTGATTATCTGCAGGCAGTTGCGATTCTACTCAACAAGCTTCAATCGGCTCTAGCCTACCCTCAAAACTTGACACACACAAAAACATCACGATTGATCACCACACTAGTAGTTAGGTGCAGCACATAAAATGGCTTCTCATATCAAAAATTTATTATCCTTGAAGTTGAGGCTACCCTGCATTTACGTCCTAGATTCGAGCTTCCTATAGTGGTACAATAGGTGGTCAACAAGAGAATAAATGTTACACATTTTTCTGTTAAAAAAATCTACAGTGTCAGCATGCCATGCTTTTCTTGGCCATGACCGTTTAGTGTGCAAATATAGGGTCCATGCCCAACATGGGGTCGTTTGGACAAACTATTTGATACGTCTCCAACGTATCTATAATTTTTGATTGTTCCATGTTGTTATATTATCATTCTTGAATGTTTTACAATCATTTTATAGCAACTTTATATCATTTTTTTGGGACTAACCTATTGACATAGTGCCAAGTGCTAGTTGTTGTTTTTGCTTGTTTTTTACTTCGCAGAATATCAGTACCAAATGGAGTCGAATCGTGATGAAACTTTTTGGAGATTTTTTTGGACCAGAAGACAACCAGTGAGCCAAAGAAGCACCCGGGAGGAGGCCCATGGGGCCCAGAAGACACCAGGGCGGGCCATAGGCCCCTTCCGTGCCCTGGTGGGTTGTGGTGGCCTCGGGAGTCCCCTCCACAGCCTGTGAGCTCTATAAATACCCAAATATTCCAGAAAACCTAGAGGAGTCGACGAAAAATACTTCCAGCCGCCGCAAGTTCCAGAACCGCGAGATCCAATCTAACACCATCACAGAGGGGTTCATCATCCTCATTGGTGCCTCTCCGATGATGCGTGATTAGTCCACCATAGACCTACGGGTCCATAGGCAGTAGCTAGATGGCTTTCTCTCTCTCTTTTGACTCTCAATACAATGGTCTCTTGGAGATCTATTTGATGTAATGACTTTTTGCGGTGTGTTTGTTGGGATCCGATGAATTTTGAGTTCACAATCAGTTTCTATCCATGAATATTATTTGAGTCTTATTTGATCTCTTATATGCATTATTACTTATAGCCTCGTATTTCTTCTTCGAATCTTTGGTTTAGTTAGGCCAACTAGATCGATTTTTCTTGCCATGGGAAGAGGTGCTTTTTGATGGGTTCGATCTTGTGGCGTCCTCTCCCAGTGACAGAAGGGGCAGCGAGGCACGCATGTATCGTTGCTATTAAGGATAACAAGATGGGGTCTATTCCTATATGAATAGATCTTGTCTACATCATGTCATCGTTCTTATTGCATTACTCCATTTCTCCATGAACTTAATACAGTAGATGCATGCTGGATAGCGGTCGATGTGTGGAGTAATAGTAGTAGATGCATAATCGTTTCGGTCTACTAATCTTGGACGTGATGCCTATATAATGGTCATCGCCTTGGATATCGTCATGATTATTTGATCTTCTATCAATTGCCCAACAGTAATTTGTTTACCCACCGTGTGCTATACTCATGAGAGAAGCCACTAGTGAAACCTACGGCCCCCGGGTCTACTCTTTCAACATATTGCTTTCCGATCCATCTTTTGCCGCTTTTGTTTTCAGATCTATTATTCCAAAACCCCAAAAATACCTTGCTAAACTTTTTATTTGCTTCTTTTATTTTGTGTTCTTGTGCGATGTATCCATCCAATCTACTACAATCTAATCTATCTTTTTACCGTGGAGAGATTGACAACCTCTCTTATGCGTTGGGTTGCAAGTAATTGTTCTTTGTGTGCAGGTACCGTTTACATAGTGTTGCGTGGTTCTCCTACTGGTTCAATAACCTTGGTTTCATAACTGAGGGAAATACTTACCGTAGCTGTGCTGCATCATCCCTTCCTCTTTGGGAAAATACTGACGCAGTCTCAAGCCACGTCACTATTCCATGGTTAACCCTAAACCCTAGCTCGTTCCCCTTGAAAACCATCCAACCTTTTTCGTGGAAGCTAAGTTATGTGAAGGGAATTTCCTACAAATATCCATAGTCGTGGTTTCTTATTTTTCCTAGCAACTTAGTAACATGAAACCATGGTGTGCGCAAGTTTCATATTTTTTAATTTTTTTTAATTTAGTTGCGCTCAATCCTAGCTTTCAAAACCCCTCAAATCCCTCTCAAAACCCCGCACTATCAGGGTCGTTGGATCGCTGTTCCGGAATGATTTAGATCAGGTGCTAGGGTTTACCGATGTGCAAGATGAGCCATGATTGGCAGGATGCGGGAGGGGTGTTTCGTGGTTGCGGACATGATGTCCCACCTGGCAGCTGGGGAACAGGGACACGCGACAGCAGCCATGGGCCGCATGCTTGACACATTCAATTGTGGCGGGACGCTCATCGGACCAATGGGCCATCCAACGACTCAGCCTGCCATGCATACGCGCAACCACCCTACACAGATTGGAATGCATGCGCGCAGCCAACCGACGCAGCTACGTCACACCAGGGCAATTACTGCACCCTCGAGATGCAGCTACGTCGCACCAGGGCAATTAGTGCACCCTCGGGATGCAGCTTTACCGATCGACACTCCTCGGTTGACTGTGAAAAAATGCATTCAAATGCCAAGCATTCACACGCATAGGGCTTTGGTGGGCAATTATTAGTGAGTGCTCCGATGAACGCATTCAGACGGGTGTGTCGCACCGCGGCTATTTAAACCCCTCCCGTCTATATCTTCCTCTCAACTCGCATCCATCTTCTTCCTCGTCAAAATCCAAAGCAAAGCCAGATCCCGACCAAGACAAGATGCAGTTGTACGGCCCAACCTACCACCTGCCGACCATCGTGTCGGAGATGCGGTACCCCGCCGGGGTCCTCGTGGAGGACACCCTTTGCGTGTGGGCTATCTCAAGGTGGAGGGGCTCAACGGAGCTGGTGAATTTATTCCTCATCGTCGGCTACGGCCACCTCCCACCCGGTATCCGGTGATGTTCCATGTGGAGGAGGTTCATGTCAACGGCCTTGTGATTGGCCTCAACGCTCGCTTCACCAACTGCCTCGATGCCTACTTCCTCCTCGGCAAAGTCTTCTGGTGTGGGTGCGAGTTCATCGCCTTCACCAGCCAAAACATCTTCACCAACTTGGTCAACATCTTCCCCGCCGACGGCATGCACACTCTCCCCTACACCACCGAGGACAAGTGAACGAGTGCCCGGAGTGGCCAGGTGGTGTTCGCGGGCTAGGTTAATTGTAAGGGCGCTACTATAAGCCCAAATATTAATATCTGAAATATCTATGTATCTAATATTCGTGTTCCCAAATATTAATCATACTTAAATTTATATTAACGTGATTGTATATTACTTGAATTTATATCATTAATGCGCGTAGCGGCGCAACTCTCCGTGTTCAAAAAACGTGACCTTTGCTACATCTACATAATAGTCTAGCGTAATCTCACATGAAAGCTCGCTTGGCATGATATGATTGGAAGAAAAAATTGCCCTGGCCCCACCACCCAAAAAATTAGGGGGGATAGAAGTAGATTAACAAGGTTACGTAAGATCAAGTAAATCTTTATGTAGATGTAGGATTATTGGAAAACGCGAGCAGTGCCTATGTGGAAACAGCAGGCGACGCTGATTCAGTTTTGCATGCCCGTGGGTCCCACACGTCAGCCGCAAACTATGTAGGACCAACCGGCCATGCGAAATCATTAATGCATGTGTGATACGTCTCAAACATATCTAGTTTTCCAAACACTTTTGCTCTTGTTTTGTACTCTAATTTGCATGATTTGAATGAAACTAACCAGGACTGACGTTGTTTTCAGCAGAACTACCTTGGTGTTATTTTTGTGCAGAAATAAAAGTTCCCGGAATTGGACGAAACTTTTTGTGAATTATTTTTGGAAAAAATAATAAATTATGGAGCGAAGATCCATCGGAGGGGGCTGCCTATGGGCCACAAGCCAACAGGGCGCGCCCACCCCCCTGGGCGCGCCCTGATGGCTTGTGGGGCCCACGTGGATCCTCCGACCCTAATTCCAGTCCTATAAATTCTCATCTTTGGAGAAAAAAATCAAAGAGAAGATTTCATCGCGTTTTACGAGATGGAGCTGCCGCCACCTCCTGTTCTTCCTCGGGAGGGCTGGTCTGGAGTTCGTTTGGGGCTCTGGAGAGGGGGATTCGTCGCCGTCGTCATCACCAACCCTTCTTCATCAACACCGCCATGATGCTCACCACCGGGAGTGGGTAATTCCTTTGTAGGCTTGCTAGACGGTGATGGGAATTGATGAGATTGATCATGTAATAGAGTTAAGTTTGATAGGGCTTTATCCCTAGTGTCCACTATCTTCTGAGATTGATGTTGCTATGACTTTGCTATGCTTAATGCTTGTCACTAGGGCCCGAGTGCCATGATTTAATATCTGAACCTATTATGTTTTCATGAATATAAGATTGATTCGGATCCTATCTCGCAAGTTGTAGTCACCTATTACGTGTCATGATCCGCATACCCCAAGGTGACAATAATTGGAATTCTTTCCGGTGATTGCCGTAGTTTGAGGAGTTCATGTATTCACCATGTGTTAATGCTTTGTTACGGTTCTCTATTAAAAGGAGGCATTAATATCCCTTAGTTTCCAATAGGACCCCGCTGCCACGGGAGGGTAGGACAAAATATGTCATGCAAGTTCTTATTGCAAGCACGTATGACTATATACAGAATACATGCCTACATTACATTGATGAATTGGAGCTACTTCTATGTCGCCCTAGTGTGTAACTGTTACATGATTGATGTCATCTAAATCTTTATCCAGCACCGATCCACGTGCCTACGTTTTTCACATATTGAATCTTGCCAAGTTACTGTGGCTGCTGCTACTGTCACAACTGCTACAAAATAACTGATGTCACTATTACTGTTAGTGTTACTACTATTACTTGTTGTTCTACTAAAACTTTGCTGCAGATTGATATCCCAGGTGTGGTTGAATTGAAAACTTAACTGCTAAGGCCGATAAATATCCTTTGGCTCCCCTTGTGTCAAATCAATAAATCAGGGTGAAATACTACCCGCGAAGACTATTGCGATCCCCTATACTTGTGGATTATCAAGACCTTTTTCTGGTGCCCTTGCCGGGGAGCATAGCTATATTTATTATGATAACTTGAGGATATCCAATTGCTACTATGAAGAATCTGAAAGATACTCGAACTAAGATCTTCCTTTCTCGTACGAGAGCCGGTGAGGAACTGCCATCTAGCTTTGCTTTTGATTCACCTACTGTTCTGAATCAGCTTATAACATCACTGTCTGTTGCTCGTTCTGATACATTGCATGAACTTGATGATGCTACTTCTGAAATTAATGAAGATACTACTACTACACATGATGAAACTTAAAGTGGGTCACTGAATGAATTACTTGATGCTCATATTGCTAAAGCTAGAGAACTTTGGAAATTCTGAAAGTGATAAAGATTTTGAATCACCTGTTACACCTCGCTCTCCTAATAGATATGAATTGCCTGATATACCTGAAGGTTATGTTATGGATGGAGAGGTAGCTTGGGACTTTCTTTCTTGTAATGATAGAGATGATTTGAACAAACTACTATGCAAACTAAAAGAAAAATCTATGATGGAGAAAATGAATCATGATCCTAAATTTGCTACTTTTCCTATATTTGTCACTGATAAGGATTATGAATTCTCTGTAAACCCCTGGTTGTGCGCATCTCATGAAATTATAGTAGAGTAGAGTATGATCCTTTCCATGGTTATGAAACTAAAATTGTTGGAATATTTAAGAATTTATGAAACTAAAAAGTCTCGGAATGTTACGAAATTTTAACATGATTTTTTTTGGAATATTTAAGAATTTCTAGTGCTGAAAATACATCAGGGAGGTGCACCTGTGGGCCACAAGCCAACAAGACGCGCCCACCCCCCTGGGCGAGCCCTAATGGCTTGTGGGGCCCACAGGACCCCCTTCCTTATCCCTTCGGCTCACTTCATCACTCCCCTCCAGCAAAAATTCCCTAGCTCTCTCTCTCCCGTGTTCTTCCTCCTAAAACTAAAATTTTTGATCTCTTTGCTCAGAACTCCGTTCCCGAAACTGTTTTGAGGAATTACGCCTTGGTATGTGACTCCTCTATTGCTCCAATTAGTTTTTAATTTAGTGGTTTATATTTTGCATATTTTGCTGCACTTGGTGCTACTGAAAATGAGCTTGCATGTTCAATCCTTTGAGTCCAAAGTAGTATGAATGCTTGATATAACCTCTAGGTACTCATATGAGTAGTTGCTATCAATCTTGCAAAGTTTTATTGACATAATTTTGTGACCTAAAAATTTCGGAAATTGTGCTTAGGAAGATGAGTTTCCTAAGGAGGGGTTCTTCAAGCCGGAGCCCCAAAGGAGTTGTTGGGAGGAGTCAAAATCGAGACATGAACATTTTTCGCAATACGGAAGTCAGGGCCTGTGAATGGCCACATGAACCCTTCATGAGCGAAGTGGTTTTCTATCAAGAATTTATGCAATTCATTGCAAATGCCGGGCTGACCAACTTCCTCGCAGATGAGTGTGACCAATACTATCTCCTTACCAATTCCGTCGTGCAAAATTTTTACTTCTCAAATAGGCTCGGTGCTCCCGTGGTATGCTTCGATTTATATGCAACAAATTATGAAGTACCACTGGCTGAGTTTTGTGAAATATGCTTTCTTCCCTCTGGCGGGGGAATGCGTGATCCTAAGCCTGAGGAGTTCGAGGATTTCCTCCTCACCCTTAACTATGGGAGAAACCAGGGGCGTATCAAAAGCTAGGGCCACCAGCTTACATTTTCCGTCTGTGCATTACTTTTCTTTGTTTATAGGAAAATGTATAACTGCTATAGAGCAGGGTGGTGGTCTCAGTGCCCCCACCCTGTCTATTTTGCGCTGTGCACTTTATGGTGAAAACACATATATCTTAGGAGCTATTGTCGCGTGTCGTTTTCATCTTAACCGAATCAAAGGCAAGGTCCATGCTGGCATTTATGCCATGCGTTTAGCAAAAAGTTTTAATGTGACCATACACCCCACTGATTTCCTATTGCCTAAGGTTTATCTTGATCACCAGTCAATGCTAGAGCACCAGTTCATTGAGGAACCTCAGCAACCGCAGCACATTCGTTATAACTTAGTATACAATGAGCAGACTTGCGATGTTATTGTGCTATCTGCACCCTCTTTGTTGAACTATCATGCCAGGAACGGATACATCATCATGCCACCAGACATAATTGCTTACTGGAACGAGTTGGCCAAGGCGGAGGCCGCAGCTCAGGCGTGGGATGCTCATGTGCATTAGCCCAACTACTTTCCTCCGGGACCAGATGTATTCTATGGATGGTGATCACCAAGCTAGGCAAACGCCTAAGCTTGGGGGCGTACGTATTTCTCACCGACATTACATTCATGTTCACATACTTGATATAAATTATCGTTGTTCATCCTCTTTCATTGTATATACATGTTGGCTTTATTTTTCCCTTTCTTCTTCTGTGTTTGAAAAACTTCAAAAATCCAAAAATATTTCTCGTTTCTTTTCGGTTTGTCTTTCCCGTTTAATTAGCGGTAGAATTAAAAAGAAAATCCAAAAAGATTTCCCTTGCATGTTGGGAGCTTTCCCGTGTAAATAGATTTTTTTTCTCGTTCTTGTTTTTTCTTTTGTTTGTTTGCTTTCTTGAGAAAAACAAAAACTCCAAAAAATTATTTCAGTGTGTTTCTCTGAATTTCTTATCTTTTTATTGACTCGTTGAAAGGAGAAGGCCACGATGAAAAATTTGAGTGGCTCCCATATGCTTTATTGTTGATCTAACAAAGAGCCATTATTAGCTCGTCTTCTCCTTTGTATAAAACTGCCTTGCAGATTCCAGCTTACCCCACGGCACCCTTGCACTATTATTATTATCACATCATTCGGTCATACAAGTGAAAGGCAATAATGACGATATTTGATGAAGTGATCGTGGTAAAGGAAGCTGGTATGAACTCTTCTTGTTTTCTATTTGTTGTAAATATGTTTAGCTCGTTCGATCTCGATTCAGTATATCATGAGTGAACATGTTTATGATGACAATTATAGATTATAGTTTCTCATGCCATGCTTAAATATCTAGGAGTGAATAATGATTTACCTTATGTGTCAACATGCATTAAAATGGTTATGATGTGGTATGGTAGTATGGTATTTCCCTCTGAGTAGTTCGAGCGGCTTGACTTGGCCCATGTGCAAACATGTAGTTGATTCAAAACAAATGCAGCCTTCGTGATGTTTGAGTGTTCATATCCTACTCATGCTATGTTCAATGATAATTATTCGCAATGCATGATTATGACCGTTTTCACTCTCTAGCTGGTCGCTTCTCAATCTATTGCTAGCCTTCACTTGTACTAAGCGGGAATAGTGCTTGTGCATCCAAAATCCTTAAACCAAGTTGTTCCACATGAGTCCACCATACCTACCTATATACGGCATTACCTTGCCGTTCCAAGTAAATTTGCATGTGCAACCTCTAATATTCTAAGAAAACTTTTGTTTTGTGCACTCGTACCGCTCACGGAGTCACGGGGCGGTCAGTGTCTTCCATGCTAAGTGGGTTACTCTCAAGATGGGTGTTTATTCACATGTCATTGCACGAGAGAGGCTGGTAAAAAGGATGCCCAGTCCTACAAAACAAAATTAACTAAACAAAACTCCCGGGGCAGTTGAAATGTTGGAGGGCATCCATGGATTTGGTCAGCCATGGCTTGTGTATGTATGGTGGATGGGAGTAAACTTTACAATTCCTCTTGGAAATCACCAATAAGGTGTTTAGCATGGAAGATATTGAAATACTTTGTCATGACGGTGACAGGAAAAGTGCACCGCCCAAAAACTATAATTTCAATCTTGTTTTAAACCTTGAGCTCTGGCACCTCTGCAAATCAATGCTTTCCTCTGTGAAGGGGCTATCTATTTACTTTTATGTTGAGTCATGACCCTCTTACTAAAAGCACCAGACTGGAGAGCACAATTATCATTCTTATGCATTGAGTCTAGTTAATGTTGGATGTGAGCATGACTGGATCTTTTCTACCCTGAATTATAATGTTTAGTCACTGCTTGAACCTTAGAGGTGCTCTGCATTTATGTTTTGCGGTCTCAGAAAGGGCTACCGAGATACCATGTTGTCATACTATATCATGAGTGTTTTGAAAAATTGTTGGCATATGAGATATCTCATTATTGCTCGCTAGTTGGTTATGTATTGCTATGAGTGAATATGATGTTTAATTGTTATCATCAATATGGTTATTTATGATTTATGTTGAAAACTTCAACACTAGCTAGGCATGTGTATAATAACGAGAACAAAATAGTTTGTAAAAGTTTTCTTTATCACTTTCAGTTTATCAACTAAATTGCTTGAGGACAAGCAATGAGTTAAGCTTGGGGGTGTTGATTCGTCTCAAACGTATCGACTTTTCCAAATAATTTTGCTCTTGTTTTGGACTCTAATTTGCATGATTTGAATGAAACTAACCAGGACTGACGCTGTTTTCACCACAACTACCTTGGTGTTATTTTTTGTTCAGAAATAAAAGTTCTCAGAATTAGACGAAACTTTTTGTGAATTATTTTTGGAATAAACAATGAATTATGGAGCGAAGATCCACTGGAGGGGGCTGCCTGTGGGCCACAAGCCAACAGGGCGCGCCCACCCCCAAGGCGTGCCATGATGGCTTGTCGGGCCCACATGTCTCCTCCGGCCCTAATTCATGTCCTATAAATTCACATCTTCGGAGAAAAAAATCGAAGAGAAGATTTCATCACCTTTTATGAGACGGAGACGCTGCCACCTCATGTTCTTCCTCGGGAGGGCTGATCTGGGAGTCCGTTTGGGGCTCCGGGGAGGGGGATTCGTCGCCGTAGTCATCATCAACCCTTATTCATCAACATCGCCATGATGCTCACCACCAGTAGTGAGTAATTCCTTTGTAGGCTTGCTGGACGGTGATGGGATTGGATGAGATTGATTATATAATCGAGTTAAGTTTGATAGGGCTTGATCCCTAGTGTCCACTATGTTCTGAGATTGATGTTGCTATGACTTTGCTATGCTTAATGTTTGTCACTAGGGCCCGAGTGCCATGATTTCAGATCTGGACCTATTATGTTTTCATGAATATAAGAGTGATTTGGATCCTATCTTGCAAGTTGTAGTCACCTATTACGTGTCATGCTCCACATACCCCATGGTGACAATAATTGGGATTCTTTCCGGTGATTGCCGTAGTTTGAGGAGTTCATGTATTCACCATGTGTTAATGCTTTGTTCCGGTTCTCTATTAAAAGGAGGCCTTAATATCCCTTAGTTTCCAATAGGACCTCGCTGCCACGTGAGGGTAGGACAAAAGATGTCATGCAAGTTCTTATTGCAAGCACGTATCGCTATATACGGAATACATGCCTACATTACATTAACGAATTGGAGCTGGTTCTGTGTCGCCCTAGTGTGTAACCGTTACATGATTGATGTCATCTAAATCATTATCCATCACCGATCCACGTGCCTATGCTTTTCACATATTGAATCTTGCTAAGTTTCTATTGCTGCTGCTACTGTCACAACTACTACAAAATTACTACTGTCACTATTACCATTACTGTTAGTACTATTCTCTACTGTGCTACTAAAACTTTGCTGCAGAGAGATATCCCAGGTGTGGTTGAATTGAAAACTCAACTGCTAAGGCCGATAAATATTCTTTGGCTCCCCTTTTGTCGAATCAATAAATCGGAGTGAAATACAACCCGCAAAGACCATTGCAATCCCCTATACTTGTGGGTTATCAATGCGGCCAAATGTCGGTCCCACGCGAGTGTACGTACCGGCGATGCGAACGCACGCGGCCTTACATGTCTGTCCCACGCGTCAGCACCGGAGATGCGAAAGCATGCGGTCTTACAAGTTGGTCCCATGCGTCAGCACCGGCATAGTAACGGTCAAAGGCTTTGACCCAACGACAAGGCACCGTTTGTCCTCTTGTGAGGCGTGGGCGAGTGGAGGAGGGGGAAAGTGAGCACAGTGAGATTGGCGGGGCAAAATTAAGGAGAAATAAGGGACCAGGGGCACAAAAATAGAAATCCCTTTATTATAAGGTATATCACTTTCATCGAATCTACGAAGAGAATTTACCTCTACTACCTGTGTAGGGGTGTCAAGTCCATGTATTTCTTCAATAGGTGGCAGATTATTAACATCTTCAATTTTAATACCTTTTTCTTTCATAGATTTCTTGGCTTCTTGCATATCTTCTGGAATGAGAAATAGAATACATGTCTTCTTTGTAATTGGTTCCGGAGGTGGTTCAGGAAGTATCCAATCATTAGCATTCGTCACAATATTATTTAATAGTTCTTCAGCTTGCTCAACAGTTTGTTCCCTGAAAACACAACCAGCACAACTATCTAGGTAGTCCCTAGAAGCATCGGTTAGTCCATTATAAAAGATATAGTATTTCATTTTTCTTAAGAGGATGACCGGGTAAGATTTTAAGTAGCTGGAGAAGCCTCCCCCAAGCTTGAGGGAGATTCTCTTCTTCAATTTGCACAAAGTTAAATATTTCCAGTAGAGCAGTAAGTTTGTTATGTGCGGGAAAATATTTTTCAAAGAAGTAATATATCATATCCTGGGGGCTACACACACAACCAGGAGCAAAAGAAAGAAACCTGTTATTAGCATCACCCTTTAGTGAGAAAAGAAAAGCTTAAGAATATCGCAATAGCAATTTTTTCCTCATTACCAAATAGGGTGGCAATATCATTTAATTTGGTAAGGTGTGCCACAACAGTTTCAGATTCATAACCATGAAAAGGATCAGATTCTATCAAAATAATTAACTCACGATCAACAAATAATTCATAATCCTTATCAGTAACAAATATAGGAGAAATAGCAAATTTAAGATCTTATTTTATTTTCTCCTTCATAGATTTTTCTTTCAGTTTACTCAGTAGTTTCTTAAGATCATGTGTACCATTACAAGCAAGAAAGTCTCTAGCTATCTCCCCATCCATAGCCTAACCATCAGGTACATCAGGCATCTCAATTCTAGGAGGATATCTAGAAAGAATAGGTGAATCATAATTTTCAACAATTTCAGGATTCTCAAGTTCTCTAGATTTAGCAATATGAGCATTAAGTAGATCACCTAGTGGCACATTTCAGTTTCATCTAGCGTAGTAGTAGCATCATCACAATTTTCATTTAAAGTAGAAGTGGAATCATCAATTACTTGTGCCATATCAGATTGAATAGCAGGTGGTTGTGTCGCAAGCTTACTCAAAATAGAAGGTGTATCAAGTGCAGAGCTAGATGGCAATTCCTTACCTATCCTCGTCCTAGAGGGTACTGATAACCCAGAAGTATAGGAGATCGTTTGTAGCTTTTTCGATAAGTAAGAGTGTCAAACCCAACGAGGAGATGAAGGTAGAATTAATATTCTCTCAAGTTCTATCTACCACCGATACAACTCTACGCACGCTAATGCTTACTTTATCTAGAACAAGAATAAAAACTACTTTGCGAGAATAAAACTAGGAGTACTCTGCAAGAATAAAACTTGGAGTACTTTGCAAGAATAAAACCTGGATTGCTTTGCGAGATAATAAAAGTTAATATTTTAGTAGAGAGCTTTTTGTGACACAAGAGAAAGATTGTCCATAGCAATTAAATATAACATGATAGATACTTACCATATGCAATGAGGAGAAGCATACGCTAACACACTTTTCGTACTTGGATCATATTCACTTATGATTGGAACTCTAGCAAGCATCCACAACTACTAAATATCATTAACGTAAAACCCAACCATAACATTAAGTAACAAGTCCTCTTTACTCCCATACGCAACAACCCACTTACTCGGGTATAAGCTGTCGTCACCCTTGCTACCCACTGTAAGTGAATCATGAATGTATTGCAACACCCTAAAACGGTAATCCCACACGCTTGCGCGACACGGAGGGAACCATAGGACAGCACCATAGTAACATACTACTCATATCAATTACACCATACCACAATTAAACTATAGGACAAAAAGGATCTACTCAAACATCATAGGATAGCCACACATTATCGGGTAATAACATGTAGCATTAAGCACCATGTTCTATTAGATATTACAGTAGGAAGAGATAGGTTACACCGCTTCATAGAGGGGCACAGAGTTGGTGATGACGGCGGCGAAGTTGTTGGTGTGGATCGTCGTCACGCTAGTTTGCCCTACGGCGTTCCGGCGCCACCGGAAGAGAGGAGGCGAGAGCCCCCTCCTTCTTATTCTCCCTTGCTCCCCCCCCCCCCTAGATGGGAGCAGAGTTTCCCCTCTGGTCCATGGCCGCCATGGCTCCCGGAGGGGAGGAACCCCTCCGAGATTGGATCTCTCTCTGTTCTTTCTGTTTCGCATTCCTGTTTTGTAGCGTTTCACCGTTTCTTATATTCCCGGAGATCCGTACCTCCGATTGGGCTGAAATTTTCAGGAGATTTTTACCGGGAAATTATTTTTTTGTCGCGAAAGAAGGGCCCTAACCGACTTATGAGGGAGTCAAAAGGTAACACGGCGTGCCAATACCCCCTGGGCATGCCCTGTTGCCTTGTGGCTACCTCGGGCACCGTCTTACGTTGATTCCACCTCCCAAAAATCACTTATATTCCAAAATAAATCTACATAATTTTTTATTGCTTTTGGACTTCGTTTGATATGGATTTTCTACGAAACAATAAACATCCAAAAAACATGAACTGGCACTGGGCACTGGATCAATATGTTAGTACCAAAAATAATAGAAGATGTTGCCAAAAGTATATGAAAATTGTAGAATATTGGCATGGAACAATCAAAAATTATAGATACGATGGAGACGTATCAGCATCCCCAAGCTTAATTCCTACTCATCCTCGAGTAGGTAAATGGTAAAAAAAAATATTTTTTGATGTGGAATGCTAGCTAACATAATCTTGAATAAATGTCTAATCGTAGCATGAATATTAAGATGCAGGTGATTCAAGGCAGTAGTCTATTATTTGACATAAAGACATCCATACTCAGGTTTACTAACAAACAATCATCTCTTTCAAAATAAACAATGCTAAAGAACGTTATCCCTACACATTTAATCATGTAAGCATGGCATGACTCTGTCTTCCTAACAACAGTACAAATCATGATCACCTCAGTGTCAAATCAGGCATTTGGTTCATACTTTTTCATGCGCTTTAGCATTTCAAATACACTCAATAAATGAGTGTGAGCCATGGACATAACACTACGGGTGGAATACAATATGGTGGTAGAGATCAAAGGAGTCAAATTGTGGGAAAGTCTCACATCAACTAGGCGGATCAACGAGCTATGGAGATGACCATCAATCGATATCGGTGCAAGGAGTAGGGATTGCCATGCAACGGATGCACTAGACCTATAAGTGTATGAAATCTCAAATGAAGATAAGTGGGAGTGCATCCAACTTTCTTGCTCATGAAGACCTTGCGCAATTGAGGAAGCCCGTCATTGGAATATACAAGCCAAGTTCTATAATGAAAAATTCCCACTAGTATGTGAAAGTGACAAATCAGGAGACTCTCTATATGAAGAACATGGTGCCACTTTGAGGCACAAGTGTGGTAAATGGATATTAACATTGTCCCTTCTCTCTTTTTCTCTCATTTTTTAGGTGCGCACTTTTTTTCCTCCCCTTTTTCTCTTTTTTATGGTGGGCTCATTTGGCCTCCCCCATTTTTTTCGTCCGGAGTCTCATCCCGACTTGTGAGGTAATCATAGTCTCCATCATCCTTTCCTCACTGGGACAATGCTCTAATAATGATGATCATCAGACTTTTCTTTACTTACAACTCAAAATTACAACTCGATAAAGAAGAATATGACTCTATATGAATGCCTCTGGCAGTGTACCAGGATGTGCAATGATCTAGCATAACATGTAATCTTAATGATGAACGGTGGCTTTGCCACAAATACTATGTCAGCTCTATATGATCATGCAAAGCATTATGATGATGAATGCTCAAGTCATGTATATGATGATGATGGAAGTTGGATGCACTAGTGCAGGCGACTGCTATACAAACGGTTTTTAACCCCTTTCCGTGACGTAGTCTCAAACCGTCGCCTTGCATGTGTGGGCGATTGGGGGGGGGGGGGGCTATCCCACATGACCCGAAAAAACCGTTGGCGATGCCTGCTCCCGGTCACACACGATAGGCAAAATTATGTCGTGTGCGATTGGAAGGACTATCCCAAACAGGTATTTAGGAGAAATCGTGTGAGATGTGCATACCATCCCACACAGTGAATCCCAAACATACGTTTCCGTTCGTATTGTACATCACACACAATTTTCTGCTTAACATCATTTGTGTTAGGGGTGGCCATCACGCACGGTGCCTAGAAGAAACTGTTTAGCATAGGGCTGTCCATCACACACACGTTTTATGTGAAAACGTTTGTGAATGGGTGTTCTAACGCACACAATTTGCGCCCGGAAATCGTGTGTGATTGTTCACTGATCCAACACGCCAATTTTCCAGCAAGCGTGTGGTTTTGTTGAGGTCATCGCTGACGGTGTTCTATGACAAACCATCTGCAATATGAAACCCCAATAATCAGGCTAATTGCTCTATTATTTATAATCCAGCTAGTAAACAAATTGATACTTCATATCAAGCACACAATATATTTCATTTCGTATTACGGCAACCAGGATTTCATAATTGAAATACATCAGAGTACAACATCATATAGGCATATAGTACCTAGATACCCAATTACACGACAGGACCGAGTTTCACATGCAACATCTAAAACCTTTGGAAAATAGCATCATATACGGTAAATAGACAGATGAATCTCGTCTAGAAATCTGTTGAAGCGGAAGGCAAATATTGAGCCTTCACTGATGTCGAAGGTTCTTGCAACTTTATGCCAGTGCTTGTGGATGGTTGCCCGTCCATCCTTCATCCTCTTGAGGAAGACTTCAAGATTATACCGTGGGTGCTGTATGAATACCTTCCTCGCCTCTTGACCATACAGGTGGTTTGAGACGTACTCATCGATGAACTGCTTTGGAAAGGACTGGAAACAAAGATATGCGTAAATTGTGTTACTAAAAATTGAAATGTCACAAAGGGAAAAAGACAAGGTAAAAGAGATAGTAACATCCTATAGTTCACTGATGTCTTCTTCATTGTGCAGACAAACAGCTTGTTGTTTTTCGTCGCAAGTTTCTTTATCTTAACAATCTTTCTGAGTTTCTTGATTTGACTGATATTCATGAACACATCATTTCCCCACATGCAAAATGGGTCGAACAGTGGGTCTAAACCTCTTAAGGCAGGACCTACATGTGCAAGACCAAATTATTGTTAGAAACCTAAATATTAGAATGGTTCCTGCAATTGCACAATAATGTGCTATTAGCCAAAGGATCATGAAAGTGCAAACCTCGATGGTAAACCTCAGTGTCTCCCATTGTTCCCCCTGTAACGTGTTTAAGAATAGATATTGATTAGTAAAATCTGTGAATGAAAGATAAACGCATTGCATATCCAACATATGAATTAAAGCCACATGGAAAAGTCAAGCGCGCTAAGAACTATGAAATATAGCAATTGTAGGTTTCACGTGCATAACAAAACAAAATTGTACCAACAATAATTGAACATCACATTGCAGATGATCACCAAAACAACTGAACCAAATAGTTAACTGAGCATCACATTGCACAATACAACATAGTAGTAGAAAGTCAGATTGCATACTAGCATTACATTGCATATTTCAGTAGAGTTTCTTAAGGGAAGGCAGGAGCAGCACATGTAGCAGGTAAAATAAACATGCGTAACAGATGTAGCTAGCTGAACATAGGTCATTAGTAATTAATCTTAAAAAACAAGATATTCCTCGTCGTTGGAGATATCGATAACGCTGGGCTTGGACGAGGGCGAGGCCTCCACATCGTGGGTTCCCTCCTCGTAGTGGTGAGTTGCCTCAGCCTGTCCGGGCACCAACCTGCCTGCTATGGAGTTGAGGAAAGCACGGGCACGCTGAGAAAATAACTCGGAGTCATCGTCGAAGGCTACAGCGGAGCCCTGGAGAAAACACAACGAGCTGTTGTTCAAAGCAGCCAACCGCGTGGCGGCGTCCGCGCGCGAGGCGTCGACGGTGGCCTCGACGTCTAGATGCTGCTCCAAGATCTGGGGGTCAGCACGCATGGCAGCGATCGCGGCCTCATCCGTGCGTGCGGTCGCGATTTGCTTCTTCGCTGCGAGGTGTTCATTGAGATCCTGGCTATACTGCGTGCACCATGTCTTTTGGCGGCGATTATGTGGGGGGTGGGCCGGTGATTTTGGTGGAATGTGTCGCGCCGGTGGTCGGGACATGTGGAATGGAGGAGGAGGGGGTGGAGGGTGGAGGGGGTATGGGGAAGGTTTGGATTACCTGACTATGACTAGTAGGATGAGGCCGAGCTGCAGGAAGGAGCGTCGCCGGCAAGGAGGCGGCGCTGCAAGCAAGTAGTGAAGGTTTGAACTTAGGAAATGAAGGGGGAGGAGGGGGAATGGGAAATGTGGCTTTTGGTTGGTACGAGGGGAGGGGGAGGTAGATATTTGCGCGGCAGCCCAAAATTTCGTTCGGTGCTGCGAAAAAGTAGCGTGCACAGTCACATTGGACACAGTACCATTACCATAACTATGTGCGATATGCAACAACACAAACGTATCCTATAGTTTATCCCGTGTGTGATGAGACTGAACGTGGAAATTTTGGTCTCCAAGCTTCCGGCGTAAGATATCGGATACTACATTGCACACGGTACTTGCATTTCACGTTCATTTGGAAGAGAAAATGGGGATACGGCGGCAAATTTTGGTCCGAATTTCCCTCGTTACATTGGTCATTGCTTAGTTTAACAACACTTGCAAATTTGAGTACTACACAAAAGAGACTACATCACCGCTCGCACTTACTTAATCGAGCAACAAATAAACATTAGTCAATTGACTTAAACATTACTCTAACAGAACACCATTGCTCTAGACAGAGACTAATATTCCGCCTGGCATTCGTCGATCTCCGCCGCCTCCTCGATGACCAGCTCCCGCTCGATGAACTCCGGGGAATGGAGATCCATGGGATCCATCGCCACATACTCCATCACCATCTCTTTGGATAAGGCCGCCATGAGCCGGGCGTGGGCGGCCTTGCTCCGGGCATGGACGGCCACAATCTTGGCTAGGGAGGCCGCCGACGAACGGACGCCTGCTAGAGCACACTCAACGATTACCAACTCAACGGAGGTGGGTTGTCGACCGGTGTCGGAGAAGGCAGATGTGATTTGTGTAGCGACCGACACGAGATGGGCATGGGCGGCCTCGAGATGGGACTGGGCGTCCGCCATCAGGGCTACGGCGACCGCCGAGGAACTGATAGCTGATGTGCCATACTCGCCATTTGCTATCCCCGTCGCGGTTGTTGCTGCCGCCCTCTCAGCTGCAGCAGCTGCCCTTTCGGTTGCTGCAGCCACTCTGTTAGAGGTAGCAGCCGCGTTCAAGCATGTTGAGAGCGCCCTCGTGGCTGATGCGGCCGCGCTCAGGCCGGAGTTGGTTGCCGAAGTTGCCCTCACGACGGGGATCCATGTCCCCATCTTTCACCGACGATGATTGAAAAGTAAAATGGTATGAGGAGTCAGTGCGGTAAACGTCCCGGTGGTGTACTGCAGACGACGAAGCTTTAGGCCTAAGCCATTCGTTACGAGGATTGGCCCAAGATATTTTGTACTGCATCACAAACGATTCATGAACGTCAACTGTTTGTGAAAGACTTAATTTTCAAAATGTTTTTAAAACAAAAATGAGGTTAATTCGACAAAGGACGGTGTTTGGTTTGCAATAAGATTTATGTGCAGTGAACACTGACCAATAGCTGTGTCGTGGTAAAATATGGAATTATTCAGGGTCTGTTTGGCATTTTTATAAATTAATTGAGTTTTCTAGACATTTAATGTCTATAATTCAAATTTGAACTATCGTCCCAATGTCCGTGCATCAAAATGGGATGAAAAATCATATTAGTGTCCATGGCTTCATCTTTAGGTCACGGGCAATAAATGGGAATGAACTTCAAACATCTTGGCATCTTGGCTCGGGCACAAACATTGAGAAACTTGGTTTTTAAATTACTGTAAATCCAAAATGCGTCAGAAATTCTAAAAACTTGGAATGTTGTCATGACATGGCACATATGTGCCATGGTAAAAAAATTGTCCAACATGGGACAATTTTAGCCACAAGTCCCTTCCAAAGCATAGCTTCTCACTTCAATCTTTGAGGTCCCGATAAGGAAAACGTCGCCTTACGTAGGCAAAACAACATCCGCTCACCTTCTCGCCATGAACTTTTCTTAGAGGCAACTCGCACCAGTAAGAGTGTCTTGCTGAAATATGGAATTATTCAGGGTTCTTTTCTCATTTTCATATGTTAACTGAGTTCTCTAGGCATACAATGTGGATAATTAAAATTTGAACTAAAATCACAAGGTCCGGTGCATCAAAATGGGTTGAAAAATCATATAAGTGTCCATGGCTACTTTGGGCCCCATGCAAGATATGGGAATGGATTTCAAACATCTCGGGGTCTTGACTCGGCCACATACATTGAGAAACTTGGTTTTACATTCATGTATAAATCAAAAACCCGTCAGAAAATCAGGAAACTTGGCATGGTGCCATGGCATGGCTCATATGTGTCATGACGATAAATTGTCCGATTTGGGACAAGTTTTGGCACAAGCCCTTACAAACCTCAGCTACTCACGGGGAAGCTAGCTTTTGTAGTTTCGATAAGAAACGCGTCACCTTATGTGGGTGAATCGACATCCGCTACCTCTTCTCGTCTTGAACTATATATTTCTAGAGGCAACATATACCAAAATGAGCGTCGTTCCAAAATATGAAATTATACATGGTTCGTTTGGGCTTTTTATACATTAATTGACTTTTATATGCATTATTTAACGTGCATATATAATTCAAATTTGAACTACATTCACAAGGTACGGTGCATCAAAATGGGTTGAAAACCGTATAAGCTGTACATGCATCTTTAGGATCCCATGCAATATATGGGAATGAATTTCAAATATCTCGCAGTCTTGGCTCGGCCATACAAACACTGAGAAACACGGGTTTTAAATCATGTGTAAATCAAAAGCTAGTCAGAAAATTCATGAAACTTGGCATGGTGTCATAACATGCATGGCTCATATGCGCCCTGGTAAAATAATGTCCAATTTGGGACAAGTTTTGGCTCAAACCGCGCACAAAACAAAGATTAATTATCACGCGAAGCTTTGTTGCTTTGATATGGAATGTGTCACCTTATGTGGGCGAATCGACATCCGCTGCCTCTTCTCGTCTTGAACTATTTTTATAGGCAACATATACCAAAATGAGAGTATCGTGCCAAAATATGAAATTATACATGGTTCGTTTGGCCTTTTTATACATTTATTGACTTTTATATGCATTATTTAACGTCCATAATTCAAATTTGCACTATAATCAGAGTGACCGGTGCATCTAAATGGGTTGAAAACCATATAAGTGTACATGCATCTTTAGGATCCCATGCAATATATGGGAATGAATTTCAAACATCTCGCGGTCTTGGCTCGGCCACAAAAACATTGAGAAACTCGGGTTTTAAATCATGTGTAAAACAAAAACTAGTCAGAAAATTCATGAAACTTGGCATGGTGCCATAACATGCATGGCCCATATGTGCCCTGGTAAAATAATGTCCAATTTGGGACAAGTTTTGGCACAAGCCCAGCACAAACCAAAGATTAATTATCACATGAAGCTTTGTTGTTTCGATATGGAATGTGTCACCTTATCTGGGCGAATCGACATCCATTGCCTCTTCTCGTCTTGAACTATTTCTATAGGCAACATATACCGAAATGAGAGTGTCGTGCCAAAATATGAAAATATACATGGTTCGTTTGGCCTTTTTATACATTAATTGACTTTTATATGCATTATTTAACGTGCACAATTCAAATCCGAACTACAATCAGAAGGCCCGGTGCATCAAAATGGGTTGAAAACCATGTTAGTGTGCATGCATCTTTAGGTCCCATGCAAGACATGTGAATGAATTTCAAACATCTCGGGGTCTTGGCTCGGCCACAGAAACATTGAGAAACTAGGGTTTTAAATCATGTAAATAAACTCATCAGGAGATTCATGAAACTTGGCATGGTTTCATGAACATGGCACGTAAAGGCGTCATAGCATTTTGTTTTCCTATCTGATACTTGTTTTTTAATATATATTTTCTTTTAGAGACACCATTGAGAATATTAATTAAATTATAGTAAATCTAGAACTCACACAAAATTCAAGAAATTTGGCATGGCGTCATTATATAGCACAAATATGCTGTGGTATTTTTCGTGTCATTAATAGCAAACCAAAGCTTTTTGGAACAAAGAACTGTCACGTTTCAATGCAAACGGTTGCATTATTTTCAAACCGTTGGCATTCTACTTCCCTTTACGTGCTGCCAAGAGTCGCACTCTTTTATTGGCTAGGGCTTAGGAGGTGCCGTGCGAGCAGCTGCTTGAGTTGACAGGAGGCGTGCGAGCTGGCATCGACCGCGCAGGCTCACCGAGAGGCGTGCGGTCAGTACGCCGAAGACTCACCGGGAATCGAGCCCTTTGACCTCCGTATCCGCCCTCCTCGCTTCCAACCTGTCCATCAATGGCGCCCGAGTTGCTGTTTAATACGCGGCCTTACTGCCCACTCACTCACAATCCTCCATATATCTTCGCCTCACATTCCCCTCCATCTTCAGACCTCCACGGCGACCTACGCCATGGTGCAGAAGGATCATATGCCACTAGTCTTCCGGTTTGGTGAAGTTGACACCGAGCCGGAAGAGATAGAACACAAAGACAAATGGGACGCCATTGATATGGCCCTGGAAGAGCTGCATGCCGCAGCGGATGCTGCCCCGACGCACTCGCCATCAACCATCGCCGCGCCCGCACCAGCCATGATCCCCGTGGCATTGACGGGCTGGTCACCCAGCATCATCGCAGCGCTGGAAACCGCGGGCGTCAGGGAGGTCCCCGCCGACCCGCGTGAGCTCGTGTATGTGCAAGTGCCAGCGCCTCCTCCTTCCCACATGCTCGTGCGCGCCCTTGCACACGGCACGCCGGTCCCGGTGCGCGTGCCCGCACCGACGGCGGCCGACCCCTTGCGCGCGCCTGCACCCACCGCGCCCGTGCCCTTGCGCGCGCCTACACCCGTCATGCCCCCCTCAGCAGATTGGGCCGCCGCCGTCGACAGCTTTCTCGCAGCGCCGCTAGTCGCCGCCCCCCGGCCCCGCGCCCGTCGATCGCGCGATGACCGGCTCTTTGATTGTGAAGTCCATAACATTCTGGTCTCGGTTGAAGAACTGTACAACTGCGCCCCGGAGCACGAGAACGCCGCCGCAACTAGTTTTCTTTATATCGTATCTCGATTGTATGAATGTAAAGTGAAAGCTTGACTGAATGAAATCTATGGTTTGATGAACTAAGTATTTATATCTGAATTCATGTAGCAAACAAAAAACCATCATAGTTTTATCTGAATGAACACACATCACAAACGGTTCAGGTTGAATACCCGTTTGAAGATCGACAACTATCTTCGCCCGTAAGCCAAGTCAGAATATTGGCGCGAAGGATTGGTCCAATTCATCATCGCAAACGTTTCTCCAATATGATCCGTGTGCCTAGTACATACAATCCGGGAAGATTTGCATCTATCATACTGGGTAAATTGCCATGTGTCAAATCGGAAACATTGGCATCTGTCAATCTAGTAACACTGGCATTTGTCAACATTGTAGCACTGGCATTTGTCAAGTATTGCAGAAACAAAATCACAATTAGGGTGTAATTTTGCAACTAAAATTCACTTTAAACAAGGATTTCATTCATACATTAAGCATTGGTCTTTGTACAATACAGTTCAACTCGACAGCTGAACCGAACAAACTTTTCCCCAATTGTTGCCAACCACGTACTGAATTAGCTAGTTCAACTATATACTAGCTAATTAAAGTACGTGGTACAGTTCAACCATATCTATAGTTAGATGAACTGAACAAAATAGCCCATAATACTAGTACTACGGAGGGGCTTTGTACTACTTCCAGCAGAATCGAGCGCGCTCAGTAAGAGCAAGTGGAGGAGGAGCCTGCCGACGAGTTGGCGGAGACGTGTCCGTTGCCTGCCAGTACTGCGCTCGGACGCTCAAGATGCCCCTCCTCGAAGCGACGGGACTCTGCGTAGATCTCGGCATTCCGCACCGCCACTGCGGCTTCTCCTCCAGCCATGGCGTCGGTGAGCTTCTTCGTGTGCGTGACCTGGCGCTCCACCTCCTTCTCTAGGAAGTAGATGTAGCCCGCAAGGGTTGCAACGCAGAAGCCCGGCGGCGGGCCTTTGGCGGACTCCACCTCCCGCATTCGGGCCTTGGTGGCGGCGCGGGTTATGACCCTGCAGCCTGACGGCGGGGTCGTGGCAAAGACGGACGACAGTGGGGTGGTGGCCCCGGCGGCGGCCGGCGTGGTGGAGGCCACGGCGGCCGCCGGCAGCAGCTGCCTTCGGGCAGCGGTGGTGGAGCGTGTAGTTGGCGGCATGCGCACACCCACCAGGGACGCCATGTGCACTACATGCTTCAGAGGACTGTCGCGCCGACGCAGTGAAGCCTCCCAGCTGGAGCTGTCCTCTGGCGAAGTGGCTAGGCGACGACGAACGGCCGGTGCCATTGGCGATTGGGGGAGAAGCAAACTAGACAAGCTACGGGGAGGGGGGATGAAGGCAATGTGGAGTCGCCGGCCGTGAGGGTTTATATAGCAGGCCGGCAAGGATTGGGGATTTCACCGAGCATGGCGGGAAGCTAGAGCCATAGGACGGTTTTGCGCGCGGGAACCTGCGCGGTTCTGAGCGGGAACGGGATCATTGAGCGGGCGCGTGGCCAAAACCCAAAAGCGGTGCCGAAGCGTGCACTGGAATACTCGGGCGACAACGCGGTGACAAGACGTGAGAGAGGAGGACGGACTGAGCGGAGGCACACGGTCAAAATAATAAAACGTCTGTGATATTAATACAGGCAAACGGCACGTCTCAACGTAGAGTCTGTAATGATTTCATCCATCACTGACAATTATTTGGCAGCAACCGTCTGCCCACAACACACACAGCTTGTCAGTATGAATGGTCTGTGTTATTTCTGGTGTTCGCACACGATTCTCATTACTCACCTGTTTGCTGTATATCGCACACATCGTGATATGTCGAGTCGTTTGTGTTCTGCTGTATCAGCGCACACAGTTTATCTGAGTGAACTGTATGCCGTACTTCGCACACGTATGTTGTTTTGGTAACCGCTTCTGTTATCTTCCCTAATCACAAACGGTTCATAAGAACAAACTGTCTGCCAAAGATTGCACACGTGACTACTTTCTGAATCGTATTTGATGCATCCACCTTTGCACACAGTTCGTGCCATTAGAGACGAAGCTTGCACTATACCGTTTGCAATTCATGCATCGCACACAGTTTCGTCGAAGGGTCTCTGATTGATGTGTCATGTTTGGACCATTCTGTAGTAGTGATGGCAATATATCTCAGAATGGCTATGGAAATTCCATAATAAGTAGGTATGGTGGTTGTTTTGAGGAAGATATAAGGTGGCTTATGTGTGATAGAGCGTGTCATATCATGGGGTTTGGATGCACCAGTGAAGTTTGTGCCAACTCTCGACGTGAGAAAAGGGAAATGCACGATACTGAAGAGGCTAGCAAATTGCGGAAAGGTGGGAGTGCTTATAATCCATGGACTCACATTAGTCACAAAGAACTCATATACTTATTTTGAAAGTTTTATTAGCTCTCTCGAAGCAAAGTACTACCAGTGCACCTCTAGGGAGGAGGTTGGGAGGAGTTAACCATCACGCGCCCCCGAGTCAAACAACACAAGGATTTGAACGAGAAATAAAAGTGCTCCAACATCCCGGTCATGCCATAACCCACACTTTAAAGAACATGAGATCACAAACCTTAACATCGATATTCCTACTAAACCACAATCATCCACTAGTGCACCCATCTGTTATTACCTTAATGCCGCAAAACTATTGCAAGGAATCAAACATATCATATTCAGTGATCTACAAGTTTTATGTAGGATTTTATGACTAACCATGTGAATGAACAATTCCTGTTAACTCTCTAAATAGATATAAGTGAAGCATGAGAGTTTAATTATTTCTACAAAATACCTGGACATGCTCTAATAAATATAAGTGAAGCAAAATAGCATTCTACAAATAACGGTGTTCACAATGTAGAGAGGCGAGCATCCAAACTTCAAAATATATAAGTGAAGCACACGAAGCATTCTATAAAGCCATACTCAAAAGATATAAGTGAAGTGCAAAGAGCATTCTATAAATCAACCAAGGACTATCCCGTACCAGCATGGTGCATTGCTCAAAGAAAAATAAAAGGCACATGACGCTCCAAGAATTTATGCATATCATGTGAACAAAACAAAAACCGAGACATACCGATAATTGTTTAAGAAGAAAGATGGGATGCCTTCTGGGGCATCCCCAAGCTTAGACGCTCGAGTATCCTTGAATATTTACTTGGTGTGCCTGGGGCATCCCCAAGCTTAGACGCTCAAGTATCCTTGAATATTTACTCTGTGTGTCTGGGGCATCCCCAAGCTTGAACTCTTTCCTCTCCTAATTCTTCTCATATGGATACCTGCTCGACCTTCGAACACTTCATCCACACAAAACTTAACAGGACTTCTATTAGAAATGTTAGTATATATATCCTCAAATCCCATCATGTCTTGCCATCACATTACTGTATAATTATAATCCAACATTACCAACTGCATGCTATCACAATTCTATGGCTGCCAAGTCAATGGGGCTCAACAAGAATTCAAGCATAAGCAAACAAAAGAAGTATAATAGCAATCTTTGAAAAACATGACAGTCTGTAAAGATGCAAATGAAACATATAATTCCATAAATCAAACAATTCTGATAATTCAAGAAAAAATAAACAATTTGCATAAAGTACTATGTAAAAATTTAAGAATTTTGTCACGCTCCAGTAAAATATGAAAATTCAAACACTACAGACAAAGTTTCTATTTCACACAACACATATCAAACAAGCAATTCAAACATCCTGAAGGTAGATCTTGGCAAATTATTATTATAATGCAATAGATTTCTACAAGGGGATAATTATTTTTGTTGAAAAGTTTTTGTAATCAAGATTCACAAAGTTTCCATGGGCATGAACAAAGTTCAAGGACGTCCCCCACTTCAACGGTGCTCGTCTTTGTCAATTTCACTTTTCTTTCTGAAAATGTATTAAGTTCCCCACTTTTTAATTATTTTAAAAGCACACAACATAATAAAATGACTCTCCAAAACTTCCGGGTTGTCTCCCTGGCGGCGCTTTCTTTAAAGCCATTAAGTTAGGCATATAGTGCTCAAGTATTTGATCCACCCGGATCCCATGGTATATCAAAGCCAATTTTAATTAACAATGATTTGTAATTTAGTAGTGAGCACAAAGCAACATATATCATGTAACAACAAAGTCTAACCCTCATCCTATGCATTGGCATGTCATAGAAGAACAATTCATTCACACAAGTAAAGGCGAACACATACTATAACAATTTCTTGCAATTTTATCGTATTGGAAACATAGAGAGGTGAAAATGTAGTTCCTCTCTCATAATCATTGCAATTAGGAGCAGAAAGCACATTCATATTATATCCATCAAAATCATCATGTGTAATAGTAAAACACAACCCATCAATATAACCCTTAGTAAGCGCAAACTTCTCCGATATAGTGTAGTTGGGAGAATTCAAAAAGATGATAGGACTATCATGAGTGGGTGCAATAGCAACAATTTCATGTTTAAAATAAGAAACTATAGAAAGTTCATCTTCATAAGCATAATTCGTATTGGCATCATGGCCACAAGCACAGCAAGCATCAAGTTCATCAAATAGGGATGTTTCAAAAAAATCCAAGGGATCGTAGCAATTATCATAGCATTCATCCTTCGGTATGTGCGAAGGGACATTAAACAATGTATGAGTTAAAGAGTTACTCTCATTAGGAGGTGGGCACAGGTAGCTAATTAATCTGCTCTTCCTCCATTTGTTCTTTGCTCTCCTCCTCATCTTTTTCATCTAATGAGCTCACTGTTTCAGCTATTTCTTCTTCCATAGATTCCTGCAAAATATGTGCATTGTATTCATAATTCTCATAGCAATATTTAAGTATAGCCTAATTTTCAGGTCTGTAAACAGCATCATCAAAATTATCACACTTTTCAAACAAAGATATAATTTCATAGGCACCCTTAAAAGCAACAAATCCTTCTATTTGTTCCACATCATAATAATCATATATACCATTAGCATAAGAATCCAAGGTTTTATTATCATTAAATTCACATTGAAAGGGAAGGTGTAGAGCCTTCAACTTAGAGCAACAAGTATAATCACATCTCAAGCATAAATTCCAAGCATACCAACGCAACATTTTAATTTGATCCCATAAGTGTTTCCCTTTTTTAGTCAAGCGATAATCCCTAAAGTACTCACAATGATCCAACATGACTCCCATTATCAAGTTGAATGGGGATTTCTCATGATTCTCAAAGTAGTATTTAATGTTTTTCCCATAACCAACATCGAGCGTTTTAGGAGGTTCCCCATCTCCATGAGTAGCAAGTACAACTTTTTTTTTGTATTTCGTGTCCCATATCCATAACTAAAGATATAAAACAGCTTAGAGCAGAAAATAAAATCTACTTAGAGATAAAGCAAACAACCACACACGAGAATATCAACCCCACGCTATTGCTTCCCGGCAACGGCGCTAGAAAAAGGTCTTGATAACTCACAAGTATAGATAATCATTTGTAGACTCTTTCGATAAGTAAGAGTGTCGAACACAATGAGGAGCTAAAGGTAGAATTAGTATTCTATCAAGTTCTATCGACCACCGATACAACTCTACGCACGTTAGCGCTTACTTTACCGAGAACAAGAATAAAAACTACTTTGCGAGAATAAAACTAGGAGTACTTTGTGAGAAAATAACTAGGAGTACTTTGCGAGAATAAAACTAGGAGTACTTTGCGAGATCATAAAAGTTAATAGTTTAGTAGATAGCTTTTGTGACACAAGAAAAAGATTGTCCATAGGCAATTAAATATAACACGGTAGATACTTATCATATACAATGAGGGAGAGGCATACGCTAACACACTTTCCGTACTTGGATCATATGCACTTTATATTGGAACTCTAGGAAGCATCTGCAAATACTAAAGATCATTAAGGTAAAACCCAACCATAGCATTAAGTAAAAAGTCCTCTTTACTCCCATACGCAACAACCCACTTAGTCAGGTATAAGTTGTCATCACCCTCGCTACCCACTATAAGCGAAACATGAACGTGTTGCAACACCCTACAACGGTAATCCCACACGCTTGCGCGACACGGAGGGCACCATAGGGCAGCACCATATTAACATTGAACTCATATCAATCACACCATACCACAATTAACCCGTAGGACAAAAAGGATCTACTCAAACATCATAGGATAGCCACACATCATTGGGTAATAATATATGGCATTAAGCACCATGTTCAAGTAGAGATTACAGCGGGAAGAGAGAGGTTACACTGTTGCATAGAGGGGGAGAGAGTTGGTGTTGAAGGTGGTGAAGTTGTTGGTGTAGATCATCGTCATGCTAGTTCCCCCAGTGGCGCTCCGGCGCCACCGGAAGAGAGGGCGAGAGAGCCCACCTCCTTCTTCTTCTTCCTTGGTCTCCCCATAGATGGGAGGAGAGTTTCCCCTCTCGTTCATGGCCGCCATGGCTCCCGTTGGGGAGGAACCCCTCCGAGATTGGATCTATCTCTCTCTCTCTCTCTCTCTCTCTCTCTCTCTCTCTCTCTGTTCTCTTCTGTTTCGCGTTCTTGTTTTCTGGCGTTTCACCGTTTCTTATATTTCCAGAGATCCGTACCTCCGATTGGGCTGAAATTTTGCGGGGATTTTTACCGGGAAATTATCTTTCTTGCGGGTACCATCTTACGTTGATTCTACCTCCCAAAAATCACATATATTCCAAAATAAATCTCCGTACATTTTAATCACATTTGGATTTTGTTCGATATGGATTTTCTGTGAAACAAAAAACATGCAAAAAATAGGAACTGACACTGGGCACTGGATCAATATGTTAGCCCCAAAAATTATATAAAATGTTACCAAAAGTATATGAAAGTTGTAGAATATTGGCATGGAACAATCAAAAAATATAAATACGATAGAGACGTATCAAGTACGATATTGGTTTTAGTGTCTTTCAGATTCTTAAAAGTGACAATTAAAAATCCCTAGCGAACACAATAAATAGAGCAATTATAGGGGATCGCAACAGTTTTCGAGGGTAGTATCGACACAAGGGGAGCCAAATAATATTTATTTGTCTTAGCGGTTGAGTTGTCAATTCAACCACACCTGGAATTTCTTTTGCAATGAAGTTTTTAGTAGCAGAGTAAAAAAAGCAATAAGAACAGTAAAAGGCAGCATATTGTATTGATTGTAGCAGCAGCAGTAACGAAATTAACTTAACAAAAACCAATAAGTGAAAAGCGTAGGCCATGGATAAGTGATGGATAATTGATTTGGATGACATTCATCATGTAACAGTTACACACTAGAGCGACACAAAACTACCTCCAATTCATCAATATAATGTAGGCATGTATTCCGTATATAGTCATACGTGCTTATAATAAGAACTTGCATGACATCTTTTGTCGTACCCTCCCGTGGTAGTGGGGTCCATAAGGAAACTATGAGATATTAAGGCCTCCTTTTAATAGAGAACCGGAAAACAACATTAACACATGGTGAATACATGAACTCCTCAAACTACGGTCATCACCAGAGATGATCCCAATTATTGTCACCTTGGGGTGTACGGATCATAACACATAATAGGTGCATACAACTTGCAAGATAGGATCCAAAACAACTCTCATATTCGTTAAAACATAATAGGTTCAGATCTGAAATCATGGCACTCGGGCCCTAGTGACAAGCATTAAGCATAGCAAAGTCATAACAACATCAATCTCAGAACATAGTGGATACTAGGGATCAAGCCCTATCAAAATAACTCGATTACATGATAAATCTCATCGAATCCCATCACCGTCGAGCGGGCCTACAAAGGAGTTACTCACTCCCGGCGGTGAGCATCATGGAATTGTTGATGGAGAAGGGTTGGTCATGACGATGACGACGAATTCCCCTCTCCGGAGCACCAAACGGACTCCAGATCAGCCAACCCGAGGAAGAACAGGAGGTGACGGCACCTCTGTCTCGTAGAACACAATGAAAACTTCTCTCCTATTTTTTTCTTGCAGAATATGAAAATATAGGCTTGAAATTAGGGTCAATGAAGCCACGTGGGCCCCATAAGGTAACAGGGCATTCCCAGGGGGTGGGCGCGCCCTGTTGCCTTGTGGGCAACTGGTGGCCCACCTCTGGTGGATCTTCGCTCCAGTATTTTTTATATATTCAATAAAAATATCCAGAAAGTTTTGCCCAATTCCGAGAACTTTGATTTCTGCACAAAAAACAACACCGTGGTAGTTCAACTGAAGACAGCGTTAGTTCGGGTTAGTATCATGCAAATCATGCAAACTGGAGTCCAAAACAAGACAAAAATGTTTTGAAAAGTAGATACGTTGGAGACGTATCAAGTTCCTGCATATTATTTTCTCACAGTGTTCCTCTTGGAACTGGCTTCTTCCACCTCAAAATCCTCGTCATCATCATCCGAGTTCTTCCTCTTCCTGGCCCTTGTGGCAACCTTAGGCATACTAGGGAAACTCCTCTCCCCCTCATGGTAGCTCCCATCAGGACTAGTGCCACTGCTCATGTCATTGTGGTCCTCTGACCTGTTCTGGATATAATCTAATGCAGACATCTTGAGCATAGACCCTGTGAATTAGATATAGAAGAGTGGAGTCGATAAGCATCGCAAAACTCAGACATTTTTGCAAAAAATTGAACTCAAAACTTAGTTTAGGGTTTCACGGTGTGCAAGTCGGAACCGTCGAGTTTGGGATTTCGGAAGCTCTAAGGCAACAACACATACTTGGCAGAGCCATTTCAGTTTCACCGAGGCCTGCCTCGGTCTCTCCAGAGTTGCACATGTTGCTTCTAAATCCCATTTCAGTGACACCGATAGGATCCTCTCAGTTTCACCGAGAACTCATTTGTGCTATGGACGAGACCACATCGGTGACGTCGAAACTTTTCGGTCGGAGGGTCCGAGATTGCTCACTGCAAAAACCTAACCCTAATTTTTTTTGTTCAAATCGATCTATCGGATTTTTTTCGAGGATAGGAAGTTTCACACTGTGGCAAGAAGTAGAACAATCCAAGTTGCGTATGAATCAGAGAAGGAACACAATAGAGTTCAAAGCTTTACCCTACATTGGCGAAGCTTCTCTACGGCGGCAACGGCGGGGAAGATTCCCGTTGACGGCGACGGAATCCGGTGGTAAGGCATGTCGGATATGAAAGGGCAACGTCCGTAGACATTATTTGCTGCAGCAATGGGGTGTGGGAGCGAGGGATTTGGAGAATTTTTCAAAGTCCACACGGTGCGGATATATGTACCCATGTGCTGTCGGTGACACCGAGAAGAAATGGTCGGTGGCACCGAAGTTCATGACTGCTCAGAGCAAAGGAACTCAGTGACGCTGAGATTTTCTGATCGGTGGTACCGAGGTAGGAAAATCAGATCAATCTAAGTGCTTTCGATGGAACCGAGTTGATAGAGATTGGTCACATCGGAAAACACTTAGAAGTTTTTGGAGGTCAGCCACATTCGAATCGGTGACTCCGAGTGCTCCTCGGCCCGAGGGTCTGAAATGAGCTTGTTCAAATTTTGTGATGAAGCATGAATAGAATTTGAGACAATACAGAGTAGATAGCTAGAGGGGGTACTTAGGCATTCTTGTACATCCAATTGGCCAGAAAAATAAAACCCAAATAACTACAATTGGATGTCCTTGAATGAAGAAAAATATGCATAAAACATGCTCACTCAATAAAATAGCAAATGAAAATATGTCAAACATGCTAGCCACTCTAGTATCTATCAAGCAATTATCGATGACAATGTCATCTATATATGAGTATATTGACTTAGGAGCCAAGTGAGATCACTTGATCAAGGTCATACTCATCGTTTAAGCATAAGTGGGGTTACCACTTTCACATAAAGCATTAATGTGTTCACACCATTAAAGATTCTTTAGCTCAAGTCTTAGAGCAAAGCGCCTCCTAGATGTGATATCCCCCATAAGAGGGATGAACTAACCTTGGGTTTTGTCGTTGAAGACTTCATGTAGATGTTGTAGTAGTGGATGCTCAATGTTGATCAAGATCATCTTGAGTTGGGAGCAATCCTTATTGTTTTGATACTCTCCACACCTACATGGGTTAGTCCTACACAAGGAACAAAAACAAGAATATCTATGGACATGGAGTGAAATGCTCATGTGATGATGTCCATTGATGCATTGAATACATTGTGCCTTGCTTACCAACAAGAGAGTTTATGACTCCTTGAACTAATGCATAAGGTTGGAGTTGATTGCACAAGTTCTTCCCAAGAAAGGAATATGAGTGAAATTTGTTGGCGGAGTCACCCCTCAAGAAATCTCTAGTTCTTCTTATTTGGGACCCACATCAACTTGATGGGAATCCTTGGAGATAAAGTAGCACTTGTTGAACTAGAGCTTGATGTAGCCTTGGGAACCCACTTGACCATGGCTAGAGGTGGTTCTTCAAATGAGTCAATCTCCTCTTGAAGCTTGTCCTTGCCCTTTAGCTTGTGGTCTTATGTTGGAAGATCATCTTGAGCTTGTGTTCCCTTGAAGAGAGTAGGATCACACTTCTCTGGTTGAGGAGCAAACTTCGTCTTAGGGTATTGATCTTCTTCCCATTCAAATCCATTGGCATTGAACTTTCGTTCAAAACCAACACCTTGGTTCTTCCGATGCCATCCTTACTTGCGTATAATTTCTTCGAATTACTTACTCTTGACAAGGCTTTTCTAGACACCTTTCTCTATAATTACTTTCAATAAATTGTTTTCTTGCTCAAGTGTAACTCGGCTAAGAGAATCATTAGTGGAATCAATAGAAGTACTAGGAACAACTTCATTGGATTTAGCACTTTTATTGTTGTTGCTAGATGAAGAACCTTTCTTACTCTTGTTACTAGTTTGCTTAGATTTGACTTGAGGCATAAAAGTAGACAAGAGAAGTCGTTTGGCAAGGTAAGCAGAACTCTTCTTTCGAAGATCGTCATTGATAGCTTTAAGAAACTCATGTTCTTGCTCTAAATTTAGCTTCTCGAAGCGTAGCTTCTCGAAGCGTAGCTTCTCATGAGTTCTTAGAAGCCCTCTATGATCTTCTTGAGTATATTCATGAGCTAACTTAAGAGTGTTTAGTTCTTTAGTTAACCGCTCAATCTCCTTCTTAGCATCATCAAACGATTCACCATGGCTATCATGATTACTAGCAAGTTCATTTGAGCTAACATCACTAGTTTTATCCATGAGTAAGTCATCATCACCTAATAAGTCATCCTCATAACTATTTTAGTCAATGAATTCGGGGTGTGATACCTTGGGGCCTTTAGCCATGACGCACTTCCCAATCCCTTCATTTGGCGAATCAAATAGATCATATGAGTTGGAGGATACGAGAGCTAGACCGAAAACACCTTCATCTTGACTATAGTCGAAGTTAGAGTGATAACTTCTCTTGGATTGGTTGCCGGAGTCAGAGCCGGAAACCCATTCACCAACATGAGCTTGATGTCTTCTTCTTGTGTAGCTCTTGGTGTACTTGTCCTTTCTCTCCGAGTCCTTGATTCTCCATGAGGGTCTTCGTTGATATCGATCTTCTCCACTCCTCTCTCTCTGAGATGACTCATATCATGCACTCATTTGAGAAGTGTCCGGGACTTCCACAATTGTAGCAATTCCAATCACGACTAGAGGAACGGTTCTCATTGTATCTTGAGTTGGAGCTTCTTTCTTTGCCTCTATTCTTGTAGAATTTGTTGAAGTTCTTCACCATGAGACATATCTCTTCATTGGATAATAGCTTGTTTCTTCAAGTTGTGGGAGTATCACTTGAAGCTTTGTAAGCATCGCTTCACTTGTTGTGGAGCTCTTCTTTGTCCTTGAGTGGCATTTCATGGGCAACTATCGTTCCAATGACTTTTGTGAGCTTGAGGTCTTTGTAGTTTGGAATCATTTGGATGAAAGTGCACACGGTATCGTACTTTTCATCCAAGGCTCTAAGAATCTTCTTGATGATGAATCTGTCGGTCATGTCTTCACTTCCTAAGCCGGCAATCTCATTTGTGATGAGAGCAAGCCTAGAGTACATTTCAACAACCTTCACCATCCTTCATCCGAACTTATCAAGTTGACTCTGAAACACATCCAACTTACATTCCTTGACGGAGTCGGTTCTTTCATGCATATCAACCAAAGTATCCCAATTTTCGTTGGCATTTTCAAGGCGACTTATCTTGTTGAACTCCTCGGGACACGAACCATTGAATAGAATGTCGCATGCTTGAGCGTTGTATTGCAACATCTTCAATTCATCTGCGGTTGCTTCGCAATCTGGTTCCTTTCCATCTTTGAAGAATTCACCTTGCAAGCCAACATGAACAACAGCCCAAACGACAGGATTATGACCAAGAATATGCATTTTTCATCTTATGCTTCCAATTTGCAAAGTTTGTACCATCAAAATATGGACCTCTATGATGGTAATTCGTCACTAGACGCCATACTCTCCTAGGTAGTGAAACCAATGCAATGGAGACCAAATCTCTAATACCACTTGTCAGATCGAAAGTATGTCTAGAGGGGGGTGATTATACTACGTGATCAAATAAAAATTTAATATCTTCCCAATTTTATCGGTTCGAAAGTTTTAGCGATTTTACCGAGTCTAGCACACCCTACACATGCAAGTCTACGAGTAATGGAATAGAAAGTAATGACATTGCAAGTGTAAGTAAAGGGAGGGATAGGAAGATCAAACGCAATGAAGACACGGAGATTCTTTGTGTGGTTCCGATAGGTGGTGCTATCGTATGTCCATGTTGATGGAGACTTCAACCCACAAAGGGTAGCGGTTGCGCGACTCCACGAAGAAGCAACCTTGTCTATTCCACCATGGCTTACGTACACGAAGGACTAGCCTCACTCGGGGTAGATCTTCATGATGCACGCGATCTCCTTGCCCTTACAAACTTCTTGGTTCAACTCCACACAATTAGGAGGCTCCCAAGCGACACCTAACCAATCTAGGAGACACCACTCTCCAAAAAGAAATAGATGGTGTATAGATGATGAACTCCTTGCTCTTGTGCTTCAAAAGATAGTCTCCTTAGCACTCAATCACTCTCTCACAGAATTTGGCTTGGTAGAAGAGATTGATTGGGTGGAAAACAACTTGGGGAGGCTAGAAATCAAGGATCTATTGGTTGGAGTGTGATACTTGTGATCTGCATTGGGTTTTCCATAAACAGGAATGGGTGATGCATCACATTATAGATAAGTACTTCCCTCGGTTGAGAACCAAGGTTTATCGAACCAATAGGAGTAGCATGTAACCCCCGTCTTCAGAGACTGCACACAAAGAAGCAAACACTTGCACCCAACACGGGCAAGAGGGTTGTCAATCCCCTTGGACTCATTATTTCCAAGCTAGTGAATTATGTAGATGAAAGTTGAATATTGTAAATTGCAAAATAAAATAGAAAAGAAATAAATGGCAGCAAGGTAATGAAAGCTTTTGTAAATATATAACTGAATAGACCCGGAGGCCGTAGTGTTCTCTAGTGGCATCTCTCATGTAGTAGGCATACGGTGGGTAAACAAATTACTGTTGGGCAATCGATAGAAAACCGCATAGTTATGCAATCTTTATTCACGACAAGATCATGTGTATATAGCCATCATGCCCATAAACAAATAGGCCGACTTCTGCCTGCACCTATTACTATTACTCCATGTCGAGAGCGCTTCTATGCTTGCCTCTCTAAGTATTAAGTTCATGACAAACAGAGTAATGCTTGTAGAATGATGACATGATGTAGACAAAGAGAATTCAATCAATATGAATTAACCCCATCATTTTATCCTTAGTGGCAACAACACAAAGACGTACCTTGTCCCCTTCTGTCACTGGGATATAGAAACCCATCAGGTTGAACCCACTACAACGCACCCCTCTCACTGAAGAAATATCAATCTAGTTGGCCAAACTATTTCAATAGATCGGAGAGATTTACGAAGCTATAATAATCATGCAAATAAGAATCATAATAGAAATCAGAGAAGACTCAAATCTTTTTCATGAATAATCTGAACATAAACCCACAATTATCGGATCCCAACAAACGCACCGCACAAAGTAATTACATCAAATAGATCACCGCGAAGATGCGGTGAACTTTGTATTGAAGATCAAGAGAGAGAGAGAGATAGCCATCTAGGTAATAATACGGACCCGTAGGTCTGTCGGGAACTACTCACACATCACCATGGGAGCAGCAAGGTTGATGAAGAGGCCCTCCGTGATCAATCCCGCCTCCGGCCAGGCACCGGAATAGGGCTCTAGATGGGCACACGGCGGAATAGAGACTTGCGGCGGCAGAAAAAGTGTTTCGGGAGGCTCTCTAGGGTTTTTGGGATTTATTGGAATTTATAGGCCAGAGAGGGGAGCTGGGAGACACCCGAGGGGGCCACCACATAACAGGGCGCGACCACCCTCCCTCGGCGTGCCCTGTTGTGTGGTGGCTCCCTCGTGGAGCCTCCGACCTCCTCCCAAAGCTTCCAGGTCTTTTTTTTGGTCCAAAAAAAATCATAAAAAGGTTTCGGGGCAATTGGACTTCGTTTGGTACTATAAACCTGAAATGTCAAAAACATGCAGAAAACAGTAACTGGCACTGGGCATTGGGTTAATAGGTTAGTGCTCAAAAATAATATGAGTTGGTAAATAATAACCCAGAAAGCATCCTAGAATGATAATATTATAGCATGGAACAATCAAATATTATAGATACGTTGGAGACGTATCAGGTGGAATCTCTTGATCTCAACACATGAGTAGGTGCTCAGAAAATGAATGGTGGAAGTGTAGTTTTGTTCTAATTGATCTCTGAGTGAGTGAGAGGGGGTGCAGGGGTATATATAGCCTTATATAAAAATCCAATTGTTACAACAATATTGCCCAACTCAGTGAAACCGAAGTATAAACTCGGTTCTACTAACTAGTGCAAAATGTCCTAACTTTTGGCTTTTCGGTGAGACCGAAAGAAACAACTCGGTGAGACCAATGTTGTTTAACCTAGGCAGATCCACCACTTCGGTGACACCGAAACATAAAACTCAGAGGTTTGAAATTAAATATTTCGATCATAGAAAGTTGGTCACTGCTTTTCGGTTCCACTGAATGCAATCTCGGTTCTACCGAGGTGACAGGGTTTGGATTAGGTTATGTCTTGGTGTGACCGAATGGAAAAAGTTGCTAGCACCGATTTGGCAGTTTAGGGTTTTGGACAGAATATTTTGTGGGAGTTTGGTTGAGGCTTTTGGTGGCAAATATCTAAGCACATGAGCAACGAGATCATCATCAGTACTTCATCCCCTTTTAATAGTATTGGCTTTCCTATGGACTCAATTGTGATCAACTCACATAAAAGAAAATGTAGACTCTTGAAGCTTTTGCCAATAGAAGTTATTTGCATCTTAGGGGATCCTCCTCACAATTCCTAGCCAATCCATTCATTGAACATTCCTGAAGTATACTTGATAGGCTCATTAGTTCAATGAACTATATGTTGTTGTTAATTACCAAAACCACCTAGGGAGAAGTTGTGCTTTCAGGCACCCCCTTAGGGTTTCCCCCTCCCAATGCTAGGTTCATGGGCCTTGGGGCGGAGTGGCGCCCAGCCCACCAGGGGCTGGTGCACCCCCTCTTCAGCGCATGTGGCCCCCGAAGTAGGTGGGACCCTCCCGATGGACCCCCCCCCCCCCCCGACACCCCTCGACACTCCCGTTACACTACCGGAAAAACCCAGAACTTTTCCAGAACCCGAATATAACTTTCCTATATTTAAATGTTTACCTCCGGATCATTTCAGAGATCCTCGTGATGTCCAGGATCTCATCCGGGACTCCGAACAACATTCGGCCACCAACGTACATATCCCAATATTACTCTTGCGTCATCGAACGTTAAGCGTGTGAACCCTACGGGTTCGGGAATCATGTAAACATGACAAAGAGACCTCTATGGACAATAACCAATAGCGGGACCTGGATGCCCATATTTTTTCCCACATATTCCATGAAGTTCGTTCATCGGTTGAACCATGATGTCGGGGATTCGGTTAATCCCGTATGCAATTCCCATTGTCTAGCGATATGTTACTTGTCCGAGATTCGATCGTCGGTATCTTCATACCTAGTTTAATCTCGTTACCGGCAAGTCTCTTTACTCGTTCTTTAATACAAGATCACGTGACTAACTCATAACCACATTGCTTGCAAGCTCTTTACCATGTTGTATTACCGAGCGGGCCCAGAGATATCTCTTTGTCATATAGAGTGACAAATCCTAGTATCGATCCATGCCAACCCAACAGACAACAGATCACCCAGTTAGGAAGTGACGTTTGATAGCACACAAGGTATTCCTCCGGTATCCGGGAGCTGGATGATCTCATGGTCTTAGGAATAGATACTTGACAGGAATAGAGTTGTAGCAATAATCTTAAGTGATACTATCATATGCTAAGCTTATGGTTGGGTCTTGTCCATCACATCATTCTCCTAATGATGTGATCCCATTATTAAATGACAACTCATGTCTATGGTTAGGAAACCTTACCCATCTTTGATCAACGAGCTATTCTAGTAGAGTCTCACTAGGGACACGGTGTTGTTTATGTATCCACACATGTATTTAAATTTCCGGTCAATAGTATTCTAGTATGAATAGTAAACACTTATCATGAACATGGAAATATGATAATAAAAAATTTATTATTGCCTCTAGGGCATATTTCCAACAGTCTCCCACTTGCACTAGAGTCAATAATCTAGCTGACATAGTAATGAATCTAACACCCATAGAGTTCTGGTGTTGATCATGTTTTGCTCGTGAGAGAGCTTTAGTCAACGGGTCTGCAAAATAGATCTGTATGTACTTTGGAAATCTCTATGTCTCCCTCTTTAATCCAATCTCGTATGGAGTTGAAACGACGCTTTATATGCTTGGTCTTCTTTTGAGACCTGGGCTCATTGGCAATGGCAATGGCTCCAGTGTTGTCACAAAGGATAGTCATCGGATCCGATGCACAAGGCATAACTCCTAGATCGGTTATGAACTACTTCATCCAGATGCCTTCATGCGCTGCTTCCGAAGCAGCTATATATTTCGCTTCACATGTAGGTCCCGCCACGACGCTCTGCTTGGAACTACACCAATTGACAGCTCCACCATTTAGAATAAATAGGTATCCGGTCTGAGACCTAGGGTCATCCGGATCAGTGTCAAAGATAGCATCGACGTAACCCTTTGCGACGAGCTCTTTATCACCTCCATAAACGAGAAACATTTCCTTAGTCCTCTTTAGGTACTTAAGGATATTTTTGACCGCTGTCTAGTGATCTACTCCTGCATCACTTTGGTGCCTCCCTGCCAGACTTATGGAAAGGCACACATCAGGTTTGATACACACCATGGCGTACATTATAGAGCCTATGGATGAGGCATAGGGGACGACCTTCATCCTTTCTCTTTCTTCTACTGTAGTCGGGCTTTGAGTCTTACTCAACTTCACACCTTGCAACACAGGCAAGAACCCCTTCTTGGACTCGTCCGTATTGAAATTCTTCAAAATCTTGTCAAGGTATGTGCTTTGTGAAAGTCCTCTCAGACATCTTGATCTATCTCTATAGATCTTGATTCCTAATATGTAAGCAGCTTCTCCGAGGTATTTCATTGAAAAACTCCTATTCAAGTATCCCTTCAAGCTTTCCAGAAGTTATATACTATTTCCAATCAACAATATGCCATCCACATATAATATTAGAAATGCTATAGAGCTCCCACTCACTTTCTTATAAATACAAGCTTCTCCATAAACTTGTATAAACCCATAAGCTTTGATCACCTCATCAAAGCGAAGATTCCAACTCCGAGATGCTTGCACCAGTCCATAGATGGATCGTTGGAGCTTGCATACCCTTTTAGCATCCTTAGGATCGACAAAACCCTGTGGCTGCATCATATACAACACTTTCTTAAGAAAACCGTTAAGGAACGTAGTTTTGGCATCCATCTACCAGATTTCATAGTCGAAAAATTCAGATATTGCTAACATAATCCTAACATACTTTAGCATCGCTACGAGTGAGAAAGTCTCATCATAGTTAACTCCTTGAACTTGTTGGAAACCCTTTGCGAAAAGTCGAGCTTTATAGACGGTGACATTACCATCAGCGTTTGTCTTCTTCTTAAAGATCTATTTGTTCTCAATAGCTTAACGGTCATCGGGCAAGTCTTCCAAAGTCCATACTTTGTTTTCATACATGGATCCTATTGCTACTTCTTGAGCTTGCGTTGGTTTTCCCTTGAAGAGGAAAGGGTGATGCAGCAAAGTAGATAAGTATTTCCCTCAGTTGTTGAGAACCAAGGTATCAATCCAGTAGGAGGTACAAGCAAGGCCCCAATCTTTGCACCTACACAAACAATCAAACACTTGCACCCAACGCTATAAAAGGGTTGTCAATCCCTTCACGGTTACTTGCAAGGATGAGATCTGATAGAGATAGAAATAAAAGATTACTAAAATCAAAAGTAAAACAAAAGTAAAAAGATTGCAGCAAAGTATTTTTGGTATTTTTGGTTTATAGATCTGAAAATATAATATGGAAAATAGACCCAGGGGCCATAGGTTTCACTAGAGGCTTCTCTCTTGAAGGAAAATAATACGGTGGGTGAACAAATTACTGTCGAGTAATTGATAGAAAAGCGCATAGTTATGACGATATCCAATGCAATGATTATACATATAGGCATCACGTCCGTGTCAAGTAGACCGAAACGATTCTGCATCTACTACTATTACTCCACACATCGACCGACTCCTGCCTGCATCTAGAGTATTAAGTTCATGAAGAACAGAGTAACGCATTAAGTAAGATGACATGATGTAGAGGGATAAACTCAAGCAATATGATGAAAACCCCATCTTTTTACCCTTGATGGCAACAATACAAATACGTGCCTCACTACCCCTACTTTGTCACTGGGTGAGGACACCGCAAGATTGAACCCAAAACTAAGCACTTCTCCCATTGTAAGAATTACCAATCTAGTTGGCCAAACCAAACCAATAACTCGAAGAGACTTGCAAAGATATGAAATCATGCATATAATAATTCAGAGAAGATTCAAATAATATTCATAGATAAGCTAATCATAAATCCACAATTCATCGGATCTCGACAAACACACCGCGAAAGAGTATTACATCGGATAGATCTCCATGAAGATCATGAAGAACATGGTATTGAAGAACATAGAGAGAGAAGAAGCCATCTAGCTACTAGCTATGGACCCAAAGGTCTGAGGTGAACTACTCACGCATCATCGGAGGGGCAATGGAGTTGATGTAGATGCCCTCCGTGATCGAATCCCCCTCCGGCAAATTACCGGAAAAGGCTACAAGATGGGATCTCACGGGAACAGAGGCTTCCGGCGGCGGAAAAGTATTATCGTGGCTCTTTTTGGTATTGGGGGAATATTTTGGAATTTATAGGAGGAAGATTAGGGTTAGGAGGCCTGCAGGGGGGGCACAAGCAGGGGGCGCCCCCCCCCCCCTAGGGCGCGCCCTGCAGGCTTGTCGTCTCCCGGCAGGTCTCCTGCCCCCCTCTCCAAGTCTGGTAGGTTTCTTCTGGTCCAAGAAAAATCATATCAAAGATTTTATTCCGTTTGGACTCCGTTTAATATTCCTTATCTGCAATACTCAAAAACAAGGAAAAAAAGAAACTGGCACTGGGCTCTAGGTTAATAGGTTAGTCCCAAAAATAATATAAAATAGCATATTAATGCATATAAAACATCCAAAACAGATAATATAATAGCATGGAACAATCAAAAATTATAGATACGTTGGAGACGTATCAAGCATCCCCAAGCTTAATTCATGTTCGCCCTCGAGTAGGTAAATGATAAAAACAGAATTTTTGATGTGGAATGCTACCTAACATATTTATCCATGTAATATTCTTTATTGTGGCATGAATGTTCAGATCCGTAAGATTCAAAACAAAAGCTTAATATTGACATAAAAACAATAATACTTCAAGCATACTGACAAAGCAATTGTGTCCTTTCAAAATAACATGGACAAAGAAAGTTATCCCTACAAAATCATATGGTCTGGTTATGCTCCATCTTCCCCACACAAAGTATTTAAATCATGCACAACCCCGATGACATGTCAAGCAATTGTTTCACACCTTTTATGTTCTCAAACCTTTTCAACTTTCACGCAATACATGAGCGTGAGCCATGGATATAGCACTATAGGTGGAATAGAATATGGTGGAGGTTGTGAGGCAAAGGAGAAGATAGTCTCACATCAACTAGGCATATCAACGGGCTATGGAGATGCCCATCAATATATATCAATGTGAGTGAGTAGGGATTGCCATGCAACGGATGCACTAGAGCTATAAGTGTATGAAAGCTCAAAAAGAAACTAAGTGGGTGTGCATCCAACTCGCTTGCTCACGAAGACCTAGGGCAATTTGAGGAAGCCCATCATTGGAATATACAAGCCAAGTTATATAATGAAAAATTCCCACTAGTATATGAAAGTGACAAATTAGGAGACTCTCTATCATGAAGATCATGGTGCTACTTTGGAGCACAAGTGTGGAAAAAGGATAGTAGCATTGTCCCTTCTCTCTTTTCTCTCATTATTTTTGGTGGGCATCTTTGGCCTCTCTTTTTTTTATTTGGGCTTCATTGGCCTCTTTTATTATTTGTAAAGTCTAGAGACTCATCCCAACTAGTGAGGGAATCATAGCTTCCATCATCCTTTCCTATCATGGGACAATGCTCTAATGATGATCATCACACTTTTATTTACTTACAACTCAAGAATAACAACTCGATATAGAACAAAATATGATTCTATATGAATGCTTCCGGTGGTGTACCGGGATATGCAACGATCTAGCATAGCAAATGACATCAAAAAACGAACAAGCCATGAAAACATCATGCTAGCTATCTTACGATCATGCAAAGCAATATGAAAATGATGGTGCGTGTCATAATAAACGGAACGGTGGAAGTTGCATGGCAATATATCTCGGAATGGCTATGGAAATGCCATAATAGGTAGGTATGGTGGCTGTTTTGAGGAAGGTATATGGTGGCTGTTTTGAGGAAGGTGGGTTTAATGCACCGGCGAAAGTTGTGCGGTACTAGAGAGGCTAGCAATGGTGAAAGGGTGAGAGTGCGTATAATCCATGGACTCACATTAGTCATAAAGAACTCACATACTTATTGCAAAAGTCTATTAGTTATCTAAGCAAAGTATTAGACGCATGCTCCTAGGGGAGAGGTTGGTAGGAGTTAACCATCGCGCGCTCCCGACCCTCACACAAAGGATGACAATCATTAAACAAATCATGCTCCGACATCGTTACATAACGGTTCACCATACGTGCATGCTACGGGAATCACAAACCTTAACACAAGTATTTCTACCAATCCACAATTACTTACTAGCATGACTCTAATATCACCATCTTTATATCTCAAAACTATATGCAAGGAATCAAACTTCTCATAGTATTCAATGCACTTTATATGAAAGTTTTTATTATATCCCTCTTGGATGCCCATTATATTAGGACTAAATTCATAACCTAAACCAATTAACATGCTGTTTAAAGACTCTCAAAATAATATAAGTGAGGTACGAGAGTTCAATTATTTCTATAAAATAAAACGCCACCGTGCTCTAAAAAGATATAAGTGAAGCACTAGAGCAAAATTGCCTAGCTCAAAAGATATAAGTGAAGCACATAGAGTATTCTAATAAATTCACGATTAATGCGTGTCCCTCTCAAAAGATGTGTTCAGAAAGGATGATTGTGGCAAACTAAAAAGCAAAGACTCGTATCATACAAGACGCTCCAAGCAAAACACATATCATGTGGTGAATAAAAATATAGCCTCAAGTAAATTTACCGATGGATTGAAGACGAAAGAGGGGATGCCTTCCGGGGCATCCCCAAGCTTAGGCTCTTTGATATCCTTGAATATGGCTTGGGGTGCCTTGGGCATCCCCAAGCTTAGGCTCTTGCCGCTCCTTATTCCATAGTCCATCAAATCTTTACCCAAAACTTGAAAACTTCACAACACAAAACTCAACAGAAAACTCGTGAGATCCGTTAGTATAAGAAAAATAAATCACTACTTTAGGTACTGTTGTGAACTCATTATTTATTTATATTGGTGTAATATCTACTGTATTCCAACTTCTCCATGGTTCATACCCCCCGATACAACCCATAGATACATCAAAATAAGCAAACAACACAAAGAAAACAGAATCTGTCAAAAACAGAACAGTCTGTAGAAATCTGTAAACTTCGAATACTTCTGTAACTCCAAAAATTCTGAAAACTTAGGAAAATCTGGAAAATTTGTATATCAATCTTTTGTAAAAATTTCAGACTCATTCGATGCTCTGGTGAATTTATAAAATTCCTGGACTGAGCGCAAAAGTTTCTGTTTTTCAGCAAAATCAAATCAACAATCACCGTAGACCATCCCAAAGGTCTTACTTGGCTCAAACACTAATTAGAACAATAAAACACAATTACTACAGAGGTAATAATGTGTAAAACACAGAAACAAAAACAAACAAAAATAAAAACATAAAATAAAATTGGGTTGCCTCCCAACAAGCGCTATTGTTTAACTCCCTTAGCTAGGCATAACGCAATAGATCTAGGTATCGTCATCTTTGGTATGCATTCCTTAAGTAGCTCTCATAATAGATTCATAAGGTAATTTAATTCTCTTTCTAGGAAAGTGTTCCATGCCTTTCCTTAACGGAAATTGGAATCTAATGTTTCCTTCTTTCATATCAATAATTGCACCGATCGTTCTAACGAAAGGTCTACCAACAATAAAAGGACATGTAGGATTGCAATCTATATCAAGAACAATGAAATCTACGGGCACATAATTCCTATTTGCAACAATAAGAACATCATTAATCCTTCCCATAGGTTTCTTAATAGTGGAATCTGCTAGATGCAAATTTAAAGAGCAATCATCAAGTTCATGGAAACCAAGCACATCACATAAAGTTTTCGGAATCGTGGAAACGCTAGCACCCAAATCACACAAAGCATGGCACTCATAATCTTTAATTTTAATCTTAATAGTAGGTTCCCACTCATCATAAAGCTTTCTAGGTATAGGAACTTCCAATTCAAGTTTTTCTTCAAAAGATTTCATCATAGCATCAACGATATGTTTAGTAAAAGCTTTATTTTGATTATAAGCATGCGGAGAATTCAACATGGATTGCAACAAGGAAATACAATCAATCAAAGAACAACTATCATAATTAAAGTCCTTGAAATCCAAAAGAGTGGGTTCATTGCTATATAAAGTTTTGACCTCTTCAGTCCCACTTTTATCAATTTTAGCATTAAGATCTATAAACTCCGAATCATTGGGACAACTTTTAGATAAAGTTGACTTATCTCCAGTCCCATCTTTATCAAGATTTGTATTAGAAAACAAAGATTCAATAGGATTCACATCAATCACTTTAAGATCTTCATCATTATTTAAAGATTCTGGCTTCGCGGCCATTTTATTGACTAAGGTAGCTTGTTTATCAGAAATTTGGCCTACTAAATTTTCAAGGTGAGCAAACTGAGTTTTCAAACCATAAAATTCCTTAGTCATATCATCAAGTTCTTTATTCATGTATTCCAGCATAGCCCTTTGTTCTTTAAGCTCGTTTCTAAAGAAACTATTATGGTCAAATTGGAGCGACATGAAACTTTTAGCATTATTCTCAATATCTTCCAACTTCCTAAGGTAAGGATCAAAGCTTTTGGGTTGAGCCATAAAGACGAGCAAACGATCTAACACACAAGCAAAGAAAAAGCAAACGAAAAGACGAACGGAAGAAGGGCGAATAAAAAGGCAAATGTTTTTGGTTTTTTCTGAAAATCGTTTTAGAAGTGGGGGAGAGGAAAACGAGAGGCAAATGGCAAATAATGTAAATGCAAGATATGAGTTTGTGATGGGTACTTGGTAGGCTTGATGTCTTGACTTGCTATGTATCCTCCCCGGCAACGGCGCCGGAAATCCTTCTTGCTACTTCTTGAGCTTGCGTTGGTTTTCCCTTGAAGAGGAAAGGGTGATGCAGCAAAGTAGATAAGTATTTCCCTCAGTTGTTGAGAACCAAGGTATCAATCCAGTAGGAGGTACAAGCAAGGCCCCAATCTTTGCACCTACACAAACAATCAAACACTTGCACCCAACGCTATAAAAGGGTTGTCAATCCCTTCATGGTTACTTGCAAGGATGAGATCTGATAGAGATAGATATAAAAGATTACTAAAACGAAAAGTAAAACAAAAGTAAAAAGATTGCAGCAAAGTATTTTTTGGTATTTTTGGTTTATAGATCTGAAAATATAATATGGAAAATAGACCCGGGGGCCATAGGTTTCACTAGAGGCTTCTCTCTTGAAGGAAAATAATACGGTGGGTGACCAAATTACTGTCGAGCAATTGATAGAAAAGCGCATAGTTATGACGATATCCAAGGCAATGATAATGCATATAGGCATCATGTCCGTGTCAAGTAGACCGAAACGATTCTACATCTACTACTATTACTCCACACATCGACTGACTCCTGCCTGCATCTAGAGTATTAAGTTCATGAAGAACTGAGTAACGCATTAAGTAAGATGACATGATGTAGAGGGATAAACTCAAGCAATATGATGAAAACCCCATCTTTTTACCCTTGATGGCAACAATACAAATACGTGCCTCACTACCCCTACTTTGTCACTGGGTCAGGACACCGCAAGATTGAACCAAAAACTAAGCACTTCTCCCATTGCAAGAATTACCAATCTAGTTGGCCAAACCAAACCAATAACTCGAAGAGACTTGCAAAGATATGAAATCATGCATATAATAATTCAGAGAAGATTCAAATAATATTCATAGATAAGCTAATCATAAATCCACAATTCATCGGATCTCGACAAATACACCGCGAAAGAGTATTACATCGGATAGATCTCCATGAAGATCATGAAGAACATGGTATTGAAGAACATAGAGAGAGAAGAAGCCATCTAGCTACTAGCTATGGACCCAAAGGTCTGAGGTGAACTACTCACGCATCATCGGAGGGGCAATGGAGTTGATGTAGATGCCCTCCGTGATCGAATCCCCCTCCGGCAGATTACCGGAAAAGGCTCCAAGATGGGATCTCACGGGAACAGAGGCTTCCGGCGGCGGAAAAGTATTATCTTGGCTCTTTTTGGTATTGGGGGAATATTTTGGAATTTATAGGAGGAACATTAGGGTTAGGAGGCCTGCAGGGGGGGCACAAGCAGGGGGGGCGCCCCCCCCTAGGGCGCGCCCTGCAGGCTTGTCGTCTCCCGGCAGGTCTCCTGCCCCCCTCTCCAAGTCTGGTAGGTTTCTTCTGGTCCAAGAAAAATCATATCAAAGATTTTATTCCGTTTGGACTCCGTTTAATATTCCTTATCTGGAATACTCAAAAACAAGGAAAAAAAGAAACTGGCACTGGGCTCCAGGTTAATAGGTTAGTCCCAAAAATAATATAAAATAGCATATTAATGCATATAAAACATCCAAAACAGATAATATAATAGCATGGAACAATCAAAAATTGTAGATACGTTGGAGACGTATCAAGCATCCCCAAGCTTAATTCCTGCTCGTCCTCGAGTAGGTAAATGATAAAAACAGAATTTTTGATGTGGAATGCTACCTAACATATTTTTGATGTGGAATGCTACCTAACACATCGCAAAAGAGTAATACATCGGATAGATCTCCATGAAGATCATGAAGAACATGGTATTGAAGAACATAGAGAGAGAAGAAGCCATCTAGCTACTAGCTATGGACCCGAAGGTCTGAGGTGAACTACTCACGCATCATCGGAGGGGCAATGGAGTTGATGTAGATGCCTTCCGTGATCGAATCCCCCTCCGGCAGATTACCGGAAAAGGCTCCAAGATGGGATCTCACGGGAACAGAGGCTTACGGCGGCGCAAAAGTATTATCGTGGCTCTTTTTGGTATTGGGGGAATATTTGGGAATTTATAGGTGGAAGATTAGGGTTAGAAGGCCTGCAGGGGGGCCACAAGCCAGGGGGTGCACCCCCCCTAGGGCGCGCCCTGCAGGCTTGTCGTCTCCCGGCAGGTCTCCTGCCCCCCTCTCCAAGTCTCGTAGGTTTCTTCTGGTCCAAGAAAAATCATATCGAAGATTTTATTCCGTTTGGACTCCGTTTAATATTCCTTATCTGCAATACTCAAAAACAAGGAAAAAATAGAAACTGGCACTGGGCTCTAGGTTAATAGGTTAGTCCCAAAAATAATATAAAATAGCATATTAATGCATATAAAACGTCCAAAACAGATAATATAATAGCATGGAACAATCAAAAATTGTAGATACGTTGGAGACGTATCACCTATCTCGAATTTCATGGCCTCTAGACATTAGTCGAAATCTGGGCCCATCATTGCTTCCTCATAGTTCGTAGGCTCACCATTGTCCAACAACATGACTTCCAAGACATGATCACCGTACCACTCAGGGGTAGTATGTTTCTTTGACGACCTACGAAGTTCGGTAGTAACTTGATCCGGAGTTTCATGATCATCATTATTAACTTCCTCTTCAACTAGTGTAGGTATCACAGGAACATCTTTCTGTGATGTGGTACTTTCCAATTGAAATGAAGGTTCAATAACCTCATCAAGTTCTACTTTTCCTCCCACTCAATTCTTTCGAGAGAAACTCCTTGTCTAGAAAGGATCCATTCTTAGCAACAAAGACATTTGGATCTAAGTTAGAAGGTATACCCAATAGTTTCCTTAGGGTATGCTATGAAGTCGCACTTCTCCGCTTTGGGTTCGAGCTTATGAGGTTGAAGCCTCTTGACATAAGCGTCACAACCCCAAACTTTAAGAAATGACAGCTTATGTTTTTTGCCAAACCATAATTCATACGGTGTCGTCTCAACGGATTTGGATGGTGCCCTATTTAAAGCGAATGCAGTTGTCTCTAATGCATAACCCCAAAATGATAGTGGCAAATCGGTAAGAGACATCATAGAATGCACCATATCTAATAGAGTATGATTACGACGTTCGAACACACCATTATGCCGTGGTGTTCTAGGTGGCCTGAGTTGCGAAACAATTCCACATTATCTTAAATGCATACCAAATTCGTAACTCAGATATTCACCACCACGATTAGATCGTAGAAACTTCATCTTCTTGTTACGATGATTCTCAACTTCACTATGAAATTGCTTGAACTTTTCAAACGTTTTAGACTTGTGTTTCATTAAGTAGATATACCCATGTCTACTCAAATCAACAATGAAGCTAAGTAAATAATGATATCCATCGCTCGGTTCAACTCATTGGACCGCAAACATCGGTATGTATTATTTCCAACAAGTCACTTGCCCGCTCCATTGTCCCGGAAAACAGGGTTTTTGTCATCTTGCCCATGAGGCAAGAGGCATGGTTCACATGTTTCAAATGATTCATAATCAAATGATTCCAAAAGTCCATCAGCATGTAGTTTCTTCATGCACTTTACACCAATATGACCTAAGCGGTAGCGCCACAAGTATGTGGTACTATTATCATTAACTTTTCATCTTTTGGCATCAATATTATAAAAATATGTATCACTACGATCGAGATTCAATAAGAATAAACTATGCACATTGGGTGCATGACCATAAAAGATATTATTCATATAAATAGAACAACCATTATTCTCTGACTTAAATGAATAACCTTGTCACAATAAACAAGATCGATATGTAATGTTCATGCTCGACGCAAACACCAAATAACAATTATTTAGGTTTAAAACTAATCCCGAAGGTTGACATAGTGGGAGCGTGCCAACGGCGATCACATCAACCTCAGAGCCATTTCCAACGCGCATCATCACCTCGCTCTTAGCCAGCCTTTGTTTATTTTGCGGCTCATCTTTCGAGTTACAAATATTAACCACTGAATCGGTATCAAATACCCAGGCACTACTACGAGCACTGGTAAGGTACACATCAATAACATGTATATCAAATATACCTTTGTTGACGTTGCCAGCCTTCTGCCAAGTACTTGGGGTAGTTCCGCTTCTAGTGGCCAGTTCCCTTGCAATAGAAGAACTCTGTCTCAGGTTTGGATCCAGCCTTGCGTTTCTTCATGAGAGCGGCAACTGGCTTGCCATTCTTCCTGAAGTTTCCCTTCTTTCCCTTGCCTTTCTTGAAACTAGTTGTTTTCTTAACCATCAACACTTGATGCTCCTTCTTGATTTCTACCTCCGCGGCCTTAATCATCGCAAATAGCTTAGGGATCGTCTTGTCCATCCCTTGAATTTTATAGTTCATCACGAAGCTCTTATAGATAGGTGGAAGTGACTAGAGAATTCTGTCAACAACCGTCTCATTTGGAAGATTAACTCCCAACTGATTCAAGCGATTCTAGTACCCCAAACATTTTGAGTACATGCTCATTGACCGAGCTATTCTCCCCCATCTTGCAAGCAAAGAACTTATCGGAGGTCTCATACCTCTCAATATGCGCGTGAGCCTGAAATACCAATTTCAGCTCCTGGAACATCTCATATGCTTCGTGGCATTCAAAACGTCTTTGGAGCCCCGATTTTAAGTCATAAAGCATGGCGCACTAAACTATTGAGTAGTCATCAGAACGTGTCTGCGAGACGTTCACAACATTCATATACGACGCTAGAGGGGGAGGCGCACCGAGCGGTGCATCAAGGACATAAGCTGTGTGTGCAACAGTGAGGATAATCATCAAATTACGGACCCAGTCTGCATAGTTGCTTCCATCATCTTTCAACTTAGCTTTCTCTAGGAACGCATTAAAATTCAAGGAAACTACAACACGAGCCATTGATCTACAACACAATTTGCAAAGACAATTTAGACTATGTTCATGATAATTAGTTCGGTTAATCAAATTACTAATGAACTCCCACTTAAATCAACATCCCTCAAGTTGTCTAAGTGATACATGATCCAAATTCACCAACTAACACATGTTCGACCTTTCGGTCCTCCATGTTCCGAGGCCAAATATTTTGCATGTGTAAAACTGGCTTACCCCCGTTGTATGTGAACGAAGAGTCTATCACACCCGATCATCACGAGGTGCTTCGAAACGACGAACTTTCGCAATGGTGCATACTTAGGGAGAACACATTTTCTTGAAATTAAGTGAAGGGATCATCTTATAATGTTGCCATCGTCCTAAGCAAAATAAGATGCATAAAAGATAAACATCACATGCAATCAATATATGTGACATGATATGACCATCATCATCATCATCATGTGCTTTTGATCTCCATCTCCAAAGCACCAACATGATCTCAATCATCACCGTCATGATACCATGACCTCCATCATCGGGTCATCATGTAGTCATCTCCACCAACTATTGCTTCTACAAATATCGCTAACACATAGCGATAAAGTAAAGCAATTACATGGCATTTAATGATTGACACGCGGGTCATACAATAAATTAAAGACATCCCTATGGCTCCTGCAGGTTGTCATACTCATCGACATGCAAGTCATGAAAACTATTATAAAACATGATCATCTCATACATCAACCATATATAAAATCACATCTTGGACATATCACATCACAACATGCCCTGCAAAAAACAAGTTAGACGTCCTCTTCTTTGTTGTTGCAAATTTTACGTGGGTGATATGGGCAACTAGCAAGAACCGTTCTTACCTACACAAAGCCACAACGGTGATATTAAATTTGCCTTTTAACCTTCTACAAGGACCACTAATGTCAAATCGAATCCAACTAAAGTGGGAGAGACAGACACCCACCAGCCAAATTATGCAATAGAAGTTGCATGTCAGTCGGTGGAACCAGTCACTTATGCGAGGACAAGTAAAGTTGGTCCAGGCCGCTTCATCCCACAACACCACCGAATCCAAATAAGACAAATAGAGGTAAGCAATATGAACATCAACGCCCACAAATTCTTTGTGTTCTACTCGTGCATACCATCAAAGCATAGACCTGGCTCTCATACCACTGTTGGGAACGTAGCATGAAAATCAAAAAAATCCTATATAACACCCATGGTATAATCTAGGAGATGCATAACAACGAGCGAGGAGAGTGTGTCTACATACCCTCGTAGACCGTTAAGCAGAAGCGTATATTACGCGGTTGATGCAGTCGTACTCGTCGCGATCCAATCGAGATCCTGTATTGAACGGACGGCACCTCGCATTCAGCGCACGTGCGACTCGATGACATCTCTGCCTTGTTGATCCAGCAAGCAAGGGCGGAGAAGTAGATGAGATCGCTGGCAGCACGATGACGTGACGGCAATGGTGGTCATGCGGTGCTGGTAGGGCTTCGTCGAGCGCTTCCGAAACTACAAACGGAGGAGGAATGGAGTAACGGGAGAGGGGGGATGTGCCAAGGCTTTTGGGTGTGGCTGCCCTCCCTCTCCCCCATTATATGTAGGGGCAAGGCGAAGGGGCGCCGGATCTAGCCCCTCCACCAAGGGAGGGGGCGGCGGCCTAGGGATGGCTTGACCCCCAAGGCAAGGGGGCACCCCCTTAGGGTTTCCCCCTCCCAACCCTAGGCGCATGGTCCTTGGGTTTCAGCCCATGTGGCCCCCGGGGCAAGTGGGACCGTCCCGGAGACCCCTCGACACTCCCTCTACACTGTCGAAAAAACCCAGAACTTTTCCGGAACACGAATATAACTTTCCCATATATAAATCTTTACCTCCGGACCATTCCGGAGCTCCTCATGACGTTTGGGGTCTCTTCCGGGACTCCGAACAGTATTCGGTCACCAATGTACATATCCCAATATTACTCTAGCGTCATCGAACGTTAAGCGTGCGGACCCTACAGGTTCGGGAATCATGTAGACATGACCGAGACACCTCTCCGGTTAATAACCAATAGCGGGACCTAGATGCCCATATTGGTTTCTACATATTCCACGAAGATCATTGATCAGTTGAACCACGATGTCGAGGATTCGATTAATCCCGTATGAAATTTCGTTTGTCTAGCGATATGTTACTTGCCCGAGATTCGATCGTCGGTATCTCCATACCTAGTTCAATCTTGTTACCGGCAAGTCTCTTTACTCGTTACATAATACAAGATCCCGTGACTAACTCATTATCCACATTGCTTGCAGGCTCTTTACGACATTGTATTACCGAGAGGGCCCAGATATATCTCTCCGTCATATAGAGTGAAAAATCCCAGTCTCGATCCATGCCAACCCAACAGACACCATCGGAGATACCTGTAGATCACCTTTATGATCACCCAGTTATGAAGTGGCATTTGATAGCACACAAGGTATTCCTTCGGTATCCAGAAGTTGCATGATCTCATGGTCTTAGGAATGGATACTTGACATGAAGAAGGTTGTAGCAATAAACTTAAGTGATACCATCAAATGCTAAACTTATGGTTGGGTCTTGTCCGTCACATCATTCTAATAATGATGTGATCCCGTTATCAAATGACAACTCATGTCTATGGTTAGGAAACCTTAACCATCTTTGATCAACGAGCTAGTCTAGTAGAGGCTCACTAGGTGCATAGTGTTGTTTATGTATCCACACATGTATTTAAGTTTCTGGTCAATACAATTCTAGCATGAATAATAAACACTTATCATGAACAAGGAAATAGGATAATAACCAATTTATTATTGCCTCTAGGGCATTTTCCAACAAGAAGAAGGTAGAGACAAGAGACAATTATGTTTCACAACACATAAAAATAACGTTAGGTGGTCCTCTCGGGCAACAACTTGGTGGTGAGGGTGTGACAGAGCCTAGTTGTTTCTCATCCAGGTGGAGTGTGTTCGTGTGTCATTAGTAGCTTAGGTTGGCTTTTGAGGTGGTTCGGCATCTCATGTGCTTGTTTTTCTTTTCTTTGATCAGCTCATACGATGGTTATCTCAACACCATGTATCTTTTGGCCATAAGGATTTATTTGTAAAGCATGGCAAAACCCTGTTTGGAGAGTGTGCCGAATGAAGAAGGTTAGTCACGGGGTATTGTTGAGGTCAACCATTGGTCACTGTAATGTACAAGTGGTATGTTCACTATGTCAACATAGTTTTGGGTGCAACTCCTTTAAATATCCAGTTCAAGAGAGCTTTGATCGGGGACAAGTGGTTTGCGCGGTTGTATTTGCTAGGTTGATATGCATCACTGATGGTGTCCTAGACTAGGGGGTGCTCGCCACGTCGGCACCCGACCATATGGGGTCGGGCCGAGGACCTCTAAGATTATCAACCAGTGGGTTACGTTCGTCGGGCCAAGGAGAGCCCTGGTGGAAGATTCCATAGACTTACTCCAAGACTTAGAGGTCATCTTCGTTGCGATTATCCTTAGATGTAATCATACTACGTGTAAACCCTAGGAACCCCTAGGATCTATATAAGACAAGGGGTGAGGACCGTAGACAACAACTCTCACACACACAATCTCGTGATAGATTAACATGTAACTTGTACTCCCTCCTAATCAATACAATCAAGCAAGACGCAAGGTATTGTATCTTCAAGAGAGCTCGAACCTGGGTAAATCCTTGTGTCATTTGTTACCATTGTGTCAAGGCTACCGCTCGGGCCTCCCTATCAGAGATGTGCTGGATTTGACTCCATCAATCACCCTTACAAATGAACTGGAGGTATTCCACTGGAAGTTGGCGCCTTTTAGGGTTTTCTCCGTGAAATAAATGTAGGGGATCATTGATAACCCACAAGTGTAGGGTGTCATTGATAACCCACAAGTGTACGGGATCATTTGTAGCATTTTCGATAAATAAGAGTGTCGAACCAAACGAGGAGCTAAAGGTAGAATCAATATTCTCTCAAGTTCTATCGATCCTCGATACAACTCTACGCTCAGGAAACATCTTGGAGTCAGTAACCATCAGTCGAGGGATGGCGCTCCCACCACCTCCATCGCACCTCCTCGGTGATCTCCTAATCTGACCATCAATAAGTGGTTTCTCTCTGATCAATCTCTCCGGCGGTCTCTTTGGATCACGGCAATACCCATCTCCAATGGGTTCTCTTGGTGGCTCCGCCCTTGGCTTGGATTTCTCCAAGGGTGTTCAGTTCGCGGATATGATCTCTAGATCTATTGGTCTAACGGTGCAGCCTGATACTCGTGATCTGCGTTGGGTTTTCCGTGAAGAGGAACGGGTTATCGTAGCACAAAGTGGGTAAGTATTTCCCTCAGTTATGAAAACAAGGTTTATCGAACCAATAGGAATATCAATCCTCAACCATCTTCAGCGGCTGCACACAAATGAACAAACAACTTGCACCCAACGCGGGCAAGAGGGTTGTCAATCCCCTTGATCTCGTTATTTGCAAGCAAATTAGTTGTGTAGATAATTGTAGATAATTGTAAATTTCAAAATAAAATAAAAGGTAAATAAAGGCAACAAGGTAATAGCAACGTTTGTAAACATATAAGTGAAGAGACTCGAGGGCCATAGTTTTCCCTAGCGGCATCTCTTGTAGGCAGCATACGGCGGGTAACAAATTACTGTTGGGCAATTGATAGAAAAGCGGATAGTTATGCGAGTTTCACGGCAATGATCATGTATATATAGGCATCACATCCATAAACAAATAGGCCGACTCCTGCCTGCACCTATTACTATTACTCCACTCATCGACCGCTATCCAGCATGCATCTAGAGTATTAAGTAAAACAGAGTAATGCATGGAGAACGATGACATGATGTAGACAAAGTAAACTCAAGCAATATGAATGAACCCCATCGTGTTATCCTTAGTAGCAACAATACAAAGACGCATCTTGTCCACTACTTTGTCACTGGGATATAGAAACTCGCCAGATTGAACCTACCACAACGCACCACTCCCACTAAAGATAGATCAATCTACTTGGCCAAAGCACATCAATAAATCGGAGAGCATTACGAAGCTATAATGATCATGCAAAAAAGAATCTTAATATTCAGACGTGACTCAAATAATTTTCATGAATAATCTGAACATAAACCCACAATTCATCAGATCCCAACAAACACACCGCACAATAGGATTAAATTGGATAGATCAAAGCGAAGACGCGATGATCATTGTATTGAAGATCAAGAGATATAGAGATTCCATCTAGGTACTAGCTATGGACCCGTAGGTCTGTGGTGAACTACTCACACATCATCATGAGGGCAGCAAGGTTGATGTAGAGGCCCTTTGTGATTGATCCCCCTTCGGCAGGGTGCCGGAACGGAGCTCCAGATGGCCTCGCGACGGAACAAAAACTTGCGGCGGCGGAAAAAGGGTTTCGGGACTGCCTCTGGTGTTTTTAGGGTAGATGAGAATTTATAAGCCAGAGAGGGGCGTCGGGAGACGCCCGAGGGAGGCACAAGCCATCAGGGCGCGCCCTGTTGGCTTGTGCGGCCCTCATGCAGCCCTCGGCCTCCTTACGAAGCTTCTAGGTCTTCTTTCGTTCCAAAAAAAATCATCAAAAAGTTTTGCGGCAATTGGACTTTGTTTGGTACTGTAAACCTGAAAAGTGAAAAACACACAGAAAATAGCAACTGGCACTGGGCACTGAGTCAATAGATTAGTGCTCAAAAATATTATGAATTGGTAAATAAAGACCGAAAAAGTATCCTAGAATGATAATATATCAGCATGGAACCATAAAAAATTATAGATACGTTGGAGATGTATCAAGCATCCCCAACCTTAATTCATGCTCGTCTTCGAGTAGGTAAATGATAAAAACAGAATATTTTATGTGACATGCTATCCATTATGTAATCTTATGCATGTATGCTCATTGAGAAAAGATGAATCAACAAATATTAACATAGCAATATTCAAAGTGTAAGAAACAAAATCATCAATCTTTCAAAGTATACGATCCTCAAGGAATGTTTCCCCCCCCCCCATTCATCTTATTATATTAGCAAGGCATGGCTCCATCTTCACCACATTAATACAAATGTTAAGCATCACGGTGTCCAAGTCTGGCAATTGGATCGTACCTTTTCAATATGCATCAACTTTTTATTCTTCACGCAATACATGAGCGTGAGCCATTGGACATAGCATTTTGGTGGAATAGAATATGGTGGTAGATATCAAAGGGGCAAAAGGTGGAGAATATAGTCTCACATCAACTGGGCGTACCAACGGGCTATGGAGATGCCCATCGATAGATGTCAATGCAAGGAGTAGGGATTGCCATGCAAATGATGCACTAGCGCTATAAGTGTATGAAAGCTCAAATGAAGCTAAGTGGGGTGTGCATCCAACTTGCTTCCTCATGAAGACCTCGGGCATTTGAGGAAGCCCGTCATAGGAATATACAAGCCAAGTTTGTAATAATGAATAGGTAATTCCCACTAGCATATGAAACTGACATATCATGAGACTCTCTACATGAGGAGCATAGTGCCACTTTGAGGCACACGTGTGGTAAAAGATAGTAGCAAAGTCCCTTCTCTCATTTTCTCTCATTTTTTTGAATGGTGGGCTCATTTGGCCTCCCCCGTCTTTATTTTTCATCCGGAGTCTCATCCCGACTTGTGGGGGAGTCATAGTCTCCATCATCCTTTCCTCACTGGGACAATGCTCTAATAATGATGATTTATCACACTTTTATTTACTTACAGCTCGATATGGAGAACTAATATGAAGATATGACTCTGTATGAATGCCTCTGGCAGTGTACCAGGATGTGCAATGATCTAGCATGACACGTATCAAAAATATGATGAACGGTGGCTTTTCTACAAATACTATGTCAGCTCTATATGATCATGCAAAGCAATATGATGATGAACGAACTAGTCATGTGAAGTGACGGTGGGATTTGCATGGCAATATATCTCGAAATGGCTATGGAAATGCCATGATAGGTAGGTATGGTGGCTGTTTTGAGGAAGATATAATGAGGCTTATGTGCAACAGAGCGTATGATGTCACGGGGTTTGGATGCACCGGCGAAAGTTGCACCGATCCTCGAGGTGAGAATGGGCTATGCACGGTACCGAAGAGGCTAGCAAATGTGAGAAGGTGAGATTGCGTATGTCCATAGTTTCACATTAGTCATAAAGAACTCATATACTTATTGCAAAGTTTTATTAGTTTTATCATAAATCAAAGTACTACTCGCATGCTCCGAGGGAAGAGGTTGGTAGGAGTAAACCATCGCGCGTTTCCGACCCGAAACAACACTAGGATTTCAACGAGGAATAGAAATGCTCACACATCATCACCATGCCTCTTTAATTTTTAGATGAACAAAAAGTTAACCTTTCTTACTATCGACACTTCTACGGATCAACAATTATGGACTCACACCTTTTTCATATTACCACATCAATATCATTAACCCACAATTTCTCTATATGTGCTACTTGATGGTTTTGATTATCACTCATCGAATACCTAATATTTTTGGACTAGTCTTATGACCCATGCAATTTACCGTCACTATTTATTAACTCTCAAACAAATATAAGTGAAGACCGAGAGTGAAATTATTTCCATAAAATCTACATGCCACCGTGCTCAAAAAGATATAAGTGAAGTACTAGGCAACTGCTTAGCTCAAAAGATATAAGTGAAGCACATAGAGTATTCTAACAAATTATGATGAAGGTGTGTCTCTCTTAAATAGGTGTGTCCAGCAAACAATTATTGTGGAAAACTGTAAGTAAAAGCAAAACAAAAGCAAACGACGCTCCAAGCAAAACTCATATCATGTGACGAATAAAAATATAGCTTCAAGTGACATACCAATGGATTGAGACGAAAGAGGGGATGCCTTCCGGGGCATCCCCAAGCTTAGATGCTTGACTGTTCCTTAAAATATTACCTTGTGGTGCCTTGGGAATCCGCAAGCTTAGGCTCTTGCTACTCCTTATTCCTTTGTCCATCGCAATAACACCCAAAACTTGAAAACTTCAATCACACAAAACTCAACAAATCTTCGTGAGATCCGTTAGTATAAGAAACATATTGCATACTTTAGGTGCTGTTATAAATTGATTATTATTTCATAATTTCATAATAGGTACTTTATTCTAACTTCTCCATGGCTTATACCCCTCGATACAATCCATAGCATAATCAAACAAGCAACTATGCAAGCAAAAACAGAATTTGTCTAAAACAGGACAGTCTATAGCAATATGTAGAGAACCTATACTTATGTAACTCTAAAAATTCTTAAAAAATAGTTCAACCTCTAGAATTTGTATATAAATACTTTGTAAAAATTTCAGATCATTATCACGCTCCAGTAAAAAACGAAAATTCATGTACTGGAGTCAAAAGTTTTTGTTTTGTTTCAGCATCGATTCTACTCATCTTGTGTGTCATCCCAAAGGCTTTACTTGGCACAAACACTAATTTAAACACAAAAACATAATAATTATAGAGTAAATAATCATGTTATAAAAAACAAACAGAAAGTTTAAAGCAAAAAATTTAAAGATAACTATTGGGTTGCCTCCCAACAAGCGCTATTGTTTTATGCCCCTAGCTAGGCATAATGCATAGTTTCAAGTATTGTCATCTTTGACACTCCACCCATAAGTGGCTCTCATGATTGATTCATAAGGTGGTTTAATTCTCTTTCTAGGTAAGTGTTCCATACCTTTCTTTAATGGGAATTGGAACCTTATGTTTCCCTCTTTCATGTCAATGATTGCACCTATAGTTCGTAGGAAAGGTCTTCCAGGTATTATGGGACAAGTAGGATTGCAATCAATATCAAGCACAATGAAATCTAAATGCACATAATTTTTATTTGCAATAATAAGCACATCATTAATTCTACCTAGAGGTTTCTTAATGGTAGAATCCGCAAGATGCAAGTTAAGGGAACAATCTTCAATATTAGTGAGACCAATCACATCACAAAAAGATTTAGAAATAGTTGAAACACTAGCACCAAGGTCACACAAGGCATTGCATTCATATTTATTTATCTTTATTTTGATAGTAGGTTCCCACTCATCATGCAATTTTCTAGGAATAGAAACTTCAAGCTCCAGTTTCTCATCATAAGCTTTTATCATAGCTTCTACTATATGTTCGGTAAAAGCTTTATTTTGTTCATAAGCATTGGCTGAGCTAATAATGGATTGCAACAAGGAAATACATTCTACTAAAGATCAATTATCATAATTAACGTACTTGTAATCCGAAAATAGTGGGCACATCACTAGTCAAAGTTTTTTCCTCTCCAAACCCACGTTTTTCAGTTTTAGCATCAAAATCATCACCCTCCAAGCAAACGAGACGCTTATCAACTAGAGTTGACTCGTCTCCAGTCCCTTTATCATTTATATTCAGAGAGTTAAATAAAGATTCAATAGGATAAGTACCAATCATTTTAAGATCCTCATCATGATTCCCAATGGGTAAGGATTCCGGTTTAGCGGGCATCCTATTCACTATAGTAGTTTGCTTATCGGAGATCTTACCCAACAACTCTTCAGTTTGCACAAATTGTGATTGGAGATTAGACACTTCCTTATTAACCTCATCAAGTTGCTTGCTAATAGCGTCAAGCAACGTTGAATGTTCCTTAATTTCAGAAGCGAAGGATTTATTATGCTCATATTGTGAAGTCATGAAAGATTTCATAGAATTCTCTATTTCCGAAATTCTTTGGTAGTAAGAGATATTGTGGAATCTATCAGCAAAGTAACAAGCAAGACAAGTAAACTAGCAAGCAAAAAAGTAAACTAGTAACAAGCAAAGAAAAATATTTTTGTATTTTTGATTTTTATGAGACAAACTAAATATAACAGCAAATAAAAAGATAAATAAGTGAATGAAAATTTGTGTGAAGTAACTTGATAGTTGATGATGATATTCCCCGGCAACGGCGCCAGAAATCCTTCCTGATACTCGTGATCTGCGTTGGGTTTTCCGTGAAGAGGAACGGGTTATCGCAGCACAAAGTGGGTAAGTATTTCCCTCAGTTATGAAACCAAGGTTTATCGAACCAATAGGAATATCAATCCTCAACCGTCTTCAGTGGCTGCACACAAATGAACAAACAACTTGCACCCAACGCGAGCAAGAGGGTTGTCAATCCCCTTGATCTAGTTATTCGCAAGCAAATGAGTTGTGTAGATAATAGTAAATTGCAAAATAAAATAAAAGGTAAATAAAGGCAGCAAGGTAATAGTAGCGTTTGTAAATATATAAGTGAATAGACCCGGGGGTCATATTTTTCCCTAGCGGCATCTCTCATGTAGGCAGCATACGGTGGGTAACAAATTATTGTTGGACAATTGACAGAAAAGCGGATAGTTATGCGATTTTCACGGCAATGATAATGTATATATAGGCATCACATCCATAAACAAATAGGCCGACTCCTGCCTGCACCTATTACTATTACTCCACTCATCGACCACTATCCATCATGCATCTAGAGTATTAAGTAAAACAGAGTAATGCATGGAGAACGATGACATGATGTAGACAAAGTAAACTCAAGCAACATGAATGAACCCAATCGTGTTATCCTTAGTAGCAACAACACAAAGACGCATCTTGTCCCCTACTTTGTCATTGGGATATAGAAACTCGCCAGGTTGAACCTACCACAACGCACCACTCCCACTGAAGATAGATCAATCTACTTGGCCAAAGCACATCAATAAATTGAAGAGCATTACGAAGCTATAATGATCATGCAAATAAGAATCTTAATATTCAGAGGTGACACAAATACTTTTCATGAATAATCTAAACATAAACCCACAATTCATCAGATCCCAACAAACACACCGCACAATAGGATTACATCGGATAGATCAAAGCGAAGATGCGATGATCATTGTATTGAAGATCAAGAGATAGAGAGATTGCCATCTAGGTACTAGCTATGGACCCGTAGGTCTGTGGTGAACTACTCACACATCATCATGAGGGCAGCAAGGTTGATGTAGAGGCCCTCCGTGATCGATCCCCCTCTGGTAGGGTGCCGGAACGGAGCTCCAGATGGCCTCGCGGTGGAAGAGAGACTTGCGGTGGCGGAAAAAGGTTCTCGGGACTGCCTATGGTTTTTTTAGGGTAGATGAGAATTTATAAGCCAGAGAGAGGCGTCGGGAGATGCCCGAGGGAGGCACAAGCCATCAGGGAGCGGACCCCCCTGGGGCGCACCCTGTTGGCTTGTGCGGCCCTAGTGCGGCCCGCGACCTCCTTTCGAAGCTTCCAGGTCTTCTTTTGGTCCAGAAAAAATCATCAAAAAGTTTCGTGACAATTGCACTTCGTTTGGTACTGTAAACCTGAGAAGTGAAAAACACACAGAAAACAGCAACTGGCACTGGGCACTAGGTCAATAGGTTAGTGCTCAAAAATAATATGAATTGGTAAATAAAGACCCAAAAAGTATCCTAAAATGATAATATATCAGCATGGAACAATCAAAAATTATAGATACGTTGGAGACGTATCACAGCCATGGAGGTTTGGGATCTTTCACAATGTTTGTCTCATTTAACAGGCATTGATTTCGTTCGACAGAAGATTCTGTGGCAGCGGCTTTGGAATCGGCCATTGGTGGATCAACAATTGAGTTCCTAGTCTCTCATCTCAAGGACAAAGTCTTCACCTTCAATGTCTCATCCAAGAAGGTCGGCTTTTCTATTGTTGATCTTTGGTCTTTTGCTTGCTCACAGTTCAAGTGTTATTTTCATCTTTGGGGAAATGGTGGACCTAATTGGATTAGGGAGCTCAAGATCTGGAGAAAAGAGTGTGATGTTGAATGGATTTTTATTAGTCCTACTAAGCGTCGATCTGCTATGGGACTTCTAGCCATGCATAAACCCCCCATTAGATCATCTATTAAAAGTGCTAGTTCCGTGAAAAAGAAGCTGTCTTTTGCTACTTTCCACAACTATCCGACGTGTCGGGGGTATAGATACCCAGTGACTCAAGATGAAATTGAAATACTCTCCAAGGATGCGGGATATGCCATTTCAGCTCATGAACATGTTATCATTTGTCCTCCGCTACCTGTTGAAATGCATTGGATGGTGGCTAGACCACCCATTGTTTTTGGCACAGTTAATTCTTTGTCGGTGATCCAGGATACGACGGTTCAATCGTCGGATAGGGTTTCTTCATCGCCGGCAATTGTTTTTGGGACTGTTGGATCTCCGGTGATCTGCCCCCGATTGGCACGAGATTCTAGTGCTGATCGGGAGGCGCATTCGACGCCTAATCTGTTGGGCGGGATTCCAGGAATTTCAAACTCCCCGTGTGGGTTGTTATCTTCCCCGGATCCTGGGCTAGCCCATTCTAAGGCCACTTTTGGACATAATCAAACTGGGCCTGGTTTACTAGTTCCTTTGACCCAAGAGGCAGATAGTTCTTTTAATAACTTGCTTAATGATATGGTCAACGAAATCCTAACATGTCAAATTTGTTCTCGAGTTGGTCATTTTGCTGCTAACTGTCCAACTGAATTGATTTGCTTGGCATGTTCGAGGAAAGCCACCATAGGCGGGATTGTGATAGGATTGCCCAGGAACATGGTTTATTTTGGAGGCAAAAATTATCACAATTGGAATTCACGGACCCCCAATACTTCTAGTGATGCGGTTAGCCCCACTAGGCAGCTCTGTCGGACGCTTCGTGCTTCCCTGCAACTCCTGTCCTGTCTAGTCCTATCAGCGCCCGACCAAAAAAAAACCCTTTGGTACTCCACCGGCAACTCCGCCGCCTCCTCCCGCTTTTCCACCTTGTCTGCTGTTGCCGTCGACCATCGCCAACTTTCCTCTTGATCCTCATCGAGACATCCCTACCGGCCACCATATTGTGGATGGAGGCCCTCTTCGCCTCCCGCAGACTTTTGTCAAGCCGCATGCTCCTATTGTTCGCCGTCACGAGGAGTATATGCTTGCTGAAGTAATGCCAATCCTGTCGCCAGATGAGGTGGGGCAGATGGATGAGGCGGTGGTTGATCTTCTCGAGCTGCGTGGAGTTCATGTCATGTCAGCTCAGCCTTGGATTTCAAGTGTTGGTTTCTTTCGTCTTCAAGATGCTGTAGTCCGCTATACTCTGCTTCAGCTTCCACCACTCCCCCTCGGTAATGATAGATTTGTCTGAGTCATGAAGCATGATGAGGGAGGTCGTTTCTGTGGGGCTCAGGGCTTTAGAGATGGTTGTTTGATATTTTTGGGTATCCCATTAGAACTGCGTACTACTGAAAATATTCAAGAGGCAGTTAACACCTTTGGGAAATTTCAGCATTGGGTCAGTGATGATCCATACTTGGTTCGGACTATTGTTTTTGCTTTGTTTTCGAATGATATCTTTGTACCCCGAGATGTGGTCTTCTCTGATTATGCTCATAGGGGCGGGGCGGAGGTGTCGTGGACAGTGCCATGTTATATATTGGGTGCAAATTTTGTTGAACAAATGTCGGAAGATTAAGACCAGATGCCAATCAATGGTAATCCTCATCCTTTTCCCGGAGTGTTTATGCCTAAGGAGCACAATTTTGTTTTTCTCCGTTTCCTGCCCTTGGATGGAATGATCTACCTCCAGTTCTGCCTCCAATGCATGATCATGTTGATGAGGATAATTGGGGACATGGGCATTGGGGAGATGATGCCCCAGACTAGCAACAAGAAGAAGATGTCCTTGTGCAAGACCAAGAGTCTATGGTGATTGACCAGCCATCGGGTTCCAGTTCTGTGAATGAGGTTTTTCAGCAACAGGAGGTATTCCCAGCCCAAGATAAGGGTTTTCCAAAGCAGGCCAATGACAATGCTCTAGCAATTATTACATATCAGCCTCCAGTTATTCAGATTGAGCAAATCTTTGATGGTGATGTCAGACTTGTGTATGGCCCTCCCATGCCGTCAGAATTAGCATGGAAGAGATCTTTTCAGACTCTGCTGAATTGTGATATTATGACTAAAATTCCAAAACCCTTGCCAGATAAACTCATGCAGCCTCAGATACTTTCCAAGCGATCATGGGCCCGGGATTTTGATGATGCGGAAGTTCTTTATAGATTGGAATGGAAGGAGGCCCAGCTGGCTAGCCCAAGCAGGCCCATGAGTCATGTGGCCCGAACTTTGCTTCCTATGCTTGATTCAGTTTCTGAAGATACTGAAGTTCTGTCAGCTCAGGAGTTTTCATCATTGGTGCCCAATTCCCAGCCTGATCAAAAGGCGAGTGCAATCTATGATGAAGCGTTTTATTTCTCTGCTACATCAGTGACCAAACTAGCAATGCGTCAATGCAAGGCTTTGGCTCCCACTCCAATGGTGGAGTCATCTGTTCATCATTGTACCAGGGGATCTATCAAGAGGAATGGGTATAAGCCTGTCTTCCAGGAACTAAAGTCTGAGCCAAAAAAGAAGAGGCCACGCTGCAAGCCCTTTCCTGATGCTGGATGCTCTCAGCAAGACCCTGACACTGACAGTGGCCTACCTCAGGTGGTGCCACCTACACCAATCAAGGAGATCCAGAGAATTGGAGGAGAGCTTGGCATTGCCCCTGAGAAGTTAACTATGGAACGGCTTATGGCCACATCTGCAGAGGACAAATCAGTTTCTTCTGATCATTAGTGCATTATATCTGAAGAGGGTTTGGCACGCCCATAAGTTGGACTCTGTCTCAGTGACTTGTTTGATCTTTTGTTTTACTATAATTATCTGCTACTATATCTTTTGGGTCCGTAATGCTTTTGTGTTTGTTTTAATGAGTAACAATACTCTTAGAAACTGGAATGTTCTCTGTTGGAATGTGCATGGTCTAAATTCAGCATTCTGAAGCCCTGACAAAACCTTTTACAGAGGAGGAGATGGATTCAATTGTCAAATGTATGCCCATTGATAAAGCACCTGGCCCCGATGGTTTTAATGGGCTTTTCCTCAAAAAGTGTCGGCACATTGTTTGTAAGGATTTTTATATTTGGCATATGAGTTCTTTGATGGTCAGGCCAGGTTGGAGAACATTAATGGTTCCTAAGAATAACTCTCTTGAGACTGTTGGGGACTACATGCCAATTTCTTTGACTGGTTTGGGTATCAAGTTCCGTACTAAAATGGCTGCTAACAGCTTTCAAGAGGTTATTCTCAGTTGTGTTCATAAGAACCAGTATGGGTTTATCAAAACTAGAACTACCATGATTGTATTGGTTGGACTTTGGAATATCTGCATTAGTGCCATCAATCTAGGAGACCCATCCTCATCCTCAAACTGGATTTTGAAGGCTTTTGATTCTATTGAACATGAGGTGATCCTGCAAATTTTGAAGTATAACTGCTTCAACTCCAAGTGGAGGAATTGGATTCAGCAGTTTCTTTCTACTGGGATCTTTAGTCCTCCTTGATAGGGTTCCATGAAAACAATTTAGGTGTAAAGCAGGAGTGAGGCAGGGGGACTCTATCTCCCCCTTGTTGTTTGTGCTTGCTGCTGACCTCTTGCAAACAGTGGTCAATGACATGTTGAATAGAGGAGAAATCCAGCTGCATATCCTCTGTCATGATAAGGATTTTCCTATCATAGAGTATGCCGATGATACTTTGATCATCTTTCCTGCGGTGGAGGAGCAGTTATTAGCTCTTAATAAAATGTCAATGGTTTTCTCACAATCTACTGGTTTGCATATTAACTATCATAAATCCTTCATGGTGCCCATTAATGTTTCTAAGGCTGAAACTGATAGACTGGCCAATGTTTTTGGTTGCAAGGTGGTTTCAATGCCCTTTACTTACTTAGGGCTTCTAGTTGGCACCACCAAACCTAAAATGGAAGACCTAATGCCTCTTGTCAATTGCATGGAAAGGAGGATGCTTGCTGGTTCATCTTTTCTTGCCCAGGGTGGCAGATTATAGTATTTTAATTCAGCTCTATCCTCTCTACCAATTTTCTCCCCTTACAGTTTATCCATCCCTCCTGGTATTCTCAAGTAGTTGGAGAGAATCTAGAGGCAGTGTTTTTGGACAAGGAATAGTCAGGAGCATGCACCCTTCTTAGCTGCTTAGGATCTGATCTGTAGGCCCAAAAATAAAGGAGGTTTGAGAATCCTCAATTTGGGTCTCCAAAATGCTACTTTGCTAATGAAACATGCCAGCAAATCTCTCGATTGAGCTGACTTGCCTAGGGTGAATCTGATTTGGAACACTTATTATCATGAGAGAGTTCCTCAGGCAATTGAACCGTGTGGGTCCTACTGGTGGAAGAACATTCTTAAATTGTTGGATAATTTCAGAAAAGTAACTTGGGTATAGGTTAATCAAGGAGACACAATTTTGTTCTGGCAAGACAAATGGAAGATTGGTGACTCAGTTGTCCCACTGAAAGAGAGGTTCCCTAGGTTTTTCTCTTATTTCAAGGATCCATGGTCTATAGTGAAGGAGGGATTTAGTGTGATGACCTGGTCAATGGTTCAATTTACCTTTATCTGATCAAGCTTTTGTAGAGTTGAAAGTGATTAAATCATTGATGAATAATGTTGAATTGAAGGAAAACCAGCTAGATGTCTGGTGTTGGCAAGGAACTGTTAAGCCATATACACCAAAGATGTTCTACACTTTTGCTCATAGATCTGTCTCTTTCAATCCTTTGCTCAACTGGATTTGGGCTAGCTGTTGTACTTTGAAGATTAAAGTTTTTGCTTGGATGCTCATCATGGATAGATTGAACACCAAAGACATGGTTGAAAGGAGGCACTCGCACCTGGATGATGGTGTCAATTATAAGATGTGTCATGCACAGGTCAAGGAGGACATGGATCATCTGTTCTTCTCTTGTATGTTTAGCCAGAGGATTTAGAATTACCTGCAAAATTGATTGGGGGGTTGGAGATGACATGTCTGCTTCTACCTTACATGCTAGAAGATATTTTGGTAAACCTTTTTTCACACAGGTGGTCTTCACTGCGTGCTGGCACATCTGGCTGGTCAGGAATGCAAAGATCGTCATGCACATTAGGCTAAGATTTCATGCGTGGAAATCAGGTTTTGTAATAGATATATCTCTGTTGGCTCGTAGAATAAAGCCCAGGTTTAAGGAAGACCTTGTTCGGTGGGTGTCCTTCCTACCCCCTTGAGTTCTTTCCTGTTTTCCTCCTTAGGATAGGTAGATTAGATTTTTCTTCTCTAGTTATCGAGGTAACCTTGTAACTTTTTTTGTATTTTTGGGGTGTTTAATAAAGCTTTAAGGTTGTGTGGGGGGGGGGGTTCTCCCTACAGTGTCCAGACAAAAAGAACTCTACGCACGCTAACGCTTACTTTAACTAGAACAAGAAATTAAACTAGTTTGTACGTTTTATTGGATAGGTTTGCAAGATAATAAAGAACACGTAAATAAAAGTTAGGGTCTGTTTGGATAAAGAACAATTAATTTAGTATAGCAAGTGTGGAAAAGTGGTGGTAGGTTTGCGAGATTGCCCTAGGCAATTGATAACTAGATCAGTCGTCGTCGTTGCACTTTTATATGTGGGAGAGGCATAAGCTAACACTCTTTCTGTACTTGGATCACATGAACTTATGATTGGAAATCTAGCAAACATCTGCAACTACTAGATATCATTAAGGTAAACCCAACCATAGCCTTAAGTATAAAGTCCCCTTTATCCTATATGCAACAATTCTCTTACTCGGGTTTGGGCTGTCGTCACCCTCGCAATTCACCATAAGCGAATCATGAACATACTACAACACCCTGCAACGGTATCCCTCATGTGTGCGCGACACGGAAGGCACTATAGGACAATACCAAAATAAAACATACAACTCAAACAAATATGATCATCAATGAACCCATACGATAAAAAGAATTTACTCAAATATCATAGGATGGATCCACATCATTGGATAATAATATATAGCATAAAGCATCATGTTTATGTAGGGGGTACAATGGGTTGCGGGAGAGTGGACCTCTGAGTATAGATGAGGGAAGGTGATGGAGGTGTTGATGAAGATGACGGAGCTGTTGGAGTATATCGCTGTCACATGATGTTTTCCCCGACGGCGCTCTGGCACCACCGGGAGAGAGGGCGAGAGAGCCCCCTCCTTCTTCTTCTTGCTTGCCCCCCCCCCTATTTGGGAGGAGGGTTTCCCCTCTGGTCCTTGGCCACCATGGATCCCGGAGGGAAGAAGCCCCCTCCAAGATTGGATCTCTCTCTCTCTCTCTCTCTCTCTCTCTCTCTCTCTCTCTCTCTTTGTGTTTCTTTGTTTCGCGACCCCGTTTCTAGCCGAAAACCGTTTCTTATATTCTTGGAGGTCCATAACTCCATTTGAACTGAAGTTTTAACACGATTTCTCTCTCCATATAAGCTTCCTTGTGCCTGAAGGAGAGATCCAACCGACATACGAGGTGGCCATAAGGGGGCAGCGCATGCCTGGGGGGTAGGGCGTGCCCCCGGCCTTGTGGAGCCTGTGGGCCTCCTCTTCTGTTCATTCTAGCGCCAGAAAATCACATATATTCCATACAAAACTCCGTAAAATTTTATCGCATTTGGACTTCGTTTGATATGGATTTCTATGAAACAAAAAATATGCAAAAAGCAGGATCTGACACTGGGCACTAGATTAATATGTTAGTCCAAGAAATCATATAAATTGTTGCCAAAAGTATGTGGAAATAATAAAATAATGACATGAATCATTCAAAAATTACAGATACGATGGAGACGTATTAGACATCACAATAATAGGTAATGTGTGTATGTGTGTAGGTAAAAATGTGTATCATGGTATATCACAAAACTTGTTAAGGCTCGCTAAGATTTTAACGGCATAAAAGTTGTCAAAAAATCTGAAATAAATATTAGAGCACCACCCTAAGGTAATAAGATGTTCCAATAGAGCGATTGCGAAAATTTGCATGTATGAGTCCTTAGCAAAAAAGACAATCATTTCAGTTCACTGTGACATGAATATATATATTGAAATATTTGTTTTTTTTCTTTAGGACACATACACTCGTATTTTTTTAATTCTATCTATTAGATCATGTTATAATATAGGTGTGTTGGTCTAGTATTTTTCCATAATTTTTTGAAACATTTACACCGTCGAAAACCTTAACTACTTTTGTGGTGAGCTATAGTATTTTTTGCTTTTATTTTCATACTTTAATATTCAAGATTGATACTTGAGCTTTTAATAAATATTTGGTTATGTGCATCAGAATGATGAAGATATGAGGGTGATCCTCCTAGAAAATTGTAATGTATGAACACAAACTGCTATATGGCAACATGAGCATAGTGTGAGGAAATTTAGATGCAGCTAGAGCATCTACAACCGTATTTGGTCACGCCCGGGCACACCCACAGATGTATCTGGACTGCCCCTTATATTTGGTGTCTGACAATCACATACTCAAATCCGAACTCTCAAATACATGCAAATCTATGCATGCCCATCCTACACGTCAATGTCACACGTAAATAACAAATCTCGGTACCGAAACTACACAGTTGTTATATAAAATTGATATTAAGTGTACAACTCAAACATTAACCCTTTGGTTTACATTGTGGGTCCACATATGCTCTACAAGATCACCGAGTAGCTCACGTGCACGTGATGATCTCAAAGATTCTGATGCATCTGGAGAAAGTTCATAAACTGATTTGCATTTTGATCTTTTGGGATATGGACTTGTTCTCTAGGCGCTTCAAAATCATTGGTTTGGGATACCCATCACCCTCGTCCTCGACCATCATATTGTGCAAAATAATACAACATGTTATCAGTTGTCATAAAGTTTTTGATTCCCACATCATTAGAACTCCATGAACAATCCCCAACGACCTTGAAGCACTCCAAATGCCCTCTCCACATCCTTTCTAGTTTCTTTCTGCATTGTTGCAAAGTGGCCTTGTTTGCTGCCTTGTGGTTTAGATATGGTCTTCACAAATGCCGCCCACTGAGGATAGATGCCATCGGCAAGATAGTTCCCCATGTTGTAGCCGTCGCTGTTGACAGTGCAGTTGCAGGACGGCGATTCTCCATTACAAGACTCTTGAATACGGGAGATCATTGAAGCACATTGATGTCGTTATGAGAACCAAGCATTCCAAACAAAGCATGCCAAAATCCATAAGTCATGTGATGCCACTGATTTCAGTATGATGGTGGCCTCTTTGGTGTGACCTTCGTACATTCTATACAAACCTTTGGGGCAGATCTTCCATTGTCAACGCATGCAATCAATTGATCCGAGCATACATGGAGAACCTCTTGCCACTCCAATAGCCAACAACTTTCTTGGTCATGCACATTTGGCTCTTTCAGATACTCTGCTTCAAACACTTGCACCACAGCACAGGCAAACCTGATAGTAGTCTTCATGCATGTGTGCCTCAACTCCCTCCACAATGCGCAAAACAATGGTTTGTGCATACAAAAACGGGGACAAAACCATGGATCATCCGAGAAAGTTGGGTCCGGAGAAAGTAATCCTTGTACAACAACCATGCTCCAGAGACCCTATCCTGATTAATAACTCTTCTCCCTTTGATTGAGCCCTTGAAGTTGAGAATATGATCCACCTGCCGGTTCATTTCCTCTTGCATGCTCATGAGCATGATCATATCCACTTCTTCGTTCGAATACGATGAATCAAAGAATTCATTTTCGATCACTTTATCAAGTTGCATTGGTCCATCGCTTTGTCTGGCGAAGCATTGGAATCCATTGTTTTCCCTTCAAATAAATCAAAAAAAATTGGTCGGACAATGTGTCGAACACATACAGGGCAAGGTGCGGAACGAAAGTTGCCGGACGTGCCGCGGTGGCATCCGGGCCAGTGACGATGTCCGCAATGGCGAGCACGGATGGGGGAAACTATAGTGTCGGTGCGGGCGAAACTAAGGCTTAGAACCGCGGTAGAGCAAGGGTGGCGGTGTGACGCCCCCAATCTCGACCGTACGCTAATCAAACACGCAATGCGTACGACCAAGATTAGGGACTCACTGATTGATATCACAACACAACACTAGACACAAATTAAAGTCATACAGCTTCATATTACAAGCTAGGGCCCTCGAGGGCTCGAATACAAAGCTCGACAAGCACGAGTCAGCGGAAGCAAATAATATCTGAGTACAGACATAAGTTAGACAAGTTTTGCCTTAAGAAGGCTAGCACAAACATAAGCAGCGGATCGAAAGAGGCGAGGCCTCCTGCCTGGGAACCTCCTAACTACTCCTGAGCGTCGGCATTCTCCACGTAGTAGTAGGCTCCAGCGGGGGTGTAGTAGTCGTCTCCAGCGTACTCCATCTCCTGGGCTCCATCGTCTGAACGCGGCATCGTATCGAGGGGGAAAGGGAAAGCAAAGCAGCGGTGAGTACTCATCCAAAGTACTCGCAAGACTGACATCAGAACTATGCTAAGTATGCATCAGTATCAAGGAATGGGGTTATATCTGGGTTGACTACAGAAAGCAAGAATAGGGGGAGAGGCCTAGTCCTATCGAAGACTAGCATCTTCAGCATCTTGCAGCATTAGAAGAGAGTAGACTGGTATCTCAATATATATTCATATTATTGTAGCAATTTTATTAAGTAACCACGCCCAGAGATTCTTCCTCGACTCCCTGCGAGGAAGCAATCTCGGAGCCACAATTCATTTCAAATTAAATCACAATTATAGTTGTATAAGGTCAAGGCACAACTCCAAGTCGTCCTGTTACCGTGGACACGGCTATTCAAATAGATTATTCATCCCTGCAGGGGTGCACCACATATTCCCCAACATGCCTGAGTCACCTCCGGCCGGACACACTTTCCTGGGTCATGCCCCGCCTCGGGATATCAGCACGTCATCGCCCCACCTAGGCTCAACGAAGAGGCCAGCCCGCCGGTCTAAATCCTAAGCGCGCAGGTTCGTGGGCCCACTTGCCCTTGCACTCCTGCACGATGCGTACGCGGCCGGAAACAGACCTAGTACACTCCAGTCCAAGAGCTGCACCGTCCAGTCCAATCCGTCGCGCGCCGCTCCATTGCTGACGTCCGAAGAGCTTCGGCTGATACAACGACGCTGAGTACCCATAACTTCTCCCACGTGAAGGTTAGTGCGTATTAAGGCCAACGACCTAACTCAGATCAAGTACCCAACCCATTAGCATTTTATTAATGCGGAGCAAGCGCGACCCATAAAGTGTGGTCCCATCACCCCGTCTTGAGGATGTGTGGCAAGGGCCTCTCCTGCCCGTCCACGCCTCAACATAACCCGGATGCCTTACCGGCGCATCCCACCACATCTCACACACGGGTACCCTTGGGGCCGACCCGTCTCAAGACTGTCGGGAACTCAGGTCCACCTCAACCAGGGTGGAACCGCCTGTCCCTCCAGTCCCGTCTTTCACATGTAAACAATGTAAAGTTAAAGTAACTGTGTGTTTATACACCAAGTGGATATACGAGGAATCACCCTCGATGGATCCCACTCGAGGTATGTGTATGACAAGAGTCGCTATCGATAAATGGGAAGGAGGAATCACCCTCGATACCCACGACCGACTAGCTATGCTACAGAATTAACACCGGGAGTGCTAAGTGAGGTATCACCCTCGGCACCCGGTAGTAGCTCTGCAGTGCCATACTTAAGGGTTGACCGAGTCTTCGAGTCTTCGGGTCGTCGAGTCGTCGATGAAGAAGCAAGGGCAACTGGGACTAAGGGGTCACTGGGGATTCATTGATCAACCTATACTAAGCAGTTGATATGATTGCAGGTATAGTATCAGTTTATCAAAAATAGGCTATGCATCAGAATAGGAGCTAGCTAATACAGTATCAAAATCTAATGCAAGAATAAGAGGGAAAGGAATAGGCGATATCGGAATGCTCAAGGGGGGTTGCTTGCCTTGCTGCTCTGCGGCAAAGGCCTGATCGTCAACGGCGTAGTCGTACCCGGCAGCACCGTCAGTCTCGGAGGCTACCAGAGAGAAGAGGGGGAAGAAACAATAAATACAAGCAAACAGATGCAACACGATGCATGACATGGCAATACGCAGTGCTAGGGGTAGTCTAACGCAGTACTACACGTAGCAGACGGAGCGGGAGAATATCTGACGATATTTCCCGGGTCTTTGGATTTGTCGGACAGACGATCCGGAGGGGAAAATTTCCATGTTTGCTATGCTAGGAGCATGTAACAGGTGAATGCATGGCATATTCAGATTCTTTGGATTTTTCTGATCATTTTTCATATATAAATTATTTTCAACCGAGTTACGGTTTAAAAGATATGATTTTCTAAAGTTTTTATTAATTTCTGGAATTATCAGAATTAATATTAATTATTAAATACGAATTATCCAAAACAGTAATTTGTGACGTCAGCATGACGTACTGATGATGTCAGCAGTCAACAGAGCGATGGACCGGTCAAACCTGACCAGTGGGTCCCACTGGTCAGTGACTGAACTAAATAAACCGAGTTTGATTAAACTAATTATCCTAATTAACTGGTGGGCCCGCACTGCCAGTGACTGATTAGTCTCACTAAATTTTATTTAAACCTAATCCAGATTAATTAACTGCGGGACCCACACGTCAGTGGCCCACGTGTGCCCAGTCAGCAGTTGACTGGGTCAACCCAGTCAACTGGGGCCCGTGGGGCCCACTGTCAGTCTCACAGGAGGCTGCCACGTCGGCGCCTGGTCAGCGTCGCCGGGATTTCGCCGCCGGCGACCATTCCAGCGGCGGCGCGGCTCGGGAGGTGGTCGGGATTCGTCCTCCGGCCACCATTTCGCGCGTGGTCAGAAGCGTTGGATCGGCCGCAGTGCGGTGCGTCCATTGGTGGTGGTGGCGCGGCCGGGGACGGTGTGTCGCGACGGCGGCGAGCTCATCGGCGGATGCCGGAGTTCGGTGGTGGGCGGAAACGGCGCGAGAGCTCGCGCAGGAGCGAAAGGAATAGCTAACGGGGAACTACAGGTCACGGTGAAGCTAACGGGCACGAGCGCGTGGCCATTTGGTCGCCGAAGGCTCGCCGGTGACGAGCTCGTGCGGCAGCGGGCTCGGGCACGTTGGGGAACGACGTCTACAGGCATGGGAAAAACACGGGGAGAGAAGGAGAGGGACGCAGTGCTCACAGCGCAGCCGTAGGGAGTGACAGCGAGCTCGGGGAGGGCTCGACGGCGGCGAATCGGGGCTGCGATCGACGGCGGACGTAGGTGGAGGAAGAGCTCGGGGAAGACGCGGTGGCAGCTCCGAGCTCCAACCAGTCGAGGTAGGCGGCGTAGCCGAGGACGGCGGCGACGCTGGACACGGCGGAGCGGCGATCCGGACTCGGTGGCCGTGAAGACGAGCGAGGCACGGTGGCGGATGCGTTCGGTGGCGACGGGGAGCGAGCGAGAGAGGGCGAGAAAGTAGTGGGGGGAGAGCTAGGGTTCCAGGACGCCGCGGGGCCCTTGTAGGCGGCGGGGAACCGGCGGATGGGCGCCAGGGCGACGGGGGCGGCCGGTGGCGAGCATCGCCGTGCCCACGTCTCCCCCCGTGAGCAGGAGGAGGAAGACGAGGGGGAGATGGGCTAGGCCAGCTCGCAGGTGGGCTGGGCCTGGCACTGTTCCGCTGGGCCTAAGTGCACAGGAACCTTTTTCTGTTATTTCTCTTTTCCTTTTCTGTTTTCTTTTACAGCTTTGGTTTCATTTATTTTCTGCCATATTTCTTCACAACAAAAATGCTTGCCATGGTCCATAAAACACTTGGCAATATTTCACATGGCCACACCAAGTTTGGGGATTTTTTGAATATGTTTGCAATACCCATTTGAATTTAGAAGCACTTTAAATTGATTTAATCTACTGTTATTGATGGTGGGGTCCACACCACATGTTTGGTGATGTTGTTTTCCCCAACATCATTTGTTTTGTGATTTTTCACAAGTGTGCAACATTTTTCCCTTGCTGTTTGCCAAATTATTTTATCACCATAAAATTCAATTGGCTTTTGAAGTGAAATTTAGATTGAGATATGAATTTTTAACTGGATCATATCCTGTTTAGCCAAATGATTAGGCACTGATCATGGTCATCACTGTGCTTAATTACAATGATCACTGTAGTACAAAACCAGGGTGTAACAATTCTCCCCTACTAACAAGAATTCTCGTCCCGAGAATTAAGAGGTAGAGGTAAGGGGGCAAAGTTTAGGTTACGAAACTCTAACGGATCTTCTCGTTCTTGGTTGCTCTTCTTTAAGAAGTTGATGCCTTCCACTGATGTCTTCATTCCTCCGTTTCAGGTCAACTTGAATAAGTCTTCATCTTTTCTTCGGGATCTTCATCGTCCTACGAATGCGATAAGAGGGAAAACTCTGGAAGAACGAATCTAACCAACGCTGGGCATCTGACGGTGAACCCAGGAAGATTACAAGAATTATTCCTCAAGTTGTAACTCAGGGAAATCATTGAGAGCAAAAAGCAATGGTCCAAAGTTTCAAACGGGTAGGCAATCAATTGATGCCTAATCTTAAAGCGAAAGGGGAGGGGGGGTTCAGGGCAACGAGAATAAATATTGCGTCTGATATTTGAATAGATCATCCCCTGGACGGTGGCTCGGGAATTAAAAACGAAACCAAGTGTAAAGGATACCTTGGAATCAAAGATGTACAGGAGAGTCATGTTTCGATCCTGTGGAACTGAGGGTTATGGGCCGACCATGTGGTTAAGAGCAGGAAGAGCGGTGACAACTTGCACGGTCATGAAAGAAGACGTGTCAGAGGATAGCTGGTCAGATATGTTGGCAACAACATCGGTACCAAGGGCGGGGGACGAATAGAACCATTTTCCTGCTCGTAGAAACGAGGCGGACCAATAGGCAAAGTTCTCGTCCACCGGCGGTTACCGGAATGTTATCAACAATAGTAACAGGATCTTACTGACAGACTTGTTTACCGAGGTGTTTACCTAAGCAAAGAATTATTACTGCTTAGATCATATAATCTCAAGAAAGGTTAAACAGACCAATGGAAAGGAAAATGTGATTATTAGATCAACCAGACCAATGGAAAGGAAAATGTGGTTATACTCAAGTTTTAGGAGTATATCTTTCCCAAGGAAAACAGAGCATGATATACATGACAGAATAGCAAGTAGATAACCATTTAGGTAAAAGGGGCGAGGAAAATCCATGACATGCCCATACAATGGGGTTTGAATAATTTATCAAGAAACAATTAGCATTGAGCTTACATTATTCCTTTTGATGATCGATATACCACATCCATGCTTCGGGATAGCAATGATATGGTGTTTTCGAGTAAAGGATGGAGCTTGGATACACAATGATCCAGTAGGAACAACTTATAAAATAAGTCTTACAATTCCCCCATGGAAGAATGGCAACCCTAGCTGAACAAAGCATTATAACAATAGGTCATCCGGCCAGGTGTGCTAGCTACAACATCACCTTACCGAGTAATAAAGACCAAAGTTATAATTCTTGATAATGTTCCAACCATCATACCTGTCCGAGATTCAGATCTGGTTGGTGCCAGGATACTTCAGACATAGAAGGCCTGAGAAGAAAAGGATGCAACACAGATCTACGAGATGATGTTGCAAGAATCTCGGAATGAATGACAGAAGCAAGCCTTGAATCATTAGCCAGGCTGTAAGACATATGAACACAAGGTCAAGACATTCGTGCCCACATGGAAGTTTCTAGAATGGAAAGCAATCAAGTTCTGGTTGGGGACCATCATAGAGGATATCAAAGTTCCATGTGTAAGCCTGGATTAGCTCTTACAAGGAACTTCTTTTTTTCCAGATCAAATCAATCAGTGGCTTGGCGTGCTAAGAAATACATATGGAGTGAAGGTAGCAAATCTAGCAAACCATAGAACGCTTCACACATGCATGAATGAATTGGAACGATTCCAAAGGAAGCGAAGTAAAAACCTTCTCATAATCACAACGGCAAGATGTACGTGAACTTAGAGAAAAACACTTCTTTTAACAAACATATTCTTCATGAGTTAGGCACAAAGATAATGTTTTCAAGGTTTCCAAAACTAGCTTCAATGTTCATCATGAACCACGAGAGAGAAGAGGATGTGGCTGATGGGCTCAGCAACAATTCGTCAAGATTCCCACAAAGAAGGATCTCCACGATTGAGTGAACAAAACCAGATGATATATTGAGGTATGTCCGAAGGAAACATCCACAATTAAACATTAATCGATAGGTGCACCCGAAATACAGGCTAAGTAGCACGACCAATGTTAGAGTGCTGACTCAACAGCCAATACACTAAGAATGGACTTATTGTTCATTAACTCCAAGGTGATAGAGTTGGTATGCCATAAGTATTGAATTTACACATCACATTCCATTTGTTAGTATTCCGGTTAGAAACAACACGGGAACAAAGAAATGAAAGGTGATGGCAAGGATGTCGCCAACGACAACACCAATTACCACGGACAAGGATGCTACCCTCATCATGAATTTAATTGATATCCTAGAAGAGCCCAGAATGCTGATGAGGATCACGACACATTTGCCGAGAAGTCTCTTGAAGATGTAATCGATCAGCGATGACATCAAGCACAGAAATGATGAAGCGAAGGGTGGTCGGAACCACAGTTTAGAGTGCTAGCTCAGAGTCGAAATTGCCTTCAAGACAACCAACATGACGTTGCAAACTCGATGTAAGCTTAGAGCACTGTTGGAATTGTGTTCCGGGGATGAAGGATATAAATAGCATGGTCAAGCCTTAGCATGACGATGATGATGTAGCCAAACAGCTTGGAAAGACATGATTGTGTACAACTCATAACCAAAGAAGATTACTAAGAGTTGTCGAATCGCAATGCGTACTCGATTCAGATATCAGTGTCCTTGATTGTCCAACAACTCAGAACACGAGGAAACTGGAATCAGTGATACATCATAGTTGATTAGGAGCTCATAAGAAGTTATAAAGCTCCGTGATATTTATCAAGATACCAGGGATAATACTCGGAGATAGATCAGAATAGAGGTTAGACTAACGTATTGATCGGTGGAAGACAAGCACTTTAACTTGTCTGAGAATGAAATCAAAGTAGAACAACATGGTCGGAACCACGATTGCAAAGGACAAGATCAAAGATACAATATCAAATCATACAATGAATGATTATATGAAAGGAGAAGCTTGTATGATAAGATCAACATCGTTTCCATGGGCATGAACACAAGGTTCAAGGTCGACTCCCACTTCATCAATGCATCACCTTCCATTTACACCTTGCCTTTGATGAAGTTGTAGTTTTGAAAGTTTAACTGGCAAAACACCAGGAGAGTATGACTCGTGAAAACTGTCGGGTTCACACGAATTAAGGAAGGCATAGGTCCAACCCATCGGGGCATCTTAGGAACATATACCACAAGCTTCAAGAGTAATTAACACATTCTTGACAACAGAGCATGGCTGGAAAAAGTATAGGATACCACTTATAAGAGGGAGAAGACACAATTTACCAATAGCATCATGTATCAGGGGACGAACATCACAAGAATTTTGAATGTGAAGGATGGTATCGGATAATAACCCAACACTGGGTCTGGCGGTCCACAAAGGAATGTAAGGCATCAGTTGATAGAACATCCAATAATTCGATGCTTAAATAACCAAAGGAATTAAGATTTCCAAATTGGTGTATCGGAAACAGATGTTCCGATCAAATACAAGTAAGATGAAAGGACTTAGATGGGCAATCAATCAAGGTTGATTTGTCGGGAACCAACTCATGTTTGGAAAGACGTCTGAGCCGGACGGATAATTTATGATAAACAACTGATGACTGCGTGCATTCACACACAGGTTGAATCAATAAAATCAAAAGAAAAACCACAAAGGATTTACTTAAAATTGCTAGACACATGGAATTAACCATAATGCAAACCGGCGAGAAAGGTTAAGAGCAAAAGGCTACTGAGGATTTCGGGAGATCGAATAGCAACTCGAAGGACTTGCGAAACCCAAGATAATTGAGGACGAACGAATTCTCGATAAGACAATTCGATGTACCTTGTAACAACAAGTACAACTGGATATGAAAGTATGAGCGACAATTGTATGTAATCATCCATAGGGGTTGACGGAGGAAGGGAATCGCAAAGGCGATGAGCACAAGTTCTCGGGAGAACATCAGAGAGTATCTTCGGAGTCTTCTGATGAATCAAGCCATCATCTGAATGAGGGGCTCTCCGGGAGGAAGTAGTTTACGAGAACCTAGAGTTAGAGTTAGCAAAATCTTTAACCCGAAAGAGAAGAGAGATCAGAACCAAGAGTATAGACGAGGAGTAAAAGATCCTAATACCACCCAATTGAGATGTCGGCCCGTAAGCCACACAACAATGTTAGTAAAAGTTTTTCAAGTACTAGACTCAACTTCAACCAAGGAGTTGAAAAGGGGGCTACCTACAGGTAGTTGGCTCTGATACCAACTTGTGACGCCCCCGATCTCGACCGTACGCTAATCAAACATGCAATGCGTATGACCAAGATTAGGGACTCACTGATTGATATCACAACACAACACTAGACACAAATTAAAGTCATACAACTTCATATTACAAGCCAGGGGGCTCGAGGGCTCGAATACAAAGCTCAACAAGCACGAGTCAGCGGAAGCAAATAATATCTGAGTACAGACATAAGTTAGACAAGTTTTGCCTTAAGAAGGCTAGCACAAACATAAGCAGCGGATCGAAAGAGGCGAGGCCTCCTGCCTGGGAACCTCCTAACTACTCCTGAGCGTCGGCATTCTCCACGTAGTAGTAGGCTCCAGCGGGGGTGTAGTAGTCGTCTCCGGCGTACTCCATCTCCTGGGCTCCATCGTCTGAACGCGGCATCGTATCGAGGGGGAAAGGGAAAGCAAAGCAGCGGTGAGTACTCATCCAAAGTACTCGCAAGACTGACATCAGAACTATGCTAAGTATGCATCAGTATCAAGGAATGGGGTTATATCTGGGTTGACTGCAGAAAGCAAGAATAGCGGGAGAGGCCTAGTCCTATCGAAGACTAGCATCTTCAGCATCTTGCAACATTAGAAGAGAGTAGACTGGTATCTCAATATATATTCATATTATTGTAGCAATTTTATTAAGTAACCACGCCCAGAGATTCTTCCTCGACTCCCTACGAGGAAGCAATCTCGGAGCCACAATTCAATTCAAATTAAATCACAATTATAGTTGTATAAGGTCAAGGCACAACTCCAAGTCGTCCTGTTACCGTGGACACGGCTATTCGAATAGATTATTCATCCCTGCAGGGGTGCACCACATATTCCCCAACATGCCTGAGTCACCTCCGGCCGGACACACTTTCCTGGGTCATGCCCCGCCTCGGGATATCAGCACGTCGTTGCCCCACCTAGGCTCAATGAAGAGGCCAGCCCGCCGGTCTAAATCCTAAGCGCGCAGGTTCATGGGCCCACTTGCCCTTGCACTCCTGCACGATGCGTATGCGGCCGGAAACAGACCTAGTACACTCCAGTCCAAGAGCTGCACCGTCCAGTCCAATCCGTCGCGCGCCGCTCCATTGCTGACGTCCGAAGAGCTTCGGCTGATACAACGACGCTGAGTACCCATAACTTCTCCCACGTGAAGGTTAGTGCGTATTAAGGCCAACGACCTAACTCAGATCAAGTACCCAACCCATTAGCATTTTATTAATGCGGGGCAAGCGCGACCCATAAAGTGCGGTCCCGTCACCCCGTCTCGAGGATGTGTGGCAAGGGCCTCTCCTGCCCGTCCACGCCTCAACATAACCCGGATGCCTTACCGGCGCATCCCACCACATCTCACACACGGGTACCCTTGGGGCCAACCCGTCTCAAGACTGTTGGGAACTCAGGTCCACCTCAACCAGGGTGGTACCGCCTGTCCCTCCAGTCCCGTCTTTCACATGTAAATAATGTAAAGTTAAAGTAACTGTGTGTTTATACACCAAGTGGATATCCGAGGAATCACCCTCGATGGATCCCACTCGAGGTATGTGTATGACAAGAGTCGCTATCGATAAATGGGAAGGAGGAATCACCCTCGATACCCACGACCGACTAGCTACGCTACAGACTTAACACCGGGAGTGCTAAGTGAAGTATCACCCTCGGCACCCGGTAGTAGCTCTGCAGTGCCATACTTAAGGGGTGTGCGGTGATGTGAGGGGCCTGGCTCGTCGGTCGGTTGACCGAGTCTTCGGGTCGTCGAGTCATCGATGAAGAAGCAAGGGCAACTGGGACTAAGGGGTCACTGGGGATTCATTGATCAACCTATACTAAGCAGTTGATATGATTGCAGGTATAGTATCAGTTTATCAAAAACAGGCTATGCATCAGAATAGGAGCTAGCTAATACAGTAGCAAAATCTAATGCAAGAATAAGAGGGAAAGGAATAGGCGATATCGGAATGCTCAAGGGGGGTTGCTTGCCTTGCTGCTCTGCGGCAAAGGCCTGATCGTCAACGGCGTAGTCGTACCCGGCAGCACCGTCAGTCTCGGAGGCTACCGGAGAGAAGAGGGGGAAGAAACAATAAATACAAGCAAACAGATGCAACACGATGCATGACATGGCAATACGCAGTGCTAGGGGTACTCTAACGCAGTACTACACATAGCAGACGGAGCGGGAGAATATCTGACGATATTTCCCGGGTCTTTGGATTTGTCGGACAGACGATCCGGAGGGGAAAAGTTCCATGTTTGCTATGCTAGGAGCATGTAACAGGTGAATGCATGGCATATTCAGATTCTTTGGATTTTTCTGATCATTTTTCATATATAAATTATTTTCATCCGAGTTACGGTTTAAAAGATATGATTTTCTAAAGTTTTTATTAATTTCTGGAATTATCGGAATTAATATTAATTATTAAATATGAATTATCCAAAACAGTAATTTGTGACGTCAGCATGACGTACTGATGATGTCAGCAGTCAACAAAGCGGTGGACCGGTCAAACCTGACCAGTGGGTCCCACTGGTCAGTGACTGAACTAAATAAACAGAGTTTGATTAAACTAATTATCCAAATTAACTGGTGGGCCCGCACTGCCAGTGACTGATTAGTCTCACTAAATTTTATTTAAACCTAATCCGAATTAATTAACTGCGGGACCCACACGTCAGTGGCCCACGGGTGCCCAGTCAGCAGTTGACTGGGTCAACCCAGTCAACTGGGGCCCGTGGGGCCCACTGTCAGTCTCACAGGAGGCTGCCACGTCGGCGCCTGGTCAGCGTCGCCGGGATTTCGTCGCCGGCGACCATTCCAGCGGCGGCGCGGCTCGGGAGGTGGTCGGGATTCGTCCTTCGGCCACCATTTCGCGCGTGGTCAGGCACGTTGGATCGGCCGCAGTGCGGTGCGTCCATTGGTGGTGGTGGCGCGGCCGGGGACGGTGTGTAGCGACGGAGGCGAGCTCATCGGCGGACGCCAGAGTTCGGTGGTGGGCGGAAACGGCGCGAGAGCTCGCGCAGGAGCGAAAGGAATAGCTAGCGGGGAACTACACGTCGCGGTGAACCTAACGGGCACGAGCGCGTGGCCATTTGGTCGCCAGAGGCTCGCCGGCGACGAGCTCGTGCGACAGTGGGCTCGGGCACGTTGGGGAACGACGTCTACGGGCACGGGAAAAACACAGGGAGAGAAGGAGAGGGACGCGGTGCTCACAGCGGGGCCGTAGGGAGTGGCAACGAGCTCGGGGAGGGCTCGACGGCGGCGAATCGGAGCTGCGATCGACGGCGGCCGTAGGAGGAGGAAGAGCTCGGGGAGGACGCGGTGGCGGCTCCGAGCTCCAACCAGTCGAGGTATGCGGCGTAGCCGAGGACGGCGGCGACGCTGGACACGGCGGAGCGGCGATCCGGACTCGGTGGCCACGAAGACGAGCGAGGCACGGCGGCGGATGCGTTCGGTGGCGACGGGGAGAGAGCGAGAGAGGGCGAGAAAGTAGTGGGGGGACGAGCTAGGGTTCCAGGACGCCGCGGGGCCCTTGTAGGCGGCGGGGAACCGGTGGATGGCGGCCAGGGCGACGGGGGCGGCCGGTGGCGAGCATCGCCGCGCCCACGTCTCCCCCCGTGAGCAGTAGGAGGAAGACGAGGGGGAGATGGGCTGGGCTAGCTCGCAGGTGGGCTGGGCCTGGCACTGTTCCGCTGGGCCTAAGTGCACAGGAACCTTTTTCTTTTATTTCTCTTTTCCTTTTCTGTTTTCTTTTACAGCTTTGGTTTCATTTATTTTCTGCCATATTTCTTCACAACAAAAATGCTTGCCATGGTCCATAAAACACTTGGCAATATTTCACATGGCCACACCAAGTTTGGGGATTTTTGGAATTTGCAATACCCATTTGAATTTAGAAGCACTTTAAATTGCTTTAATCTGCTGTTATTGATGGTGGGGTCCACACCACATGTTTGGTGATGTTGTTTTCCCCAACATCATTTGTTTTGTGATTTTTCACAAGTGTGCAACATTTTTCCCTTGCTGTTTGCCAACTTATTTTATCACCATAAAATTCAATTGGCTTTTGAAGTGAAATTTAGATTGAGATATGAATTTTTAACTCGATCATATCCTGTTTAGCAAAATGATTAGGCACTGATCATGGTCATCACTGTGCTTAATTACAGTGATCACTGTAGTACAAAACCAGGGTGTCACAGGCGGCAGAGCTATGAGACGTCCAACATGAAGGATGACGAAGATAGGTAAGGAGCAAATGGATTCGGTAGGTCGGGTGGATTTGGTGCAATTTGTGGTGGGGTCAGGTTGTCGGATTCAACGTGGTGGGCGCGCGTGGTCGAGTTCGGTTCACCCTATATCGGCCCCGGATTTAGGCTAGATACGTGGAGTGCCGGTCAGCCTGGGCATTTGAGGCCCGCCGTGTCGCTTTTTTACCATGATCGAGCTGTCCGCTCGGTCATTTAAAGACTGTTTGAGGTGCCCAACCGTAGATACTCTTAGATTAACTGCACTACTCATGTTTCTCGTGACTAGTAAGCATGCACGTGCAACACACGTCTAGATTAGCATAAAATTAGTCAAGAATGACGGTCATCTAAATTGTTACATGTCGTGAAATAACATAAATCATTTCCAGACAAGATGCATTACCAACTACATAGATGAAACTTGAAAGTGAGTGTATTCAAACCATTCTGGCCTCAATAAATGACAAACTTAGTGCTAAGCTTCCACACCAAGACCTCTTGGGACAAGTGGTGAGTATTTCACCCGCTCGAATACATTCACATAAAAGTATCAATCTGCTCACTCAAAAAACCTAAATTCATTCACAAAAGGCATCTGTAAGCACTTGGATACATGTTGTACAACAACAATCACCTCGTCCATGATCTTGGACAAACTTCCATAAATTGAACACCTACTTGCGGCAGTTAGTGATTTGCTACTCCATGGAACTTACAATTATTTTCCTTCTAGAATACACTTGGTCTTTAAAAAAATAGCTAAACATGTTTTAGCAAATTCCCCCGTCCATTTTAACAGCTTCTTTGTTGTTCCTTTATTACTCTGCCAGGTACCCACGACCATAAATGAAGTAGGGTCCCGACACTGCTTAATCGTGCACAACTCATTATTTAGAAACTCTCCAGCCCATTAGGTAACACCATCCATGATTATGCCACTTTGCATAGTAACCTACAAATGGTGAAACACATTAAAGATCGCCAGCTATGATGAGTAAAGATCGTATGCACACATATAAATCAATAATAAGGTTTTGGTAGAAATAAAGTACCATATCCTGTTGAGATCGTGATGGCCGACAATGGTGTTCATAGACACCTAAAATTGCTAGGTGTCCATGAATTGCCCCATTGGAATGTTGCACACGTGCAAGTGCACAGTCACAATATATATGCACTAATGCACCAGTATATGACTCAATTATTCATGAGAGATATGATTGTACCATTAGGATCAAATAGATAACAAGTAGAAGCATGGTGTTGTGACATATCACAAACAATGAAAGATCTTTTTATAGTTACCAAATTATTCTTATGTGGAAATTTCAATGTAACAACGAATAGTAGCACTAAGTTATTTGTGCATAGAGAATGTCTTCCTTGGTTTACAAAGAGGTTCAGTAGCCACCCCAAATGAGCAATGGAACATACCTTGAATTACTTGAGCAAAGAATATGGTTACAGAGGGAACTAAGTCCAGCCCTTGTCATATCAGTTGCACCATTATTCCTCAGTCAGATATTGCAAAAAAAAGGTCATGGTTCCATATTAAGAATCTTAACAGACGTGTGGGTCTCCCTCGTATTATTACAAACCATTTGACAATAATCAAGCTCCAAAATGTGAACACGTGTGAATCAAGAGAGGCCCTTTTCTTTATCCATTGCAAATATATCGAGGACCTGCAAAGGCGGGACTATCATGTGCATGAAGATTGGGATAAAATATCAACTTGACAGGTTCACGGTTGCAATGATCATTTGATGTCGTCACTAGAAAATTTATTAGACTTCATTTGCCTGTGAATTCTATTACTGAAATAACAAGGTAGATAATAACAAAAGTTAGTAGATCTTGGACTTCTTTGCACTTCATTTGCCCATTGATACGATTACAATACTAATGAAGGGGAGGGTGTAGATATCTTGTAGATCTTGTTGCAGTTGATAGTACAAAACTATTTATTAGCAGCAATTAAATCTCATTGTACATCAATTGCTCACGCATGGTAAAACAAGAAGCATCACTGATTTATGATCATCACTACAAAGTAGTCTAATTTAATTAGACACTGCATGCATTTAGCCGAAGTATCCCTGGTTAAATATTCAAACAATGAAATAAATAACTTCCAATCAATAAATATGTGCTCTAAGGGTTTCTAGAACCGAGTTCCTGGAGCTCTTCGAGGTAATAATTCTTTTTGTAATCTAAAACATGAACGCATGGATGGTAAAAAAAAACTATACTTCGCATTAAATACAAGAGTGTCTGGTTGTAACCTGAAGACGTCCAAGCTCATTTGTAAATGTTAATCCTGAAATCGAATCTAGTTATTTGCCCTTGACAACCTGCACATTCTCTTGTAAAGTTGTTAAGCACTAAAGATGACATGAACCAGAACATACATGAACTGCTAAAAGACCAGCAGTAAAGCAGTATACATGACTCATGTATCATGGTGTTACTATCCTTCCTCTTCATGGGATCACATCAAAATGGGTCATATAAGCGCTGCTATGCCAACTCCTCCCAAGAACAGGATATCAATAATATGAGACAACATTGACTATCGGATGAGTAATCCATCCTTAACGAAGTTCCTAATGCATCAACATACTGTAATCAATAGCTAGTACGTGATAGATACCTGAACCGCATCTTCTGCTTCATACTCTTCAGATCATCTTCATTTGAGGCTCCTCATCTCCACCTTTTCTTCCTTGACAGATCCCATGTTTTTAGTGGCGAGTAACAAATTAAATGTGAAAAAAGAATCTTCTACATGAAGCATGTGATATAATGATGATATTAAAAAGGTTTTGTGGGAACAGTCTGTCCTCTAAAACGTAATCTTCACTAAGCAGGCTTACCCTGGTCAATCAAATATAATAGCTACACCAAGAATGATGCAAGTGGATAAATATTCCAGATGTTAATGACAAATAGATCTAGCCAGAATAGTAAGATAGAGAACGAACACATAGGACAACTTTGTGTGCATTATGTTCAGAATCAATCTATGATTACTTCAAATTTTGCATAAAATAGGGAATGACCAATAAAAAAAGACATTGACTGCCGCCGTCCACACCCTTATGCTGGCACCGTCGCGATGCCTTGCTGTAGGTTGAGAGAGAGGAGAGTAGAGAGGGAAGAAGGCACAGAGAAAGTGAGAGAGGGAGAAGTACCCTAGTCTAAAGAGCCCTCTTGGAGATGCGCTCGTCGTCGTCAACGGCCCCACCCCGTCATCCTTCTTCCACATCTCCGCCGCAGAACCCTTGCTGCTATGTGCAGCAACAGGACCGCGTGGGCGTCAAGCGTCTGGTGGAGCGAGCGGCGGAGGCTACGGGGAGGGAGCACGGTGAGCCATGAAAGAGGGAGCAGGGGAAGGCGGCGTGCGGGCGGCTAGGAGGGCCGACACGAACGACGCGCGTGAGGGTGTCCCGGGGGCAGTTCGGCCCTGCGCCTCGGCCCTGTCCTTAGTAGCAGGAGGCCCTCGCGTTGGGGGCGTGCTGCTCCTGGTCGGGCGGCGTCGGGTGTCCTGCGCCTCGCCCCTGTCCTTGGCGGTCGGTGCGGGTGGGGCGAGCGGGCGGAGGCGGGGCAGCGGGCACAGTCGGAGGCGAGGCTTGGCGGAGGCGGAGGCGAGGCTGGGCGGAGGCGGAGGCGGAGGCGGGGCAGCTGGCGAAGGCAGAGGCGAGGCTGCGGGCGGGGGCGAGGTTGGGCGGAGGCCGGGTAAACCTATGGCTGCGGGTAGGCGGGCGGGCAGCTGGCGAATAGGACGTGCGGATTAGCGTTAACGAAGACTTCGTTTTCTCGTTAACGAAGATCTTAGACCACTGATTGTGTGATTAAACGGCTGATATTGCGATTTGGATGTGCTTTCGTGTTTTTATAGGGGTAGTAGATTCATGTCGCGATGCGACACAATAATACTGTAGCCGCGGTATGCTTGACAGGTTACGCGCCAACGAAGCTAAGAGCATCTACAGCCGGACCTCTCATACCCTCCTCAAACGCCCGGGCAGGCCGCCCGGTCACTGTCCGGTCACAAAAAATCGATCCAGACGGACCCCTCATACCCATCTCAAATGCCCGGACTGACCGGCACCCCTCATATCCATCTCAAATATGAGGACGATATGAGGGGTCGCAGACGCGCCTGGGCGCGCCCGGTCAGTCCGTCATGTAGGACGTGACCCCACCCCGGACCACCTTTTCTCTTTCTTTATTCATTATTTTCTTTTTCTTTCTTCTTCTCCACCAATCACGTGCAAGTGACCGGACATATGAGGAAAAATATGAGAGATGCGGCTGCACGGATGATAAAGTAGGGGTTCAAAACGGACAGCGTTTGAGGGGCCGAATTTGCAAGTCGTGGCCGAAGATGCTCTAAGAAGTTTAATTATTGACCACGTTGAGGAATGTAATGTGTCTCGGTCGCCATCTGTGGGGAGTAATCAAAACAGTACTACTGTACACATAACCGTGCACAGTGTACAGAACAGGGTCAACTGCACATACTACGTTAATTAACGAGGTCCACATTTTAGACTAGCGAACCTTGACGCTCCTCGATCCGCGTGATTACCTGCGTTTGCAGGGGAGTGCATTTCTCACTGACTGCACCATCTGCCTAGGGTACATATCGGCACTCTGAAACACTGCACGATTCGAGAGTCGAGACCTGCATGATGATCGATGGCTGCCAAAACGAAGGCATGCACGCAGTGAGACGCAGAAGCCATCCCATGATTCTTCTCGAGGTAGTACTATAGTGTGGGCACATACTACCACATAGTACTCGTACCTCGTAGTAGTAACAGCTGCCCCATTAGTTGTTTTACTATTAGTTTTCTCAAAGCTGCTCCCTTTCTGTAGCAAGATGCCAGAGAAAGACCTCATGAGCTAGCCGTCAAAGGTCTCATGAGCAATCTGCCGGCCAGGCCAGCTATCAGCTCCCCCTGGATCTGCTGGCACATGATCCACTGATCCGATCGGGTAAAAAGGAGGAAAAAAGTCTCATGCTACTACTAGCTCGTCGAGAGTCCAGAGAATCAAAAGCTTGAGGTAATTTTCACTTTTCTCAGTTGTCACGCACTGCACTAGGCCGGCCGCTAGCTAATGATCGACCACAGCTACGAAACAAAAACGGCCACCAAGCCAGCCAGCAGCCAAGGAGGCATGCATGCATGCATTCATGCAGAGCAGTTTTTTGCTCGAGTGCCGGGGCCAGGCAGACGATCGAATCCATCTCAAGAGACAGCAGCGACCGCAGCTAGGCCGAGACATAGGATCCCTTTACGCACTGACGGGGGTTTGCAGCGCAGCCCAGGGCCGTTCCCGGCCCTCCTGCCCCGCGTTTCGTGCCGTGGCAGCCAGCCTGCCTGCCTGCCCTGCGCCTGCGCCTGCGCGCAGGCCAGGCCATCGCGTCACGTACGTACACCGGGTGGTCGCTGCCAGCCTGCGCCGGGCCGGCGACGAGAAACGGTCAAGGTTGATGTCGCTTCGGCCGGTCGTTCGGTCTCGTCGTCCAGCCCTGCCTGACGCCGTGTCATGTCAAGGACGACGTGAACCTGAACCCAATCACGCACCCGGGTCCGTTCCTAACCGGTATCCATGATTGTGTCATCTGTGGGCCGATGGTCCAGCCGAGCCGAGCATCTCATCAGTGGGCGATGCGCCTTCAGCTGGCTGATCGATCCATCAGGTCTTGCTAATCATGGAAATCTCTGAAGCTGCCAGGCACACATCGATGGTCCATCCATGCATCAACCTGCATCGCTCCGGCCAAGAATCATCGCCCTGACCTGACTGTGACTCCGTCCAAAAAGGAAAGGCAAAGAATCATCACCCTAGAACCAACTCGGCCGGGCCGGGCAGGGCAGGGCAGGACCGCAGCGCATCGCCGTCCCCGGCCGCCACGGTGCCACCCTCGCTCTCGTTCAAAAGGCGCAGCCGCATCCCGCACAATGATTCTTTTGGCGGGGTATCTCGCACAACGGATGATTGGCGCCTCTGCTGGCCCGGTCAGGTATCGCCTTTCCCTCCGCGCCGTTTTGTTCGCATCTGCCTGCACCGTGCAGAATCCAAGAAAAAAAAAAGCACACGCCGCTCCATCAAGCAGCATCGATGACCCTTTGCTGAATTCATTCATTGATCGGCTGGGCGCAGTGCCCTGCCGTCGGCTAATCAATCCCACCGGTGCGCCCCGGGAATAATTTGATTGATGATTGATGGTCAAGCCCCTACGCCGGCCGCACGATCGAGGCAGAGACGAGGGAATTTCTGGCAGCGGGATTGTGCGGCCTGAGTCGCAATGATTCACCTGCCTGCTCGGTCAGACTAGACAGACGAGCCGCAGCAAGCGGCGGAGCACTAGGCTGCAGAACAATGAAAGCTGCCGAGCGCCAAGGCATTATCACCTGGCCTAAATAAATCTGTGCGTGCAGGTCGGGTGCAGCCCGCAATGCGGCTCTGCAAATATTCTGACCGTGTGTGTATCCGTGAATATTCGGTCATGTGCAGGTCGGGTGCAGCCCGCAATGCGGCTCTGCAAAGAATGATAAGCTCTCACTGTGGCCACTGGCCTGTAAGCTGCAACACAACGTGTCAGGAAATCGCGATGTTTCACATTTTCTCAGTCGTTCTTTCTCATTCGGCTCATTACAAACTATGAAAAATTCCCTCAAAACAAAAAACAAAAAACTATGAAAATCGGAAAGGACTCGAACAATGCGGGAGCTAACGAGGCGGTCCAGTGTAACTATTTTAGGAAGGTTTTACATATTGGTGGCGATCAGTTTTTTTTTTAACATCAGATCAATTATAAAAGTTCATCGGAAATACAAAGCATCTCAAACTTAATAAAAATTACAATGAGATTTCGAGACCACTGAACGACCAGTATTGCCGCCAGAACAAGCCACCGACTCGACGTTGTCATCACTCTTTCTTCTACCGTAGCCGGCCTGACCTTGTTCATGACACCCGAAAAGTGTTCATGCCCGTACCCCTAAGGGCCAATGCTCTGGAGCCGCAGTCATCATCATCAGAGGCGAAGGACGAAAAAAATTAAGGTGTGGCGGACTCATAAGCATAGTAACAAGCAATTCTTTCGAATTCACTTGATCTCGATGAGTGGCATGTGTCGTAACCTACGAAGCACCTATAGGGACACGAACACGATGATACGTATATGGAAATTTCTAAAAACAAACATACGACGATGCGGCGAATATATACATATAAATAATTAAAAATATCGTGCAACTAGCAAGCGCGTGCCCAGTAGCCAGCGCACCGGAGGACTCTGCGGTCGCTCGATCCAATCCCGTACCATGTTCAATCAGGCGAATAGAGAGGGGGAGGACTATGCGGGAGACGGAGCTGGCGTCTAGAGAGGCGGAGGCGCGGACGGCCGGACCCGTGAGGGAGGTGGAGTTGGTGACCGCCGCATCGTCCGCTTGGTCACAGCAGTCGCTCGACGCTCGCTGCGTAATGGCTCCCTGCCCGTGCCCCAGTCCCGACCTCAGCCGTAACTAGCTACGTTGTTTGTCCTCCGCCCACCGCCGTCCTCCATTGCGTCTGCTTGCTCGCCGCCCACAGCCGCCCGCTTGGCCGCCGTCGCACTATCTAGGGTTCGTGGCGTGCGTGCTTCGTTGGGAGTTGGGGAATTGCTTCATGCGTGCTGGAGCGAGCTGTCTCGATCTGTTCGTGACGGGGATTAGGCCCAAATAGCGGGGCTGTGTGCGTCGCTGGGCGTGCCATAGGCCCTATTAGGGTGGTCGCGTGTCCCTTTTCTTTTTTCCAGTGATTCTTTTTTATCTAGTAAGAGGCAGCAAGCTAGCAAATGATGATATGCATACATGTATTTAATTTTTTGGACCAAATCAAGGTGTGGCGGCTGCCACACCTTGCCCACCGGGGGCCTCCGCCACTGATCATCATTGAACTCTTAAATAGGTGTGAAGCACCTGACATCAAATCTTATCGAAAGACGAGAAAGCCTAACCTCGCTGTCTCAAGGAGACGGCAAGAATCTACGTCGGACCTCGTCGACTATGTCCACACACACGAACTCGAGAAGGATCGAACCCAGAAAGACAAACTCAAAGAAGAAGTGTCACCGTCCGCCCAAACGCTGCACCTGCAAGTACTAAAAAAACCTAATCTAAACTACTAACCAAAGCGGAGGCACCAGGTTCCCCTTCCCGCTACCGATCGCTAGAGCAACATGCAGATGGGAGGGTAATCCATGGGCTCGTCAGTAAATTCTGGACATGAGAGTTTGCCCTAGCCGTCTAGGGTCGGGGGAGGAAAACGAGAGCGGTGCAGATCAATTCTAAAACCTTCCATATGTTTTCTATTTTTTGTATCGTTTTTCTTATTTTTCTTTTGTTATTTTCGACATGTGTTTCTCTAATGGTTTTCATTGGTTTTCTTTCATTTTTTTCCTTCAACTTTTTATTCATTTTTGAAATACATGTCGACTTTCATTTAAATACATCTAGCAATTTTTTATATATGCAAGTTTAACATTTTCAGGTGCACATTGAACAATTGCTTTTGAACACACTGAACATATTTTTTCAATACACGTAAAGCTTTTTTCTGATCCAGGTTCAACATTTTCGCACACATGTTGATTATGTTCTTAATACACAGTGAGATTATTTTAACACGCATGGAATAATTTTCACAAAATTCATTCACATTGCTTTAAACGTGTAAAACAGTTTTTTACTGCTAGATTTATTCTTAAATGTTATGAGCATTTTTTGGATTGTATTAATCAATTTTCAAAATCACGTGACATTTTTTACTTTTTATAAATTTTCTGTAAGTGTCACAAACATATTTTTGAAACGTGAACATGCTTTTCAAATGTGACGAACATTTTTGTGAATGGCACGAAACGTTTTTTGAATTATGTGATTAATTTTTTAAATTGAATAAACATTTATTTCAAATTTCGTGAACATATTTTTAAATATGTGAATATTTTTAAATGTCACGAACATTTATTTAGCGATAACAACATTGTTCAAAAGTTGCTTGAACATATTATATTACATGCGTGAAGATTTTAAGCTTTAAAAAAAGTAATTAGAATATTTGATAGTATCAATTTATAAAATTTCAAATATGTAAAAAATACCAATTTGGCACCGATTGACTTTTCTAGTCTTCATTGCACACTTTGACTAGGATTTTTTTTGTATTGTATATCTATAAAATTAGTATACAAACATATGCAATAAAATTGTTTTGCAAGACTATACGATGATGCCATTTATACATGTTAAAGCTATATATTTTGATATATAGTAGTGGTCAAAGTCAGGCATCAAAGACCGTGCAAAGTCAATCGTGCCTTATATTTTAGGAAGGAAGGAGAACTAGACTGGTCCACTAACGTCGAGAGCCTCCATAAATAGGTTAGCCCAGCACGTGGGTGGCCACAGGCCACTGCCTCGTTTTTTCTCTCTCTAGTTTTTTCACATTTTTTGTTTTGCTTTCATACTTTCGTTTTCTATTTTTTTTCAAACATTCAAATATTATGAATATATGCATATTACAAAAAAAACTTTACATAAAACATTTGAATGTTCACTAAGCATTTGAAAAATGTGAAATGTGTATGGAGCAAATATTTTTTCTCGTGTGTACGAAAAATGTATAAAAATAAATAAAATGTGTGTGAATAAAATTGATCATCTAGTTGACAATAATATTGATCAAGTTTTTAAAAAATGCTAGTCAAGTATTTAAAAAAATTTAATCAATCATTTAAAAAATGTTAAATGTCTATAGAACGAAAGTTTGTAATCTATATGAAAAAATGTGTATGAAAAAATATTGATCATGTAGTTAAAAAGTATTAAACTTGTATAACGAATATTCGTGGTGTATATGAAAAATGCACAATTTCTACAAAACAAAGGTTTATTGCAATTAAGAATAAACGCCGTGTATTTAAAAAGTTTATAAAATCTAGTATTTAAAATATATTAAATTTTAATATATAAAATGCATTAGATATGTGAAAAACTGTGTAAAATTGTAATATAAAAATAAGTTTACAAACACTGTTAATCATGTATTTAGAATATGTTAAGCACGTATACAAAATACATTTATTATGTATATGAAAAATGTAGATCGGTACTAAAAAAACTGACCCATGTTTAAAAAAAGGGAAACTGATGAAAATTGACAAAGAAACAAAAAAAGAAACCTACTAAAACCTAAATGGACAAACAAAATAAAAGAAAAGAAACAAGAAAAAAAAACAAAGAAAACTAACACAAAAGAGTGAAACCCAAGAGAGAAACAAAGAAAAAGGAAGAAAACAAAATGAAAACCAACAAAAAACAAAGTAGACAAAAAAATGAAGCAAAAAATCCAAGAAACAAGAAAAACAGAAAAAAACGTTGCAAAAATAAATAACCAAGAAAAAAAGAAAACCATAGAACAAGAAAAAAACAAGAAAACAGAAAAGAAATACAGTAAGAAACAAAGAAAACGTGGGAAAAACTCATAAAGAAACAAAGAAAATAAAAAAAATAAAAAAAAAGATATAAGAAGAAAAAACCGAAATACATGAAGCTGGCGAGAAGAGAACGTCAGTGTAAGCTGCATTAACCAACCCGACACCTACCTGATGTGTTTGGTCGCATCCTTTTTTCCTTCTACTTTCTTCTGTTCATTCCTTGTACGCATGTTTCCTTTCTTTTTTTTGTTTTTTCACATAAGTGGTTTTTTATACCATTTTTCTTCTCGAAAATCCATGAATGTATTTTCAATTCGTGTTTTTTCCAAAATTTACGAAAGTTTTCCAAAAATTTCAAATGTTCGAAATTTCTTCCATAGTCGTGAGCTTTTTTATTGCAAATCTATGAATTTTTAAATTATAATTTTTAATTTCCTTTTAAAATTGCAGTTTATTTTACAGTGACACAAGGGAACTTCGGCCCTTGTTGGGCCATGCTCAGGTGGGCAGCAGAAGAACACCAGGGCAGTTCGAAGAGGAGCATTCAATACTACTACCCGGCCCATCCAGGGCGTGTACCCCTCCTGCTCACGCACGTACACTTTTTGGGCAGGCAAACTAGTCCTTTCAAGTTTTTCGTTTTTTTAATATATTTTTTCCCTTCTTTTTCAATTTATGTTATTTTTTTCATTTTTCATTTTTTCCTTTTCCATATTATTATTTATTTTTACTTTTTCATTCTGCAAACATGTCTTCAATTCGTATTTTTTTGAAATCGTGACATTTTTCATTTTTGCGAACATTTTTTGGAAATTAAGAAAAAATTAAACTCACGAACAATTTTTAATCATGACCATTTTTTGAATTAACGAACATTTGGTTTAGAACTCATGAACATTTTTCAAATGAGCAAACATTTTCAGAATCAACGAACTTTTCTTCAAATTTAGTAATAATTTTTGAAAGACATGAACTGTTTTGTTTGACGAACATTTTTTAAATACATGAATATTTTTCGTGTTTTTTATTGATGAGCCCTTTTTCTGATTCAAAAGAATTTTAAGATTTTCTGAACATTTAAAAAAAAATCTTCAACAGTTTTTAAAATTCGTATATATTTTTCAAATACGTGAATATTTTTTCCAGAAGGACGATTGATTGTTTGAATTGGCGAACACTTTATGATTTTTAAATTGTTTCCAAAATCCATAATATTTTTGAATTTGAAATTTTTCTCAAGACCTTAATTATTTTACCGAGTTAAAAATCAAAACAGAAAATAAGAAAGAAAAGGCAAAAAAAATGAAATGAAATGGAAAGAAATGGCCCAATCTAAAAGGGAACGCCGGAGAAGGAGGGTGTGCGCTGGCTCGATGACCAGCGCATAGCGCAACAAATAGGAGCCCTCATCTTACGTGTTGCGAATAATATGCAACTCTCCCCATCAGTCGTTCCCGCGTGGGACAGCCCATTGTAGTGTTTTTTTTTTCTGTTTTTGGGCGCTCGCCTGCACCCGCCTGACCTACATTGTCATTAGATCCTAAAAAAAAGACCAGCATTTTCTCTTTCGTTTCTTTTTGTCATTGTCATTTTTTTGCTTTGATTTTACCATCTTTCCTATTTCATTTATCTTTCCGTTTATCCAGTTAATTCATGATTTTTGTTCTTTTGTTTATTCTCACTTTTATGATATTTTTCCTTTCTCTTCTTTTGCTTTCCTTGTTATTTCATTTTTATCTTATTTTATTCTTTTTCTGTTTTGTCTTAAGTTCAAAGAAAGTGCTAATTCTTGCGCTCTCCTGCACCCGCCTCACAAGCCTGTTATGTTGGATTTTTTTCTCCTTTCCTTTCTTTTAATAGTTACATTTTTATTTTATTTCACCACGTTTTCTATTTCATTTTAATATTTCCGCTTATCTAATTCATTCATGATATATTCTATTTTCTTTGGTTTGTTTTTGCTTCTATGTGTTTTATTTTTTCCTTTATCTTCTATTGCTTTTCTTGTTCTTTCCTGGTTTTTAATTTCTTTTATAAGTTTTTCTGTTTTTTTTGAGTTTAAGTTCTTCTTTTCCTTTTATAAAGTGCAACAAATAATTATTGAGAACGCACGGATTTTTTCTTTGATTCTTTTCTTTTCTTGGTTTTTCAGTTTTCTTTTCTCTTAACACTTATGTCTATAATTTTTTAAAAATATATATAAGGTTAACACTTTTTTTCAAAAGGTACATCGTGTTTTTAAAAAGGTACGACACGTAACAAAGATGGTCATTTTGTTTTTAAGAAATGTGTCTAGTATTTATAAAATGTATGTCATGTGTTAGAAATATTCCCTAGTTTTTTTAGAAAATGTTCGTTGTGTATTTAAAAAATCCGTCACGTATTTAGAAAAATACATATTTTTTACCAGTCTCGTGTGCCAATATTAGAACTCCTTGCCATTTTTTCACATTCTAATATTCTAATTTTTTTCTCTTAAATAGCTGTTGAAAATGCTAAATAAAGAATATTACGTAAAGTTGATAATTTTAGTTAACATTCATTTTACAGATAGTTAATAAAGTTATAGTAATAGATTGTGAAAATGAGCTCAGATGGTCATTGCAAAAGGGTTGTGTGGATATTTGTATGTGGGTGTTATGGGAGATAGTCCACATGGTGATCAATTATTATTTTTCTTATGTGTATTCTTCTCATATTTTCATCAGTCTATCGTGAAAATATTAGGACTCCTTGCCAATGTTTAGTTACTTTTCATAACATTTAGATATTCTATGATCTTCTTAAATTGTTGTAAAAAATGCTAAATAAGATTATTACATAAAAACATTGATTTTCATTCACGTTTGTCCTTCAAAATGTTTATAAAGGCTTATTAAAAAATTAAAGTAGAAATAATCTCAAATGTCAACGCAAAAGGGTTGTGTTCATATTTGTATGTGATGTTATGTGAGATAGTCCACTTGATGATGATCTTTATTTTGCTTATATTTATTCTTCACATAATTTGACCATAGTCTACTGTGCCAATATTAGATCTCCTTGCCCTTTTTTTTACAAAATTTAGATATTCTATCATTTCTTAATATTTAATAGTCATAGAAAAGTGTAAATAGAGATTATCACATCAAAATGGTGATTTAAATTGACATGGGTTATTAAAAATGTTCAATAAAGGTGTAGCAAAATTTGAAGTCGAATGAGCTCAAATGGTCACTGCAAAAAAGGTTGCGTGGATATTTGTATGTGATGTTATGGAAGATAGGGTAAGTTTGGTTGCTGTCCTGGGCTACATGACTGGGCAAAAACGCTGCCTGGCCAGGCACATCGTATACGAGTTTCCTGGCCTGGTCAGGCTCTCTGGACTAGTATGTGTTTGGATCGTGTCCTGGGCCTGTGAATTTTCTATGGATTAAAATATTTGGAAGTAGATTGTGTCAGCCCATAATCCATGTCAAAATCGCTCAAATTAGTTCCAGGCTAATATCGGACGTCACCTAGGTTACCAGAAACGAATGCCTGGCAGGCTAATCACCTGGCGATCCAGGCCAAGATCGGACTATTTTTTCAGGGCTTCAACCAAACAAACACAACTAGATCCCACACAAGCTTCACGCGAGGCATCACAGAGTGAGGAAGGGAACCAAGCACGCTGATAGTCCACTTGGTAAACAATCGTTATTTATCTTATGTGTCTTCTTCTTAGAGTTTTATCATAGTGAGTCTCCTTGTCATATTTAGTTAGTTATTAAAATATTTGGATTATTTTCCCTTAAATACCTATAGAAAATGCTAAATAAAGATTACTAATGATGGTTTAATTCACATTCACTCTTACTCATGTTTAATAAAGGTGTAGTAAAACTTTGTAGTGCAAATGAGCTCAAATGATGGCTGTAATTGGTTTGGGTGATACAAACTTTGAAGATTTGGATATTTCATGAAAGTTCATCGGAGATAGCCCATTTTATGAACAACCATGTATTTCAATTTTGTGTAATGTTCTCAATATTAAGCTCATGTGCCAATATTAGGAAGCCATGCCAAGTTATAGTATTTGTCAAAACATAAAATAATTACATTTTTCTTCTCCAAATAATTAGCAAAAACCGAGTTTCATCACCCTCTATACATTTAAATATGTTATCCATTCACTGCACATGATATAAAATTATATATATGTACTTGTATATATTTTTGTACATTTTACATCTTTATTTCATTTGTCTATTGTTCACAATGAAATTGATTTAAATAAGTGGGCATAAATTCGTGAAAACATACATCGGTGATATATGGGGCGTCCTTCCATCAGGCCCACGAGAAAAATGCACCACCGAGCCGCCCGAGATCTTTTGAAAAGTGGAATACCACTTTTGGGACCCACAACTTACACGCTTATTGTCAACCACCAGAAGTGTTATATTTTAAGACACCCATAAATCTTTTACCCCGACGACACAACCCCAAAAATCTCTCCCCCCCTCTCCGACAATACTCCTACACGACCTCTACGCCGGCTGCGACCACCCTAACGACATCATGAACAACCCAACATGCAAGTGTTGGACCTCACATTGGTGCTCCAGCCCAAATTATAAAATACAAGCCAGAAAGAGTACACGCCTCATTGGGTGTTTTCAACTGTTGTCTGCCTAGCCACTGGTCGGTGGGCATCAAGCTATCTCATGACAACATCAGCTCGGCTGGAGTACATGCCTCATTGGGGGGTTTTCAACTGTTGTCTACCCAGCCATTGGTCGGTGTGTGATGGACTGGCATGTCATTGGTCTTTGCCCGCTATTTTTGTTTGTTTCATCGCTGGACCTGGATCGGGTTTTACCATGCGCTTTTATCGTCCTTACGCTCTTGGTTGTTCCATCTCACTCGACGTGCGGCCATATTGAGTTGGACCAGAGCGTATGTTAATGTCACCACAGAAGCAAATTCAAATCATGAACAAAACCAGTTGCACTGACTAAGTAGGCCCAAAGTGATGTGCCCCACACTCAAGTGAGAAGGCAAGTGGTGCCTTGATGGCCAAGCACCTTGGATTGCAGGCACCGACAAGATGTGAAGCACCTTGTTGATGAGTGGATTTTTTGAATACTTTTTAGTGTATATTCTAGTGCCAAAAACCCTCATATCATATCCATCTAGCACTTATTCATGTCCCTAATGCGTAGTTTTCGGTATTTACTTGTTTCACCAAATTCGTTGCACACTTTTTATTTTTATTAGTTTTCCTTTGTTTTTTGGTATCTGTAGGTGCGTTGACATGTTCATGGACTTGGGACATCAAAAGAATCAAGCTAGGGGTCAAACCGGAGAAGTTCCAGGCAATAGATTAAGACCCTTTGGAGAGTTTGATGATTTCAAATTTATCAAAACGTCCAAAATTAAGATCCAAGGCCACTGACTCATGGGTCTTTTATCTAGCAATCCAACGAGCCCAAGAACCTCAAAATCAGAGTTCGTATGAAGAAATGGTGACCAAAATACGAAGCAGCTGCCGAAGTCTAGAGAGAAAGACGACCTTTCATGCGACCAGAGCCGCTCGTTTGGACGGTCGTTTGAGCTCCACACAGCCACAAAAAATGGCCAGAACTTTCCAAATTTTGCTCCAATTTCGTCCCCGTTTTTTCCTACGAGATTCTTGATGTCCAAGGCTTGTATTGGACGTGGATTTGGCTCCCGTTGAGCCCTTGGATGAAAGGGAGGAGCCTAGATGAACGGAGGACACCCGAGGAGACCTCTTATCACTAGTAGAGAAATGGCTAGCCACAACTCTTGTTGGTGGCGCGCCGTTTTCGGCCAACGCCAGCACTAGATTTTTCAAATATCGCTGGCATCGGCTGTTAGAAGGGAGAGAGGAATTGGTGGAATAGTTGTTGTATTGCTTGAGCCTCGTGGGCATATATATAGGAGTACATGATCATCTTGGAGTACAAGTCAAGGTAGAATAATATCCTACGCTATCCTATCTTTCATAATAATCAATATACTCAACATCCCCCCGCAGTCACAATGGTAGCGACGCAGACGGTGAGACTGGAGAAGAATCCGAAGGTAAGCCGACGGTCATCCCCCCACAGTCGTAACGATCGATGCATCGTGGAAGTCGTGGCTGGAGTAGAAACCGACGAGGTTGCGCAAGCAAGGCGGTAGACCTTTGTGCCGAAGTCGAAGTAGCCGAGAGCGTAGGGTGGTGTAGTTGTGGTTGAGGTAGCCGTGCGAAGAAAGCCGTGGTCGATGTCGAGTCGGGGTATCCGGTGTCGAAGTAGTCGTCGAGGAGCCGCGGGCGCAAGGAGGCGCCGAGTTAGTCATGGGCGCAATGGTGTCGAAGTAGTGGTGCGCCGGGAAGAAGACGAAGTTGAGACGCGTCGCGCCGGGATTGCCATGTCCGGGGAAACGTCATGCACGAAGGCACGCATCGGTGTTCCTAGCACCGGGCATGCATGGACGGACAAAGTCGATGTTGACGATGCGTCGCTCCAGGCTTGCCAGACCTAGGAACACATCGGAGACAAAGGCACGCGTCGGTGTTGCCAGCACCGGGCATGCGTAGATGGGGACCTGCACACAACTTGTACGCCATGTCGAGGAGGCTAGCAGAGAAGGACTCGACGACGGTTGCAGTGCAAATCGGCGGGAAGCCGATGTCGCCCACGGTGGTCGGAGTAGACGAAGTGGTCGGGGTAGATGACGGCGACGCTGGCGATGAGCTGGTGCTAGACAAAGATGAAGGGGGTGGACGGGGCGGCGCGGCAAGGGTGAGCGAGCTGCAGCGACGCCAAAGAAGAGCCGCGGCAGCGGCCTGACGGCGGCGGCGGCTGGTTAGGAGCGCGGCGGCGATGCTCGAAGTAGGCGAGGAACCCGACAACGTGACGAAGACCAGCGCGGACGGTGGCGTTCCTGCGCCGAGGGATACGGCGTGGCGCATACCACGGGAAGTCGACGCGCGGGGACGGCGGAGTGGACCGCGGGCCACGGTGCTATGGCCCGAAGGGGCAAAGCAGCGGCAGCAGGCGGGTCGAGGCGACGGCGGGAAGACCTTGGGCGGCGGCGGTGACCGCGGGCCGCGGCGCTATTGCCCGAAGGGGCGGCACGACGGCGAAGCGCGGGTCGGTGCGACCGCGGGGACGGCCTCGGGCGGCAGCGGAGACCGCGTGCCACGCTCGCTACGGCCCGATGGGGCAACGCAGCGGCAGCGTGAGGGTCGGTGCAGCCACGGGGACGGCCTGAAGCGAACGGCCTCGAGGCGACGGTGGACCGCGGGCCGCGACACTACGGCCCGAAGGGGCGACCCAGCGGCAGCATGCGGGTCGATGCGGCCGCGGGGAGAACCACGGGGCGGCGACGCCGCGGCCCGAAGGGGCGACGCAACGGCAGCCCAGTGCTCGATCGGTGGAGGGGCGCGCTTTACTCGGGACAGTCTTCACGGGACCTGCGGAGGCATGCGCAACCGACGAGCCAGGTTGGTCGCACGGCGTAGATGAGGCGGATCGCGGCGGCGGGCGGGTGATCAATCCGATCGCGCGCGAGGTCGGGGATGCCGCTCGATGGAGGCGGGATGGTGGCGGAGTCCGAGATGAAGCCGACGACGACGGTCGACAGGGCGACCGTACAGGCGCGGCGTAGATCGATGGGCGGGTCGGCGTGCGTACGGGCGCTGTGATGGGCCGCCGCATGGCGCGAGGCCGCCAGGTTGGGGTGATGCAGGAGTCCCTATCGGAGCAGGGCGGTGAAGGCCGGCGTAGGGCGACGGGCGAGCAGACACGCGGGCGACGGACGTGATGGGCCGCCGCGTCGCGCGAGGCCGCCGGGTCAGTGTAGAGGCCGGGTCGCGCCGATGTCGGAGTAGAGGCGCGGAGTCGACGACGGCGGCGGGCGACGCAAACCGATCGTAGATCGGAAAACCAAAAAGAAAATGCCGATCAATGCGACCGGCGGAAGAGAGAAAAACCCGGATCAAGAGATCGGGAAAAAGACTCTCTAGGGCAGCCGGTCAACACGACCGGCGGACGAACCCTAGGTACGGGCGGCGCGGCCCCCGGCGGCGGTCATGGAGGCCGACCGCCCCGGGGGCGGCGCACGGTGCGGAAGCGGTGGGCGGCGGCTAGGTCTAGGAACTTGCGGCAGATACCATGTTAGAAGGGAGAGAGGAATTGGTGGAATAGTTGTTGTATTGCTTGAGCGTCGTGGGCATATATATATAGGAGTACATGATCATCTTGGAGTACAAGTCAAGGTAGAATAATATCCTGCGCTATCCTATCTTTCCTAATAATCAATATACTCAACATCGGCCATTTTGGTACGACATCACTAGTGACTTAGTGCTGGCGCTGGACGTACGTGGAACGCCACTTGTATGTGGCCTCCAAGGTTGTGTGCAGGCGTAACTTACTGTTGGCGTACTAGGTTGGTAGTACGCCGGCAGTATTTCACATATCTATGGCGTTGAATTAGTCCGGACGCCAGCGGTTTATTTTGTGGGTCCATTTTTTTGGTCAACATTGGCTCCCACGTAACACCGACGTATCATACGACGGTACGCCAGGAATATACATGTTAGTGCTGGCGTGCTGGTTTCTTGAAACGCCAGTAATAAAGTCGCATCACTACTACCACGTGATAACCCTTGTGTATACACTAGATTCCCCTTCTTCTTCCTCTTGCTCTTCCTCTTCCTCGTCTCTCTTCCCTCTCCTCGTCTTGAGAAACTCAATTATTTTATCATGATTCTTAATTAGGTAGTTAGATCTAGCTAGGTGATGTGTTAGTTACGTTTGCTAGCCTCCTCCACACACCCACTCTCTAACCTAGCTATATCTAGCTCTCTCCTCCACCCACTTGCATTAAATTTTCCTTCAACCTCCATTAATGGCGCCCACCAATCTACGCATGGTCGACCGGCTTCTCGCGGGATCGATCGAGGACTAGCTCGACTCGTGTCTCTTCTGCTCGAGGTAATTAACACAAAACACTTCCTCGTCATTTAATTATGCATGTTACATACGTGTGTGATTGCTAAATGGCAAAACGTGCATGGATGGTGAATTTGTAGAGAGAGTTGCCAATGTTTTGCCGAAACGTTGATTCATTTCCGTTTCGTCAAATTTCTGGTACTCAATATGTACCACTTTTAGCAAAGGTCATGCCGAAATTTTGTATGCCCCCGCTTGATATATATGTAATTCTTTTTGTATTTCCCTTTACATGCTACTTTGATCCATCGAAAGATTCAATATGGATCGAAGTGTGAAGGCCTTTCTCAATTTCGCGGTGATGAATATGATACAAAAGTGTGAAACGCAGATATTATGTCCATGTAAGGCCTGCAAAAATGGAATTTACCATAACCCGTTCGATGGTAGCGTCCTCGCACATTTGCTTCGTCGTGGTTTCGTTGAAGGTTATACACGATGGACAAAGCATGGTGACGAGAATGATGATGTACGTGACGACGACGACGGAGCGACAGATATGGAAGCGGAGAACCCTTTCAATGATGAATTAGCAGGACCGCCAGAAGGAGGAAACAATAATGAAGATGCGCCTGGAGGAGGAAATGATGAAACGCCACCTGAACATGAAGAGGACCATGTCACCCAGGATATGTTGTTGGCTGAAATGCTACAGGATCCCCATGTTAAAGAACTGCTTCAGAAGAAGACGACAAATGAGAGAGGTGCTATTAAGGAGGCTCTCAAGTTGGCGCAATTGGAGTTAGACGCGAATGCTCCACTGTATGAAGGTTGTGATCCTGAGCACACCCGCTTGCACGTCACGCTCAAACTTCTAGACATTAAGGCAAGATTCAAGAGCACAGACGCAATTCTGGATGCTACATTGGAATATTTACATACAGTTTTGCCCAAGGGGAATTTGTTGCCTAAGAGTGTTGATGAGGCAAAAAAGACCGTGTGCCCTCTTGATTTGCCGCATGTAAGATATCATGCATGCATAAATGATTGCATCTTATATCGTAACGAGCATGAGCACAAAACAGAGTGTCCAACTTGCAAGGAACCCTGATACAAGCCTGGAAAGAAGGATCCTTGAAAGGTTGTATGGTACCTTCCGTTGATTCCACGCCTGCAACATTATTTCGCTGATGCTAAGGAAGCAAAGAACATGACTTGGCACAAGACCAGGAAATCCAAAAATGGTGGCATTCTGAAACATATTGCGGATGGTTGTCACTGGAAAGCACTCGACTGCATTGAACCATAATTCGCAGCAGAACCAAGAAACCCCAGGTTGGGTGTCAGTAGCGATGGACCAAATCCATTTGGCAAGCAGAGTAGCACACATAGTACATGGCCCGTGTTTGTTTGGATGTACAACCTCCCGCCTTGGCTCTGCATGAAACAAAAGTACATACACATGGTAATGCTCATTCAAGGACCGCTCCAACCAGGCAACGATATCAACACATATCTTGAGCTATTGAAGGAGGAGTTAGACATATTATGGAAGGATGAAGGGGTCAAAACGTGGGACGCCAACACTGGAAACTATTTTCCAATGAGAGCAGCATTGCTCACGACCGTTCATTACTATCTAGGTTACGGATATATTTCCGGACAAGCGTGTCATGGACATTGCGGATGTGTTAAATGTATGGATGACACATCTTTTCTCCAGCTATCAAAAAAGGGGAGTTGCAAAACAGTGTTCATGGGCCATCAAAGGTGGCTTGACAAAGATGATGAGTGGAGAAGTCGTGGTGACCTGTTCGACGACACGGATGAGGCCCGAGGGCCACCACGTAAGAGGAGTGGAGAAGAAATCAATGAGATGTTTAATAATTGGACATATTGCCCGAAGCCGAGAAAGAAGAAAAAGAAGGCTGAGAAAATGCTGCTAAAAGTATGGAAAAGAAAGTCTGTTTTCTGGGGCTTGAAGTATTGGGAACTACTCAGTTCGCCGCATTCTCTTGATATGATGTATATCACAAAAAATATCCGTGAGAGTTTGCTTGACACACTGTTTGACATGCCAGAAAAAAGTAAAGATGGTACGAGGGCAAGACAAGACTTGAAAGATATAGGTATTAGGAAAGAGCTCCAACCCGCATCCCTTAAAAGAACCAAGGAGATGGCCAAGGGCAAAAACATCGCCATAGCCAACGAGACAACGAAGGGCAAAACCGTGACAAAAAACAAAGAAGATTATTGCCCCCCAGCTTGCTTCACGCTCGACAAGGATGAGCTTCATCAAGTTTTCAATTGCCTTGATGGCATCAAAGTTCCTTCTGGTTACTCGGGGCTCATACGCAGATATCTTGACACAAAAAGCAAAGGTTTAGCAACATGAAGTCCCATGATTGTCATGTGATGATGACGCAATTACTTCCGGTAGCCCTCAGAGGGATAATGGATGATCACGTTCGCAACACACTTCTTGACTTCTGCAACATTTTTGACGTTCTCTCTCGAAAGTCAATCAGCGTGCGACATCTCACTCGACTACAAGAGGAGATCATCACAATACTATGTGAGCTTGAGATATATCCCCCCCATCATTCTTTGATGTGATGGTGCATCTCCTAGTTCATGTTGTTTCTGAGGTTAAAGACCTTGGACCTACATTCTTGCATACCATGTTCCCGTTTGAAAGGATGAATGGAACTGTGAAGGGTTACGTTCGTAACAGGGCCCGTCCGGATGGAAGCATCGTCCAGGCCTATCTGACTGAAGAGTGCATATCATTCTGCAATAATTATATAGATGATGATCAATCTCTTGGTTTGCCCACGAGGAAGCATGCCGATAGGCTTGATGGAGTAGGTCACTCACATTTGAAGCATGATTTAAATGTGGATATACAGAACCGCCGAGACGACTTCGACAGAGCGCACAAAGTGGTGTTACAACAAACAGATATAATCACTCCTTGGCAGCAGACTCACAAGGACACCTTAAAGAGAGAGCATGCAATGGCAGGGAGACAGAGGACCGAAGCCCAGATCATTAGAGAGCACAACTCCAAATTTGCAGCCTGGTTAAAAGAGCGAATTCGGGAGAAACCGCTGCCAACGGGTATTGCCAATGCAAATCTCATCTATGCATTAGCAGTAGGCCCCGCATGCACCGTCACCACCTACTAATCATATGATATCAATGGATACACATTCTATACTGAGGCAAAAGACAAAAACTGATTACCAGAACTCAAGCGTCATGTTAATTGCCTCCACCAAGAATGAAACTAACAGATACTACGGAAGGATCGAAGAGATATGGGAACTTGAGTACGCCGAAGATCACACAGTGCCACTGTTCCGGGTCAGATGGGCGAAGAATGTCGAGAAGGAAGAACGTCGTGCCGTTACCATGTGGCTGTCTGAAGCACAAGCTACTGGTGCAAAGGGTGTCAAAGGAATTACCGCCAAATATGAACCTTGGGTATTTGCTAAGGACGTGTCACAATGCTTCTATATAACTGACCCGGCAAAGCCAAGTCGTGTTGTTGTCAGGAGATCCAAGAGATCCATCGTCGGGATGGACGGAGTGGCCAACGAGGATGACTATGATCAGTTCGGCGTCGACCCAAAAGAAGAGGAGAACTATTTTGACGATGAAAATTACACCACCAGAAGGAGCAGAACTACCTTGCCAGAGACAGGACGTCCCTTCTTACGAAAGAGTCATAACGCGGGACGGAAGTATTCAAGCATGATTAAAAAGACCCAAACCATTGTTGTGAGGATTGTACTAGTTGATTAATTTGTGTGCTTCATTATTCGTGTACTACACTTTTGTGTACTTCTGATCATTGCGTAATACTTCGCACGATATTGTACTTCATTTGTGTGTACCTCCTAATTTCCATTATTATATACTTTGATCCACATTCATGTATGCATTTTCACACGGCATTTGTCAAGTATTATTAGAACAGTCCAAGCTAACACAACACCAATTACTGCTGGCGTCGGCCACGTCATTGGCGCCATCACTAATGACTAACCGGCACTTTTATCTACACTACTGTTGTGAGAAAAAACTCAGATTCCCCTTCTTCCCCCCCGCCGGACACTGTTCTCCGCCGTTCCCCCGCCCAGCCACGCCCGCACCCTACGCCAGACGTGCCGCCGCGCTGCCCAGCCCTTCCCCAAGCCCACGCGCTCATCCAAGAGCCTCTTCCTCCGTCATCCTGTCCGGCCACTCTCTCCCTCCGCGGTGGTCCTGTCCGGCCACTCTCTCCCTCCGTCGTCCTGTCCGGCCACCCTCTCCCTCCGTCGTCCTGTCCGGGCGCCCCGTCCACCACGCACCACCACCCCATCGCGCAGTCTTCACGGGCGCCCCCACTGTGCCCTCGTGACAGTCGACCCCCACTCGATCCGGATGGTAAAAATCTATCTCTAACCATTTGATGAAATGTGAATTGATGAAATATGTTATATGTTGCATCATCGTGTGTTCTTGTGAATTGTCTCGCGCTAGCTATGTTTCTTTTTGCAGGGAAAGGTCAAGAGAGTGGCCAATGTTTTGGTGAAACGTGGATTCATTTCCGTTTCATCAAAATTTCTTGCACTCAATATGTCAATTTTTTACCTACGTTCATGTCCAATTTTTTTTGCTAACAGTGTGGTTTATATGACAATTATATGCCTCGAGATGAAAGATGATTACTACATTGCTTACTATGTTACTATTTTGTTCAAATACAGAAGCTCCCAAGATGTGTTGTGCCTCCGGTGATGGGTGACCACCAGATATGGACGTTTCGAGTTAAAAGAATGGAGGCAACAACCCGAGTGATCGCAACTTGGAAGATTGGAGATCGGTGAATCTCTATGCTCCACCATGCATGGAGATGCAGGGGGTTTCCCTCTTCTTCAAGAAACGTGATGAGTACCGTACTAGTAGTTACGACGATGGTTAATGTATGCATATATATAAATGATGTGTACCATAATATAAATTATGTTGTACGTGCGTTTTCATTTCTTATCGAAATCAATGTGGGACACAAACATCATTATGTATATACTGATACAAAATTGCACTGCCGCCGTAGCACTTCTCGCTGCGGTGGCTGCGTTTTTTTGTTGCGTTTGGTCATTTAGTACTGGCGTGCGAAACATCCGATACGCCCGTAATGACCTCTCCAGTGTATGGCGTTGGAAAAGTTAACACGCCGTAGATATATATGATATTGCCGTCGTGGTGATGACGCCAACGCCATAGGTATATGAAATACTGCTGGTGTAAGCTCCAACGCCACCACTATTTTTTAACTGTGGCGCCATATTGCTGGCGTCGGGTGTCTACGCGAGGAAGGCCCTTTTTGCCACGCCATAGCTAGGCTTTTGTGCACTAGTGTATAAGAAGACCTCCAACCCTAGCCGCCGTCTCATCTCATCTTCAACCTCCACAAGTCCCATCTACAGCTACCACACCTCCATGGCAACAAATCCACCATAGAGAGAGGGCCAATACAAGAAGAAGGAGGAGAGGAAGCGCCCCTAAATCCGGCGCCGACCGGAGGGCCGGTGCCCTCTCCATCGCCGCCACCATGCTCCTCTCCATCTCCAACATCATGTTGGCTTGTAACTTGCCTTTATCCTCTATGTACTCCATCCACATGTTTGAGTGAATTATTAGTTCTTGGGGAGTAGGATGAACTCTACTTTGTACTAGAACCGAATAATTTTGCGTGATATGAGATAACCTTTTCATGTATTGTTAATGTTCTTCGTGATGTTGGGTGAAGTGCACCATCCAACATGTGCCAAATTTGGACACAAGGATACTCCTATTGGATGAAGTGGAGAGCAAAGAAAACAAATGACAGTGCAATCTATAGGGAAGCGGAGGATAAAAAGTGAGAGTAGTATCCTCTACCTATCCCCGTCTCTACCAACTTGATAGGGGAACAACGGAGACCGCCCTTTGGCCGCATCCATGGGGAACCCTTAATCATCGTTGCCATAACACGTTGGGGGAGGAATGGTGGTGGCGTGCGTGATACGGTTGACTACGCATTAGCTTCGTATACTGTTCCAGGTTCCACCCACAAATACCTACGTGAAAAGTGGCTTAAGTATCCGTAGGACATGCGGGTAGTAATGATTCCGAATGCCTCGAGAACGCCTTTTACTCAAGCTTCGCCCCCTTATTTTATACGATGTTTTATTTATGTTTATACCTTTGCTTAGTTATTTAGACGAAACCACCTTTATTATCGTTCCGTTAGCAACCAACGAATAGACTATTTCCAGTTAACGCGCTGGGTGTGAACGTAGCCACGTGAATGATGATGTAGCTGCGGGGTTGGTAGTTACCTATGCAACATCGCTCCCTATGGGATCGACATACTCTACTTATTGCAAATTGCAATAGCTCTGTGCCCTTGTAGGTCAGCACTTGTGGGGTCGACCCTAATGGCAGTGTGCAGAGGGGTGTTTCCTTCCTGACCTCTTGTCATAGCTGCACATGACCGACTGTGTGTTTGGTGCGCCTACCCAACCTTTGGTGCTTGAGTTGCTCGTTGCGATGGTTAGGGCATTTTCTGAGTAGAGGCCATCCAAACACGCCCCCGCCCCCCCCCCCCCCCCCCCACAAAGACTGCGGGCACCGATTTTTCATTGATATCTATATTAGTTTTTACAAAGTAAAATATCCCTAGAAACAATAACATAAAAAACTATCTACTCCTCTCAAATGTGTCGGTGACGTCGTCTTTCGCGGCTAGCACCGACCAGCCAGAGTCGTGAGTGTGCACCATTGCGACATCGTCGTCCTGCTGCCCCGGCTTGTCTTTCGCAGCCCCCAGCTACTCATTGATGCGGAGTGTGCTGGTGCTCTGCACGGACGCCAACATCATATGTTTCCGCCCGCAGGAGAGAACCTCCTCAGCACGCCACCCTATTCCTTGCCACTATCCGATGAGTCAGTGACAACTTGTTTGGACGACACCTCTTTGGCGGCACAGATGTGAGACATGTGACAACGCCAAAAAAATAGAGGTGAGCGTGAATAAAAGAGTCATCACAACCAAGAGCCGAACAAATGCAAACCTGAACTCACACGAGGAGCCACCGGGCCGTCGGCAACGCCGTCTGCCACCGACGACAAAAAAAGCACTAGCGTTGAATATGATCACCGACTGGTACATCCCACACATATGGATTGGGTGAGGGAGATAGGAAAACAAATTAGGGTTGTTGGGCATCGGTAGCACATCCTTTTATGCACCCACCAAGCGACCCAAAGGCCTTAATAAATACCAAAAAGCCTATAGAACCGGGCTCATTTGTCAGCATCTTTGCCCCCTTTCTGCTGGTTCGCTCGTGATACGTCCATTTTGCATCACTATTTTTATTGTAATCTATCCTATTCTCAAAATATATTTCACATTATAGTGCAATTATAATACTTTTCTCTCTTAAAATGCAAGATATACAAAGAGAGGGAGATTGTCGGCAGCGGATACGTCTCCACCGTATCTACTTTTCCAAACACGTTTGCTCTTGTTTTGGACTCTAATTGGCACGATTTGAATGAATCTAACCCAGAATAATGTTGTTTTCAGCAGAACTACCTTGGTGTTATTTTTGTTCAGAAATAAAAGTTCTTGGAATTGGACAAAACTTTGCGGGAATTTTTTATGGAATATATAAGAAATACTGGATCAGAGAATTACCACAGAAGAGCCACCATGGGGTCACAAGTCAGGGGGTGTTCCCACCCCCCAGGGCGCACCCTGGTGACTTGTGGGGCCCATGAGACTCCGTCTGACCTAATCTAAGGCCTATATCTTTCGTCTTCCTGAGAAAAAATCAGAGAGAAATTTTCATCGCATTTTACGATACAGAGCCATCGCTACCTCTTGTTCTTCATCGGGAGCCCTAATTCAGAGTCCGTACGTGCCTCCGGAGAAAGGGATTCATCACCGCCGTCATCACCAACCTCTCTCCATCAACAATTTCATGGTGCTCACCACCATGAGTGAGTAATTTGATTGTAGGCATATTGGATGGTGATGTAGATGGATTTCACGATGCTGACGAAGGCGAAAAGCTAGCCGGGGACAAAAGTTCCCCCACAGCCGGTGTCGTTGTTCTGATCAAGACGGTCCATTGATCCTTCCTAACCACACAGCGGGACCTGTATGAGCCACCAATGACGGTGCTAAAACCGGCGGATCACGAGTAGGGGGTCCCGAATTGGTGATCTTGGAACGAAGGTGAACAGGAAACAAAGGGGACACAATTTTACCCAGGGGCGGGCCCTCTCGAAGAGGTAAAACCCTACGTCCTTCTTTGATGGTATTGATTGGATGGGGTTCGTGTACCTAATGACTAAACCCTCCGGCTTAAATATGCACCGGGGTACCTAGGATGTACATATGGTCGTGTACCATCTAGGGATAAACATGTCAAATACTTAAACACGCCTTGAACTATATGCCAAGTCTTCGGAGAATTCCATCTTGATTATGTCGATGGCCACAACTTCGGGGTCCTTCCTTTTAGTGGTCGGTGGGTCATCGGCCCAGCCCATGGACGAGGGGCCATCAGGGTTAGCACCCCTTAGTCTAGGACACCGTCGCCTGACCAAATGGGCATGACTCAATCTCTGAAAACCCCAAATGCTTGTCTGTGAATAAGTCAGAAATTACCTCACGGACCGTGTTGAATTCCACCAGCAGATTGGGCATAGGAACAATCGTTGCAATCGCCCAATCCTCATGCCTAGGAGGTGAAGCACCTGTCAGGACCTGAACCCTAGCGAGTCTCCCCTCAACCTCAATGTTTTGATGGTTTGGAGGCAGGGCGGAGTTGGATCAAGGGGTAACGACACCATTGCTGACTGGGAATATGAAGTGGGAGCAGCCGCTAAAATGATGTGTGTGGAAGTGGGCTAGATAGTGACACCCGATTCGGCGAACCGGAGGCCCTCGTGTTCCATCCCAGAGATCCATGTCTTCTGGAACACGACTATACCTTGGTACAGTTAGACTACCATAAATAAGTACTTATGTAGAATAATGTCTTAGAAGTAAAATACTCTTGTAGATCAAGGGGACACGTCTACGTGTCAGAAATCTGAGGGCTTTATTCTACGAGTGACTTAAAGAAGTACTAAAGATGGAAATAATACTAATAACACAGCGGAATACAAGGTAAAGGTGGGCTCCAATCCAAAGGGACACTGCCGGGAGACCTTCTAGTCTAGGTACACGAACTCTTTAGGAAACTCTTCTATCGGCTCTCCACTATCTGGCATGATAAGCTAGGTGAGTACTTTGAATGTACTCAGAAGCTCACAAACAATCCAAAGCAAGCAAGAATAGAGTAAACAAACATAGCAACAAAGTAAAGGCTAGTAAAGCTACTACTATAAACACTATTGCATAAACTTATTATGCTTGTTTAACGTCCAGTGGACCTCTTCCATGCACGAGACTCGTCAATCCAAGTTACCTGTTTAACACAGTTATTAGAGTTTAAAGTCAATGAATTCAAGTGCTTGGTCAAATAGTGTGACTTAACGTGAACGGTATCCCATTCCGGGGCCTCGGCTATTCGAATAGTTTCAACACACACTCTGCAGAGGTCGCACACTTTATCCACACCATAGACTATTTGTCTAACGAATCCCATTCATAGCGCGGCGCTCTAACTATGCCTCCGACCTCCTGTAGGCTAGCCCTGGGAGAGAGGATCTGGGTCCTTGCCACCTCATGGCACCACTTGTGTTCCCTCAGGAACCCTTCCTCTTGAGCTCACCCATTGACCCGGGCTCTCTTGACTGAATGGCAACTTCCCGGCCAGAGGAAGTCTACTCATTCCAGCTTCCCTCTTTAGAGAGATGCGAAAGGGACATAACTATAAATGGAGTAAGGCCCTCCCATTCGGGCATATGTGGTTGTACCGAGGATGTTCGATTTTGTGGCACCGGGATTGACCAGCTACTTAAGGTTGGGTTTAAAAGTAAAGTCGTGACTTTGTACTAGCTACTGTAATCCACAACTTGTTATCCCACTAGGGTGAAGTATTCGAGAGGATTCATCCTCCTAAGTAATTTCTTTCCCCGAGATCCTTCGTGAATGTTGCTACTTGTTTTGCTTATGATTCATGTTGTCAAAGTAATTACCAGTTATGAGTCAAAGTTAAACTTCTACTCTAACAGTACCTACTCCAGGTATCCTCTCTAGTGACTCCTTAAGCTACTTCAATCACAATAAATTAACATAAGCTTAAAAACAAATGCCAAAAGAAAATGCGGGGAAAATAAATGCAAGTTGAATCCATGGCCTTCAATTCCATCAAGCAAATGGAGGTGGTGGCTTGCCTTGCTCAAATGGAGTATCAAACAACTCCTGGTCTTCACCTCCTGGATTATTTCCTTCTAGAAATTATTAAAAAGCAAAATCCAATAAAGAAAATAAGCCAAATTTTGTCTAGCAGCATCTAGATGATACGACTCCAACGTATTTATAATTTTTGATTGTTCCATGCTAGTATATTATCATTCTAGGATACTTTATATGCATTTATATGCTGTTTTATATCATTTTTGGGAACTAATATATTAACCCAGTGCCTAGTGCCAGTTGCCATTCTCTGCTTGTTTTTGGCCTTTCAGGAAACCAATACCAAACGAAGTCCAAACGCTACGAAACTTTTGATGATTTTTGCCGGACAAGGCAACAGGGCGTGCCCTGGGGGGTAGGGCACGCCCCCTTGCCTTCGGATCACGTCGTGGCTCCGTTTGATCTAATTCCGCCTCTATAAATTCTCTAAAATCGGGAAACCAATAGAGATCCACCTAAAGTACTTTTTCTGCCGCCGCAAGTCTCTGTTCCGCCGTGAGTTCATCTGGAGCCCTGTTCCGGTGCCCTGCCGGAGGGGATATCGATCACGGAGGGCCTCTACAACAACCTTGCTACTCCCATGATGTTGTGCGAGCAGTTCACCATAGACCTACGGGTCCATGGCTAGTACCTAGATGGATTTATCTCTCTCTCTCTCTCTCTCTCTCTCTCTCTCTTATCTTCAATACAAAGTTCACTGCGATTCCCTCGGTGATCTATTCAATGTAATCTTCTTTGCGGTGTGTTTGTTCGGATCCGATGAATTGTGGGTTGATGATCAGATTATTCATGAATATTAATTGAGTCATCTCTGAATTCTTTCATGCATGATTGTTATAGTTTCGTATTTCTCTCCGATCTATCGGTTTGGTTGGCCAACTATATTGATTTATATTCAGTGGGAGTGGTGCGTTGTGATGGGTTCAATCTTGCGGTGCTCAATCCCAGTGACAGAAAGGGACATGAAACATTTTGTATTGCTGCCATTAAGGACAAAACAATGGGGTTTATTCATTTAATTGAGTTTACTTTGTCTACATCATGTCATCTTGCTCCAAGCATTACTATGTTTCATACTTAATACTCTAGATGCATGCTGGATAGCGGTCGATGAGTGGAGTAATAGTAGTAGACGCAGGCAGGAGTCGGTCTACTTGTTTATGGATGTGATGCCTATATATACGTGATCATTGCCGTGAATAAAGATTGCATAACTATCTACTTTTCTATCAATTGCCCAACAGTAATTTGTTTTACCCACCGTATGCCTACTACATGAGAGATGCCATTAGAGAAAACTACGCCCCCCGGGTCTATCCTCTTATAAGTTTACAAACGCATTCAATACCTTGGTGCCATTTACTTTATTTTATTTTATTTTCCAATTTACAGTTATCTACTACCATCTACACATCCCACTTGCTTGCAAATAACGAGATCAAGGGGACTGACAACCATTGAGCATCGAGATAAAACACAGCACCGCCTATCAACCTTAGAAGACGTAAATTGGGAGGATGAATCAAACATTAGAGGACATGCTTTGATCATGTGCCCACACCTATGGAGCCAAGTGGGAAGATAGCTTCCCATATGCGGAGTTCTCATATAACAATTGAGATGTGTAGATGGTAGTAGATAACTGTAAATTGGAAAATAAAATAAAATAAAGTAAATGGAAGCAAGGTATTGAATGCGTTTGTAAACTCATAAGAGGATAGACCCGGGGGCCATAGTTTTCTCTAGTGGCATCCCTCATGTAGTAGGCATACGGTGGGTAAAACAAATTACTGTTGGGAAATTGATAGAAAAGTAGATAGTTATGCAATCTTTATTCACGGCAATGATCACGTATATATAGGCATCACGTCCATAAGCAAATATGCCTACTCCTGCCTGCACCTATTACTATTACTCCACCCATCGACCGCTATCCAGCATGCATCTAGAGTATTAAGTAAAACAGAGTAATGCTTGGAGAACGATGACATGATGTAGACAAAGAGAATTCAATTAATATGAACTAACCCCATCGTTTTATCCTTAGTGGAAGCAATACAAAGGCATGTCTTGTCCCTTTCTGTCACTGGGATATAGAGCACCGCCAGATTGAACCCACTACAACGCACCCCTCTCACTAAAGAAATATCAATCTAGTTGGCCAAACTATTTCAATAGATCGGAGAGATTTACAAAGCTATAATGATCATGCAAATAAGAATCATAATAATCAGAGGTGACTCAAATATTTTTCATGAATAATCTGAACATAAACCCACAATTCATCGGATCCCAACAAACACACTGCACAAAAGGATTACATTGGATGGATCAAAGCAAAGATTCGATGATAATTGTATTGAAGATCAAGAGAGAGATAGACATCTAGATACTAACTACGGACCCGTAGGTCTATGGTGAACTACTCACAACTAATCATGGAGGCAGCAAGGGTGATGAAGAGCCCCTCCGTGATCGATCCCCCCCGATAGATCGCCGAAAAAGGTCGCCAGATGGGTACGCGGCGGAATAGAGACTTGCGGCGGCAGAAAAAGTGTTTCGGGAGCTCCTCTAGGGTTTTTGTAATATTTGAGAATTTATAGGCTAGAGAGGGGCACGAGAGGGCAGGCGAGGGGGCCACGACCCAACTGGGCGCGGTCCGGCCCCATGGCGCGCCCTGTTGGCTCGTGGTGCCCTCGTGCAGCCTCTCGTCTCCTCCCGAAGCTTCCAGGTCTTCTTTTGGTCCAGAAAAAATCATATTAATGTTTCGTGGCATTTGGACTTTGTTTGGTATGGTAAACCCTGAAAAGCAAAAAACATGCAGAAAACAGCAACTGGCACTGGGCACTAGGTCAATAGGTTAGTGCTCAAAAATAATATTAATTGGTAAATAAACACCCAAAAAGTATCCTAGAATGATACTATAATAGGATGGAAAAATCAAAAATTATAGATACGTTGGAGACGTATCAGCATCCCCAAGCTTAATTCCTGCTCGTCCTCGAGTAGGTAAATGATAAAAACAAGAATTTTTTATGTGACATGCTACCCAACATGTAATCTATTGCAGGTTTGTTCATTGAGAAACGATGAATTAATAAACATCTACATAGTAATATTATAAACATAACAAACATAATCATCAAGTTTCAAAGTATACGATCCAAAAAGAATGAATAGCATGGCTCCGTCTTCACCACATAAATACAAATGTCAAGCACCACGGTGTCAAGTCAGGCAATTGGATCATACTTTTTAACGCGCTTCAGCTTTTTATTACTTGCGCAATATATAAGCGTGAACCATGGATATAGCATAAAGATGGAATAGAATATGGTTGTAGGTTTCAAAGGGGTGAAAGTGGAGAAGAAAGTCTCGCATCAACTAGGCGTATCAACGGGCTATGGAGATGCCCATCAATAGATATCAATGCGAGGAGTAGGGATTGCCATGCAACGGATGCACTAGAGCTATAAGTGTATGAAAGCTCAATGGAAGCTAAGTGGGTGTGCATCCAACTTGCTTGCTCATGAAGACCTCAGGCATTTGAGGAAGCCCCTCATTGGAATATACAAGCCAAGTTCTATAATGAAAATTTCCCACTAGCATATGGAAGTGATAAATATGAGACTCTCTATATGAAGAACAAGGTGCCACTTTGAGGCACAAGTGTGGAATAAGAGGTAGTAGCACCATCCCTTCTCTTTTTTCTCTTTTTTTTCTTTTTCTTCTTCTCCCTTTTTTTCTTTTTTTCCTTTTTTTCCTTTTTCTTTTATTTTTCGTCCGGAGTCTCATCCCGACTTGTGGGGGAATCATTGTCTCCATCATCCTTTCCTCCATGAGATAGTGCCCTAATAATGATGATCATCACACTTTTATTTACTTACAACTCAACATGAGAAACTTTATGACTCTATATGAATGCCTCTGGCAGTGTACCAGGATGTGCAATGATCAAGCGTAACATGTATGATATTAATGATGAACGGTGGCTTTGCCAAAAATACTACGTCAGATTATGTGATCATGCAAATCAATATGACAATGGAAGCGCAAGTCATATGATGTGACGGTGGAAGTTGCATGGCAATATATCTCGGAATGGCTATGGAAATGCCATGATAGGTAGGTATGGTGGCTTTTTTGAGGAATATATAATGAGGCTTATGTGCAACAGAGCGTATCATGTCATTGGGTTTGGATGCATGTGCGAAAGCTGCACCGATCCTTAAGGTGAGAATGGGCAATGCACGGTACCGAAGAGGCTAGCAAATATGTGGAGGTGAGTGTGCGTATATCCATGGATTCACATTAGTCATGAAGAACTCACATACTTATTGCAGTATTTTATTATCTCTCTCGAAGCAAAGCACTACTCGCATGCCCCTAGGGAGGAGGTTGGTAGGAATTAACCATCACGCGCCCCCGACCTAAACAGCACTAGGATTTCAACGAGGAATAAGTATGCTCACACATCATCACCATGCTATAAAAATATTTGGATGAACAGCAAGTTAACAACCTCTAATTCACGATAGCTTTATTAACCAATGAGCATGCACTCATGCTTTTTCACATTACCACATTAATATCATTAACCATGATTTCTCTTTTATGTGCTACATGTGGTTTTGATTATGCACTCATTGAATACCTATTATTTTTGGACTAGTCTTATGACCCATGCAAATTACCGTCGCTGTTTATTAACTCTCAAATAAATAAAAGTGAAGAACGAGAGTGCAATTATTTCTATAAAATCTATAAGCCATCGTGCTCTAAAAGATATAAATGATGTACTAGAGCAACTGCCAAGCTCAAAAGATATAAGTGAAGCACATAGAGTATTCTAATAAATTACGATGATATTGTGTCTCTCTCAAGTGGGTGTGCGTAGAAAACAATGATTGTGGGAAACTGAAACAAAAAGCAAACTAAAGCAAATGACGCTCGAAGCAAAACTCATATCATGTGATGAATAAAAATATAGCTCCAAGTGACATACCGATGGATTGAGACGAAAGAGGGGATGCCTTCCAGGGCATCCCCAAGCTTAGATGCTTGAGTCTTCCTAGAATATTACCTTGGGGTGCCTTGGGCATCCCCAAGCTTAGGCTCTTGCCGCTCCTTATTCCTTCGTCCATCGTGATAACACCCAAAACTTGAAAACTTCAGCACACAAAACTCAACAGAAAACTCGTGAGATCCGTTAGTATAATAAACATATCAAATACTTTAGGTCATGTTGTAAATCGATTCATATTTTATTTTTGCATAAGGTACTGTATTCTAACTTCTCCATGATTTATATTGCCCAATATAATCCATGACATCATCAAAACAAGCAAAACATGCAAGTAAAAACAGAATCTGTCTAAAACAGAAAAGTATGAAAAAATCTGTAGAGAAACTATACTTCTGTATCATTAAAAATTCTGAAAAATTAGTAAAACCTCAAGAATTCGTATATAAATACTGTGTAAAAAATTCAGATCAAAAAGACGTTCCACTAAAATCAGAGAAATTCTGCACTGAACGTCAAAGCTTTTGTTTTTGCACCGTATCAATTCTACTCATCTTGTGAGTCATCCCAAAGGCTTTACTTGGCACAAACACTAATTAAAATATAAAAACACAATCATTACAGAGGCAACAATCATGTTATGACACACAAACAGAAACTATAACAAGAAAAATAAGATAACTATTGGGTTGCCTCCCAACTAGCGCTATTGTTTTACGCCCCTAGCTAGGCATAATGCGTATGATCAAGTGTTGTCATCTTTGCCACTCAAATATAATGGTGTGTGCCCGAGAGGAGGTTTTTCAAACACAATAGGAAATACATCAGCAAGCAATATTTTAGCATTCTCAATACTACTTTCCTTAAAACCCTCCGTATTCTCCCTCACTATCCAAGAGTATTGTTTATTGATGGCATTGAATACTTGTTGGATAATATGAATAGGAGGAACTTCTTTCTTAGCATTTTCATCAAAATTATGGTCATCAAAAAACACATACCTCATCATATAGTCCTCATTGTATAAAATTTCATCTATCACAGTATGTTCATGACTCATATTATAATGCTCAAAGATATCTCGAGCCTCTCGCGCTATATAGTCAAATTCATGCATAAGGATGAGAGTGGCTATCTTCTTAGCCCTAGGGTCTTTTATGAACGAAAACTCATAGAAAAGCCTTTGCAAAGTAGGATGAGTGTGCATAAATCTTCTTTCAAGTTTAAGGACAAGAGCGCAAATAGCGTCGGCATAACTTTGAGATCTTTTAAGGATAGGAATATCCTTGCAAGGCAAAGTACCCGTACAATTAAATAATTCTTGAATAATGCTCTTCCCTATAGTGTTCCCCTTTCCCTCAACAAAAACTTTTACATCTCGCTGCAGGGGAGTTTCCTCCTTTGGGGTTTTACCTCCATCATCTTTCCCAATGATAAAATCAGACATCATGGCAGTTTCAAGCAAGGAACTAGCAAGCGACAAAGTAAACTAGTGACTAGTAAAGATAAATATTTTTGTTTTTTGTTTTTTTAATGCAAACAAAATATAACAACAAATAAAAAGAAGAACAAGTGAATGATAATTTGTGTGAAGTTACTTGATAGTTGATGATGATATTCCCCGGTAACGGCGCCATAAATCCTTCCTGATGCTTGTGATCTGCGTTGGGTTTTCTGTGAAGAGGAACAGGTGATGCAGCACAATGCAGGTAAGTATTTCCCTCAGCTAAGAACCAAGGTTTATCGAACCAATAGGATTACTGGTCATCAACCGTCTTCAGCAGATGCACACAAAAGAGCACACTTTTGCACCCAACGCGGCAAGAGGGTTGTGAGTCCCCATGATCTCGTTATTTGCAAGCAAGTGAGATGTGTAGATGGTAGTAGATAATTTTAAATTGGAAAGTAAAATAAAATAATGTAAATGGCAGCAAGGTATTGAATGCGTTTGTAAACTTATAAGAGGATAGACCCGGGGGCCGTAGTTTTCTCTAGTGGCATCTCTGATGTAGTAGGCATACGGTGGGTAAAACAAATTACTGTTGGGCAATTCATAGAAAAGTAGATAGTTATGCAATCTTTATTCACGGCAATGATCATGTATATATAGACATCACGTCCATAAGCAAATTGGCCGACTCCTGTCTGCACCTATTACTATTACTCCACCCATCGACCGCTATCCAGCATGCATCTAGAGTATTAAGTAAAACAGAGTAATGCTGGGAGAACTATGACATGATGTAGACAAAGAGAATTCAATTAATATGAACTAACTCCATCGTTTTATTCTTAGTGGAAGCAATACAAAGGTGTGTCTTGTCCCTTTCTGTCACTGGGATATGGAGCACCGCCAGATTGAACCCACTGCAACGCACCCCTCTCACTGAAGAAATATCAATCTAGTTGGCCAAACTATTTCAATAGATCAGAGATTTACGAAGCTATAATGATCATGCAAATAAGAATCATAATAATCAGAGGTGACTCAAATAATTTTCATGCATAATCTGAACATAAACCCACAATTCATCGGATCACAACAAACACACCGCACAAAAGGATTACATCGGATGGATCAAAGCGAAGATGCGATGATCATTGTATTGAAGATCAAGAGAGAGAGAGCCATCTAGATACTAACTACAGACTCGTAGGTCTGCGGTGAACTACTCACAACTCATCATGGAGGCAGCAAGGGTGATGAAGAGCCCCTCTGTGATTGATTCCCCCTCCGACAGATCGCCGGAAAAGGTCGCCAGATGGGTACGCGGAGGAACAGAGACTTGCGACAGCAGAAAAAGTGTTTTGGGAGCTCCCCTAGGGATTTTGGAATATTTGAGAACTTATAGGCCAGAGAGGGGCATGAGAGGGCAGCCGAGGGGGCCAGGAACCAACAGGGCGCGGCCTGGCCTGCTGGCACGCCCTGTTGGCTCGTGGTGCCCTTCGTGCAGCCTCTCGTCTCCTCCCGAAGCTTCCAGGTCTTCTTTTGGTCCAGAAAAATCATATTAAAGTTTCGTGGCATTTGTACTTTGTTTGGTATGGTAACCCTGAAAAGCAAAAAAACATGCAGAAAATAACAACTGGCACTGGGCACTAGGTCAATAGGTTAGTGCTCAAAAATAATATTAATTGGTAAATAAACACCAAAAAGTATCCTAGAATGATAATATAATAGCATGGAACAATAAAAAATTATAGATCCGTTGGAGACGTATCACCGGTGCCAAGGCAACAGGGCACGCCCTGGGGGGGTAGGGCACGCCCTTGCCTTGGGACCACCTCGTGGCTCCGTTTGACCTAACTCCACCTCTTTAAATTCTCTAAAATCGGGAAACCAATAGAGAGCCACCTGAAATACTTTTCCGCCATCGCAAGTCTCTGTTATGCCGTGTGCCCATCTGGGGCCCTGTTCCGGTGCCCTGTCGGAGGGGGAATCGATCACGGAGGGCCTCTACATCAACCTTGATGTCCCCATGATGTTGTGTGAGTAGTTCACCACATACCTACGAGTCCATAACTAGTACCTAGGTGGATTTTTCTATCTCACTCTCTCTTTGATCTTCAATAGAAAGTTCACCGCGATTCCCGCGGTGATCTATTCGATGTAATATTCTTTGCGGTGTGTTTGTTGGGATCTGATGAATTGTGGGTTTATGATCAGATTATTCATGAATATTAATTGAGTCATCTCTGAATTCTTTTATGCATGATTTTTATAGCTTCGTATTTCTCTCTGATCTATCGGTTTGGTTTGGCCAACTAGATTGATTTATCTTCAGTGGGAGTGGTGTGTTGTGATGGGTTTAATCTTGCGGTGCTCAATCCCAGTGACAGAAGGGGACATAACACGTATTGTGTTGCTGCCATTAAGGATAAAACGATGGGGGTTCATTCATATTAATTGAGTTTACTTTGTCTACATCATGTCATCCTGCTCCAAGCATTACTCTGTTTCATACTTAATACTCTAGATGCATGCTGGATAGCGGTCGATGAGTGGAGTAATAGTAGTAGATGCAGGCAAGAGTCGGTCTACTCGCTTATGGATGTGATGCCTATATACATAATCATTGCCTTGAATAAGATGTCATAATTATGCGCTATTCTATCAATTGCCCAACAGTAATTTGTCTACCCACCGTATGCTATCTTCGAGAGAGAAGCCTCTAGCGAAAACTATGGCCCTCGGGTCTACATAAATTATATTAGTAAAACCTTAAAAATATTTCTGCCTTTTATTTACTTTTATTTTATTTTATATTTATGTCTATATATCTATCAGTATTTAATCCTTGCATGTAACGAGTTCAAGGGGCTTGACAACCCTCTTGCCCGCGTTGGGTGCAAGTGTTTGATTCTATGTGTGTAGGTGCTGACGATGGGAGTTTGCGTGATTCTCCTATTGGTTCGATAACCTTGGTTCTCACTTAGGGAGATACTTATCTCTACTGTGCTGCATCTCCTCTCTTCTTCGGGGAAAAACTCAACGCGGTTTACAAGTTGCAGGAAGAATTTCTGGCACCATTGCGGGGGAGACATCATCAAATTCTTATCAGGTTCCTTCGCACAAATTTTCATTCACTTGTTCTACTTTTTATTTGCCTTTATATTTGCTTGCCTAAAAATATCAAAAATATAAAACTATTTCTATTTGCTTGTTTGCTAGTTTACTTGCTTCATCGCCATGTCTCAAGATAGATTCTATAATATTTCCCATTACCAAAGGATGACTGAAATTGAAGTTCCATGAAAAACTTCATCACCACGCAATATGAGCACAATAAGTTCTCTGCCGCGGAAATCATGGAACACTCCACTTTACTAAATGCTATTAGTAAACAACTTCATGAAGTCAATCGAGGAGTATCTAATCTTCAATCACAATTTTCTCAAACTGAAGAACTAATAGGAAAGATTTCAGATAAGCAAACCACTCTAGTAAATAGGATGGCTGCTAAACTGGAATCTTTCCCTATTAATAATCATGATGAAGATCTTAAAATGATTGGTGATTCTCGTATTGAATCTTTGTTTAATAATATGAAAATTGATGATAAAGGGACTGAAGATGAGTCAACTTTAGGTTCGCGTCCCGTTTATTTGGAGGTTGATGATCTTAATGATAAAAATGAAAAATGGGTTTGAAGAGGTCAAAACTTTAGCTAGTGACGTGCCCATGATTTTGGATTGCAAAGACTTTAATTATGAGAGTTGCTCTTTAGTAGAATGAATTTCCATGTTACAATCCATAATTAGCTCACCCAATGCCTATGCAAAAAATAAAGCTTTTACTAAACATATTGTAGAAGCTATGATAAAACCTTACGAGGAGAAACTTGAGTTAGAAGTCTCTATTCCTAGAAAGTTGCATGATGAATAGGAACCTACTATAAAAATAAATCTTAAAGATTATGAATGTAATGCTTTGTGTGATCTTGGTGCTAGCATTTCTACTATACCTAAATCTCCATGTGATGTGCTAGGCCTCGCCAATATAAATGAATGTTCCCTTAACTTGCATTTAGCGGATTCCACCATTAAGAAACCATTGGGTAGAATAAATGATGTGCTTATTCTTGATAATAGAAATTATGTGCCTGATGATTTCATTGTACTTGATATTGATTGCAATCCGTCTTGTCCAATAATACTTGGTAGACCATTCTTACGAACTATAGATGGTATTATTGATATGAAAGAAGGAAACATAAGATTCCAATTCCCATTAAAGAAAGGGATGGAACACTTTCCTAGAAAGAAAATTAAACCACCTTATGAATATATCATGAGGGCCACTTAAGGACTGCGTGTCAAGGATGACAACACTTGATACTATGCATTATGCCTAGCTAGGGGCATAAAACAATAATGCTTGTTGGAAGGCAACCCAATAGTTATCTTAATTTTTTTGTTTTAGTGTGTTTGCATGATTATTGCTAATGTAATGATTGCGTTTTTATGTTTTAATTAGTGTTTGTGCCAAGTAAATCCTTTTGGATTGATTTGGATCATAGTAGAATCGATATGGTGCAAAAACAGATTCTGTTGCGCCGGTACATGATTTTTGGTTTTTTACTGGAGCGTGATAAATTCTGAAATTTTTACATAGTATTTCTTTACAAATTTCCCAGGTTTTCCTAATTTTCAGAAATTTTGGAGTTATAGAAGTATGGTTTTAGTGCAGATCATTACAGACTGTTCTGTTTTAGACAGATTCTGTTTTGGCTTGTATAGTTTGCTTGCTTTGATGATGCTATGGATTATATCGGGGGTGGGGGGTATAAGTCATGGATAAGTTAGAATATAGTACCTTATACAATAATTAAATATGAATTCATTTATAACGGTACCTAAATTTTATGATTTACCTATTATACTAACGGATCTCATGAGGTTTCTATTGAGTTTTGTGTGATGAAGTTTTCAAGTTTTGGGTGAGACCACGATGGATGAAGGAATAAGGAGCGGCAAGACCCCAAGCTTGGGGATTCCCAAGGCACCCTAAGGTAATATACTAGGAAGTCTCAAGCGTCTAAGCTTGGGTATGCCCCGGAAGGCTCTTTCATCTCCAATCTATCGGTATGTCACTCAGAGCTATATTTTCACATCATATGTGTTTTGCTTGGAGCGCCGTGTGTTATATATTTTTTCCTTTAGTTTGCCCCAATCATTGTTTGCTAGACACACATATTTGATAGAGACACATATTCATCATGATTTGTTAGAATACTTTATGTGCTTCACTTATATCTTTTGAGCTATGCTCTAGTGCTTCACTTATAACTTTTAGAGCACGATGGCGTGTAGATTTTATAGAAATAATTGAACTCTCGTGCTTCACTTATATCTGTTTGAGATTCTAATAAATAGTAATGGTAATTTGCATGGGTTATAATACTAGTTCAAAAAGGATAGGTATTCAAGGAAGATATAATAAAAACTTTCATGTAGCTCATCGTATAAGGGAAACTGTGGGTTAATGATATTGATGTGGTAATATGAAAGGGCATGAGTACATGATTGTTGGTTAGTAGAAAATATCGGTAATTAAAGCTTGTTACTTGCTCATCTAAATATTGGTTATGGCATGATGATGATGTGTGAGCATTCTTATTCCGCGTTGAAATCCTAGTGCTTTTCGTGTCGGAGGCACGCGATGGTTAACTCCTACCAACCTCCTCCCTAGGGGCATGCGGTAGTACTTTGGTTCGAGAGAGCTAATAAGGCTTCGCAATAAGTATATGAGTTCTTTATGACTAATGTGAATCCATGGGTGTACGCACACTCACCTTTCCGTATATTGCTAGCCTCTTCGGTACCGTGCATTGCCCGTTCTCACCTTGAGGATCGGTGCAGCTTTCGCCGGTGCATCCAAACCTCGTGATATGATATGCTCTATCACACATAAGCCTCCTTACATCTTCCTCAAAACAGCCACCATACCTACCTATTATGGCATTTCCAAAGCCATTCCGAGATATATTGCCATGCAACTTCCACCGTTACATCACATGACTTGTGTGTTCATCATCATACTGCTTTGCATGATCATATAGCTGACGTAGTATTTGTGATAAGGCTACCGTTCATCATTATTTACATGTTATGCCAGATCATTGCACTTCCTGATACACTGCTAGAGGCATTCATATAGAGTCATTTCTCTTATATCATCATTGAGTTGTTATATCGAGTTGTAAGTAAATAAAAGTGTGACGAACATCATTATTAGAGCACAGTACCAGTGAGGAAAGGATGATGGAGACTATGATTCCCCCACAAGTCGGGATGAGACTCCGGAAAAAAAGGAAAATGGGGAAGGCGAAAAAAAAGCCCATCATAAAAAAGGGGAAATAAATGAGAGAAAAGAGAAAAGGGACAGTGCTACTACTTTTTATTCCACACTTGTGCCTCAAAGTGGCACCATGTAATTCATATAGAGAGTCTCTTGAGTTTTCATTTTCATGTGCTAGTGGGAATTTTTTATTTTAGAACTTGGCTTGTATATTCCGATGACGGGCTTCCTCAAATGCCCGAGGTCTTCATGAGCAAGCAAGTTGGATGCACACCCACTTAGCTTTCGTTGAGCTTTCGTACACTTATATCTCTAGTGCATCCATTGCATGACAATCCCTACTCCTCGCATTGATATCGATTGATGAGCATCTCCATAGCCCCTTGGTCCGCCTAGTTGATGCGAGAGTTTTCTTTCCACTTTGACTCCTTTTGATCTCTACCACCATACTCTATTCCACCCATATGATATGTCCATGGTTCACGCTCATGTATTGAGTGAAGTTGAAAATGTTGAAGCGCATTAGAAGTACAATCCAATTGCCTGACTTGACACCGTGGTGCTCATGATTTGTATTTATGTGGTGAAGACGGAGTCATGCCAAAGGAGCCAGATCTCTGTCTGGGATTCCCAAGCTCATCCGGTCAACATCGAACACATCATTGAAACCCGAAGTGAGACTGAGGTCTCGTTTGCAAAAACATAAATTAAGCAACCGTGAGTACAAAGGTACTCAGCAAGACTTACATCAGAACTATCTACATATGCAACAGTATCAATGAAGGGGGTTGTGGAGTTTATTGCAGCAAGCCAGCTTTGACTCTTGGCTAACCTGTACTATGACTACGAGTAGTATCTCTGGGGTAACAGAGCGCACACGAGTCCACATATTCATCACATCAATACACCACTTTGGATCCTCTCCCGTCTCCCTACGAGAAGGCCATCCATAACACTCACACTTATCTTGCACATTTTAGAGTATCCATTTCAATTGTCTATGTACCCATAAGCTTTCCAAGTAGTCCATATCCGCGGACGCGGCTATTCGAATAGATGAATTAACCCTATAGGGACATACTTCTTCACACACGCTCCCACCACTTATCACCATATGCACGTCATGCATCTCGGCAACCTTTAAGCGGAAGCACTGGCGTGGGTGTCGGCCACGGCCGTTAACCACACAAGACCCTAGTCCAGGTTTATCGCCTATGTGAGACTGAATCCACATGGAAGTCCGGCCAACGTTTCTGCAATGGCCCCAAACGATGTGTACAGGGTTCTTAAGCCCACCGTTCGGGTGCCACTTGGTACACCGTGCCACTGTGCATCTACCGTACCAAAGTGCACCCCGTCAGGCAACGCTAAACATGACCACTAGCACTTTTCCTACAAACACCAAAAACTAGTTGCAACTCCTGGACAGATATCGAGGCGATTAATAAGTCGAGAGAGCTTGGAGTACCCGGAGCCCAATGTGCGGTAGTTACTCGTCTTGGATAACATACACAGAACTCAGTTCTTAAGGATGATCCCAATGAGACAACCCACCATGTACTCCTACATGACCTCTAATCGTTACCTTTACCAAATCGGATTCACGCACTTAGCTCTCACTCAGTAGGACATGAACACATCCATTCTGATTCATCGCCAGATGGATCAAACCCGACACGACTCTAAGCATATCAAGCATAGTAAGCAAGCATGGATGAGTAGGCACAACAAGGCTCAAGGAGTTGCTACTCATGCTGAGTGGTTTCAACTATTTACTGTGACAAAGACAGGTCATGCAGAGGAATGGGGTTCAACTCTCAAAACATGTAATAGTTGAATCGTTATTGTCCTAATGCAGTAAAAGAGAGCAGGAGCGAGAGAGTGGGTTTATATTAGTATGCTCAAGGGGGGTTTCTTGCCTGGCACTTCTGAACATAACTGTGAGTCTTCATCGGTGACATCGATCTCAACGTCGAAACAACGTCTACCGAGAGGAAACAAACACCGGCAAACAAGGAAGGATCACAATCAATGCAATGTACATCCAATGTATGTCATGTCATTTTAAGGTGCTAAATTAACCTAGCGCAACAGGTTACCAAATTAATTGAAGTGGAATTCAAACATATAGCAAATTCCATCTCCAAATGTTATTTCATAAATTGTCCTAATCATCATTTGTCCTAATTGATGATGTTAACTTGTTCAAAAATGCATGAACATGGCGGAAACAGATTCTTCGTATTTTTCTGATCATTTTTCATATATACATTATTTTCATCCGAATTATAGATTATTTCCAATGAATTTTAGAAGTTTTAAACATTTTATGAAATTAATAAATCATTTCTGATTTACTTAAATTTCTAGAAAACATTACTGTGTCAGCATTACGTCACAGTGATGTCAGCAGGTCAACGGTCCGGTCCAAGTGAAACCTGACCAGCGGGACCCGCTTGTCACATTTAGTTAACGGGGTGGTTAACCCTAATTAAAATGCAGAACTAAAGTTAATTAGCGACTGGCCCCACATGTCAGTGACCCAGGGGGTCATTAGTGGCTGAACTAACAGAGTTTAGCCAGCGTTCAACCGCCGGCGACCTCACAGGACGACAGAGGTCGTCAGGAACTGCACTTCGGCGACCATTTGAGCGTCGGAGGGGCTCTACGCGAAGCGCACGCTCATGCGCATCCAACGCAGCAAGCGGGAGCAGCTGGGGTGCACTGCATCGACGACGACGACGGTGTCAACGACGGCTGAAGCTCGGGTGTCGACGGAATCGACGACACGGTGTGCGGGAGGACCAAGGAATTGCACCTACAGGCCCTACGGGTGCTCCTGAGTCCGTTGGACTCGGTGGGATGACCAACAGGTCTTCAAAGGGGCGACAACGACGAGCCCGAGAGGCGATGAGTTCGGCCAGCAAAGGGGGCGGTGGTTTGAGCTTGAGATCGAAGCGGGGAGGAGGGAGGTTCGGACCAGGAGCTCACTGGGAGTCAGAGGAGCTGCTCTGCGGCTCGGGGACGAACGGGAGGAGACGAAACGGTGGTGGAGATCTCCGGTGGCCAAGGTGGAAAACGACAATGATGGCAGCTTCATGGTGCTCCCGGGCTTGTGTGGCTCATCAAGGGGGAGGAGGGCATCGAGGCGGAGCTCATGGACATGACGGCTGGACTACGCGGTGGCTCTGGCTACGCAGACGACGGTGGCAAGGCCATGGAAGCTTCGGCCATGGCGAGATGCGAGCGAGGGAGAGGTGAGGGGGAGGAATGGATGGGTCGGATCGATCGGGACGGCAGGGACGAAGTTATCCACGGCCCCCATGCAAGCTAGCAGGCAAGAGGTGGCAGGGGAGCATGCCAGCGCGCGGCGACCACGCACGTGTGTCCTTCTAGCGCGGTGGAGATGACTGTCGAGCTGGGCGCGGTGGGCTGGCTGTCTACTGGTCCGCCAGGTAAGTGAGGTAAGTTTATTTCCTTTCTTTTATTTTCAGTTTTTCTATTTTGAAACTCTTTTCTGATTTAGTTAAAATACTAAATCATTTTTATAAATTCTACAAATTATTTGGGATGCTACCTGAATTATTCTAGAGCCCCAAATAAAGTTTTAGAATTTTTGGAGCAATTAAATTATATATAGTATTTAAATGGCTCAAATTCAAATATTTTTGAGTTGATTAAAAATCCAACAATGTTTCAAAAATGTGCACATCATTTTTGGAAGAGGGTCGCACCTTTTACAAAAATCATGAGCTTTTATGAAGGCCATTTTGGATTCATTGAAGAGTATTTTATTTGAACCTATTTGAATTAAATTGATTCTAGGGTTTGATCATCCCCATTTCGAATTAATTTGAAAGTAACATGATGACATGCTTGCCAATGCAACTAATTACAAGCAACTTCTAGGGCTCTGACAACAAATGAGATCGGACAAACACCAATTGATGCCTTTTGCAATTCAACAATTCAGATTTAGAGGCAGTTGTGAAGAGCACGTGGTAACCGTCAACATAGAAGTGGTCCTCACTTGGGCGAGAAACCCCGAATTTTGGACGGCTTTCGACAAAGTGGATAATATTCGGTCCGACATGATTATCGTGGACAAGGATTCCAGATAACCTTCAAAACCTGGTAAGTCATGCATTCAAAAAAGATTAGCATAGAGTAGGAGAGATAGATAAGAGGGAAAAAATAGGGTCCTAGACATTTCACTCAGGCAGAAAACACAAAACCACAAATGAGAAGCAATATGTGAAATGTTGTGGACAAAAACAAACACTCATATGAATTAAAACGAGGAAAAATGGTGGTGGCGTTGCCCATCGTATAAGAACTATATGACCGCAAGTGGTGCACCATCATCGTGGCACCCGACAAGTCAGTTCTTCGTTAATGTATTAACTCTCCGAAAGAAAATTTCACTTTGTCGAAATTTTGAAACTCTTCGAGCGTTGTGCACCCATTCCTTAGAAGATGTGGAAGTGTTGGCATGGGTGTCGAGTATCGCTTACAGCACGTTTGCGGAATCTAGGATATTTAGCTCACACTGGAACACACATAATCTTTTCTCATCGAGAGGCCTGGTGAAAATGTTTGTGAGATTGTCTTCGGTATTGACATGAATGATGGAAATGTCCTCTCGAGCAACATGATCGCGAAGGAAATCATGCATGATCTGAATACGCTTGGTGCGAGAGTGTTGCACTAGAATGTATGCAATTTTGACCGCACTCTCATTGTCGCATTGTCGTCGTTTTGTCACGACAGATGCCATGGGTAGGCTAATCGAGTGTGGTTGGGGCTGAAAGGACGTCGTTGGGCTCCGAAAACGGGATTGGGGACAAGCGGAGGGAGACACCAATGTACCCAGGTTTAGGGCCCTCCGTGGGAGGTAACACCCCTAGTCCTGCTTGTCTAGTTGATTATCCAAGAGGACTACAATGGTTGCTCCTTGAGCTGTCGGATGGAGGAGGAAGAAGGGGCTGGGGAGGTTGCCTTTCCTCTCCGTGAGTGTGTGTGGGTGTGAGCAGCGTCTAGTCCCCCTGCATGGGGCAGCGCCGGGGTTTTTTATAGGCCAACCCTCCGGTTTACAATATGGGTATAGGACACTTGGGGGGACCCGGCTGGCAGCCTCTCCAGCCGGCTGTGGGGTCTTGTCGCTGGTAGGGCCCGCCGACAGCAGGGTCCCATCGAAGTGGGGGCCCGCCGGCCAGCCCTCGCCATTGGCACGTGCTAGTCATGCCGCGGCACATGGTCGGACTGTAGCCGCACCGCCTTAGCGTAGCCGGCCGCGGTCAGCTGTACGGCTGGCCACACTGTAGCCATGCTTGGCTTGGTGATGGAGTGGTTGGTGGCGTGCCTCCACTGTGGCGTGTCGCCTAGTTGTAGCCGGCCGCGGTCAGCTGTACGGCCGGCTGCACTGTAGCCATGCGGGGGCAGGTAATGGAGTGGTTGGAGGCATGCCGCTACTATGCCGCCACTGTTCCGCCTCGCCTGCTCTGACCGAGGGTACGGTGAGCATCACTGTCGCCCCGCGCGCCCCGGTCAGCTGTACTTGGGTTGTTGTTGTCACGTCGCGCTGACGCATCGGTGTCCCACAACATGGGCTGATAGGGAAAGCGTCGCCTTCCGGCTAGCGGGTCGCTTCGGGGCCGAATAGAGGGATGCCCTGCTCTGAGCCGGCCAGAGCGCGGAGCCGGCCCGCGAGGGTCGCAGTACGCCCTATTTTGTTTTGGAAAGGGCCATGGTCTGGCTTGCGCCTACCCAGGGGTTATCCCCCCAACAGTAGTCCCCGAAGCCAGAGGGGCCTGCCAGACCGAGGCGGCGGACCACTCGGACTTGAATTCCGCGTCTGTAGTCACGTGACCGAGGGATCGGACCGCCCGGCTACGCGGGACAGCTGCGGGCCGGCCGACCAGCTCCACCCGGACGCCTCATCTTCCCCGTAGTGCAGACTAGGAGTGCTGCGTGTCGCCCGCAGCGGACCGCGGCCTGCCAGACCATGCGGGTGACAAGACTGGGCCGCAGACTGGGGTCCGCCCCGCCGCGGCCTCGGCCCGTGCGCGGGGATCGTCTGCGGGCGAGGGCCGATGGTTGGCATCCACGCCCGCGCATTCATGTCTCCCGCACGGGGCGGGGTAGTGGGAATCGTGCGCTGCCGATCCCGCTCCCCACTACCCCGCGTGGGGTATAAATGGAGAGGAAGGGGTGAGGAGAGAGCCACTCGCTCCCCTGCCCCCGCCCGTTGCCTTCGTCGCCCATTCCCCTTTCGCGCCGAGCGAAAGAGGGAGAGACGCAACACCCGCGCCGCCGGCCGCCGACGTTGGCTTCCGGCGCACCGCTGGGTGGTCTGTTCTCCCGCGCCGACCAGTCCGACCCCGCTCCCGAGCCTGTGGTGAGCCCGATGGGGAGCAGAGGTGCCAGGGGCGGCAGCAACGTCGACGACGACTTCATCGAGCACCTCCGCCACCGCCGGAAGCTGCCGCCGGCGGAGCTCGTGGGGGCATGCACCGCGGGCGTGGAGTGTAGCCCGACCCCCCGAGCCGGCAAGGTGGTGGTCTTTGCCGAGCACTTCGGTCGCGGGTTGGGGTTGCCGGTGAGCACGTTCTTTCGCCGGTTCCTCACCCATTTCGGACTCCAGCCGCACCACCTCGCCACCAACGCCGTCCTGCAGCTGGCCTCCTTCGTCGCCTTGTGCGAGGGCTACCTGGGATCGAGCCGCGCCTCGACCTTTGGTGCCGCCTCTTCTTCCTTAAGCAGCAGCGGGTGGTCGACCAGAGGATGGGGCAGAAGGTTATGGCCGCCTGCGGGGCGGTGATAACCCACAAGTATAGGGGATCGCAATAGTTTTCGAGGGTAGAGTATTCAACCCAAATTTATAGATTCCACACAAGGGGAGCCAAAGAATATTTGAGAGTATTAGCAGCTGATTTGTCAAATCAACCACACCTGGAGATTAAATATCTATAGCAGAGTGATCAGTAGCACAGTAGTATGATAGTTTTGATAGCAGTAGTAACAGTAACGGTAACAGTAGCAGTGATAGCAATAGTTTTGTAGCAGTTGGAACAGTAGCAACAACAATAGTAACTTAGCAAGAACAATATGTGGAAAACTCGTAGGCACTGGATCGGTGAACTCGTTGGATGATATTCATCATATAACAGTCAAAACCTAGGGCGACACAGAACTAGCTCCAGTTCATAAATGTAATGTAGGCATGTATTCCGTAAATAGTCATACGTGCTTATGGAAAAGAACTTGCATGACATCTTTTGTCCTACCCTCCCGTGGAAGCGGGGTCCATAAGGAAACTAAGGGATATTAAGGCCTCCTTTTAATAGAGAACCAGAACAAAGCATTAACACACGGTGAATACATGAACTCCTCAAACTACGGTCATCACCGGAAAGTATCCCGACTATTGTCACTCCGGGGTTTACGGATCATAACACGTAATAGGTGCGTATGACTAGCAAGATCGGATCAAGAACATAGATATAATCGTGATAACATAAACGGTTCAGATCTGAAATCATGGCACTCGGGCCCTAGTGACAAGCATTAAGCATGGCAAAGTCATAGAAACATCAATCTCAGAACATAAAGGATACTAGGGATCAAGCCCTACCAAAACTAACTCGATTACATGATGAATCTCATCCAACTCCTCACCGACCAGCAAGCCTACGGAGGAATTACTCACTCCCCGCGGGGAGCATCATGGAATTGGCGATGGAGAAGGGTTGATGATGACGAAGACCGAAGATTCCCTCTTCGGAGCCCCAAGGGCTCCAGATCTTGCCTCCCGATGAAGAACAGGAGGTGGCGGTGGCTCCGTATCGTAAAACGTGATGAAACTTTCTCTCTATTTTTTTTCCAAAAATAGGATTTTATAGCGTTGAAATTAGGGTCAGTGGGGCCCCGAGGTGGGCACAACCCATCAGGGCGCGCCCGAGGGGGCTGGCGCACCCTGGTGTATCGTGCCCAGCCAGGGCTCCCCCTCCGGTGGTTCTTGGCTCCAGTGTTTTTTATTTATTGTAAAAGAAATCTCTAAAAAGTTTTGTCCAATTCTGAGAACTTTTATTTCTGCACAAAAACAACACCATGGTAGTTCTGCTGAAAATAGTGTCAGTCCGGGTTAGTTTCATTCAAATCATGCAAATTAGAGTCCAAAACAAGGGCAAAAGTGTGAGGAAAAGTAGATACGACGGAGACGTATGAGGCGGCACTCGTCTACCATCGTACGGGCGCTGGCTTCCCCAAGCTACCCCTGCAGGACTCGGTGAAGAACTGGCAAAAGGGGTTCTTCTACGTGTGGAACAAGGAGGAGGACCTCGATCTCATCAACTTGCCGGCGTTCGTCAACCAGCCGCCGACTGCAATGCAGAATTGGAAGATGGCTCCGCAGCACCCGGCTGCCATGGTGGACCAGCGCTGCGCCCGGCTGATCGAGCTAACCGACTTGGAGGGCCTAAAAGCCGACGACCTGCTCTGCACCATGGTGGCGCGTCGGGTGCAGCCCTTGCAACGCCGTCCCCACCTTATCTGCCAGATGCACGGACGGCGCGACCCGTGCCGGCTCTCCACGAAGGAGCTCAAGGCGGTTAATACGTCCATTTTGCATCATGATTTCCTACTGTTATTTACTTTGTTTTGTTGAATAATAATGCTTTGGGGAGTGATTCTAATGCCTTTTCTGTCATAATATGCAAGGTTTACACAAAGAAGGAGAATACCGGCAGCTGGAATTCTGTACCTAAGAAAAGCACGTCCGAGATACCTATTCTGCACAACTCCAATGAAGCTGAAATTTTACAGAGATTATTTTCGCATTTAATAAAAAATACTGGAGCAGAAAACTACCGGAGGGGGCCTCCCAGGTGGGCACAACACTCCGGTGCCCATCTTCTGGTATATGGTCACTCTTGACCTAGAAAATCAGAGGAGGACTTTCGGGACGAAGCGCCGCCGCCTCGAGGCGAAACTTGGGCATGAGCACTTTTGCCCTCCGGCGCAGCGATTCCGCTGGGGGAACTTCCCTCCCGGAGGGGGAAATCGAAGCTATCGTCATCACCAACACCCCTCTCATCTTTGGGAGGCCAATCTTCATCAACATCTTCAACAACACCATCTCCTCTCAGACCCTAGTTCATCTCTTGTGTTCAATCTTTGTACCGGAACCTCAGATTGGTACCTGTGGGTGACTAGTAGTGTTGATTACCTTGCGTAGTTGATTACTATATGGTTTATTTGGTGGAAGATTATATGTTCAGATCCATTATGCTATTCAATACTCCTCTGATCTTGAGCATGATTATTATTTTTGAGTAGTTACCTTTGTTCTTGAGGTCACGGGAGAAGTCATGTTGCGAGTAATCATGTGAATTTGATATGTGTTCGATATTTTGATGATATGTATGTTGTGATTCCCTTAGTGGTGTCATGTGAACGTCGACTGCATGACACTTCACCATTCATGGGCCTAAGGGAATGCATTGTGGAGTAGTTATTATATGATGGGTTGCTAGAGTGACAGAAGCTTAAACCCTAGTTTATGTGCTACTTCGTAAGGGGCTGATTTGGATCCACATGTTTAATGCTATGGTTAGACTTTGTCTTAATACTTTTCTCATAGTTGCGGATGCTTGCGAGGGGGTTAGTCATAAGTAGGTTGTTAGTTCAAGTAAGAACAGCACCTTGGCACCTGTCCACCCACATATCAAATTATCAAAGTAGCGAACACGAATCAAACCAACATGATAAAAGTGACTAGACGAAATTCCCGTGTACCCTCAAGAACACTTTGCCTATTACTAGTGATTGTTCTGGCCTGTCCTTTGCCACAAAAGGATTGGGCTACCTTGCAGCACCTTGTTTACCGTTACCGTTACTTGCTTGCTACCAATTATCTTGCTATCAAACTATTTGTTACCTATAATTTCAGTGCTTGCAGAAATTACCTTGCTGAAAACCGTTTGTCATTTCCTTCTGCTCCTCGTTGGGTTCGACACTCTTACTTATCAAAAGGACTACGATTGATCCCCTATACTTGTGGGTCATCAAGACTCTTTTCTGGCGCCGTTGCCGGGGAGTGAAGCGCTCTTGGTAAGTGGAAATCGGTAAGGAAAAACTTATACTACGTGCTAAAATTTATGGCTACTTGCTACTATGGAAAACAATCCTTTGAGGGGTTTGTTCGGGGTATCTTCACCTCGACCGGAACCACAATTAGTTGCCCCTCAACCCACAGCACCTACTGAAAATTTTACTTATGAAATTCCTTCGGGTATGTTAGAGCAACTGCTTGCTAAACCTTATGCAGGAGATGGAACTGAACATCCTGATATGCACCTTTTATATGTGAACGAAATTTCTGGATTATTTAAGCTTGCAGGTTTACTCGGAGATGAAGTTAAGAAGAAGCTTTTCCCTTTATATTTGGAGGGAAAAGTATTGACATGGTATAGGCTATGTGATGATCTTGGATCGTGGAACTGGAATCGTTTGCAATTGGAATTTCACCAAAAGTTTTATCCCATGCATCTAGTTCATCATGATCGGAATTATATATATAATTTTTGGCCTCGTGAAGGAGAAAGTATCGCTCTAGATTGGGGGAGGTTTAAGTCAATGTTATATTCATGCCCCAATCATGAAATTTCGAGGGAAGTTATCATTCAGAATTTTTATGCTCGGCTTTCTCATAATGATCAATCCATGCTCGATACTTCTTGTGCTGGTTCTTATATGAAGAAGACTATTGAATTCAAGTGGGATCTCTTAGAAAGAATTAAACACAACTCTGAAGATTGGGAACTCGACGAAGGTAATGAGTCAGGTATAAAGCTTGAATTTGATTGTGTTATATCTTTTATGAATACCGATACGTTTCACAAGTTTAGCACTAAATATGGACTTGACTCTGAGATAGTAGCCTCTTCTGCGAAGCATTTGCTACTCACGTTGACCTCCCTAAGGAGAAGTGGTTTAAATATCATCCCCCTATTAAAGAAGAAATTAAAGAACCGGTCATAGCTAAAGAAGAATACATCTTTTCCAATGTTGATCCAGTTGTACCTACCGCTTATATTGAAAAACCACCTTTCCCTGTTAGGATAAAGGAACATGCTAAGGTATCAACTGTGGTTCGTAAGAGCAATATAAGAGCACCTAAACCTCCTGAGCAAATGAAAGTAGAACCTAGTGTTGCTATGGTTAAAGATTCTTGGTAGAAAATATTGATGGGCATGTTATCTACTTTTGTGATGAAGCTGCTAGAATTGCTAAACCTGATGAAAAAGATAAACATAGACCCATAGTAGGCTTGCCTGTTGTCTCAGTCAAAATAGGAGATCATTGCTATCATGGTTTATGTGATTTGGGTGCTAGTGTGAGTGCTATCCCTTTTTCTCTATACCAAGAAATTATGGATGAGATAGCACCGGCTGAAATGGAAGACATTGATGTTACTATTAAACTTCCTAATAGAGATACTATCACACCACTTGGGATTGTTAGAGATGTTGAAGTCTTGTGTGGGAAAGTAAAATACCCTACTGATTTTCTAGTCCTTGATTCCCCACAAGATGACTTTTGTCCTATTATCTTTGGTAGACCTTTCTTGAGCACCGTCAATGCTAAGATAGATTGTGAAAAACAAACTGTCGGTGTCAGTTTTGGTAATGTGTCTCATGAGTTTAATTTTTCCAAGTTTAGGAGACAACCTCGTGGTAAAGCGTTATCTAGTAAGGATGAAATAATTGGTCTTGCTTCTATTGTTGTGCCTCCTACTGATCCATTAGAACAATATTTACTTGACCATGAAAATGATATGCACCTGCGTGAAAGAAATGAAATAGATCAAATTTTCTTCGAACAACAACCTCTCTTGAAAAACAATTTTCCTATTGAAACTCTTGGAGGTCCTCCTCCACCTAAAGGTGATCCTGTGTTTGAACTGAAACAATTGCCTCACACTTTGAAGTATGGTTATCCTGATGAGAAAAAGATATATCCTGTTATTATTAGTGCTAACCTGTCAGAACATGAAGAAGAAAGATTATTGAAAGTTCTAAGGAAGCACCGGGCTGCTATTGGATATACTCTTGATGATCTTAAGGGCATTAGTACCACTCTATGTCAGCACAATATCAATATGGAACCTGATGCTAAACCCGTCGTTGATCACCAACGGCGATTGAATCCGAAAATGAAAGAAGTGGTAAGAACTGAAATATTAAAGCTTCTAGAGGCAGGTATAATCTATGCCATAGCTGATAGTAGATGGGTAAGTCCCGTTCATTGTGTCCCTAAGAAAGGAGGTATTACTGTTGTTCCCAATGATAAGAATGAACTTATTCCACAAAGAATTGTCACTGGCTATAGAATGGTAATTGATTTTAGAAAATTAAATAAAGCTACTAGAAAAGATCATTACCCTCTACCGTTCATTGATCAAATGCTAGAAAGACTATCTAAGCACACACACTTTTGTTTCCTAGATGGATATTCCGGTTTCTCTCAAATACCCGTGTCACAATCCGATCAAGAGAAAACTACCTTTACTTGCCCGTTTGGAACCTATGATTATAGACGTATGCCTTTTGGTTTATGCAATGCACCTACTGCCTTTCAAAGATGTATGACTGCTATATTCTCTGATTTTTGTGAAAATATTGTGGAGGTTTTCATGGATGATTTTTCCGTTTACGGAACTTCTTTTGATGATTGCTTAAGCAACCTTGATCGAGTTTTGCAGAGATGTGAACAAACTAATCTCGTCTTGAATTGGGAGAAGTGCCACTTTATGGTTAATGAAGGCATTGTCTTGCAGCATAAAATATCTGAACGAGGTATTGAGGTGGATAAAGCTAAAGTTGATGCAATTGAGAAAATGCCATGTCCTAAAGATATTAAAGGTATTCAAAGTTTCCTTGGTCATGCTGGTTTTTATAGGAGGTTCATTAAAGACTTCTCTAAAATTTCTAGGCCTCTTACTAATCTTTTGCAAAAGGATGTTCCTTTTGTTTTTGATGATGATTGTGCGGAAGCCTTTGAAACACTCAAGAAAGCCTTAACCTCTGCACCTATTGTTCAACCACCTGATTGGAACTTGCCTTTTGAAATTATGTGTGATGCTAGTGACTATGTTGTTGGTGCTGTACTAGGACAAAGAGTTGATAAGAAATTGAATGTTATCCATTATGCTAGTAAATCTCTAGACAGTGCCCAACGAAACTATGCTACTACTGAAAAAGAATTTTTAGCAGTTGTGTTTGCTTGTGATAAATTTAGATCCTATATTGTTGACTCCAAAGTTATTGTTCACACCGATCATGCTGCTATAAAATACCTTATGGAAAAGAAAGATGCTAAACCTAGACTCATTAGGTGGGTTCTCTTGCTTCAAGAATTTGACTTACACATCGTTGATCGGAAGGGAGCTGAGAACCCCGTAGCTGATAACTTGTCTAGGTTAGAAAATATTCTTGATGACCCACTACCTATTGATGATCGTTTCCCTGACGAACAGTTAGTTGCAATAAGTGTTTCACAAAACACACCGTGGTATGCTGATTATGCTAACTACATTGTTGCTAAATATATACCACCTAGCTTCACTTACCAACAAAAGAGAAAAAATTCTATGACTTAAGACATTACTTTTGGGATGACCCACACCTTTATAAAGAAGGAGTAGATGGTATTATTAGACGTTGTGTACCTGAGCATGAACAGGAACAAATCCTACGGAAATGTCATTTCGAAGCTTATGGAGGACATCATGCGGGAGATAGAACTGCTCATAAGGTATTACAATCTGGTTTTTATTGGCCTACTCTCTTTAAGGATGCCCGTAAGTTTGTCTTGTCTTGTGATGAATGTCAAAGAATTGGTAATATCGGTAAGCGTCAAGAAATGCCTATGAATTATTCACTTGTTGTTGAACCATTTGACGATTGGGGTTTTGATTATATGGGGCCTTTTCCTTCCTCCAACGGGTACACTTATATTTTGGTTGTGGTTGATTATGTCACTAAGTGGGTAGAAGCTATTCCAACTAGTAGTGTTGAGCACCACACCTCCATTAAAATGCTTAAAGAGGTTATCGCCCCGAGGTTTGGAGTCCCTAGATATTTAATGACCGATGGTGGTTCACATTTTATTCATGGTGCTTTCCGTAAGATGCTTGCTAAATATGATGTTAACCATAGAATTGCATCCCCCTATCATCCTCAATCTAGTGGTCAAGTTGAACTTAGCAATAGAGAAATAAAATTAATATTACAAAAGACTGTCAATAGGTCTCGTAAGAATTGGTCTAAGAAATTAGATGATGCACTTTGGGCCTATAGAACAGCTTATAAAAATCCTATGGGCATGTCTCCATATAAAATGGTATATGGGAAAGCTTGTCATTTGCCTCTAGAATTAGAACACAAAGCATTTTGGGTAATTAAAGAACTTAATTATGATTTCAAACTTGCCGGTGAGAAGAGGCTATTTGATATTAGCTCACTAGATGAATGTAGAACCCAAGCCTATGAAAATGCCAAGCTATTCAGAAAAAGTAAAAAGATGGCATGACAAAAGAATCCAAAAGCAGGAATTCAAAATAGGAGATTATGTTCTTTTGTTCAACTCTCGTTTAAGATTTTTTGCAGGAAAGCTTCTCTCAAAATGGGAATGACCATATATTATCAAAGAGGTTTATCGTTCTGGAGCTATCAAGATTAATAACGTCGAAGGTACTAACCCGAAGGTGGTCAATGGACAAAGAATTAAGCATTATATCTCTGGTACGCCTATTAACGTTGAAAGCAATGTTATCCAAACCATGACACCGGAGGAACACATAAAAGAAACCTTCCAGAACACTTCAGAATTCTTAAAAATAGGAGGTACGTGATACGGTAAGTAAACGGACTCCGAAAAATCCGCAAAAATATTTTTTGTCAATTTTGGAATATTTTAGAATTTTGGGAATAAAGAAATAAACCGGAAGGTGATCGAGGTGAGCATGATACACCAGGGTGCGCCAGGCACCCCTGGGCGCGCCCTGGTGGGTTGTGCCAACCTCGGATGCCTTCCCGACTTCATTTTCCTTCCGTATACTTTTTTCCCAAGAATAAAAATTCTCTATATATACCCCCGACTATTTTGACGACCGCATCGCAAAAAAATCCTCTGTTCTTGTTTCTTGCTGTTTTCTCACCAGATCTAGATCTCCATGGCTCCATCAAGCTCCTCCAAGGACAAGTTCTTCGAGAAGGTCATCAACCCGTACTTGCCAGAGGTGATGAAGCACCCTCAAGCCATTGAGATGCGTGAGGGGGTGCTCCACATCCGCGATGTTCAGGGACCCACGAATACCGGAAGCGTGTAGGCTAGGCTAGAGGTGGTGGAACAGGAAATCTTCAAGTGCCAGAAGATCGTGGAGCGTGGACTTAGTGCCAATCACTCCATGATCATGGAATTCACCCGTGATCAGACGGTGGATGGCCGGTCCGTGAAGGACATCATCTCCACCCTCAACGAGCAAATTAACTTTCTGCAGAGCCAAGTTTATGATCTTCAAAACCAAGTCTTCGAATATGAAGCGAGATTTAAAGGCATGAGTTTAGCTGCTAGTTGCAGGACTCAGGGGACTCTCGCGTCAACCTTTGATGGGGAGACCTTACCCTGGAAGCTGGAGGACAAACTTACTACATCATCACCACCACCAACATCAGCACCTCCACCTTCTTCATCACCATCACCAGAGGAAACTTGAGCACGCGGGTATGGGCACTCCCCTTGGCTTGAGCCAAGCTTGGGGGAGGTGCCCCGGTATCATATGACCATCACTTTTATTCACCTTTACCTATTTTAGTTCAATCTTTAGTTTCCCTTTTCTTTAGTTGAATAAAAGTTTAGCATGATCCATTTTCGTGTGTTAGTTCCGTGATCTATCTATCTATGTAATCGAGTGAGAGTTATAAAATAAAGTATAGTTTGAGTTTTTGCCTCTCTACTTTCTTGTTGCAATCAAAATAAAGAAAAGAAAAACAAATGAAAAGAATCATAGGCTAAAACTATGGTGAGTAATGATGTCACATACGGAAAAGTATAAGTAGTAAAATTTATTGGAGATTGACAAACATAGCATTGGTCAATGATGCAATTCATGAAAGAATTAATAAAGGAAGAGAAGATTCACATGCAAATACACCATCTTGGACATCTTTTATGATTGTGAGCCCCCATCAAATATTATATGTCAAAATTGTTGACGTTGGACAAGGAAGACAACGTAATGATTTATGTTTGTTCATATCCACATAGAAGTTATATTGTCATAGATCTTTTAACATGTGGTGCTTGCTCAATATCTTTGTTAGCAAAAAATTCCGCACTAAGTAGAGATACTACTTGTGCATCCAAAAACCCAAACCCAAATTCTTTCTTTGAGTGTCCACCATACCTACCTATGGATCGAGAAAGATACTTCAAGTAAGTTGTCATCGGTGCAATAAGGCAATAAAAATTGCTTCTAAAAGTGTTTTGATCAATTAGTGTAAGAGAAAATTGAGCGCTATACGAACTTATGATGGCAAAGTAATAAAAGCGACGGACTGCATAATAAAGGTTGCTATCATAGGGGGCAATATAGCGCGACGTCTTTTACATTAAGGGATTGGGCATACAAACCAATAAGCGCATGACAACATCTGCTTCCCTCTGCGAAGGGCCTATCTTTTACTTTTATGTATTTACTTTTATGCAAGAGTCAAAGTATTCTTCCCTATTCCTTTTTACTTTTTATTTTGCAAGCATCTTGTGCTGAGGAAAGATCTAGGCACATATATCCAGTTGGATATGGGTGGGCATGAGTTATTATTGTTGACATCACCCTTGAGGTGAGTAAGTTGGGAGGCGAAACTATAAGCCCCTATCTTCCTACGTGTCCGGTTGAAACTTTTTGTTCATGGGTATGACGTGAGCGTTAGCAATCATAGAAGACTAAATGATGGTTGAGTATGTGGACTTGCCAAAAGGCTCCGACATGAGACCCTTCCTAAAAATATGATGAATTGTAGTTGCAAAGTTGACTAAGAACATAGTTTGTTGGTTCCCAATAAGATTTATGCTTCATACTTCTATGTTGTGATGAATTATTACTTCTTCATGAGAAGCTATATGATAAAAATGTATTGAAATAGATTTTATGTTAGAGTTTGTTGCTGCTATGTTAATAAGCATGATGCTTCTATGTCCGTATTTTGTTTTTATAGACACCTCTCTCTCAAACCATGTGGACATGATTTTCAATATCGGCTTTCGCTTGAGGACAAGCGAGGTCTAAGCTTGGGGGAGTTGATACGTCCATTTTGCATCATGATTTCCTACTATTATTTACTTTGTTTTGTTGAATAATAATGCTTTGGGGAGTGATTCTAATGGCTTTTCTCTCATAATATGCAAGGTTTACACAAAGAAGGAGAATACCAGCAGCTGGAATTCTGGACCTAAGAAAAGCACGTCAGAGATACCAATTCTGCACAACTCCAATGAAGCAGAAATTTTACGGAGATTATTTTTGCATTTAATAAAAAATACTGGAGCAGAAAACTACCGGAGGGGGCCTCCCAGGTGGGCACAACCCACCAGGGCGCGCCAGGCCCCCCTGGGCGCGCCCTGATGGGTTGTGGCCACCTCGGCCCACCTCCGGTGGCCATCTCCTGGTATATGGTAACTCTTGACCTAGAAAAAATCAGAGCAGGACTTTCGGGACGAAGCGCCGCCGCCTCGAGGAGGAACTTGGGCAGGAGCACTTTTGCCCTCCGGCGGAGCGATTCCGCCGGGGGAACTTCCCTCCCGGAGGGGGAAATCGAAGCTATCGTCATCACCAACACCCCTCTCATCTTTGGGAGTCAAATCTTCATCAACATCTTCAACAACACCATCTCCTCTCAAACCCTAGTTCATCTCTTGTGTTCAATCTTTGTACCGGAACCTCAGATTGGTACCTGTGGGTGACTAGTAGTGTTGATTACCTTGCGTAGTTGATTACTATATGGTTTATTTGGTGGAAGATTATATGTTCAGATCCATTATGCTATTCAATACTCCTCTGATCTTGAGCATGATTATTATTTGTGAGTAGTTACCTTTGTTCTTGAGGTCACGGGAGAAGTCATGTTGCGAGTAATCATGTGAATTTGATATGTGTTCGATATTTTGATGATATGTATGTTGTGATTCCCTTAGTGGTGTCATGTGAACGTCGACTACATGACACCTCACCATTCATGGGCCTAAGGGAATGCATTGTGGAGTAGCTATTATATGATGGGTTGCTAGAGTGACAGAAGCTTAAACCCTAGTTTATGCGCTACTTCGTAAGGGGCTGATTTGGATCCACATGTTTAATGCTATGGTTAGACTTTGTCTTAATACTTTTCTCGTAGTTGCGGATGCTTGCGAGGGGGTTAATCATAAGTAGGTTGTTAGTTCAAGTAAGAACAACACCTTAGCACCGGTCCACCCACATATCAAATTATCAAAGTAGCGAACACGAATCAAACCAACATGATAAAAGTGACTAGACGAAATTCCCGTGTACCCTCAAGAACACTTTGCCTATTACTAGTGATTGTTCTGGCCTGTCCTTTGCCTCAAAAGGATTGGGCTACCTTGCTGCACCTTGTTTACCGTTACCGTTACTTGCTTGCTACCAATTATCTTGCTATCAAACTATCTGTTACCTATAATTTCAGTGCTTGCAGAAATTACCTTGCTAAAAACCGCTTGTCATTTCCTTCTGCTCCTCATTGGGTTCGACACTCTTACTTATTGAAAGGACTACGATTTATCCCCTATACTTGTGGGTCATCAGCGGTGAACGTGGCGAAGCGGGTGAATCTCTTCTCCGCCGTCAAGCTCGTCGAGGGGGAGTGGCAGTGGGGCAAGCTCCCGTATGACCGGGCACATCCGGCTCCACAGGTATGCGACATGCCGTCCCTCTCGATTTTCTTCATCGTACGTGCTCTCCCCGGCCCTTCGTAATTGGGTCCGCCTTGCCGGCTGCAGCTGTTCCCTCTAATGCAAAGACATGGTCCGCCTGCCGACAACGTGGTAGAGTCAGACGCGGAGGAGATCGAGGACTTCGACGATGTCGAGATGGAGGGGGAGGCGCCAGTCGGATCGCCTCGATCCGGAGACCTGGAAGCCGGGGGCTCGGAGTCAGCTGGTGAGTATCCTTTCAATGTTTCGCTGCGCGATTGGTCTGAGGACGATGTTGAGCTTGGAGAGGCGCGCGATGCAGCCGCCTCGGAGGACCCGGAGGCCTCTGAGGAGGGCGCCACCGCGTCGAGGAAGCGGGTTCTAAGAGCCGGCCGGGTCCCAGCGCGGGAGGAGCCGGCCACGGATGAGCGTGCGCTGGATAAGCAGCCGGTGGGCTCCCGCCCGGTCGCCAAGCGGACGGCTGGCGATCAGCCGGGAGGGAGCCGCGGGGGCGGCGGGAAGAAGCCACGAGTCGCGTCGTCCAGCCCTGCCCGGCGGGCGATACCCACGACAGCTGGGTAGGTCACCCTTGAACCCCTGTTCTTCTTTCGTATTTCCCTTCCTCGTTCTTTTGGCTAATTTTTCTTTATGCGCAGGGCGGCGCGTGCCCTGGGGAAGACGGCTCCACCTGGGAGATCCGCGAGCGGCGGGGCGACCGAGCCGACCCGGAGTGTGAGCGCCGAGGAGAGGGAGCACGCGGCGTGGCTCGATCTGGAGGCGGCCGAGCGGGAGCTGGTCGATGCGTAGCGGTGGCCTTGGGAACAGGTCGCCCGAAAGCAGGCGTCCGAAGGGACCTGCGCGGAGACGGCGGACATGCCGCCGGCCACGAACCCGCCGGGCCAGGAGAGGAGATCGAAGGACGTGCATGACCCCGCGCGACGGGCAGAGGCAGACGCGCAGGCCGCGGAGGAGGCGCGCGCGGCGGCGAGCGCGGCGGAGGCCGTGAAAGAGGCGGCACCGGGGCCCGACGGCGTGTCGCCGGGAGCCGACGACGTGCCGCCAGGGTCTAACGATGCACCACCGGAGGCCGACGACGTGTCGCCGGAGCGCGCGGCTCCAGAGGTGGACGACGACGGTGCGGCAGGAGGTGGCGCGCCGGAGGTTGAGGCCGCGGTGACGGGAGGATCGACCGCAACTGCCACGTCGACGGAGCCGACCAGGTCGTCCGTCGAGACGCCTGGAGGCGGACCGTTGGAGGGAGATGGTCCCTTGACCGTGACGGCGCGGGGCCCGGCCACGACTTGAGCCGGCTCCGGCATCGGGGGCCAGCCGCAGGAGTCCTGGGTCGTGGCCGGCAGCGCCCCGGACGCGCCCAACTCCCTTGGAGCCGAGGTGACTGTGTTGATCGCGGAGTTCGCCGACTGCCGTAGCTAGGCGGTGCGAGAGGCCCAGGCGGCTCGGAACCGGATGGTCCACCTCGAGCAGTCTGTTGCGGTAAGGGTCCTGCGTCCCCATTTTTTTCTCTTTCTTGTTGTGCTGTCTTTGCTTGAGTCTTTTCCAGTGATGGCGCGCCAGCGCACCCACTGGGTGTAGCCCCCGAGACTCGGGCCGGTTGGAGGGCAACCGGGTCGAGTCTAATCGCAACATTCTTCATTCTTGTTCTTCGCAGGCCTTCCATGATCGACGGGAGACCGCGTACAACACGCTACTAGGCCTGTATCGGGAGGCCGAGAGCCGGCTGGCCGTCATGTCGGCGGACCTGCGAGGTATGGCGACCCTGTAGCCTTTTCAGTGGGGGCGCGCGAGCGCACCCACTGGGTGTAGCCCCCGGGATTCGAGCCGGCTGCTCCATAGGCAGGTCGAATCCTTTTCTTTTCTTTCTCTCTGACAGAGGCGCTTTTGTGTTGCAAAGCCTCTGCTGCCGAGGCGATCTGCCTTCGTCGCCAGTTGGTGCAACTCGGCAAGCAGCGGGACCTCCTGTCTGCGGAGTATGACCGGCTGTACCAGGAGGCGGATCACCTGCAGGCGGAGAAGAGCGAGCGAGAGGCGGCCCACCACCAGGAGTTGGAGCAGTGATACGTCTCCAACGTATCTATAATTTTTGATTGTTCCATGCTATTATATTATCAGTTTTGGATGTTTTATATGCATTATTATGCTATTTTATATTATTTTTGGGACTAACCTATTAATCTAGAGCCTAGTGCCAGTTTCTGTTTTTTCCTTGTTTTTGAGTATTGCAGATAAGGAATATTAAACGGAGTCCAAACGGAATAAAATCTTCGGAATGATTTTTCTTGGACCAGAAGGAACCTAGAAGACTTGGAGATGAAGGCAGGAGATCTGCCGTGGCGTCACAAGCCACCAAGGCACGCCCTAGGGGGGGCGCCCCCTGGCTTGTGGCCCCACGATAGCCCTCCTAACCCTATTCTTCGGCCTATAAATTCCCAAATATTCCCTGGATACAAAAAAGAGCCACGAAAATACTTTTCCGCCGCCGGAAGCCTCTGTTCCCGTGAGATCCAATCTTGGAGCCTTTTCCGGTAATCTGCCGGAGGGGGATTCGATCACAGAGGGCATCTACATCAACTCCATTGCCCCTCCGATGATGCGTGAGTAGTTTACCACAGACCTTCGGGTCCATAGCTAGTAGCTAGATGGCTTCTTTTCTCTCTTTGTTCTTCAATACCATGTTCTTCATGATCTTCATGGAGATCTATCCGATGTAATACTCTTTTGCGGTGTGTTTGTCGAGATCCGATGAATTGTGGGTTTATGATCAGCTTATCTATGAATATTATTTGAATCTTCTCTGAATTCTTATATGCATGATTTCATATCTTTGCAAGTCTCTTCGAGTTATTGGTTTGGTTTGGCCAACTAGATTGGTAATTCTTGCAATGGGAGAAGTGCTTAGTTTTGGGTTCAATCTTACGGTGTCCTCACCTAGTGACAAAGTAGGGGTAGCGAGGCATGTATTTGTATTGTTGCCATCGAGGATAAAAAGATGGGGGTTTCATCATATTGCTTGAGTTTATCCCTCTACATCATGTCATCTTACCAAATGCGTTACTCTGTTCTTCATGAACTTAATACTCTAGATGCAGGCAAGAGTTGGTCGATGTGTGGAGTAATAGTAGTAGATGCAGAATCGTTTCGGTCTACTTGACACGGACGTGATGCCTATATGCATAATCATTGCCTTGGATATCGTCATAATTATTCGCTTTTCTATCAATTGCTCGACAGTAATTTGTTCACCCACCGTATTATTTTCCATATTATACTTTCAGATCTAAAACCAAAAATACCAAAAATATCTCGCTGCATTATTTTTACTTTTGTTTTACTTTGCGTTCTAGCAATCTTTTATATCTATCTCTATCAGATCTCATCCTTGCAAATAACCGTGAAGGGATTGACAACCCCTTTATAGCGTTGGGTGCAAGTGTTTGATTATTTGTTAAGGTACATCTATTGGGGACTTGCTTGTATCTCCTACTGGATTGATACCTTGGTTCTCAACAACTGAGGGAAATACTTATCTACTTTGCTGCATCACCCTTTCCTCTTCAAGGGAAAACCAACGCATGCTCAAGAAGTAGCAAGAAGGATTTGTAGCGCCGTTGCCGGGGAGATCTACATCAAGCCTACCAAGTACCCATCACAAACTCATCTCTTGCATTCACTTTATTTGCCATTTGCCTCTCGTTTTCCTCTCCCCCACTTCTAAAACGATTTTCAGAAAATAAAAAGATTTGCCTTTTTATTCGCCCTTCTTCCGTTCGTCTTTCCGTTTGCTTTTCATTTGCTTGTGTGCTAGATTGCTTGCTTTGTCACGATGACTCAAGAGAATACCAAGTTGTGTGACTTTTCCAATACTAATAATAATGATTTTATTAGTACTCCGATTGCTCCCGCCAGTAGTGCAGAATCTTATGAAATTAATGCTGCTTTGCTTAATCTTGTTATGAAAGAACAATTTTCCGGCCTTCCTAGTGAAGATGCCGCATCCCATCTAAATACTTTCGTTGAGTTGTGTGATATGCAAAAGAAGAAAGATGTGGATAATGATATTGTTAAATTGAAGCTATTTCCGTTCTCACTACGAGATCGTGCTAAAACTTGGTTTTCATCTTTGCCTAAAAATAGTATTGATTCATGGAATAAGTGTAAAGATGCTTTTATTTCCAATTACTTTCCGCCCGCTAAGATCATCTCCCTTAGGAATGATATAATGAATTTTAAGCAACTTGATCACGAGCATGTTGCACAATCATGGGAGAGGATGAAACTTATGATTAGAAATTGCCCCGCGCATGGTTTGAGTTTATGGATGATTATACAAATTTTCTTTGCAGGATTGAATTTTGCTTCTAGAAATCTTTTAGACTCCGCCGCGGGTGGTACTTTTATGGAAATCACATTAGGAGAAGCTACTAAACTCCTAGATAATATTATGGCTAATTACTCTCAATGGCATACCGAAAGATCTACTAGTAAAAAAGTGCATGCTATTGAAGAAATAAATACTTTGAGTGAAAAGATGGATGAATTGATGAAATTGTTTGCTAGTAAGAGTGCTCCTATTTATCCTAATGATATGCCTTTGTCTTCTTTGATTGGAAATAATAATGAATCTATGGATGTGAATTTTGTTGGTAGGAACAATTTTGGTAATAACGCGTATAGAGGTAATTTCAATTCTAGGCCGTTTCCTAGTAATTCCTCTAATAATTATGGTAATTCCTACAACAATTCTTATGGAAATTATAATAAGATGCCCTCTGATCTTGAGAATAATATTAAAGAATTTATTAGCTCGCAAAAAGGTTTCAATGCTATGATTGAAGAAAAATGCTCAAGATTGACAATTTGGCTAGGAACGTTGATAGAATTTCTCTTGAGATTGATTCTTTGAAAATTAGATCTACTCCACCCAAGCATGATATTAATGAGTCTTTAAAAGCTATGAGAATTTCTATTGATGAGTGTAAGGAAAGAACCGCTAGAATACGTGCTAAGCGTGAATGGCTTGAAAAAGTGTGTTCTCCTGATAATATTGATGAAGATCTTAAAGTGATTGATGTGACTCCTATTGAATCTTTGTTTTCTAATGTAAATCTTGATAAGGATGGGACTGGAGATAAGTCAACTTTAGTTAAAAGGCGTCCCAATGATTCGGAGTTTATAGATCTTGATGCTAAGATTGATAAAAGTGGGATTGAAGAGGTCAAAACTTTAAATAGCAATGAACCCACTCTTTTGGATTTCAAGGACTTTAATTATGATAGTTGTTCTTTGATTGATTGTGTTTCCTTGTTGCAATCCATGTTGAATTCTCCGCATGCTTATAATCAAAATAAAGCTTTTACTAAACATATCATGGATGCTATGATGAAATCTTTTCAAGAAAAACTTTAGTTGGAAGTTTATATACCTAGAAAGCTTTATGATGAGTGGGAACCTACTATTAAGATTAAAATTAAAGATTATGAGTGCCATGCTTTGTGTGATTTGGGAGCTAGCGTTTCCACGATTCCAAAAACTTTATGTGATGTGCTAGGTTTCCGTGAATTTGTTGATTGCTCTTTAAATTTGCATCTTGCGGATTCCACCATTAAGAAACCTATGGGAAGGATTAATGATGTTCTTATTGTTGCAAATAGGAATTATGTGCCCGTAGATTTCATTGTTCTTGATATAGATTGCAATCCTACATGTCCTATTATTCTTGGTAGACCTTTCCTTAGAACGATTGGTGCAATTATTGATATGAAGGAAGGAAATATTAGATTCCAATTTCCATTAAGGAAAGGCATGGAGCACTTTCCTAGAAAGAAAATAAAATTACCTTATGAATCTATTATGAGAGCTACTTATGGATTGCATACCAAAGATGACAATACCTAGATCTATTGCGTTATGCCTAGCTAGGGGCGTTAAACAATAGCGCTTGTTGGGAGGCAACCCAATTTTATTTTTATGCTTTTGTTTTTGCTTATGTTTTTGAGTGCTGTACACATTATTACCTCTGTAGTAATTTTGTTTTCTTGTTTAAATTAGTGTTTGAGCCAAGTAAGACCTTTGGGATGGTCTACGGTGTTTGTGATTTGATTTTGCTGAAAAACAGAAACTTTTGCTCTCAGTCCAGGAATTTTGTAAATTCACTGGAACGTGATTTTGATCTGAAATTTTTACAAAAGATTGATATAAAAATTTCCCTGATTTTCCTAATTTTTCAGAATTTTTGGAGTTACAGAAGTATTTGAAGTCTATAGATTTCTACAGACTATTCTGTTTTAGACAGATTCTGTTTTCTTTGTGTTGTTTGCTTATTTTGATGTATCTATGGGTTGTATCGGGGGGTATGAACCATGGATAAGTTAGAATACAGCAGATATTACACCAATATAAAAAAAGAATGAGTTCACAACAGTACCTAAAGTGGTGATTTATTTTTCTTATACTAACGGATCTCATGAGTTTTCTGTTGAGTTTTGTGTTGTGAAGTTTTCAAGTTTTGGGTAAAGATTTGATGGACTATGGAATAAGGAGTGGCAAGAGCCTAAGCTTGGGGATTACCAAGGCACCCCAAGCCATATTCAATGATACCAAAAAGCCTAAGCTTGGGGATGCCCCGGAAGGCATCCCCTCTTTCGTCTTCAATCCATCGGTAAATTTACTTGAGGCTATATTTTTATTCACCACATGATATGTGTTTTGCTTGGAGCATCTTGTATGATATGAGTCTTTGATTTTTAGTTTGCCACAATCATCCTTGCTGCACACATCTTTTGAGAGAGACACGCTGAATCGTGAATTTATTAGAATACTCTATGTGCTTCACTTATATCTTTTGAGCTAGGCAATGTTGCTCTAGTACTTCACTTATATCTTTTTAGAGCACGGTGGTGTTTTATTTTATAGAAATTTTTGAACTCTCGTACCTCACTTATATTATTTTGAGAGTCTTTAAACAGCATGGTAATTGGTTTAGGTTATGAATTTAGTCCTAATATAATGGGCATCCAAGAGGGATATAATAAAAAGTTTCATATTAAGTGCATTGAATACTATGAGGAGTTTGATTCTTTGCATATAGTTTTGAGATATGAAGATGGTAATATGATAGTCATGCTAGTGAGTAATTGTGAATTGGAAGAAATACTTGTGTTAAAGTTTGTGATTCTCGTAGCATGCACGTATGGTGAACCGTTATGTAACGAAGTCGGAGCATGATTTGTTTAATGATTGTCAACCTTTGTGTGAGGGTCGGGAGCGCGCGATGGTTAACTACTACCAACCTCTCCCCTAGGAGCATGCATCTAATGCTTTGTTTCGATAACTAATAGACTTTTGCAATAAGTATGTGAGTTCTTTATGACTAATGTTGAGTCCATGGATTATATGCACTCTCACCCTTCCACCTTTGCTAGCCTCTCTAGTACGGCGCAACTTTCGCCGGTGCATCAAACCCACCTTCCTCAAAACAACCACCATATACTTTCCTCAAAACAGCCACCATACCTACCTATTATGGCATTTCCATAGCCATTCCGAGATATATTGCCATGCAACTTCCACCGTTCTGTTTTTTTCATGACACGCACCATCACTTTCATATTGCATATAGAGTCATATTTTGTTCTAGGTATCGAGTTGTAATTTATTTTTTGAGTTGTAAGTAAATAAAAGTGTGATGATCTTCATTATTAGACCATTTGTCCCGTGAGAGAAAAGGATGATGGAAGCTATGACTCCATCACAAGTTGGGATGAGTCTCCGGACTTTACAGATAATAAAAGAGGCCAGCGAAGCCCAAATAAAAAAAAGAGAGACCAAAGAAGCTCACCAAAATAAAAAAAATAAAAAAAATGAGAGAAAGAGAGAAGGGACAATGCTACTATCTTTTTCCACACTTGTGCTTCAAAGTAGCACCATGATCTTCATGATAGAGAGTCTCCTATTTTGTCACTTTCATATAACTAGTGGAATTTTTCATCTTTTGCACAACCACTTAGTTTTCTTTTTGAGCTTTCATACACTTATAGCTCTAGTGCATCCGTTGCATGGAAATTCCTACTCACTCACATTGATATCTATTGATGGGCATCTCCATAGCCCGTTGATACGCCTAGTTGATGTGAGACTATCTTCTCCTTTTTCCTCGCAACCTCCACCATATTCTATTCCACATATAGTGCTATATCCATGGCTCACGCTCATGTATTCCGTGAGAGTTGAAAAGGTTTGAGAACATAAAAAGGGTGAAACAATTGCTTGGCTTGTCATCGGGGTTGTGCATGATTTAGATACTTTGTGTGGGGAAGATGGAGCATAGCCAGACCATATGATTTTGTAGGGATAACTTTCTAAGGCCATGTTATTTCAAAAGGACACGATTGCCTTGTTAGTATGCTTGAAGTATTATTGTTTTTATGTCAATATTAAACTTTTGTTTTGAATCTTATGGATCTGAATATTCATGCCACAATAAAGAATATTATATGGATAAATATGTTAGGTAGCATTCCACATCAAAAATTCTGTTTTTATCATTTACCTACTCGGGGACGAGCAGGAATTAAGCTTGGGGTTGCTTGATACGTCTCCAACGTATCTATAATTTTTGATTGTTCCATGCTATTATATTATCTGTTTTGGATGTTTTATATGCATTATTATGCTATTTTATATTATTTTTGGGACTAACCTATTAATCTAGAGCCTAGTGCCAGTTTCTGTTTTTTCCTTGTTTTTGAGTATTGCAGATAAGGAATATTAAACGGAGTCCAAACGGAATAAAATCTTCGGAATGATTTTTCTTGGACCAGAAGGAACCCAGAAGACTTGGAGATGAAGGCAGGAGATTTGCCGCCGCGTCACAAGCCACCAGGGCGCGCTCTAGGGGGGGGCGCGCCCCCCTGGATTGTGGCCCCACGGCAGCCCTCCTAACCCTATTCTTCAGCCTATAAATTCCCAAATATTCCCTGGATACAAAAAAGAGCCACAAAAATACTTTTCCGCCGCCGGAAGCCTCTGTTCCCGTGAGATCCAATCTTGGAGCCTTTTCCGGTAATCTGCCGGAGGGGGATTCGATCAAGGAGGGCATCTACATCAACTCCATTGCCCCTCCGATGATGCGTGAGTAGTTTACCACAGACCTTCGGGTCCATAGCTAGTAGCTAGATGGCTTCTTCTCTCTCTTTGTTCTTCAATACCATGTTCTTCATGATCTTCATGGAGATCTATCCGATGTAATACTCTTTTGCGGTGTGTTTGTCGAGATCCGATGAATTGTGGGTTTATGATCAGCTTATCTATGAATATTATTTGAATCTTCTCTGAATTCTTATATGCATGATTTCATATCTTTGCAAGTCTCTTCGAGTTATTGGTTTGGTTTGGCCAACTAGATTGGTAATTCTTGCAATGGGAGAAGTGCTTAGTTTTGGGTTCAATCTTGCGGTGTCCTCACCCAGTGACAAAGTAGGGGTAGCGAGGCACGTATTTGTATTGTTGCCATCGAGGATAAAAAGATGGGGTTTTCATCATATTGCTTGAGTTTATCCCTCTACATCATGTCATCTTACCTAATGCGTTACTCTGTTCTTCATGAACTTAATACTCTAGATGCAGGCAGGAGTCGGTCGATGTGTGGAGTAATAGTAGTAGATGCAGAATTGTTTCGGTCTACTTGACACGGACGTGATGCCTATATGCATAATCATTGCCTTGGATATCCTCAAAATTATTCGCTTTTCTATCAATTGCTCGACAGTAATTTGTTCACCCACCGTATTATTTTCCTTCATGAGAGAAGCCTCTAGTGAAACCTATGGCCCCCGGGTCTATTTTCCATATTATACTTTCAGATCTAAAACCAAAAATACCAAAAATATCTCGCTGCATTATTTTTACTTTTGTTTTACTTTGCGTTCTAGCAATCTATCATACCTATCTCTATCAGATCTCATCCTTGCAAATAACCGTGAAGAGATTGACAACTCCTTTATAGCGTTGGGTGCAAGTGTTTGATGATTTCTGTAGGTACATCTATTGGGGACTTGCTTGTATCTCCTACTGGATTGATACCTTGGTTCTCAACAACTGAGGGAAATACTTATCTACTTTGTTGCATCACCCTTTCCTCTTCAAGGGAAAACCAACGCATGCTCAAGAAGTAGCAAGCAGCAGGCGGTGAGCTACCGTGATGCGCTGAAGGCCAAGGACGAGCTACTGGAGCAGGCCGTTGGGGAGGTGTAGAAGGCCAAGGAGGAGTATGACTGCCCAGCCAGTGAGTGGTCGGTGAGGGAGCAGGAGATGCGTGAGGAGGCGGGATCGGTGGATTCGCTGCTTGGCCGTAAGTACCTCATACTTTCTGCTTTTGGGTGTCGTCTCGAGGCTTTACTTCTCTTATATTGTGCGTTTTTCTTCCTCCCCCAGAATTCTTTCCTGAGACGCAGGAGGCTGCGGAGGTGGCCGTGGAGGCCCATCGCGAGGAGCAGCGCACCCTGGGCATGCACATGGGCCGGTTGCCGCCTAGACGGTGGGCGAGATAGGGATCACTGCCGAAACCCACCTAAAGACGGTGGTGCGGGCCATGGAGTGGCTCCAGAAGGCCGGCCTGGGTCTGATCCACGTCCTCTGGCCGACTGTGGTGCAGCCCAGCTCTGTCAGCCGGCTGGCGTGGTGGTTGGAAGCCGGGCGCGCATAGGTGGAGGCCTGGAAAGCCTCGGCGGCGCGAGCCGGCGCGCCCACGGCGCGACGGATCGCGAGGTCCTGGTACTTGGACTTGGACCTGGGACTGCTGGCCACCCAGCGTGCTGGTACCGACGTGGAGCTGGAGGCGGTCGCTGACGAGCTGGCCATGCGGGCCAGCGATCTTGCGTCTTTTGCTGCGTGGGATGAGTACTTCCTGGAGCGGACCGTAGAAGGAGCAGTGATCCCGGAGGACCAGTATGTGCTGGCCCTTGACGATCCGGAAGGCAGCTCCAGCAAGACTGATGCCGAAGATACCGCCTCCAGCTCCGATGCCTATGGCGACATCGGGCCAGAGGGGGAGGCGGGGGCCACGACCGACGCGGGGCGCGCAGGAGCCAAGGACGGAGTTTCCACCGGCTAGGGTGGTCTTTTAATTTCCTGCTTGTTTCAGTTAGTTTGCAGTTCCACCCACTAGGGGTGTATGGATGTAATGAACATGCGGCCGTGGGCCTTTATGCTTTTTGTATATAACTTAATGCCTTTTGGTTTTGCCAAAAAATTGTGCGTGCCTACTCGTTTATTGCTTTTCTTCCCTTTGGTTTCCGTTTTTTCCACACCTCCTCCCTGTCGGCTTCGGCCCCGCCAGCCAGACAATCGGGAGTTGTGCTGTGGTTGGGACGGGGCGTCTTCTTTAAGGGAGACGGCGTGGTTTTTGGGAACCGCGGGGACATGGGCTAAAACGAGTGCGGTAGAGGCCGTCTAGAGGTGACATATGAGCCAGCTAGCCCGAGCCGGCTGCCCCTTCGCAGGAGTTTTTCATGTGCAGTAAGTTTTTCCGTCCCTGAGATCTCGCCAGCTGGACAACCGGGGGCCGGTCTGTAGCTGGGCAGAGAGGGGGGATTTTCTTAGCTCACAGTACTCAACTGGCTTGGAAGGGGGAAGCCTGGCCTAGCCGGCGAGCCCCCGGGCCCGGGGAGCCAGACCCGGACGATCAGAAGGAAGTACACGAAAAGGTAAACCCCAAGTGTGGGCTTGGGGCACCTGCTGCATTCATTTAGCCCAAAAAGGTGGGGGGATACATACATACACTGATTCCTTAGCAGTAAAACAGATAGAGCAGCGCCGCGTTTCATGGACTCTCCGTCTCCTCGCCGGAGGCGTCTCTCTTGCGCTTCTGCGACTTCTGCATGTCGATTAGGTAGTACGCGTTGTTGTGTAACGCCTTGATGATGATGAAGGGTCCTTCCCATGGGGAGGAGAGCTTGTGCTGGCCAGCGGTCCACAGGACCCGGCGGAGCACCAAGTCGCCCTCGCGGAAAGCGAGTGGCCGGATCCTCTTGTTGTGGTAATGCCGCAGCTTCGGCTGGTAAATGCCTGACTGGCTGAGGGCCAGTTCGTGTGCTTCCTCGAGCAGGTCGACGCCGTCTTCTCGTGCTCCTCTTGCGTCCGCCTCCGTGTACAGGGTGACGCGCGGCGAGTCGAACTCAACATCCGTGGGGATGGCCGCCTCGGACCCGTACACGAAGAAGGGGGTGAAGCCGGTTGATCAGTTGGGCATGGTCCTCGAGGTCCATAGGACGACAGGTAGCTCGTCGATCCAGGCGCCGGCCGAACGCACGAGCGGTGCGACGAGCTGGGGCTTGATTCCGGCCAGGATTAGGCCGTTTGCCCTTTCCGCCAGGCCGTTCCACTGTGGGTGAGCCACTGATGCGAGGTCGAGCCGGATGCCCTCTGTGGAGCAGAAACATGCCATTGTGCCTTTGGCGAAGTTGGTGCCGTTGTCGGTGATGATGCTGTGGGGGACTCCGTAGCGGACGGTGACGTCCTTGATGAACCAGACGGTCGTGGGACCATCCAGCTTCTTGATCGGCCTGGCCTCGATCCACTTGGTGAACTTGTCGACGGCTACCAAAAGGTGCGTCATGCCACCCCGGTGGTCTTGAAGGGTCCAACCATGTCGAGCCCCCAGATAGCGAATGGCCACGAAATGGGAATAGTCTGGAGTGCCTTCGCCGGCAGGTGGCTCTGGCTGCTGAAGCGCTGGCATCCTTCGCACTTGTCGACCAGTCTCTTGGCATCTTCCAAGGCGGTCGGCCAGTAGAAACTGTGGTGAAAGGCCTTGGCCACCAAGGTCCTGGAGGCGGCGTGGTGGCCGCACTCGCCTTGGTGGATGTCCTTGAGGATTTCGAGCCCCCTATCCGCCTTGATGCAGTGCTGGAAAACGCCGGTTGCGCTGCGTCGAACCAGTTCCTGGTTGATGATGGCGGAAGGCGGGGGATCGGCGCTGGACCTGACGAGCCTTCGCTTCGTCAGCAGGGAGTTCGCCACGGATGAGGAACAAGAGGATGGCTTGGGCCCAATCCGGCGCGGACACCTGAGCTGGTGCCGGCTCGATCGGGCACCCGGGAGATGCCGAAGCCGGCGACGAAGTCCCCGGGTCCGAGCCGGCAGTCCCTGGGGCCTCGATGGCTGGGAAGGCGGCTTGTACTTCCAAGACGACGGCAGGGTCAGAGCCGGGGCCTTCCGGGGCCGGCTCGGAGGCGGACGCTAGAACAGCCGACGGAGCTAGGGTAGCCGGGGGAGCCCCCGAGCCTGAGACGGCTCCGGCGGAGTCGGCCGGCACGAAGATGGACTCTGACTCGGGGGGAAGGCTTGATCGATGGCTTGAGCAGCCGTTCGAGGGAGACGCCGGCTGGGATCGCCTGCCGGGTGGAGCCGATCTTGGCCAGCGCGTCCGCCGCCTCATTGTCCGCTCGTGGGACGTGATGAAATTCGTAGCCCTCGAAAGAGCCGGTGAGTTGTTGGACAAGGAAGTGGTAGCTCGCCATGTTCACGTCCTTGGCGTCCCACTCGCCAGAAACTTGCTGCACCACGAGGTCCGAGTCGCCGAAACAGATGATGCGCCGGATGCCGATTTCTTTGGCGAGCCGGAGGCCGTGGACGAGTGCCTTTTACTCGGCCACATTTTTGGAGGCAGCAAAGAGGATTTGGAGGGTGTACTTGAGTTGGTCTCCCTTTGGGGAAGACAAGAAGATGCCGGCTCCCAAGCCGGTTCGCATCTTCGTGCCATCAAAATGCATGCGCCAGTGCGTGTAGTCGGGAGGCGGCGGCACGAACCGAGTCTCCGCCAATCGACGAGGAAGTCGACCACCACCTGGGACTTGATGGCCATGCGCGGCTCGTATTGGATGTCGTGGTCGGCGAGGGCGATGGCCCACTTGGCGATCCGGCCAGTCGCGTCCCGGCTCCCCATGATCTCAGAAAGTGGAGCCGTGCTCACCACGGTGCTGGTGTGCTCCTAGAAGTATTGCTTCAGCTTCTTGGCGGCAAAGTACACGCCGTAGCACATCTTCTGGTAGTGCGGGTAGTTCTGCTTGGAGACGGAAAGGACCTCGCTCAGGTAGTAGACGGGGCGCTAAACTGGCAGCGCCCTACCCTCCTTCGGCCGCTCCACCACCAGAACGACACTGACCACGCACGTGGTAGCCGCGATGTACGCCAGCATAAGCTTCTTCTCAGCCGGCGCGGCCAAGATGGGCGCGGTGGAGAGGGCCCGCTTGAGGCTGCGAAAGGCCTCGTTCGCCTGGTCAGTCCACTCGAACTTGGTGGTCTTCTTCATGAGCTGGTAGAGGGGCAACACCTTCTCGCCCAGCCGGCTGACGAACCGGCTGAGTGACGCCAGGCAGCCGGCAAACTTCTGCACGTCACACAGCTTGGCCGGCTTGTGCATGCGTTCGATGGCCCTGATCTTTTTCGGGTTGGCTTCGATCCCGCGGGCAAAGATGAAGAAACCCAGGAGCTGGTCGGCCTGCATGCCGAAGACGCACTTCTCTGGATTGAGCCAGACCTTGTACTCGCGCAGGTTGGTGAAGGTTTCCCGGAGATATTCGAGGAGGCTAAAATGCATCTTGGTCTTGACGACGATGTCGTCCACATAGACATGCACTTTCCTGTCGATCTGGGGCAGGAGGCACTTTTGCATGCAGCGCTGGAAGGTGGCGCCTGCGTTCTTGAGGCCGAACAACATGGTGATGTAGCAGTAGGCTCCGAAGGGCGTGATGAAGGAGGTCTTCAGCCGATCGGTCGGGTACAGCTGGATCTGGTGGTAGCCAGAGTAGGCGTCCAAGAAGGACATCAGGTCGCAGCCGGTGATGGAGTCGATCACCTGGTCGATCCGCGGTAGGGCAAAAGGGTCCTTGGGTCATGCCTTGTTTAGGCTTGTGTAGTCGATACACATGCGCCAAGTCTTCTTCTTCTTCAGCACCAGGACTGGGTTCACCAGCCAGCCCGGGTGGAAAACTTCCATGATGAAGCCGGCCGCGAGCAGCCATGCGATCTCTTCACCTATGGTACGCGGCTTCTCCTCGGAGAAATGGCGCAGGGGTTGCTTGACCGGCTTCGCATCCGGCCGCACATGGAGTTTGTGCTCGGCGTACTTCCTCGGAACACCCGGCATGTCCTTGGGTGACCATGCAAAGATGTCCCGATTCTCATGGAGGAAGTCGACAAGCTCGCCTTCCTATTTGCTGTTGATGTTCGCGCCAATGGTGACACACTGCTTGGGGTTGGCCGAGTCGAGCGACACCTGCTTGGTGTCTTTAGACGACTAGAAAGCCGCCTTGTTGGCCGACTGGGATGGAGGAGCCGGCACGGCCGGCTGCTCGGTGGCCTGGGCCATGAGCTGGTCGAGCTGGCGCCTCTCCTCCGCGATGACCAAGGCTTCGGCCAGTCGGCTACTGTCGCGCGCGCACTCGATTGACTTCTTGTAGTCGCCGTCGATGGTGATGATGCCCTTGGTACCCGACATCTTTAGCTTGAGGTAAGCGTAGTGGGGGACCGCCATGAATTTGATGAGCGCCGGCTGCCCAGTAGCGCGTGGTAGGGACTGTTGAGGTCCACCACTTCGAACCAAACCGGCTCGCGGCGGAAGTGGCTCTTGTTGCCGAAGAGGACGTCGAGCTGGATCTTGCCGATGGGGGAGCAGGACAGCCCCGGCACAATTCCGTGGAAAACCGTCCGGGTCGGCTTCAAGTCTTTCTCCTTGAGCCCCAACTTAAGTAGCGTGTCGCGATAGAGGATGTTGATGATGCTGCCTCCGTCGATCAGCACCCGAGAGAAACGGCAGGTGAGCCTGTCGGAGGTGATGGTGGGGTCGAGGATGAGGGCGTAGCTTCCCAGGTTTGGCATCACGGCCGGGTGGTCCGCCCGGCTCCAGGTGACTGGCTGCTCGGACCAGTGCATGTACTAGGGGACCGAGGGCACCGTGGCGTTCACCTCGTGCCGGTGCTGGCGCTGAATGTGCTTGTCGTTGCCCTCGCTGGTGAAGACGATGTAGGCTCCGTCCTGGTCAGGGAACTCATCGTGGAGGCGGCCATTGTTTGGAGCCGGTGAGGGAGTCCTGGACTAAGGGGTCCTCGGGAGGCCGGCCTATGTCTTATGGGCCGGACTGTATGGGCCACTTGCCGAACACTAGAAGAATAGAAGACCTCGCCTCCAGGGAGGAAGCTTCGGGAATCGTGGATTGTCCTCCACGTTTGGAATAGCGAATAGGCATGTTTATCCCTTCGACGTGTAACCGACCATGTGTAAACCCTAGGGACCCCGGCGTCTATATAAGCCGGAGGGTTGTAGGATGTAGGGGAGGAGAACTCATCTAGGGTTTTAGTCATACGATCTCGTGGTAGATCAACTCTGTAATCTCCATACACTCAATATAATCAAGCAGGACGTAGGGTATTACCTCCATAGGAGGGCCCGAACCTAGGTAAAACCTTGTCCCCTTTGTATCCTGTTACCATCGATCCAAGTATCACAGTTCGGGACCCCCTACCCGAGATCCGCCGGTTTTGACACCGACATTGGTGCTTTCATTGAGAGGACCGTTGTGATCGCCATAAGGAATCGATGGCTCACCTTGTCATTAACAGCGAGATCTGTGCCCGGGGAGTCCCCGCCTCGGATCAGATCCGCGCGAGTGGCGACACCTCGTCGCGCTCCTGCCCGATTGGCCATTCATGCCAGATCGGAAACTTTCCCCCCGACCAAAGGATCAGGTTCGGAACCCTAGAGTTCTCAACTGATTCTCGGGGAGAACATGTGCTGATGGAACCACTCACCCCTACTGTGAAACCCGCAGATCCCGATGCCTCAGCGCCAGGGACATCGGACCTCGTCTCCGGAGAAGGAATTGCTATCTCCGGACCGTCTGGGCCACCCGATCCGGTCATCGCCACCGGATCTATCATGGTTAAGCGGAATCCGAGAACGCTCTCGCGCGACTTTGGAACCACGATGCCGCATACCGACCCTACTCGCTTTAGCGACACGCATCCCACCATCGCCTCGTTTCTTAATGAGTTGTTCGATCGGATGGAGACTATGCGAATGGCCGATGACCATATCCCGGTCTATGACCGGCTCGGGCTTAAACCCGACGATAGGGAAATTCGCATCCCCGCGGTCACCCAGCTTGTCGCCACCGTCGAGTGTCCGGCTGGGGGCTCGACCTCCCAGCTGCCAGAATTAAAAACGATTTATACTCCAGTCTCCGATCACCGAGACCCTGCTGACAACCCGGACTCTGGCGTTCGCTCCGGAAGCAGCCCTATATCGACCCCTGACTTGTCACACAGTTCGGAATCCGTGATTCCGAACTCCTACCGTGGCGTGGAGTCAAATTCTCTCCCACCCACCTCCCAAGCCGATGACTCGAGCATCGCACAGGAGCCCAAGTCCTCGGACCTACCGGACATTGTGCATTTATCAGGGGAGTCGGTCCATCATTACTGGGCTAGACTGCTACTCGCCAGAAACAAAGTACGGGGCTTCAGTGATCAAGACGTAATGGCAACCATCAAACGTAACTGCCATGACAAGGGAATCCTCAATGCCCTGGCGCGGCGACACATTATCGACTTTGCCAAACTGTCAAATTTGGTACAGAAGTATTGCGCCATGGAAAGTGCTTGGCACGCTGAGCGACTATTTTCGGAACCCATCCCTACCGTACCATAGAGGAGATCGGCCCAAGAGGATACCTCCGAACCGACCAGCCAAACCCGAGCCCGCCAAAAAGAGGAACAGGCCCCTTCCAGGGGTCAGTACTGTTCTGGATGGATTGCTGGACAAACCCTGCCCTATACACTCCGTATTGCTGAACACAGCTCCAACTCACAGCCTCAGAACTTGTTGGGTCGTCAGGCAGATCGCAAAAAGTGGTGAAACCATCCTTGAGGCATCACCATCTAACCGGCGCTCTGCAACGCCATCGGAATCTAACGCCGAAGTACTGACGATCTATGAAACATTCCCATCAAGGAACAGGAGGAAAAGAGCTCTTAAAGAACTCGAACAGGTATATCACGTGGCAGCAACAAGTGCATGGGCAGACATACCCATCACCTTTGGAGATACTGACCGGCCAGCCATTCTTTCCGGTCATTCACCGGCCGCACTAGTCCTGAACCCCATCATTGACAGCTTCAGGTTACACAAGGTGCTGATGGACGACGGCAGTGGTTTAAATCTAATCTATGAGGATACTTTACAAAAAATGCAGTTCGACCGATCTCGCATCGAACATAGCAACACAACTTTCCGGGGGATAATCCCGGGGAAGGAGGCGCGCTGTTCAGGATGTGTCACCCTGGATGTAGTGTTCGGCACCCCCGACAACTACCGATCTGAAGAACTTCTCTTCCACATAGTGCCCTTCCCAAGTGGCTATCACGCCCTACTAGGACGTGACGCCTTCACAAGATTCCAGGCTATACCACATTACGGGTATATGAAACTTAAGATGCCAGGACCAAACGGAGTAATCACAGCTGCTAGTGACCCGAATATAGCCCTGCGTGCCGAGAACAAAACAGCGGCACTTGCCCTCGAGGCTCTAGCCGAGACCTTTGCTGCTGAGGAGTTGACCACACTCCGATCAACGGTAGACAAAGATGATGTGATCCTCAGCAAGAGACCTAAATCTACATCCTTCAAGCCAGCAAAGGAAATCATTAAATTTCAGGTACACCCGACGGACCCAAACAAAACAGCGTCCATCGGAGCTCAGCTCGATCCTGCAGTGAACGAAGCGCTACGAGCTTTCTTACAAGAAAACTGGGACATCTTCGCCTGGCACCCTTCCGATATGCCCGGCATCCCACGACGGCTTGCAGAACATAGTCTGAATATCATCGCAGGCTTTAAGCCTGTAAACCAGACTCTGCGCCGCTTCTCCGAGCCCAAACGACAAGCTATGGGTGAAGAACTTGCTAAATTGCTAGAGGCCGAATTCATTCGGGACATTAAGCACCCCGAATGGTTGGCAAACCTGGTTATGGTACCAAAGAAAGATAGATCCTGGCGGCTATGTGTCGACTTCAAAGACCTCAATAAGGCCTGCCCTAAGGACCCTTTCCCTCTACCACGTATAGACCAGATTATTGACGCCACAGCCGGACACGACTCGCTGTGTTTCCTCGATGCTTATTCCGGATACCATCAGATTAAAATGAAGGAATCCGATCAAGCGGCAACCGCATTCATCACCCCTTGCGGGCCTTTTTGCTTCAACACAATGCCCTTCGGGCTAAAAAACGCTGGGGCTACATACCAGCGCATGATCCAGACCTGTCTCGAAAAACAGGTTGGCAAAACAGTCGAGGCGTACGTGGATGACGTGGTCATTAAAACCAAACATGTTAGCAATCTGATCGACGACTTAAGGCAAACCTTTGCTAACCTACGCGAATACGATATTCGGCGCAATCCGGAGAAGTGTGTATTCGGCGTTCCCGCTGGCAAATTGCTCGGATTCATCGTCTCCCATAGAGGAATAGAAGCGAATCCGGCCAAGATCCGCGCCTTATCCAAACTCGCTGTTCCCACAGAGCTCAAGCATGTCCAAAGATTGGCGGGATGCGTGGCGGCATTAAGTCGCTTCATCTCCCGCCTCGGTGAAAAAGCTTTACCACTGTATAAGTTGCTGAAACGGACCAATAATTTCGAATGGACCGATGAAGCAAAGGTTGCGTTAGAAGAAATCAAGACACTCCTGGCAAGTAACCCTATACTCACAGCACCAGGCGCTGGTGAGCCCATGTTATTATACATATCGGCCACTAACCAAGTCGTTAGCGCGGTGCTCGTTGTCGAACGAGAAGAGAAGGGACACAAATTCCATATACAGAAGCCGGTATATTATGTGTCAGAAGTACTAATGCAATGCAAGTCCAGATACCCGCACTATCAGAAGATAGCCTATACAGTTTTTATGGCATCACGGAAGCTAAGACATTACTTCCAAGAATGTTCGGTTACGGTGGCATCAGAAGTCCCCTTGAATGATATAATCAATAACAGGGACGCCACCGGCCGCATAGACAAATGGGCGATCGAGCTCCTTCCTTTTGAGATTACTTACAAACCACGCCGAGCTATTAAATCTCAGGTATTGGCGGATTTCCTCGCCGAATGGACAGAAACCGAACTCCCCAGAGAATATAGTACGTACTCCCATTGGACGATGTACTTTGACGGATCCAAAACTTTGGCCGGATTGGGGGCTGGAGTTGTTCTCACATCCCCAACAGGTGATAACGTTCGGTACGTATTACAGATCATGTATGCCGACTCCAACAATGCAGCCGAATACGAAGCCCTCCTGCACGGTCTTTGGATGGCAGTCTCAATGGGCATAAAGCGGCTAGAAGTACGGGGACACTCCAATCTGGCCATCTCTCAAGTCAACGGCGAGTTCGATGCTAAGAATCCAAAAATGGCGGCATATAGAAACGCCGTCCTCAAGATATCCGCACGGTTCGAGGGGCTGGAATTTCACCACGTCGCTAGAGACGACAAAAAAGCTGCCGATATACTGGCTCGCTTAGGAGCCAAACGTGATCCTGTCCCACCAAACACCTTTTTGGAACGGCTCTTTAAGCCATCCGTAGTTTGGCTAGACCAGGAGGACGTTGATCCGTCCAGCGCAGACAAGGTTGTTCCCTCTGTAAACGAACCAGACGACCAAATCATTGGCGGCTCCGTTATGGACGCAACGCCCTCGGCTCACGAGGTCATGGCAGTAATCGCGCCATGGACCGAGCCTTTCCTCGCCTACATCCTTCGCAAAGAGCTTCCCGATGATCAGACGGAGGCGCGACGCATAGTTCGGCGCTCCAAAGCATTCAAGGTACACGAAGGAGAGTTGTACAAGAAGAGCACCACTGGAGTATTACAGCGGTGCATATTCGAGGAAGAAGGGCGGCAGCTATTAGCCGAAGTCCACGCAGGGATGGGCGGCCATCACACCGCAACAAGAGCCTTGGTAAGCAAGGCCTTCCGGGCTGGGTTCTTTTGACCCACAGCTCGGGCGGACGCCCAGTCACTTGTCAAATATTGCGTGGGGTGTCAACTTTTCGCAAACCAAAGTCACATGCCCCGAACAGCTCTTCAGACTATTAAGATCACCTGGCCCTTCGCGGTCTGGGGGCTGGACATGGTTGGACCACTTAAAGGGGGGACCAAGAAAAACAAATACTTACTGGTCATGGTCGACAAATTCACCAAATGGATAGAGGCCAAACCCGTTAAATCAGCCAAATCTGGACCAGTAATCGACTTTATATCCGGCGTGGTACACCGTTATGGTGTCCCGCACAGTATAATAACTGATAACGGATCCAATTTCACGGCCTAGGAGGTCAAAGACTGGTGCGCAAAGATGGGCATCAAGCTCGATTACGCATCGGTTTATCACCCACAGACTAATGGACAAGTCGAACGAGCAAACGGCCTCATAATGGGCGGCATCAAGCCACGTTTGGTCCGGTCTATTGAAGAGTCCGATTGCCAGTGGGTAGAGGAGCTCGACTCCGTTCTATGGGGCTTGCGCACCACCCCGAATAGATCAACGGGATACACACCGTTTTTCATGGTCTACGGGGCTGAAGCGGTCCTTCCGTGTGATATCATTCACGACGCACCAAGAGTGCGCATGTACGAGGAAAGAGAAGCCGAGTTAGATCGGCAGGACGACTTGGACGCCTTGGAAGAGGAGCGTGATATAGCTCGGGCCCGTTCTACTTTTTATCAGCAGCAGGCCCGGCGTTACCGGAGCAGGGAGGTCAGGGCACAAGCATACAACGTCGGCGAACTAGTCTTACGACTACCGGAGAAGCAGAAGCATAAACTCAAGCCCAAATGGGAAGGCCCCTTCATTATCGACGAGGTACTCACAGGAGGAGCTTACCGTCTTCGGAACCCGCAGGACAACCGCCTTGAACCAAACCCATGGAACGCAGCTCGTCTTCGGCGCTTCTACGGTTAGACCGGTGTTGTCACACTTTTTACATTTCTTTTTCTTTCTTTTCATTATTATTTCTTCTCCCTCCCACCGTGCCTTCTGGTAGGATTTATTTCTTTTTCTCCCCAACTCTATGTTCGGCTCAACCAATCTTGTACTAATAATTTTTCGGCCTACACCTTTAAGTGCTATATCCGAACATAGTACCCGGGGGCTTCCTTTCCGGAGCCAGTGCTTTTGTGTTATCAGCACCTGTGTACATTTATTGTGTACGCATACTTTCCTTGTCGTTTGATATGCCATCTTATGCATCAATTAGAACTAAGAATTTGCCAAGATGGGTTGCCTTGCTCCTGTGCTTACCCTCTACGTTCCCGATTGTTCGGCTAGAGGGTAAAGGGAGCACCTCTGCGATTGCTTCGACCGGGTAATCCGGATACGTACCTCAGACCGGTGAAGCCAAAAGCTAGCTATCTTAAGTAGACAATTGATCGGCTACGACGGATTCGATTATGGCCATTCATGACCATTATCCGGGTTTTTCCCTTTACAGAAGCCCTTGGCCGCACACTAACAATGTACGGCTTTTCTCCTACGATTTCCGTAGTACCCCTGAAGAAAGGTATCGATAGAGTTACTATTTTCTTCAGAAGATTTTAATTACGCTCAGCAGTAATATAACATATCTCCCTGTGTGCTTTCTGTCTGTTCGTACCACATGGCCGGATTGCCTGGTTCCCCGAACATAGTTCCCTCCCCTTCGGGTGATAACTTACAAGGAACACTCCCGAGCTCTTAGCACGGGAGGTTAAAGCCGATGGCTGGTTAAGACAAAGTTCACAACACAGACGGAGTAAATTTTCGATGGTCAAGTACATAGCTACATATGATCATACATCTGGCTGCGGATCGAGATTATCAATTATGTTGTCCAGGGAGCAGTCTTGTTGTGAGAGACGGGCGGCCGGCATCACCTGGTCGTATACCAGGTGGAGTGGCACTTCTTGTCCATCTGCCCCCACTGGTCCAACCTGAGCCATATGCTCGGGGTCAAGTCCAGTGTAGCGGGTCTTGATCATCGCCCACGCCTCTTGCGCTCCCTCTCGGCAAGCCGATGTCTTCCACAGCTCGAGCATAGCTCGGGCTCCCTTGAAGCGGTCGAGTAGCTCGGTCATCCTCTCCGGAGGGTGCTCGGCAGGCCATAATGCCTTCACCATGCTTTTCATGGCCTTCCGCACCCGCTCATGAAGGGCGGACAGCTCCTTCAGCAGATCCCCCTGATAGGATCCGATTTCCTCTTCGGGTCGCCCGGACAACAGACCTGCATATGAGTCACGGCATGCGTGTCACACTTCACTTATAAGAATTACTTGCCGATGTTAAAATCGTTCTTACCGAACATGCCTCTCTGCAAATGCTGGTTTTCCCCCTGAGCCTGGGCCAATTGAGCCTTTAAGCTTTCGATTTGTTCGGCTTGTTGTCCGTTCTCCTCCTTCAGGCGGTTCTTCTCGTCCAGATGATGTCGTAAAACGCGATGGCCAGCTTCCAGCTGGGACTCAGCATATTGCTGAGATTCTCGGGCTACATCCAAATCTTTTTGTAATTGCCCTATTGATTCAGCTGCTACATAGTACCTTCGCGTAAGCACGGGGATATACCAAAGATCAGCAGAATATATACACTCACCGTGTGCCTCCCGAGTAAAGCTCTTCACTTGCTCCAGTTCGGCCTTCAAAGAGTCGACCTGTGTCCGGCTGGTTTCCAGTTCCTTGGCCAGCTGCTGGCACTGCTGCTTCGAGGCCTGCATTGCTAGTCAATTAGTACGGGGATCCTTAATTCGGTCGTACCGACCAATTTAAGGCTCGGGGGCTACTGAGTCTACACAAGTGTTCGGACTTTAACAAACAACTGCTTACCTGCAGGCCGGACGATATCAACTTAACTGCCTCCCCGAACCCAGCTCGGGCGGCCCCGAGGTATGCATCCGCCGTGCGCAGCGCACCGAACTCTTGTTCGGAAAAGGCTGGATGACGCAAGGCTTCTCGTCGCCGCCGATGATGCATGGCGCTCCCAACCTCCGATTTGGTGACTGATATGGCGTCCCCAGAATCGGCTGGGTCGGGATGGACAGAGGGGGCTCCTGTAGCAGGATCGGCATGGGTGGAGGGCCTAGAATCTTGAGCACCGCCAGGCGTTCTGGCAACGTCTTCGGCGGGTGACGGCCGAACCCTTTGCCTAAACGTTTTGGCAAAATGGTCTCTTGTCAGACCATATCAAATCATGATATTAAGTCAAGCGGTTAGACGAAATACCTTTGGGATGAACTCGTAGGAGCACTCGCCCCTGTGGCCGGCTCATGCGAGGGGTCCTGGTTGTTTTCCAATCCAGGTGCTGCCGCGGCTGCCGGTGTGTGTCGCGCGGATCTACGGCGCCTGGGCGTAGGAGCTGGTGTGTTGGGGTTAGCAGAGGACGCTTGCCTCTTGCGGGAAGTTTTCTTCTTCTTGCTTGTCGCAGGAGAAGGGAAGGACCCAGGGTAATCGGCAATAATAGCCACCTTGGTGCCGTCGAGGCCCTCTTGGTAGAAAACCCCGTCCTCGAGTTCAATCGATAGATCTGGGTCTTCATGATTTCCCGGATCGTCGTCACGGGAATAGTCTTCGGGCTGAGGGGCCGGGCGGTGTACTGTCTCGATAAAGCTCCTCCATTCCTGTTTACATGAACATAAAAGACTTCGGTCAAAAAAGGGACAAATAAAGAGTCCGAATTGTGGTCATGGGATTGAAAGGCTCACACATTCGATGGGATTATGGCTTGAGTATCCCTCTTTGGTCGACCCCTGAATGAAATCTTCTTGCTCCCCTTTGTATAGGTCGGCAAGTACGGTGGCCAATGCCGTTTGATCGGCAGGACCCGGTCTTCGGGAACGAGTGGTATCGCTCGTCCCGTTGTATCGCCACAAGGGGTGTACCCTCTGTTGAAGGGGTTGGACGCACCGGGAGATGGCGGCGGCCATGACGTCTATCATGGTCAGCTTATGATGGGCCAGTATTCTTACACGCGCCGCTAAGCGCTGCACCTCAACGCTGTCTTCTTGGGACGAGCTCTTCGGGCGCCAGTTGTGCCTCTTCCTCAAGGGGGCATCAAAGTAGTCGGGCAGACCTTTCCGAGCTGGATCGAATAAAGGGACGTCCTCGATATAGAACCATTCCGAAGTCCATAGTTCGGATTCCTTCGGTGTCCCCACGGGGTATCCTGTCCCCGCTATGCGGCATACTTCGGCTCCGCCGACCTCAAGGATTGTCTTATCCCGGGTGCGAGGGACAAGGCAGAAGTATTTCCTCCACAACTCAAAGTGCGCCTCGCAACCCAGGAACATCTCGCAAAGGGCAACGAAACCCGAGATGTGCAGAATAGACCCTGGAGTGAGGTGGTGGAGCTGGATCCCATAAAACACCAGTAGCCCTCTTAGGAACGGATGAATGGGAAACCCGAGTCCTCGCAAGAGGAATGGCACAAAGCACACATTCTCCCCTTTATGCGGATGGGGGAAATTCTCTGCGAGGACCTCGCCGTTGAATGACGTCAAGCCGGCGCGGACGGCTGTCAGATCCGAGGAAGGAAGATAACCTTGGGTCTCGAGGTCGCGGAGTCGAAGGAGCGACACGGAGCAGCTGATCCAGTCCCCGGGACGGGATCCGTAAGGATCCGAGGAAGAACTGGGGGCGCCCGCCATCTTTGGTGGAGACCTTTTGCTGGAAGCTTTGTCTGGTGGGGAAGAAGAGGTTATGGCTTGGACCATGACTCAGTTGGTTTAAATGGGTGGAGCCTCATTCGTGTTGGGGGTAGTTTTGTACAAAGCTACTGGGCTGCTCGTCTCCCCACGACGCGCGGAGCCCCAGAAACACTGTTGACTCTTTGACGTTTGGCCTTCGGGGCCGAGCTATTTGTGATATACGGACGATCTATGATCGGGAAAGATTACACGTCGACGGAGGCCGAACTATGGCCCGGCCGATCATAATTTGGAAAAGGAGGAACTCGCCTCGCAAGCCGAAGACTCTGATCACTCGAAGCAGCTGGAGCCTGGACCCTTGGCGTTGGAGGCTAGTTCGGGGGCTACTGAGGGAGTCCTGGACTAGGGGGTCCTCGGGAGGCCGGCCTATGTCTTATGGACCGGACTGTATGGGCCACTTGCCGAACACTAGAAGAATAGAAGACCTCGCCTCCAGGGAGGAAGCTTCGGGAATCGTGGATTGTCCTCCACGTTTGGAATAGCGAATAGGCATGTTTATCCCTTCGACGTGTAACCGACCATGTGTAAACCCTAGGGACCCCGGCGTCTATATAAGCCGGAGGGTTGTAGGATGTAGGGGAGGAGAAGTCATCTAGGGTTTTAGTCATACGATCTCGTGGTAGATCAACTCTGTAATCTCCATACACTCAATATAATCAAGCAGGACATAGGGTATTACCTCCATAGGAGGGCCCGAACCTGGGTAAAACCTTGTCCCCTTTGTCTCCTGTTACCATCAATCCAAGTATCACAGTTCGGGACCCCCTACCCGAGATCCGACGGTTTTGACACCGACAGCCGGCGCTGGCTGTGGGGCCGGAGCCGGCACGGGGGGCGTAGCCCGAGGAGGCGGAGGCAGGGGCACCGGGAGGCCCTCGCCCCGGGCCAGCCGTTGAGAGAAACTGCACTGCCGGAGCGTGTGGGTTGCCGGCTTTGCCCCGGTGTTCATCTTGCAGGGCGCGTCGAGCATCTGCTCGAAGGTGAGCTTGGGCTGCCAGGCGGCTTTGCCGGTTCGCTACCGCTAGCTAGCGGCCTGGGCAGCCGGTTGCTCTTCCTCGATCGTGGCGACCTGCTTGTTCCCGTAGCGGGGATTCGGCTGGTCGGCCTTTTGCTTGTTGCTCTGCTACTGTCGGCCATCCCCAACCGGCCGAGCGGCTGTGGGCGAGGCAGGGATGGCCTTGCCGGCAGAGTTGACCTTGATCCGCATGGCGGAGTCGGCCATGGCATACTTGTCCGCCGTGGCCATGAGCTCCACCAGGGTGGTCAGCTCGGAGCACAAGAACTTGTGCTTGAGCAGGGTGCCGTTCCGGCAGCCCTCGGAGAAGTACTGGATCGCCTGTACCTCGTGCACCCGTTCGCAGGAGTTGTGAAGCTCGGTCCAACACGTGAGGTAGTCGTGTAGGGATTCTTCCGGCCCCTGAGCGCACATGGCCAGCTCGCGGGGGCGGCCGTGCCATTTGTAGGTGCCGGTGAAGTTGCGTACGAACGCCTGTTCGAAGTCCATCCAGGTGTTGACGCTGCTGGCCGGCAGGATGTTAAGCCATGTCCGGGCCGAGCCCAGCAGCATGAGGAGGACGTAGCGCACCGCTACGAGCTTGTTGCCCCGGGCGATGCCGACTGCAGTGGTGTAGTCGATCAGCCAGTCTTCGGGCTTGGCCATGCTGTTGTACTTAGGCGTGTCACGCGGCAACATGAAGCCGGCCGGGAATGGCTCGTTGCGGATGCATGGCCCAAAGCAGGCCGGGCTAATTGGGCCCTCCTCTAGAAGAAGGGACTCTGCCAGTCGTTCGATGCGGGCTCGGGCATCGTTCTCACTCCGAGGGACGCGAGGCCCGAGCCGGGCGGCGAGCTCGGGTCGAACCGCCGGCTCGGGTGAGCGCGCACGATCACGGCATGGGGGCGGCGCGTCGTTCCGCTGGCTGGTTATAGCCGGCTGCTCGTCGCCATGCTGAGAATGCTCTCCGTGGCTCTGGCTGGCACGGTGCCCAGAGCCGTGCGGGGAAGAGGAATGCTGGGCTTGCCGGTGCCCGCCGGTAGCCGACGCATTGTTTCCTACGGGACGGAGGGAGTCGGTGCCAGCTGGGGCCTGGTCGAGGCAGGCCTGTTGCTTGTTGGTGGCGGCGATGAGGTCTTGGATGTGCCACTCTTGCTGCGCACGCTCCTCGCCCTCCATGGAGGGAAGGTCGGCGTATGCCACCTGGGCCGCCCTCATGTTGGCCGCACGGGTGTCGTAGGAGGGTAGTTTGCCGCCGAGGATCTCCGCGACCACGCAGCCGCGGTTTCTGACCACCCCACTCTGGCTGGGCTCGTTGCCAGCCGGGGTGAGGCTGTAGGCGGAATTGTATTCGCGTTGCGCGGCCTCCATCCGACGTCGGGCGGTTATGAGGGAGTTGGCCTCCACAAACAGCTGCTTGCGAGCGTCTCCAGCTCGGCCGTCGCGGTGGACGGATTGGTCGTTGGAGCGATAGGGGTGCTCAACCCCTGGACGGTGGAGCAGAGGAGGTCGGAGGTGCCAGGATGGACTGCGGCGGCAGCCGCGTCCGCCTCCGCCCTAGCGCGAGACGCCGCGGCAGCCACGTCGGCGTCCGCCCAGGCACGGCCGGAACTCGTGGAGGAGCCGGTGGCCATCACTTCGACGCACGCGTCGGAGCCAACGGCGCCATCCGGGGCATCGCGGTTAACGATTGACGGAGGATCAGTGATGTCAAGCACCACGGTAGGATACTCGTCGGCGACGGGTGCATCGGAGATGCGGAGTCCCGCGAAGAGCGCGCAGAGGCCGTCTAGGTCGCTGGCGTCCCCGCCGTCTGGGAGAGGCGACGGGTTGGAGATGACTAGCGCCGCGCTAAGGTGCTCGTCAGGAGCCGGCGCATCGCCCAGGCGCAGCTCGCCAAAGCGTGCGCACAGGCCGTCTATGCAGATGGGAGCGTTGTCCGCGAGGCGAGCGGGGTCAGAGCCCAGCCGCGCCGTCTCCTGTGGAAGCGGGTGCTGCAGGAGTGCTGAGTAGCCCAAGCGCATTGCCCTCGGCGGAGTCGGTGAAGGGTCCCGCCCGGATCGTGGCTCCAGCCGACGCCGCGCTCGTCCCCACGGTGGGCGCCAACTGTTGAGTAGGCTAATCGAGTGTGGTTGGGGCCGAAAGGGCGTCGTTGGGCTCCGAAAACGAGATTGGGGACAAGCGGAGCGAGACACTTATGTACCCAGGTTCGGGGCCCTCCGTGGGAGGTAACACCCCTAGTCCTGCTTGTCTAGTTGATTATCAAAGAGGACTACAATGGTTGCTCCTTGAGCTGTCGAATGGAGGAGGAAGAAGGGCCTGAGGAGCTTGCCTTTCCTCTCCGTGAGTGTGTGTGGGTGTGAGCAGCGTCTAGTCCCCCTGCATGGGGCAGCGCCAGGTGGTTTTATAGGCCAACCCTCCGGTTTACAACATGGGTATAGGACACTTGGGGGGACCCGGCTGGCAGCCTCTCCAGCCGGCCGGGGGCCCACCGGCTGTGGGGTCTTGTCACTGGTAGGGCCCGCCGACAGCAGGGTCCCATTGAAGTGGGGGCCCGCCGGCCAGCCCTCGCCATTGGCGCGTGCTAGTCACGTCGCGGCACGGGCCACACTGTGCCGCACCGCCTTAGCGTAGCCGGCCGCGGTCAGCTGTACGGCCGGCCGCACTGTAGCCACACTTGGCTTGGTGATGGAGTGGTTGGAGGCGTGCCACCACTCTGGCGCGTCGCCTAGTCGCAGCCGGCTGCGGTCAGCTATACGGTCGGCTGCACTGTAGCCATGCGGGGGCAGGTAATGGAGTGGTTGGAGGCGTGCCGCTACTATGTCGCCACTGTGCCGCCTCGCCTGCTCTGACCGAGGGTACGGTGAGCGTCATTGTCACCACGCGTGCCCCGGTCAGCTGTACTTGGGTTGCTGTTGTCGCGTCGCGCTGACGTGTCCGTGTCCCACAGCATGTGTTGATAGGGAAAGCGTCGCCCTCCGGCTAGCGGGTCGCTTCGGGGCCGGCCAGAGGGATGCCCCACTATGAGCCGTCCAGAGCGAGGAGCCGGCCCGCGAGGGGCGCAGTACGCCCTGTTTTGTTTTGGAAAGGGCCATGGGCCGGCTTGCGCCTACCCCGGGGTTATCCCCCGACACGCACAGTAAAGGAATCGTCTTGACCTTGATGCCATAATTATTTAGTGTTTGCTTCATCCATAGTAACTGAGTGCAACATGCACCAACAACAATATATTCGGCCTCACCCATAGAAAGCGAGACACAATTCTACTTCCTTGACGACCAACAAACCAAAGATCTACCGAGGAAATGGCATGTCCCTGAGGTGGATTTCCTGTCAATGCAGTCACCTGCATAATCCGAGTCTGAATAGCCCATGAGATCAAAATGTGCTCCCTTAGGATACCATAAACCTAAGGTGGGGGTGTGAGCCAAATATCTCACAATACACTTGACCGCTTGGTGATGCGATTCTTTCAGTGCATCTTGGAAATGGACACACATGCAAACACTCAACATAATGTCAGGTTTGGATGCACATTAATAAAGAAGAACCAATCATCGAACGATAAGCTTTCTGGTCATAATCTTTACAGAACACATTTGCATCCAGCTCACCATTTGTGGGCATAGGAGTTTTGTAGCCCTTGTGCTTTTAGTCTTGCATTTTGAACTTCTTCAAACAGTCTCTCAGATACTTCTCTTGAGAGATAAAAATCCCATCTTCCTGTTAACAAATTTGAAGTCCGGGAAAGAATTTGAGTTCACCCATCATAGACATTTGATACTTCTTGGACATTATTCGCCCGAATTCCATGCTGCAAGCATAGTTAGTACAGCCAAAGATAATATCATCCACATAAATTTGATAGATGAAAAGATCGCCATCGATAGCATGAGTAAATAATGTGGAGTTAGTGGATCCAGGCTTGAATCCATTGTCGAGTAGAAACTTTTTCAAGGTATCGTACCAAGTTCGAGGAGCTTGTTTGAGCCCATAGAGAGCCTTTTTCAACCTGAAAACTTTGTTAGGAAATTGAGGATTTTCAAAGCCAGGTGGCTACCTAACATAGACTTCTTCCTCAATTACACCATTGAGAAACGCACTTTTTACATTCATCTGATAAAGCAAGATATCATTGAAATTTGCATAAGCGAGAAGAATGTGGATTGCCTCAAGGCGAGCAACAGGAGCATATGTTTCACCGAAATCAATATATTCTACTTGTGTGTAGCATTGAGCGACAAGACGCGCTTTGTTTCTCACAAAAATGCCATTTTCATCTTGCTTGTTTCTGAAAATCCACTTGGTGCCGATAATATTGTGCTTCTTAGGATTTGGTCAGTCGACCAATTCCCACACATCATTGAGTTTGAATTGCACCAGTTCCTCTTGCATGGCATTCATCCAATTAGGATCATTCATTGCTTCCTCATACTTAGTAGGTTCTGTCAATGAGACGAAAGAGAAACTGCCATAATAGTTAGCCAAACGAGTGCGAGAGCGAGTTGTTGGTCTGTAACCTGGATTCTCGAGGTCGTCGAGAATTAATGTAGGTTCAACTCAATTTCCACTCGAGGAAGAGGGTTTCCATCAGGATGATCATTTTCAATTTCTTTGGCATCACCATCTGGATTAGCATTTCTTGTGCCATTTTCAGCAGGATTGCCACTTGGTTCGGCATTTAGATTCCAAATGCACTCAGAGTGCCATTTTCTTTGGCAGTTGCTTGACGAATTCCTCTACGAGTGGCAAGGACATCATCATCGGAGGATTCAGGAGCATTTCTTTCAACGGGTCCAATGTTGCCAATCGCCATTTGGCGAGTAGCAACAGAAATAGGGGGTTCATCTATAACATTTGGCAAGTGCTCTTTTTGAAAGACGTTAGATTCATCGAACTGCACATTTACCGTTTCCATAACTTTTCTGTGGTGAGAGTTATATACACAATGATTATGCAAGTTCGAGCTATAACCAAGAAGAAAACCTTCATGTGTTTTAGGTGCAAACTTAGAACTATTATTCATATCACGAATGTAGCATGGTGCACTAAAAACATGTGAATACGAAACATTTGGTTTCTTGTCAGTGATAAGCCCATATGAAGTTTTCTTAAGGAACTTGTGTAGATAAACACGATTGATAACGTGGCATGAAATGTTAATAGCATCAGCCCAGAAGCGAATGGGAGTAATGTACTCACTGAGCATAGTTCTTGCCATTTCAATGAGAGTTCTATTCTTTCGCTCAACAACCCCATTTTGCTGAGGGGTGTATGCAACAGAGAACTAATGAGAAATACCATTTCATCGAGGAAATCTTTGATATGAGTATTTTCGAACTCAATACCATTATCACTTCTGACATGCTTGATTCGAACATCATATTCATTCTGGGTCTTCTTGGCGAATCTTTTGAATATGTCTTGAGTGCAAGTTTAGTCTTCGAGAAAGAATACCCAAATATAGCTAGAGAAATCATCAACGATAACCAAACCATAGTGACTGCCACCGAAACTTGCATAATTTTGTGGCCCGAATAAGTCCATATGAAGAATTTCCAGAGGTCTTGTTGTGGTCATGACAGTTTTCGAAGAATGATGCTTCTTGGCAAATTTCCTAGCCCCACATGTACCACAGAGCCAATTCTTGTTGAATTTCACATCAGGAATACCACGAAGATGATTTTTCTTCACCAAAGTTTAGAAACCTCATACCTGCATGACCAAGTCTTTGGTGCCACAACCATCCTTCAGTTGCTTTTGCAAGAAAACAAGTTTGTACTGAGGGACCTTTAGAGAAATCCACAATATATAGATCATCTTTTCTATTTCCTTCGAATACGAATGAATTGTCAGAGGCCATATAGACAATGCATTTGGATATGGAGAATAATACTAGCATGCCTAGATCACAAAGCTTGCCAACTGACATAAGATTGAATCCAAGGGACTGTATAAGTAAAACATCATCATTGGTCTTGTCATGCGATATGGCAACTTAACCTAACCCAATTATGTTTCCCTTGTTGTTGTCGCCAAAAGTAATGTACTTCAGTGAAGAAGAAGTTAAGTTGGGGTCGACAAACAATGACTTGTCTCTGGTCATGTGACTAGTGCAACCACTATCCATAATCCATTCGGTACACCCGGAGACATAGTCCTACAGAATAATTAGGCATTCTTAACCACCCACATCTTTGCAGGTGGCTTAGAAACATATGTACGAGCATGATAGGATTTCTTTTGATGGCCATAAGAGTTATTTCTCGAAGTAGATCGAGCATAATCAAAAGAGTAGGCATTAAAGTTCTTTCCAGATGAATGAGCATAATGGTTAGATGAAGTATGCATATACTCATCTTGTCGCCCTTTCTTAAGGACATATTGAGCATTATGCCTGCATGGTTAGAAGACAAGTAACATGGAATGCCTTGATAGTTTCCTTTGCTACCTAGATTGTTCGCTTTGGGGAACCATTTCTGTCGTTAGGTCCGACATAGCGAGCAAAAACTTCACCACGTTGATTCTTGAATAACTTGTAGTTGTCCAGAGAGTCATCATGAGCATAATCAGAAATGGGGAATTCATATCCCGAGAGTAATGTTGGGTCGAGCACTTTGCTCTTAGCAGGAACCCATGTAGTGTGAGGATATTAATCACGTGTCCAATATGTACCATTTTCATTTAGTTTCCTTTCGAAACCAACTCCTTCTTTTCTGGGATTTTTGTGAAGAATGGATTTTTTCAACACATCACAAAGGGTTTGATGCCCCTTGAGACTTTTGAACATTCTAATCTGAAGGAGGTCCTTCAACCTAGCATTCTCATCAAGAACAGATATAGTTTCCTCGGTAGAGGGGTGAGCATTAATATCATTCGAGGAAGTGTCTTTGCCAATATTTCAACATTCAACATTAGATTCATTGTTGCCGTTCAAGACATTTTAAGCAAGGTGGAACAAACTCTTCAGGTTTCTCCTTGAGTTGTTGGGTGAGAAAATAATTTTCTTTGATCAATCTTCATGAGCCTCTCTTAGTGACTTGAGTTCTAATTTCCTTTCAGGTAATCATAACTCAATTTTCCGTGGTCAGCCGAGAGAGAATCATGATGACTGGTCAGATCTGCCATTCGAGACTCGAGAACAGAATGCTCCTTTGTCAGCGACTGGTTTTTCTCCATCTCGGTCCAGGTAAAATCCTCACGGACGAGACCGTATGTGACAAGAGGGGGTCCATGCCATAATGGAGTACGAACATGCGACATGGACATGGTTGAATATAGAATTTGGATTTGCAATACCCTGCTGAATACATCCGCACACATCGATCCCAAGGTGGAACAACGACTCAGATAATACTACCATATGGTAGTACGAGCCACATTGAATTATAGGCTATCAAAATATTATCAAAACTATCTTACATCACTTGCAGTGAAGTCCTTGCTACAAAACAGCCTATCAAATCCTTCTGCTTCTCATTAGGTTGAACACTCTACTTATCGAAAGGACTACGATTGACCCCCTATACTTGTCGGTCATGAGGTCGCGCCATCCGGGTGCGACCGTGCGCGCGTCTTGTCTGACTGTGCGGCTGTTTGTCGTACGACTCAGATCGTTGGGCTCGCACCATGTGCGCCGGTAGCGCATACCCGTGTGGGCCCAACAAAAGGAACCGGGCCCGTACATCAGCTTCTTTGTCCCCGTCCGGCTGGTTCACTTGCGTCATCCGGGCGCGTCCGTGTGTGCAGCCTGTCCTGAGCAACTATTTTCCCTACGACTCGGGTCGTTGGGATCGCACCATGCATGTTGGTCGCTTGTACCAGGTGGGCCCAATGAGACAACCCGAAATAGGTCAACACGGGGCAAACAACCCTGACCTGCTACCCCACGCGGGAGCCGGCGCCTCGAGGGCGACACGCGACCCGACTTGAGTGAGCAAACCAGTCCAACACGGGTGAATGGTCGTGGCATGCCAGACCCACGTGCGGCGGCTCATGTAGTGGGCACCTCGCCTGCCACAATTGAACCAGCCCGACACGAGGCGAATACGCCAACATGCGAGTCCGGCTAGGCCGTCATGTGCGGGGGAGCATGTGAGACACTGCATGCGGACGTGATGCAAGTCGCCGGATGACGGTGTCCCACGCGTGCCCACGGTCCATCCGTCATGTACTATTGAGGCGGGACGACCGGGTGCATGCTGTCTATGCAGATCAGACGACGCGAAGAGCCCCCAAGAGGCCCCGCAACACGCCAACGAAAACAGACGTCAATGAAGACACTCTCGCCTCCGGAACCCTTCAGAAGGCGGGTACTCGAGCATATTTTATAGAAGTAATCTCTCAACCTCTATCTCTTTATCTATCTATCTATCTCTCAGTCTATCTCCCAATTTGGCTATACCCCTCTCTATTTATCTCGAGAAAATCTTTAGAACTAGAATTTTTGTCCAAAAAGACCACCTGTCTAGTGAAATTGACAGAAAAGACCACCTATGAATCAAATTGCCAGAGAAGACCACCTGGTTCGTAGCGATAGGCGTGCCAGCCGAAACGTGGCGCCTGCCGCCATGCGCAGAAGTGGCATCATGTGCCGCCATAGGACAGGCAGCATGTGGCCTTTCATAGGGAATCGTCGGGAGCAACCGAGCCACGATGGAACGGGATCGGCGGTGGACCCTGCTACCACACCAGGAGGCGACAACAGTGCTGACCATTGGGCCATGCCGCCATGCCTAGAGGTGGCATGCACTGCCGTTGTTGCTACCGCGAGATGTATCATGGCTTATGTCCCAGGTTGGTTTATGGGTACGGAAGTTTGCGGAGAGATGGACATGTCCACATGCTTGGCTAATCAGGACGAGCGTCACACATCGCACCACACTAGCACTAGTAAGAGCATCTACAACCGGACCCCTCAAACCCGTCTCGAACGCCCGGCAGGCCGCCCGGTCACTGATCGGTCACGAAAATGCGACCCAGAGGGCCACTCAAATTGGCCTCAAACGCCCGGGTTGACCGGCACCCCCCATATCCAGCCCAAATATAAGGCGGATATGGGGGCGCCGGGGCACGCCCACCACGTCGGCCTGACGATGGGGTCCCACGCGGACTCATTCGGAAACCCAGCGGTCGGAAGCTCGTCTCCTCCGTCGGACCGATGTAGCCGCGTGGTGCCGCTCCGGCGGGATGCGTACTCCCTAGCCGGGCTATTTAAGCAGACCGTCGACACCGAAACCCTACCCATCCATCATTTCCTCCTCCCGTCCGCCGCAGTCGTCACTTTCCACTCCCCGTCCATTGCCCTCGTCCCTAGCCCGACTATTTAGCCATGCCCCCCCCCCCCCCCCCCCGCCGCCGCCAATTTCTAACGCCGGAGCGCCGGTTGCAGCTCCTAGAGCAGGTTCGGGCAAGGCGCGAAGCCTGGATCGCCGCGGGGATACCTCAGGATGTAGTGGATCCGGAGGAGGAGTTGGAGGAGGAGGAGGAGGAGGAGGAGAAGGAGGAGGAGGAGGAGGAGGAGGAAGAGGATGTAGGGGACGCCAGGGACGCGGATCTGCATGCGGAACGACAGGCCATCCTCGACTCCATCCGTTCGGAGTCGGATGCGGAGGCCAGATGGCGTTGTTGGCGGGAGATGGAGGCGAAGCAGGCCGCAGAGGAGGCGGAGATGCTCGCCTACCTGGATGAGCTTGAGGAGGAGGATGAGGAGACGGAGTCCTCCAAAGCGCCCATCTACCAGCCGCCCGGCACCGACGTCGTGGACATCTGTGACGATGAAAACTACGATAGTACGTAGTGTGTAGTACGTAGGAGTTTCTTTTGCATGCTTTGTATAGATCTAGGGGATCAAATGTAAGAGGCTCGGATGTGAAGAAGAAGATTTGAGGACTAACCGGTAAGTGCCAGCGGACGTGACCGGTCGTGTCCGCGAGCGTTTGAGTGCCCGGATTAGCAAGTTTCGGTTGTAGATGCTCTAAACAATTCGTTTTCCTGTTCCGGCTAGCAATCATTCTTCTTTTTAGAGACCTCCTCTTGTTTCTACAACATTTTAGACACATTTTACCGCAGCAGCGCATGTCGCCTCTGGGCATGGCGGCATGGCCCACCGGCCAGCACTACTGCCGCCTCCTGGTGTGGCGGTAGGGACCACCGCCAATCCCGTTCCGTCGTGTTCTGGCCGCTCCGGACAATTCCCTGTGATAGGCCACCGGGGCCTGTGGCGGCAGGGGCTGCCACCTCTGAGCGTGGCGGCAGACGCCATGTATCGGCTGGCGTGCCTGCAGCCACGAATCAGGTGGTCTTTTCCAGCAATCTGATCTAGAGGTGATCTTTTCTGTCAATTGCACTGGGCAGATGATCCTTTTGGACAAAAAAATCGTTGAAATGCACTAAAATAAACGTGCATTATCATTTGGGTAAAAGGGTCCCGATATTCACCACACGTGTGGCATATTAGAAATCCGCCCACACACCGTGTGTGACATACGGAGGAGGCAGCCCACACGGGTCATGTGTGGGCGAACATTAGAACTGTCCACACGTGTGGGCGCAGCTACTTCGCAACAAGTACTACTCATCCCCACCCCGCGTGTGTGGCACGAAGCAAATCCGCCCACACGTCCTGGCACAACTACTTTAGTTACCCGGGGGATGACACTTTAATTACCCCGGGGGATGTCAACTTTAGTTACCAGGCATGGCAAATGTAGTTGTAAAAGCATGTCAACTTCTCTGTTTTGGTTAACTATAGTTGCCATGTCTAATTAATGGTAGTTGTCGCGTGTAACCAAACCATAGTTTCCATGTGTGATTATCTACTTGCCACATGTGGTCAAATAATAGTTGCCATGTGTGATTAACTAGTTGCCGCGTGTGGTCCAACCATAGTTGCCATGTATGGTTAATCATAGTTGTCATGTGTGTTTACCTAGTTGCCGCATACGCGCAACTGCAATTGCCATCTAGCAACGTACGAGCGTCGTGTGGCGAAGAGCAGTTCACCAACACGCGCGTGGACTAGGTGGTGACTGTGTGGGTGGGAACTGGTTCGCCCACACGTCGCAGCTAACAACCGCGCGGGTCGTGTGGGCGAGCGCTCTAACGCCCACACAACACGCTATGCCTATGTGACACTGAAATTCCAACAGATTCCTTTAGAATTTGTGCAAAACATAACAGACGAAGATCAATACGTGTGGACGAAGTACAGATATGCCACACATGTTGACGTTATCATTTGGTTTAAAATAAACGTGTGCTCTGTCTCACCTTTCCTTGATAGAGAAAGCCCACCGCTTGATATGTGCAGACCTATAGGAATGCACTAAAATAAACGTGTGCTATGTCACACATTTGTTCCTCTCTCAACTAAACGAATATCCGCATGTGGTGGAGAAAATTGCCCAATCAATTGGCCTTAAGAAAATGATCCGTCTGGTTTGGAGGTACATGGTTCCATCCAGCGATCACTGACCTCCGCATCTTCGGGTTTTTTTCCAAGAAACAAACAGACCTTCGCATCTTCGGGTTTCTTTTCCAAGAAAGAAACAGACACCAGGGCTGCTGCATGCCAACTGACTACTGACTGCTGCCATTGTACCCATTCCATTTTTCCATCAGTATAGGACCCGTATCCATTCCATAGACACTCCATGCACGTAGACGACCCGTGACCGCGGCCTGTCTATTTGCTTAGCAGCAGATGCCAGCGTCGTTGTCTCCGTCTCATGTTACGCGGGCCCCAGCACCGCCGCGAGGACCCTTCCACGCTACTCCACCATAGCTTGCAGCTGCCGTGACACGCGTTCACCAACCCCACCCCACCAGTGGCGTACCCAGACAGAAAAAGAAGGGTGTGCACACTGTAAAAAAAAAAATTCTACCTAATCCAAGTGTCAGACAAAATATGGCAAAATAATAACATGAATAGCTCAATTCAAATCTCACAACAATTTAGTTCACAAAATACATCTCAAATGTGCTCAATTACAATACGAATAGTCTTACATGAAAGAAAATTACATCACTTGGGAACTCTACGTTTTTTCATTGCCATGAAAGCATCAACTATGTCATCTTCACTTACTTTCATGAACACATCTCGTTCAATAAATGTCACCAAGCAATCATTCAAGCGCTCATCACTCATAGTAGTCCTCAACTTACTTTTCACTAGATTCATTGCTGAAAATACCCTTTCAACACTCGCCGTCGCCACCGGTAATATCAATATCAATTTGATGAGTAAGTAGACCAAATCATAAATAGCATGCTTCTTTGTTGCAACAAGCATAATAGAGAGCTCACCGATATTACTTGCATTTCTAAACCTATCATCTTGTCTCATATCATCAATAAAATTAGCAAGTTGAAATTCTAGCCTTATCAAATCTGTGCTTGATATGTCCATGGGATAGAATTCAGCAAGTCTTATTACCTTGAGTGCATCATAAGAAGCAAATGAATTGAGGGGATTCAAAGCCGACATGCAAATAAGCAACTCCGTATTAACCTCATCGAACCGATTGTCAAGCTCTTGAATGATTTGATCAATGACACCAAGATATACTTCTCTTCTATAACGATCATCATTTGTTTGTACTTCATAATACCGACGTGATCTTCCATAATGCTCATAAGTATCCTCCCACAAAGGAACTTGTATGCCATGCTTGTTGCAAAATAAGGTTAGCTTTCCAAGAAACTCTTCCCAACCATGAGACCTCATATGTTGCATTCTACTCTTTGCCAAACTAACAAGTGTCATTGCATTGACAATATCTTGATCTCTCTTTTGCAAAGATTTGGACAACTCATTTGTATAGCCAAGAATAACAAGCATCAAGTGAAGATTGAAAACAAAGTCAAATGATTCAAAGGCTTCAGCAACTGCACGTATTCTTGTCCACTCACCTTTTTGTGAAGGATCTTTTCCAATAGCATCAAGTACTTCAAGGATTATGGAATACATGCTAACAATGTGCATAATGGTTTTAAAATGAGAACCCCAACGAGTATCGCCGGGTCTAGATAGTCCCATCTCTTGATTTAGCCCACTTCCACTTTCAACCTCACCCATTTCAAGTGCTTCCAGAACCTTTTGAGCTCTAACATCTCGAAGCATGTCATGGCGTTTACAAGAAACTCCAACAATATTGAGCAAGTAAGAAACATGATCAAAGAACCACAAACATGGTTCATTTTCCTTTGCCATGGCTATAAGAACCAACTGAAGTTGATGTGCAAAACAATGAATGTAATAGGCAGAGGGTGACTCTTTCATGATCAATGTTTTCAACCCTTTAATCTCCCCCTTCATGTTGCTAGCCCCATCATATCCTTGCCCACGTATTTGACTAGGAGTCAAATGATGATCTTTAAGCAAAGTTTGAATTGCATCCTTAAGTGACAATGAAGTTGTATTGGCAACATGAACAACTCCAAGAAACCTCTCACATCCTCTTCCCGATTTGTCAACAAATCGTATGCAGAGAGCAAGTTGTTCTTTGTGAGATGCATCACTAGACTCATCAGCTAGGATTGCATAGTGCTCATCACCAATATCTTCAATAATTCTTTTAGTTGTTTGCGCCGCACAACATTCAATTATTTGATTTTGTATCTTTGGACTAGTCAAGATGCAATTCCCAGGAGCATTGTTCAAAACAAGTTTATTAACTTCTTCATCATTTTCCGAAAGCCATTTGAGAAGTTCAAGAAAGTTCCCCCTATTGCTAGATTCTTCACTCTCATCATGTCCACGAAATGCCAATCCTTGGTTCAAAAGAAACCTCAGGCATCTAAGTGAATAAGTTAGCCTAGCCTTGTACATACGTAGATCCTTTTTAGACACCCTCACAAGAATATTATCAATTGATGGTTTGGGTGCCACAAATAAATTGAACTTCTCTTGAGCTTTGTTGTGAGTGCTATTAATACCACCAACATGCTTGACCAATGCATCAGGCTTATACCAATTTTTCCAACCACCATTAACAAAGGCATCACCCCTAGGCCCCCCATTTGATTTTCCTTTGAACAAATAACACACAAAGAAAAATGCTGCCTCATATTTGACACTATATTCTAGCCATTTGTAGGTCTCAAACCAAAGAAAGTTGAAGTGTCGATTTTTACCATAGATTTTCGTGACTTGAAAGTTGTGTGCATATGGTTGGATTGCTTCCTTTGCAATGTATCGTCTCCGAACTTCATCTCGATCATCAACATCATACTCTGAAATAGGAATCCTCTCCCCTGGATCAGGAGGAAGCCTTTGAATATTATATGGCTTTGCACCCGGACGTTGGGGTGGTGCCGCTTCATCTTCACTATCACTTTCAATCTCTGCATCGGAATGGACTGCATCTTCTTCAATATCAAATACAATCTCTGCAGAATGGACTATAGGTGGAGAATGGACTGCTTCATCTTCAATATTTGACACTATATCTTCATATTCAGGTTGCTCTTCGGCTGCAAGCTTCCTTGTTTTAGCAGCCTCATAATTCCGAAAAAAAGACTTGATGTCACCATTCCTCTTCATCTTCAGTTCTATATTTAGAACATAATGTCAGCAAGACAGCAAGTCTAGAACAAAAAATGGCACATCCCTAGTCCTCTGGAGCTCTTTTTTGTTCACAAAACAAAAATTACTAACAAAACACAGCCTGCTGATGGTCTGCACTTCTGCTAACAGCCTAACAATATTTTGTAGAAATTCAGAAACAACACTACAGAAGCAGAGCTGCAATATAACGGGATCTAGGCATCTGGTCAAGAACTCACCCACGACCGGGGTGGAGAGCGCCGGAACGGGAAGGACCGTAGGAGAGAAGAGTGTCGGCCGTCGGGAGATGGGATCAGAGCCTCCGGGGACCGGAGCGGCGGCGGTTGTCTGGTCCGGGTCGGCTCGACGCCGACGGCGCCTCGGCAGGGGAGGCGGGACGGGCGATGGCCGCGACCGACCCGACGGGAAGGAACTCCAGCGGCGGCCTCCAAGCGCGAGCGCCGAGCGGCGGCGGCCGAGCGCGAGCGAGAAGCGGCGGGGCGGAGCGCGAGCAGGGAGCGGCGGCGGCTGAGCGCGATGCGGCTCTGCGCTGCGGTCTGCCTCTCTCTCGTCTCGCTCGCTCGCTCACAGTGGAGCCTGAGAGGATGAGGTGGGCCTAGGCTCAATAGTCAATAGTCATTAGAATTTAGACATTAATCAATGAGTGATTTATATATAAAAAAAAAATCTCAAAATTTCTGGGTGTGCCAGGGCACACCTTGCACACACACTGGGTACGCCACTGGTCGGACGTAGGGCGGCGAGGAGTAGAAGCTAAGCGATGGGTTTTTATAAGGAGGTGGGGTGGGGTGCAGTGGCGTACCCAGTGTGTGTGCAAGGTGTGCCCTGGCACACCCAGAAATTTTGAGATTTTTTTTATATATAAATCACTCATTGACTAATGTCTAAATTCTAATGACTATTGACTATTGAGCCCAGGCCCACCTCATCCTCTCAGGCTCCACTATGAGCGAGCGAGCGAGACGAGAGAGAGGCAGACCGCAGCGCAGAGCCGCATCGCGCTCAGCCGCTGCCGCTCCCTGCTCGCGCTCCGCCCCGCCGCTTCTCGCTCGCGCTCGGCCGCCGCCGCTCGGCGCTCGCGCTTGGAGGCCGCCGCTGGAGTTCCTTCCCGTCAGGCCGGTCGCGGCCATCGCCCGTCCCGCCTCCCCTGCCGAGGCGCCGTCGGCGTCGAGCCGACCCGGACCAGACGACCGCCGCCGCTCCGGTCCCCGGAGGCTCTGATCCCATCTCCCGACGGCCGACGCTCTTCTCTCCTCCGGTCCTTCCCGTTCCGGCGCTCTCCACCCCGGTCGTGGGTAAGTTCTTGACCAGATGCCTAGATCCCGTTATATTGCAGCTCTGCTTCTGTAGTGTTGTTTCTGAATTTCTACAAAATATTGTTAGGCTGTTAGCAGAAGTGCAGACCATCAGCAGGCTGTGTTTTGTTAGTAATTTTTGTTTTGTGAACAAAAAAGAGCTCCAGAGGACTAGGGATGTGCCATTTTTTGTTCTAGCCTTGCTGTCTTGCTGACATTATGTTCTAAATATAGAACTGAAGATGAAGAGGAATGGTGACATCAAGTCTTTTTTTCGGAATTATGAGGCTGCTAAAACAAGGAAGCTTGCAGCCGAAGAGCAACCTGAATATGAAGATATAGTGTCAAATATTGAAGATGAAGCAGTCCATTCTCCACCTATAGTCCATTCTGCAGAGATTGTATTTGATATTGAAGAAGATGCAGTCCATTCCGATGCAGAGATTGAAAGTGATAGTGAAGATGAAGCGGCACCACCCCAACGTCCGGGTGCAAAGCCATATAATATTCAAAGGCTTCCTCCTGATCCAGGGGAGAGGATTCCTATTTCAGAGTATGATGTTGATGATCGAGATGAAGTTTGGAGACGATACATTGCAAAGGAAGCAATCCAACCATATGCACACAACTTTCAAGTCACGAAAATCTATGGTAAAAATCGACACTTCAGCTTTGTTTGGTTTGAGACCTACAAATGGCTAGAATATAGTGTCAAATATGAGGCAGCATTTTGCTTTGTGTGTTATTTGTTCAAAGGAAAATCAAATGGGGGGCCTAGGGGTGATGCCTTTGTTAATGGTGGTTGGAAAAATTGGTATAAGCCTGATGCATTGGTCAAGCATGTTGGTGGTATTAATAGCACTCACAACAAAGCTCAAGAGAAGTTCAATTTATTTGTGGCACCCAAACCATCAATTGATAATATTCTTGTGAGGGTGTCTAAAAAGGATCTACGTATGTACAAGGCTAGGCTAACTTATTCACTTAGATGCCTGAGGTTTCTTTTGAACCAAGGATTGGCATTTTGTGGACATGATGAGAGTGAAGAATCTAGCAATAGGGGGAACTTTCTTGAACTTCTCAAATGGCTTTCGGAAAATGATGAAGAAGTTAATAAACTTGTTTTGAACAATGCTCCTGGGAATTGCATCTTGACTAGTCCAAAGATACAAAATCAAATAATTGAATGTTGTGCGGCGCAAACAACTAAAAGAATTATTGAAGATATTGGTGATGAGCACTATGCAATCCTAGCTGATGAGTCTAGTGATGCATCTCACAAAGAACAACTTGCTCTCTGCATACGATTTGTTGACAAATCAGGAAGAGGATGTGAGAGGTTTCTTGGAGTTGTTCATGTTGCCAATACAACTTCATTGTCACTTAAGGATGCAATTCAAACTTTGCTTAAAGATCATCATTTGACTCCTAGTCAAATACGTGGGCAAGGATATGATGGGGCTAGCAACATGAAGGGGGAGATTAAAGGGTTGAAAACATTGATCATGAAAGAGTCACCCTCTGCCTATTACATTCATTGTTTTGCACATCAACTTCAGTTGGTTCTTATAGCCGTGGCAAAGGAAAATGAACCATGTTTGTGGTTCTTTGATCATGTTTCTTACTTGCTCAATATTGTTGGAGTTTCTTGTAAACGCCATGACATGCTTCGAGATGTTAGAGCTCAAAAGGTTCTGGAAGCACTTGAAATGGGTGAGGTTGAAAGTGGAAGTGGGCTAAATCAAGAGATGGGACTATCTAGACCCGGCGATACTCGTTGGGGTTCTCATTTTAAAACCATTATGCACATTGTTAGCATGTATTCCATAATCCTTGAAGTACTTGATGCTATTGGAAAAGATCCTTCACAAAAAGGTGAGTGGACAAGAATACGTGCAGTTGCTGAAGCCTTTGAATCATTTGACTTTGTTTTCAATCTTCACTTGATGCTTGTTATTCTTGGCTATACAAATGAGTTGTCCAAATCTTTGCAAAAGAGAGATCAAGATATTGTCAATGCAATGACACTTGTTAGTTTGGCAAAGAGTAGAATGCAACATATGAGGTCTCATGGTTGGGAAGAGTTTCTTGGAAAGCTAACCTTATTTTGCAACAAGCATGGCATACAAGTTCCTTTGTGGGAGGATACTTATGAGCATTATGGAAGATCACGTCGGTATTATGAAGTACAAACAAATGATGATCGTTATAGAAGAGAAGTATATCTTGGTGTCATTGATCAAATCATTCAAGAGCTTGACAATCGGTTCGATGAGGTTAATACGGAGTTGCTTATTTGCATGTCGGCTTTGAATCCCCTCAATTCATTTGCTTCTTATGATGCACTCAAGGTAATAAGACTTGCTGAATTCTATCCCATGGACATATCAAGCACAGATTTGATAAGGCTAGAATTTCAACTTGCTAATTTTATTGATGATATGAGACAAGATGATAGGTTTAGAAATGCAAGTAATATCGGTGAGCTCTCTATTATGCTTGTTGCAACAAAGAAGCATGCTATTTATGATTTGGTCTACTTACTCATCAAATTGATATTGATATTACCGGTGGCGACGGCGAGTGTTGAAAGGGTATTTTCAGCAATGAATCTAGTGAAAAGTAAGTTGAGGACTACTATGAGTGATGAGCGCTTGAATGATTGCTTGGTGACATTTATTGAACGAGATGTGTTCATGAAAGTAAGTGAAGATGACATAGTTGATGCTTTCATGGCAATGAAAAAACGTAGAGTTCCCAAGTGATGTAATTTTCTTTCATGTAAGACTATTCGTATTGTAATTGAGCACATTTGAGATGTATTTTGTGAACTAAATTGTTGTGAGATTTGAATTGAGCTATTCATGTTATTATTTTGCCATATTTTGTCTGACACTTGGATTAGGTAGAATTTTTTTTTTACAGTGTGCACACCCTTCTTTTTCTGTCTGGGTACGCCACTGCGTCCGACGTTCTCTCTTTCTCTGTCACCTCGGCGTGAACTCCGAGGGACACCAATGGCGCAGGCGGCGGAGGCCGAGAGGCCACGGGAGCAGCAGGAGGAGGAGGAGGTGATCATCGTCGGGGCGGGCCCGTCCGGCCTGGCGGCCGCCGCGTGCCTGTCCCTGCGCGGGGTCCGGAGCCTCGTCCTGGAGCGCGACGACTGCGTGGGGTCGCTCTGGCGGAACCGCACCTACGACCGCATCCGCCTCCACCTCGCCAAGCAGTACTCTGCGCTGCCGCACGCGCCGCACGGCCCAGCCGCCCCGACCTATCTCCCGCGCGACGACTTCGTGCGCTACCTCGACGACTACGCGGCCCGCTTCGGCGTCCGCGTCCGGCTCCGCCGCGAGGTCCGCGAGGCCTTTTTCGACGAGGCGCGGGCCGCGTGGGTCGTCGAGGCCGTCGACAACGCCACGGGGCTGGTGGAGCGCTACGCCGCGAGGCACCTGGTGGCCGCCGCTGGGGAGAACGACGAGAAGGTGCTGCCGGAGGTGCCGGGGCTGGACGGGTTCCCCGGCAAGGTGATGCACGCCTGTCAGTACAAGACGGGCAAGGGGTTGGAGGGGAAGGCGGTGCTCGTCGTCGGGTCCGGCAACTCCGGCATGGAGATCGCCTACGACCTCGCCGAGGCCGGCGCCGCCACTTCCATCATCGTCCGCAGCGAGGTCAGTTACCATCGCCAAGCAGTATATATGTTTAATGTTATTCACTGAAGGTATACGTTCAGTGTTCGTTTATTACATATGGTAGTATGTTTTTTTACGGGAACATATGGTATGTTTAATGCTTCTTACTTATCGATTTGTTTGGCTGCTACCATATCTTTTTTAACAATTTTGGGTTGCAAACCACGTGTTCCACGTGATGGCTGCTACCATAATTTTTGTAACAACATTTGGCGATGGTAAAACTTGTCAAAAATTAACTCCTTTTTAGGAGGTTAGCAAAAGGATTTGGTGTTTACTATAAATCAATTACTAGCCAGTATTTTATATCAAAGATCAAACCATGCCCATTGTTTCACGTTTGCCAGCGTGCACAAGCACGGATGCCTGCTGGCGGCTCACGCAAGCGTGCCACGCCCACGAGTCATAGGGTGACGAGCTCGGGTACACGGCAAGTTGGCGCTCCCGGTGTGCATGGCTACGGCCGCAAGTGTGGTTGAGCTGTAGCGCGCTCTCTACGGGCGTCGGACGGCTCCGAATGATCAGTACACTGTTTGTGCATGCACGCATCATGCATGGTCGTCTTATTTCTGCTCTATTTTCACGTCACGACCTGTGCTCGTTCTGAACTTCTGAATCGTCATGGCTACCGCTGCAGCAACCACGACACACCTGCTGCGGCGACGAACCATTCGGTCGTTCTCAAATCATAGCTGTATTCAATTAACATTGCAACAGCTTGGTCAGTTTGTCCAAGAATCTTCAGGTTTTCTGTAAGAAAGAAGGCGACAGTAGGACTGCCGCCACCGTACACATTCGAATATTCGATCGACACTGCATGCACGTAGAGCCCATGGCTAGCTAATACGTATACTGTACTACCCGATGTAGCTTCTGACGTTTGATCCTTGGATCCATCTACAACACGATTATTTAATGCCGCAACGGAACCAGTCGATCCGCGCGATAATTACCCTCACATCTCATGCTGGCACACGCGCGCGCGACCCACGGTAGGTAGTGTCCGTAATTAGCAGCCGCAATCGGTGGCAAATTAATCTATGGCAACATAGGATCCTTCTGTATCGCTAGTTGTCAGCAGGCCGCTTATAGATGACTGAGTCTGTCTCTGTCGCTTATTCAGTACAGTGACCATTGACGACATGCATCGGAGTATGTGACGATGGTCACTTGGTGCGTGATCAACAACTCGGTTGATATTTAACCCGATGTACAGATGGCTTTCTGTATTTGCGGCGATGGGCCATGTCGGGCAACCAGTGAAGGCCATTGTCGTTTCGTCCACAGCCAGCTATATACTGTACTGCAATGTCCTGCAGTGGTTGCACACTTAATGCGTGGTGTAAATTAATTATCTGTTGTTTCCTGTGGCTGCATGCAGCTTCACCTTGTGACCAAGGAGATCTGGAACGTGGCGATGACGTTGTACAGGTACCTGCCGCTGTGGCTGATCGACAGGATCGTGCTCTTCGTGTGCAGCGTCGTGTTTGGGGACACCTCCCGCTATGGCCTCCGCCGGCCCGCCATTGGGCCCTTCTCCATGAAGATCCATACCCCCGCCTACCCTGTCGTTGACGTCGGCACCTACGCCAAGATCAAGACCGGCGAGATTCAGGTCAGTGAAAATTAATGGATGTTGGATTTTATTTTTTCTTTGAAAATCAGGTTGAAACACTTATTGTCATACATACAATCTTTTTTACTTTCTCCGTTCTTAAATATAAGTCTATTAGAGATTTCACCATGGACTACATATGAAGCGAGTATATCTCTAAAAAAAATAGTTCATAGTGGATTCTCTAAAAAGACTTATATTTAGGAAGGGGGGAGTATTAAAGTTGATGCAAGCAATGAACTCAAAGTCAGCAACAAACATATTCTATAATATAGATGGCTAAAAGAGTGAAAGTACACATGTGAACATGGTTTCACCCGCACCAACATGAAAAGTGAAAAAAAATAAAAAAAAAATCTAAAATTTCGGGGTATCAAACTTGGTCACCATTCTGCGTACCTGTGAAATTTCGTTAAGTAATGACATCCCCCATATTCGTAGTGAAAAAAATACATTACTATTCAGGCAAACAATGTTTTCAAATACAACTTTTTTTTTTTTTGCTCAAAATACCACGAATGCCATTTCTTCGTGAAACTTTATGCTTGAGTATACCAGTCGGCCATGTTCCACTCCATTTTTTTCCTACTATTTTTTCGGAATACATAAGGAGTTCCTGTGGAACCATGTTCCACAAATTCGTGTATGCTGAGATAGAACCATTGCAAGATAACACACGAGCAAGTTGACCTTTTGCATGGTAACACATTCAAGAAGGGATAAAGGCCCTAACACCGCCATCACACCAGGCTGGAGACTGCTAGGACAAGAATATTTTATCTTGGTTGCTAAGACCAACCAATGAAGGTCGTCACATCCCTAAGGAGACAATACCTTCAACATGGTAATGACCATAGGTCGTCGTTGTTGAGCCCTACTAGTAAGGTGAGAACCAAATATTCCACCTAGACAGGACATGAATAGGTGTTCAAATCACCATCTTGATAAGGGACCTATTGATAGTTGGTCCATCTTGTACCCTACGTCGGGACGGAGTGGCACTAGCAAATGAGTGAGACATCGTACCACCTTAGATCATTGCCACAACCATCGAGAGGCCGCCTATGTCGCACACGCATTTGACTGCCACCACTCCACACTAACGCGGGCCGATTTTTCGCATCCACCACAACTTCAGGCCGTTTCCCTGGTGTCCTCCTTGTGTACTAGTTGACGGGGAATAGCCTCACAGAACCTGTGTGACCTTGACGTGCTCATTGGGAAGCAAAAGAGAGTGCAGTATATGGTCAGCAGTGAAGTACACACAAGTATGAGCTAGCGCACCCAACCTTTTTTTCCCTTGACGGCTACGGTGTACTCCCTCCGTCTGGATTTGTTACCCCCCTCACATTTTAAGCCAAAATTTGACCATACATTTGCATAGTAAATATGAGTAATATGTAAAGAAAATGGGATCATTGAAAACTTCGTTCGGACACGAATCCAACAAAATATACTTATGGTATATCACCTATATTTTGCAAGTCGAATTTATAGTCAAAATGTAACCCAAGATACGAGAGAGACTAATAACCCTGGACGGAGGTACTAGTACACTACACCACAACACATATAAAAAGATACAAAAAACTACCAAGAAAAGGCACTTGATAGGGCAGGTACACTGCCAGGAAACAGTTTTTCCCGCCGTCGAGAAGTGTCGGGGAACATTTTGCCTGTATCCTTGTATTTTTTTATAGTTAGCGGCCAACCGCCTCTGATCAAGAGTTATGGTGTAGCGTAGTGTGTAGAGGTCCAGCGTGTTTCTTCATCCTAGCTTTGTCTTCCTGGTGGACTGCATTAATGTTATCTTTTACCGATAATGTTAATTATCTCACGTTGAATTTTTAAACATGCAAAATCAAACATTTTTATGACAATTTATGTTGCCGTGAGGACGACAAATTTATTTTACAAGCATGGAAAGAAAAAGAACTAAGGCGAATTTCCATGCTTACCAACTAAACTTGCCATCATGAGCAGCACCATGTCCCACGCAATGGGGGCCTTGTGAAAATTATTGTTTCACTTGGGAAAAATGGCTATGTACCTAAATGGTTGGTCTCACTAATTGAATTATCTTTAAATGCAGCTATATCAACTCATCATGCTACCATGCGTGCCCCAATAAATTTGATTCTCTCAGCATGCAACTATGCCAAGTCACCATGACACTATGCATATGGGAAAAAAACCACCTTAATATGCATCATGCATGCTACTCACTTTTAATAAATTTTTTTACAGCTGTGTAATAATCAAATATAATAAATTATATGTACTTAGCTTAAAATGTTATAGTTTATTCAACATAAAATCTTATTCTATATGTGTAGCTCCACCGAAAAATCCGAAATCTTTTCTGTTCAATAAAGTTCTATTCTTTTTGCTGCCTTTTTTTTTCTGCGAGGAATTCTATGTTGTTGTTTCTTGCGGGGGAATTATATGTTTTTTGTTGATTTGGAAAAGTTTCAAGTAAATATATTGCTTTATTTGGAAGAAACAAGAAAGGAATTTCTGTAGTGAGGAGTAGCATAAATCTTGATGCAAAAATGGATGGTCTGGATAGAGGCGTACCTGCCATTGATTAGGAAGTCCACTCTCTTAACTTGAAGCTGAACGGGTAAAGAATTATACTCCCTCCGTTTCTAAATATAAGTCTTTTTAGATATTTCACAACGAACTACATACGGAGAAAAATGAATGAATTTACACTCTAAAGTATGATTATATACATCCGTATATTGTTTGTAGTGAAATCTTTAAAAAGACTTATATTTTGGAACGAAGGAAGTAAATCGCATGCTTAATTCAAACGGATGTGAACACGTGCAGGTCCTGCCGGCGATGAAGACTGTGTGCGGGAACGTCGTGGAGTTCGCTGACGGCAAGCGGCACCCGTTCGATGCCATCGTCTTCGCCACCGGCTACCGGAGCACAACCAAGAAGTGGCTCAAGGTAAGTTTATGACGTCCATTGCAGACGCATCCGTCCATGCATCCAGCTCATGCTGCCACATGTACGTATATAGAACACCAACGCATAGACGTCCTGTGTACCAACTTGGTCGCACAGGGACGGTACATCATGATTCATAATTTGTACATTTTGTTGATAAAATATAAGGGAAGAGGTTCGTAGATGCATGTCCCTTTGGAGAGGAGAGACGAGACTTTGGCAAGAAGCAAAACTCCGCTCGGTTCCTGGTCTCGTCTTTCTGGAACATGCACGCGTGCGTTCACGTACCGTTGCTGCTACGCATCCTGAAAGTGCATGGCTGAAATAAACATGTCCATCTGTATATATGCACAGCGTGGGGATTCGGGACGCAATCTCGCTGACACTCCGTCCGGCCTGATCATCTCTGTGTTTTCCTTTTGTTCTCTCAGAGTGACGATGGGCTGATCGGCGAGGACGGGATGGCGCGGCGGAGCTACCCGGAGCACTGGAAGGGGGAGAACGGCCTCTACTGCGCGGGGATGGTGAGGAGGGGCCTCTACGGGAGCTGCGAGGACGCCGAGTCCATAGCCGAGGACATCAGCAAGAAGAAGAAGAAGCACCATCAAGCCTGACCATGGTCATGCATGATGAGAAGAGCAACATACCTTCTAGAGTCGCAGATCGATCGTTGGGCGAGAAACAATGGCTGTATTGTGATTACCAGACTTATAAAATCTGGAAAACTAGCCGTAGGCCGTAGCTTATCTATGATTATCTGGGAAACTATTGTCTGCTCGTTGCCTTGTCTGTGCACGGTCCGGGACCGGTCCAGGTTAATAATTTCCAGATGCGATCTGCAGATCGATCCAGTAGCGGTCCCAGGTGAAACTAACGCCCCAGGCAAACAGGGTATATACAGTGTCAAACAATGTTAAATACTGTAGCAACAAAGTGTCAGCTGGCCACGCCCCAGGCCAAGGCCCTGGCTGCCTGGGGCCTGGGTCCGCCACTGGATCGATCCATGCGCGAGTCGCACCGACTGTACTCTGACTATATAGCACTGTACCGGATTAACGTTTGGTTTGTAAGGACATCTCCCAAGCAAACCTCAAACCGCCCGCAATCGTTCGTACTGCGCAGTCCAGACGCTTTTATCCATCCAACACGGGCCCATACCCGCAAACTCTAAACAAACTTGAGAGGACATTGCGGAAGTCCGGACATCAGCCACATAGAACTTCAACACCTTCGGGCCATCCAAAACTCCTCTCGGACCTCGCATCTCCATCGTCCCGGCTTTCTCTGCATTTGTTTTGTCTCTTGCCTTTGCCGCCGTTCCACCACCCTGTCCATCCTGACATACCTTTGTTGGAACACTCCGTCACCTCCATCGCTACATCAAGGCTCATGCCGCTTGTCCCCCGTCACCGTTCCACGCTCTCCTCCATCCACTGCATAGGTACCATCTGCCACTACGGTACTCACCATCCCCTCCGTCATTTGACACTAATGGACGACTACTTTCCCTCAGATGCCCTATTCGCTGACAATTTTTGCTTCCGCTTTCGGATGCGAAAAAATGTCTTCGATCATCTCTATCATGGCGTCTTGTTCTTTGATTACTACTTCAGCTTGAAAAAGGATGTTGTGAGAAGGATTGGGTTCTCTGGTCACCAGATGTGCACGGCCGCACTGCGGATACTTGCATATGGCACGGCCGCTGATTCGTGGGACGAATACCTACAAATGTCTGAGAGCACATGTGGAGGTGACATGCTAATATTTGCTAATGCCATGGTCTTAGTGGTTGGACCCCAGTACCTAAGAGAACCAACTGTCGCTGACACCGAAAGGATCTTGGCAATGTTTGAAGCAAGAGGGTGGTCAGGTTTGCTCGGATCTATTGACTTCATGCATTAAAGATGGAAGATTACTCAAAAGCTCTACATGGGCAATATAAGGGTCATGTTAAAAAGCCCATCATCATTCTTTAAGCAGTTGCATCACAAGATCTTTGGATTTGGCACACTTTCTTTGACATGACCGGGTCTCACAATGACATCAATGTGTTGCAACGAACATCATTGTTTGCCAGGCTGACTGAAGAGAAAACTCCTCCTTGGCACTATATTATCAATGAGCACGAATACAACATGGGATACTATCTGGTTGACGACATCTATCCTCCGTTGACTACCTTTGTCAAGACCACCTCTGACCTAATTGGCCAGAAAAAGTTTCACTTTGCCAAAAATCAAGAAGCAACTAAAAAAGATGTTGAGTGGGCATTTGGAGTCATGCAGGGACGTTTTGTGGCTATTCGTGGACCTGCTAAACAATGGGACCCGAAGACCATGTGGGAGGCGATGACATGTTAATGTTATGACGCAGAACATGATCGTGGAGGATGAGGGTGAGGATTGCTACTTGGTGTAGGTGTTGAAATTTCCCCGAAGAGGAAAGAATGAAGCAATATAGTAGCAGATAGTATTCCCCTCAGTTAAACACCAAGGTTATCAAACCAATAGGAGGCACCACACAGATAACGTCAATAGTACCTGCACACACACACACACAAAGCAAATGCTTGCACCAAACGAAGGCAAGAGGGTTGTCAATCCCCTTGTTCCCGCTAATTGCAAGGATTAAATCTGGTAGTGATAGGTAAATAATAAAATAAAATAAAAAGTAAATAAGAATGTCAAGAAATTTATTTTTTTAGTATTTAATAGGAAAAGTGAACCCGGGGGCCATAGCGTTCACTAGAGGCATCTCTTTGAGTAGCATAATATGGTGGGTAGACAAATTACTATTGGTGAATTGATAGAAAAACACATGGTTATGATAATGATTCTTCATGGCATAATTCATAGATATGTTTTACGTCCGTGGTAAGTACACTGTTAAACTTTCTAACTCGTACTACTATTACTCCACCTCAAGACCGCTAGCTAGCATGCATCTCAAAGTTTTAAGTTCATAACAAACAGAGTACTGTTTGAAGCAAGATGACATAATGTGGACAAGGTAAGATCAATCAATATGTTTAGACCCAATCATTTTATCCTTAGTAGCAAAAATATAATAAGTGCCTTGCAACCCCTCCTATCACAGAGTAAGGACACCGCAAGATTGAACCTACTACTATGCACCACTCCCTCTGATGATCTACTCATTAACTTGGCCAAAGAAAACTTATAGATCGAAAAACATACATAGCTATCAAATTACACGTAATAGATCTAAAAATATGCAATTACTTTCAATGAATAATCTGATCATAAACCCACAATTCATGGATCTCAACTAACGCACCGCGAGAATTACATCGAATAGCTCTCCAAAGAGATCATTGTATTGAAGATCATGAGAGAGAGAGAGAGAGAGAGAGAGAGAGAGAGAGAGAGAGAGATCTAGCTACTGCAATGGACCCGTAGGTCCTATGGGAACTACTCACACATCATCATGGAGGCAGTAAGATTGATGAAGATTGACTTCGTGATGGATTCTCACTCCGGCAGAGTACCGGAAAAGGCCTCCAGATGGGATCACGGAAGAACAGAAGCTTGTGGTGGCGATAAAATTGTTTTGGGTCTCACTCTGGGGGTTAGAATATTAGAGAATATATATAGGCCAAAAATTAGGTTAAGACACTGCTTCGAGGGCCCATAAGCTTGGACACCCCTAGGGGCGCACCCTTGAGCTTGTGACGCCCTCGTGTGTCTTCTGTCCTCTCCCCGAAGCTTCTAGGGTCTGTTCTGGTGCGGAAAAAATCACTATAAAAATTTCGTCGTGTTTGGACTTCGTTTGGTATGGTTTTCCTGCGAAACAAAGAAATAGGCAAAAACAGAGACTTGCACTTGGCACTAAGTTAATAAGTTAGTCCCAAAAAAATGATATAAAATGGCATATAAAACATACAAGATTGATAATATAATAGCATGAAACAATCAAAAATTATAGATACGCTGGAGACGTATCAGCATTCCCAAGCTTAATTCCTACTCGTCCTCGAGTAGGTAAATGATAAAAACAGAATTTTTGATGTGAAATGCTACCTAGCATGTTTTACTCATGTAATTCTTCGTGGTATGAATATGGAGAAGTAATTTAATTGTTAAATATCAAAATGATATAATATGCAAGATGCTAGAAAGTAATCATTGTCTTTCGATATAAAGAATGCTAAAGAATGTAATTCCAAGACATTTAATCATATAAGCATGTCATAGCTCGGTCTTCCTAGCATAAAGTACTCCCTACGTTTTTTATTACTCTGAGTCTAAGTTTTTTTCCAATTTTTCCTAATTGCTCTGCGCGCTAATGTCTTTCTCCGGTTTCTTCCAAGGTTGCCCCTACTTTTCCGGCTTCCAATGCAGCTAATGCTTACTACTAGCCAATCTGTTGTGTCGCAGAGCAATTAGTGATTAGGTAGTGTGCATGCGGGAGCGGCATGCAAGGCAGCCGAGTCGCACGGGACAACCAGCTACATGCGCTTGCTGACTGCGCGTCTTTCCCAATGTGCAATTTACGTCAAACCAGGGGTAAGGCGGTCCAATAAATACTCAGTGATGTGCTCCTTGGTATGCGGGTTACAAGTTACACGCAGAGAAAAGAAATACGGAGGGAGAATAAATCATGAACACCCCAGTGCCAAATCAAGCAATTGTATCGTACTTTTTCTCGCTTCAGCTTTTTCATCTTCAGTCGCCATGGACATATCATTTTAAATGGCAAACAGAATGATGATTGGGGTTTATAAGAAGACAAAAATTGTAAAAAATCTCGCATCAACAGGGCTGGTAGTTAGGCAATGGAGAGTCCTTGCGATCGATGTCAATGCGAGGAGTAGGGATTGGCATGTAACGGATGCACTATGCAGCTAGAGCTGTATGATATAAGCATCAAACAAGCGCAGTCTCATCAGTTTGCTCATCTTCTTGCGCTGCAGCTCCCAGGCAGGGTAACCTTTCTTGAACTGTGTTGAAGTGTTGTCGATTTTGTATATTATTTTGTGGGCGCGTTTAATTGCACTAGTGACGACCTTTGATGCCCAGTGTATCTAATCTACTGTCTGTTTGCGCTTTATTATCACTGGTGGCGAACTTTGATGCCCAATGGATGTAATATGCCGTAATTTGTTTATTGTATAGTCTAGGTTTATTCTTAGTCACTATGCTATAATTTATTTACTCTATATGCTATCGTCTCTCTATGAAAAGGTAGTAAGCTTTGACAGAGGTCAACGGGCCAAAACGTTATCTGTCCATCAGTGGTATATAAGGAATTACGCGACGCAAACGGGTCGGCCCACAACTCACTATATATGGTCCAAAACATGGGCCCGCAATCACCTCGGGCCATTAGCAGGACTAAACGTAAACTGACCCCAAGTAGTTTTGGGCCTTTAACACGCTAAGTGTTGGGCCGGTAATTACCATGGGTTTTTAACATGCTGAAAAGTAGATTGGGCCTGAACTGTGCTGAGCAATTCACGGGCCGAAAGCAGGCCAAAATATACCTCGGCTCATGATTGTCCCAATTACATGACTGGTCGTAAAAGGCCAAAATTTATCTCGGGTCTTGGTTGGCCCAATCACATGATTGGTTGTAAGCAGGCCGGATGGAAAGCAGGCCATAATTAGGCCCAATTATATCATGGGAATTTAATAGGTCGGTAGTCAGGTTGGGCGAAAATTTATCCATGAAGACCACGGGCCGTTAAGAGGCCGAAAGTCACTTCGCACCAGAAATGGGCCCAAATGAAGCTAGGGCCATTAAATGGCCGAATGTGAAACCATGCCGGAAATGGGACAATTGAACTAAGGGTCTCTAACAGGCCAAAACAAACATCATCCTAAAATAGGTCAAATTGTTCAATTGGCTTTTAACAGGCCGAAAGACAATCCGGGCCTTCAATGGGCCCAAAAATACAGTGGACTATTAACGGGTCGGATCTTGTAGGATCCAAAGTATGTCTAGAGGGGGGGGGGTGATTAGACTACTTGACCAAATTAAAATCTAGCCTTTTCCCAATTTTAGATGTTGGCAAGTTTTAGCAATTGGAGAAAGTCAAGCACACCCTACACATGCAAGTCTAAGAGTATAGCATTGGAAAGTAAAGACATGCACATGAAAGCAAAGGTAGGGATAGGAAGACGCAATTGATGACACGAAGATTTTTCCCATGGTTCCAATAGGTGGTGCTATCGTACATCCACGCTGATGGAGACTTCAACCCACGGAGGGTAGCGGTCGCAAGAGTCCACGGAGGGCTCCACCCGTTAGGGTCCACAAAGTAGCAACCTCGTCTATTACATCATGGCTTCCGTCCATGAAGGACTAGCCTCACTATGGGTAGATCTTCACGAAGTAGGCGATCTCCTTGCCCGCACAAACTTCTTGGTTCAACTCCACAACACGAAGAAGGAGGCTCCCAAGTGACACCTAACCAATCTAGGAGACACCACTCTCCAAAAGGTAATAGATGTGGTAACAATGATGAACTCCTTGCTCTTGTGCTTCAAAAGATAGTCTCCTCAACACACAATCACTCTCTCATAGATTTGGCTTGGTATAAGAGGTTGATTGGGTGGAAAGAAACTTGGGGAGGCTAGAAATCAAGATTCATATGGTTGGAGTGGAAGATCTTGATCTCAACACATGAGTAGGTGGCTCTCTCTCTGAAAAATGGATGGGGCAAGTGTAGGTATGTTCTGAGTGCTTTCTCTTCGAGTAAGAGGAGGTGGAGGGGTATATATAGGCATCTCCAAAAATCCAACCGTTACAACATTATTGCCCAACTTGGTGAAACCGATCCAAAAACTCGGTTGCACCGACTAGTGCAAAATGTAGCAACTTTCGGCTTCTCGGTGAGACCGATATATAAATCTCGGTGGTGCTAATATGGGTGACCTAGGCAGTTTCCAAATCTCGGTGAGACCGATTTTCAAAACTCGGAAATTCCGATTCTTAAAAATAGGATACCAGAGAGTTGGTCACTGATTTCGGTTGCACCGAATGGAATGTTGGTGGCACCGAGACCTTAGGGTTTTGGCTAGGATCTGTAGAGGGATAAAACTCGGTAGGGCCGATTTTGGAAACTTGGTGGCACGGGTTTTAGTGGTAGGGTTTAGATAAAGAATTTGTGGGAGAATTTCATGTGTATTTTTGGTGGCTAATCTCTAAGCACTTGAGCAACCATATCATCCCCTTTTAATAGTATTGGCTTTCCTATGGACTCAAAAGTGATTCCTCACAAAATGTAAAATGTAGAGTCTTCAAGCTTGTTGCCAATAGATGTTCCTTGCATCTAGGGGATCTCCTCACAATCCTTTTGCCAATCAATTCATTGAACTTTTCCTGAAATATACTTGGCGAAAACATTAGTCCAATGAAATATATGTTGTTATTAATTACCAAAAACACCTAGGGACAAGTTGTGCTTTCAATCTCCCCCTTTTTGGTAATTGATGACAACATATATATCAACTTCGATATGGATAAAATAGTGAATAGCATCGTCGCTTTGAGAAGTATGTGATAAGTAAGAGCTCCCCCTAAATTTGTGCATTATTTGAAAATCTGCGCTTGAATGCAAATGCACAATCGATTAGGAGCATGGGTAACTCTTCCATGTCACATACAACTTGGTGGTGCGCATAAATGATATGAATGGATTACAATGCACATAATACCAAACATGAGTGAATGATCATAATATAAACATCACATGGATAGGAAATAGTAGCATCATCATCAAGCAAAGCGTATGATCAAACACGATGGAGTTTAGGAACAACCAAGCGATAAACCAAATGTTTTAAAACAGAGAGAGCAACCAAAAGACAAAACACTCTCTCTCGAAGCCCTATGATCTGTACACTTCTCCCCCTTTGGCAAAAAGTTACCAAAATGTTCAAAGGTATAGAGCTAAGCGTCACTTTGGGATCTATCTCCTCCTGTAGCCATTGAAGGAGTCGAAATAAGGGCATCGACGAATGCTTCAGCTGAAGTCCTCTGAGGTGGTGGAGTAGACACTGAAGGTGCAGAAGGAGCTGATGGAGCAGATGGAGAAGATGTTGGTGCTGATGAAGATGGTCTCAATTCTAGAGCAGGCACGACAGACGATCTGGCATGTGTCTTGAACCGAGTGCTAGGTCGGAGAGGAGAAACGTCATCATCATCACTGGAGTGGGGATTGGGCACTGCATCCACTTCCTGTTTCAACTCTGTGATAGTCTTGGTCAGCTCATCCACCTTGTTATCAAGGGTATGAAACTTCGTCTCCACAATCCTCTCAAGACTCTTCTGGTTCTTGAGGATCTCAGCCACATTCTTTTTTTTCTTGCCGCTTTTGGGCTTGGACCTATTCAAGCACAAAATCTGAATCTTCCTCATTAGAATTTAGCTTTCCCCTGGCCCTAGTGGCTGCCTTGGGCAAACCATGTGAACTGGGGGTGCCAGGGTCTTCAAAAGATTGACTAGCCTATGGGCTAGTGCCTGCATCCAAATTAACACATTGCTCTCTGAAATCATTATCACTGTCCTCTGAGCCTGACATGCTGACAAACTGACCCTGTGAATAGATATAGGGGAGTAGAAAGGATGAGCATCACAAAACACAGCTATTTTTGCAAATTTTGAACTCAAAATCTTATTCTTATGTTTCTGTTAAGTGGGTTTCAGTTCCACCGAGTTTAAGTTTTCGGAGCCACCGAGCCACACACCCTCGTATGACAGAGATTTGGCAACTCTTTTTGGTTCCACCAAAAAGAGAAACTTGGTCTCACCGAGAGTGTTCTCAGTAACCCTAGACTCCGAATCGGTGATACCGATTCGTATCAACTTGGTGACACCGAGAGACACATGGCGAAAACCTAAACCTATTTTTTTTGTTCACCTAATCAATTAGGGATTTCTTTTGGATAGAGTTGTTTCAAATCGTGGCTAGAAGACAAACATGACCTAATGCGCATGAATCGGATAGGGGAGTGCAATAGGGGCCGAGTTCTTACCCTAATTCGACGAAGAACTCGCTATGGCGGCGACGGCGGGAAGGATTTCCGTCGACGGTGGCAGACTCTGGCGGCGAGGGCGCACGGGAGATGAAGGGCGACGTCCTTAGACACGAGCGGCTGCAGCAGCGGGTATCGGGAGGCGCGAGAGATTGAAGTAATTTTCAATTTCGGGTCCGCAGATATATATACCCTACTGCTATCGGTGACACCGATTCTTGAATTTCGGTGCCACCGAGTTTCCTAACTGCCAAAAGACAGAAACTTGGTGAAGCCGAGACTGCGAATTCGGTGATACCGAGGTTCAAAAACCAGATCAACCCTTATGCTTCGGTGAAACCGAGTTTGTGGATTTGGTTCCACCGAGTGGCACATGGGAGGTTTTGGAAGTTACCTCTTGTCGAAACGAAACTCCGAGTGCTCCTCACACAGAGGGTCCAAGAAGTGCTTGCTCAAATTTTGTGATGAAGCATGAATAGAATTTGAGACGAGAAAGCATAGATAGCTAGAGGGAGGTACTTAGGCATTCTTGTATATCCAATTGGCCAAACAAAATGAAAGCCAAATAACAACAATTGGATATCCTCGAATGGGCAAAAATATGCATACCAACATGCTCACACAATAAGATATCAAATGAAATATGGCAAACATGCAAAACCGCACTAGTATCTACCAAGCACCTAGGCGATGACGAAGTCATCTATATATGAGTATATTTACCTAGGAGCCAAGTAAGAATACTTGATAATAGGTCATGCTCATCGTTTAAGCACAAGTGGGATTACCACTTTTACATAAAGCTTTAATGTGTTCACATCTTTAATAGATGCTTTGACAAGCCTTAGAGTAAAGCTCCCCCTTGATGTGACACCCCCCCGAAGATGGATAAACTAACCTTGGGTTTTGTCATTGAAGACTTCATGTTGGTGTTGTAGTAGTGGATGCTCATAGTTGATGAAGATCATCTTGAGTTGGGAGCAATCCTTGTTGTTTCGTACTCTTCTCTCCTACATGGGTTAGTCCCACACAAGGAACAAATACAAGGATATATATGGACATGGAGTGAAACACATTTAGATGATGTCCATTGATTCGTTAATTACCTTGTCCCTTGCTTATCTACGAGGGATTTGTGACTCCTTGAACTATTGCTTAAGGTTGGAGTTGATTGCATTAGTTCTTGCCAATGATGAATGTGAGTAAATTTTGTTGGCGGAGTCACCCCTCAAGAACTTCTCTAGTTCTTCTTCTTTGGGACCCACATCAACTTGATGGGGATCCTTGGAGTTGAAGTAGTACTTGTTGAAGTAGAGCTTGTAGTAGCCTTGGGAACCCACTTGACCATGGCTTGGAATTCTTCTTCAAATGTCTCAATCTCCTCTTGAAGCTTGTCCTTGCCCTTGAGCTTGTGGTCTTGTGGTGGAAGGTCATCTTGAGCTTTTGTTCCCTTGGGAAGAGTATGATCATACTTCTCCCTTTGAGGAACAAACTTTGGCTTGGGGTATTGACCTTCTTCCCATTCAACTCCATTGGCGTTGAAGTAGCCAATGCCATAGTTCTTCCGGTGTCCTCCATGCTTGCGTACAATCTCCTCAAATTGCTTACTTCCGGCAAGACTCTTATAGACACCTTTTTCTATAATCCCTTTCAATAAATCATTTTCTTGCTCAAGTGTAACTTGGCTAAGAGAATCATTAGTGGAATCAATAGAACTACTAGAAGCAACATCATTCGATTTAGCATTAGTGTTGTTGCCACTAGATGAAGAACCTTTCTTGCCTTTGTTACTAGTTTTCTTAGATTTAACTTGTGGAACAAATGTAGACAAGAGTAGTCGTTTGGCAAGATAAGAAGAACTCTTCTTTTGAAGATCGTCATTGATAGCTTTAAGAAACTCATGCTCTTGCTCTAAATTTAGCTTCTCGAAGCGTAGCTTCTCATGAGTTCTTAGAAGCTCTCTGTGATCTTCTTGAGTAGATTCATGAGCTAACTTAAGAGTGTTTAGTTCTTTAGTTAGACGCTCAATCTCCTTCTTATCATCATCACACGACTTATCTTAACTAGCTTGATTATTATCAAGCTCATTTTGACTAACATCACTAGTTTTATCAAAGAGCAAGTCATCATCTCCTAGTAAATCATCCTCATCACTATTGAAGTCAATGTATTCGGGGTGTGATACCTTGGGGCCTTTAGCCATGAAGCAACTTCCACTTCCTTCATTTGGTGAATCAAATATGTCATAGGAGTTGGAGGTTACGAGTGCTAATCCGGCAACACCTTCATCTTGACTATATTCAGAGTTGGGGTGGTAGCTTCTCTCGGATTGGTTGTCGAAATCGGAGCCGGAAACCCATTCACCAACACGAGCTTGATGTCTTCTTCTTGTGTAGCTCTTGGTGTACTTGTCCTTCTTCTCCGGGAGGGTCTTCGTTCATAGCGATCTTCTCTACTCATTCTCTCTCTATGAGGTGATTCATCTCTTGAATTTCTCATTCTAGGTGACTCTTCTATTCTTTTGTGGGGGACCGTGCACTCATTGGAGTAGTGTGTGGGCCTTCCACAATTGTAACAATTCGGGTCACTACTAGAGGAACGCTTCTTTTCATATCTTGAGTTGGAGCTTCTTTCTTTGCCTCTACTCTTTTAGAACTTGTTGAATTTCTTGACCATGAGGCTTATCACTTCATTGGTAACAAGGTTGTCACTTGAAGTACCGGGAGTGTCACTTGTAGCTTTGTATGCACCGCTTGACTTGGTGTGAAGTTCTTCTTTGTCCTTGAGTGACATTTCATGAGCAACAATCCTTCCAATGACTTCAGTAGGCTTGAGATCTTTGTAGTTTGGCATCATTTGGATCAATGTGCACACAGCGTCGTACTTTCATCCAAGGCTCTAAGGATCTTCTTGATGATGAATTTGTTGGTCATCTCGTCACTTCCTAAGCCGGCAATCTCATTTGTGCTGAGAGCAAGCCTAGAGTACATTTCCGCGACTCCTTCACCATCCTTCATCTTGAACTTGTTGATACTTGTGATCTGTGTTGGGTTTTCCGTGAAGAGGAACGGGTGATTGCAGCACAAAGTGGGTAAATATTTCCCTCAGTTATGAAACCAAGGTTTATCGAACCAATAGGAATATCAATCCTCAACCGTCTTCAGCGGCTGCACACAAAAGAGCAAACAACTTGCACCCAACACGGGCAAGAGGGTTGTCAATCCCCTTGATCTCGTTATTTGCAAGCAAATGGATTGTGTAGATAATTGTAGGTAATTGTAAATTGCAAATAAAATAAAATACAAACAAAGGCAGCTAGGTAATAGTAGCGTTTATGAATTTATAAGTGAATAGACCCGGGGGCCATAGTTTCCCTAGCGGCATCTCTCATATAGGCAACATACGGTGGGTAACAAATTACTGTTGGGCAATTGATAGAAAAGTGGATAGTTATGCGATTTTCACGGCAATGATCATGTGTATATAGGCATCACGTCCATAAACAAATAGGCCGACTCCTTCCTGCACCTATTACTATTACTCCACTTAAGGAGCACTTCTATGCTTGCCTCTCTACGTATCAAGTTCATGACAAACAAAGTAATGCATGGAGAACGATGGCATGATGTAGACAAAGTAAACTCAAGCAATATGAATAAACGCCATCGTGTTATCCTTAGTAGCAACAACACAAAGATGCAACTTGTCCCCTTCTGTCATTGGGATATAGAAACTCATCAGGTTGAACCTACTACAACGCACCTCTATCACTTAAGAAAGATCAATCTACTTGGCCAAAGCAAATCAATAGATCGGAGAGAATTATGAAGCTATAATGATCATGGAAATAAGAATCATAATATATATTAGAGGTGACTCAAATACTTTTCATGAATAATCTGAACATAAACCCATAATTCATCGGATCCGAACAAATGCACCGCACAAAAGGATTACATCGGATAGATCAAAGCGAAGATGCGATGGTCATTGTATTGAAGATCAAGAGATAGAGAGATTGCCATCTATGTACTAGCTATGGACCCATAGGTCCGTGGTAAAATACTCACACATCATCATGAGGGCGACAAGGTTGATGAAGAGGCCCTCCGTGATCGACCCCCCTCCGACAGGATGCCGGAACGGATCTCCGGATGGCCTCGCGATGGAACAGAGACTTGCAGCGGCGTAAAAAGGGTTTCGGGACTGCCTCCAGGGTTTTCACGATATATGAGAATTTATAGGCCAAAGAATGAGGTCGGGGGAGCCGCCAGGGGCCCACAAGCCATTAGGGTGCCCCCAGGGCACACCCTGTTGGCTTGTGGGGCCCTGGTGTGGCTCCCAGTTTCCTTCTGAATCTCCCAGGTCTTCTTTTGGTCCAGAAAAAAACATCAAAAAGTTTCGTGGCAATTGGACTTCGTTTGGTACTGTAAACGTGAGAAGTGAAAAACATGCAGAAAACAGCAACTGGCACTGGGCACTGGGTCAATAGGTTAGTGATCAAAAATATTATAAATTGGTAAATAAAGACCAAAAAAGTATCCTAGAATGATAATATATCAGCATGGAACAATCACAAATTATAGATGCGTTGGAGACGTATCAAGCATCCCCAAGCTTAATTCCTCCTCGTCCTCGAGTAGGTAAATGATAAAAATAGAATTTTTGATGTGATATGCTACCCATTATGTAATCTTTTGCATGCATGCTCATTGAGAAATGATGAATTAACATATATTAACATAGCAATACTTATAAGCATAAGAAACAAAATCATCAATCTTTCAAAGTATACGATCCTCAAATAATGTTTACCCCCATTCATCTTATTATATTAGTAAGGCATGGCTCCATCTTCACCACATTAATACAAATTTAAAGCACCACGATGTCCAAGTCAGGCAATTGGATCGTACTTATCAATATGCATCAACTTTTTATTCTTCACGCAATACATGAGCGTGAGCCATTGGACATAGCATAAAGGTGGAATAGAATATGGTGGTAGATATCAAAAGGGGTAAAAAGTGGAGAAGATAGTCTCACATCAACTAGGCGTACCAACGGGCTATGGAGATGCTCGTCGATAGATGTCAATGCAAGGAGTAGGGATTGCCATGCAAATGATGCACTAGAGCTATAAGTGTATGAAAGCTCAACTGAAGCTAAGTGGGGTGTGCATCCAACTTGCTTGCTCATGAAGACCTCGGGTATATGAGGAAGCCCGTCATAGGAATATACAAGCCAAGTTTATAATAATGAAAAAGTAATTCTCACTAGCATATGAAAATGACATAACATGAGACTCTCTATATGAGGAACAAGGTGCCACTTTGAGGCACAAGTGTGGTAAAAGATAGTAGCAAAGTCCCTTCTCTCATTCAGTTTTTTATTATGGTGGGCTCATTTAGCTTCCCCCAATTTTATTTCCTCACTGGGATAATGCTCTAATAATGATGATCATCACACTTTTCTTTACTTACAACTCGATATGAAGACCTGATAGGAAGATATGACTCTATATGAATGCCTCTGGCAGTGTACCAGGATGTGCAAAGATCTAGCGTGACATGTATCAAAATTATGATGAACGGTGGCTTTGCCACAAATACTATGTCAGCTCTATATGATCATGCAAAGCAATATGATGATGGACGAACTAGTCATGTGAAATGACGATGGAATTTGCATGGCAATATATCTCGGAATGGCTATGAAAATGCCATGATAGGTAGGTATGGTGGCTGTTTTGAGGAAGATATAATGAGGCTTATGTGCAACAGAGCGTATCATGTCACGGGGTTTGGATGCACCGGCGAAAGTTGCACCAAGCCTCAAGGTGAGAATGGGCTATGCACGGTACCGAAGAGGCTAGCAAATATGAGGAGGTGAGATTGCGTATGTCCATGGTTTCACATTAGTCATAAAGAACTCATATACTTATTGCAAAGTTTTATTAGTTTTATCATAAATCAAAGTACTACTCGCATGCCCTGAGGGAGGAGGTTGGTAGGAGTTAACCATCGCGCGCCTCCAACCCGAAACAACACTAGGATTTCAACGAGGAATAGAAATGCTCACACATCATCACCATGCCTTTTAAATTTTTAGACGAACAAGAAGTTAACCTCTCTTAATATCGACACTTCTACGAATCAACAATTATGAACTCACTCCTTTTTCATATTACCACATCAATATCATTAACCCACAATTTCTTTATATGTGTTACATGATGGTTTTGATTATCACTCATTGAATACCTATTATTTTTGGACTAGTCTTATGACCCATGCAAATTACCATCACTATTTATTAGCTCTCAAACAAATATAAGTGAAGAGCGAGAGTGAAATTATTTCTATAAAATCTACACGCCACCGTGCTCAAAAAGATATAAGTGAAGTACTAGAGCAACTGCTAAGCTCAAAAGATATAAGTGAAGCACATAGAGTATTCTAACAAATTATGATGAAGGTGTGTCTCTCTCAAATAGGTGTTTCCAGAAAACTATGATTGTGGCAAACTGAAAGTAAAAGCAAACAAAAACAAACGACGCTCCAAGCAAAACACATATCATGTGATGAATAAAAATATAGCTTCAAGTGACATACCGATGGATTGAGACGAAAGAGGGGATGCCTTCCGGGGCATCCCCAATCTTAGACGCTTGAGTATTCCTTATAATATTACCTTGGGGTGCCTTGGGCATCCCCAAGCATAGGATCTTGCCGCTCCTTATTCCTTTGTCCATCGTGATAACACCCAAAACTTGAAAACTTCAATCACACAAAACTCAACAAAACTTCGTGAGATCCGTTAGTATAAGAAACACATTTAATACTTTAGGTACTGTTATAAATTGATTATTATTTCATAATTTCATAATAGGTACTTTATTCTAACTTCTCCATGGCTTATACCCTCCGATACAATCCATAGCATAATCAAAACAAGCAAACTATGCAAGCAAAAACAGAATCTGTCTAAAATAGAACAGTTTGGAGCAATATGTAGAGAACCTATACTTATGTAACCCTAAAAATTCTGAAAAATTAGGAAAACCTCTAAGATTTGTATAGAAATACTGTGTTAAAAATTCAAATCATTATAACTCTCCAGTAAAAAAATGAAAATTCCTGTACTAGAGTCAAAAGTTTCTGTTTTGTTTCAGCACTACTAATCTTGTGAGTCATCCCAAAGGTTTTTTGGAACAAACACTAATTAAAACATAAAAACATAATCATTACAAAGGAAATAATCATGTTATAAAAAAAACATAAAGTAAAAACATAAAATAAAGATAACTATTGGGTTGCCTCCCAACAAGCTCTTTCTTTATAGCCATTAAGATAGGCTTGAAATTTTAATGATGCTCACATAAAAGATAAGAATTGAAGCACAAAGAGAGCATCATATAGCATGTGACAAACTCATTTAAGTCTAACATACTTCCTATGCATAGGCATTTTATAGTAAAACAAATTATCAAGACATGAAATATCTAGCACATGCAAATAGGAAGAGTGAAGCATTAATAATTTCAACACAAAGTGAGATAATTGAGTAACATGCAAATTCCTATTAACCATATTTGCCTCTCTCATAATAATTACATGTAGGATCATAATCAAACTGAACAATATGACTATCATGTAAAACATTCTCTTTATGATCCATATGCATACAAGTCTTCTAATCATCCAAGGTAGTGGGATCATTATTACCTAAAGTGGACGCTCTTCCAAACCCACTTTTAGTAGTGTTGCAAATATCATAATCAATAATATATTCATCATGAAGCATAGAATTATCAATATCACAAGAGACATCATGATTATGACACCAATCATGATCATTAGCACAATTGATATTCATAGAATTTATACTAACAACATGGCAATCATGCTTTTCATTCGAGGGACTATCATGAATCATTTTATAAATTTCACAATTTTTAGATTCATGATTTTGAAGCAAGATCTCATAAATATAATCTAGTGAACTATCACTAGCAATTGTTTCAACATAATCGGGTCTTATGAAAAGATTAGCAAGTGGATGAGGATCCATTTATCTTATTTTTCTTGCTTTTTTACTTTCTGTTTGTGTGAGACAAAAATAAAGATAACATAACTGGACAAGCAAGCAAATAGAAATATTTTTGTATTTTTGATTTTTATGAAGCAAACTAAATATAACCACAAATAAAAAGAAGAACAAGTGAATGACAATTTGTGTGAAGTTACTTGATAGTTGGTGATGATATTCCCCGGCAACGGCGCCATAAATCCTCCATGATACTTGTGATCTGCGTTGGGTTTTCCGGTAAGAGGAACGGGTGATTGCAGCACAAAGTGGGTAAGTATTTCCCTTAGTTATGAAACCAAGGTTTATCGAACCAATAGGAATATCAATCCTCAACCGTCTTCAGTGGCTGCACACAAAAGAGTAAACAACTTGCACCTAACGCGGGCAAGAGGGATGTCAATCCCCTTTATCTTGTTATTTGCAAGCAAATGAATTGTGTAGATAATTGTATATTATTGTATATTGCAAAATAAAATAAAAGACAAATAAAGGCAACAAGGTAATAGTAGCGTTTATGAATTTATAAGTGAATAGACCCGGTGGCCATAGTTTTCCCTAGCAGCATCTCTCATGTAGGCAACATACGGTGGGTAACAAATTACTGTTGGGCAGTTGATAGAAAAGCGGATAGTTATGCGATTTTCACGGCAATGATCATGTGTATATAGGCATCACAACCATAAACAAATAGGCTGACTCCTGGCTGCACCTATTACTATTACTCCACTTCAAGAGCGCTTCTATGCTTGCCTCTATACTTATTAAGTTCATGACAAACAGATTATTGCATGGAGAATGATGACATGATGTAGACAAAGTAAACTCAAGCAATATGAATAAACCCCATCGTGTTATCCTTAGTAGCAACAACACAAAGACGCAACTTGTCCCCTTCTGTCACTGGGATATAGAAACTCACCAGGTTGAAGAAAGATCAATCTACTTGGCCAAAGCAAATCAATAGATCGGAGAGAATTACGAAGCTATAATGATCATGCAAATAAGAATCAAAATATATATCAGAGGTGACTCAAATACTTTTCATGAATAATCTAAACATAAACCCACAATTCATCGGATCCCAACAAACACACCGCACAAAAGGATTACATCGGATAGATCAAAGCAAAGATGTGATGATCATTGTATTGAAGATCAAGAGATAGAGAGATTGCCATCTAGGTACTAGCTATGGTCCCATAGGTCTATGGTGAACTACTCACACATCATCATAAGGGAAGCAAGGTTGATGAAGAGGCCCTCTGTGATCGATCCCCCCTCCGGCAGGGTGCTGGAACGGATCTCCAGATGGCCTCGCGACGGAACAGAGACTTGCGGCGGCGTAAAAAGGGTTTCGAGACTGCCTCCAGGGTTTTCACGATATATGAGAATTTATTGGCCAGAGAACGAGGTCGGGGGAGCCACAAGGGGCCCACAAGCCATCAGGGCGCCCCCTAGGGTGTGCCCTGTTGGCTTGTGGGGACCTGGTGTGGCTCTCCGCTTCCTTCCGAATCTCCCAGGTCTTCTTTTGGTCTAGAAAAAATCATCAAAAAGTTTTGTGGCAATTGGACTTCATTTGGTACTGTAAACATGAAAAGTGAAAAACATGCAGAAAAAAACAACTGGCACAGGGCACTGGGTCAATAGGTTAGTGCTCAAAAATATTATAAATCGGTAAAGACCCAAAAAGTATCCTGGAATGATAATTTATCAGCATGGAACAATCAAAAATTATAGATACGTTGGAGACGTATGACTTATCAAGTTGACTTTGTAGCACGTCCAACCTAGATTCACTGATGGATTCGGTACCTTCTCGCATATCAACCAAAGTATCCCAAATTTCCTTTGCATTCTCAAGACGGCTTATCTTGTTGAACTCTTCGGGGCATAAGAAGTTGAATAGAATGTCGCATGCTTGAGCGTTGTATTGCAACATCTTCAATTCTTCCGCGGTCGCTTCACGATCCGGTTCCTTTTCATCACCAAAGAATTCACCTTGCAATCCAACATGAACAACAGCCCATACGGCGGGGTTATGACCAAGAATATGCATTCTCATTTTATGCTTCCAACTAGCAAAGTTTGTACCATCAAAATATGGACCTCTACGATGATAATTTCCCTCACTAGACGCCATACTCTCCTAGGTTGCGAAACCAATGTAATGGAGACCAAAGCTATGATACCACTTATAGGATCCGAAGTATGTCTAGAGGGGGGGGGGTGATTAGACTACTTCACCAAATTAAAATCTAGCCTTTTCCCAATTTTAGATGTTGGCAAGTTTTAGCAATTGGAGCAAGTCAAGCACACCCTACACATGCAAGTCTAAGAGTATAGCAGCAGAAAGTAAAGACATGCACATGAAAGTAAAGGTAGGGATAGGAGGCTCAAACGCAATTGATGACACGAAGAATTTTCCTGTGGTTCCGATAGGTTGTGCTATCATACGTCCACGCTGATGGAGACTTCAACCCACGGAGGGTAGCGGTCGCGAGAGTCCACGGAGGGATCCACTTGTAAGGGTCCATAAAGTAGCAACCTCACCTATTCCATCACGGCTTCCGTCCACGAAGGACTAGCTTCACTATGCGTAGATCTTCACGAAGTAGACGATCTCCTTGCCCGTACAAACTTCTTGGTTCAACTCCACAACACGAAGAAGGAGGCTCCCAAGCGACACCTAACCAGTCTAGGAGACACCACTCTCCAAAAGTTAATACATGTGGTAACAATGATGAACTCCTTGCTCTTGTGCTTCAAAAGATAGTCTCCTCAACACACAATCACTCTCTCACAGATTTGGCTTGGTATAAGAGGTTGATTGGGTGGAAAGAAACTTGGGGAGGCTAGAAATCAAGATTCATATGGTTGGAGTGGAAGATCTTGATCTCAACACATGAGTAGGTGGCTCTCTCTCAAAGAAATGGATGGGGCAAGTGTAGGTATGTTCTGAGTGCTTTCTCTTCGAGTGAGAGGAGGTGGAGTGGTATATATAGGCATCTTCAAAAATCTAACAGTTACAACATTATTGCCCCACTCGGTGAAACCAATCCAAAAACTCGGTTGCACCGACTAGTGCAAAATGTGGCAAATTTTGGCTTCTCGGTGAGACCGATATATAAATCTCGGTGGTACCGATATGGGTGACCTAGGCAGTTTCCAAATCTCAGTGAGACCAATTTTCAAAACATGGAAATTCCGATTCTTAAAAATAGGAAACCAGAGAGTTGGTCACTGATTTCAGTTGCACCGAATGGAATGTTGGTGGCATCGAGACCTTAGGGTTATGTCTAGGATATGTCTAGGGATAAAACTCGGTAGGGCCGATTTTGGAAACTTGGTCGCACCGATTTTAGTGGTAGGGTTTAGATAGAGAATTTGTGGGAGAATTTCATGTGTATTTTTGGTGGCTAATCTCTAAGCACTTGAGCAACCAGATCATCATAGAAACATCACCCCCTTTTAATAGCATTCGCTTTCCTATGGACTCAAAAGTGATTTCTCACAAAATGTAAAATGTACAGTCTTCAAGCTTGTTGCCAATAGATGTTGCTTGCATATAGGGGGTCTCCTCACAATCCTTTTGCCAATCCATTCATTGAACTTTTCCTGAAATATACTTGGTGCAAACATTAGTACTATGAAATATATGTTGTTATTAATTACCAAAAACACCTAGGGAGAAGTTGTACTTTCAGATCTGCATATGGGTCGTAATTTGGCCCAACAAAATGGCAAGTTGTTAACGAGCCAGTCAACTAGTATCTGACCAAATCTTGTGGGCCTTCGGCTAGGCCGACGCTTTTAACCAAAATAGGCCACTGTTGGGCCATTCCATGTGTCACCGTTTCATTGGCATGTTCCGTCCATTTGACATATGACATAGGTCACAACGCTGAGCTGACACATGGTTACGTTGATGAGTGAGAATTTGACACGTGGAAAATCACCATTGTCGGGGCTGTTCATGGGTATCGGATCCAAAAACTGCACCTAATAGCTTAACGGCGACCCGTTATGGTGGATGCCACGTGTCGGTTACCCTTGACGAAAACACTTCCATGACGCACCATTTATCATCATGGACGTGAACACTTCCGTGATAATAAATTGAGTATGGTCATGGAACACTTCTATGACAACACAGGTATGACTATCTTCATTCTTTCATAAAATCGTCATGGATGAAAACGTGACCTACTGTGATAAATACGTATCATCATGGAAGTGTTTTTTGTAGTGTGTGAGGGTCCACAACTTACTCTAGATTCCCCAATCTGATGATCTGGCCTGGTACGGAATTTTTGATCTGGCCGAAGTGGCCAGCCGAATCATCATAAAGTGTGACGCTGTCGAAGAGAAAGAGTTGTCCCGGGAAGAAAGTCATGCCACAACCGATGCTATCGTCGATCTGGAGGCAAGCCATCGAGCCGTTTTGATTTCCCCGAGGGACCTGCATGGGCCACTAACCTCAAACTAAATCCGATGGATCTCTGGTAGGGGGTCTCGATCTAAAGTCTTGACAAGATAGTAACAAGGACACATGTGACACAATGTTTACACGGATTCCAGCGCTCTCGAAAAGGTAAAATCCTACGTCCTGCTTTGTTGTATTGATTTTGGATGGGGTACAAATAATAGGTGATCTACCATGAGATCAGATGTGTATGTGTTGGTTCTCTACGTCCCTGGTACCTTGGTATATATAGACACCGGGGTACCTAGGGTTTACATATGGTCGGCCATACCTATGGGGTGAACGTGTTGACGTCTATCTCTATGGCTTGGAGTATACGCCAAGTCTTCGTGTAATTCCTTCTTGAAGCTTCTGGTCCTGACGAACACGGCCCACCAGTGACAGGCTTAGGGGGGCCTTGACCCAACTCAAAGATTAGGTAACTGACGTGCCGAGCACTGATACTATTGGAAATATACTCTAGAGGCAATAATAAATTGGTTATTATCATATTTCCTTGTTCATGGTAATCGTTTATTATCCATGCTATAATTGTATTGATCGAAAACTCAGATACATGTGTGGATACATAGACAACACTATGTCCCTAGTGAGCCTCTACTAGACTAGCTCATTGATCAAAGATGGTCAAAGTTTCCTGACCATAGACATGAGTTGTCATTTGATAGCAGGATTACATCATTAGGAGAATGATGTGATGGACAAGACCCAACCGTAAGCATAGCATTTGATCGTGTTAGTTTATTGCTACTTCTTTATCCATGTCAAGTATCTGTTCCGACGACTATGAGATCATGCAACTCCCTGACACCGAAGGAATTCCTTGTGTGTATCAAATGTCACAACATAACTGGGTGACTATAAAAGTGCTCTACAGGTATCTCCAAGGGTGTCTGCTGCGTTGGCGTGGATCGAGACTGGGATTTGTCACTCCGTATGACGGAGAGGTATCTCTGGGCCCACTTGGTAATTCATCATCACAAGAAGCTTGCAAGCAATGTGACTAAGGACTTAGTCACGGGTTCTTGTATTACGGAACGAGTAAAGAGACTTGTCGGTAACAAGATTGAACTAGGTATGGAGATACCGACGATCGAATCTCGGGCAAGTAACATACCGCTGGACAAAGGGAACTGCATACGGGATTGATTGAATCCTTGGCATCGTGCTTCGACCGGTAAAGTTCTTCGTGGAATATGTGGGAACCAATATGGGCTTCCAGGTCCTGCTATTGGTTATTGACCGGAGAGGTGTCTCACTCATGTCCACATGATTCTCAAACCCGTAGGGTCCGCACGCTTAACGTTCGGTGACGATATGGTATTATTGGGTTATGTATGTTGGTGACCGAATGTTGTTCGGAGTCCCGGATGAGATCCTGGACATCACGAGGAGCTCCGGAATGGTCCGGAGGTAAAGATTTATATATGGGAAGTCATATTTTGGCTACCGGAAAAGTTTCGGGTTTTTCCGGTATTGTACCGGAAACTTCTAGAAGGTTTTGGAAACTTCTGGAGGAGTCCGGATGTCCACCAAGGGTTCATGTCCCAAGGGTTTGCATGGGATGAGGGGAGGCGCCTTGTCCTTATTGGGCCAGGTGCACAAGTCCCTTAAGGCCCATGTGGCTTGGGAGAGGTGGAAAGTCCACCTGTGTATGGAAAGGGAGGGAATTGGACTAGGAGTCCAACTCCTCCCCCTTGGCTGCGCCCTACGGCTTGGAGTGGCCGATCACCCCTACACCTATATATAGAGGGGAGGGGGCGCCCCAAGAGGACACACCAAGCCCTTGGCGCCCCTCTCTCTCCCTAGATCGTTTTCTCCTCCGTTCGCGATTTCGGTAGCGCTCGGCGTAGCATTGCCGGGATTGCTTCACCACCATCTCCACCACGCCGTCCTGCTAGTTGAGAACCCATCTACTACTCCGCCCTCACTCGCTGGATTGAGGAGGCAGAGACGTCATCGAGCCGCACGTGTGCTGAACGCAGAGGTGCCGTCCGTTCGGCGCTAGATCGGGACGGATCGCGATTGGATCGTGAAGACGTACGACTACATCAACCACGTTATATATGCTTCCGCTTAGCGATCTACAAGGGTATGTAGATACACTCCCCCTCTCGTAGCTATGCATCTCCATGGATAGATCTTGCGTGTGCGTAGGAAATTTTTTGTTTCCCATGCAACGTTCCCCAACAATGGCATCAAGAGCTAGGTCTATGCGTAGATGATATGCACGAGTAGAACACAAAGAGTTTGTGGGCGTTGATGTTCAGATTGTATACCTCCTTAGTCTTATTTTGATTCGGCGGTATTGTGGGATGAATCGGCCCGGACCAACCTTACATGTCCACGTACAAGAGCCTGGTTCCACTGACTGACATGTAACTTAGTTGCATAAAGGTGGCTGGCGGGTGTTTGTCTCTCCCACTTTAGATGAATCGGATTCGACAGAGGTGGTCCTTGTAGAAGGTTAAAAGGCAACTTGATTATCACCGTTGTGGCATTGCGTAGGTAAGAACGGTTCTTACTAGTTTCCCATAGCAGCCACGTAAAACTTGCAACAACAAAGTAGAGGACGTCTAACTTGTTTTTGCAGGGCATTTTGTGATGTGATATGGCCAAGACGTGATTTGATATATGTGATGTATGAGATGATCATGTTTTGTAATAGTTATCACGACTTGCATGTCGATGAGTAGGACAACCGGCAGGAGCCATAGGGTTGTCTTTAATTTAATTGTGCCATTTGCTTTACTTTATCGTTATGAGTTAGCAATAGTCATAGAAGCAATAGTTGGTGCGGCAACCACATGATGACACGATGATGGAGATCATGGTGTCATGCCGGTGACGATGGAGATCATGCCAGTGCTTTGGAGATGGAGATCAAAAGCACAAGATGATGATGGCCATATCATGTCACTTATATGATTTGCATGTGATGTTTATCCTTTTATGCATCTTATTTTTCTTAGGACGACGGTAGCATTATAAGATGATCCCTCACTAAAATTTCAAGATAAATTGTGTTCTCCCCGAGTATGCACCATTGCAAAGGATCATCGTTTCGAAGCACCTCATGATGATCAGGTGTGATAGAATCTACGTTCTCATACAACGGGTGTAAGCCAGATTTACATACGCAGAATACTTTGGTTAAACTTGACGAGCCTAGCATGTAAAGACACGGCCTCGAAACACAGGAGACCGAAAGGTCGAACATGAGTAATATAGTAGATATGATCAACATGGAGATGTTCACCATTGAAACCACCTCATCTCACGTGATGATCGGACTTGGGTTGGTGGATTTGGATCTTGTCACACTTAGACAACCTGAGGGATGTTGATTTGAGTGGGAGTTCTTTAGTAATATGATTAATTGAACTCATTATCATGAACATAGTCTAAAGTTGTCTTTGCAAAATAATGTTGTAGATCAATAGATCGCGCTGTAGCTCCCCTGTATTTTGATATGTTCCTAGAGAAAACTAAGTTGAGAGTTGATAGTAGCAATTATGCGAACTGCGTCCGTGATCTGAGTATTGTCCTCATTGCTGCACAGAAGGCTTATGTTCTCGATGCACCGCTCGGTGCGCCATCCCCTCAAGCGTCGTCTGTGGATGTTGTGAATGTGTGGCATACACGTTTTGATGACTACTTGACAATTTAGTGCGCCATGCTTTACGACTTAGAACTGGGGCTCCAAAGATGTTTTGAACGCCATGGATCATATGAGATGTTCCAAGAGCTGAAATTGGTATTCCAGGCTCATGCCCGTGTTGAGAGGTATGAGACCTCTGATGTTCTTTTCTTACAAGTTGGAGGAGAATAGCTCAGTCAGTGAGCATGTGCTCAGAATGTCTAGGTGCTTGACGTGGCTTGAGACTGCGTCGGTATTTTCCCCAAAGAGGAAGGGATGATGCAGCACAATGACGGTAAGTTTTTCCCTCAGTTATGAAACCAAGGTATCGAACCAGTAGGAGGATCACCACCACCTAATAAGCAGCACCTGCACACAAATAACAAATACTTGCAACCCGACGCGTAAGAGAGATTGTCAATCTCTCTACGTTAAAAAGATAGATTAGGTAATGATAGATCGGAGAGATAGATCTCTCAAGAACACAAAATAAAAATTGCAAATAAAAAGGGCAGCAATATATTTTTGGGTTTTTGGTTTACTAGATCTGAAAACAAAGAGGCAAAAAGATATATCGGAAAGCAATATGTTGGAAAAGTAGACCCGGGGGCCGTAGGTTTCACTAGTGGCTTCTCTCATGAGTATAGCACACGGTGGGTGAACAAATTACTGTTGGGAAATTGATAGAAGATCAAATAATCATGACGATATCCAAGGCAATGATCATTATATAGGCATCACGTCCAAGATAAGTAGACCGACTCCTGCCTGCATCTACCACTATTACTCCACACATCGACCGCTATCCAGCATGCATGTAGTGTATTAAGGTCATGGAAAAACGGAGTAATGCAATAAGAATGATGACATGATGTAGACAAGATCTATTCATGTAGGAATAGATCCCATCTTGTTATCCTTAATGGCAACGATACATGTGTGCCTTGCTGCCCCTTCTGTCACTGGGAAAGGACACCGCAAGATCGAACCCATCACAAAGCACCTCTTCCCATGGCAAGAAATATCGATCTAGTCAGCCTAACTAAACCAAAGATTCGAAGAAGAAATACGAGGCTATAAGTAATCATGCATATAAGAGATCAAAGAAGACTCAAATAAAATTCATGGATAGAAACTGATCATGAACTCAATATTCATCGGATGCCAACAAACACACCGCAAAAGTTTACATCAAATAGATCTCCAAGAGACCATAGTATTGAGAATCAAAAAAGAGAGTGAGGAAGCCATCTAGCTACTACCTACGGACCCGCAGGTCTATGGTGGACTACTCACGCATCATCGGAGAGGCACCTATGAAGAAGATGAACCCCTCCATGATGGTGTAAGATTGGATCTTGAGGCTCTGGAACTTGCGGCGGCTGGATGTGCTTTTCGTCGACTCCCCTAGGGTTTTCTGAATATTTGGGTATTTATAGGCGTCAGAGACGGTGGAGGGGGGGTCCCGTGGAGGGCATGATAACCCACAAGTGTAGGGGATCATTTGTAGCCTTTTTTGATAAGTAAGAGTGTCGAACCCAACGAGGAGCTAAAGGTAGAACAAATATTCCCTCAAGTTCTATCGACCACCGATACAACTCTACGCACACTTTAACGTTTGCTTTATCTAGAACAAGTATGAAACTACTTTGTAGGTGATAGGATAGTTTGCACGAACAAAACTAGAAGTACTTTACGGGAAATAAAACTACGAGTAAAAGGCAAGATAATAAAACTAGACCGGTAATCATTCTTGCAATTTTATATAAGGGAGAGGCATGAGCTAACATACTTTCCGTACTTGGATCATATGCACTTATGATTGTAACTCTAGCAAGCATCCGCAACTACCAAAGATCATTAAGGTAAAACCCAACCATAGCATTAAGTATCAAGTCCTCTTTACTCCCATATGCAACAACCCACCTACTCGGGTCTGTGTATTCTGTCACTCACGCCACCCACCATAGGCAAATCATGAACACATTGCAACACCCTACAGCGGGGATCCCTCACGTTTGCGCGAGACGGAGGGCACCGTAGGACAGCACCATAATAAAATATACACTCATACCAACCACGATCATCAATTATCCCATAGCACAAAACGGATCTACTCAAACATCATAGGATAGCCACATATCATTGGGAAATAATATATGGAGTTGAGCACCATGTTTAAGTAGATATTACCGTGGGGAAAAGGGGAGTTACACCGCTGCATAGAGGGGGAGAAAGTTGGTGTTGACGGTAGCAAGATTGTTGATGTAGATCGCCGTCACGATCCTTGCCCCGGCGGCGTTCCGGCGCCACCGGGAGAGAGGAGGAGAGAGCCCCCCTCCTTCTTCTTCCTTGGCCTCCCCCCTAGATGGGAGGAGATTTCCCCCTCTGGTCCATGGCCTCCATGGCGGCGGAGGGGCAGGAGCCCCTCCTAGATTGGATCTCCCTCTCTGTTCTCTTTTGTTTCACGTTCCTGTTTTCTGGCCGAAAATCATTTCTTATATTACTGGAGATTCGTAACTCCGATCGGGCTGAAATTTTGATGGGATTTTTATCCAAAAATTAGCTTCCTTGCGCCCGAAGGAGAGCTCCAACCGACTTACGAGCTGGGCACAACCCACCAGGGCGCGCCTGGGCCCTGGGGGTGCGCCCTGGTGTCTCGTGGGGGCTATGGTCCTCCGTTTGCGTTGATTTCACTTCTCAAAATTCACAAATATTCCAAAAAAATCTCCGTAAATTTTTATCGCGTTTGGACTTCGTTTGATATGGATATTCTGCGAAACAAAAAACATGCACCAAATAGGAACTGGCACTGGGCACTGGATCAATAGGTTAGTCCAATAAATCATATAAAATGTTGCCAAAAGTATGTGAAAGTTGTATAATAATGGATTGAAACAATCAAAAATTATCGATACGACAGAGATGTATCAGCATCCCCAAGCTTAATTCCTGCTCGTCCTTGAGTAGGTAAATGATAAAAAAGATAATTTTTGATGCTGAATGCTACCTAGCATAATCTTGATCATATATCTAATCATGTCATGAATATTAAGACACAAGTGATTCAAAGCAATGGTCTAGTTTTGACATAAAGACATTAATACTCAGGCATCCCAAAAACAATCATGTCTTTCAAAATATCAAATCTAAAGAACGCTATCCCTACAAAATCATATAGCCTTGTCATGCTCTATCTTCTTAACACAAAGTATAAATCATGTACTACCCCGGTGTCAGCCAAGCAATTGGTTCATACTTTTTAACACGCTTCAGCATTTTCAACTCTCACGCAATATATGAGCGCAAGCCATGGATAGAGCACTATGGGTGGAATAGAATATGGTGGTAGGTTTCCAAGGGGTAAAAGTAGAGAAGAAATTCTCGCATCAACTCAGCGTATCAACGGGCTATGGAGATGCCCATCAATAGATATCAATGTGAGGAGTAGGGATTGCCATGCAACGGATGCACTAAGAGCTATAAGTGTATGAAAGCTCAATATGAAAACTAAGTGGGTGTGCATCTAACTCTATAATGAAAAATTCCCACTAGTATATGAAACTGACAACACAAGAGACTCTCTATATGGAAAACATGGTGCTACTTTGAAGCACAAGTGTGGAATTAGCATGCCCCTATTCCTTCTTCTTTCATTTTTTTTCTTTTTTTTTCTTTTTCTTTTTCTTTTTCTTTTTTTTCTTTCTTTGTCAGGAACCTCATCCCGACTTGTGGGGGAATCATAGATTCCATCATCCTGTCATCACTGGGGCATGCTCTAATAATGAATAATGGTGATCATCACACTTCTTTTTTACTTACAACTCAATACTACAATGATAGTAGAACAAAGTATGACCCTATATGAATGCAATGATCTAGCATAGCAAAGATATAAAAAAACGGACAAGCCATGAAAACATCATGCTAGCTATCTTACGATCATGTAATGCAATATGACAATGAATGCTCAAGTCATCAAAACGGAGGCGGTGGAAGTTGCATGGCAATATATCTCGGAATGGCTATGGAAATGCCATAATAGGTAGGTATGGTGGCTGTTTTGAGGAAGATATAATAAGGCTTATGTGTGATAGAGCGTATCATATCACGGGGTTTGGATGCACCGGCGAAGTTTGCACCGACTCTCGAGGTGAGAAAGGGCAATGCACGGTACCGTAGAGGCTAGCAAATTGCGGAAAGGTAAGAGTGCGTATAATCCATGGACTCACATTAGTCATAAAGAACTCGCATACTTATTGCAAAAGTTTTATTAGCTCTCTCGAAGCAAAGTATTACTACGCATGCTCCTAGGGGGGAGGTTGGTAGGAGTTAACCATCGCACGCCCCCGACCTTCACACAAAGATAGACAATCAAGAATAAATTGTGCTCCAACTTCCTAGCATAACGGGAGACTATACGTGCATGCTTCGGGAATCACAAACCTTAACACCAATATCTTACTAAACACGATCATCCACTAGTACCTCCCACATATTATCATCTCTATATCGCAAAACTATTGCAAGGAATCAAACATATCATATTCGGTGATCCATAAGTTTTATGTAGGATTTTATGACTAACCATGCAAATGACCAATTCCTGTTGACTCTCTAAATAGATATAAGTGAAGCAAGAGAGTTTAATTCTTTCTACAAAAGATCATGATCTAATAAATATAAGTGAAGCAAAAGAGCATTCTACGAATAACGGTTTTCTATGTGAAGAGAAACAGGCAATCCAAGCTTCAAATGATATAAGTGAAGCACATGAAGCATTCTATAAAGCCATACTCAAAAGATATAACTGTAGTGCAATGAGCATTCTATAAGTCAACCATGGACTATCTCATACCAGCATGGTGCATAAAATAAAAGTGAAAACTAAACACAAAAGACGCTCCAAGATTTTACGCATATCATGTGATGAATAAAAATATAGTTCCAAGTGACATACCGATGATTTGGAATAAAAGAGGGGATGCCTTCCCGGGGCATCCCCAAGCTTAGACGCTTGAGTCTTCCTAGAATATTACCTTGGGGTGCCTAGGGCATCCCCAAGCTTTGGCTCTTGCGGCTCCTTATTCCTTCTCATAGTGATAACACCCAAAACTTGAAAACTTCAATCACACAAAACTTAACAGAAAATTCGTGAGATCCGTTAGTACACATAACACCAAATCCCATCATGTCTTGCCATAACATTATTGCATAATTATAATCTAACATTACCCACTATATGCTATCACAATTCTATGGCTCCCAAGTCAATGGGGCTCAACAAGAATTCAAACATAAGCACGCAAAGCAGCTATAACAACAATCTGTGAAAAACAGGACAGTCTGTAACGATTTGTAGACACGTATACTTCTGTAGCTCAAATTTTTTTGAAACATTAGTACGTGAGAAATGATTTGCATAACAGTACTTTTTAAAAATTTCAGAATTTTCTCACCCTCCAGTAAAATATGAAAATTCAAACACTACGGCAAAAGTTTCTGTTTTTGCACAGCACACATCAAACAAGCAATTCAAACATCCTAAAGGCAAATCTTGGCACATTATTTTTATAATACAATGGATTTGTACAATGGGATAATTATTATTTTGGAAAAGTTTCCATGATTCAAGATTCACAAAGTTTCCATGGGCATGAACAAAGTTCAAAGCTAGCCCCCACTTCAACGATGCTCATCATCTCTTCTCACTTTCACCTTTCCTTTTGTGAAGTTTTAGGTTCCCCTCTATATTTTTTTTGTTTTTAAACTTTATAAAAGCACACAACAGAAATAAATGACTCTCTAAAAATTCCGGGTTATCTCCCTGGCAGCGCTTTCTTTAAAGCCATTAAGCTAGGCATAAAGTGCTCAAGTAATGGATCCACCTGGCTCCCAAGGTATATCAAAGCCAATTTTAATTAACAATGATTTGTAATTTAGTAGTGAGCACAAAGTGATATATATCATGTGACAACGAAGTCTAACTCTCTTCCTATGCATCGGCATGTCATACAAGAACAATTCATGCACATTAAGTAAAGGCCAATGCATAGTATAAACGGTTTCTTGCAATTTTATAGTATTGGAAACATAGAGAGGTGAAGATGTAGTTCCTCTGTCATAATAATTGCAAGTAAGAGAAGCAATCACATGCATATTATATTCATCAAAATCATCATGTGTAGTAGCTAAATGCAACCCATCTATATAATCCTTAATAAGAGCAAACTTCTCCGATATAGTATAGTTGGGAGAATTCAAAAAGATAATAGGACTATCATGTGTGGGTGCAATAGCAACAATTTCATGCTTAACATAAGGAACTATAGTAAGTTCATCTTCATAAGCATAATTTATATTGGCATCATGGCCACAAGCATAGCAAGCATCAAGTTCATCAAAAAGGGATATTTCAAATGAATCCAAGGGATCATAGCAATTATCATAGCAGTCATCATAGCATTCATCCTTCGGTAAGCACGAAGGGTAATTAAACAATGTATGAGTTGAAGAGTTACTCTCAATAGAAGGTGGGCACGGGTAGCTAATCCGCTCTTCCTCCTTTTGTTCTTCGCTCTCCTCCTCATCCTCTTCGTCTAATGAGCTCACAGTTTCAGCAACTTCTTCTTCCATAGGTCCCTGCAAAATATTAGTCTCTTCCAAGGCAGTGGACATTCTTTCAATAAATTCAATAATATCAGCATTGCAATCATAATTCTCATAGCAATATTTAAGTATGGCAAGATTTTCAGATTCGTAAGAAACATCATCATACTTTTCCATCAAAGAAGCAACTTCATAAGCACCTTTAAAAGCAACAAATTCTTCCATTCGTTCCACATCATAGTAATCATAAATACCTTTAGCATAAGAAGCTAAGGTTTCATTATCATTAAATTTGCATGAAAAGGGAAGGTGTGGAGCGTTCATCCTAGAGCAACAAGTAATATCATATCTCAAGCATAGCTCCCGAGCATACCAATGCAACATTTGAATTTGATCCCATAACAATTTCCCTTTTTGAGTCAAGCGATAATCTCTAAAGTATTCACGTTGATCCAACATTACTCCCATTATCAGGTTGAATGGGGTCTTCTTGGGATTATCAAGGTAGTATTTAATACTTTGAACATAACTAGCATTGAGGGTTTTAGGAGGTTCCCCATCTCCATGAGTAGCAAGTACCACTAATTTTTTTGGTGTTTCGTGTTCCATATCCATAACTAAAGATATAAAACAACTAATAACAGAAAATAAAAATTACTTAGTGATAAATCAAACAAGCACACACGAGAATATTCACCCCACGCTATTGCTCCCCGGTAACGGCGCCAGAAAAAGGTCTTGATAACCCACAAGTGTAGGGGATCATTTGTAGCCTTTTTCGATAAGTAAGAGCGTCGAACCCAACGCGGAGCTAAAGGTAGAACAAATATTCCCTCAAGTTCTATCGACCACCGATACAACTCTACGCACACTTTAACGTTTGCTTTATCTAGAACAAGTATGAAGCTACTTTGTAGGTGATAGGATAGTTTGCACGAATAAAACTAGAAGTACTTTGCGGGAAATAAAACTACGAGTAAAAGGCAAGATAATTAAAGTTAGTTGTTTAGTAGAAAGCTTTTGTCAATCAAGAAGGTTATTTGTCCCTAGGCAATTGATAACTAGACCGGTAATTATTCTTGCAATTTTATATGAGGGAGAGGCATGAGCTAACATACTTTCCGTACTTGGATCATATGCACTTATGATTGGAACTCTAGCAAGCATCCGCAACTACCAAAGATCATTAAGGTAAAACCCAACCATAGCATTAAGTATCAAGTCCTCTTTACTCCCATATGCAACAACCCACCTACTCGGGTCTGTGTATTCGGTCACTCACGCCACCCACCATAGGAAAATCATGAACACATTGCAACACCCTACATCGGGGATCCCTCATGTTTGCGCGAGACGGAGGGCACCGTAGAACAGCACCATAATAAAATATACACTCATACCAACCACGATCATCAATTAGCCCATAGGACAAAATGGATCTACTCAAACATCATAGGATAGCCACATATCATTGGGAAATAATATATGGAGTTGAGCACCATGTTTAAGTAGATATTACAGCGAGGAAAAGGGGAGTTACACCACTGCATAGAGGGGGAGAAAGTTGGTGTTGACGGTAGCAAGATTGTTGATGTAGATCGCCGTCACGATCCTTGCCCCGGCGGCGTTCCGGCGCCACCGGGAGAGAGGGGGAGAGAGCCCCCCTCCTTCTTCTTCTTCCTTGGACTACCCCTAGATGGGAGGGTAGTTCCTCCTTTGGTCCATGGCCTCCATGGCGGCGGAGGGGCAGGAGTCCCTCCTAGGTTGGATCTCCCTCTCTGTTCTCTTCTGTTTCTAGTTCCTGTTTTCTGGCCGAAAACTGTTTCTTATATTCCCGGAGATCTGTAACTCTGATCGGGCTGAAATTTTGAGAGGATTTTTATCCAAAAATTAGCTTCCTTGCGCCCGAAGGAGAGCTTCAACCGACTTACGAGCTGGGCACAGCCCACCAGGATGCGCTTGGGCCCTGGTGTCTCATGGGGGCTGTGGGCCTCCGTTTGCATTGATTCCACTTCTCAAAATTAAAAAATAAGACAAAAAAAATCTCTGTAAAATTTTATCGCGTTTGGACTTCGTTTGATATGGATATTCTGCGAAACAAAAAACATGCAACATATAGGAACTGGCACTGGGCACTGGATCAATATGTTAGTCCAATAAATCATATAAAATGTTGCCAAAAATATGTGAAAGTTGTATAATAATGGCATGAAACAATCAAAAATTATCGATACGACAGAGACGTATCAAGGCAAAACCCATCAGGGCGCACCGGGGGCCCCTTGGCACGCCCTGGTGGGTTGTGGCCTCCACGGCCCACCTCTCTGGCACTTCTTTGGACCACTGGGTGTCTCCTGGTCCAAAAAAATCTCCAAAAAGTTTCGTCGCGACTGGACTCTGTTTGGTACTGATATTCTGCGAAGTAAAAAACAAGCAAAAACAGTAACTGGCACTTTGGCACTATGCCAATAGGTTAGTCCTAAAAAATGATATAAAGTTGCTATAAAGTGATTGTAAAACACCCAAGAATGATAATATAACAGCATGGAACAAGCAAAAATTATAGATACATTGGAGACATATCAGCATCCCCAAGCTTAATTCCTACTCGTCCTCGAGTAGGTAAATGATAAAAACAGAATTTTTGATGTGGAATGCTGCCTATCATGTTCATCTCATTTTCTTTTCTTTGTAGCATGGACATTTGGACTTTTAGATGATTCAAAGCAATAGTCTAGTTTTAACAGAATGACTTCAATACTCAAGCATGCTAACAAGCAACCATGTCTTTCAAAATATCAACACTAAAGAAAGTTATCCCTAGCCCATCATGCTCAATCATTGATCCATTCATGAAACACACTCAAATATTAGCTATACCCAATGCTCAAGTACGATCATAGTGCCCCTAGTTGGTGCTTAATAAGAGAATATGGAGACTCAAAGTAAAAATAAAAATTGCATAAAGTAAATAGATAGGCCCTTCGCAGAGGGAAGTTGGGATTTGTAGAGGTGCCAGAGCTCAAAGTTTAAAATTGAGAGAGAAAAATATTTTGGGTGGCATGCTTTTCCTGTCAACGAAAACGACAATATTCCTACTAAATCATGATTACTCACTAACATGACTCACATATTACTATCATTATGTTTCAAAACTATTACAAGGAATCAAGTTTAATTTGTCCAAAGATCTTCATGAAAGTTTTTATTATATCCTCCTTTGATATCTATCACTTTGGGACTAGTTTCATATATTGCCATTGCTTTTTGACAAGCTCAAACAAATTTAAGTGAAGCACATGAGCATAGAGTTTTCATCTCTCAAGATTGTATAAGTTAAGCATGAGAGGATTTATTCAAAATTTACTAACTCTCAAATTAATCTAAGTGAAGCATGAGAGCATTTCTACAAAAATTCCAAGCACACCGTGCTCAAAAAGATATAAGTGAAGCACCAGAGAAATTCTATAGCTCAAAAAGTTTACGTGAAGCATAGAGAGCAATTCTAACAAATCATAGCATAATTTTGGCTCTCCCAAATAGATGTGTCCAGCAAGGATACAAGTGACAAACTAACAAGCAAAGCAATCAAAGACTCAAATGATACAAGACGCTCCAAGCAAAACTCATGATATGTGACGAATAAAAATATAGCTCCAAGTAAAATACCGATGGTCGTTAGAAGAAAGAGGGGATGCCACTCGGGGGCATCCCCAAGCTTAGTTGCTTGTTTCTCTTTGGATATATCTTGGGGGTTCTGTAGCATCCCCAAGCTTAGGCTCTTTTCACTCCTTATTCATTCATCCATCGTGATCTCACCCAAAACTTGAAAACTTCAATCACACAAAACTCAACAAAATCTTTGTGAGATCCGTTAGTATAATAAAGCAAATCACTACTTTAGGTGCTGTTGCAAACCCATTCATATTTTATTATTGCATTATAACTACTGTATTTTAACTTTACCATGGCTCATACCCTTCAATATAACCCATAGATTCATCAAAACAATCACACAATGCAACGAAAACAGAATCTGTCTTAAACAGAACAGTCTGTAGTAATCTGTACTCTAACCATACTTCTGTAACTCTAAAAATTCTGAAAAATTAGGAAAACAATAATTTTTATAGCAACACTGTGTTAAAATTTCAGCTCAAGATCACGTTCCAGTAAAAAATGAAAATTCGAACACTGGACGCAAAGTTTATGTTTCAGATTCAGCATCGCTTCTACTCATCTTATGAATCATCCTAAATGCTCTACTTGGCACAAACACTAAATAAACCATTAAAACACAATTATAACAGAGGCATAACTGTGTCAACACTCAAAAACAGAAAGGACAAAGCAAAAATAAATTTATTCATTGGGTTGCCTCCCAACAAGTGCTATCGTTTTACGCCCCTAGCTAGGCATAACGCATAGTTTCAAGTATTGTCATCTTTGGTTTTCTTAGAGGTGTTTTTCTCAAGAGGTGTTGCAAATAAAACTTGGAACACATCATACATAATAACCTTAGCATCATCAAGTTGTCCCTCTATGTACCCCCCTTGATTCCCGGCCACAATCCAAGAATATTGTTGGTTTACATCATTGAAAACTTGTTGGATCATGTCTAAAACGGGGGCTTCCTTTTTGAGATTCTCATCGAAAATTTGATTATTTCCAAGCAAATATATCATCATGTAATCACTATTGTAGAGGATCTCCCCTATTACCGGTTTTTCACGGCTCATACCATAGAAACCAAAAATCTCCCTAGCTTCTCGTACTATGTGATCAAATTCATGCATGAGAACAAGGGTAACTAACTTCTTAGCCTTGGGATTCTTAATGACGGGTTGCTCATAAAACAATATTTGCAAGGTAGGATGGGTACGGATAAACCTATTTTCAAGTTTCAGAACTAGCGCTGAAATAGCTTCCGCATAAGTTTTAGTTCTTTTCTGTATAGGAGTATCATCAAGAGGCAAATTTCCAACGCAATTAAAAATTCTTGGATAGTTTCACGTTCCCTTGCCCCAAAACAAAAGTTTTAGCATCCATATTACTAGAACGTCCAATTTTGGAAGTCCTGCCATCATCTGTTTCTGCCATACCAAAATCACTCATGGTGACAAGCAAACAAGAGATCTGACGAGAAAAAGGCAAACGAAAAAGATGGCGAATAAAATGACAAATTTGTGAAGTGGGGAGAGGAAACCGAGAGGCAAATGGCAAATAATGTAATTGCAAGGAGATGCTATTTGTGATGAGGAACCTGGTAGATGATGATGGTGTCTCCTCGGCGCCAGAGATTGGCACGTAGAAGAGACCGCTTCCTCCCCGGCAACGACGCCAGAAATTTCTTTGACGTGGCTTGAGACTGCGTCAGTATTTTCCCCAAAGAGGAAGGGATGATGCAGCACAGCGACGGTAAGTATTTCCCTCAGTTATGAAACCAAGGTATCGAACCAGTAGGAGGATCACCACCACCTAATAAGCAGCACCTGCACACAAATAACAAATACTTGCAACCCGACGCGTAAGAGAGGTTGTCAATCTCTCTATGGTAAAAAGATAGATTAGGTAATGATAGATAGGAGAGATAGATCTCTCAAGAACACAAAATAAAAAGGGCAAATAAAAAGGGCAGCAATATATTTTTGGGTTTTTGGTTTAGTAGATCTGAAAACAAAGAGGCAAAAAGATAGATGGGAAAGCAATATGTTGGAAAAGTAGACCTGGGGGCCGTAGGTTTCACTAGTGGCTTCTCTCATGAGTATAGCACACGGTGGGTGAACAAATTACTGTTGGGCAATTGATAGAAAATCAAATAATCATGACGGTATCCAAGGCAATGATCATTATATAGGCATCACGTCCAAGATAAGTAGACCGACTCCTGCGTGCATCTACCACTATTGCTCCACACATCGACCGCTATCCAGCATGCATCTAGTGTATTAAGTTCATGGAAAAATGGAGTAATGCAATAAGAATGATGACATGATGTAGACAAGATCTATTCATGTAGGAATAGACCCCATCTTGTTATCCTTAATGGCAACGATACATACGTGCCTTGCTGCCCCTTCTGTCACTGGGAAAGGACACCGCAAGATCGAACCCATCACAAAGCACCTCTTCCCATGGCAAGAAAAATCGATCTAGTCGGCCTAACTAAAGCAAAGATTCGAAGAAGAAATACGAGGGTATAAGTAATCATGCATATAAGAGATCAAATAAGACTCAAATAATATTCATGGATAGAAACTGATCATGAACTCAAAATTCATCGGATCCCAACAAACACACCGCAAAAGTTTACATCAAATAGATCTCCAAGAGATCATTGTATTGAGAATCAAAAGAGTGAGAGAGGAAGCCATCTAGCTACTGCCTACGGACCCGTAGGTCTATGGTGGACTACTCACGCATCATCAGAGAGGCACCTATGAAGAAGATGAACCCCTCCGTGATGCTGTTAGATTGGATCTTGAGGCTCTGGAACTTGCGGCAGATGGATGTGTTTTTCGTCGACTCCCCTAGGGTTTTCTGAATATTTGGGTATTTATAGGCGTCATAGGCGGTGGAGGGGGATCCCGTGGACGGCACAACCCATCAGGGCGTGCCGGGGGCCCCCTGGCGCGCCCTAGTGGGTTGTGGCCTCCACGGCCCACCTCTCTGGCATTTCTTTGGCCCACTGGGTGTCTTCTGGTCCAAAAAAATCTCCAAAAAGTTTTGTCGTGATTGGACTCCGTCTGGTACTGATATTCTGCGAAGTAAAAAACAAGCAAAAACAGCAACTGGCACTATGTCAATAGGTTAGTCCCAAAAAATGATATAAAGTTGCTATAAAGTGATTGTAAAACATCCAAGAATGATAATATAACAGCATAGAACAAGCAAAAATTATAGATACGTTGGAGACGTATCAGTGCTACAATCGCTTGAATCAAGTGGGAGTTCATCTTCCAGATAAGATAGTGATTGACAGAGTTCTCCAAGTCACTGCCACCAAGCTACTAGAGCTTCGTGATAAACTATGACATGCAAGGGATAGAGAAGATGATCCCTGAGCTATTCGCGATGTTTTACGACGCGAAGGTAGAAATCAAGAAGGAGCATCAAGTGTTGATGGTAATACCACTACTTTCAAGAAGGGCAAGGTCAAGAAGGGAAACTTCAAGAATGGCAAAACAGTTGCCGCTCAAGTGAAGAAACCCAAGGTTGAACCCAAACCCGACACTAAGTGCTTCTATTGTAAGGGGAACGGTCACTGGTAGCGGAACTACACCAAATACTTGGTAGATAAGAAGGTTGGCAACGCCAACAAAAGTATATTTGATATACGTGTTATTAGATACCGGTTTAGTTGCTAATATTGGTAACTCGAAATAAAAGCTACAGAATAAACGGAGACTAGCTAAGGGCGAGGTGACGATGTGTGTTGGAAGTGTTTCCAAGGTTGATGTGATCACTATCGCACGCTCCCTCTACCTTCGGGATTAGTGTTGAACCTAAATAAATGTTATTTGGTGTTGGCGTTGAGCATGCACATGATTAGATCGTGTTTATTGCAATATAGTTATTCATTTAAGTCTGAGAATAATGCTTATTCTGTTTACATGAATACTACCTTCAATGGTCATGCACCCAATGTGAATGGTTTATTGAATCTTGATCGTAGTGATAAACATGTTCATAATATTGATGCCAAAAGATGCTAAGTTAATAATGATAGTACCACATACTTGTGGCACTGCCGCTAAGGTCATATTGGTGTAAAGCGCATGAAGAAACTCCATGCTGATGGATCTTTGGACTCACTCGATTTCGAATCGGTTGAGACATGGGGACCATGCCTCATAGGCAAGATGACTAAGACCCCGTTTTTTGATATGATGGAGCGGGCAAGTGACTTATTGGAAATAATACATGTTGATGTATGCGGTCCAAATGGGTGTTGAAGTGTACGGTGGATATCGTTATTTTCTTACCTTCACTGATGATTTGAGTAGATATGGGTATATTTACTTAATGAAACACAAGTCTGAAACGTTTGAAAAGTTCAATGAATTTCAGAGTGAAGTTGAAGATCATCGTGACAAGAAGATAAAGTGTATATGATATGATCGTGGAGGTGAATATCTGAGTTACGAGTTTGGTATGCAACTTAAGAAAATGTGGAAATTGTTTCACAACTCATGCTGCCTGGAACACCATAGTGTGATGGTGTGTCCGAACGTCGTAGTCGTGCTCTATTGGATATGGTGCATACTATGATGTCTCTTACCGATTTGCCACTATCATTTTTGGGTAATGCATTAGAGACAACTACATTCACTTTAATAGGGCACCATCTAAATCCGTTGAGATGACAATGTATGAATTATGGTTTGGCGGAAACCTACGTTGTCGTTTCTTATAGTTTGGGAATGCGACACTTATGTCTGATAAGCTCGAACCCAAAGCAGAAAAGTGCATCTTCATAAGATACCCTAAAGCAACAATTAGGTATACCTTCTATCACAGATCCGAAGGCAATGTCTTTGTTGTCAAGAATGGATCCTTTCCAGAGAAGGATATTCTCTCGAAAGGAGTGGGAGGAAGGTAGAACTTGATATGGTTGTCGAACCTTCACTTGAATTGGAAAAGTAGCGCAACACAGAAAGGTGTTCCTGTGATGCGTAAACTAATTGAAGAGGAAGCTAATGGTTATGATCATGAAAATTTGGATCAAGTTACTACCGAACCTCGTAGGTCGACAAGGACACGTACTGCCCCGAGCGATACGGTGATCCTGTCTTGGAGGTCATGTTGTCAGACAACAGTGAACCTACGAGCTATGAAGAAGCGATGGTGGGCCCGAATTCTAACAAATGGCTAGGAGCCATGAAATCCGATATAGGATCCATGTATGAAAACCAAGTATGGACTTTGGTAGACTTTCCTGATGAACGGCAGGCCGTTAAGTACAAATGGATCTTTAAGAAGAAGACATACGTTGATGGTAAATGTCACCATTTATAAAGCTCGACTTGTCGTAAAGAGGTTTCCGACAAGTTCAAGGAGTTGACTACGATGAGACTTTCTCACCCGTAGCGATGCTAAAGTCTGTTGGAATTATGTTAGTAGTTGCTGCATTTTTTGATTATGAAATCTGACAGATGGATGTCAAAACAGAGTTTCTTTAACGGTTTCCGTGAGGAAAGGTTGTATGTGATACAACCAGAAGGTTTTGTCGGTCCTAAGGATGCTAAAAGGTATGCAAGTTCCAGCGATCCTTCTATGGACTGAAGCAAGCATCTCGGAGTTGGAATATATGCTTTGATGAGGTAATCAAAGCTTTTGGGTTTATACAAAGTTTATAAGAACTTGTATTTACAAGAAAGTGAGTCTGAGCACTATCGAATTTCTGATAAGTATACGTGGATGACATATTGTTGATCGGAAATAATGTAGAATTTCTGGAAAGCATAAAGGGTTGTTTGAAAGGTGTTTTTCAAAGGAAGACCTGGATAAAGCTACTTAAATATTGGGCATCAAGATCTATAGAGATAGATCAAGATGCATGGTAAGACTTTCAATGAGTACATACCTTGACAAGATTTTGAAAGAGTTCAAAATGGATCAGTCAAAGAAAGAGTTCTTGCCAGATTTGTAAGGTGTGAAGTTGAGTAAGACTCAAAGCTCGACCACGGCAGAAGAAAGAGAAAGGACCAAGGTCGTCCCCTATGCCTTAGCCATAGGTTCTATACGGTATGCCATGTTGTGTACCGCACCTGATGTGTGCCTTGCCGCGTGTCTGGCAAGGGGGTAAAAGAGTGATCCAGGAGTGGATCATTGGACAGCGGTCCAAATTATCCTTGATAACTGGAGGACTAAGGAAATGTTTCTCGATTATGGAGGTGATAAATAGTTCGTCGTAAAGGGTTACGTCGATGCAAGCTTTGACAACGATCCGGATGACTCTGAGTAGCAAACCAAATACGTATAGTGGAGCAGACATTTGGAATAGCTCCAAGTGGGGTGTAGTAGCAGCATCTACAATATGACATAGAGATTTGCAAAGTATACACGGATCTGAATGTTGTAGACCTGTTGACTAAAACCTCTCTCACAAGCAAAGCATGATCAAACCCTAGAACTCATTGGGTGTTAATCACATGGTGATGTGAACTAGATTATTAACTCTAGTGCAAGTGGGAGACTATTGGAAATATTTCCTAGAGGCAATAATAAATTGGTTATTATCATATTTAATTGTTCATGATAATTGTTTATTATCCATGCTATAATTGTATTGATCGAAAACTCACATACATGTGTGGATAGATAGACAACACTATGTCCCTAGTGAGCCTCTACTAGACTAGCTCGTTGATCAAAGATGGTCAAGGTTTCCTGACCATAGACATGAGTTGTCATTTGATAACGGGATCACATCATCAGGAGAATGATTTGATGGACAAGACCCAACCGTAAGCATAGCATTTGATCGTGTTAGTTTATTTCTACTTCTTTATCCATGTCAAGTATCTATTCCTACGACCATGAGATCATGCAACTCCCTGACACCGGAGGAATGCCTTGTGTGTATCAAACGTCACAACGTAACTGGGTGACTACAAAGGTGCTATACAGGTATCTCCGAGGGTTTATGTTGGGTTGGCGTGGATCGAGACTGGGATTTGTCACTCCGTATGACGGAGAGGTATCTCTAGGCCCACTCGGTAATACAACATCACAAGAAGCTTGCAAGCAATGTGACTAAGGAGTTATAGACCGGATCTTGTATTACGGAATGAGTAAAGAGACTTGCCAGTAACGAGATTGAACTAGGTATGGAGATACCGACGATCAAATCTCGCAAGTAACATACAACTAGACAAAGGGAACTGCATACAGGATTGATTGAATCCTTGGCATCATGGTTGGACCGGTAAAGATCTACGTGGAATATGTGGGAACCAATATGGGCATCCAGGTCCCGCTACTGGTTATTTACCGGAGAGGTGTCTCGGTCATGTCCACATGATTCTCGAACCCGTAGGGTCCGCACGCTTAACGTTCGGTGACGATATAGTATTATTGGGTTATGTATGTTGGTGACGGAATGTTTTTCGGAGTCCCGGATGAGATACCGAACGTCACGAGGAGCTCCGGAATGGTCCGTACGTAAATATTTATATATGGGAAGTCATATTTTGGCTACCAGAATAGTTTCGGGTTTTTCCGGTATTGTAACGGGAAGCTTCTAGAAGGTTCCGGAAACTTCCGGAGGAGTCTGGTATTCAACCTAGGGTTCCACCACGTCCCAAGGGTTTGCATGGGCTGAAGGGAGGTGCACTGGCCTTATTGGGCCAGGTGCACAAGTCCCTCAAGGCCCATGTGGCTTGGGAGAGGTGGAAAGTCCACCTATGTATGGAAAGGGAGGGAATTGGACTAGGAGTCCAACTCCTCCCCCTTGGCTGTGCCCTAGAGCTTGGAGGGGCTGATCTCCACGCCCCTCCCCCTATATATAGAGGGGAGGGGCGCCCCAAGAGGACACACCAAGCCATCGGCGCCCCTCTCTCTCCCTAGATCGTTTTCTCCCCCGTTCGCGGTTTCGGTAGCGCTCGGTGTAGCCCTGCTGGGATTGCTCCACCACCATCTCCTCCATGTCGTCGTGTTGGTTGAGAAACCATCTACTACTCTGCCCTTGCTCGTTGGATCGAGGAGGCGGAGACTTCATCGAGCCGCACGTGTGCTGAACGCGGAGGTGCCGTCCGTTCGGCGCAAGATCGGGACGGATCGCGATTAAATCGTGAAGACGTATGACTATATCAACCATGTTATATACGCTTCCGCTTAGCAATCTACAAGGGTATGTAGATACACTCCCCCTCTCATAGCTATGCATCTCCATGGATAGATCTTGCGTGTGTGTAGGAAATTTTTTGTTTCCCATGCAACGTTCCCCAACAAATACGTCTCCAACGTATCGATAATTTATGAAGTATTCATGCCATGATTTCCTACGTTTACAATACTTTTATATGGTTTTGATGCACTTTATATGATTTATTTAGAACTAACCCGGACTGACGTTGTTTTCAGCAGAATTACCGTGGTCTTGTTTTTGTGCAGAAAATGAAAGTTCTCGGAATCGCCCGAAACTTTTTGGCGATTTTTTCTGGAGGAAATAAGCCATATTGGAGCGAAGAACCACCGGAGGGCTGCCACGTGGGGGCCACAAGCCATCAGGGCGCCCCCCTAGGTCGCGCCCTGATATGTGGTGGGGCCCACGTGGCTCAGTTGCGCGTGATTCGAACGCTGAAAAATCCTATAAATCCCAGAAACCCCAGAAATAAAGAGGGGCTCTCCGCTCCACCGCCGCAACTCTCTATATCGACGAAAAACCAATCTGGAGACGTTCCAGTACCCTGCCGGAGAGGGGAAATCATCTCCGGTGGCCATCTTCATCATCCCGGCTGAGGCCATGACGAGGAGGGAGTAGTTCACCCTCCGGGCTGAGGGTATATACCAGTAGCTATCTGTTCTATCTCTCTCTCTCGTGTTCTTGATATGTCACGATCTTGATGTATCACGGGCTTTGTTAATATAGTTGGATCATATGATGTTTGTCCCTTGCTATCATGTTGTGATGAATTGAATCTTTCCCTTTGGGATCTCCTTATGTTGGATTGAATATTTTGGTTTGAGAACACTTGATGTACGTCTTGCGTGGGATACCCGTAGTGACATTGGGGTATTCTATTGATTCACTTGATATATGTTGAGGCATCAACTTGCGGATTCCGGTGATCTTGGGGATCTATGCATATGCGTTGATTGCACGTTTTCATACCACATTCTCCGATAGAAATCTTGGGGTGCTCCTTGAAGTTCTTTGTGTTGGATTGAATATGATAGATCTGAAATTGTTTGATGCATGTGGCATAATTTACCCACGGATACTTGAGGTGACATTGGAGTATCTAGGTGACATTAGGGTTGATTGATATGTATCATTGGTGTTATTTTAGTATGAACTCTAGGGCTGTTTGTGACACTTATAGGAATAGCTCAAAAGATTGATCGGAACGAATAACTTTGAGGTGGTTCTACCACCTACACCAATTTCATCTTATTGTTCTCCGCTAGATAGGAACTTTGGAGTGATTTTTTGTTGCACGTTGAGGGATGATCATATGATTCAACTATGTTAGCATTGTTGGGAGATTGCACTAGTGAAAGTATGAACCCTAGGCCTTATTTCCAAGCATTTATACAACCTTTTGCTCGCTGTTTTCCACTTGTTACCTTGCTATTTTTATATTTTCAGATTAAAAAAACCTATATCTACCATCCATATTGCACTTGTATCACCATCTCTTCGCCGAACTAGTGCACCTATACAATTTACCATTGTATTGGGTGTGTTGGGGACACAAGAGATTTCTTGTATTTGATTGCAGGGTTGTTTGAGAGAGGCCATCTTCATCCTACACCTCCCACGGATTTATAAACCTTAGGTTATCCACTTGAGAGAAAATTGCTATTGTCCTAGAAAACTCTGCGCTTGGAGGCCCAACAAAGTCTACAAGAATAAAGTTGCGTAGTAGACGTCAAACTCTTTTCTAGCGCCGTTGCCGGGGAGGTGAGTGCTTGAAGGTAATATCTTTAGATCTTGCAATTAAATCTTTTAGTTTCTTGTTTATCACTTGTTTGGTTTTATAAAAGAAAACTCCAAAAAAAATGGAGTTTAGGTTGCGTCATTTGTTTCGTCTTTATAATGTCTTTCATGAAAATAAGGATTCAGAAAACTGTGCTCAATTGGTAGAGGAAGAAATTATAAAAATACTTAATGAGAATTCACTGAATGATGAGCATCATAGCAATACTATTAGTATGAATTCTGTGAATATCCATGATGCTAATGATATGCAAAGCCATAAGCTTGGGGATGCTATGTTTGATGAAGATGATATTTTTTGTCCCCCAAGTTTTGATGAGCAAATTTATTATGATGATGGCATGCCTCCTATCTATGATGATTATTGTGATGACATGTATGCTATAAAGAGTAATGACAACCATGAAACTTGTTATCATGATTTTAATATTCATTGTGGTTATGTCAATCAAGTATCTCATGATAGTTATTTTGTTGAGTTTGCTCCCACTACAATGAATGAGAAGAAAATTGCTTATGAGGAGAGTAATAAATTTTGTAAGCTTGTAGATCATGAAAAGGATGCTTTATGTTATAGTTATATTGTTGAATTCATTCATGATGCTACTGAAAATTATTATGAGGGAGAAACATATGCTTGTAGGAATTGCAATAATATCAAGTTTTCTCTCTATGTGTTAAAAGTTTTGAATTTATGCTTGTTTTGCCTTCCTATGCTAGTTGATTCTTGCTGCAATAAATTGTTTTCTCACAAAATCCCTATGCATAGGAAGTGGGTTAGACTTAAATGTGCTTGTCATGAGATTCATGATGCTCTCTTGCATGTTTCAATTACTACTTCTTAGGTGAGCATCATTGAAATCATCATGCCTAGCTAAAAGGTTTTAAAGAAGAGCGCTTGTTGGGAGACAACCCAACACTTTTACTTTATGTTTGTGTATGTTCACATGATTAAGCTACTGTAGTAATAATGTTTTGTGTCTTTTATTTAAATAAAGTACCATGTAAAGCCTTTGGGATAGTATGGATACTTGTTGATTTGATTCTGTGCAAAAACAGAAACTTTTGCCTCCAGTAAAGAATTTTGCTGATTTTACTGGAGCGTCAAAAAATTCTGAAAAATTTACACAGTATTTATATACAAATTATCTAAGTTTTCCTAATTTTTTAGAACTTTTATAGACAGCTAAGTATGGTTATACTACAGATCTTCACAGACTGTTCTGTTTTTGACATATTCTATTTTGCATGCATAGTTTGCTTCTTCTAGTGTTCCCATAGATTATATTCAGTGATATAAATTATGTGAATGGTAGAATACAGTAGTTATTATGTTAGAACAATTATGAATATTTTATTGATAGTACCTAAGTGAATGATCTTTATTTATTATACTAACCCATCTCACGAAGTTCCGTTAAGTTTTGTGCGATTGAAGTTTTCAAGTTTTGGGTGAGACACCGATATGAGGAGAATAAGGAGTGACAAGACCCTAAGCTTGGGGATGCCTTGGGCATCCCCAAAGCAATATCCAAGTAAGACTCAAGCATCTAAGCTTGGGGATGCCCCGGAAGGCATCCCCTCTTTCGTCTTCAACACTCTCGGTATATCTTACTTAGAGCTATATTTTTATTCGTCACATAATATGAATTTTCCTTGGAGCGTCATTTTATTTTGTTAAACTTTGCTTGATGTTATTTATAATCTTGTTTTTCAATAAAAAAGTTCCAAGAATTGCCTTTTAGGATGCTTGAATTGCATGTTTGATGTTTGCTGTGTAAAAACAGAAACTTTTGCTCTAGTGTTTGAATTTTCATATTTTACTGGAACGTGTAAAGTTTCTGAATTTTTTTACAAAGTATTTTAATATAAATTATTTATCATTTACTAAATTTTCATAATTTTTAGAGATACATAAGTGCACTTTGTAAATTAATTGCTACAGTCTGTCCTGTTTAGACAGATTGCTGTCATGGTTTTCTTATCTACTTCTCCTATGGTTTTCATGGCTTATATTGGTAGATATAAATTTTGGAAATGATAGTATACAATACCTAATGTTTGGTAATTATTATGCAATTTGTCTTGGAAGTACATGAAGAGTTGATTTATTCTTATGTGCACTAACCTTTCTCACAAGTTCTTTTCAAGTTTTGTGTGGATGAAGTTTTTGAGAATAGGTGAAACCGTGATATAATAGGATTGAACGAGATACAAAAGCTCAAGCTTGGGGATGCCCAAGGCACAACAAGTAAATATTTCAAGAAGTCTCAAGCATCTAAGCTTGGGCATGCTATGCATCCCACCTCTCTTCGTCAATTATCGATTAGCCTATGTTGAGCCTAAATTTTTATTCGTTCACATGATGCATGCTATTCTTGGAGTGTATTTTTGTTTAGTTTGCTGTTTGAATAAAATACTCAGATCTGAAAATCTTTATTGAGAGACAGATTCCTCACATAGCTACTTTATTGTTTGACTACTCATCGATCTTCATTTATATCTTTTGAGAGTAGTTCGAAATTTACTCTTATGCTTCACTTATATCCTGAGAGTAAACGTTGAATGAATTGAATGTCATAAATGTGAACTTATATATGCTTCATATTCTTGTCCCATGGGGAGTATTGACTTCACATACTAGGAGTATAAGCGGTAAAATTTATTGGAAGTTAGCAAACATAGCATTGGTCATTTAAACAATTCATGAAAGAATATTGAAGGAAAAGAGGTTTCACATATACAAACACTATCTTGGACATCTTCTATGATTGTGAACCCCCATTAATTATTTTCAAACTTGATCAAGTAGTTGACATTGGACAAGGAAGACAACGTAATAGTTATGTTTGTTTATATTCACGTAGCAGTTATATTGTCATGGATCCTCTAACATGTGATGCTCGTTTAGAACCTTTTGCTAGCCAAAACTTTGTACTAAGTAGAAATACTACTTGTGCATCCAAATCCTTGAGCCAAGTTTCTTCCATGAGAGTCCACCATACCTACCTATATATGCTATTTCACTGTCATTCCAAGTAAATTTGCATGTGCCACCTCTAAACATTCAAATAAACATCCATTTTGTGTGCTCGTACCGCTCATGGAGCGACGGGGCGGTCATTATCTTCCATGCTAAGCGGGTTATTCTCAAGATTAGAGTTTATTCACTTGTCATTGCACGAGAGAGGCCGGTAAAAAGGATGCACAGTCCTTTATAATACAAAAATAAATAAATAAGAACTCCCCCTAGAAAGTTGATTGTTTGGATGGTACCCGTGGATTCGACTAGCCATGGAATGTGTTTGAATGGTGGAGGGGGGGGGGTAAAAATTTAAATTCTGTTTGGGAACCGCCAATACTGTGATTAGCATGGAAGATATTGAAAACTCTGTTGTGACGTTGACAGGAAAAGTATACCACTCAAAGTTACATTTTCATCTCTGCTTTAAAACAATGAGCTCTGGCACCTCTGCAAATCCTTGCTTCCCTCTGCGAAGGGCCTATCTTTTACTTTTCATGTTGAGTCAACTTCATATTCCAATCTATTAATTCTTTAGTTGGCAAGCATCATGTGGTGGGGAAAGATCCAGACATATATATCCAGTTGAATATAGGTGATCATGATTCATTATTTGTTGACATTATCCCCGAGATAAATAAGTTGGGAGGCGAAACTTTAAGCCCCTATCTTCCTATGTGTTTGACTGAAATTGTTTGTTCTAAAAATATGCTTTGAGTGTTAACAATCATGGAAGAGTAAATGATAGTTGAGTATGTGGGATTTGCTAAATCAAAGCTCTTACATAGACCCTTCCTGATAATAAGATGAATTGTAATTGTTTGATGACTGAAAACATAGTTTGCTAGTTTTCAAGAAAGTTTATGGTCTATACTTTAACATGTGAATAACTTGCTACTTGATTATGAGAAGTTTTATGAGAAATTATTGCTGGTTATGATGCTAGAAAAGTGGCTGAAATTATCCTTGACCAACGTTATACATTATGCTAGCATTCACACTTCATAAATTATTTCCGTTATCATTTTCCTACTCGAGGACGAGCATGAATTAAGCTTTGGGATGCTGATACGTCTCCAACGTATCGATAATTTATGAAGTGTCCACGCCATGATTGCCTATGTTTACAATACTTTTATATGGTTTTGATGCACTTTATATGATTTAGTTAGAACTAACCCGGACTAACGCTGTTTTCAGCAGAATTACCGTGGTGTTGTTTTTGTGCAGAAAATGAAAGTTCTCGGAATCGCCCGAAACTTTTTCGTGATTTTTCTAGAGGAAATAAGCCATATTGGAGCGAAGAACCACCGGAGGGGAGCCACGTGAGGGCCACAAGCCATCAGCCCCCCCCCCAAGGGCACGCCCTAATATGTGGTTGGGGGCACGTGGCTCCGTTGCACGTGATTCCAACGCTGAAAAATCCTATAAATCACGGAAACCCCAGAAATAAAGAGGGACTCTCCACTCCGCCGCCGCGACTCTCTATATCGGTGAAAAACTAATCTGGAGACGTTCCAGTACCCTGTTGGAGAGGGGAAATCATCTCCGGTGGCCATCTTCATCATCACGGCGGAGGCCATGACGAGGAGGGAGGAATTCACCCTCGGGGCTGAGGGTATGTACCAGTAGCTATGTGTTCAATCTCTCTCTCGTGTTTTTGAGATGTCACGATTTTGATGTATCACGGGCTTTGTTAATATAGTTGGATCATATGATGTTTGTCCCTTGCTATGATGGTGTGATGAATTGAATCTTTCCCTTTGAGATCTCGTTATGTTGGATTGAATATTTGGGTTTGAGAACACTTGATGTACATCTTGCGTGGGATACCCGTAGTGACATTGGGGTATTCTATTGATTCACTTGATATATGTTGAGGCATCAACTTGCGGATTCCGGTGACCTTGGGGATCTATGCATATGCGTTGATTGCACGTTTTCATACCACATTCTCCGATAGAAATCTTGGGGTGCTCCTTGAAGTTCTTTGTGTTGGATTGAATATGATAGATCTGAAATTGTTTGATGCATGTGGCATAATTTACCCACGGATACTTGAGGTGACATTGGAGTATCTAGGTGACATTAGGGTTGATTGATATGTATCGTTGGTGTTATTTTAGTACGAACTCTAGGGTTGTTTGTGACACTTATAGGAATAGCTCAAAAGATTGATCAGAACGAATAACTTTGAGGTGGTTCTACTACCTACACCAATTTCATCTTATTGTTCTCCACTAGATAGGAACTTTGGAGTGATTCTTTGTTGCACGTTGAGGGATGAGCATATGATTCAACTATGTTAGCATTATTGGGAGATTGCACTAGTGAAAGTATGAACCCTAGGCCTTATTTCCAAGCATTTATACAACGTTTTGCTCACTGCTTTCCACTTGTTACCTTGCTGTTTTTTATATTTTCAGATTTAAAAAACCTATATCTACCATCCATATTGCACTTGTATCACCATCTCTTCACCGAACTAGTGCACCTATACAATTTACCATTGTATTGGGTGTGTTGGGGACACAAGAGATTTCTTGTATTTGATTGCAGGGTTGTTTGAGAGAGATCATCTTCATCCTACACCTCCCACGGATTGATAAACCTTAGGTCATCCACTTGAGGGAAAATTGATATTGTCCTACAAAACTCTGCGCTTGGAGGCCCAACAAAGTGTACACGAATAAAGTTGCGTAGTAGGCATCAAGCACTAATAATCAAGGACTCCGTCACATCATGCCAAGGCTACCAGCTCAGGACCCCTACCCGACATCTGCCAAATTTGACTCTGTCAAGAAGTATGATGGCAACTCCAATCTGAAGACCTGGCTGGATGACTACCTTGTCGCTATTCAGATTGTAGTCGGGAACGAGCACGTGTTTGTGTGACATCTTCATCGATGTTGTAGGGGGCAGCTAGGGCTTGGCTCAACAGCATGCCAACTAACAGTATATACAGCTCGAGATATCTAGAGAGGGCCTTCATCTAGAACTTTGAAAGTACATGCAAGTGGCCCGGCGGCATGCAAGACCTCAGCTTTTGCATCCCAAAGACTTGTCTGACCACTCAGAAATACTGCCTCTATAAAGAAATATAAGAGTGTTTAGATCACTAAAGTAGTGATGTAAACGCTCTTATATTTCCTTACGAAGGGAGTACATTCAGAAGTGAACCCAACTCCATAACTTTCTTGAGAATGTTTCTGAGCATCAGGTCGTTCATGCTTTAAAGAAGAGTGTAAGATACAAGCATCTGCATTGCAAGCTTGGCCACTTCGAAATTCACACCATGAACAGATTGGTGGAGATCGCCAACTGATACACAAACAGTGAAGAGTAAGATCGGATCGTCAGAGGCAAAGATGCGTGCAAATTCCACCAACCAAAAGAATAGGTTGGAGCAACAAAGAAAAATCAAACATCGTAACAATGAGGTCGATGGCGCAGAGCTTGTAGCGGTCACAGGTCGGGGCAAGCGCACGAGAAATAAGAATAAGGAGGAGACGCCTCACAATAAAAACCAAACTAACATTTTTTGGTGTTTTTTTATTTTTCTTCGAATTTATTCTTCTTGATTTTCTTGTTTTTATGTTTGCCTTTTACATTTTTATTTTTCAGATAATCGGTCGACTTTTTCTAAATACACGTTGAACATTTTTCACATATAGGTTGAACCACTTGCATGTTGAATATTTTCTCAAATACACATTAAAACATTTTCTAATACACAAGGAACATACCTCTCGGCCCCATGTCGCACCCCCTCCCACAGGCGGCCCGGGTAATAAACCCTACCAACCGGCCCCTCGATCCTCCCTTTCCCTCTCACTTCCCATCGCCGCCGCCAGTGGTGGCGAGATCTGCTTCAGCTTGTCCTGGAGTGCGGAGCGCGGGGTGCTTCTCCTTCGTCTGACGACAGTACTCAGAGGCCGACATGTCGTGGGTTTGTGGAGCACGCATGCAGGTGCTGGAGCGGGGAAGCACGGCTTTCCGGTTGGTCGTGGCGTGTTGCGGCGATGTGCGCTAACTGCTTGTGGCGCTTGCTAGTTTGGGTAGATGTGTAGGGGTTTTCCCCGAAGAGGAAGGGATGGATGTAGTAAAGTAGCAACAAGTATTTCCCTGAGTGAGAACCAAGGTTTATCGAACCAATGGAGGATCACGCAAACGACCGTCAATAGTACCTACACACACAAGTACAAAATACTTGCACGCAACGCGAGCAAGAGGGTTGTCAATCCCCTTGTATTCCTTAATTGCAAGGATCAAATCTAATAGTGAAGGATAGATAAGTTACTAAGTAAAATAAATATAAAAGGTGAATAATTGTGCTACTTGTGAGCTGCGTTGGGATTTTCCCCGAAGAGGAGAGGACATGAAATACAGTACAGATAAGTATTTCCCTCAGTGAGAACCAAGGTTATCGAACCAATAGGAGGACCAATGCAAATTCCGATCAACAGCACCTACACACACAAAACCAAACACTTGCACCCAACGCGGGCAAGAGGGTTGTCAAGCCCCTTGAACTTGTCACTTGCAAGGATTAAATCTTGATAGAATAGATATTGTAAATGCAAAATAAAATAAAAGTAATAAAAGTGCAACAAGGTAAATATGGTTTTTTAGTTTTTATGTTTAAGTAGACCCGGGGGCCATAGTATTCGCTAGAGGCTTCTCTCTCGATAGTAGCATACGGTGGGTAGACAAATTACTGTTGGGCAATTGATAGAAAAGCGCATAGTTATGACATGTTATTCACGGCAATGATCATGTATATAGGCATCACGTCCATAAACAAGTAGACCAAAGTGATCTTGCATCTACTACTATTACTTCACCAATCGACCGCTATCCAGCATGCATCTATGGTATTATGTTCATAACAAATGAAGTAATGCTTGGAGCAAGATGACATGATGTAGACAAAGTAAGACAAGTAATATGCTCAGACCTCGTCGTTTTATACTTAGTGGCAACAATGCAAATACGTGTCTTGACCCCTTGTGTCACGAGTATAGAGCACCGCAAGATTCGACCAACTACAACACACCACTCCCACTGAAGATAAAGCAATCTAGTTGGCCAAACTAAATCGATTGATCGGAGAGAAATACAAAGCTATAAGATCATGCATATTGAAATTCAGATGAGACTCAATAAATTTTCATGAATAGTCTGATCATAAAACCATAATTCATCGGATCCCAACAAACACGCCGCAAAAGAAGATTACATCGAATAAATCATCACGAAGATGCGATGAGCTTTGTATTGAAGATCAAAAGAGAGAGAAGAAGCCATCTAGGTACTAGCTATGGACCCATAGGTCTGTGTGGACTACTCACGCATCATCATGGAGGCAGCAAGGTTGATGTAGATGGCCTCTGTGATCGATCCCCCTGTGACAGATCACCGGAAAAGGTCTCCAGATAGCCTCCCATCGGAACAGAGGCTTGCAGCGGCCGAAAAAGTGTTTCGGGTGGCTCTCTGTTGGTTTCCCAATCTTTTAGCACTTATAGAAGTGGAATTAGACCAGGAGGAGCCACGAGGGGCCCACAAGGCAGGTCGGTGCGCCTACCCCCTGGGCATGCTAAAGTGCCTTGTGGCCTCCTTGTGAGGCTTCCTAGCACCTGCTGAAGCTTCATGGGTCCCTTTTGTCTAGAAAAAATCATCAAAAAGTTTCATAGCGTTTGGACTTCGTTTGGTACAGATTTCTTGGAAAAGCAAAAAACATGCAGAAAACAGCAGCAGGCACTTGGCACTGGGTTAATAGGTTAGTTCCCAAAAATGATATAAAATAGCATATAATTGCATATAATGTATCCTAGATTGATAATATAATAGCATGGAACAATCAAATATTATAGATACGTTGGAGACGTATCAGCATCGCCAAGCTTAATTTCTGCTCGTCCTCGAGTAGGTAAATGATAAAAACAGAATTTCTGATGTGACATGCTACCCAACATGTAATCTCTTTTTAGTATGATCATTGAGAAATGATGAACTAATTGATATAAACATAATAATATCCATAAACATAAATAACATAATCACTACTCTTCAAAATATACGATCCTTAAAGAATGTTATTCCCTACACATTTTATCATATCAAGCATGGCATGACTCCGTTTTCACCGCATAAGTATATATCATGAGCACCTCAGTGTCAAACCAGGAAATTGGATCATACTTCTAACGCGCTTCAGCATTTTCAACTTCACGCAATACATGAGCGTGAACCATGGATATAGCATATGGGTGGAATAGAATATGGTGGTAGATATCAAAGGAGTCAAAGTGAAAAAGAATGGCTCGCATCAACTAGGCCTATCAAAGGGCTATGGAGATGCCCATCAATAGATATCAATGCGAGGAGTAGGGACTGCCATGCAACGGATGCACTAGAGCTATAAGTGTATGAAAGCTCAACGGAAGCTAAGTGGGTGTGCATCCAACTTGCTTGCTTATGAAGACCTCAGGCATTTGAGGAAGCCCGTCATTGGAATATACAAGACAAGTTCTATAATAAAAAAATCACACTAGCACATGAAAATGACTACTCAGGAGACTCTTTATATGAAGAACATGGTGCCACTTTGAGACACAAGTGTGGTAAAGGATAGTAACATTGCCCCTTCTCTCTTTTTCTCTCATTTTTTATGGTGGGCTCATTTGGCCTCCCCCATTTTCTCCTTTTTTTATTTTTCATCTAGAGCTCATACCGACTTGTGGGGGAAACATTTACTCCATCATCCTTTCCTCACAAGGAAAGTGCCCTAATAATGATGATCATCACACTTTTATTTACTTACAACTCGGTATTATATCTCAACATGAAACAATTATGACTCTATATGAATGCCTATGGCAGTGTACCAGGATGTGCAATGATCTAGCGTAACATGTAAACAATGATGGATCGTGGCTTTGCCACAAATACTATGTCAGCTATATGATCATGCAAAGCAATATGATACAGGATGCTGCTAACGCGACACATCAATCAGAGACCCTTCGACAAAACTGTGTGCGATGACCAAATCGCAAACGGTATAGTTATAGCTCTGTCGCTAATGACGTAAACTGTGTGCGATGGCGTATCCATCAAATACAATCTAAAAAATAGTTGCGTGTGCGATGTTTGGCAAACAGTTGGCCTAGATAAACTGTTTGAGATTGGATAATATAACACAAACGCTTATAAAAATACAAGTGTGTGCGATGTACGACATATAGTTCACCCCGATAAACTGTTTGCGCTGATCAAGCAGAACACAAACGATTGTCCAGATGATCACGTGTGCGATAGACGGCATACAGGTCACTCGGATGAACTATTTGTGATAAGGTAAAATAACATAAACGGTTACATAGATCAAGATGTGTGTGATAGACGGCATACAGGCCACTGGGATGAACTGTGTGCGATAAGCAAAAAGAACACAAACGGTTTCTCAGATTAAGATGTGTGTGATGTACGCAGGCCACTCGGATGTGTTGTGGGCAAACGGTTCCGGATAAAGAACTGTCAGGGACTGATGAAATCATCACCGACGGTTTTGGTTGTTTATTCCGTATGCGATGTGATTTGCTCAATCTGTCCACAAACATCTATGCTCTATTTAGAAGAACATGATCGCATAACCAAATTAAGCATCCAATACACACATAACATTGGCGCACACCTTAATAAACTATTACATGCATAATAAACTTATCCCTCTAAAATTACGAATATTTCTGCATAGAGGGAGTATGAGAATTGAGAAACGATCATCAAATCATCTACTTCTTGTGACGCTTGCCGCCAGCGCTCTGCTTGTGGCTCGATCCCTCATTGACTTCAGGTAGGAGGCACTTCCTCATGTCAACGATCCGCCTGAACATCTCGTAGCATGTGTACGCTTGCTTGGCCGCGATCTGGAGGTGATATTCATCCAGTTTCTTCACCCATCCCCTGTGCCAGACATGCTTGTTCTTGTCGCACTCAGCCTTCATGTTAGCATAGTAGGGGTCGATGATGGCCTCGGCCAGGTCAACATGAGAGTCCATGTGCTTCTTGCTGCCCCAGACCCTGTAGTGGCCGCGGATGTCGACAAGCTTCTGGCAGGCCAAGCTCGAAGTCTTGAGCACCTTTGGATCATCGGTGGTGTCCACCGTAGCAAACCTGTAGTTGGGGCTATTGACAAAGCTGGTGAAACGCTCGCAAGGCACTATGTCCAGGCAGTAGTGGTAGAGGAGGACGTGATGGCCGACGCATAACTGGGCGATGGCAGCCTTCTGATCATGCCCGACACGACCGCCGGTGCAAGCGAGGTCGAAGCCGGCCACTTTGTACTTGTCATCCGCATCAAGCAGCCGCTCCATGGTGTCGATGGAGTCCTCCACCATGCCCGGATCATTGGTGTACACCGCTGTGAGGTACGTCTTCCTCATGTGGGTCTCCACATGATGCACGCCGAACTCCATTGGAGTGCCGCTAGACATCCTCTATGTATGCGTCGTCCAGGGTGCGCTTATTGTGTTGTGGGGCGCGATCGAAAGCATGAAGAGACTATGGTTAATGGCCGTGGGTATAAATGGGGGCCGGACGTCCTGGAAAACCGGCACGTCCGAATGGCAGTTTTTGCAGCGCGTGATTCAGTCGTGGAGCACGTAACTGCATGGGGCGACGCGCGTGGCATAACCGCATGCATATGGAGCCCTGAACGGGATCGTGGGCCGGCCCCAACCGCTGGCAGAGCGCGCGTGGAGGGGCGCGAGAGCAGAGCACACGCAGGGGCGCGAGAGCAGCGCACGCACAGGGACGCGAGAGCAGAGCACGCGGTGGGGCGCGAGGTCGAACCAGACCACTATGTACTTGTCGTCGTCAAGTAACAGGTCCATGACGTTGGAGTTCTCCATCCAGATCGGATGTTTGGTGTACACCACGAATGGACAGGGCGTGTCGCTATGACATGCATGGTCCAAACACGACACATCAATCAGAGACCCTTCGACGAAACTGTGTGCGATGCATGAATCGCAAACGGTATAGTTCAAGCTCCGTCACTAATGGCACGAACTGTGTGCGAAGGTGGATCCATGAAATACGATTCAGAAAGTAGTTGCATGTGCGATCTACGGCAGACAATTTGTTCTTATGAACCGTTTGTTCTTATAACAGAAACGGTTACCAAAACTACATACGTGTGTGAAGTACGGGATACAGTTCACTCAGATAAACTGTGTGCGCTGATACAGCAGAACACAAACGATTCGGCATAACAAGATGTGTGCGATATACAACAAACATGTGAGTAATGAGAATCGTGTGCGAACACCAGATATAACACAGACGATTGGTGCTAATAACTTGTGTGTGTTGTGGGGAAACGTTTGCTGGTATACAACTGTCAGCGATTGATGAAATCATCACCGACGGGTTTCGTAGTTTAGTCCGTGTGTACTTTGATTTGCTCGGTCTGCACAACATCAATGCTGCGCCTACAGAACAACAACATATGTACTTATAAGAACATGATAGCATAAACAAAAAAGAACACAATGCAATTTCAAATATGGTATCACAAATACCAGCAATATTACAAGGTTCAAATTCCAACATAACGAGGCCGAAATTCAAAGATTACAAGTTACAAACTGACATTAGAAATCAAATCCAATCTTCAGGATCCATGGGATGGAATATTTCTGCGAAGGGATCATCCACCGAGAAGTCATATATTGGCTCGATAGAATCGCTTTCGAATAATCTGTCATATGAAATTCCAAAGTGAAAATCAGCTTCTGCAGAGCCTTTTCCATTCCGCTGTAGACGCCTCCGCTGGTCAGTAAACCATCCATTGTGGCACACTAAATATAGAGCAAACCTCATTACCTTGAGCACCCTTGTTTTCTGAAGAAAGAAACTGGCAAATTGAATCTCTGGATTGGTGCATCGGTACTCGTTCAAAGTAATTTCCGTGAGATAGAATTCAAGGCATTCGATGGGATTGTTATATTGCGCCACCTTTTCCACACCAACTCCCGCTTGTATCTGCAAAGGAAGACAACATATCAGTGCTTAGATGCAGTATCGAACACTACAGGCCTCTTTGACTTGCATGATTTATAAAATACACTAATAGATTAGCATGCCATCTTCGATCGTTTATGATTAACATCTCAAAAAAATGTATAGTACACATTTCAGTGTAATCGTGGGTACAAGTACCAACAAATTGAACTCTGTTGTGGTTAAGAATTAATAGGAAAGGAACATCACCTTGACGTATAGCTTCTCCATGCACGGAAAGCATATAAGGAACTTAACAAATTCATCCAGATTGGGGCCGATAGATTGTAGTGCCAAGATCTTCATTGTTCGCAGAGACAATGAGAGGCTTGTGGGAATCATTTTCTGGATGACAGCCAAACATAGATAAACAAAAACTAGATAAAATGTGATGTACAATAATAAGAATGAGAAGAAGATTGTTGTACCTGAACGGGTATGGATCCAGCTGTAACAAGTTCAGAGAATTCAGCACACGAATACCCCAACAGTCTCGATTTCGGTGCGCCAATGACCCTGATTCTTGTTCAACCTTCTTTATCAAGTACAAACAATCTCTCTAGGAAAGGCGCATTCTCAATGACCATATCATGAAACTCCCCAACTGACAGTGTGTTGCGGCACCAGCCATGCACATAAATCGTACGGAGATTCGTCGTAGCGATCTGGAGGCTACTGAACCCAAATATCATCTGAAGACGAAGGTACTCGAGCTTTGTACAGCCGCCGAGCAGGCGCTCCAAATCCGACTTCGAGATGCTGACGCCGATGAGCTCGAGGTGCTTCAGTTTAGGGAGATGAAGAGCGTGCGCGGTATTAATCTTGGGGAAAAGGCACCGCATGAACGTAGCGCGGCGCAGCATGGGCGCGAGGTGGAGGACGGACGGAGGCAGCGAGCGCCCATATCCAGCATCAAAGTTGAGCTCCTCGAGCTGATCTAGGGCAGAGGATAAGAACCAGTCGTGAAACTTGGGTTCGGCCTTGCAGTTTGAACGGAAAGTGCCGATGGCAAGGCGTCTCATGGGCGCAGTGTGTGTGGCGAGGATGTGGGACAATGCTTCCAAGCATTTGCGATCCCCGCTACAGAGATCGTCGTCGTCGAGGAGGTCAATGGGGGTGGAGTGCCATAGGGGGCGCCACCACCTGGAGAGGATGGTGGTCTGTGAGGGAGTCCTGGACTAAGGGGTCCTCGGGAGGCCGGCCTATGTCTTATGGGCCGGACTGTATGGGCCACTTACCGAATACTGGAAGAATAGAAGATCTCCTCTCCAAGAAGGAAGCATCGAGAATCGTAGCTTATCCTCCACGTTTGGAATAGCAAGTAGGCATGTTTATCCCTTCGACGTGTAACCGACCATGTGTAAACCCTAGGCACCCCTGGCATCTATATAAGCCGGAGGGTTTTAGGGTGTAGGACAGCAGAACTCATCTAGGGTTTAGTTACTCGATCTCGTGGTAGATCAACTCTGTAATCTCCATACACTTAATATATTCAAGCAGGACGTAGGGTATTACCTCCATAGGAGGGCCCGAACCTGGGTAAAACCTTGCCCCCTTTGTCTCCTGTTACCATCGATCCAAGTATCACAGTTCGGGACCCCCTACCCGAGATCCGCCGGTTTTGACACCGACAGTCTGCACGGCAGATTTGATGGGGAGGAGGGACATGATGGTTACCAACATCTCGTCGAGGATGCTGCTGATGAAGTCCACGCTCGCCGAAGGCTCGTGTGGTTCAGCCTCCACCCGCCCCCGCTTGTTGGCCACCTCGTCGTCCATCGAAAAAGGAGGCGATCCGTGGCGGCGGCCCAAATATATAAGACCGGAGGAGAAGGTGTAGCACTAATGGAGAACTTGGGAGAGAATAGGGCTGTGGGTGGAAGTCCGAGGTCCAATGGCTTGATTCCCGGTGAGCCAGCTGCGCCTATGCGGCGGACTGCTTGCACGCGTCCCGTCTAATCAAACCTGCACCCACAGCACAGGCAGGGCCCACCTCTCATAGAGGCAGGGCCACGCATCTGCTTGATGAGCCCGTTCCCAAACGGTTTCTAAAAACCATAAAGCGTTCCGTGCTTGGGAACTAAAACCATAAATAAATATTGAGCTTGTTTCCTTTCACATTCCAAATTACCACGCGCTAAATTTTGTCGCAAATCAGTTCACACCTACAAACCTAAACGTGTTCTCACTTAGCAGCTATTTACTGTAGTAGGCTATAAAAACACAAACTCGTACTCGAAAATTACCACTCATTCTTCACCCCCGACACCAAAAAGACATGCCTTTCTTTGTTAGTCCTTCGTTCCGTCTGCCATGGCCGGTAGGGGGGGTTCTGGGTCGAGATATAACCAGGGAAGAAAGACCAAAGCCGTGGAAGCAACCGAGAGGTCCCGCCGCCACACCGCGGAAGCGCCAGAGAGCTCCAGCCACACCGCTTTGGCCGCAGCAGAAATGTCCAGTGGCGCCGCGAACGCCCAGGAGGATCTTTCGCGGAGAGGCGACGGCTCTCACAGTCACAAGCGCATTCGCCTCGGAGGCGAACTGGACGATTTGGCAGTCTTTGATTCCTCAGCCAGCGACGACATGCATGCTGAGCTCGATAGGAAGGACGCCATGATAGATGACCTGGTGAAGCTGCTGGAGAAGAGCGACGCCTCGGTTGACTGGGCGACCGACCTCGTGGAGAAACTTATGGAGGAGAACGACGCTTGGAAGAAACTGCTCGAGAAGAAAAGTGCCTCGGAGGGGAGGCTGAAAGAACTCGCCGAGCAACTTTTGGAAGACTTGGGGAAGCTCCACATCGAGCGGGAGGGGCTGCTGAAGGAATCCGTGGAGCATGTGAAGGAACTTCATGCGTACGCGATGCAAGCCATCGATGCTCTCGAGCAAAGAGCCCGCACCATGGCCGCAATGCGGAAGATGTCGGATGAGAGGCGACAGGATATGGAGGTCATGGAGGCGTTGAAGAAGGAGATTGAGGAACTCCGCGCCCGGCAATCCATGAAGAATTAGATCGATTGTTTTCTTTGTCTTCCTTCTTCAACCTCTTCCTTCTTCTTTTGCCCCTGTGTCTTTGGGGAGTTGCCACATGTGGCATTTTTTATTATCATGCATATGTAAGAAAATTATTTTCTTTGCCGGTGCTAATTTGTTGTTATATTATTTCGTTCATTTGTACATGTATACGAGTCGAAAACAGACGAAACGTCAAAGTTCTCAGCTAGGCACGAACAAAACAGTGATCACAAGCAAACTAGTCCCTCCGTCCAGGCGCATTAACCACATGATAAACAGCGGGTAGGACGCCATTAATTCAGAAGTTGGGAGCGAGGCGAGCGGAGGGATTGGAGGTCAAAGTATCGCTTCCCGATGAGCAGGTGCAGTAGACTCTCATGCGTCTTGTCGTGCATGCACGGCGGACAGCTCTCACGCATCCTATCAAGCCTGCGCGGCGGACAGCTCGCACGCGTCCCGTCGAGCCTGCACGGCGGAAAGCTCACATGCGTCCTGTCATCAACCTGCAGCTATGCACGCACGGTTCTCCCATATAAAGTACTCCCTATGTTTCTTTTTAGTTAGCATATGAAATTTGGTCAAATTCAAAATTTGTAAAGTTTGTCTAGCTTTATAGAAAAATAAATAAATATTTATAATTTAAAATCAACATTATTAGATGCATCGTCAAATTATCTTTCATACTATATAACCTTAGCATTGTAGACGTTGATGTGTTTTTTGTATAAATTTAGTCAAACTATGTTTAGCTTGACTTTGATCAAATCCTATATGCGAAGTAAAAGGAAACAGAGGGAGTAAAAAAATGGACGCGTGGCACCAAATGGTTATCATACAAGTTTTGTATGTACAAGAATTCAATAAACCACTATTATCAATGATTGCGACCGATCTATCATGCCTAAATGTTTCTAATTCATTCACATTCATATGAAAAGGGCCCTAGAAAACTCAATTGATGTATAAAAAGGGCCGAATTGGTGCACTAGAGGACACGTTGAATGTAGTTTCGTCACAAAAGGTGACATGTTCCCTATCGAAACCACGAAGTCAGAGCATGTGCCTCTAGTTCAAAATTTGAACTACGCATATTAAATCCCTAGAAAAATCAATTAATGTATAAAAGGGGCCGATTTGGTGGACTAACGACTCATTGAATGTAGTTTCACCAACAAAGGTGACATGTTCCGTGGATGTGCCGTGGCATGACACTGTGTAAGTTTCGTGAATTCATGGCAAGCTTTGGGTTCTCTCGGACTTTGAAACCAAGATTATCAATGTTTGCGGTCAAGTCACAACACCGAGATGTTTGTAATTCAGTGACCATCAGTGCATGGGATGTAAACATGGACCCAATGACACAAAATGGTTTTTAATAATCCATTTTGGTGCGCTGGAGCTCGTGCTTGTAATTCAAACTTGACTTCTTCACATTAAGTGCACGCCTAGAAAACTCAAATGTCGTTTCCACCACAAAGGTGACATGTTCCATATCGAAACCACCATGCTTGTCGTGGGAAGCTCCAATTTGTAAGAGGTTTGTCCCAAAACTTATATACCATGTCCTATAAGTGTCGTGTCGACACACCAGTTTCAATAATTTCACATTTTAGCATTGCAGTTGTATTAGCCTATGTTGCATGTAGATAAAATATCAACGCAAGAAGAGACATCGAATGCCGTTCCCTCCACAGAGGTGACATATTGTTCCGTATCGAAACCACGATGGTTCTTGAGAGAAGTTTTGGTGTGCAAGAGACTTCTCCCACATTGGACAAAAAATTATCATGTTGTATAAGTGTCGTGTCATGACACCGGGGCATGTTTCAAGAATTTCAGACGAGTTGTGGATTTATGATGATTTAATAGCCAAGTTTCTCAATGTTTGTGGCCTCGTCATGACTTCGAGATGTTTGCAATCCATTCACGTTAATTGCATGGGACCTAAACAAGGAACCCAAGGACACAAATACCTTTTTTCATCCCATTTTGGTGAAACGAAGCATGTTCTTTTAGTTCAAATTTGAATTATGCACATTAAATGTCTACAAACTTGATTAGTGTAGTATGCAAAAAGGTAACGAACCATGAATAATTTAAAGTAGTTCTATATGCCCGTCTGAAGCTCGTGCGTGTGTAAGAACGGTGTGCGCGTGTCGTGCTAGCTCGAGCTTCCTTCTTTGAGAAGTTATCCAATTTGTATTAAAATGATGTTCTATCCAAACACGCTTCTCCCGCCACTCCCCCAATCGGTCTCCCGCCACTCCCCTAATCGGTCTCCCGCCACTCCCCTAATCGGTCTCCCGCCACTCCCCCAATCGGTTTCCCGCCGAAGCGCCGACCCCGTCATCAACCTCCTGGACGAGAAGGAGCAGACAAAAGCGGCATCACGCCATCGAGCATGAGCAAGACGTCATCATCAGCCCCCATGCCACCATCGCACACGGTTTCCAGTACTACCAGAAACGTCTGTGATGCGTGTCTGGTCCCACTAGGTGCCCATTGGGGCGTGCCTTGTCTATGATAGGAGGCAACCGTTACCAGCCAGACGCGGCTTTCCAGCCCGTTACCCATTCGATGGAACTCGGAAGTTAAGCGTGCTTTCGGTGGAGTAGTCAAGGATGGGTGACCGATTGGGAAGTTGCTAGATTTCAAGGTTCATTTAGGCGGTGTGATATGATCACTATAGGCATAAATAAAATGCCTATAGTTATATGTCATTCCGGCTAAATAAATCTTGAGATCCTTGTTTTGAAAATATCCATGATTTTATTTTTCTTCTTTTGCTGTTTTGAAAATGTCAAGGATCGAGTGTGTGTGTGTGTGTGTGTGTGTGTGTGTGTGTGATATGTCATTCCGGGTAAATAAATCTTGAGATCCTTGTTTTGAAAATATCCACGGTTTTCTTTTGCTGTTTTGAAAATGTCAAGGATCGAGTGTGTGTGAGTGTGTGTGTGTGTGTGTATACCAATGCCTGTGTGTGGACCATGTGCCTACATTGTGCGGTTTATGATGACTGCTTCTTTTGCTGTTTTGAAAATGTCAAGGATCGAGTGTGTGTGTGTGTGTGTGTGTGTGTGTGTGTGTGTGTGTGTGTGTGTGTGTGTGTGTGTGATATGTCATTCTGGGTAAATAAATCTTGAGATCCTTGTTTTGAAAATATCCACGGTTTTCTTTTGCTATTCTGAAAATGTTAAGGATCGAGTGTGTGTGTGAGTGTGTGTGTGTATACCAATGCCTGTGTGTGGACCATGTGCCTACATTGTGCGGTTTCTGATGACAAACCTATCGGTGGGCCCTTAGGATCTGCCATGCCTTTTACTGACAACGCTGGAAGGCCAAGGGTGTGTGTGTGTGTGTGTGTGCGCGCGCGTGCGTGTGCGTGTGTGTGTGTGCATGCGTGTGTGTGTGTGTGTGTGTGCGTGTGTGTTGTGTGTGTGTGTGTGAACCCATATGCTTGTGTGTGGACCATGTGTCTACATTGTGCGGTTTCCGACGACAAACCTATCAGTGGGCCCTTAGGGTGTGTCATGCCTTTTATTGACAATGCTGGAAGGCAAAGGATGGGTGACGGTGTGTGTGTGTGTGCGGGGGGGGGGGGTGCGCGCGTGTGCGTGTGCGTGTGTGAACCCATGCTTGTGTGTGGGCCATGTGCCTACATTGTGCCGTTTCCGATGACAAACCTATCGGCGGGCCCTTAGGGTTTATCATGCCTTTTAGTGACAAACGCTGGAAGGCCAAGGATGGGTCACGATGTGTGCGTGTGCATGTGTGCGTCTCTCTCTCTCTCTCTCTACCTGTGTGTGTGTGTGTGTGTGTGTGGACCATGCATGCGTCCATTGTGCGGGGAGGGGAATGATATATATATATATATATATATATATATATAACGATCTTGGTATATAATATATATAACCAATCTTAAGGGGGGTATATATATATATGTCCAGTTATCTCAGCTAGGTGCATGCCACATCATAGATAGTGTACCATTGTGTATTAATTGTTGAAACACCGGACCACACCATTTTCGCATATGCATTTCGCCATATGCAAGGGGGTGATGTTCTTCTAGCCCCGCTCAACTGATCTTCGACGACGCACCAACTTGTGGGACCGCGTGATCTATATATCCCTCTTGTTTGACAACAATATGTGATGGTTTGGCCATAATAATTAAGGTATAAATTCTCTTGGTTGTCTTACGAAAATTCAGACATGGATAAATGTGTGACAAAGTTTGAACCAGGTCATGTGTTCATAGGACCCCATATATCCTCCGGCACATAGTGTAGGGGGCAAAACCCTATATTATGTTTGTCATGAAACCCTTTTCTGTCACATTGGACACTTTTAGGCATGCACATATGCAGCATGTGCCACACATTAAAGTTGCGCATTGCGAATTTAAACATGACAACACCACGTTCGTATATATATATACTTCATCCGAACCTAATTACAAGCTTTTTTAGAGATTTCACTACGAACTACATATATATTTAGGAACGGAGGGAGTATATATTTGGGCCACTAGAGGGCGTGGTTGTGTTTTGACCCTCTCTTGTGTTTTTGTTCTCATTTATCTCAAAGATGTTAGTATTATGTAAAATAGCAAACGAAACTAACGAAACAACCGTATGCGATTGTACCCCGAGCAGACACGAATGTGCTACTCTAACCGTGTGCGATGCCCGTAGACAACAAAATCGGCCTTGCCTAGTGGTGCCAACCGCAAGCGTTAGCCAGTGCAAAGGGGTAATGTGCACAGTACAAACCCAAACCCGACAGTGACCTATAAAAGATCTCGTCGGCGGCAGCTAATAGCTAATTTTTCCGCCGATAGCTCGCCACCACCAACACACACACCAAATGGAACCGTTGCTCAAGCATGGGGATGTGCATGGCGCCGTCCTGATAGTGTTGGACGACGACGTGATAGAGCATTCCGACGTGTTGGTCGCCATGGCCGGCAACGGCAAACAGCCAGCTGCCGCGGCCGACGACGATGCGATAGAGGATTCCGACGCACTGTCCTCCATGTCGGTCAACGGTCAACCGTCATCTGCCGCGGCCGCCGCCGCCACCGACGACCCCGAGTTTCAGTGTCGGATGCAGATGGTCATCGCTCTGTCCGTCCAAGAATCGGGCCTCGATGCGTTCCTGCACGACGAGGACGAGCGTCGTCTCAGTGTCGGTGCGGAACAATCTATCGCATTTGCGGATGCCATCCGCAACGCGCATACGGATCTAAAGCGGCAGAAACGGCGGGAGAGTGCAAAGAGGAAGCGGAACTCAGATGCAGAGGGCAAAAAGAGGCGGGAGCAGGACCAGAAGGCGGCGAAGCAGGCCGCCGCATGCCTCTCAGCCGCGTTGGAGGCTAGTGCAGGCCTTGCAGCTGCGGCGGCAGCCCTGGCAACAGTGGCCACGACGACCAGGGACGCAGCTCTAGTGAGATCGGCGCCTGTCTGTATCCCGATGTTCCACCTAGACGCCACGACATCTTCGTCGACAGCGGCAGACCTGGCGAGAGGCACCGTGGTCGCTCCGGCCGATGTAGCCCCGCCGGTCTCTGTCGTGGAACCAGTGGAGCTCATCGACTTGACCAGCTCCTCTGAATACTCGTTCTGAGGCGAGGAAGGTCATGACGACGGTGGAGGCGCGGAGTTTGTATGTATCCATGGCGTAGTGAATATTTTGTGCAGTTCATCTTCATGTAATTTGACGAACTGTTTGTAAATTACTGAGTGTATGAACTAATGTCAACTAATCCGCTGCAAAATAAGGCATTTTGTGTTGAAAATTTGCCAAATGTGTGTGTCATTTGTTTGTGGGCATGTGGAAATTTAGGATGAATTTGACGTCTGTGACTGAAATTGAGGATGAACTGTGTGTGATGAACCCGCCTTGAGAAATCTCAGAAAGAGCTACCCGCCTCGAGCGATGCAAAAATTCGTGGTTTCGCGGCACGGCATTTCGTTACAGCGAAGAGCGTACACGCTTTATTATGTTTGGACCGTGTGCCATCTTGGTTGCTTCCGCCCAGTTCGTTTGCCAAAATTTAATTGGAAGCGGTATTTCAACTGCATGCCGCCTTTCCTCGTCCACCGCACCGACCCTATAGTAAAATTTCAGCTACCGAGGCATTTGAACTGTCGCCATCCCTCGTCCACCACCATCTCCACCCGCACCATTACTACTAAAATTTTCAGCAGCAGCGGCACATCCGCAAACTCCCCCCACCCCCTCGTCCGCACGGCACCCCCCTCCCCCTTCCTCCCCCGCTTGAACCCTAGCTCCCCGCCGCCGCCGCCTCACACCACCAACCTCAGACGGTCTGCCCGTGCCTCATAGCTAAACAAGTTCAGGGTCCCCACCGATCCACATACATCATCGTTGCCCTGAGTTTTTAGATGAGGCCGGCGGTGTCCCTTTCCCCCAGATCCCCATCCCGTACTACAGAGAGTCGCAGCCTAATCAGCCCGACCACATCTCCCGTGGACCTCGAGGAGTGTACGAGCAAAAAGAGGTCTATCATGGCCTCTCCGCCGTACGCTGGCGAGGTGGGCGCCGTTCGCGCCGACCCTTCGATCCCGGACGAACACCTCGCCACGGGAGCCGGTGAGGACGCTGCCTACGTTGCCATGCCGAAGGCTTCAAGTCTGTGGGAACGCGTGTTCCTGTATCTCAGGAGAGCCGGCTACGACATCAAGCTCGTCAACATCACCGGCTTCACCCGGGCCATGTCACAAGTTAAGTGGTACACCGGCAATGCCTCTGGTTCAACTGCCGTCGATCTCTCCAAAGGCCCCGCCGCTGATCTCCTCTGCCTCGCGGTCATGGATTTGCGATCCTTCTGCGCCATCGATCACCTTTTGTCCTTTCTGAAGGAAATGTTCTACGACGGTGGCTTGGGATCCTTAGCTCCAAAGTCAGATCTCATCCACCAAGATAATGGCACACACTACGGCTGTTACAAGGGGAAACGTGCCATCTGCGACATCAGGGAGCGCACCCTGGGTACCTCATATCCCAAGTGGAAGGAGCCCATCCATGACAAGTGAGGCAACATCTTGTGAGCAAATCATACCTTTTATAGCTAGCCATCTCGTACCCATAGTTGTAGAAGCTTTTGCCATGCGATAAGCATGCAGTGTTTAATTGAGCATTTGTCCAGTTGTCAAGCAGATGCCTTGCTTTTCTGTATCTGGTTGTTAGGTTGGTTGCATTGAGTATTTGTCCAGTTTTCAATGGCTATAGTTGGTTGTTACAGTGAGCATGAATGCCTTGTTTCTTTCAGTTATTCACAATGTGATGTTCATTATGTGCAAGTATGAACTGTGTAGTTCAATTTCATCAATACCACCTATTATGCCTGGTGTTGTTAACATGTGCCCTTAACTCCCGCTTTAAACATTTATGCCTTGTTTCTCTGAATTTGGTTGCCAGGTTGGTTGTAGTGAGCATTTGTCTAGTTTTCAAGCAGATGTCTTGCTTTTCTGTATCTGGTTGTTAGGTTGATTGCAGTGAGCATTTGTCTAGTTTTCAAGCAGACGCCTTGCTTTTCGTTATCTCGTTGTTAGGTTGGTTCCATTGAGCATTTGTCCAGTATCAAATGGCTATATTTGGTTGTTATAGTGAGCATATATGCCTTGTTTATTTCAAGCAGATACCTCGTATACTTGGTTGATGTTAAGCCTGATGTACTTATCATGACTTTACATGTACTTGCACAGGACAACAATGGGAGTGGCCAACGTTTTCCACCGAGGTTCTTTTCATCCCTCCGCTTATACTCCATCCGTTCCATCGTGTGGTCCATATAGATTTTTGTGATGTATCTACATATACCATCTAAAATGTATACAATATAAAATTTTGTGATGTTTCTAATGAAATGGAATTGCAATTCTAGATGTAAATGTTTTTCTCTACAAACTTGGTCAAAGTAAGTAAATGTTGACTTCTCAAAATGTTTATATGCAACACATTGTGGAACAGATGGAGTAATATATTACACCATTGTGCAATTGCATTTTAGCTTCTAAAATTGGCTTCTTGATTTTAGGTACATATGTCTTAGGTAAAGATCCATTCCTGGACCCTTTTTGCATGTGGGGTAATGAAATATTCATGAACCAGCACCAAGTGAGGAAACTGAAAATGATTGTTAGGGAAAAGAGACGAACCATGACAATTAGACTATTTGTTTACGCTCTATCCAACACAACAGTGAGCTGTAGGATGGTAACTACGAACTCTGTCGGCTTCTATTAGTACTGCCCATAATGAGTTGTCACACAACAATGTCTGAATCTTTTTCTTTTGCAGTGGTTCCCAAAGCAGTTTACTCAAGATTACCTCACAAAGTACATGATTGCTGGACATGCAATGAAGGTTAAAATAAATCATCGAGACTACAATGAGCATCGAGAAGTCGTAATGAATACAGTGAAGGATGGGCGGGCGGCCATCACTAGGGGCTGGCCTAGAGTCGTTCGTGCGTTACGCATGGCGGAGGGCACAATATGGGCATTCCGCTTCACCTTTTCCAGCATACAAAATGTCTTTCGGCTCTCTCTTTACCGTCTTTAGTACAACCGTGCTTCCATCATTCTTTATTTGTCCCTTCTGTAGTTTTCCTTTTTTTGAGAATTGATGCTTATGTAGTTCTTGAGTATATGTACATGTGAATCGAATTTTGCATTCGTTCTTAAACCTAAACATGATTCGATATGAAATAAAAGAATTCCTACTTTCAAATTTGAATTATGTGAATTATGAGCAAAGGTATTTAATTAGGGGCAAATCCTGCTCTGCAGGCCATTACAATGCACACAATTTGAGAAAGCAAAACGTCTACGATCAACTCCGACATCACACACGTTTCTCCATTCGAGGCGTGTGTGATGAATCTCGTCTTCGCGCACGGTCAGACGAGAAAGAACGTGTGAGATTAACAACACCAGCGTTTGTGTTAGTCTCCTTATCACACACGATTTCGTATTTTGAACTGTGTACCATCATAAACGTTGGTCAACGAAGAGAACGTGCGATAGGCCTTCATCCGACACAGTTATTCTGGATGACACGTTTGGGAACTATGGATCACACGTTTGGGACGTTTTATAAATCACAAATGTTTAACAAAAACCCCGCGTGTGGGATATATTCAACCTTCGCATACGGTTTTACAATGATAAACGTATGCACTCTTATATCATATCACAGACGGTCATGGTGGAACTAACTGTGTGCGATTGTCTCCTTATCGTACACGCTTTATAATCGTGAACTGTTTGCGATTTGGTGCACATCGTAAACGGCGCTTCACAGAATAGCGCGTGCGATGTTAGTGTGATCTCACACGAGTTGCAAGGATGAACCGTATGGGAAATACACACATCTCAAACAATTATCCAGTGACCCTCATTTGTGATAGGTGCGGACATCCCATACGCTTAATTTTGCCAAACGTTTGCGTTCGTTGGCCACCATCGCCGACGGGTTTGCCGTGTCGTGTGGGATGGACCCCCCCTATCGCCCACACATGCAAGGCGACGGTTTGGAACTACGTCGCGGAAAGGGGTTAAAAACCGTTTGTATAGCACGTCATTGCACTAGTGAAGTGTGGTAAAGGATAGTAACATTGCCCCTTCTCTCTGTTTCTCTCATTTTTTATGGTGGGCTCATTTGGCCTCCCCCATTTTCTCCTTTTTTTATTTTTCTCCTAGAGCTCATACCGACTTGTGGGGGAAACATTTACTCCATCGTCCTTTCCTCACTAGGAAAGTGCTCTAATAATGATGATCATCACACTTTTATTTACTTACAACTCGTTATTATATCTCAACATGAAACAATTATGACTCTATATGAATGCCTCTGGCAGTGTACCAGGATGTGCAATGATCTAGCATAACATGTAAACGATGATGGACGGTGACTTTGCCACAAATACTATGTCAGCTATATGATCATGCAAAGCAATATGATGATGAACACACAAGTCATGTGACGGAACGGTGGAAGTTGCATGGCAATATATCTCGGAAAGGCTATGGAAATGCCATCATAGGTAGGTATGGTGGCAGTTTTGAGGAAGATATAAGGTGGCTTATGTGTGATAGAGCGTATAATATCACGGGGTTTGGATGCACCGACGAAGGTTGCACCGACTCTCGAGGTGAGAATGGGCAATGCACGGTACCGAAGAGGCTAGCAAATACGGAAAGGTGAGAGTGCGTATATCCATGGATTTGCATTAGTCATAAAGAACTCACATACTTATTTCAAAGCCTATTAGCTCTCTCAAAGCAAAGTACTACGCATACCGCTAGGGAGGAGGTTGGGAGGAGTTAACCATCGCGCGCCCCCGATTCAAACAACACGATAGGATTTCATTTTAGACATACAAATGCTCACACATCATCACTGTGTCATGGTAATACTTAGATGAATAAGAAATAACAAGATTTAATTACCGATATCTCTAGTAACAATAATCATGTACTCATGTCCTTTCATATTACTACATCAATATAATCAACTTATGTTTCTTGTTTAGTGAGTAACATGAAAGTTTTTCTTATATCCCCCTTGAGTACCTATCATTTTTAGACTAGCCTTATAACTCGAGCCATGTACCGCTCCTATTTCTTATTGTACTCTCAAAAATATTTAAGTTAATCATGAGAATTCAATCATTTGTACAAAATTTAGACGCCGTCGTGCTCTAAAAAGATATAAGTGAAGCACTAGAGCAATTGCCTAGCTCAAAACATATAAGTGAAGCACATAGAGTATTCTAACAAATTATGATGACCGTGTGTCTCTCTCAAATATGTGTGTCCAGAAAACAATGATTGTGGCCAACCAAAGGAAAAAAAATATAACACACGACGCTCCAAGCAAAACACATATCATGTGATGAATAAAAATACTCCAAGTGACATACCGATAGATTGGAGATAAAAGAGGGGATGCCTTCCCAGGGCATCCCCAAGCTTCGACGCTTGGGTCTTCCTTGAATATAACCTTGGGGTGCCTTGGGAATTCCCAAGCTTAGGGTATTGCCGCTCCTTATTCCTTCATCCATCGTTTTCTCACCCAAAACTTGAAAACTTCAGCACACAAAACTCAACAAAACCTCGTGAGATCCGTTAGATTAATCAACATATAAAATACTTTAGGTACTGTTGTAAATCGATTAATATTTCATTATTGCATAATAGGTACTATATTCTAAATTATGCATGGCTTATACCCCCCGATACAATCCATAGCATCATCAAAACAAGCAAACTATGCAAGCTAGAATCTGTCTAAAACAGAACAGTCTGTAAAGATCTGTAGAGAAACTATACTTCTGTAACTCTGAAAATTCTGAACAATTATGAAAACCTGGAAAATTTGTATATCAATACTTCGTAAAAGTTTCAGATCAAAAAGACCTTCCAGTAAAATCGAAAAAATTCTGCACTTGACGCAAAAGTTTCTGTTTTTGCACCGTATCAATTCTACTATCTTCCAAATCATCCCAAAGGCTTTACTTGGCACAAACACTAATTTAAACATAAAAACACAATCATTACAGTATCAATAATCATGTCAACACACCAAAACATAAAGTAAAACAAAAATTTAGAGATAACTATTGAGTTACCTCCCAACAAGCGATATTGTTTTATGCCCCTAGCTAGGCATAATACATAGTTTCAAGTGTTGTCATCCTTGGTTTTTGCATCTTGGGATATGTGTTCATCGGGAGGCTTTTCAAAAACAATGGGAAACACATCATCTATTAAAATCTTAGCATTCTCAAGACTACTTTCTTTAAACCCTTGTTGGTTCTCTTTCACTATCCAAGAATATTGTTGATTAATACCATTGAAAACTTGTTGGATAATATGCAAAGGAGGAATTTATTTTTTGTATTTTCATCAAAAGTATGATTATCCCAAAACACATATCTCCTCAAATAATCCTCACCATATAAAAGTTCATCTATCATAGGATGCTCATGACTCATATTATTAAAATCAAAGATCTCTTGAGCCTCACGCACTATATAGTCATACTCATTCATGAAGATAAGAGTAGCTATTTTTTTAGCCTTAGGGTTACTTATAACAGGTAACTCTTAGAAGAGTCTTTGCAAAGTGGGATAAGTATGCAGAAATCTTTTTTCGAGCTTAAGAACAAGTGCTAAAATAGCCTCGGAGTAACTTTTGGTTCTTTTAAGAATGGGAATGTCATTGCAAGCCAAAGTTCTCGTACAATTAAAGAATTCCTGAATAATGTTTCTCCCTATGATATTCCCACTTTCCATCACAAAGATTTTTGTATCCAAATTTGAGGGAATTTCTATCTTGGGGGTGTCACCCCCCTCACTTTTCTTGATGACAAACTCAGACATGATAGCAACTTCAAACAAGCAAGCAAACGAGTAAACTAGAAAACTAAACAAACAAGCAAATAGAAATATTTTTGTATTTTTGTTTTTTACATAAAATAAAATATAACATAAAGTAAAAAGTAGAACAAGTGAAAGATAATTTGTGTATAGGTACCTAAACAGAATTTGATGATACTCCCTGGCAACGGCGCCAGAAATTCTTCCTGCTATTTGTGAGCTGCGTTGGGATTTTCCCCGAAGAGGAGAGGAGATGCAGTACAATAGAGATAAGTATTTCCCTTAGTGAGAACCAAGGTTATCGAACCAATAGGAGAACCAATGCAAATTTCGGTCAACAGCCCTACACACACAAAACCAAACACTTGCACCCAATGCGGGCAACAGGGTTGTCAAGCCCCTTGAACTCGTCACTTGCAAGGATTAAATCTTGATAGAATAGATATTGTAAATGCAAAATAAAATAAAAGTAATAAAAGTGCAGCAAGGTAAATAATGTTTTTTAGTTTTTATGTTTAAGTAGACCCGGAGGCCATAGTGTTCGCTAGAGGCTTCTCTCTCGATAGTAGCATACGGTGCGTAGACCAATTACTGTTGGGCAATTGATAGAAAAGTGCATAGTTATGACATGTTATTCACGGAAATGATCATGTATATAGGCATCACATCCATAAACAAGTAGACCGAAACGATCCTGCATCTACTACTATTACTTCACCAATCGGCCGGTATCCGGCATGCATCTATGGTATTAAGTTCATAACAAATGAAGTAATGTTTGGGGAGGTGACATGATGTAGATAAAGTAAGACAAGCAATATGTTGATACCCCTCATTTTATCCTTAGTGGCAACAATACAAATACATGTCTTGACCCCTTTTGTCACGAGGATAGAGCACTGCAAGATTGAACCCAATACAACGCACCACTCCCACTGAAGATAAACCAATCTAATTGGCCAAACCAAATCGATAGATCGCAGAGAAATACAAAGCTATAGGATCATGCATATTGAAGTTCAAAGGAGACTCAATAAGTTTTCATGAATAATCTGATCATAAACCCACAATTCATCGGATCCCAACAAACACACCGCAAAAGAAGATTACATCAAATAGATAATTGTGAAGATGCGATGAACTTTGTATTGAAGATCAAAAGAGAGAGAAGAATCCATCTAGGTACTAGCTATGAACCCGTAGGTCTGTGGTACACTACTCACGCATCATCATGGAGGTAGCAAAGTTTATTTAGATGGCCTCCATGATCGATCCCACCTCCGGTAGATCACAGGAAAAGGTCTCCAGATGGCCTCGTGTCGTAACAGAGACTCGGGGCGGCAGAAAAAGTGTTTCGGGTGGCTCTTTGTTGGTTTCCCAATATTTTAAGATTTATATAAGTGGAATTAGGTCAGGAGGAGCCCGAGGGGCCCACAAGGCAAGTCGACGCACCTACCCCTCGGCGCGCCGAGGTGCCTTGTGGCCTCCTCGTGAGGCTTCCTGGCACCTCCCGAAGCTTCCTGGGTACCTTTTATCCATGAAAATATCGTCAAAAAGTTTCGTAGCGTTTAGACTTCGTTCGGTACAAATTTCCTGGAAAACCAAAAACATGCAGAAAATAACAGCTGGCACTTGGCACTGGGTTAATAGGTTAGTTCCCAAAAATGATATAAAACAACTTATATTTGCATATAAAGTATCCTATATTGATAATATAGTAGCATGGAACAATCAAAAATTATAGATATGTTGGAGACGTATTAAATTGCAGCAAGGTAAATAGGGTTTTAGTAATATATTGAGTAGACCAGGGGGGCATTGTTTTCACTAGAGTCGTCTCCCTCAAGAACATAGCATATGGTGGGTAAACAAATTATTGTTGGGCAATTGATAGAAAAGCGCATAGTTATGACATTATCCATGGCATGATCATGTACATAGGCATTACGTCCATGACAAGTAGACCGACTCCTGCCTGCATCTACTACTATTACTCAATCAATCGACCGCTATACAACATGCATCTATGGTATTAAGTTCATGAAAAACAGAGTAATGTTTTAAGCAAGATGACATAATGTTGACAAAGTAAAACAAGCAATGTGATTAGACCCCGTCGTTTTGTCCCTCCTTATTTTTGAAAACTGCTACTTGGAAACTGCATTGGGATTTTCCTCGAAGAGGAGAGGAGATGCAATACAGTAGAGATAATTATTTCCCTCGGTGAGAACCAAGGTTATCGAACCAATAGGAGGACCACGCCAATTTCCATCTTCAGCACCTACACACAAAAGAGCACGCACCTGCACCCAATGCGGGCAAGAGGGTTGTCAAGCCCCTTGAACTCCTTACTTGCAAGCGATAAGTAGTGATAGATAGATAATATAAATATAAAATAAACTAACGGTAATAAATGGCAGCAATATTTTTGGTGTTTTTGTAATAATATATTTTGTGAAGACCCGAGGGCCATAGTTTTCGCTAGAGGCTTCTCTGTCGAAGAAAGCATATGGTGGGTAAACAAATTACTGTTGGGCAATTGATAGAAAGGCACATAGTTATATAAAATGTATTCACGACAATGATCATGTACATAGGCATCACATCCATAAACAAGTGGACTGACTCCTGCCTGCATCTACTACTATTACTCCACCCATCGACCACTATCCAGCATGCATCTAGAGGTCATACCTAAAAGAGATTACATGTTGGGTAGCGTGTCACATCAAAAAATTTGTTTTTATCATTTACCTACTCGAGTACAAGAAGGAATTAAGCTTGGGGATGTTGATATGTCTCCAACGTATCTATAATTTTTTATTGTTCCATGCTACTATATTATCATTCTTGGATACTTTATATGCATTTATATGCTATTTTATATCATTTTTGTGAACTAACCTATTAACCTAGTGCTCAGTGCCAGTTGTTGTTTTTTTCTAGTTTTTGGCCTTTCAGGAATACTGTACCAAACGAAGTCCAAATGCCCCCAAAACTTTTTGATTATTTTTCTGGACAGAAATAAGACCTGGAAGCTTCGGAGAGAGATCGGAGGCCACACGGGGTGGCCCCAAGCCAACAGGGTGCGCCCAAGGGGGTGGCCATGCCCAGATGGCTTGGGACCACCTCCCTACGCCTCCTGACCTAATTCCTCCCCTATATATTCCCTAAAATCGGGAAAACACCTGAGAGCCGGCCAAAATATTTTTTCCGCCGCCGCGAGTCTCTGTTCCGATGGGAGGCCATGTGGAGCCCTGTTTCGGTGCCCTGCTGAAGGAGGATCGATCACGGAGGGTATCTAAATCAACATTGCTGCCTCCATGATGATGTGTGAGTAGTTTAACACAGACCTACGGGTCCATAGCTAGTACCTAGATGTCTCTTTCTCTATGATCTTCAATACAAAGTTCACCGCGATTCCCGCGGTGATCTATCCAATGTAATCTTCTTTGTGGTGTGTTTGTTGGGATCCGGTGAATTGTGGGTTTATGTTCAGATTATTCATGAAAATATATTTTGTCTTTACAAAATTCTTATATGCATTATTGTTATAGCTTTGTATTGCTCTCCGATCTATCGGTTTGGTTTGGCCAACTAGATTGATTTATCTTCAGCGGGAGTGGTGTGTTGTGATGGGTTTAATCTTGCGGTGCTCAATCCTTGTGACAGAAGGGGACATGACACATATTGTATTACTGCCATTAAGAGGAAACTATGGGGTTTGTTCATATTGATTGGATTTAATTTGTCTACATCATGTCATCTTGCTTCAAGCATTAGTCTATTTTTACTTAATACTCTAGATGCATGCTGGATAGTGGTCGATGGGTGGAGTAATAAAAGTAGATGCACGCAGGAGTTGGTCTACTTGTTTACGGCTGTGATGCCCATATACATGATCATTGTCGTGAATACATATTGCATAACTATGCGCTTTTCTATCAATTGCCCAACAGTAATTTGTGTACCCATTGTATGCTTTCTTTGAGAGAGAAGCCTCTAGCGAAAACTATGGCCCCGGGTCTTCACAAAATATATTATTACAAAAACACCAAAAATATTGCTGCTATTTATTACTGTTATTTTATTTTATATTTATATTATCTATCTATCACTACTTATCGCTTGCAAGTAACAAGTTCTAGGGGCTTGACAACCCTCTTGTAAGTAACTACCCAACATGGATATATGCACTCTCACCTTTCCGTATGACTAATGTGAATCAATGGATATATGCACTCTCACCTTTCCGTATTTGCTAGCCTCATTGGTAACGCGCATTGCCCATTCTCACCTTGAGAGTCAGTGCAACCTTCGCCGCTGTATCCAAACCCCGTGATATGATACACTCTATCACACATAAGCCACCCTATATCTTCCTCAAAACAGCCACCATACCTACCTATCACGGCATTTCCATAGTCATTCCGTGATATATTGCCATGCAACTTCCACGTTAGAGTATATGACTTGTGTTTCATCGTCATATTGCTTTGCATGATCATATAGCTGACATAGTATTTGTGGAAAATCCACCATTCATCACTGTTTACATGGTACGCTAGATCATTGCACATTTTGGTACGCTGCCAGAGGCATTCATATAGAGTCATCATGTTTAGTAGTTTTTCATATAAATTTGTAAGTAAATAAAAGTGTGATGATTATCATTATTAGAGCACTATCTCAGTGAGGAAAAAATGATGGAGACAATGATTCCCCCACAAGTCGGGATGAGACTCCGGACGAAAAATAAAAAAAAGTAAGAAAAAGGAAAAGAAAAGGAGAGAAAATGAGAAAATGAAAAAAAGAGAAAGAAAGAAAAAGAAAAAAGAAAAAAAAAGAAAAAAGAAAAAAATGAGAGAAAAGAGAGAAGGGAAAGTGCTACTACCTCTTTTTCCACACTTGTGCTTAGAGAAAGCACCATGTTTTCATATAGAGAGTCTCATGTTTTGTCATTATCATATGCTTGTGGGAATTTTTTATTATAGAACTTTGCTTGTATATTCCGATGATGGGTTTTCTCAAACGCCCGAGGTCTTCATGAGCAAGAAAGTTGGATGCACACCCACATAGCTTCCGTTGAGTTTTCATGCACTTATAGCTTTATTGCATCCATTGCATGGCAATCCCTACTCCTTGCATTGATGTCGATTGATGGGCATCTCCATAGCCCGTTGACCCGCCTAGTTGATGCGGGACTTTCTTCTCCAATTTTACTCCTTTGATATCTACCACCATATTCTATTCCACCTATATGCTATGTTCATGGTTCACGGTCATGTATTGAGTGAGGTATAAAAAGCTGAAGTGCGTTAAGAAGTATGATCCAATTGCTTGGCTTAACACCGTGGTGCTTCACATTTGTATTTATGTGGTGAAGACAGAGTTGTGCCATGCTAATATGATAAAATGAATGGGGAGTAAACATTCTTTAAGGATCGTATATTTTGAAATGTAATGATTGTGTTACTTATGCTTATGGATATTACTATGTTAATGTTTATTAGTTCATCGTTTCTCAATGATCATAACTCAAAGAGATTACATGTTGGGTAGCATGTCACATAAAAAATTATGTTTTATCATTTACCTACTCAAGGACGAGCAGGAATTAAGCTTGGGGATGCTAATACGTCTCCAACGTATCTATAATTTTTGATTGTTTCATGCTATTATATTATCATTCTATGATACTTTTTAGACATGACGGGCTTATTGCCCCTGGGTATGCCAAGACAAGGGGGTTTGGGCCCCTTTTTTGAAAACTATACAGCCGGCTGGTCCGAGGCCGGCTGGCGAATGGCCGGCAGGCCTACTGCCGGCCGGCACACGGCTGGCTGGTCAGGAGCCGGCCGCCCGACCCCTGCCAACCTACAGCCGGCCGCTACACGGCCGGCCCTCCCGCTGACCTCTGGGCGGGCAAGCACTTGTCCCCTCCCACTGCGACCAAGTACAGCGACAAGACGCGACCTCCACGACGGACCCCAGCGTGGCTACAACAACCGCTGACGCACAATAGGCCGGGCGGTCGTACCGCTGACCACGACCGATCGAGACCCAGCGGGGCAACAATGCAGCCATGCCGCCGTCCACTCCATTACCTGCCCCGGCGTGGCTACAGCGCGGCGGGCCGTACCGCTGACCGCGGCCGGCAGGCGCAAGACGACGACGCGCGGGGCGGCCCGTGCTGCAGCTGGTGGGCGCGGGCCAATAGCGGTGGCCGGCTGGCGGGCCCCAGCCAGCGATGGGACCACGTAGCCGGCGGGCCCTACAGGCGATGAGACGGCCCAGCCGGTGGGACCACTAGCCGACAGGAGAGACTGCCAGCCGGGTCCCTCCTTTTAGTACCTTATGTATATTGTAAGCCGGGGGGTTGGCCTATAAAACCCCCCGACGCCCCCCATGCACGGGCAAGCATTCTCCCCATCTCTCACACTCACTCCCACATAGCGAGGCAAGAAGAGCCGGCTGCTCCTTCTTCCTCCTCTAGCCAACAGCTCAAGGAGCACCATTGTAATCCCCATCACCCATCAACTAGACAAGCAGGACTAGGGGTGTTACCTCCCACGGAGGGCCCTGAACCTGGGTACATCGCTTGTCTCTCACCGCTTGTCCCCAATCCCGTCACCAGAGCCTGTCGGCGTCCTTCGGCCCCAACCACTCTTGATAAGCCACCCCATGGCATCTGTTGTGAGAAAACGACGACAGTTGGCTCCCACCGTGGGGCCATCCGCGGCGCCGGCCGGAGCCATGCTCCGGGCAGGACCCTTCGCCAACTCCACCGGACCCCTTGCGTCCGGCCGGTCTACATGCCCGTGGAGCCCGCCCTCACGGAAGCTTCCGCGGCACCCAGCACCGTTTTCGCCCTCTCCACGGGCGAAACCGCCATCCTCCCCGGTGAGATCTCGCCCGGGCTTGACGGCCTCGACACGCTCCTTGGCGAGCTTCGCCTCGCCGACACACCGACGCTTGACGAGTACCCTTGCGAGGTACTCGACAGCAGCGACCCCCCGCCATGTGTGGACGCGACCGCCGCGGGCGGCGCTAACGTCCTCCGCGTCCATGCGGAGGCGTTAGCTACCGCTTCCTCCAGAACCTCCGGCCTCGCGAGGGCTGGAGCGGCCGCCGACGCAGCTGCCGCCCGCGTTAGGGCGGCGGCGGGCGGCTCGTGCCGGCACCTCCGATCCCATTGGCTCTGCCCTACGGGGTCTGAGCACTCCTATCACACCAGCGGCCAACCCGGATGCCGCCAGGGCCGAGCTAGAAACGGCTCGCCTGCAACTGTTTGCGGAGGCCAACTCCCTCGCCACTGCTCGGCGCCGAATGGAGTCCGCGCAACATGAGTATAACTCCGCTTATGGCCTCACCCCGGCTGGCAACGAGCCCAGCCAGCGCGGGAGCGTCCGCGACCGCGGCCGCGTAGTCGCAGGAATCCTCGGTGGTCGGTTGCCCACCTACGACACTCCTGCGGCCAACATGAGGGCGGCCCAGGTGGCCTACGAGGATATGGCCACCATGGTGGGCGAGGAGCGCACACAGCAGGAGCAACACATCAAGGACCTCATCGCCGCCGCCAACGCCCAGCAAGCCAGCCTCGACCCGGCCAGTGTCGACTCCGAGCTCCCCCGCCCCGAGGGAGATGGCCTCGGGGCGGCCGATGGCCGCCAGCCGGCCCAACACTCTTCCGCCCCTCGCGCCTCCGGCCGGAAGACCGACGGGGGTCGCAGCCAGTGATCCCAGCACGGGAACGAGCAGCCGACCGTCCACAGCCGGCGCAACGATGTTCCGGCTGGCGGTAGCCGGCGCAACGACGCCCCGGCTAGTGGCAGCCGGCGCAGCCGGGACCACACCCTGCCCCCTCGGCGGGAGCAGGCGCGCTCGCCCCTCCGGTCGCCCGCGCCGAGCTCGCGGCCCGGCTCAGACCGCATGTCCCCCACAGCGAGAACGACGCTCGCCTTCGCCTGGACCGGCTGGCGCAATCCGCCCTCCTCGAGGAGGAGGGCCCAATCGGACCGGCGTGCTTCGGCCCCCGGATCCGCAACGAGCCGTTCCCCACCGGCTTCACGTTGCCTCGCGACACCCCAAAGTACAACGGCGCGGCCAAGCCGGAGGACTGGCTGATCGATTACACCATCGTGTTGGAAATATGCCCTAGAGGCAATAATAAAAGTAGTTATTATTATATTTCCTTGTTCATGATAATTGTTTATTATCAATGCTATAATTGTATTGATTGGAAACACCAATACATGTGTGGATACATAGACAACACTGTGTCCCTAGTATGCCTCTAGTAGACTAGCTTGTTGATCAAAGATGGTCAAGGTTTCCTAGCCATAGACATGAGATGTCATTTGATAACAGGATCACATCATTGGGAGAATGATGTGATGGACAAGACCCAAACTATGAACGTAGCATATGATCGTGTCAGTTTATTGCTATTGTTTTCTACATGTCAAGTATCTGTTCTTATGACCATGAGATCATGCAACTCACTGACACCGGAGGAATACCTTGTGTGTATCAAACGTCACAACGTAACTGGGTGACTATAAAGATGCTCTACAGGTATCTCCGAGGGTGTCTGTTGAGTGGGCATGGATCAAGACTGGGATTTGTTACTCCATGTGACGGAGAGGTATCTCAGGGCCCACTCGGTAATACAACATCACAACAAGCCTTGCAAGCAATGTGACTAAAGTGTTAGCCACGGGATCTTGTATTACGGAACGAGTAAAGAGACTTCCTGGTAACGAGATTGAACTAGGTATAGAGATACCGACGATCGAATCTCGGGCAAGTAACATACCGAAGAACAAAGGGAACATCATACGGGATTAACGGAATCCTTGACATAGAGGTTCAAACCGATAAAAATCTTCGTAGAATATGTAGGAACCAATATGGGCAGCCAGGTCCCGCTATTGGTTATTGACCGTAGAGGTGTCTCGGTCATGTCTACATAGTTCTCGAACCCGCAGGGTCTGCACACTTAAGGTTCGGTGACGTTTCGGTATAGTTGAGTTATGTATGGTGGTGACCGAAGGTTGTTCGGAGTCCTGGATGAGATCCCGGACGTCACGAGGAGCTCCGGAATGGTCCGGAGGTAAAGATTGATATATAGAAAGGTGGTGTTTGCACTCCGGAAAAGTTTCGGGCATTTCCGACAGTGTACCGGGAGTGACGAATGGATTCCGGGGGTCCACCAAGTGGGCCCACCACACCCCAAGTGGGTCGCATGGACCTGAGGGTGGCGCACCAGCCCCTAATGGGCTGGGCGACCGGCCCAAGAAGGCCTATGCGGCTGGGCTTGAGGGAAAGGAAAGTCCAAGTGGGGGAAGGGAAGGAATCCTACTAGGAGTAGGAATTGGAGGTGGACTCCTCCACCTCCTCCTCCTTGCGGCCGCACCAAATGGGCAGCCCTAGGGCGCCGGCCTCCCTCCCCTCCCTCCTATATATACTAGAGGGAGAGAGGGAAATAGGACTTCTACTCAAAAGGCCATAGTGCAGCCCTCTCTCCCGATAGATCAAGTCCTCTAGTTTTCAGCAGTGCTTAGGCGAAGCCCTGCTGGAATAGTTCCACCGCCGCCGCCGCCGCGCCGTCGTGCTGCCGGAGAACTCATCTACCTCTCCGCTCCCTCTTGCTGGATCAAGAAGGCGGAGATCGTCATCGAGCTGTACGTGTGCTGAACGCGGAGGTGCCGTCCGTTCGGTATTAGATCGTGATTGGATCGCGGGACGCTCGGCGATTTGGATTGCGAAGACGTTCGACTACATCAACCGTGTTTCTTAACGCTTCCCGCTTAGCGATCTACAAGGGTATGTAGATCCACTCTCCCTAGATGCTCATCACCATGGATAGACCTTGCGTGTGCGTAGGAAATTTTTTTGTTTCCCATGCAACGTTCCCCAAAAGTGGTATCAGAGCTAGGTCTATGTGTAGATCAGATCACGAGTAGAACACAAAGGAGTTTGTGGGCGTTGATATTCAGATTTCTTCCTCCCTTGGTCTTTTCTTGTTTCGGCGGTATTGTGGGATGAAGCGGCACGGACCAACATTACTCGTACGCTTACGAGAGACCGGTTCCATCAACCGACATGTAACTTCGTTGCATAAAGATGGCTGGCGGGTGTCTATTTCTCCCACTTTAGTGGGATCGGATTTGACAAAGGCAGTCCTTGAGAAGGTTGAATAGCAATTTTTGTATCACCGTTGTGGTTTTTGCGTAGGTAAGTATTGTTCTTGCTAGATACCCGTAGCAGCCACGTAAAACTTGCAACAACAATTAGAGGACGTCTACTTGTTTTTGCAGGGTATGTTGTGATGTGATATGGCCAATTACATGATGAGATATATGTGATGTATGAGATGATCATGTATTGTATAGAATATCACGACTTGCATGTCGATGAGTACGGCAACCGGCAGGATCCATAGGGTTGTCTTTAATTATTTTCGCCGTTTTGCTTTACTTTATCACTATGAGTTAGCAATAGTCATGGAAGCAACAGTCGGCGCGACAACCTCATGGTGACACATTGATGGAGATCAAGATGATGGAGATCATGGTGTCATGCCGGTGACGATGGAGATCATGCCGGTGCTTTGGAGATGGAGATCAAAAGCACAAGTTCATGGCCATATCATGTCACATATGATTTGCATGTAATGTTAATCCTTTTATGCATCTTATTTTGCTTAGGACGACGGTAGCATTATAAGGTGATCCCTCACTTAAATTTCAAGATAAATTGTGTTCTCCCCGAGTGTGCACCGTTGCGAAAGTTCATCGTTTCGAGACACCACGTGATAATCGGGTGTGATAGACTCTACATTCACATACAACGGGTGCAAGCCAGTGTTGCACGTGCGGAACACTCGGGTTAAACTTGACGAGCCTAGCATGTACAGACATGGCCTCAGAACACAAGAGACCGAAAGGTCGAACATGAGTCATATAGTAGATATGATAAACATAAAGATGTTCACCATTGAAACCACCTCAACTCACGTGATGATCGGACTTTAGTTTGTGGATTTGGATCATGTGACACTCGAATGACCGGAGGGATGCCAATTTGAGTGGGAGTTTTTTAAGTAATATGATTAACTAAACTCATTATCTTGAACAATAGTCTAAGTTGTTTTTGCAAAATTTATGTTGTAGATCATGGCTCGCGCCGTAGCACCCCTGAATTTTAATGCGTTCCTAGAGAAAGCTAAGTTGAAAGATGATGGAAGTAACTTTGTGGACTGGGCCCGTAATCTGAGGATCGGTTATCCTTACAGCTTCCCAAAAAGGTTATGTCCTTGATGCACCGGTTGGTGATCCACCTGCTCTAGTTGAGTCTCCAGACATTGTGAACGCCTAGCAGACTCGTTTTGATGATTACTCAATGGTTCAATGTGCAATGTTGTATGGCTTAGAACCGGGACTTCAAAGACGTTTTGAACGTCATGGAGCATATGATATGTTCCTAGAGTTGAAGTTTATCTTTCAGAAGAATGCCCGGATCGAGAGGTATGAGACCTCCGATAAGTTCTATGCCTGCAAGATGGAGGAGAACGGGTCTGTCAGTGAACACATACTCAAAATGTCTGGGTATTCCACACGTCTAGCTGAATTGGTGATGCCCCTTCCAGCAGAGGCGATCACTGACAGAGTTCTTCAATCATTGCCACCTAGCTACAAGAGCTTCGTGTTGAACTATAACATGCACGGGATGAACAAGTCAGTCGCCGAGCTGTTTGCGATGTTGAAAGTCGCTGATTCTGAGATTCAGAAGGAGCATCAAGTGTTGATGGTCAATAAAACCACTAGTTTCAAGAAGAATGGCAAGGGTAAGAAGGGTAACTCCAAGAAGAGTGGCAAAGCAGTTGCCCCTCCCGTGAAGAAACCCAAGGCTGGAACCAAGCCAGAAACTAAGTGCTTTCATTGCAAGGGAACTGGTCACTGGAAGTGGAACTGCCCCAAGTATTTGGCTGACAAGAAGGCGGCCAACAACAAACAAGGTATATATGATATACATGTTATTGATGTGTACCTTACCAACTCTCGTTGTAGTGCCTGGGTATTTGATACCGGTGCGGTTGCTCACATTTGCAACTCAAAACAGGAACTGCGGAATAGACGGAGGCTGGCAAAGGACAAAGTGACGATGTGCGTGGGAAATGGTTCCAAGGTTGATGTGATCACCGTCGGCACGCTCGCTCTTCGATTACCATCGGGATTAGTGATGAACCTGAATAATTGTTATTTAGTGCCTGCGTTAAGCATGAACATTATATCTGGATCTTGTTTATTGCGAGACGGTTACTCATTTAAATCAGAGAATAATGGTTGTTCTATTTATATGAGTAACTAGCAAGATGGCCCTCGCAAATGCGAGGGCTAGGACTATTATAGTGAATATTTCGTATTTATTTTCTTAGTAGGAGTAATTCCTTTTAAATTGGGTATTGGTGTTGATTTGCTTTAACCGGTAGGTTTGATTTATGTGGTTGCACCATAGTGTTACTGTTGTGGTGTGGGCAACATATTAAAACTATGAAGAATTACTATTTAAAGGTTAAAAACTCTTATGCGAAGAGTACTGGGGCTACATCTTTATTGCATGTAAGATGTTGATTACTTATTTTATCTTTTATACATATTTTATACTCCTATTTACCGCTTTCATTGTAAAATTCACAATATTTTATACACTGGTACATTTTTAAGGTTTTACTTCGATATTTATTCTATACATGAACATATGATTAGGTTGCATTTTTTAGAAAATATGATTAGGTTGCGCATAGATAATAAACAATGTATTATGAAAACATATATAATCATACCGTTTCATGCCATTCAAGTAATATGTTTATATAGTCCGGAGCATAGAGAGCTCAAGAACACCAATCAAATTAACCAACAATTTGCACATTCGCTAGATCAGGTGTTCTTGTTCTCTAGATTAGGTCTCTAGATCTGTTGTTGTATTGTGTATCGCCATATAAAGTGCTCTAACTTTATTCCTATTTGGTCTCCTTGTATGATTGATGCTTGCATTCATAACCGAGTTTTATAAAAGGTAAAAAAGTTAACAAATAAATTGCGAGCACAACCTAAGGCCTTCGGTTGGGCAATTAATTGCGCCAATTCACACGTCCAAAATAATTTATACTCCCTCCATTCCACAATGTAGTGCATATAGATTTTTCTGAAAGTCAAGGTTTGTCAACTTTGACCAAGTTTATAGAGAAAATTGTCTACATCTACACTATCAAGCATGTGCATTATCAAAATATAACTCATGGTGTATCCAATGATGTGCATTTGGTATTCTAGATGTACCTATTTTTCTCTATAAATATGGACAAAGTTTGTAAGGTTTGACTTTAAAAAAAATCTATAGGCACTACATTATGGAACAGAGGGAGTATTAAACAGAGGAATTTGTTATGTTGCCGACGATAGAAATCGTGCAGAGAGCATAAGGTTGTGTGAGGATCATCGACATTCGCTATAAATTTGTAGACCTCCAATTGTCTTCTATTTAGAACTATGACAATATTATAAGTAAAGGTCAATTGCCTTCTATCTAGAGAAAATATTGATATAGGTAAAGGTCAATTGGAGGTCAATAACCGGGTTCTAAATAGAGAAAATTTGTAGACCTCCAATTGTTTATATATTTTCTCTAACTATCTTCCTGTTACCTCAACCCATACTCTTTAATCCAGTCAATGTATGCTATTGCCCACATGGACTTATTATGTCTTGTAATACTTCCAATTTTCATCTAAAAAACTAATTGACCTTTACTATCTTTTCACCCACGTAATATTTTTCCCTCCCATGTAACCAACGAATTTGGCATCAGACCGGTCATCAACACTACTTATTAATGTCGTTATACCACTGCAGTATTGTAGGCAGTTATTCACATGATTAGAAAAACCAAGCAAACGTTATTTGATTCCGAGGAGACATTCTCTTAAATCACAGTAAAGGCTTAGAAATCTTAGAAATATACATACACCTTTTTCTGATTATATTGTATAAAAGAGTTATATTGGACCTCGAGAGTCTTTGAAAGTTTTCCAAAAGGTGTCATATGCACGTATTTATTTTTCTTGTGTTACTAAGGAAACTTTGTCATGCCTTTTTCTCTTATTAGACTGATAGCTTCTTGCATCAACATGGAATTTGTGCAAGTCTATGCCATAGGTGAATTTAGCATGTTTCAATAAGGAGTCTTTCATTATTTTTTTACCTATCTCATAGGTGAATTTAGCATGTTTCCCGATCACCTGGCTTGTATCTACTGGTGAATAATCTAGCACTTCTACCCATAACACATTTTTTAGATCCCTATGCATATATCACACCTTGTCGACCTAGTGTGGTAGGAAACATGTGCCAGGCAAGGAATGTCTAGGTATTCTTGCAGTTCTTTCATGCAAGGTCCTAGCGTACGTGGCGTTTTTTATTTTCTTTTTAGAGATGGAATTTAAAATAGTAAGAGTTTGCAAATCTCTGTATAGATGATGCAAAGGGACAATTCTAAAAAATATACTGAAGGGCAACTCTACCGATAACAACTTTGAGGTTTGTTTGCCACGTCCATACGTGCATGATCGGACCTTGTCGAACGGGATAATATTTACTTTACACATATCATTAAATCTTAGTCATAATTTACACATATAACGGTCCGAATAATTTGAATGACGTATATCAGCATGGTGTCTTGAAAGAAATTCCTATTGTGCTGGTAATGTACCAACGTGGTGTATGATATATTTTTTAAGTAAATATATGTAGCATATAGAAATAATAAAAATAAAAAATCATTTTTTGTGAGTTTTGTAATTAATATGGAAATTTGTGAAGATTTAATATTTCCTATGTCTGCATTGCATTTTCAAGGCCACTACTATTAAATGACAGTATGGTGTGTAGCCTTTCGTAAAATTCTATACTGAATAGAGTTCTGAAACATTTGTATTCCTTTTTGTGTTTTGTACCGGACGGCTATTAGAAATATATTTGTGTGTGTTTATTTATTTTATAATGAACAATGCATATGCACAGATTAACACTCAACTACGTACTCACCAGCAAAGAAAAAAAATCCTCAACCATGTACACCTATTAGTTATTTCATTATACTGTATTTACATCCTATTAGTTTTTATCTTGCCACCACGTACTATTTTTTTGTGGGGGATCTTTGCACCACGTACTACCTAGCTAGCATGTGCAATCCTAGAAAAAAAACAAAAAAAGTTCTTTGTGGAACATGTGTTTATGGATAGGTATTTTCTCAAACAAAGAGTCCTAGTCCTATAAGTTGCATATATATGCAAAAAAAAAGATACCCCACGTATATGTGTTTGTCCATGTCCAGGACGTGTACCTTTTCTATAGAATACTAATATCAATCAGCCGTGTCCGGCAATAATACTAACACACGCGCTGCTCTTCCTTTTTTTAGACGTAAGTATCTTTTACTTTTGCTAGGCAATCTGTACGTGATTCTTTAGGAAACCTGCACGTGTTGTAGTACTTATGCTTTTTTTTCTCAATGAAACACATATCCTATGTTAACGTGACATGCTATTTTTTTCTACATATACATGTCATCCGAGGCCCAGCATGTTGTTACGTAAATTGAACGGTTATGGATTCAAAATTTAATAAGATCCACAAGATCAAGGGCTAGCATTTTCTGATTAACGTGAGAATTTCTAGCATATTCTTTTCTTTTGACCCGTATTTTGCTTTTAGTAGATAATAGATATCTTTTATGGTCATGCACCCAATGTGAGGGGTTTATTCTTATTGAATCTCGATAGTGATGATACACATGTGCATAACATTGATGCCAAAAGATGTAGAGTTGATAATGATAGTACCACTTTCTTGTGGCACTGCCGTTTAGGTCATATTAGTGTAAAACGCATGAAGAAGCTCCATGCTGATGGACTTTTGGAGTCACTTGATTTTGAATCACTTGACACATGTGAACCATGCCTCATGAGCAAGATGACCAAACCGCCGTTCTCTGGAACAATGGAACGGGCAAGTGACTTGTTGGAAATCATACATACTGATGTGTGCGGTCCGATGAGCATTGAGGCGCGCGGTGGATATCGTTATTTTGTCACCTTCACTGATGACTTAAGTAGATATGGGTATATTTACTTAATGAAACACAAGTCTGAAACGTTTGAAAAGTTCAAGCAATTTCAGAGTGAAGTTGAGAATCATCGTAACAAGAAGATTAAATTCCTACGATCTGATCGAGGAGGAGAATATCTGAGTTGTGAGTTTGGTAGTCACTTAAGACAGTGTGGAATTGTTTCACAATTGACACCGCCTGGAACACCATAGCGTAATGGTGTGTCCGAACGTCGTAATCGAACCTTATTGGATATGGTGCGATCTATGATGTCTCTTGCCGATTTGCCACTATCATTTTGGGGTTATGCATTAGAGACAGCTGCATTCACTTTAAATAGGGCACCATCGAAATCCGTTGAGACGACGCCATATGAACTGTGGTTTGGCAAGAAGCCAAAGTTGTCATTTCTTAAAGTTTGGGGATGTGATGCTTATGTCAAAAAGCTTCAGCCTGAAAAGCTGGAACCCAAAGCGGAGAAATGCGTCTTCATAGGATACCCAAAAGAGACAGTTGGGTATACCTTCTATCTCAGATCCGAAGGCAAAGTGTTTGTCGCTAAAAACGGAACATTTCTTGAGAAAGAGTTTCTCTCAAAAGAATTGAGTGGGAGGAAGATAGAACTTGATGAGGTTGTTGCGCAAAAAGATGTTTCTGTAGAGCCTACATCAGTTGAAGAGGAAGTTAATGATGATGATCATGAAGCTTCAGATCAAGTTGCTATCGAACCTCGTAGGTCGACAAGGACGCGTACTGCTCCTGAGTGGTACGGCAACCCTGTCTTAGAGGTCATGTTGTTGGACAACGATGAACCTACGAGCTATGGAGAAGCGATGATGGGCCCGGGTTCCGAGAAATGGTTAGAGGCCATGAAATCCGAGATGGCATCCATGTATGAAAACAAAGTATGGGCTTTGGAAGTATTACCTGAAGGGCGAAAGACCATTCAGAACAAATGGATCTTTAAGAGGAAGACGGACGCGGACGGTAATGTCACCGTCTATAAAGCTCGACTTGTGGCAAAGGGTTTTTCACAAGTTCAAGGAGTTGACTACGATGAGACCTTCTCACCCGTGGCGATGCTTAAGTCCGTCAGAATCATGTTAGCAATAGCTGCCTTTTTCGATTATGAAATTTGGCAGATGGATGTCAAAACAGCGTTCCTTAACGGTTTCCTTAAGGAAGAGTTGTATATGATGCAACCAGAAGGTTTTGTCGATCCAGAGAATGCTGACAAAGTTTGCAACTCCTGCGATCCATTTATGGACTGGTGCAAGCATCTCGGAGTTGGAATCTTTGCTTTGATGAGGTGATCAAAGCGTTCGGGTTTATACAAGTTTACGGAGAAGCTTGTATTTAGAAGAAAGTGAGTGGGAACTCTATAGCGTTTCTAATATTATATGTGGATGACATATTGCTGATTGGAAACAATATAGAAATGTTGGAAAGCGTGAAGGAATATTTGAACAAGAGTTTTTCAATGAAGGACCTAGGAGAAGCTGCTTCCATATTAGGCATCAAGATCTATAGAGATAGATCGAAACGCTTAATAGGACTTTCACAGAGCACATACCTTGACAAAGTTTTGAAGAAGTTCAAAATGGATCAGTCCAAGAAGGGGTTCTTGCGTGTGTTGCAAGGTGTGAAGTTGAGTAAGACTCAATGCCCAGTGACTGCAGAAGATAGAGAAAAGATGAGTGTCGTCCCCTATGCTTCAGCCATAGGCTATATCATGTATGCAATGCTGTGCACAAGACCTGATGTCAGCCTTGCCATAAGTATGGCCGGAAGGTTTCAAAGTGATCCAGGAATGGAACACTGGACGGCGGTCAAGAATATCCTGAAGTACCTGAAAAGGACTAAGGACATGTTTCTCATTTATGGAGGTGATCAAGAGCTCGTCGTAAAGGGTTACGTCGATGCAAGCTTTGACACTGATCCGGATGACTCAAAGTCTCAAAACGGATACATATTTATTCTTAATGGGGGTGCGGTAAGCTAGTGCAGTTCCAAGCAAAGTGTGGTAGCTGATTCTACATGCGAAGCGGAGTACATCGCTGCCTCGGAGGCGGCGAAGCAAGGTGTCTGGATGAAGGAGTTCATGATAGATCTTGGAGTAGTGCCTAGTGCACTAAACCCAATGACCAGACACATAAAGCGACGTTTCAATTCCATCCGCGATTACATCAAGGAGGACGACATAAATATTTGCAAAGTACACACGGATCTGAATGTGGCAGATCCGATGACTAAACCTCTTCCAAGGGCTAAACATGATCAACACCAGAACTGCATGGGTGTTAGATTCATTACAATGTAAATCACATAGTGATGTGAGCTAGATTATTGACTCTAGTGCAAGTGGGAGACTGATGGAAATATGCCCTAGAGGCAATAATAAAAGTAGTTATTATTATATTTCCTTGTTCATGATAATCGTTTATTATCCATGCTATAATTGTATTGATTGGAAACACCAATACATGTGTGGATACATAGACAACACTGTGTCCCTAGTATGCCTCTAGTAGACTAGCTTGTTGATCAAAGATGGTCAAGGTTTCCTAGCCATAGACATGAGATGTCATTTGATAACAGGATCACATCATTGGGAGAATGATGTGATGGACAAGACCCAAACTATGAACGTAGCATATGATCGTGTCAGTTTATTGCTATTGTTTTCTACATGTCAAGTATCTGTTCTTATGACCATGAGATCATGCAACTCACAGACACCGAAGGAATACCTTGTGTGTATAAAACGTCGCAACGTAACTGGGTGACTATAAAGATGCTCTACAGGTATCTCCGAGGGTGTCTGTTGAGTGGGCATGGATCAAGACTGGGATTTGTTACTCCATGTGACGGAGAGGTATCTCAGGGCCCACTCGGTAATACAACATCACAACAAGCCTTGCAAGCAATGTGACTAAAGTGTTAGCCACGGGATCTTGTATTACGGAACGAGTAAAGAGACTTCCTGGTAACGAGATTGAACTAGGTATAGAGATACCGACGATCGAATCTCGGGCAAGTAACATACCGAAGAACAAAGGGAACATCATACGGGATTAACGGAATCCTTGACATAGAGGTTCAAACCGATAAAGATCTTCGTAGAATATGTAGGAACCCATATGGGCATCCAGGTCCCGCTATTGGTTATTGACCGTAGAGGTGTCTTGGTCATGTCTACATAGTTCTCGAACCCGCAGTGTCTGCACACTTATGGTTCGGTGATGTTTCGGTATAGATGAGTTATGTATGTTGGTGACCGAAGGTTGTTCTGAGTCCCGGATGAGATCCGGGACGTCACGAGGAGCTCCGGAATGGTCTGGAGGTAAAGATTGATATATAGAAAGGTGGTGTTTGAACTCCGGAAAAGTTTCGGGCATTTCCGGCAGTGTACCGGGACTGACGAATGGGTTCCAGGGGTCCACCAAGTGGGCCCATCACACCCCAAGTGGGTCGCACGGACCTAAGGGTGGTGCACCAGCCCCTGGTGGGCTGGGCTGCCGGCCCAAGAAGGCCTATGCGGCTGGGCTTGAGGGAAAGGAAAGTCCAAGTGGGGGAAGGGAAGGAATCCTACTAGGAGTAGGATTGGAGGTGGACTCCTCCACCTCCTCCTCTTTGCGGCCGCACCAAAGGGGCAGCCCTAGGGCGCCGGCCTCCCTCCCCTCCCTCCTATATATACTAGAGGGAGAGAGGGCAATAGGACTTCAACCCAAAAGGCCATAGTGCAGCCCTCTCTCCCGATAGATCAAGTCCTCTAGTTTTCAGCAGTGCTTAGGCAAAGCCCTGTTGGAATAGTTCCACCACCGCCGCCGCCGCGCCGTCGCGCTGCCGGAGAACTCATCTACCTCTCCTCTCCCTCTTGCTGGATCAAGAAGGCGGAGATCGTCATCGAGCTGTACATGTGCTGAACACGGAGGTGCCATCCGTTCGGTACTAGATCGTGATTGGATCGTGGGACGCTCGGCGATTTGGATCACGAAGACGTTCGACTACATCAACCGCGTTTCTTAACGCTTCCCGCTTAGTGATCTACAAGGGTATGTAGATCCACTCTCCCTCTCGTAGATGCTCATCACCATGGATAGATCTTGCATGTGCGTAGGAAAAAAATTGTTTCCCATGCAACGTTCCCCAACACATCACCGTCGGCATCGCCCGGGGCAACAACCGGGTCGCCGTGCGCTACGTCCCTCTCATGTTGATCGGTTCGGCCCGGACTTGGCTCAACAGCCTCCCGGTCAGCAGCATCAACACCTGGACGGACTTCGAAGAGGCGTTCGTCCGCTACTTCACCGGCACCTACAAACGCCCCGGCCGCCCCCGTGAGCTCAACATGTGCGTTCAGGGGCTGGAGGAGTCGCTCCGTGACTTCCTCACGCGTTGGACCGAGCTGCGCAACTCCTGTGAGGGCATGCAAGAGGTGCAGGCCATCCAATACTTCACCGATGGCTGCCGAGATGGCACCCTCCTCAAGCACAAGCTCATGTGCTCCGAGCCGACCTCCTTGGCCGAGCTCATGATCAAGGCGGACAATTATGCTAACGCCGACTCATCTATGAGGATCAAGGTCGACGCTCCCGGCAAGGCCATCCAGCCACCAGCACCCCCGCGGCCAGCGGGCGATAGCGGGTCGCAGCAGAACAACAAGCGGAAGGCCGACCAGCCGGATCCCCGCTACGGGAGTAAGCAGGTGGCCACCATCGAGGAAGACCAGCCGGCTGCCCAGGCCCCCAGCCTGCGCCCATGGACTGGCAAGGCCGCCTGGCAGCCTAAGCTCACCTTCGAGCAAATGCTCAACGCTCCCTGCAAGATGCATTCCGGGGCGAAGTCGGCCACACACACGCTCCGGAAGTGCAGCTTCTCCCAGCGGCTGGCCCGGGGCGAGGGCCTTCCGGTCCCTCTGCCTCCGGCTCTTCGCGCACCGGCTCCGGCTCCGGCGCAGCCACCTGCTCCGGCTCCGGCTGCCAACGACGGCCGCCTTCACGACCAGTTCCCCGACCAGGACGGGGCCTACGTCGTCTTCACAAGCGAGGGAACCGACAAGCATTGCCAGCGCCAGCGCCGGCACAAAGTGAACGCCACCGTCCCCTCGGTCCCCCAGTTCATGCACTGGTCCGAACGGCCGATTACCTGGAGCCGGGCGGACCACCCGGCGGTGATGCCAAACCCTGGCAGCTATGCCCTTGTCCTCGATCCCACCATTGCATCCGAGAGGCTCACCTGCCGCTTCTCACGGGTGCTGGTCGACGGGGGCAGCAGCATCAACATCCTGTACCGCGACACACTGCTCAAACTAGGGCTCAAGGAGAAAGACCTGCAGCCGAGCCAGGCGGTTTTCCATGGCATTGTGCCGGGAAAATCCTGCACCCCCATCGGCAAAATCCGGCTCGACGTCCTCTTTGGCAACAAGAGCCACTTCCGTCGTGAGCCGGTATGGTTCGAGGTGGTGGACCTCAATAGTCCCTACCACGCGCTGCTGGGCAGGCCGGCCCTCGTCAAGTTCATGGCGGTACCCCATTATGCCTACCTCAAGCTCAAGATGCCGGGCCCCAAGGGCATCATCACCGTCGACAGCGACTACAAAAAGTCGACCGAGTGCGCATGCGATAGCAGCCGGCTGGCCGAGGCCCTGGAAATAGCGAAGGAGAGGCAGCAGCTCGACCGGCTCGTGTCTCACGCCTCTGATCAGCCGGCCGTGCCGGCTCCTCTGTCCCAGTCGACCAGCGAGGCGTCATTCTAGCCGTCCAAGGAAACCAAGCAGGTGCCACTCGACCCGGCCAACCCCAAGCAGTGCGTCACCATCGGCGCCCACCTCAACAGCAAATAGGAAGGCAAGCTCCTTGACTTCCTCCGTGAGAATCGGGACATCTTTGCATGGTCTCCAAAAGACATGTCGGGTGTTCCGAGGAAGTACGCCCAGCACAAACTTCATGTGCGTGCGGATGCCAAGCCGGTCAACCAACCCCTGCGCCATTTCTCCGAGGAGAAGTGGCGTACTATAGGAGAAGATATCGCCCGGCTGCTCGCAGCCGGCTTCATCATGGAAGTGTTCCACCCGGACTGGCTGCCCAACCCAGTCCTGGTGCTGAAGAAGAACAAGACCTGGCGCATGTGTATTGACTACACCAGCCTGAACAAGGCATGTCCCAAGGACCCTTTCGCCCTGCCCCGGATCGATCAAGTCATAAACTCCACGGCCGGCTGTGATTTGCTGTCCTTCTTGGACGCATATTCCGGCTACCACTAGATCAAGCTGGACCCAGCCGACCGGCTGAAGACCTCCTTCATCACCCCTTTCGGGGCCTATTGCTACATCACCATGTCCTTCGGCCTGAAGAATGCGGGCGCTACCTTCCAGCGCTACATGCAGAAATGCCTCCTGCCCCAGATGGGCAAGAACGTCCACGTCTACGTGGATGACATCGTCGTCAAAACCAAGAAGCATTTTAGCCTCCTCGACGACCTCCGAGAGACCTTTGCCAACTTGCGTGAGTACAAGATCAAGCTCAATCCAGAGAAATGTGTTTTCGACGTACCAGCCGGCCAGCTCCTGGGTTTCTTCGTGTCCACCCGCGGCATCGAAGCCAACCCAGAGAAAATCAGAGCCATCGAGCGCATGCACAAGCCGGCCAAGCTCCGCGACGTCCAGAAGTTTGCTGGCTGCCTTGCCTCGCTCAGCCGGTTCGTCAGCCGGCTGGGCGAGAAGTCCCTACCCCTCTACCAGCTCATGAGGAAGACGCCAAAATTCAAGTGGACCGACCAGCCGGATGAGGCGTTCCGCGACCTTAAGCGCGCGCCCTCCAGGGCCCCCGTCCTAGTGGCGCCAACTGAGAAGGATCCGATGCTCGCGTACATCGCGGCGACCACCCGCGTGATCAGCGTCGTTCTGGTGGTGGAGCGGACAGAGGAGGGCAAAGCACTACCGGTCCAACGCCCCGTCTACTACCTCAGCGAGGTCCTCTCCGCCTCCAAGCAGAACTACCCCCACTACCAAGAAGGTCAAGCAGTACTTCCAGGAGCACGGCACCGTGGTGAGCACGGCGCCGCTCGGCGAGATCATGAGCGGCCAGGACGCCATCGGCCGAATCGCCAAGTGGGCCATCGCCCTCGCCGACTATGAGATTCGGTACGAGCCGCGCACCGCCATCAAGTCGCAGACGGTGGATGACTTCCTTATCGACTGGGCCAAGACCCAGTTCGTTCCTCCTCCCCCGGATTCCACACATTGGCGCATGCACTTTGACGGCTCGAAGATGCGAACCGGCCTGGGAGCCGGCATCGTATTGTCATCCCCAAAGGGGGACCAGCTCAAGTATGCGCTCCAGATCCTCTTCGCCGCCTCCAACAATGTGGCCGAGTACGAGGCGCTCGTCCACGGCCTCCGGCTCGCCAAGGAAATCGGGATCCGGCGCATCCTCTGTTTCGGCGACTCCGACCTCGTGGTGCAATAGGTCTCTGGCGAATGGGACGCCAGGGATGCCAACATGGCCAGCTATCGCTTCCTCATCCAGCAGCTCACCGGCTCCTTCGAGGGTTGTGAGTTCCACCATGTCCCCCGGACGGACAACGAGGCGGCCGATACGTTGGCAAAGATCGGCTCCACCCGGCAGGCCATCCCAGCCTATGTTTCCCTTGAACGGCTCCTCAAGCCATCGATCAAGCCCTCCGCTGAATCAGAATCTATTTTCGTGCCGACTAACGCTGCCGGCTCTTCACCAGGCCCGGCAGCTCCACCAACGTCACCAACCCCGGCTGCCGTGTCGGTCCCGTCGGCTCCGACATCCGACACCCCCGCGGCGGCCGGCTCCGGCTCCACGGCCATCGTGATGACGATCAACGCCTCCCCCACCCCCGTCTCAGTCACGGGGACTGACGAGCAGGTCCCGGGGACTAGCGAGCCAGCCCCAGGGAATGACGAGCCAGATCCGGGGGCTCCGGCTGCCCCTGGCCTTCCACTCGATCTCGAGCCGGCTCACGTCTGGGCCCCCTCGTGGGCCCAGCCCATTCTGGTTTTCCTCTTGCGCGGCGAACTCCCCCCTGATGAGGCCACAGCAAGGCAAATCCAGCGCCGGGCCCCGGCCTACAGCATCATCAACCGAGAGCTGGTCCATCGCACCACAACCGGCGTGTTCCAACGCTGCGTCGAGCCAGAAAAAGGTTAGGAAATCCTCCGCGACATCCACCAGGGCGAGTGTGGGCATCACGCCGCCTCCAGAACCCTGGTGGCCAAGGCGTTCCGCCACGGTTTCTACTGGCCAACGGCTTTGCAAGAGGCGAAGCGGCTGGTCGACAAATGCGAGGGGCGCCAACGCTTCAGCACGCAGAGCCACCTGCCGGCAACAGCCCTCCAGACCATCCCACTCTCGTGGCCCTTTGCCATCTGGGGGATGGACATGGTGGGGCCTTTCAAGACCGCGCGGGGTGGCATGACGCATCTACTGGTGGCTGTCGACAAGTTCACCAAGTGGATCGAAGCCAGGCCCATCAAGAAGCTGGACGGCCCCACGGCCGTCCAGTTCATCAAGGACATCACGGTCCGCTACGGCATCCCCCACAGCATCATCACCGACAATGGCACAAATTTCGCCAAAGGCGCAATGGCGCATTTTTGCTCCCAGGAGGGCATCCAGCTCGACCTCGCTTCAGTGGCCCACCCGCAGTCAAACGGCCAGGCAGAGAGGGCAAACGACCTGATCCTGGCCGACCTCAAGCCCCGGCTGGTGGAACCACTCGTGTGATCGGCCGGCTGCTGGATCGATGAGCTACCGGCTGTCCTCTGGAGCCTCAGGACCACGCCCAACCGGTCAACCGGCTACACCCCTTTCTTTCTCGTATACGGGTCCGAGGCGGTCATCCCCATGGACATCGAGTTCGACTCGCCTCGAGTCACCCTGTATACGGAGAAGGACGCAAAGGAGGCGAGAGAAGATGGCGTTGTCCTACTCGAAGAAGCACGCGAGCTGGCCCTGAGCCGGATGGCCATCTACCAGCAGAAGCTCCGGCACTACCACAGCAAGCGGATCCGGCCCCTCTCCTTCCGCGAAGGAGACCTGGTGCTCAGGCGGATCCAGCGAACCACCGGCCAGCACAAACTGTCCTCCCCATGGGAGGGCCCGTTCATCATCAGCAAGGCGCTACACAACAACGCGTACTATCTGATAGACGCCCAGAAGTCGCAGAAGCGGAAAAGAGACGCCTCCGGCGAGGAGACGAAGCGCCCGTGGAACGCGGCGCTCCTTCGTCCGTTCTACTGCTAGAAAGAACCAGTGTATGTATGTATCTTCCCTCCTGTTGGAACTTAATGAATGCAATGGGTGTCCCAAGCCGGCACCCGGGGCACGCCCCTTTTCAATTCCATCAAGGCATGTCATTTCTTAAGCAAAGCACCCTGGCCCGGCTCCCTGGGCCCGGGGGCTCGCCGGCTCTTCTCCAAGATGGTCAAGTAGTGTGAACAAGCAATCTCCCCCCCTGCCCAGTTACAGACCGGCCACCGGCTGTCCGGCTGGCAGGACTCTGGGATGGGAAGAAACTTACGACACGAACGCCGCCTGAAGAGTAGTAGCCGGTTAGGCCCAACCAGACCATTTTTTTCTCTAGGATCCGGCCTCTGGCGGCTCGCCCCAGCTCTAGCCGGACGACTCTAAGGCCTGCACGGTTTCCCCAAGGACGATGCCCCATCCCTGCCCAGTCCGGCTCCCGGTTGGCTGGCAGGCGGGGCGGAAGCCAAAAGGAACCGTTGCGTGAGATACGAGTCGAAAGGTAAAAAGCAAAGGTTGAGCCGGCACGCAAATACTTCAAATTTCAAGCAAACTTATAGACAAAGGGTCAAGGCCACAGGCCGAAGATTCTTTACAATACACCCCCAGTGGGTGGAAATGCATTCTAACAAGTCTTAGAGCAAAAGATAAAAGACACAATAAGCGCGGGGCCACTTAGGTCTTCGGTGCACCGCCAGCCGGCTCGACAGACTGCCCTGGGGCAGCCACCACCTTTGGATCTGCCTCCATGGCCTCCGTGGCCTCGGTGTCACTGCCGGTGTTGGAGGCGATGCTCTTGTCGGCAACCTCCTCATCCTCGGGCCCTTGGGGAATGCCGAAGGAGTGTTGGAAATACGCCCTAGAGGCAATAATAATTTAGTTATTATCATATTTCCTTGTCCATGATAATCGTTTATTATCCATGCTATAATTGTATTGATTGGAAACTCAAATACATGTGTGGGTACATAGACAACACTGTGTCCCTAGTATGCCTCTAGTAGACTAGCTCGTTGATAATGGGATCACATCATTAGGAGAATGATGTGATGGACAAGACCCAAACTATAAACATAGCATATGATCGTGTCAGTTTATTGCTATAGTTTTCTGCATGTCAAGTATGTGTTCCTATGACCATGAGATCATGCAACTCACAGACACCGGAGGAATACCTTGTGTGTATCAAATGTCACAACGTAACTGGGTGACTATAAAGATGCTATACATGTATCTCCGAGGGTGTCTGTTGAGTTGGCATGGATCGAGACTGGGATTTGTTACTCCGTGTGACGGAGGGGTATCTCAGGGCCCACTCGGTAATACAACATCACAATGAGCCTTGCAAGCAAAGTGACTAAAGAGTTAGCCACAGGATCTTGTATTACGGAATGAGTAAAGAGACTTGCCGGTAACGAGATTGAACTAGGTATGGAGATACCGACGATCGAATCTCGGGCAAGTAACATACCGATAAACAAAGGGAACAATGTACGGGATTAACTGAATCCTTGACATAGAGGTTCAACCGATAAAGATCTTCGTAGAATATGTAGGAACCAATATGGGCATCCAGGTCCTGCTATTGGTTATTGACCGTAGAGGTGTCTCGGTCATGTCTGCATAGTTCTCGAACCAGCGGGGTCTACACACTTAACGTTTGGTGACGATATAAGTATAGTTGAGTTGGTATGTTGGTGACCGAAGGTTGTTCGGAGTCCCGGATGAGATCCCGGACATGACGAAGAGCTCCGGTATAGTCCGGAGGTAAAGATTGATATATGGGATAATAGTGTTTGGTCTCCGGAAGTGTTCCGGAATTCACCGGAAGGGGTTTCGGATGTTTCCTGAAATGTTCGGGTACAAGAACACTTTATTTGGGCCAAGGGGTAAAGCCCACAAGGCTTTAAGGAAGGTGCAAAAGGAGTTTTGCGGAGGCCAGGGGCCAGACGCCAGGAACCCTGGCGTCTGGGGCCAGACGCGGAGGACCCTGGCGTCTGGTCCTAGAGTCCGAGGAGGACTCTTGCCTTGCGGGCCAAACCGACTTTGAGGAGGCTCTTTCTCCAAGTTTCGACCCCAGGGCACAACATATAAATAGAGGGGCAGGGCTAGCACCCGGAACACATCAAGATTTCCTCAAGCCGTGTGCCAGCAACCCCGCCCCTCTAGTTTATCCTCCGTCATATATTCCGTTGTGCTTGGCGAAGCCCTGCGGAGATTGTTCTTCACCACCACCGTCACCACGTCGTCGTGCTACCGGAACCCATCGAATACTTAGCCCCTCTTGCTGGATCAAGAAGGCAAGGACGTCATCAAGTTGTACGTGTGTTGAACACGGAGGTGCCGTCCGTTCGGCACTAGATCATGATTGGATCGCGGGACGACTTGCGATTTGGATCGCGAAGACGTTCGACTACATCAACCGCATTTCTTAACGCTTCCGCTTAGCGATCTACAAGGGTATGTGGATCCGATCTCTCCTCTCGTAGATGCTCATCTCCTAGATTGATCTTGGTGAAGCGTAGGAAATTTTTTGTTTCCCATGCAACGTTCCCCAACAGTGGCATCATGAGCTAGGTCTACGCATAGATGAGATAACGAGTAGAACACAAAGGAGTTTGTGGGCGTTGATATTCAGATTGCTTCCCTCCTTAGTCTTATCTTGATTCGGTGGTATTGTGGGATGAAGCGGCCCGGACCAACCTTACTCGTACGCTTACGAGAGACCGGTTCCATCAACTGACATGTGACTTTGTTGCATAAAGATGGCTGGCGGGTGTCTGTCTATCTCACTTTAGTTGGATCGGATTCGACAAAGGCGGTCCTTGAGAAGGTTAAATAGCAATTTGTGTATCACTGTTGTGGTTTTGCGTAGGTAGGAATCTTTCTTTCTAGATACCCATAGCAGCCACATAAAACATGCAACAACAATTAGAGGACGTCTAACTTGTTTTTGTAGGGTATGTTGTGACGTGATATGGCCAATTACATGATGAGATATATGTGATGTATGAGATGATCATGTTTTGTATAGAATATCATGACTTGCATGTCGATGAGTACGGCAACCGGCAGGAGCCATAGGGTTGTCTTTAATTTATTTTCGCCGTTTTGCTTTACTTTATCTCTATGAGTTAGCAATAGTCGTAGAAGCAACAGTTGGCGCGACAACCTCATGGCGACACGTTGATGGAGATCAAGATGATGGAGATCATGGTGTCATGCCTGTGACGATGGAGATCATGCCGGTGCTTTGGAGATGGAGATCAAAAGCACAAGTTCATGGCCATATCATGTCACTTATGATTTGCATGTGATGTTAATCCTTTTATGCATCTTATTTTGCTTAGGACGACGGTAGCATTATAAGGTGATCCCTCACTAAAATTTCAAGATAAAATTGTGTTCTCCCCGAGTGTGCACCGTTGCAAAAGTTCATCGTTTCGAGACACCAAGTGATGATTGGGTGTGATAGACTCTACGTTCACATACAACGGGTGCAAGCCAGTGTTCACGTGCGGAACACTTGGGTTAAACTTGACGGGCCTAGCATGTACATACATGGCCTCAGAACACAAGAGACCGAAAGGTCAAACATGAGTCATATAGTAGATATGATCAACATGAAGATGTTCACCATTGAAACCACCTCATCTCACGTGATGATCGGACTTGGGTTGGTGAATTTGGATCATGTGACACTCAAATGACCAGAGGGATGTCAATTTGAGTGGGACTTTTTAAGTAATATGATTAACTAAACTCATTATCATGAACATAGTCAAAATGTGTTTGCAAATTATGTTGTAGATTAATAGCTCGCGCTGTAGCTCCCTTGAATTTTTATATGTTCCTAGAGAAATAGAGTTGAAAGATGATGGTAGCAATAATGCGGACTGGGTCCGTGATCTGAGGATTATCCTCATTGCTGCACAGAAGGCTTATGTCCTTAATGCACCGTTCGGTGAACCACCCCCCTCATGCGCCGTCTGTAGATGTTGTGAACATCTGACAGGCACGTTCTGATGACTACTTGATAGTTCAGTGCGTCATGCATTACGGCTTAGAATTGAGGCTCCAAAACGTTTGGAACGTCACGGAACATATGAGATGTTCTAAGAGCTGAAATTGGGATCTCAGGCTTGTGCCCGTGTTGAGAGGTATGAGACCTCCAACAAGATTCTTTGCCTGCAAGATGAAGGAGAATAGCTCAATCGGTGAGCATGTGCTGAGATTGTCTGGGTGCTACAATCGCTTGAATCGAGTGGGAGTTGAACTCCCAGATAAGATAGTGATTGATATAGTTCTCCAAGTCACTGCCACTAAGCTACTATAAGTTTCGTGATGAACTATAAAATGCCAGGGATGGAAATAATGATCCCCGAGCTATTCGCGATGTTTGACACCGCGAAGGTAGAAATCAAGAAGGAGCATCAAGTGTTGATGGTTAGTAAAACCACTAGTTTCGAGAAAGTCAAGGGCAAGGAGGGATACTTCATGGATGGCAAGCCAGTTGCTGCTTCAGTAAAGAAACCCAAGCTTGAACCCAAACCCGAGACTGAGTGCTTCTATTATGAGGAGAACGGTCACTGAAGCGGAACTGCCCTAGATACTTGGTAGATAAGAAGGCTGGCAACGTCAACAGAAGTATATTTAATATATGTTTTATTCATGTGTACCTTGCTATTACTCCTAGTAGCACCTGGGTATTAGATACCGGTTCAGTTGTTAATGTTGGTAACTCGAAATAAAAGCTACGGAATAAACGGAGACTAGCTAAGGGCGAGGTGACGATGTGTGTTGGAAGTGTTTCCAAGGTTGATGTGATCACCATCGCACGCTCTCTCTACCTTCGGGATTAGTGATGAACCTAAATAAATGTTATTTGGTGTTTGCATTGAGCATAAACGTGATTAGATCGTGTCTATTGCAATACGGTTATTCATTTAAATTAGAGAATAATGGTTATTCTGTTTACATGAATAATACCTTCAATGGTCATGCACCCAATGTGAATGGTTCATTGAATCTCGATCGTAGTGTTACACATGTTCATAATATCGATGCCAAAAGATGCAAAGTTAATAATGAAAGTACCACATACTTGTGGCACTGCAGCTAAAGGTCATATTGGTGTAAAACGCATGCAGAAACTCCATGCTGATGGATCTTTGGACTCACTCGATTTCGAATTGGTTGAGACATGCGGACCATGCCTCTTGGGCAAGATGACTAAAACCCCATTTTCCGACTTAATGGAGCGGGCAAGTGACTTATTGGAAATGATACATGTTGATGTATGCGGTCCAATTAATGTTGAAGCGTGTGGTGGATATGGCTATTTTCTTACCTTCACTGATGATTTGAGTAGATATGGGGATATTTACTTAATGAAACACAAGTCTGAAATGTTTGAAAAGTTCAAACAAATTCAGAGTGAAGTTTGAGATCATCGTGACAAGAAGATAAAATGTCTACGATATGATCGTGGAGGTAAATATCTGAGTTACGAGTTTGGTATGTAACTTAAGACAATGTGGAAATTGTTTCACAACTTACGCCACCTGGAACACCATAGTGTGATGGTGTGTCCGAACGTCGTAGTCGTGCTCTATTCGATATGGTGCGTACTATGATGTCTCTTATCGTTTTGCCACTATCGTTTTTGGGGTTATGCATTAGAGACAACTACATTAACTTTAAATTAGGGCACCATCTAAGTCCGTTGAGATGACACCGTATGAATTTTGGTTTGGCAGAAACCTAAGCTGTCATTTCTCAGAGTTTGGGAATGCGACGCTTGTGTCTGATAAGCTCGAGCCCAAAGTGGAAAGGTGCATCTTCATAGGATACCCTAAGGAAACAGTTGGGTATACCTTCTATCTCAGATCCAAGGGCAAAGTCTTTGTTGCTAAAAACGGGTCCTTTCTCGAGAAAGAGTTTCTCTCGAAAGAATTGAGTGGCAGGAAGATAGAGCTTCATGAGGTTGTTGAACCTTTGTTTCAACCAGAGAGTAGCGCAGCGCAGAAAGTTGTTTCTGTGGAGCCTACGTTAGTTGAAGAGGAAGTTAATGATGATGATCATGAAGCTTCGGATCAAGTTACTTTCAAACCTCATAGGTCGACAAGGACGCGTACTGCTCCTGAGTGGTACGGCAACCCTGTCTTAGAGGTCATGTTGTTGGACAAAGATGAACCTACGAGCTATGGAGAAGCGATGATGGGCCCGGATTCCGAGAATGGTTAGAGGCCATGAAATCCGAGATGGGATCCATGTATGAAAACAAAGTATGGGCTTTGGAAGTATTACCTGAAGGGCGAAAGGCCATTCAGAACAAATGGATCTTTAAAAAGAAGACGGACGCGGACGGTAATGTCACCGTCTATAAAGCTCGACTTGTGGCAAAGGGTTTTTCACAAGTTCAAGGAGTTGACTACGATGAGACTTTCTCACCCGTAGCAATTCTAAAGTCTGTTGGAATTATGTTAGCAGTTGCTGCATTTTTCGATTATGAAATCTGGCAGATGGATGTCAAAACATTGTTTTCTTAACGGTTTCCTTGAGGAAAGGTTGTATGTGATACAACCGCAAGGTTTTGTCAGTCCAAAGGATGCTAAAATGTATGCAAGCTCCAGCGATCCTTCTATGGACTGGAGCGAGCATCTCGGAGTTGGAATATATGCTTTGATGAGATGATCAAAGTTTTTGGGTCTATACAAAGTTTATGAGAAACATGTATTTACAATAAAGTGAGTGGGAGCACTATAGAATTTCTGATAAGTATAAGTGGATGACATATTGTTGATCGGAAATGATGTAGAATTTCTGAAAAGCGTAAAGGGTTGTTTGAAAAGCAGTTTTTCAAAGGAAAACCTAGAATGAAGCTACTTAAATATTGGGCATCAGGATCTATAGAGATAGATCAAGACGTCTGATAAAACTTTCAATGAGTACATACCTTGACAAGATTTTGAAAGAGTTCAAAATGGATCAGTCAAAGAAAGAGTTCTTGCCTGATTTGTAAGGTGTGGAGTTGAGTGAGACTCAAAGCTCGACCACGGCAGAAGAAAGAGAAAGGACGAAGGACTTCCCCTATGCCTTATCCATCGGCTCTATATAGTATGCCATGCTGTGTACCGCACCTGGTGTGTGACTTGCCATGAGTCTGTCAAGGGGTACGAGAGTGGTCCAGGAGTGGATCACTGGACAGCGGTCAAGATTATCCTTAGTAACTAGAGGACTAAGGAAATGTTTCTCGATTATGGAGGTGATAAAGAGTTCGTCATAAAGGGTAACGTCGATGCAAGCTTTGACACCTATCCGGATGACTCTGAGTAGCAATCCGGATACGTATAGTGGAGCAGTCATTTGGAATAGCTCCAAGTGGAGCGGGGTAGCATCTGCAGTATGACATATAGATTTGCAAAGAACACATGGATCTGAATGTTGCAGACCGTTGACTAGAACCTCTCTTACATACAAAACATGATCGAACCCCAGAACTCATTGGGTGTTAGATTCATTACAATGTTAATCACATGGTGATGTGAGCTAGATTATTGACTCTAGTGCAAGTGGGAGACTATTGGAAATATGCCCTAGAGGCAATAATAATTTAGTTATTATCATATATCCTTGTTCATGATAATCATTTATTATCCATGCCATAATTGTATTGATTGGAAACTCAAATACATGTGTGGGTACATAGACAACACTGTGTCCCTAGTATGCCTCTAGTAGACTAGCTCGTTGATCAAAGATGGTCAAGGTTTCCTAGCCATAGACATGAGATGTCATTTAATAACGGGATCACATCTTTAGGAGAATGATGTGATGGACAAGACCCAAACTATAAACATAGCATATGATCGTGTCAGTTTATTTCTATAGTTTTCTACATGTCAAGTATCTGTTCCTATGACCATGAGATCATGCAACTCACTGACACCGGAGGAATACCTTGTGTGTATCAAATGTCACAACGTAACTGGATGACTATAAAGATGCTCTACAAATATCTCCGAGGGTGTCTATTGAGTTGGCATGGATCGAGACTGGGATTTGTTACTCCGTGTGACGGAGGGGTATCTCAGGGCCCACTCGGTAATACAACATCACAATGAACCTTGCAAGCAAAGTGACTAAAGAGTTAGCCACAGGATCTTGTATTACGGAACGAGTAAAGAGACTTTCCGGTAACGAGATTGAACTAGGTATGGAGATACCGACGATCGAATCTTGGGCAAGTAACATACCGATAAACAAAGGGAACAGCGTATGGGATTAACTGAATCCTTGACATAGAGGTTCAACCGATAAAGGTCTTCGTAGAATATGTAGGAACCAATATGGGCATCCAGGTCCCGCTATTGGTTATTGACTGTAGAGGTGTCTCGGTCATGTCTGCATAGTTCTCGAACCCGCAGGGTCTACACACTTAATGTTTGGTGACGATATAAGTATAGTTGAGTTGTTATGTTGGTGACCGAAGGTTGTTCGGAGTCCCGGATGATATCCCGGACATGACGAGGAGCTCCGGAATAGTCCGGAGGTAAAGATTGATATATGGGATAATAGTGTTTGGTCTCCGGAAGGGTTCCGGAATTCACCGGAAGGGGTTTCGGATGTTTCCCGAAATGTTCGGGTACGAAAACACTTTATTTGGGCCAAGGGGTAAACCCACAAGGCTTTAAGGAAGGTGCAAAAGGAGTTTTGCGGAGGCCAGGGGCCAGACGCCAGGAACCTGGTTCCTGGGGCCAAACGCGGAGGACCCTGGCGTGTGGTCCTGGAGTCCGAGGAGGACTCTTGCCTTGCGGGCCAAACCGACTTTGAGGAGGCTCTTTCTCCAAGTTTCGACCCCAGGGCTCAACATATAAACAGTGGGGCAGGGCTAGCACCCGGAACACATCAAGATTTCCCCAAGCCGTGTGCCGGTAACCCCGCCCCTCTAGTTTATCCTCTGTCATAGTTTCCGTTGTGTTTGGCGAAGCCCTGCGGAGATTGTTCTTCACCACCACCGTCACCACGTCGTCGTGCTGCCGGAACTCATCGACTACTTCGCCCCTCTTGCTGGATCAAGAAGGCGAGGACGTCATGAAGTTGTACGTGTGTTGAACGCGGAGGTGCCGGCCGTTCGGCACTAGATCATGATTGGATCGCGGGACGACTTGCGATTTGGATCGCGAAGACGTTCGACTACATCAACCACGTTTCTTAACGCTTCCGCTTAGCGATCTACAAGGGTATGTGGATCCGATCTCTCCTCTTGTAGATGCTCATCTCCTAGATTGATCTTGGTGAAGCATAGGAAATTTTTTGTTTCCCATGCAACGTTCCCCAACAAGGAGTACTCGGCAACCGGCTCGCCATCGTCGCCAAGCGCCGGCAGGAACTCGTCCGGGTCGACGTACAAGGCCAGCTTGTTGGCCCGACGGACGAGGGTCCCTTCGCGAGCAACCCGCTCTGCCTCGGGAACCTCGCACATCCTGGCTAGCCGGCCCATGTTGACGCCGCGGTACCACGACGTGACGAACCGAAGGGCCATCTGCGCCCGGGAGCGGGCCGCCGAAGCCTTCCAGGCCTCACGCCACGCCACCGCGTGCTCCAGCCACAGCACCACGCGGCCGCCCGGGATCTCGCGACCCGGCCAGAGGGCCGAAATAACCTCCAAGCCGGCCGCGTTGAGCCGGTCCATGCAGCGTTGCAGAAAAATCAGCCAGTTCTCAATAGTCAGCCCAAACTCTGGCAAGTCCCAGCCAGCGTGCGCCTCAATCTCCTGCCCGCGCTGCCGCAAGCACTCCCGATGCTCCGCCACGACCTGCACGGCACGGCGCTGAGTATCCGGAAACCGATCTAAGGAGAGGGAAGAATCAGAAAATGGGTCGAAACAGCCGGCAAAGGAAGAAAACTTAAAGGCAAGAAGCTCACGCTGAAAGGCTTCGTCCAGCTCAATTGCAAACTGAAGGCCCAAGCTCCGCTCCCTCTCTTCTGCCTCCTCCGCCTGGGCGAGGGCGACTTCAGGCCTCTCAAGCTCACCCCCGAGGCGAGTCACCTCGTCCTACAGGACGGTGGCCCGCTGGTTGGCGTCGGCCGCCTGCTTCACGGCCTCCTCCCGGGCCGCCACTTCCTTCTGCAGCTCCGTGGTAAGGCGCTCCTGCGCCGCCCGACCATCAACGACCAGGCCGCACAGCCGGTCCCTCTCTGACGTGACCGCCTGGAGTTCCCCCTCCAGCCGGTCCCATTCGAAGGCCACCTCGTCCCTCTTCTGCCGAATAGGGGTTAGGACGTCCAGTTCCTCTACAAAAAGCCCAACCCAAGTTACTTAAAGAACGAAAGACTCTAGCCGACTGCCGAGCAACCGGCCCGACTCTCGGGGGCTACACCCAGTGGGTGCGCTCGTGCGCCCCCACTGGAACAAGCGTACCTCGCGTCTTCCTTAGTTCCTCCTGAACCTGGTAGTAGTCGACCTTGCCTCGGTTGTGGATGGCGACTGCCTTGTCAAAAAGCGCCTGCCGCTTGGCGTTTTCAGCCTACTCCACGCTAGGAGATGAAAAAAGTTAGACAGTGAAAAAAGTAGATCCGGCCTGGCTGCCACGCGGCCGCGCAGCCGGCCCAAATCTCAGGGGCTACAACCAGTGGGTGCGCTCGCGCGCCCCCACTGAAAATTCAACGAAGGCTGAAGAATCTCACCTCCACCGCCTCCTCCACGCGCCGAAAGTTGCTTTCGGCGGCCTCGGCAAACCTGGCCAGCCCCTCGCGGTAGTGCGCCATGATGCGGCCCGGCTCCCTAGGCACAAGGGCCTGGCTGCCGATTGGCGGGGGTGGGGCGGCTGGGCCTCGGGCCAACGCCTTCCAGTCCCGGAGTATGTCGAGCATGCTCTGAGGGAGTCCTGGATTAAGGGGTCCTCGGGAGGCCGACCTATTTCCTATTGGCCGGACTGTATGGGCCGTTCGCCGGACACTGGATGGATCGAGGGTCTTGTCTCCAGGATGGAAGCCTCAAGGATCGTGGCGTGTCCTCCAAGTTTAAAGTAGTGAATAGGCATGTTTATCCCTTCGACGTGTAACCGACCATGTGTAAACCCTAGGTACCCTCGGCGTCTATATAAGCCGAAGGGTTTTAGGTTGTAGGCCAACAGAAATCATCTAGGGTTTTAGCTACTTGATCTCGTGGTAGATCAACTCTGTAATCCTCATATCATCAATATAATCAAGCAGGACGTAGGGTATTACCTCCATAGGAGGGCCCGAACCTAGGTAAAACCTTGTCCCCTTCGTCTCTTGTTACCATCGATCCAAGTCTCACAGCTCGGGACCCCCTACCTGAGATCCGCCGGTTTTGACACCGACATTGGTGCTTTCATTGAGAGTTCCGCTGTGATCACCAGAAGGAATCGATGGCTCGCCTTGTCATCAACGAAGACGTCCATAACCCGGGCGCTTTCGTCCCCGGACAGATCTTCGCTTTCGGCAGCGTTGTGCTGCACGCCGACCCGACCGGCCATCTAGGCCGTATCGGAAGCTTCGCCCCTGATCAAGAGGTCAGATTCGGGAACTTAGAGTTCTCCGTAGATTCTCGGGGCGATCTGTCGCTAACCGGGCTTGCAGTCTCACCTGCTATGCTTGAAGACTCCGAGGCTTTAACCTCAGATCCATCTTCCGGCCCCGCCCACGGGATCTACCTGGGCGAGGGCCCGCCTCTTAGTCCGGATCCGGTCATAGTGCCCGACGTCCGGACATCTGTTCTTGCCGAACACTCTCCCCGCGCGGACGCATCAGAGGTTCACTCCGGAAGCTCTGGGCATGCCGACCCGATCGAGCTCTCGATACTCAACGAGGCTCTAGATCGGATCTCGTCGATGAAGATTGCCGACGACACCACCCCGATCTGTTCGCAGATCGGGCTCCAGACGGGTCAGGGCGAATTTTTTGTCCCACCCACCACCCACTTAGTAGCCACTGTCGAGGATTTAACCGACATGCTGGACTTTGCCTCCGAGGAGGCAGATTACATGGATGAGGAGGATCACGCCCTCGCCCCTGTTAACACCGGGCGATGGACCGCCACCTCCACATACGACGTCTACATGGTGGACACTCCAAGAAACAATGGCGACAAATCGGATGACGCGCCATCAAGGCAGCGAAAGCCGCATAAACGGTCAAAAGGAAAAAAGGGAAGAAAGGCTACCAATGGAACCGGAGACGGAGATACCCCAGAAGACCTCGGTGATCCCGAAAACCCCGAACACCCGCTAGAGGGTCAGGAGAGGCCCGAAGACCGTCGTAACCCCGATGATCCAGATGATCCCGAGGACGACGACTACCTCCGCTCTATCGAGGGGGAGGACAATGCGAAAGCCGATGACTTCGCCATCCCCGACAATCCTGCTAACCATGAACTGTTCAGGCAACATCTCATATCCACGGCCCGCAGCCTGAAAGCAAAAGAGCGGCAGCTCAAAGCCGAACAAGACGACCTCAACGACCGATGGACGAGAGTCCTCTCAGCTGAGGAAGGATACGGCACCGGTCTATTGGACCAACCCAGGAGCTACCCACGCAGAAGGCTGCTGCCACAATTCGATGACGATCTCACTGATACGCCGTCTCCCAAGCACACCCAATACAACAAGCCAGACCGCCCCCCTCGAGGACAAGATAGGACGGCTGACAACACCGGCTATAGGCCGACGATACCCCGAAGACGGGGAAAAGAGCCACTAGAGACCGATGACAGGTTTGACCTGCGACACAAACTGGACGATAGAGCAGGTCGTACGCGTTCCATCTACGGATCCAGAGGATACTCACCCGATAAACGGGAAGGGTACCGGCCCTGGCTCGACCGCAATAATGAAGGTCGAGAACGGAACCGGACCAGAGCAGACGCCGATCATCGGCGCAACATAGCTCGGGTCCGAGGCGCTGCACACCCACTATGTTTTACGGATGAGGTGATGTGGCACCAGTTCCCGGAAGGGTTTAAACCCGTAAACATAGAACAATACGATGGGACAACTGACCCAACCGTATGGATCGAGGATTTCCTCCAACACATCCACATGGCGCGAGGAGACGACCTCCACGCCATCAAGTACCTGCCCCTGAAGCTGAAGGGGCCAGCCCGGCATTGGTTGAATAGCCTCCCAGAAAACTCAATTGGGTGCTGGGAGGACCTGGAAGAGGCATTCCGATCTAACTTCCAGGGCACTTATGTCCGGCCGCCGGACTCCTCCGACCTGAGAAACGTCGTCCAGAAGCCAGGAGAATCTGCGCGACTATTCTGGAATCGGTTCTTGACCAAGAAAAACCAGATAGTTGACTGCCCTGACGCCGAAGCAATAGCCTCCTTTAGGCATAATATTCGGGACGAGTGGCTGACTCGCCAGCTCAGCCAGGATAAACCAAGGACAATGTCCGCCCTCACATCACTCATGACCTGCTTTTGCGCGGGCGAGGATAACTAGCTAGCTAGACGTAGCCACAACCCCGAAGACCCCGGCACCTCCGAAGTTCGGGATGGAAACGGAAAACCGAAGCGCAACCAGAACAAGCACCGGCACAACAATATTGACGCCGATGACACGGACGTTAACGCCGGTTTCCGCAACTCCCGTCCTGGGCAGCGGAAGAAGCCTCCTAAAGGCAATCGCGACGGACCTACCCCGCTGGATAAGATTATGGAGAGGCCCTGCCAGATCCATGGGACTCAAGAGAAGCCCGCCAACCATACCAACCGTAACAGTTGGGTGTTTAAACAGGCCGGCAAGCTCGCATCTGAGGACCAAGGCAAGAGCCCACGCAGCGAGGATGAGGATGAACCTCGTGGTCCGATCGGTGGCGGACAAAAGAAATTCCCTCCAGAGGTAAAAACAGTAAACATGATCTACGCCACTCATATACCCAAAAAGGAGAGGAAGCGCGCCCTTCGAGATGTCTACGCCATAGAGCCTGTAGCCCCGAAGTACAACCCATGGTCGGCATACCCGATCACCTTCGATCGACGCGACCACCCGACCAGTATCCATCACGGGGGTTCGGCCGCACTCGTCCTAGACCCGATCATAGATGGGTACCACCTCACTAAGGTCCTCATGGACGGTGGAAGTAGCCTCAATCTGATTTACTCAGATACGGTGAAAAAGATGGGCATAGATCCGTCAAGGATCAAGCCCAGTAACACTACCTTCAAAGGAGTGATCCCAGGCGTTGAAGCCCGGTGCACAGGCTCTGTCAGCCTGGAGGTTGTGTTCGGCTCGCCCGATAACTTTCGAAGCGAGGACTTGATCTTCGACATCGTACCCTTCCGCAGCGGCTATCACGCCCTGCTCGGCCGTACAGCGTTCGCTCGCTTTAACGCCATCCCACACTACGCATACCTCAAGCTCAAAATACCCGGCCCTAGGGGGGTCATTACTGTCAATGGCAACACAAAGTGCTCCCTCCGAACTGCGGAACATGCGTTAGCTCTGGCGGCCGAATTCCATTACACCGATGATTGGCAGACGCCGACATCTGCCGTAAAGGCATCCAAGGCTGGGAAGCGAGCTCGGTCTCAATCCGAAGTACCAGAACCTTCCTCTCCCCATAAATAGGAATTCGCCCCCCATCGCACGGCCCTAGTACCGGCAAAGTACGTGCCGAGGAGGCACAACTTCGCGCTCAAAATTCCATGGGCAGCAGTGGGGAAAAGTAATAAAGGGTAAGTGTTCGGCTGGACCGAACTGTCACCATCAACATGTCTTCGGACACACAATAGGTACCATAAAGTATCCACTACGGCGTAAAGCTCACTCACACTTCGGCGACTTCTCAAGACTTTTTGACAAAGCCCGCTCACCGAATAGTACACCCATCGAGGTATACAACTCTTTGTTATACACAGGCGCGGGCAAGCAATAGGGCATATCAAGGACGTCAGGTCACCTATCGAAGACCCTTGGCACAACCCCCTCCTGTAAGATTTATATTTCATTTTTAATACCTGTAAACAGTTGTATCGGCAATTTGAATAATAAGAGTTGTTGAGTAAAATACAGACGTATCATGCATGATCACTTCGCTGTTCTTGGCGCACTCTCTATTTCTCCTTCTCTTCTCGCGAACCTGTTTGGTATACTTTACGATGCAACCGGCTAATAGACCGGGGGCTCGGCCTTAAAAATCACCCTAATCACAAATGATTCAGTGTTCGGCGTCTTGGAATTCCGCTTTATATGCATTGGTTCCGAACTATGTCTTGGGTCAATAGTTGGGTTGCCCGGCTCCTATGCTTGCCCCTTTATGTTCCGCTCGTTCGGCTAAAAGGGCAAAGGGAGCACCGCTGCGATTGCACTTCCGGCTAGTCTGGTTAAGCGCCTCAGCAGAGAAAGCCAAAAACTGACTGTCATGGTATGCGAGAACCGGTCTGCGAATCCGAGCTTAACTAAATCTCGTTAGAGGTTATTCCGTGTCATACGATGGGTTTGGTGTTAGTACAAACCAGGTGATATGGGCTTCGGCCGCGGTTCATCCGAACATCACAAACACCTGGGGGCTAGTCATCAGCTCCCGCACTCCTTTCTCGCGCCCCTACGGCTAAGTGAAAGCAATAAAGCATTATGGTCTGATTGCCTTGTCCGCCTCACACTACCGCCTTCGGGTACCGATAGCTCGGCTAAGGGTCATAGTGCGATGGGCAGAGACACTCCGCGTAGTATCTACATGGGGGCTGAAGCCGACGACTCGCAGCTTTCAGTTTCAACGGCCACACAGGAGTTATAAAGGATGCAAAACATAAAAGACATGATAAACCATGCAGCTTCAAGATAAACGCGTTCAAAGGTCTTCGGACATATTACATAAGTGTTTACTCATACACATTCTCTCGCGAACACTGCGCCTCTATTGCCCAAGCACCCTCCATTACGCCAGAGAAGTACAGCTCGGGGCGCCTATGCTCTTTCCCGGTAGGCGGAGGAGCGGTGGCGATACTCATTGGATCCAGCCCTGGCCAGTGCACCTTGGCCTTCGCAAAGGTCATCCGAGCTCCCTCGATATAGGAAGATCGCCTTAGCGCGTCAACCCGGGGCGAGGCGTCGCTCAGCTTCTGCACCAGGCCGAAGTAGCTGCCCGGCAGTGGCTCGTTGGGCCATAGCTGGATGAAGAGATCCTTCATGGCCAGCTCCGCCATCTGGTGTAGCTCCATCAGCTGTTTCAGTTGCTCGATAAGTAGAGGAGAGCGCTCAGGGGCTTCGAACTGTGCCCAGAATAGCCGAGCTTCATCTCCTTCTCCCCACGAAGCATAGAACTACTTCGCGTCCGCCATGCCCTTCTGGAGGTCCGAGCAGGCGCCTGGGGAACGCTATTCTTGGGTAAGCAACTCGAACTTGCTATCCCCGAAGATACACTGCAATGAATACGGCTTACCATCCATGATAGCTTTGGCCTGGCTGACCTCCTCATCAAAAGACCGCCTATCCACCCGCTCCTTTTGGAGATTAGTTTTAAGGGTGGATAGTTCGGCAGCCTGCTCCTTGACCTTGCGCTCCAGGTCCTCGCACTTTTGCCCGGCGTCCTTGAGCTCCTGTTGGATTTCCTCCACCCGAGCCTCATGCTTGTCACTAGTGGCTCTTAGGGCGGAGAGCGCGGTAGCCGCTTCTTTGGCCGCCGCCTTCTCCACTGCAGCTTCCTACTTCGCCTTCTCAAGTTCGACCTTGAGCTTCTCAATCTCCTTCGTCGAGGCTGCGTAAGAAACGACTTACATCCAGAAACCGTGTTGATAGTACGGTAAAGAAGAGTTTTGATACTCTAATTCGGCTTACCTTGCGCCTCGTCGAATCTTTTGTTTAGAGCGTCAAGCTCATCTTCGGAGCTCTTGAGCTTCCGATTTAGCTCATCTAGCTCGGCAGCGTTAGTTACCGCTGTCGTCGACGAAGCCTGTAACAACCAGAATCATATAACGTTACAGGGGTTTACAACCTCCGAACTATCACTAAAATGATCCTGTGTCCGGTCCTCTTAAGGGCTGATAGAATGATCCGAACACATATTGTCCTATGCACAGTTCGGATAAGGATCTATGTTTGACCCCCAGGTAAGCTTTTCAAACTCACCTAGGGCTCGGGGGCTGCCATGTATATAATCGTAACTCACAAAAAATAATACTTCATAAAGTAGAGCATTACATGGCTTACCTGGAAGCCTGTCAGGAGACCATTGAAGGCATCCTTCAGTCCGTGGTCTACAGACTGAATGCTCTGCAATACCATACCCATAAGGGTACGTTGCTCCCCGGAGATGGAGGCCCTTGACAGAGCCTCCCCCATTGCCAGCCACCCATTGGTCGGTGACGCCAGTAAGGATCGGTTGACCCGATCTCCGACCGGAGATTGAACCGGTGCCTCCGTAGGCATGGTGCGCTCCGGAGACCGCCTTGGAGGTGACTGAACGTCTTCCCATCTGGTCTCCTCAGTATCCAGGAGGGACATCTCCCCCGGGTCTTCGGCGGCTGAGGTGTTAGCCTCGGCCATGACTTCGTCGCCCCGCCTCCAGTGCCCGGCCCCAGAGGAGCCTATTGGGACGACACCTCCGCGGCGTCCTTCGTGGCGCCCGGAGGAGAGTGGTGCGGCGTGGTCCTGCTCTCCGCTAGTTCGGCAGGCGGGGTCTCCCCGTCCGAAACTTGTTCAGTGGGGAGTACTTGTGGTGGGCTGCAAGACCATAGGCATTCACATGTCAGTAACATTCAAAACTTAACATTAGTACCCCAGGAGGTCTTCGGATCTTTACCTTCGAGCTTGGGGCTTGACCCTGAGGTTCCTTCGAGGAACCCTCTCGAAGTCCTCGGACTCAGTATCCGAGTCCGAGCGGTCACCGGATAGGGTTACTTGTGTCCGGCGCGCTTTCTTCTAGGCGGGAGGAAGTACATCCTCTGAGGCGTCCGATGACGCCTCCCTCTTTCCTGTGAGGAGGGAATCGCCTCCCCCCTCAGCCTCGTGCTCCTCCTCCTGATTCGAGGAGGCATGGGTTTCTTCGGACACTGCCCCTGGCTGGTCCCTGTTGCGCAGGCCTGCTCAGCCTGGCTTCTTCTTCTCCATCTTCTCCGGCGCCTTATAAGGCGCCACAATGAGCATCTCCGACAGCAGCGGAGACCTAGGGTCTTCAGGCTGTGGAGCCGGACACTTGATGCCCGTGGCCTTGCTCAGCCATTCCTGCGGAGGTGATCGGAAAGCACTTAGTTTTTCTTTGGAAGATAAAAGCCGATCTAATAGAACGATATCATACCTCGGAAGGAAGCTTATCGGCGCGTAAGCCCTGGTCCTCCTTCTTGGCCGGCCAGTTCTCCTGCGCCTTGAACAGCGCCTTCCACAGCTTCTCCCCTGTGGTACGGAAGAGTTGACGGATCGTAGGATCGTCGTCAGTCCAATAATTCCACATGGGAGAGCTCCGGTGCTGGCAGGGGAGGATGCGCCGTCGAAGCATAACTTGGACCACGTTGGTCAGCCCGACTCCCTCCTTGATCATGGAGGCGATGCCCCTATGCAGGTCATCCACCTCTATGTCCGACCCCCGGTCGAGGCCCTTTCGGACCCATGAGGTCAATTTGGTCGGGTGGCCGGACCTGAATTCGGCAAGAACAGTTCCGCCCTCCTCCTTTGGCTCGGTGATGTAAAACCACTCTTTTTGCCAAGTCTTGATGGTGTCGATGAAGGTACCGGACGGCCATACTGCACGCGGGAGCTTGCCGATGACCGCCCCGCCGCAGTCTGCATGTGCGCCGGCGACACACTTCGGCCTGATGTTGAAGATCTTGAGCCACAGTCCGAAGTGTGGTTCAACTCACAAGAAAGCCTCGCAGACGATGATGAAGGCCGATATATGCATGAAAGAGTTCGGCGGGAGGTCATGGAAGTCGAGGCCGTAGAAGAACATGAGGCCCCTCACGAAGGGGTGGAGCGGGAAGCTCAATCCTCGGATGAAGTGGGGAAGGAAGACCACCCTCTCACCAGGTTTGGGGGTGGGAATCACCTGGCCCTCCTCCACAGCGCGGTGGAAGACATTGGCGGGGAGGTAGCCAGCGTCCTTGAGATCCCGGATGTCCTGGTCTGTGACCGTGGATGCCTCCCACTTGCCGTTGGATCCGGAGCTGGCCATGGCTAAGCTCGGAGGAGGAAGAATGTAAAACCTAGATCTGGGCTCTGGAAGCTCGGAAGATTGGGGAAGCAGGGATGCGAATGGGAAGTGCGGATAAGCCTTGGGGTTTTCTTTCCCTTTTATTGAGCTTACTGCCGGTTAGCCTCCCTTCACGGCGCCGTGCATCTCTCCGCTTCCTGAGGCGTGCGTGCCGTCATACGCGCATGATTAAACATATCCCGTGTAAAATGGGGCACGATCTGTGCATTGATGGATCGTGCTGGTGGAAACGGCCTCGAACAGCGAATCGAGTCTTTACGACTGGTTTTAGTGGTCGTGGCGGGCCGTGACCTTTCGTCTGAAAAGTAGTCAGAAATCACTATTTACTCCCTGACGTTTGGCATGTAGGGCCGGTTACTCATGGTGTTCGGACGATCTATGATCGGAAAAACTACACGTCGTCGGAGGCCGAACTATCCCGGCCGATCATTATTTGGAAAGGAGGAACTCGCCTCGCAAGCCGAAGACTTTGATCACATGAAGCAGCTGAAGCTAGGACTCTTGGTGTTGGAGGCTAGTTCGGGGGCTACTTAGGGAGTCCTGGATTAAGAGGTCCTCGGGAGGCCGACCTATTTCCTATGGGTCGGACTGTATGGGCCGTTCGCCGGACACTGGATGGATCGAGGGTCTTGTCTCCAGGATGGAAGCCTCAAGGATCGTGGCGTGTCCTCCAAGTTTAAAGTAGTGAATAGGCATGTTTATCCCTTCGACGTGTAACCGACCATGTGTAAACCCTAGGTACCCTCGGCGTCTATATAAGTCGAAGGGTTTTAGGTTGTAGGCCAACAGAACTCATCTAGGGTTTTAGCTACTTGATCTCGTGGTAGATCAACTCTGTAATCCTCATATCATCAATATAATCAAGCAGGACGTAGGGTATTACCTCCATAGGAGGGCCCGAACCTGGGTAAAACCTTGTCCCCTTCGTCTCTTGTTACCATCAATCCAAGTCTCACAGCTCGGGAACCCCTACCCGAGATCCGCCGGTTTTGACACCGACATTGGTGCTTTCATTGAGAGTTCCGCTGTGATCACCAGAAGGAATCGATGGCTCGCCTTGTCCTCAACGAAGAGGTCCGTAACCCGGGCGCTTTCGTCCCCGGACAGATCTTCGCTTTCGGCAGCATTGTGCTGCACGCCGAACCGACCGGCCATCTAGGCCGTATCGGAAGCTTCGCCCCTGATCAAGAGGTCAGATTCGGGAACTTAGAGTTCTCCGTAGATTCTCGGGGCGATCTGTCGCTAACCGGGCTTGCAGTCTCGCCTACTATGCCCGAAGACTCCGAGGCTTTAACCTCAGATCCATCTTCCGGCCCCGCCCACGGGATCTACCCGGGCGAGGGCCCGCCTCTTAGTCCGGATCCGGTCATAGTGCTCGACGTCCGGACATCTGTTCTTGCCGAACACTCTCCCCGCGCGGACGCATCGGAGGTTCACTCCGGAAGCTCTGGGCATGCCGACCCGATCGAGCTCTCGATACTCAACGAGGCTCTAGATCGGATCTCGTCGATGAAGATTGCCGACGACACCACCCCGATCTGTTCGCAGATCGGGCTCCAGACGGGTCAGGGCGAATTTTTTGTCCCACCCACCACCCACTTAGTAGCCACTGTCGAGGATTTAACCGACATGCTGGACTTTGCCTCCGAGGAGGCAGATTACATGGATGAGGAGGATCATGCTCTCGCCCCTGTTAACACCGGGCGATGGACCGCCACCTCCACATACGACGTCTACATGGTGGACACTCCAAGAAACGATGGCGACAAATCGGATGACGCGCCATCAAGGCACCGAAAGCCGCATAAACGGTCAAAAGGAAAAAAGGGAAGAAAGGCTACCAATGGCACCGGAGACGGAGATACCCCAGAAGACCTCGGTGATCCCGAAAACCCCGAACACCCGCTCCGCCACGACCGGCTCGACGGAAGGCGGAGTCACAGCTGGCTCCGCTGGCTGGACCGCCCCCCTGAACGGCTCGGGGACCGCGTCTATCGGCGCGGCCGCCTCCACCAAAGGCGGGGCTGTGGCCATCTCCGGCACCGGCTCCCGCGGCTCGCTCGAAGGCGGCCTCGACATCCGCGTCGATTCCGCCGCCGAGTCCGACGCATGCGCCGGGTCCGAGCGCAGCCTCCGCCTCCCGTCGCTTGAGGCTGCCGAACGTGAGGGCGCGCCCTTTGCCCCCCCCCCCCCTTCGCAGCTCGCATTTCGGCGAGCCTCCTCTTCTCCTCCCGTACCGTGGCCGCGTGCTCCTGGGCCTGCCGGCTGGTAGCATCCACCAGATCGGCGGCCGACTCCGTGTCGTGGAGCTCAATGGCCTCGCTAGGAAAGAAGGAAGAGGGGCCCTCAGGCGCTGGCCGTCTCAAAACACGAAACCACCTATGAGAATCAGGAAAAGCACTTACCCGACAACAACGGGAAGGGGCCGCCTGGCCCGGGGCGGCGGCTTCGCGACGGTGGCGCGCACTTTCTTACAAGCCGGCGGCTGTGCCGATGGCTGCCCCGTGGCCGGCCTCTTCTCCCGCCGAGAGGCTTCGGCCGTCCGGCCACGAGCCGGCTGCTCCTCGCTCCTTCCACGCGGCTCCCACCGAGCTATGGGGGGAGGCGCGTCCAAGATCCGGACGTCATCATCATCATCATCATCATCATCATCGGTCCAATCTCAGATCGTGGGTTCGGAGTTGAACGCACCAGCCGCTCTAGACCCGCCGGCTCCCGGATCGCCCATCGTCCCATCCGCCTCAACTTCCCCCAAGGACTCGACCTCTTCCTCGACGCCCCCTCCCAGCTCAAAGTCCTTCGGGTCGGAGTCGGCGCGTTCCGCCTGAAACACCTGAGTGTGCGGACCGTCCGCTGTGTTCTGTCGTACAAAGCGCTGCGGTCAGGGTGGCACATGAGCATGGAGGCCGGCTGAAGAAACACGGAAAATAGGAAAGACACCGCGACGTGACGTACCAGGGGCGCTGGGTCGAACCGGTTGTACGGCAACTTGCCGAAGTGCCATGTGCGCGGCGCCAACTTGAAGTTGGTGATGGTGTTAACCAACTCCGCCACCTGGGCCTCGGTCAGGTCGAAGGTGGATAGCCGGCAAGGGTCTCGCCGGCCTCCCATGTCGCATATCTGGTGCGGCCTCAGCTGCAGAGGCAGCACCAGATCGGCCGCGACCAGCCCTTCCCCGCTCCTCATGGTGTGGAGCTGGCCCAGCATCGCGGCAAGATCCTTGGCCGCCACGTCGGCCGTCCAGTTCATACCCGTGGACGGGACGTTGACGAAGGGCGGCAGCCGGATGTAGTCTCGCGCCGGGTCGACATTCTTCACATAGAAGAACGTTCGGTTCCACTTCTTGACGGATTCAATGAGGGTAATGCGGGGGAAGAGTGTGCCGTGGACGCACACCACCGCACCCCCGCAGGCGTACACCTCGCTGCCGTTCTTCAAGCTCTTGAGATAGAAGAGTTTCCTCCACATCTCCACGAAGGGGAGAAGGCCGAGGTAGCCCTCGCAGAGAGTCATGAAGCTCGACACCTGCAGAATGGAGTTCGGCCCCAAATGATGCGGCTGAAGATCGAAAGTGTCGAGGAAGAACCTAAAGAACTGGCTCGCCGGCAGACCGAAGCCGCGCGAGAAGTGCGAGGCGAAAACCACGAACTCCCCCTCCGCGGGCTCAGGCACCACCTCTCCGCCCAAAATACGGGCGGCAACGCGGTCCTCCGGCGGCAGCATGCGGGCGCGGCGGACATACGCGATGTCCTCCTCGGTGACGGTGGAGCCGCCCCAGCTGCCGGAGGGACCGTCGGCCATCTCTGAGGGGGATCGGCGCGGGGGGACGAACGAGTGGCGCGGCGGTGCGGGCTCGAAGTGCCGGGTCACGAGAGGAGGAAGACGGTGGGGAGAGGGGCACGCTAACTGCCTCCGCCTCTCCTCCTTCCCTTATAAATAAGGGAGCGAAGCTCGGGGGTCATGGGGATTAACTGCGCCCACGCCCCCTGGAAACCCACGGGTCGTGGGCACTTCGGGTCGTGGCCGCCGGGGTCTGGGCGCAGAAGATCCTTGCCTGCAGCCCGAGGCCTGCTGGGCTAGGCCCGTGGCCTACTGGGCTAGGCTCGAGGCAACGTCCCGTCATGCCCTCGGGGGCGGGGCCCTTGGCGCCGCAGTGCCCCGCGTGGCACGTCGCAGCCCGGCGAAGGTTCCGAGGCGGCGTAGCAGAACCCAAGGCGCTGGGCGCGGCCGCCGGCGCGGCTGGCCGATCGGCCCCACATGCCAGGACGGTGCCGCCGGATGAAGTCGTCGGCTCCCCGTCGTCGGAAGGACGCGGGCCCCCGCCGGCTTCGGGGACTACTGACGGGGTTATTACCCCTGGGTATGCCAAGACAAGGGGGTTCAGGCCCCTTTTTTGAAAACTGTACAGCCGGCTGGTCCGAGGCCGGCTGACGAACAGCCGGCAGGCCTACTGCCGGCTGGCGAACGGCCGGCAAGCCTACTGCCGGCTGGCACATGGCTGGCTGGTCAGGAGCCGGCCGCCCGACCTCTGGCCAACCTACAGCCAGCCGCTCCACGGCCGGCCCTCCCGCAGACCTCTGGGCGGGCAAGCACTTGTCCCCTCCCACTGCGACCAAGTACAGCGACAAGACGCGACCTCCACGACGGACCCCGGTGTGGCTACAGCAACCGCTGACGCGCAGGCACGCATGGCTACAGGCCGGGCGGTCGTACCGCTGACCACGACTGATCGAGACACGGCGGGGCAACAGTGCAGCCACGCCGCCATCCACTCCATTACCTGCCCCGGCGTGGCTACAGCGCGGCCGGCCGTACCGCTGACCGCGGCCGGCAGGCGCAAGACGACGACGCGCGGGGCGGCCCGTGCTGCAGCTGGTGGGCGCGGGCCAATAGCGGTGGCCGGCTGGCGGGCCCCAGCCAGCGATGGGACCACGTAGCCGGCGGGCCCTACAGGCGATGAGACGGCCCAGCCGGTGGGACCACTAGCCGACGGGAGAGACTGCCAGCCGGGTCCCTCCTTTTAGTACCTTATGTATATTGTAAGCCGAGGGGTTGGCCTATAAAACCCCCCAACGCCCCCCATGCACGGGCAAGCATTCTCCCCATCTCTCACACGCACTCCCACATAGCGAGGCAAGAAGAGCCGGCTGCTCCTTCTTCCTCCTCTAGCCAACAGCTCAAGGAGCACCATTGTAATCCCCATCACCCATCAACTAGACAAGCAGGACTAGGGGTGTTACCTCCCACGGAGGGCCCCGAACCTGGGTACATCGCGTGTCTCTCACCGCGTGTCCCCAATCCCGTCACCGGAGCCCGTCGGCGTCCTTCGGCCCCAACCACTCTCGATAAGCCACCCCATGGCATCTGTTGTGAGCAAACGATGAGAAGACATTTACTTCCTGATTTATATTATTATTGAGCACTAACCTATTAACCCAGTGCCCAGTGCCAGTTGTTGTTCTCTCCTTGTTTTGTCCTTTCAGGAATACCATAGAAAACGATATCCAAATACCCCGAAACTTTTTGATGGTTTTTTCTAGACAAAAATAAGACCTGGAAGCTTGGGAGGGAGACCGGAGGCCACACGAGGTGACGCCAAGCCAACAGGGCGCGCCCAGGGGGTAGTCGCGCCCTGATGGCCTGGGGCCACCTCCCATGGCCTCTGGCCCTCATCTCTGACCTATAAATTCTCTAATATTACAAAAACCCTTGAGAGCCTCTCGAAACACTTTTTTCACCGCCGCAAGTCTCAGTTCCGTCGTGTGCCCATTTGGCGCCCTGTTCCGGTGCCCTCTTGGAGGGGGGATCGATCACGGAGGGCCTCTACATCAACCTTGTTGCTCCCATGGTGATGTGTGAGTAGTTCACCACAGACCTACGGGTCCGTAGTTAGTACCTAGATGGCTATCTCTCACTCTATTTTCTTCAATGCAAAGATCATCGCGATTTCCGCAGTGATCTATCCTATGTAATCATCTTTGCGGTGTGTTTGTTGGGATCCGATGAATTGTGGGTTTATGTTCAGATTATTCATAAAAATATATTGAATCCTTGCTGGTTATTTATATGCATGATTGTTATCACATCGTAATGCTCTCTGATCTATCGGTTTGGTTTGGCCTACTAGATTGACGTATCTTCAAGTAGGAGTGGTGCGTTGTAGTGGGTTTAATCTTGCAGTGCTCAATCCCAGTGACAAAAAGGGACATGACGCGTATTGTATTGCTGACACTAAGGGTAAAACGATGGGGTTCATTCATATTAATTGGATTTACTTTGTCTACATCATGTCATCATCCTTCGACCATTACTCGGTTTTTTATTAATACTCTAGATGCATGCTGGATAGGGGTCGATGGGTGCCGTGGTTTTGATCACGGCAAGATGTCCCCGTGAGAGAACTTGGGTGTGAGGCCATCGCAACTAAGTGGCGACTTGAGAGGGGTTGGTCGGAATCGAGAGATGCGAGTTTACCCAGGTTCGGCCCCTCCGATGGAGGTAAAAGCCTACGTCCTGCTTTATGTGTATTGATGATGAGGATGATCTCGATTAAAAGGGTGCTGTTTCGTAACCTCTAGTCTCGAGAGCCTCTAATCTGCCTATGTCTAATGACTTAAACTTGTCCCTCTTGGGGTGCCTTACCCCTCCTTATATAGGTTGAAGGGGTAGGTTTACATGTAGAGTCCTACTGGGAGTAGGATTAGGACTAGTCTCTCTTGAATACTAATCCGAGTCTTGTTTCCTTTGTGGGGGAGTCTTTTCCTTTCCTTGGGCCTTCTATGTGAGCCGGCCCTCCAGGCCCGTTCCATGAGCCGCCTTCCATAGGGTGCACACTGGGACTCAGGCCTTGTCATCCAGGTCGACGCGGTAAACAGGGGGAACTTATGAGCCGCCAAATGGTGGGCCGGGTCATTCCTCCTGGCCGGGTTAAACCGTGGGTAATATCCCCGACAATAGCCCCCAGGTTAGCTTGAATTTATTCATGGTAAGCTCCTGAAATAAGAATAATAAGTATGTTAAGAGACCAGCTTGCTCCATTGGCGGCTTAATTTAATGAAGTGGCTCCTTGAAAATCCGGGTTTCTTCTTCACATTAACGAGCCGTTTTCACAATCATCTTGCAAGTACGTGTCCTTTGCAATAAAATATTGGGAATAAAACACCCATATGCCGTTGAGTCGGCCTCCAATGCTTTGACTTCACGAAAATTTTGGGAATAAGAAATCCACATGATGTTGAGCCGGATTTCCATTGCTTCGGTTTTGATGGAAATATTGGGAACAGTAATTCGTCCATTGTTTAAACCACTTCATGGGACGCGGGGATCTTGCCAAGTCATCAGACGTAGTGGATACCAAAATATTGCTAATTTATGGATGTAAAACTTGCCAACTTGTGAAGCCGGGTGTCGGGACCCCGATCCTAAGCCATACGAGTCTAGCATGTAACACATCATATCACATTGCGGCCTCACGCATGGTAATCCCCACGGCTGCCACCTTACCTTGGCCGGGACCGTTTGCGCCTTTTGGCTCACATATATGAATATGTCGCTAGCAATCATATGTCAAAGAACTCGGGTCGACATGACTAGTTATAGACCCAAGTGGCACAACCGTATAGGGATAGGCATATGTAACCCACCAATGCAGGTGTCGGTCATCAACGTGTGTAGACGAGTCGCAGCAAGCTACAGGGACTCCATTACGTCGTGAGACATATCTGTCATCAACGGTACGTAAATGAGTCATAGCAGGCTACAGGGAGTCCATTACACTGCGAGACATTTCCCCGTAGGGACAGACACAGCAGCAAAGAAGGATACACGCCGGTCAATCAATGTGTCCGGAGCAGTAGCAAGCTACAAAGGCTCGATGGAAGCACAAAGAGGCATTTCCTCGTAAAGCAGGCTACTAAAGGTATACAGCTAGGTGTCGAATCCCACACATACCAATGCATTTCAACCATACACACATTATGCACGATATGCGTAGATACAACATGGCATCACAACAAAACTCTACAACATAACATTTATTTAGAAGGCTCTGAGGAGCCATCATAGTATAATGTTACAAGCAGGGGGTCACATGACCCATCATTCAGAGCATACAAACAACAAGCGGAAGTTACATGTCTGGGTATAGACATCTACTAAAAGCGGCTGGAAGGGCCTGAAAAGCTACAACGACCCTACCAAAGGAGCCAGACCTCTGTCTGGGATTTCCAAGCTAATTCGGTCAACATCGAACTTCACGTCGTAAGAATCACTAATGAGACTGATGTCTCTGCAAAAATATAAATTAAGCAAACATGAGTACAAAGGTACTCAGCCAGACTTACATCAGAACTAACTACATATGCATCATTGTCAACAAAGGGGGGTTGTGGAGTGTATTGTAGCAAGCCAGCTTTGACTCTTGGCTAACCTGTACTATGACTATGAGTACTTTCTTTGAGGTGGGATAGCGCACACGAGTCCACATATTCACCGAATCAATACACCACTATGGATCCACTCCCGTCTCCCTACGAGAAGGCCATCCATAGCACTCACGCTTATCTTGCGCATTTTAGAGTATCCATTTCACTTGTCTATGAACCACATAAGTTTTCTAAGTAGTCCATATATGAGGATGCGGCTATTCGAACAGATTGATAACCCTGCAGGGGTGCACTTCTTCACACACGCTCTCACCACTTATCGCCATGTGCACGTAAAAAGGCACCTCGGCAACCTTCAAGCGGAAGCCCGGCGAGGGAGTCGGCCACGACCGTCAACCACACAAGACCCTAGTCCAGGTTTATCGCCTATTTGAGACTGAACCCGCACGGAAGTCCGGCCGAAGTTTCCGCTATGGCCTCAAACGATGTGCGCAGGGTTCCCAAGCCCACAATCCGGTTGACCCTTGGTACACCGTGCCACTGTGTATCTACCGCATCACAGCCCACCCCGTCGACCAGCGCTATGCACGGCTGCCAACACTTTTCCTACAAACACTAGAAACTAGTTGCAACTCCTGGACAGAGATCTAGGCGGTTAATAAGCCGAGAGGGGTCGAGTTACCGGAACCCAATGTGTGGTAGTATCTTGTCTTGGATAACATACACAGAACTCCGTTCATAAGGACGGTCCAAATGAGACAAGCCACCATGTACTCCTACATGGCCTCTCATCGCTGCCTTTACCAAATCGTGTTCACACACTTAGCTCTCACGCAGTAGGACATGAACACTGCCATTCCGATTCATCGCCCAGATGGATCAGACCCGACACGACACAACTCTAAGCATAGCAGGCACAACAAGTAAGAAAGCATTGATGAGTAGGCACATCAAGGCTCAAACAGTTGCTACTCATGCTAAGTGGTTTCAACTATTTACTGTGACAAAGACAGGTCATGCAAAGGAATGGGTTCAACTACCGAGAACATGTAACAGTTGAATCGTTATTTCCCTAATGCAGTAAAAGAGAGCAGGAGCGAGAGAGTGGGTTCATATCAGTATGCTCAAGGTGGGGTTGCTTGCCTGACACTTCTGCAGATAACAATGAGTCTTCATCGGTGACAACGATCTCAACGTCGGAACCATCGTCTACCGGGAAGGAACAACACCGGCAAACAGAGAAATGAACACATTCAATGTGATGCAACAAACATTATGTATGCTATGGCATGTTAAGGTACTGAATTCACCTAGTCCAATATTTGATCAAATTAATTGAAGTGGAATTCAAATAGGCATCAAATTCCAACTCCAAACTATTTATCAAATTTGTCCTAATCATGAAATGTCCTAGTTGGTGAGGTTAACTTGCTCAAACATGAATGAACATGTCATAAACAGATTCTTCATATTTTTCTCATCATTTTTCATATATAAATTATTTCAATCTGAGTTACGGTTGAATTACTATGATTTTTAGAAGTTTTGAATATTTCTGAAATATAATAAATCATTTAGGTTTATTTAAATTTCCAGAAAAACTTAACTACGTCAACCTGATGTCAGGATGACATCATCAAGTCAACCGGGCTGGCCAGGGTCAATTCTGACCAGTGGGTCCCGTATGTCAGTGGCTGGACTTAAGTTAAGATGGTTTATTTTTAACCAGTGGATTAATTAGACGATGGGTCCCAGTGTCAGTGGGTCATGGGCTTGGTTAGCGGCGTGATTAGCAGTTAATGATGGGGCCACGTCATCTCGTTGGCGGCTGAACGCCGACGACCATCCGCGATGGCGGACGTGCTCGAAATCGAGCTACGGGCCACCATTCTCTTCGCGGTTTGCGGCTACGGCTTGCTGGAGCTCTCACGCATCCATTTGTGGCAACGGGAGGACGCGGGGTGGACTGGTTCGAGCACGGCGTCGACTGCGGCGGCGGCCGGAGTTCAGTCGACGTCAGGATCGGCGCTAGGGTGAGTAGTTCGTCTATTTCTTTACACCTATAGCACCTACGCTCGGCCGCGAGTTAGTTGCGCATGGTGGGGTGGACAACAGGTCACCGGAGTGACGTCGGCGACAAACCCGAGCGGCGGTGGTCTCCGGCCATGGCAGTCCTACACCCTAGAGGACACAATCGATGACGGGGCAAGGGGGAAAGAACCAGGTGCTCATGGAGATCACGTAGAAGTGGTCAGCTAGCTTGAACACAACTCGTAGACGACGAATTTAACGCCGGCGTCCGACGGGTCCGAGGAAGGGGACGATGTCAGGGCGGCTCTGTGGGGCGTCTCCGGCGGGCTTGCTTCTTCGAAGAGGAACATGTCGTCGAGGCGAAGCGTCTAGACTCACTAGAGGGATGCAGGAGGCCGGTGGCCACGGCGAGCGGCGACGGCGCAGCCATGGGGTTCTCGGTGAGAGAAGAGGAGCAAGGAAAGCGAGGGGGAGGGCAAGCGAGGGAGAAGGCGGGCGAAGGGCGGCTCGATCTGGACGTCTTTGGGCTGCGTGGCGCTCTTAGCTGCCTCCAGGCGATCGAGGAAGCAGGAGGTGGCCGGGCACGCCACGGGCACACGCCCTCGTGCCCACTGGCATGAGGAAGAAGACGCCCCTGTCCTTGGGCTGGCCCAGGAACAGTGCTGGGCCAGGTAAGCACTCTCTCTCTTTTATTCCATTTTTCTGTTTTCTATTTTGTTACAATTTGTCTTGACTTGATTCCAATTAAATCATTTTTTTTAATTCTGAAAACTTGTTCCTGTGGTTGAGTGGATTATTCCACATACAGAGAACATTTTGTTTTCTATTTTGGACAATTTTAATTATTTATGAAAACCAAAGGTAGCTAAAATAATTCCAACAATATTTTTCAGTGGTTTCAAATATTTCTTTTGAAACCTAAAATTTGTTGGTTTGGACCAGTTATTTGATTTAAGGTAAATCCCATTGGCTAGGATTTTATGAAGGCCATTTTGGATTCATTGATTCTAATTTGCTTTGAATTTGGTTTAATCCATTTGGGGTTGGGTTAGGTCATTCCCATTTCAAGTTTCATGAAATTACAGGCAATAATCTAGGGTTGTGACAACTCACCCCCACTAAACAAGAATCTCATCCCGAGATTCAGCCGTAGGGTAAGAGGACAACAGGGAACACAACACTAACACAATCATGACGATCCAATTGCCCTTCTCGAAGATGTTGATTCATTGCATCATGATGATCTTGACATCTTTGCCTTCGGGACCTTCACTCAGCAAGATGACAAGGGAATGGAGAACTCTACAAGAATCGATCTTCTCGAGATCGAGCAACTCATTATCAACTCATGGAATGAAATGTAAGAACGTCTCTTGAGCTGAGACATCAAACACATCGAGAGCGATGGAATGAGGCAGATGACGGAGATTTCAATTGGTAGGCAACAATTCCATGCTTAGCTAGGATGGAGCATGGGTTTCAATGTAGCGAGGAGTTAGTTGCCCTTCATACCATAACAGGCACCTTAGGGAAGGTGACTCGTAGGATTATCCCTTAAGTGGCAAAAAGAATTATTTTTGATACAGAGATCATTGAAACTCTTTATACCAGCCTAAGGCAATTCACAAGCGATCGTTTGAAGGAATTCGAGCAAATGGCATACTCAGTTTGGAAAATAAACTAGAGTTATTTGACAGCTCGGTAAACGGAAGGCACTTTCCAATTGATACCGAGGTATAACCCAGTGTCTGAGCGTGCTCTGAAGAACTTGAGCATTTCCATATTCATCAAGGTTTTACCAACATCCATGCCAAGGATCCTGGCAACACATCATACCACCATGATGAATAACAATGGAGGATGCAAATGCAAAGGAAGACAACACTTTCTCTGATTTCACCTTAGCTATGCCAAGGGAGAGAAATATGGATGATCGACCGAGAGACATTTAGCACTCCGCTTCTAATGTTCTACTTGATGTACTAGCATAACTTGATTATAGATAATGCTTGATATCTAGCGCATCAGGTAATAGGTCGGACTTCGAGATCTCAAAGGGGTCCATGAGAAAAAACTTCTAAAATAAGTCATATGAAATCCTCATGGGGAAGTGGCTAAATTGCTGATACAAGATATTATAACAATAGGTCTTCCGGCTAGGTGCGTTAGCCACAATGATGCAGAGCATCCCTCCATCATCCCCATGAAGTCTACACCATCAAGTGGTCCCATGACAAGAGCCCGTGCATGCGCTATGGAAGCCGAGGTGACATCTCTCCTTGCTCAACCCCGGTTTGATCCACTTGAGACATGGTCACTACCTCAGACGGAAGTCCTCTGTATACTCAGGTGCTCGGACATGAGACATGCAAGCGGACATGAAGGACGTCAAGCGTGGAGGAACAAGGGAGGAGATGAGGACAAGACCCAGCTCTCGGACGTCCGGACGGTCTCGGATGACCGACGCACCTCGGACGTCAGACACCTGGAGACTGACCAGCCCGAAGGCCGCCAGGACACTCCAGCGCCCGGACGACCGACACCGGCCGGACGACCGACACGCTCCAGCGCCCGGACGACCGAGCCAGCCCGGGAATCCGACGCCAGCTACCCTGAGCCGAATCCTCGGAAATCCGAAGACATCCGGACAACCGGGCCCCGGACGTCCGACGCGTCCCGGAAATCCGAGAACCCCGTTCCAGAGCCGAAACCTCGAATGACCGGCCACCTCCGGACGTCCGGACCGCCGTGAAGCCTCGGACGTCCGACATCGTCCGGACGTCCGGACCCTGTGTGTGCACCGACCCGCGGGCTGTGGCCCATGTACCCCTTCCTTTCGCCTAGGACTATATAAACTCCTCTTTCCCCTCTTTCTAGGGTTAGCTATTGTTTGGCAAAAGACTTTGTTGAGCATAGCTCCATCACTTCCTTCTCCCTGGGAGATTACCCTCCATTGAGAGAAGATCCAAGCGATGCCAAGGCCCCTCTAAGGGAAGATCCCCTCGGGATTCAAGACCTCCTCCTCCAGAGTGAGAAGACTATTGTTACTTGTATGCTTTTGTTGTTTGTGGACCGTGATACTCGTGTACTCGTGTGATTCTAGCGGATGTGTGATCGAAGGTTGTCCTTGAGTGTTTGATTTTCCTCTCGTGTTTCTCTTGTGTTCTTCGTGTTCCTCGTGAGATCCCCTCCAATTCGTGAAAGATCGACGCACACGGGCGTGCCCTGTATCATATTGGTATCAAGAGCCAAGGTTTCTCACGAATTTGGAGTCTCCCCCACCGCTTTCTAGCCAATTTTGTTTTGATTTGACCTAATTTCGAAAATCCCCACAAAAATAGCCATACCCAAATTTCTTGGATCCGTTGGATTTGAGGAGATTTTGTTGATTTTGATCAGTGGATTTCGTTGTGAACAAGTGGATCTACCTTTTCCCCACCTCCCCCATCAATTCCATCCGCAAAATCACCGCAATTTTTGTCCGAAATTTTTCTTTGGTTCGAGTTCATCCTGTGGAACCCGCAGGCTCCGAACGACCGGGCCTCGGATGACCGACAGTCGTCGGACGACCGGATGCCGGACGACCGACCCGTTCCAGACGTGCGAGTAACTCTGACGAAACTGAATTTTGCCCGAATTTTTTTTTGTTTCTCCACCATTTCTTCCGCAACCCTTTGCATTTGAGATTTTGATCAGCGAGCCTCGCCACTTCCTAAGGTGTCTCGGCTAATTAGGAGTGGTTCTTCATCAACTTCGCCGCTCATCATCATCCCGGATCGTCGCCGACCAACTCTTCATTGACACCTCACCATAAGCAAGGACGGTAACCGCGACGACAAGCTTGACCATTTACCCTTGCCATTGCATTGTTACCCCGAGCCTATTTGCATTACTTGCCTATCGAGACTAACCATTGAGTATTGCCGGGCTACGCTACTTGTGCACTTTAGTGATACATACTCCGCAAAGCTTCATTTGTGTGCATATATCTTAGTATCATCTTTTGTGTTACAAAATAGTACCCACATACATAATTACTCTCTTCGTGTGCACGTCCCGCATTGTGACCATACAAAACATCATTGCAAAAGAAAAGAGAAGCAAAGCTTTTAAGCAAGAGCAAAAGAGCAATAGCATCGCAAGTTTCACATAGCATACTTGATCATCTTGGATCACTTGAGCGAGTGACACGTGCCGCATACACACATAGCAAGTCGAGCATAGGAAGACGACACTTTTGGTTCATTTTACGGTGTGCACAAGTGCGTATCATGCCCATTGGAGCAATCGTGCTACCGTCTCTCTAGTGTTGTGCAACGAGAGCATTTTCCGTGGATTCCACATTTTGGCTCATCCTTGGTTGCATGACCCCAATTTTCTTCCATGCGTGTGTTTCCGTGTATACCCATTGCTATTGATCTACATTGTCTCATTTGCGAATTTTACGAATCTCTTTCAACATTATTGAATCTTATCTTTCGAATTGCTTGACTTTTGTGCCACTATCCTAACCAAGCTAATCCATAAGCCTTATTTGTGTAGGTGTGAGAAGGACGACCTTCGGTACCAATTCTACTATTTCCATACTTGCACATTGAGTGATCTTGATCCACTTTCAACTTTTAGAACGGTAATTGGTATTGTCTTCTCACTCTTCCACTTATATCTTTTGAGTGTTATGGATAGGAACATCATGTCCAACCCGGCCTTCGAGGAGCATGATGATGACAACGCGAACAACCTCGTCACCAAGTTACACTTCTTCGGTGCACACAAGGAAATTACTCAAGCTCAAGATGTCTTGCATGACCGCATCGACCAACTCGCCTCCAACTTGCGGGAATCCGAGACGCGCACAAGGGAATACTTCGACACCAAGCTCTCAAGCCAAATGGAGGAGCTCCGGTCTTTGATGGTCACTCGCGCACCTTCCTCATCTACATCGACAAGGAGTCATCACACAAGTCGCAACTCAACGACATACTCTTCCGACGCAAGTCCACAAGCGCGTCATCAGCATCGCGACGAACACTCCGGCCCAAGTTCTCCAAAAGGTCATCACCGTCAAGACAATCCATTTCATGGCAATGGATTGCAAGATCGCGTCCGCGCTCGAGAACGCCGCCGTCAACAAGATCAAGATGCGTTGGAGCAAGAACAACAACGCCAAGAACAAGAACAACGACGCCGAGAAGAAGAACAACATCGTCGTCACGAACGAGCGCTTGAGGCACATCGCGCTTTGCAAGAATCTACTCGCGCCTTGGAGGAGCGCAACCGCCAAGCTCATCGCGAGCAAGAAGAACTTCGCCAAGCACAACAAGAAGAATTTCATCGACAACCACAAGAAGAAGCTCATCGCCAAGAGGAGCACCAAGAAAGGCGCAACCAAGTGCGTCCACCTCGTCGCCGTCCTCAAGATCATCGCGACGAACCCGACCATGAAGATGAGCAAGGACAAGATCAACGTCAACACGCTCAAGGAAATGACAATGAGGATCCACCTCCAAGACAAGGATTTCGCCATCCCCACCACAATGATGAACAATGCTTCGGCAAGCTCAAGTTCACAATGCCAAAGTTTTCCGGAAGCAATGATCCTCAAGACTACTTGTCATGGGCACTCAAGGTTGACAAGATCTTTCGCCTACACAACTATGATGAAGAGAAGAAGATAGCCATGGCTTCCCTTGAGTTCCAAGACTATGTCCTTATTTGGTGGGAACAAGTGATTGAGCGAAGAAGGGAGAGGGGTGAACCTCCTATCACCACTTGGGCCCAAATGAAGGACCTCAAGCGAGCTCATTTTGTGCCTACACACTACAACCGGGATCTCTTCAAGAAGCTCCAACAACTCAAGCAAGGCACCAAGTCAGTAGAAGAGTACTACCAAGAGATGGAGATCGCTATGATCCGAGCCAATGTCAAGGAAGATGACGAGAAAACAATGGCACGCTTCTTGAATGGCCTCAACTACTAAGTCAAGAAAATTGCTGACTTCCAACCTTACGCCAACCTTCTCGAGCTTGTACATCAAGCAACCAAGGCGGAACGGCAAGTGCAAGATGACTACAAGTACTCCAAGTTCTCCTCCAAGACCTACGGCTCAAATTCTCAAGCTACTACGACAATGACACCTTCAACTACGAAATCTACAACACCTACCGGTGACAAGTCAAGCTACAAGGACAAGACGACTTCGTCAAGCCGACCAACCTCAAGCACCTACAAGCCGAGAGCTTCATCCTCTACCCCAATACCGGATGCTACCGCCAAGACAAGCTCCATCAAGTGTTTCACGTGCCAAGGGCGAGGCCACAAGACCTTCGAATGTCCAACCAAATGCAACATGATCCTCCTCGACGATGGCACCTATGACTCTATGAGTGACGACGAGATGCAAGCTTTGGAGCAAGTGGCCATACACCGCCAAGTGAATGAAGATGAAGATTCACAAATCTTTTGCGACAACGATTCGAGCCCCGCTCTCGTTGTCTCCAAAGTTTTGACGCTCCAACAACAAGAAGATGAGGACCAATGTTGCCACATCTTCCACACCAAGGCGGGCATCCAAGGAAAATCCGTCAAGGTCATCATCGATGGCGGGAGTTGCCACAACTTAGCAAGTGAAGACCTTTGTTCCAAGTTACAATTGGTCAAGAAAAAGCACCCTCATCCCTACAAGGTCCAATGGCTTAGTGATTCCGGAACCCTCCAAGTTGACCACACCATGGAAGTTTCCTTCAAGATAGGCGCTTATGAAGACACTTTGGAGTGTGATGTGGTTCCAATGTCCGTTTGCCACCTCCTACTTGGTAGACCTTGGCAATTTGACCGTGGTGTCACACACAACGGTCGGACAAATCAATATAGCTTCAAGATGAAGGTCAAGCAATATGTGCTACGACCAATGACTCCAAGTCAAGTCATCGCCGACAAACAAGCTTCATCCCATCGTGGAGATAAAAGTGAGAGAGTGATCCACTTAAAAGAGAGTTAGTGCCACAAGCCCAATATGAGCGACTCCACGATGAGGGGCATGAGAGATATAGTTCTTTTAGCCACCAAAAGAGATTTGAGGGATGTGAGTGAGAGCCCATCGACCGTTCTTCACTATGTACTTGTGTGCAAAGATGAAGTCGTTCAGACTAACCCTTCACAACATCTTCCTCTTGTGTTATCTAAGTTGTTGCAGGAATTCCATGATGTTTTCCCCGATGAGCTACCCCCGGGACTACCACCAAAACGAGGGATCGAACACCGCATCGACCTCATCCCCGGAGCACCGCTTCCTAACAAGGCTCCCTACCGCGTCAACCCCGAAGAAACAAAGGAAATACAAAGGCAAGTCCAAAAACTCCTAGATAAAGGGCATGTGCGTGAGAGCTTGAGTCCTTGTGCGATTCTGGTTATACTAGTGCCTAAGCAGGATGGTAGTATGCGCATGTGTTCCGATTGCCGTCCTATCAATGCTATCACCATTCGATACCGTCATCCCATTCCTCGCTTAGATGATATGCTAGATGAACTTAGTGGTGCCACTATATTTTCTAGGATTGACTTAAAAAGTGGTTACTACCAAATTCGCATACAAGAGGGTGACGAGTGGAAAACTTCTTTTAAGACAAAATTTGGTCTCTATGAATGGTTGGTTATGCCCATGGGCTTATCCGAAGCACCGAGTACTTTCATGCGTGTTATGCACTATGTTTTGCGACCCCTCATAGGATATTGTGTTGTGGTCTATTTTGATGATATTCTTGTCTTTAGCAAGTCTCTTGAGGAGCATGCTACACATGTTCGTGATGTTTTGCAAATCCTTAGGAAGGAACAACTCTATTCAAACATGGAGAAATGCACATTTGGTGTTGAGAAGGTAGTTTTCTTAGGTTTTGTAGTATCTTCTAAGGGCGTTCATGTAGATGAAACTAAGATTGATGCTATTAAAACTTGGCCCACACCAACGAGTTTGCAACACGTGCGTAGTTTCCTAGGACTAGCCGGTTTCTATCGCCGTTTTGTCAAAAACTTCTCACTATTGCATCTCCTCTTCATGCTTTGAGCAAGAAGAATGCACCATTTATATGGGGTCCTTCCCAAGACACCGCTTTCCATGAACTTGAAAATTTGCTCACTCATGCACCTTTGCTTGCTTTGCACAACTTTGATAAAACATTTGAAGTGCATTGTGATGCTAGGGGTAATGGGATAGCTGGTGTGCTTATGCAAGAGAAGTGTCCTATTGCTTACTTTAGCGAGAAATTATTCGGCGCTCAACTGAAGTACCCCATCTATGACAAAGGATTGTATGCTTTGGTGAGAGTTTTACATGTGTGGGAACACTACTTGCGACCCCATGAGTTTGTTATTTATACCGACCATGAAACGCTCAAGTACTTAAAGGGTCAAACCAAGTTGAACAAACGACATGCTAAATGGAGTGAATTTATTGAGTCCTTCCCTTATGTCATCAAATATATTAAGGGTAAGGAAAACGTTGTGGCGGATGCTCTTTCCCGCAAATGCATGCTAGTTACTCGACTTGAATTGAATGTTGTTGGTTTTGAGCACATCAAAGACTTGTATGAGCATGATTCTTATTTTGCTAATCCTTACGCTATGTGCCAACTGAAAACTTGTTGGGAGAAATATTATATGAAAGATGGCTATCTTATGCGTGCTAACAAACTTTGTATACCCGAGTCTTCTCTTCGTTTGTTGCTTTTGCAAGAGGCTCACGGTGGAGGACTTATGGGTCATTTCGGACGCGACAAGACATATGCCACGCTATCCAACAAGTATTTTTGGCCCAAGATGTTTCGTGATGTTCCACGATTCACCAACTCATGCTCGACATGCTGCAAAGCTAAGTCCAAAGCTCAATCCCATGGTCTTTATATGCCCCTCCCTATACCTTTCCAACCTTGGGAAGACATTAGTATGGATTTTGTGCTTGGTTTGCCACGAACAAAAAATGGCCATGATTCCGTTTTTTCATTGTGGACCGCTTTTCCAAGATGGCTCATTTCATTCCATGTCACAAGATAGACGATGCTTCACATATTGCCAATCTCTTTTGTAGGGACATCTTGCGACTACATGGCATCCCCAAGACCATTGTCTCGGATTGTGACGTCAAGTTTTTGAGCTACTTTTTGAAGACCCTATGCGCCAAGCTCGGAATCAAGCTTCTTTTCTCTTTGGCATGCCATCCTCAAACCGATGAACAAACAGAGGTGACGAACCGGACGCTATCTACTATACTCCGCGTGTTGATCAAGAAGAACATCAAGGTTTGGGAAGAATGCCTCCCCATCGCCGAGTACGCCTACAATCGTGCAAGTCACTCCACCACCGGCAAATCTCCTTTCGAAGTGGTCTACGGCTTCAACCCGTTGTCCCCATTGGACATCCTTCCTCTACCACTCCAAGAGCGCGTCAACATGGACGCAAGTGCAAGGGCAAGCTACATCAAGAAAATGCATGAAGATACAAGGTGCGCTATTGAACGTCAAGTGGAATGCGTCACCAACAAGCGCAACCTCAACAAGCACCCCATGGTGTTCAAGCCCGATGATCTTATGTGGCTACACCTACGCAAGGACCGCTTCCCTAACGAACGCAAGTCCAAGCTACTCCCTCGAGCCGAAGGCCCCTTCAAAGTGTTGGCCCGCTACAACAACAATGCCTACAAGATCGACATCCCCCGCGATAAGTACAACGTGAGTGACACCTTCAATGTCACGGATCTATCCCCTTTTCATGGTGATGAAGATCTTGATCCGAGGACGGATCTTCCCCAAGGGGGGAAGATGATGCGGAGCATCCCTCCATCATCCCCATGAAGTCTACACCATCAAGTGGTCCCATGACAAGAGCCCGTGCACGCGCTATGGAAGCCGAGGTGACATCTATCCTTGCTCAACCCCCGTTTGATCCACTTGAGACATGGTCACTACCTCAGACGGAAGTCCTCTGTATACTCAGGTGCTCGGACGTGAGACATGCAAGCGGACACGAAGGACGTCAAGCGTAGAGGAACAAGGGAGGAGCTGAGGACAAGACCCAACTCTCGGACGTCCGGACGGTCTCGGACGACTGACGCACCTCGGACGTCCGATGCCTGGAGACCGACCAGCCCGAAGGCCGCCAGGACACTCCAGCGCCCGGACGACCGACACCGGCTGGACGACCGACACGCTCCAGCGCCCGGACGACCGAGCCAGCCCGGGAATCCGACGCCAGCTACCCCGAGCCGAATCCTCGGAAATCCGAAGACATCCGGACGACCGGTCCCCGGACGTCCGACGCGTCCCGGAAATCCGAGAACCCCATTCCAGAGCCGAAACCTCGGACGACCGGCCACCTCCGGACGTCCGGACCGCCGTGAAGCCTCGGATGTCCGACAGCGTCCGGACGTCCGGACCCTGTCTGTGCACCGACCCACGGGCTGTGCCCATGTACCCCTTCCTTTCACCTAGGACTATATAAACTCCTCTTTCCCCTCTTTCTAGGGTTAGCTATTGTTTGGCAAAAGACTTTGTTGAGCATAGCTCCATCACTTCCTTCTCCCTGGGAGATTACCCTCCGTTGAGAGAAGATCCAAGCGATGCCAAGGCCCCTCTAAGGGAAGATCCCCTCGGGATTCAAGACCTCCTCCTCCGGAGCAAGAAGACTATCGTTACTTGTATCCTTTTGTTGTTTGTGGACCGTGATACTCGTGTACTCGTGTGATTCTAGCGGATGTGTGATTGAAGGTTGTCCTTGAGTGTTTGATTTTCCTCTCGTGTTTCTCTTGTGTTCTTCGTGTTCCTCGTGAGATCCCCTCCAATTCGTGAAAGATCGACGCACACGGGCGTGCCCCGTATCACACAACATCACTTTACCGGGTTACAGAGAGACCAATATTATAATTCTTGGGAAATGTTCCAACCATCATGTCTGCCTGAGATTCAGATCTGGTTGGTGATAGGATATTTCAGACTCAGCAGGTCCGACAGGGAAAAGTTTGCAACGGAACCCGAAGAGATGGCATTGCGGAATTTCGGGGATTGAACTACGGAAACCGGCTCCAAAACATGAGCTGGATTGCAAGGCACATTTGAACATGATGTCCAAGACAAGCTTGACCACATAGTCTTACAACAAAACACTACCGAGTTCTGGGTGGGAATTATCATTGGGGGTAGCGAAGTATTATTCACGTCCGTCTGGGCCCTTCAGGATTAACACTTAACTTCTTTTCCTTTAACAAATCAATCAGTGGCTTGGGGTGCTAGGGAATACATATGGAATGGAGGTAATTAATCTGCCAGACCATAGCATAGCATACATTTGCACATGCATGAATGATTTGGGATGATTCCAAAGGAAGCAAGATGGACTTTCTCGAATTCACGGCGGCAACTTCATCAAATGCACGTGAACTGAGAGGAAGTCACTTCTTGCACCTAACATATACCTCATGTACCAGACATGAAGATATTGCCTACAAAGTTTCCAACACTAGCTTTATCTTCATCATAAATCATGGAACAGATGAAAATGTTGTCGGAGGGCTCAACAACAATTCATCGAGATATCCATATGGATGGAATTCCAGAAGTATGAGAACAAGGTGATAGCATTGGTCAGACCAAAGGATATAACGGTGTATGCTCGAGGATACATCCAAGAGTAAAAAACAACATTAGGAAGATCTTTGGTTCTGATTTTGATTTGATGATAGCCCACTCTCAAATCAAAGGTTGGGAAAGACAATAGATACAACATTTGATCACAAGGATCAATCGATGAAGATACCACCTTTCTTCAACAAACACAACCACAAAAGAAGATATCCCCTTGAAATGAACTAAGTCAGGCGAAGCATTTATCTTCCAACTCTCCAAGTTGTTGTTTAGCTTAACCAACTAGCTCAGGGGTATCCAACACAGATTCTTGGAGAAGGGGTGGTTTATAGAAAAACCAACTTGATCACGAACTCAACATAACGGTCAGGGGACAACCTGGTGATACTTCCGAGAAGATATTCGGAAAATCACGAACCACCAACATGTTATTAAGCTCGAGAACAATCTTGCTTTTCAAGGCAAGACGATATGATCAAGAGAGTGAGGGATTGACACAATCCTAACTCGTTGATCAAAGAGTGCACCATGGAAGATGGACTAGGTAGCACGATCAATCTTAGAATGGTGATTCAATAACCAACACGCTAAGAATGAGATTATTGTCCATTAACTACCAAGCAACAAAATTGCTAGGAGTACTGATTTCACACATCACGATTCACTTGTCGGTATTCTGGTTACAACAACACAGAGACCGAGGAATGAATGATGATGGCGAGAAGTATCACTGCACCAAGAATTCATAAGAGGTTGTGCAATTCTCATGACATTCCCGACATGAATAGGGTAATACTTCAAGATAGAACAGAGCAAAAGCTGGATTGGCATTTTGATCTGTAGAATACAACTACTTTGACCCAATCCAAGAAATGGATGAGGTACTGGAGTTTGTTTCTCCTAGTCATTCTAAGATAGAATGGCTTGAAAGACCACAAGAATAATAGGCATCGATGAACATGAATGCACCAATACTCTTGACTATCCAAAGATAGCTGAAGGACGGAATACAATTGAAGAGGGCAACTCAAGAGCACATGATTTTTCTGAGTTGTGGATGCATAGATTGAATACGTCGAACAAAGTTCAACATGTTTCTTCCAGATAATCCATGCAGAAAGTTAGGATTGGCAGAGTCACAACTATCGAATGGAGAACTCATCAAGAGCACTCATGTTGCGATCTTTCATTCACGAAGAACTTCTGCCATGATGGTGCATGGTATTGGAAGAATGACATACCACATACCTCGAGGACTAGAGCAAGGCTACTAATATCCTAAAGGAACAAGCAAATACTATCCACGGGAGTGAGCAAAATGATCCTTGGATTCAAGAACCCAGAAACAGAATACCTATTGACTAAGTAGCATCACAGCATGTTGTCGATAACGATGGCCAGAATTATCACACTGGAAACACAGAACACAACTAAACTATTGGGTGATTCACTAGAATAACCTGGTTTCCTATCACTACATCAAACACGTCGAGGTAATAAGGTAGCCCAACACAACAATTAGTGTGCTTTGTCAGGCCCAAAGACATCGGGATCAGGAGGAAGGAATTTGCAATTGCATCAGATTTTTATTAACCTTAGATAACTCGGACAGCATAACGGCTGTATAGGCATGAAATATGTGGCAACCTGCATGAAACTGACAGCAAAACAACTGAATTCTTATGAAGACATCGATCCAGGAAGGCAGTAACTTTCCTCTAAGTCTCCGTCATAGTATCTTGTCATCCTAATAGATAGATGAGAAAGCCTAGTTCTTAATCCCCGTAGAAAAGAAGAGGGTGACTCAGAATATGAATGACACAAGGAGAGGAGTAAAAGAACCTTACGTTCCCTTCCACAATCAATTCCCTAATATAACTAAAGCAGTTCTAGACTCAACATCGGCCAGTTTGGCTTGGTAATCCTACAGGCAGTCAAGCTCTGATACCAAAGCTATCGGGACCCCGATCCTAAGCCATACGAGTCTAGCATGTAACACATCATATCACATTGCGGCCTCACGCACGGTAATCCCCACGGCTGCCACCTTACCTTGGCCGGGACCGTTTGCGCCTTTTGGCTCACGTATATGAATATGTCGCTAGCAATCATATGTCAAAGAACCCAGGTCGACATGACTAGTTATAGACGCAAGTGGCACAACCGTATAGGGACTGGCATACGTAACCCAACAATGCAGGTGTCGGTCATGAACGTGTGTAGACGAGTCGTAGCAAGCTACAGGGACTCCATTACGTCGTGCGACATATCTGTCATCAACGGTACGTAGACGAGTCATTCCAGGCTACAGGGACTCCATTACACTGCGAGACATTTCCCCGTAGGGACGGAGACAACAGCAAAGAAGGATACACGCCGGTTAATCAATGTGTCCGGAGCAGTAGCAAGCTGATAATCCCCAAGTGCAAGGAATCATCGTAGCAATTTCCAAAGGTGGAAGTGATAAGTATGGAGTGTCGAACCCACAAGGAGCTAAAGGTAAGATCAATATTCTCGCAAGTCCTATCTGCCACTGATACGACTCTACGTACACCGAATGTTTGCTTCCAACTAGAAACGAGAAATAAAACTACGTTGTGGGTATGAAGAGAATAGCTTTGCATGATATCGGAGAACTAAAATATAAAAATAGGTGCTGTTATCATAAAGTTAGAATATATTACAATATATTACAAATAGCGAGTGTGGAATAATGATGGGTCGGTGTGCGGAATTGTCCTAGGCAATTGTTAACAAGATCAGTAATCATTATTGCATATTTATATGAGGGAGAGGCATAAGCTAACATACTTTCTTTACTTGGATCATATGCACTTATGATTGGAACTCTAGCAAGCATCCGCAACTACTAAATATCATTAAGGTAAAACCCAACCATAGCATTAAAGCATCAAGTCCCCTTTATCCCATACGCAACAACCCACCTACTCGGGTTTATGCTTCTGTCACTCAAGCAACCCACTATAAGCGAATCATGAACGTATTGCAACACCCTATAGCGGGAATCCTTCACGTGTGCGCGGCATGGAAGGCACCATAGGACAGCACCAAAATAAACATACAACTCAAACCAATCTAGATCATCAATCAACCCATAAGACAAAATAAATCTACTCAAAACATCATAGGATGGCAACACATCATTGGATCATAATATGTGGCATAAAGCACCATGTTCAAGTAGGGGATTACAGCGGGGTGTGGGAGAGTGGACCGCTTAAAAGAGATGAGGAAGGTGATGAAGATGGTGATGTTGATGAAGACGATCACCGCGGCGATGGTTCCCCCGATGGCACTCCGGCGCCATCGAGAGAGAGGGGGAAAGGGTCTCCCCCTTGTGCTTCCTCCTCCATGGCCTACCCCCTAGGTGGGGAGGGGTTCTCCCTCTGGTCCTTGGCCTCCATGGTGATGATGGCCCCTCCGTCTTCCTCCTCCATGGTCTCTGGTGATGGTGACCCCCTCCGGCAGGGTGCCGGAGAGGGCCAAGATTGATCTTTCGTGGCTACAGAGACTTGCGGCGGCGGAACTTCCGATCTAGGTTTCTTTCTGGAGGTTTCTCGATTTATAGGAGTACTTGGCGTTGGAATCAAGTCAGGGGGACTCCCGAGGGGCCCACAAGCCAGGGGGCGCGCCCTAGGGAGGAGGGCGCGCCCCCTAGGCTTGTGGCTGCCTCAGCACTCCTCTCCGGTATCTTTTTGCTCCAGTATTTTTTATATTTTCCAAAAATATTCTCCGTAAATTTTCAGCCCATTCCGAGAACTTTTATTTCTGCACAAAAACAACACCACGGTAGCTCTGCTGAAAACAACGTCCGTCCGGGTTAGTTCTAATCAAATCATACCAAAATAATATAAAATTATTGTAAACATGGCATGAATACTTCATAAATTATAGATACGTTGGAGACGTATCACAAGCTACCAAGGCTCGGTAGAAGCACAAAGAGGCATTTCCCCGTAAAGCAGGCTACTAAAGGTATACAACTAGGTGTCGAATCCCACACATACCAATGCATTTCAACCATACACACATTATGCACGATATGCGTAGATACAACATGGCATCACAAAAAAACCCTACAACATAACATTTACTTAGAAGGCTCCGAGGAGCCAACATAGTATAGTGTTACAAGGAGGGGGTCACATGACCCATCATTCAGAGCATACAAACAACAAGCGGAAGTTACATGTCTGGGTACAAACATCTACTAAAAGCGGCTGCAAGGGCCTGAAAAGCTACAGCGACCCTACCAAAGGAGCCAGACCTCTGTTTGGGATTTCCAAGCTAATCCAGTCAACATCGAACTTCACGTCGTAAGAATCACTAATGAGACTGACGTCTCCTCTTCAAAAATATAAATTAAGCAAACGTGAGTACAAAGGTACTCAGCAAGACTTACATTAGAACTAACTACATATGCATCATAGTCAACAAAGGGGGGTTGTGGAGTGTATTGTAGCAAGCCAGCTTTGACTCTTGGCTAACTTGTACTACGACTATGAGTACTTTCTTTGAGGTGGGATAGCGCACACGAGTCCACATATTCACCGAATCAATACACCACTATGGATCCACTCCCGTCTCCCTATGAGAAGGCCATCCATAGCACTCACGCTTATCTTGCGCATTTTAGAGTATCCATTTCACTTGTCTATGAACCACATAAGTTTTCCAAGTAGTCCATATCCGAGGACGCGGCTATTCGAACAGATTGATAACCCTGCAGGGGTGCACTTCTTCACACACGCTCTCACCACTTATCGCCATGTGCACGTAAAAAGGCACCTCAGCAACCTTCAAGCGGAAGCCCGGCGAGGGAGTCGGCCACGACCGTCAACCACACAAGACCCTAGTCCAGGTTTATCGCCTATTTGAGACTGAACCCGCACGGAAGTCCGGCCGAAGTTTCTGCTACGGCCTCAAATGATGTGCGCAGGGTTCCCAAGCCCACCATCTGGGTGACCCTTGGTACACCGTCCCACTGTGTATCTACCGCATCACAGCCCACCCCGTCGGGCAGCGCTATGCATGGCCGCCAACACTTTTCCTACAAACACCAGAAACTAGTTGCAACTCCTGGACAGAGATCTAGGCGGTTAATAAGCCGAGAGGGGTCAAGTTATCGGAACCCAATGTGTGGTAGTATCTTGTCTTGGATAACATACATAGAACCCGGTTCTTAAGAACGATCCCAATGAGACAAGCCGCCATGTACTCCTACATGGCCTCTCATCGCTACCTTTACCAAATCGTGTTCACACACTTAGCTCTCACGCAGTAGGACATGAACACTGCCATTTCGATTCATCGCCCAGATGGATCAGAACCGACACGACACGACTCTAAGCATAGCAGGCACAGCAAGTAAGCAAGCATGGATGAGTAGGCACATCAAGGCTCAAACAGTTGCTACTCATGCTAAGTGGTTTCAACTATTTACTGTGACAAAGACAGGTCATGCAAAGGAGTGGGTTAAACTACCGAGAACATGTAACAGTTGGATCGTTATTGCCCTACTGCAGTAAAAGAGAGCAGGAGCGAGAGAGTGGGGTCATATCAGTATGCTCAAGGTGGGGTTGCTTGCCTGACACTTCTGAAGATAACAATGAGTCTTCATCGGTGACAACGATCTCAACGTCGGAACCATCGTCTACCGGGAAGGAACAACACCGGCAAATAGAGAAATGAACACATTCAATGTGATGCAACAAACATTATGTATGCTATGGCATGTTAAGGTACTGAATTCACCTAGTCCAATATTTGATCATATTAATTGAAGTGGAATTCAAGTAGGCATCAAATTCCAACTCCAAACTATTTATTAAATTTTTCCTAATCATGAAATGTCCTAGTTGGTCAGGTTAACTTGTTCAAACATGCATTAACATGGCATAAACAGATTCTTCATATTTTTCTGATCATTTTTCATATATAAATTATTTCAATCTGAGTTAAGGTTGAATTACTATGATTTTTAGAAGTTTTGAATATTTCTGAAATATAATAAATCATTTAGGTTTATTTAAATTTCCAAAAAAACTTAACTGTGACAGCCTGACATCAGGATGACATCATCAAGTCAACCGGGCTGGTCAGGGTCAATTCTGACCAGTGGGTCCCGTATGTCAGTGGTTGAGCTTAAGTAAATATGGTTTATTTTTAACCAGTGGATTAATTAGATGATGGGTCCTAGTGTCAGTGGGTCATGGGCATGGTTAGCGGCGTGATTAGCAGTTAATGATGGGGCCATGTAATCTCGCCGGCGGTTGAACGCCGGCGACCATCCGCGACGGCAGAGGTGCTCGGAATCGAGCTACGGGCCACCATTCTCTTCGCGGTTTGCGGCTACGGCTTGCTGGAGCTCTTGCGCGTCCATTTGGGGCAACGGGAGGACACGGGGTGGACTGGTTCGAGCACGGCGTCGACTGCGGCGGCGGCCGGAGTTCGGTCGACGTCGGGATCGGCGCTGGGGTGAGTAGTTCGTCCGTTTCTTTACACCTATAGCACCTACGCTCGGCCACGAGTTTGTTGCACATAGTGGGGTGGACAACAGGTCACCGGAGTGATGCCGGCGACAAACCCGAGCGGCGGTGGTCTCCGGCCATGGCGGTCCTACATCCTAGAGGACGCAATCGATGATGGGGCAAGGGGGAAAAGGACCAGGTGCTCACGGAGATCACGTAGAGGTGGTCAGCTAGCTCGAAGATGACTCGTAGACGGCAAATTTAACGCCGGCATCCGACGGGTCCGAGGAAGGGGACGATGTCGGGGCGGCTCTGTGGGGCGTCTCCGGCTGGCTTGCTTCGTCAAAGACGAACAGGTCGTCGAGGCGGAGCGTCTGGACTCACTAGAGGGATGCAGGAGGCCGGTGGCCACGGCGAGCGGCGACGGTGCAGCCATGGGGTTCTCGGAGGGCAGAGGAGCAAGGAAATAGAGGGAGGGCAAGCGAGGGAGAAGGCGGGCGAAGGGCGGCTCGATCTGGACGTCTTTGGGCTGCGTGGCGCTCTTAGCTGCCTCCAGGCGATCGAGGAAGCAGGAGGTGACCGGGAGCGCCACAGGCACACGCCCTCGTGCCCACTGGCACGAGGAAGAAGACGCCTCTGTCCCTGGGCTGGGCCAGGAATAGTGCTGGGCCAGGTAAGCACTCTCTCTCTCTCTTTTATTCCATTTTTCTGTTTTCTATTTTGTTACAATCTGTCTTGACTTGATTCCAATTAAATCATTTTTTAAAATTCTGAAAACTTGTTCCTGTGGTTGAGTGGATTATTCCACATACAGAGAACATTTTGTTTTCTATTGTGGACAATTTTAATTATTTATGAAAACCAAAGGTAGCTAAAATAATTCCAACAATATTTTTCAGTGGTTTCAAATATTTCTTTTGAAACCTAAAATTTGTTGGTTTGGACCAGTTATTTGATTTAAGGTAAATCCCATTGGCTAGGATTTTACGAAGGCCATTTTGGATTCATTGATTCAAATTTGCTTTGAATTTGGTTTAATCCATTTGGGGTTGGGTTAGGTCATCCCCATTTCAAGTTTCATGAAATTGAACATGATGCATGGATGATCACTGATGCAACTAATTACAAGCAATAATCTAGGGCTGTGACACCGGGTTGCTTATATAGACTCTGTCGGGTCATGATCTTTGATGATGCTGGGTCGTGATCGTTGGCGCTGCCAGGTCAAACAACGAGACTCCAGTTGAATTGATAAAATTATTGGCCATAAAGAAATCCGTGTGATGCTGAGCTGGTCTTTCAATGCTTCAGCTAGATAAAAAATATTGGGAATAAAAAAATCCATCTGATGTTGAGCCGGTCTTTCAATGCTTCAGTTCCATGAAGAAATGAGACTAGTCTCGCTCATAATTGACATCTTGAAAAGTGCTCTTCAATTTTTTGATACATCCATATTACCTGTAGCCCTCAAGCTCCAAGTTTATCAGTTCATGATGACTTGGTGATTTGCAATAATATATTTGACTGTGTAGCCCCCAAGTGCCGGGTTGTCTTACCTGCAGCAGCCTGGGACTTGTAATTGTCTTATACTTATAAAGCTTCAGCCAGTGTAGCCCCCAAGGGCCGGGTTGTTTTGCTTGCAACAACCTGGGACTTTTGAACTTGGTTTTGAATGTTGTAGATAGATAGCTTTGGAGAAATCCGGGTTGTCATCTGAGTCGCCAGATATGGACTGAATGTCTTGAATTTCACATGTGTAGCTCCCAAGGGCCGGCTCATCAGTATGTGATGGGCCGGGTCTTCAATTTAGAACTTTATAATCTGCTTAAACAGCTGAATACTGTAGCCCCCAAGTGCCGGATCGCATGCCTGCGGCGACTTGGGACTTTAGATAATTTGATCTGAGTAGTGTAGCCCCCAAGTGCCGGATCGTTTGCCTGCAGCGACTTGAGAATTATATGCACTTCTCCTTTAAAAAGAAAAACATCATATGATGTAGCCCCCAAGTGCCGGGTCGTATGCCTGCAGCGACTTGGGACTGTATGAGAATAATATAACCCCTCATAATGCGCTTCAGAAGTTCTGTTGAACTGATATTGATCTGACTTGAATGAATCATTGCCCGTGGTTATAATGTAACCCAGTATTTTATTGTTTGAACGAATATCTTGGAACAATGCCTTTGTCCTCGAAATGAAATCCATGCTCGTGGTTGTGATGCAACCCGGCAAATATATGTTTGAGAAATCCATAAGTGTTGTAGTTTACTACAGAGCACGAGTTGAAAAAATCCAAGGGCCGGTCAATTAAATGACACGACATTATATGTGATAGGGCGGCTCTTCAAGAATAGTCATTTCTTCCTGAGCTGGCTTGAAAAACCCCAATCATTTAATACTGGTTATGATGAACCATGATGAAGATCTAGCCATTTTGGTTATCAAAGATTTATTTGTTCCTGCAGAGGTTACGATGTAACCCGGTTTGATGACCGGCTTGATATGTATGTATGATGCATGATGTAATGCAGGATGATGTATGTATATGATAACAGAATATAAAGTGCCAGTTTTCAAGGCATGACATAAAGACCGACTTTCGAGGCTCGAGTCTCGCTTCAATGAAGCGGGTGTGATAACCCATGGTTTATCCTAGCTCTTTGTAAATCGGCTCTCACGTGACTCAAGCCAATGTTTTAACCTTGATAAGTTTAGGGTCCCGATGGATTGACTTGTCAAGAGTACATGGGGTCACCTGAACGGAGTCGCATCAAGCATATAGGCAGGTTTAACCATTTTGTGGCGTTTTTGCCGGATCAAAAGGGTGAGAAAGCTAAACTCGATGAGTTGGAAGCCCCCAAGTGACCTATGATCATGGAAAAGCTCAGCATAGGATATACAGGAGACAATGCTACTATTGCAAAACATCTGGGGTCCAGATAAGCTGGCTTTATTCCATTGACCATAACATGATAATATGATAATCCAATAAAACAGGATACCTATGTTTGAATAGTGCATCATGGCAGCTGGTCCTCTTTGGCAACCTTTAATTTTTCGCCCATAAGGCAGGCACCCATGTTTGAACAGCGCATCATGGCGGCTCGTCCTCTTGGGCAACTTTTAATTTTTCCGCCCATAAGGCGGGGCACCCATGCTTGAACAGCATATCATGGCGTCTCGTCCTCTTGTGCGACTTTTAATTTTTCGCCAATAAGGTAGTGCACCCATGTTTGAACAGCGCATCATGGCGTCTCGTCCTCTTGGGCGACTTTTAATTTTTCGCCAATAAGGCAATAGCCCCCGGGACCAGGTTATCTTCCCTGCAATGACCCGGGGTTCTAGAATTTTTTAGCCCGGTTGAATCTGCCAAGGCATGCCTGTGTAGCCCCGAGTCTTAAGTCGACTCGAGGAGGCGGCTTGAGAATCTCCATACTTGGCTATTGCACAAGCCGTCGTAGAGTTGACAGCTGAAATTTATTGAAGCCAGAGGTCGGCGAGTTGATGATCTTCGTGATGCTCATCGTATGCCCTCAGTATGTCATTCAAATCAAGCCCCTTTTTTGGCCCAAATTGGGTTCATAAACCTCTTGACCCATTCCTTGTTATTCTCTTTTAATTCGGCTCTCCTGGTTTCCAGGGCCATTTTCTTTCTTAGCCATTGACTTTTGAATTGCCGGCTCAATAATGGCCGGCTCAAATCGTAGCTTCTCCAGGGATGTTTCCTTCATGACAAGCTCTCATGTTTCTTTTGATATGTTGAAGTAGATCAGACCAGGGGACGGCAAACCAGTGCGCCTATCCATCGGTCAACCCGGTGCAGGTGGAATTTGATAATATATATATATATTTCCCATTTTTGCTCCATCGTTTGTTGGAGTACACCAGATCGCGGGAGCGGCGGCTCGCGCGTATTCGTTGGGCCGTTCGAGCGAGCGGGCACGGCACCGTTGTGTTATTATAGATTGGACCGAGGGGGTGGCGGCTCACGCGCATCCGTTGGTCGGCTTGAGTGAGCGCAAGCGGCACCGGCGTGTTAGTGTAGAGTGGACCGCGGGGCGGCCACTCACAAGCATTCGTTGGGCGGTTTGAGTGAGCAGGCGCGACACCAGCGTGTCAATGTAGACTGGACCGCAAGGGTGGCGGCTTGTGCGTGTCTGTTGGGCGACTCGTATGTGTGGGCGCGACCCCGGCGAGTTGATGTAGATGCGGGGGTCGGTCGCGGCGTTTTGAGGCCAGCAAGGACGAGAGAGTCGACCGCGATGTTGTAAATCGACGCGAACGTGCGAGTCGTCCGCGGCATTGGGAGCCAGTGCGGACGCGCGAGGCGGCCGTGGCGTTGTAAGCCAGTGCAGACGTTTGAGTCGGCCGCGGCGTTGTAAGCGATGCGGCCACGGCATTGTAAGCCAGTGCGGATGCGCGAGTCAGCCGCGGCGTTGTTGATGTAGACCGGTCCGCACGGGCGGCTCGCGCGTGTCTGTTCGGCGACTCGGGCGTGCGGGCGCGACCCCGGTGAGTTGATGTAGATGCGGGGGTCGGTCGCGCCGTCGAGGCCAGCACGGACGAGAGAGTCGACCGCGACGTTGTAAATAGGCGCGAACGTCCGAGGCGGCCACGGCGTTGTTGACGTGGACCGGACCGCAGGGGCGATTTGTGTGCGTCTGTTGAGCGGTGCGGGATGGACGAATGCTGGCGCATGATGATGTTGGCGCAGCACCGTATCCACGATATAACGCCAGTTGGTTATTTAGACGACATATGATTTGTCCGCAGGTTTTTGTATTCGCCTCGTCGTGTCCTTTGTGTATAGTGAACAATTGTCCGGATATACCGACGCTGGTACGGCCTCCTGCTTATAAATTAACCTGCGCCTAAATTCAAACAAGTTAAAAGTACAAAAATTCTTGATAGAATTAATTCGCATGAATATTTTTACAAAGAATAATACCACCTGGTGATAATTTTAATTAACAAGGGACGCGTCTGGCCGATAAAAATGTAGCGGATACGTGCGTGCTTTGTGCTGATCTGATGCAACACCAACACACATGTAGTCTCTTCTTTTTTCCTTTATATTGTGTCATTTGGGCGACAAGTCGGCGTGTGGATCCGCAATGGTCGCCACACATAGGCTACCCCCTTTTTTTCCTTGATTTCCTTTTTGAGTTGACGGATATACGTGTTTTTTGTTGTCGCTGCTGCCGATCGTAATACTTATTGCCTCGGTCTTGTAACCAATCTTTCTACGAAACATGATGTCCGGTAGTAGCCGCCGAACTCCTGCCATACACAAGGGCACTAGCAGATCTGTACGCGTGGCATGCAGTTTTGTTGGACTCTGCTTCGGATCCTTGTGTGGAGTGTCCAACTCTTGATCGATTGGAGCCTTTGTGTATCAGTACTAGTACTCCCACGCGAACACCACTTCAAGTTTGGTTGGGATTCTGCATGTCCAAACGCAACCGCGCAGACGGATCTGAGTAGCGGATGTAGCGGAAGTCAGATCTACCACCCGCTGCCGCGTATGATGCCGCTAAAACTTTTGCAATCTGTACTGACAAAACTCGCAGTTGATGTAAATTCTTCCCTGTCGGCTCTTCGTCAACCGGCCGGTCGCGAACCTCTTGATCCCTAAAAAAGCTTCCTCCAAGAACAGAAAAGACCGTGAGCAGGCCCCACGGTGGGCGCCAACTGTCATGGTTTTGATCATGGCAAGATGTCCTCGTGAGAGAACTTAGGTGTGAGGCCATCACAAATAAGTGGCAACTTGAGAGGGTTTGGTCAGAATCGAGAGATGCGAGTTTACCCAGGTTCGGCCCCTCTGATGGAAGTAAAAGCCTACGTCCTCCTTTATGTGTATTGATGATGAGGATGATCTCGATTACAAGGGTGCTGTTTCACTACCTCTAGTCTCGAGAGCCTCTAATCTGTCTATCTCTAATGACTTAAACTTGTCCCTCTTGGGGTGCCTTACCCCTCACTATATAGGTTGAAGGGGTAGGTTTACATGTAGAGTCCTACTGGGAGTAGGATTAGGACTAGTCTCTCTTGAATCCTAATCCGGGTCTTGTTTCCTTTGTGGGGGAGTCTTTTCCTTTCCTTGGGCCTTCTCTGTGTGCCGACCCTCCAGGCCCGTTCCCTGTGCCGCCTTCCACGGGGTGCACACTGGGCCTCAGGCCTTGTCATCCAGGTCGACCCGGTAAACAGGGGGACCTTATGAGCCGCCAAATGGTGGGCCGGGTCATTCCTCCTGGCCGGGTTAAACCGTGGGTAATATCCCCGACAGTGGGTGGAGTAATAGTAGTAGATGCAGGCAGGATTCGATCTATTTGCTTATGGTCATGATGCCTATTTACATGATCATTGCCGTGAATAAATATTACATAACTATGCACTTTTCTATCAATTGCCCAACAGTAATTTGTCTACCCACCGTATGCTTTCTTCGAGAGAGAAGCCTTTAACGAACACTATGGCCCCCGGGTCTCTTCACAATTATATTTACAAAAACTCAAAATTCCTTGCTGCCATTATTTACTTTATTTTTTATTTTCAATTTATATTTATCAAATTATCTATCTATCACTACTTATCGCTTGCAAGTAACGAGTTCAAGGGGATTGACAACCCTCTTGCTCGCGTTGGGTGCAAGTGTGAGCTCTTTTGTGTGTAGGCGCTGAAGACAGGAGTTTGCGTGTTTCTCCTATTGGTTCCATAACCTTGGTTCCCACTTAAAGAAATACTTACCTTTACTATGCTGCATCATCCCCTCCTCTTCGGGGAAAATCCCAACGCAGTTTACAAGTATCACGATGGAGTGGCGGCAACGGCGGCAACGGTGGTGGGGTGGCGGCCATGGCGGCCGCCGGCAGCAGCTGCCTTCGGGCAGCGGTGGAGGAGCATGTGGTGGGTGCCGTGCGCATAGCCAACAGGGTCACCACGTGCACTGCACGCTTCCGGGAACTACGCCACCGATGCCGTGCAGCCTCCCAACTAGAGCTGCCCTCTGGAGGAGTGGCTGACCGACGAGGACGGACCGGTGCCACTGGCGATTGGCGGAGAAGCAAACTAGAGAAGCTACGGGAAGGAGGGGATGGATGCGATGTGGAGTCATCGGATATGTGGGTTTATAAAGCCGGCCGGCAAGCATTGGGGTTTGGGGGGTTTCGTCGAGCTAGGCGGGAACCTGCACGGTTGTGCGGGAACTGGCTCACCGACGCCTTTTCGAGACGACGCTTGGCCAAACGAAACTCATGTTCGGTGCCAAAGTTTGCACTGGAATCCTAGGGAGGGAACAAGGTAACAAGACGTGACGGAGGAGGAAGAAATGATAAGTATACGAACCATTAATAATAATAAAATGTTTGCATTTTATTACATAGGAAACGACCGTTTTCTACGCATCGTAGTGAACTGCTCTACGCATGAGGTTGCTCTCGGTTTAGGCGACCAAGGCACACTCTGCTCGCGCGCTCTGCCGGGGTCCATCCACGCACGAACGGTGACGTATGTTTGGGGCACCATATGTGTTGGAAATATGCCCTAGAGGCAATAATAAAGTGATTATTATTATATTTCCTTGTTCATGATAATCGTTTATTGTCCATGCTATAATTGTATTTATTGGAAACTCAAATACATGTGTGGATACATAGACAACACTGTGTCCCTAGTAATGTTTGGGGCACCATATGTGTTGGAAATATGCCCTAGAGGCAATAATAAAGTGATTATTATTATATTTCCTTGTTCATGATAATCGTTTATTGTCCATGCTATAATTGTATTTATTGGAAACTCAAATACATGTGTGGATACATAGACAACACTGTGTCCCTAGTAAGCCTCTATAGGACTAGCTCGTTGATCAAAGATGGTCAAGGTTTCCTGGCCATAGACATGAGTTGTCATTTGATAACGGGATCACATCATTAGGAGAATGATGTGATGGACAAGACCCAAACTATGAACGTAGCATATGATCGTGTCAAGTTTATTGCTATTGTTTTCTGCATGTCAAGTATCTGTTCCCATGACCATGAGATCATGCAACTCATTGACACCGGAGGAGTACCTTGTGTGTATCAAACGTCGCAACGTAACTGGGTGACTATAAAGATGCTCTACAGGTATCGCCGAGGGTGTCTGTTGAGTTGGCATGGATCAAGACTGGGATTTGTTACTCCGTGTGACGGAGAGGTATCTCAGGGCCCACTCGGTAATACAACATCATATTGATCTTGCAAGCAAAGTGACTAAAGAGTTAGCCACGGGATCTTGTATTACGGAACGAGTAAAGAGACTTGCAGGTAACGAGATTGAACTAGGTATAGAGATACCGACGATCGAATCTCGGGCAAGTAACATATCGATGAACAAAGGGAACTGCATACGGGATTGACTAAATCCTTGACATCGAGGTTTGACCGAGAAAGATCTTCGTAGAATATGTAGGAACCAATATGGACATCCAGGTTCCGCTATTGGTTATTGGCCGTGGAGGTGTCGCGGTCATGTCTGCATAGTTCTCGAACCCGCAGGGTCTGCACACTTAACGTTCGGTGACGATTTGGTATTGTTGAGATGTATGTGTTGGTGACCGAAGGTTGTTCGGTGTCCCAGATGAGATCTCGGACGTCATGAGGAGTTCGGGAATGGTCCGGAGGTAAAGATTTATATATAGGAAAGTGGTGTTCGGGTTCCGGAAAAGTTTGGGTGTTTCCGGTAGTGTACCGGGAGTGCCGAAAGGGTTCTGGGGGTCCTCCGAGAGGGGCCCACCCACCCTGGGGGGCACATGGCCCAAGAGGTGGTGCAACAGCCCCTGGTGGGCTGGGCATCCGACCCCTATAGGGCCCATGCGCCCAAGGTTAAAAAAGGAGGAGGTGCCTTGGAGGGGAGGGACTCCTTCCTAGGGTTCCCACCTCCCTTGTGGGAGGAGGACTCCTCCCCCCACTTCGGCTGAACCCCTCCTTTGAGGAGGGGCTAGGGGTGCACCCCACCTGCCCCTTCCTCCTATAAATAGAGAGCAAGAGGGAGGGCGGCCGCACCCTAAGCCATGGCGCAGCCCTCTCTCTCTCCCTCTAGATTACTTCTCCTCTAGATCGGTTTTGGTAGTGCTCGGCGAAGCCCTGCCGGAACAGCTCCACCAACACCGCCACCATGCCGTCGTGCTGCCGAAGATCTCATCTACCTATCCGCCCTCGCTTGCTGGATCAAGGAGGCGGAGAACGTCATCGAGCTGTACATGTGTTGAACGCGGAGGTGCCGTCCGTTCGGCACTAGATCGGAACGGATCAAGATTGGATCGTGGGACGGATCGTGATTGGATCGCAAAGACGTTCGACTACACCAACTGCGTTTCTTAACGCTTCCCGCTTAGCGATCTACAAGGGTATGTCGATGCAATCTCTCCTCTCGTAGATGTTCATCTCCTAGATTGATTTTGGTGAGCGTAGGAAAAATTTTGTTTCCCATGCAACGTTCCCCAACAGTGGCATCATGAGCTAGGTCTATGCGTAGATGACATCACAAGTATAACACAAAGGAGTTTGTTTGCGTTGATATTCAGATTGCTTCCTTCCTTGGTCTTATTTTGATTCATCGGTATTGTGGGATGAAGCGGCCCGGACCAACTTTACATGTCCACGTACATGAGACCGGTTCCATCGACTTACATGTAACTTTGTTGCATAAGATGGCTGGCGGGTGTCTGTCTCTCCCACCTTAGTTGAATCGGATTCGACAAAGGCAGTCCTTGTAGAATGTTAAATAGCAACTTGTATATCACTGTTGTGGTTTTGCGTAGGTAAGAATCGTGCTTGCTAGATACACATAGCAGCCACGTAAAACATTCAACAACAAATTAGAGGACGTCTAACTTGTTTTTGCAGGGTATGTTGTGATATGATGTGGCCAAAGACATGATGATATATATTTGATGTATGAGATGATCATGTTTTGTAATAGTTTATATCGACTTGCATGTTGATACGGTAACCGGCAGGAGCCATAGGGTTGTCTTTAATTATTATGTGGCATGCGTGTCACTCATTAAGCGCTATGTAATGCTTTACTTTATCGCTAAGCAGTAGCAATAGTAGTAGAAGCATGGCTGGCATGACAACCCCGATGGCAACACGATGATGGAGATCATGATGATGGAGATCATGGTATCATGTCGGTGACGATGGAGATCATGCCGGTGCTTTGGAGATGGAGATCAAAAGCACAAGCTCATGGCCATATCATGTCACTTATGATTTGCATGTGATGTTAATCCTTTTATGCATCTTATTTTGCTTAGGACGACAGTAGCATTATAAGGTGATCCCTCACTAAAATTTCAAAATAAAATTGTGTTCTCCCCGAGTGTGCACCGTTGCGAAAGTTCGTCATTTTGAAGCACCACATGATGATCGGGTGTGATAGACTCTACGTTCGCATACAACGGGTGCAAGCCAGTTTTGCACATGCGGAACCCTCGGGTTAAACTTGACGAGCCTAGCATGTACAGACATGGCCTCGAAACACAATAGACCGAAAGGTCGAGCATGAGTCATATAGTAGATATGATCAGCATGGAGATGTTCACCATTGAAACCACCTCATCTCATGTGATGATCGGACTTGGGTTGGTGAATTTGGATCATGCAACACTCGGATGACCGGAGGGATGTCAATTTGAGTGGGAGTTTTAAGTAATATGATTAACTAAACTCATCATCTTGAACAATAGTCTAAGTAATCTTTGCAAATTTATGTTGTAGATCAGTGGCTCGCGCAGTAGCTCCCCTGAATTTCAATATGTTCCTAGAGAAAGCCAAGCTGAAAGATGATGGAAGTAACTTTGTAGACTGGGCCCGTAATCTGAGAATTATCCTCGCAGCTTCCCAAAAGGCTTATGTCCTTGATGCACCGCTCGGTACGCCACCCGCTCCAGTATCGTATGCAAACATTGCGAACGCCTGGCAGGCTCGTTCTGATGACTACTCAATAGTTCAGTGTGCTATGTTGTATGGCTTAGAACCGGGACTTCAAAGACGTTTTGAACGTCATGGAGCATATGAGATGTTCCAGGAGTTGAAGTTTATTTTTGAGAAAAATGCCCGGATCGAGAGGTATGAGACCTCTGATAAGTTCTATGCTTGCAAGATGGAGGAGAACAGGTCTGTCAGTGAGCACATACTCAGAATGTCTGGGTATTCCAACCGTCTGGCTGAGTCAGGAATTACTCTCCCGCCAGAGGCGATCACTGACAGAGTTCTTCAATCACTGCCACCTAGCTTCAAAAGCTTTGTGTTGAACTATAACATGCAAGGGATGAACAAATCAGTCGCGTTTGTGCGGGAACTGGCTCACCGACGAGTGTACCGGGAGTGCCGAAAGGGTTCCGGGGGTCCACCGGGAGGGGCCCACACACCCTGGGGGGCACATGGGCCCAAGAGGTGGCGCACCAGCTCCTGGTGGGCTGGGCAGCCGACCCCTATAGGGCCCATGCACCCAAGGTAAAAAAAAGGTGGAGGTGCCTTGGAGGGGAGGGACTCCTCCCTAGGGTTCCCACCTCCCTTGTGGGAGGAGGACTCCTCCCCCCACTTTGGCCGAACCCCTCCTTGGAGGAGGGGCTAGGGCTGCACCCACCAACCCCTTCCTCCTATAAATAGAGAGGGAGAGGGAGGGCAGCCGCACCCCAAGCCACGGCGCAGCCCTCTCTCTCTCCCTCTAGATTAGTTCTCCTCTAGATCGGTTTCGGTAGTGCTCGGCGAAGCCCTGCCGGAACAGCTCCACCACCACCGCCACCACGCTGTCGTGCTGCCGGAGATCTCATCTACCTCTCCGCCCTCGCTTGCTGGATCAAGGAGGCGGAGAACATCATCGAGTTGTACGTGTGCTGAACGCAGAGGTGCCGTCCGTTCGGCACTAGATCGAAACGGATCAAGATTGGATCGCAGGACGGATCGTGATTGGATCGCAAAGATGTTCGACTACACCAACCGTGTTTCTTAACGCTTCCTGCTTAGCGATCTACAAGGGTATGTAGATGCAATCTCTCCTCTCGTAGATGTTCATCTCCTAGATTGATCTTGGTGAGTGTAGGAAAATTTTTGTTTCCCATGCAACGTTCCCCAACAATATGCATGCGGTTGCGCCATGCTCGGCGCCACCATGCAGTTACGTGTGCCATGATGCAGTTAAGCGCTGCAAAAACTGCCATGCGGACGTCCCGAAATTGCAGGACGTTCCGGCGCCCACTCACTTATTCCCGTGGCTATTTACCTTCATCACTTCTACCTTCCGATCCCGCCACACAACACAAGAAGCACACCCACGACGACAAATACAGGGAGGATGCACTCTTCATCTCTTCAACCTTCCTGCGTGGATCCAATGGCGGCGATCCCAACGGCTGCCAACGCCGAGCGACAGTTCACCATTGTTGTCAAAGTGGACATCCACATCAGGAACAAGGACCTCTCAGTGGTGTACACCAATGACCCGATCGCGGTGGAGAACTCCATCAACACTATTGAGCTGCTTCTTGCTGATGATGACAAGTACAAAGTGGTCGGCTTCGACCTTGAGTACACCGACATTCGTGTCGCGTATGATCAGAAGGTTGTTGTTGCTCAGTTGTGTGTGTGCCATCACGTCCTTGTCTACCACTACTGCCTTGCCACAAGGCCTTGCGAGTGTTTCGCTATGTTTGTCAACAACCCCGACTACAGGTTCGCAATAGTGGACACCACTAACGATCTAAAGGTGCTCAAGACTTTGGGCTTGGTCTGTCAGAAGCTTGTCGACATCCAAGGGCAGTACAGGGTTTGGGGCAGCAAGAAGGAGAGGGACTCCCTGGTTGACCTCGCCGCGGCCATCATCGACCCCTACTACAAAGACATGAAGGTTGAGTCTGACAAGGACAAGCCTGTCTGGCACAAGGCCTGGGTGAACAAACTGGATGAAGAACACGTCAAGTACGCGGCCAAGGACGCGTACACAAGCTATGAGATGTACAGGAGGATCATTGACATGTGGAAGTGCCTCCTTCCTGCAGACGGTGAGGGATAGCCACAAGCAGAGCAGTGGAGGCAACCGTCGTCACAAGAAGTACATGTTTTGATGATTGTCTACTTCTTGTAATTTTTTATTGAGGATTGTACATGTGTTGTGTAGTCACTTATGTAATGGATGTTCAATTTGATTATGCAACTATGTTGTTGTTCTGTAGACAGAGCATATATAAATGTTGTGCAAACAGAGCAAATCATATCTCACACGCTTAAACTAAGGAACACGTCGGTGATGATTTCATCAATGACTGACAATAGTTTACCAGCAACCGTTTGCCCATAACACACACAACTTGTCAGGAGGAGTTGTCTCTTTTATTATATGTCTTCCCACACGATTCTGGTTACTGACTTGTTTGTTGGGTATCACACACACCTTCTTACGCATATCGTTTGTGTTCTGCTAGATCAACGCAAACATTTTGTCTGACTAAACTGTATGTCGTACATCGCACACATCTATATTTGGTTAACCGTTTGTGTTATTTTGGCTAATCACAAATAGTTCATGAGGACCAACTGTATGCCACGTATCGCACACATCTGTACCTGGTTAACCGTTTGCTTTATGTTGGCTCATCGCAAACAATTCGTCTGGATCAACTGTTTGCCACGTATCGCACACGCACCTCTTTTCTGAATAGTATTTGATGGATCCGTCATCGCACATGGTTTGCGTTATTGGCAACGGAGCTAGAACTATACCGTTTGTGATTCATGCTTCGCACACAGTTTGGTCGAAGGGTCTTATATTGATGTGTCGTCTTTGTACCTTCCTGCAGTAGTGCATGTTCGTCATTTCCCTCGCTCTATTGGAGTTGGTGAGTGTCTTCAAGCGAAAGCCTCGATTCGGAGTTCGATCAGCACAATGGAGGTGTCCTCGATATAGTTCCTCCGTTGGGAGCATGGTGTTTGGAGCCATGGTTGCTTCCTTGTTGTTCTCCTCCGGTGCTCGCCACGGTCCTTTCTTGATCATCGGTGGCGCTATGTATGGCCATAACCAGTGTGTCCAAGACGGTGTCTCCCTCGAATTGAATCAAGCCTTGCCATTCACTTGCATCTTCCTCTTAGGCGTTTAGAGTGGGTGGTGCATCGACAAGAGAAGCTCTACCTAAGTTGGTGGTCTTCGGAGGTGACGGTGTCGGTTGTGACGCGGTGCTGTGTATCAGCCAAGGATAGGCACTTTTGTTGGTAGCTTGCTTTGCGGTGGTGGCCGTCTTTGGTCTTACCCGGTGTGGTGTGTGTGCTACGCTCGTTGATCGCAGCGAGTGCTAGCTTTCTTGTAATTGACGTTCTAAACATTTTTAAGCAAACGTTTGAACATTTTCTAAAAGTTTCATTAACATTTTTCTAAAAATGTGTAACATATTGTTATTTGTTTATGAACATTTTCATAATGGCACAAAGATGTTTTTAATACATGGCGAACATTTTTTTTAAGAAAACGGTATTTATTTTACTCAGAAGCATCGTGATTTTTGTAAGTGTGAACACATTTTAAGTTGTGAACATTTTTTCAATGTTACGGGCATTTCATACATTACGGACATTTCATTAAAATTGGACAATATTCCAAAAATATCATAAATTGTTTTAAAATCTGTTTACATTTTTTAATGTCGCAACTGTTTTTAAGCATATGAACATATTTCTAAACCCACGATAACAACATTTTTAACACCCCCGAATTTTTTTATAATACGCCATAAACTATTTTGCCACGCAAAAATACATATAAAACTAATATATTTTCAGAAATATACTTTAGAGCGGTTTTTTAATATTTATAAAATGAACCGAAAAAACAAAAACCGGACGAACCTACCTGGCAAGACCTCCTATTTAGCGCAGTGCGCGCCGGTAAACCAGCCACGTGCAGCCCCCCTCTCCCTTGTGTGCCCTTCTGGGCCAGCCCATGTACGGGCTGGGACGCCCCCTTTTTTTTTGAATAATTCAGGATATCAAAGTTGCAAATTTTGAAAAAGATGTTCATGAATGAAGAAAAGGAAATACTACCTTTCAACAGGCGGATGACTCACGCGTATCTGCCACCTCCGTGACATCCGATTTGATTTAATTCATACTGCACATAGCACCACGCGAGACAGTCCAACAAGCTTGCAGCATTGGGCATGTTACAAACACATAACACAGCCTATGTTCGAAACCTACAAAGCTTCAACAAGTAGCCAGCGCGTACATTACTTGATAATTTATTTCATATAATTTTTTTCTACAACATCATTCTTGTTACAAAAATCCTTTCGCAACATCATTTATGTTGCAAAAATGTGAAAGACGAAAAAAAAACTTTATGTAACACGACCTCTATTGCAAAAAAACATTGCAACATGTCCTTTGTTGCAAAATAACACATAGGAAAATAATGGCTCACGCTAAAAATATGTTTCAGGTAGTTTTACAACAAAGCCGTTGTTGCAGACATCGCAACAACCAGCTTATTGCAATTCATGACGCACGCGTTTGGGGAGATATAATGGCTATTTTTGCATCAACCGGATGGCCCCCGAGGTTGTTGATATTTTTGTTTTATCCGTAGCAGACGCGTAGGGTGGTCCCAAAATGTTCACTATTTCAAAAACAATTGTTTGGGAATTCAAGAAATATTGACGGTTTAATAGACTGTTCACAAATTTGTAAAACAAAATCACGAAATTTAAAATTGTTCATGAATTCCAAAAAATGTTTATAACTTCAAAAAATATTCATCATTTCAAAAACAATTGTGAATTAAAAAATGTTCACTGTTTAAGACAATGTTTATGAATTTTTAAAAATTGTTCACGAATTTAAAAATTTCTAGATTTCAAAAATTGTTCATGATTTAAGATAATGTGCAAGAATTTGTAAAACCTATTCATGAATTTAAAAAATGTACGTGATTTCAAAAGTTGTTTATGATTTTTTTTAAAATCACAATTTAAAAAAAATCACTATTTAAGAGAATGTTCAAGAATTCGAAAAATTATATTCATGATTTCTATAAAATGTTCACAAACTTAAAAGATTTTCGCAAAATATAAAAACAAGAATAAAAGTGAAAAGCAGAAAATAAACTAAAAAGGAAAAGGAAAAGAAAACAGAAAAAGAAACATAAAAGAAAAGGGGAAAAGGAAAAGGAAAATAAATAAAAAATAAATTAAGAAAACCGTTGTAACCCAGAAATGGGTTGGCCCATACAAAAACGCGCGCCCGAGGTGTGGGTATGCTCTCAGTAGCTAACCGGCGACCCGCGAGCCCAATAGGTTTACCCTATGTGGCTGCAAATCTTAACAATCGGTATTTTAGACGTCGCTACATGGGCCTGGCCATTTAGTCTGGCGCGACAGGCGCACGTGTAGGACTCACATCAAGAGAAAATTTGATATACTGTTCACTACGACAAGTGAAAGAGAGCTCCTATATGGCGGTTGAAAGGACGTGGATGTCGCCTAAAAGGTGGCTTTCCAAAAAAATATCCCAAAAAGCACTTTCACTATTCACGACGACATTTTTCAGCGTCTGATCGAACTGAAAATATTCATGTGGGCTTAGAACAATTCTAGTACCCACCAAAATAATTTTCAACGCGAGCCGGAACAATTCCGGTTTAGTGATTTTCATCTGCGAAAAGCATCTGAAGCGGTTTCGGCAGCTCCGGAACATTTCCGGTTTTCATCCCGGAAAATTCCAAAAAGTTTCCAGAACGATTCTGGCATCCTCCAAGAATTATCAGGCATGTGCCAAAACCAATTTGACTTTTTGGTATCCCCTGAAACAACTTTTCAGTTTCACCGGAACTCATCCGGTGACCTCTCTGCGGAACTTTTCCGTTGTCCGAAATTTTTCCGGTGTCCGAAACTTTTTCGGTGTTTTTCTCTCAGACTCCCTGTCTAGTATTCAACAGATAGATGACCCTTAAGCGTGTGACCCTATAGGTTCGGTGAAGCATAGACATGACCCGGAACCCCTTCCGATCAATGATCAACATCGGAGCCGTGGACACCCATATTGACCCCTATACCCACACGAATGAATATTCGAGCGAACCTCCAGTTGCCGTGTGTTATTCCTGTTGCTTCGCGATATGTTTCAAATACCCGAGGTGAGAAACATCGGCATCCTCATGGATCAACACTTGTCCACAATGCCAGTTACCTCGTTGCCGGTTTTTGTTCTCTTTTCTCGTTCCCGTGTTCCGGCATCCCTGTGATCGAATCACCCTGTGTCTGGCCAGACGATGATGGATACCGTAACACCGAGAGGGCCCAGAGATATCTCTCCATCGTCGGAGGAGCAAATCCCAATCTTGAGCTATCAAGTCCCTTGACATACTTTTCCATGAACCCGTAAGCCGCCGTAATAGCCACCCATTTACGGATGACGTTTAACAAACCCCAAAGTTCATGAAGCAAGCATGAAGAAACTCGATACTCTCATGGTCTAAGGAATTATGCAAACATTAACTTCCTGTGTTATTAACCATTAACTTATGACGAATGTATCTCATAGCATAACATCAATTTGGGTCGATTCAACACAAGTGTTCTACCAACAATTGTGCCCTCAAAATTGCCGGCATAGCCATGCCCATGATCAGGAAAACAGGATCATCATGCAATACTTGAGCCAGTCATAGAGGCTTGACTAGGAATACATTTTACCGTTTATTATCCCACACGTGCACATGAGTTTCCCTCCAAGCCTCGTTTTATTTGCAGACTCGAGAATCATTGCGGTTATAGCATGGAACATAAACTTAATTATGAACAGGGAGATAATCAATAACATTTATTATTGCCTCTAGGGCATATCTCCTACAGACTCCCACTTGCACTAGAGTCAATAATCTAGTCAATGCTAATGCACTTTACACCTATGGCATACTGGTGTAAAATATGCTTCGCTTGTGGTATAGCCTGATGTCCAACGGATCTGACAACTTCAGCTCCGTGTGTAACTTTGCATATCCTCGCGTTTTCCCGCTTTCACAAAATTCATATTTGTGTGGAGTTGGCTTTGTATATGTGTGAATCATTGGTCGAAACCTGATTCCTCAGACTGAGCTATGGAGCAACTATCTGCTATAGTGTCCTATAGACCAAAGCCATCTTGGAACCATACTAAGTTCATGAATGAACTATATGATTCAACAACTTCTTTGTCGCTTCTTAAGCATCAACATACTTAGCCTTTGATATAGAATTCGCCACAGTATCTTGTTTGGAACAATTTCCAACTACCGTGCCACCATATTGTGTATTACACAAAACCCTTAACTTAAATCGAAAATCGCATGGAGCATTGATGAAGACTGTATCGATGTAGTTACTTACAATGAGCACTTCATAATCTCTGCTTGCGAGAAAACATGTCATCAGCACTACTCTAGTACTTAATGACATCTTTCACTGTTGTCCCATGATCAGTACTTTGATCACTTTGGTATCTATACTCGCAACAACTTTGGAGTATTGGACATATCTGGCTGTTTTACATACCATGGAATACATGATTAATCCAAAAACAAGAGTGTGTGGAATCACCATCATGTATTTTTGCTCATCTGTGTTTTGAGACACCGAGTCTTGCAAAACTCTCCACATGTGACTTCGGCAAGAATCACTCCTTGGCATTTTTAAATGCTAAAAGGTTTTAGCACCTTGTCAATATGTATTCATAGCTTAGCCCCATTAGGTAAATCTATCTCTATAGATCATCATGCCTAATATTGAGGCTATTTAGCCTAAGCACTTCATCGAAAAACTATTTTCAAATGAAGTCCTAATTCGTGTCAAGAAATTTATTTCCAATTAACAATGTGTCAAGCACACAAGGTTTTTAGAAATATTATTATGCTCCCACTTACTTTCTTGAATTACAAGCATCTTCGATACCCATTTGATGAAGTCAAACCCCTTTGACCATTTCATCAAAACACGAAGATTCCAACTCCATATTGCTCTCTTCTGTCCATCGCTGGAACTCTGAAGTTTGCATACTTACTAGCATCCTCTGGATCGACAAATTACTTTGGACTGTATCACATACAAGTCCTAGGTTTCATTTCCATCAGATGGAAATCCTTTCATCATCCATGTTTCATATCTCACGATTGAAATGTGTATTAATTGCTAGTTCAACCCGAACCGACTTTAAGCATCGCTACGGTGAGACAATCTCATCGTAGTCAACTCCTTGAACTTGTTATTGCAACAAGTCGAGCTTTATGGATAAACATTTTATCCGTATCAGTTTTTAGTTCCATAAATATTCGTTAGACTCTAAGTCTTCCGAAAGGTGTATCAAGATTTTAATCTCGAATCACTTATATGGAAACTATCTCAGATTGTATTGGCATTTAGCCAATTCCGGAGTCAGGGCCCATCACCGCTTCCTTGTGTATCGTAGGTATACTGTTGTCCAACAACAATATCTCGTTTGCGCACCTGAGAGGTTTGCACGAGCCTTGCCTACGAGGTTCAGCTGCAAGTTCGACCGAAGTCCATACATTTTATTGTAGAGACTTCCGTATCAGTCGCAGTAGGAAACCCTGGAATCACTTCCAAGGTTCCCTTCCTTTGATCTGACGATGAAGATACTGTTTATCTCGTCGAGTTGCACTGTTCTCCCACTCACCCTTTTTGAAAGAACTATTTCCTTCAAAAAGCATACCGTTCTTTGTGGCAAACTTATTTGCCTCGGTATTGTGAGGGAGGAATACCCATTTACTTGGGATAACCTACAAAGTAGCACTTGTCTGATTTGGAATAGGTTTGTAACCTTTTACACAAGCCCCATATTCCAAATGTTAAGAAAAGATATAACATGGTTGGGCGTACCATACCATGACGTTATTTCAACAGACCCGATGAAGCTCTTTTCAGTGTAAAAGCCGCAGTCTCTAAAGCATCACTCTTTAAAAATGATAATGGCAAATCTATTTATGTCATCTTTGATCTTACCATGTCATAAATGGTTCGATTACATCTTCACAGACTCTCCACTTGCAGTGGTGTTCCGGGAGGTGCAAGTTATGAAACCCCTTTCATAACTCATCAGACATTCGCTAAACTTGTAACTCAAATATTCCTTTCTGCAATCGAATTGTAGAAACATAATTTTCTTGTTACAATATTTTCTTCTTCACTTTGAAAACCTTTCGAATGATTTCAAAAGATCCAGACTCACGTCTTATCAAGTAAATATCCATATATCCACTTGAGTCATTTCTGAAGATAGATAAATCCACTACTTGCAATAACATTTATTGGACTACACACATCATAATGTATGATCACCAATATGTTCTATGCTCGTTCCTTATGGCCTGTGAACGGTATTTTAGTCACTTTACTTTTCAGAGGAAAGTTGCAAGTGTCAGATGATTCAAAATCAAACGACTTCAAAATCCATCATAATGGAATTTTCCATGCGGGTTTCTCCAATGTGACCAAATGCAGTGCCACACTTGTGTGGTATTCTTTTAGTCTTGCGACATTTAGCGTCAGTGTTATGGATGTATCATATTTCCATCAATATTCATAGCATACATCCCATCCTGTATGGAAGCATGGCCCTTTATGTTATTCATAACACCGAACATCAAAAGTTCTCTTATGAATAACCTTCTTGCAAAATACCTTATGCAAAGGGCTAGAGTGTGTAAAACTCTAAAATGATTTATGAAAGTAAATACAGAGGTAATGTATTATTATCAATATTCATAACATACTTCTCATTCATAATGAAAGTATGGCCCTTTTGTTATTCATAACTCCGAACATTAAAAGTTCTCTTATGAACAACCTTCTTGCAAGATACTTTATGCAATGGGCTAGAGTGTGTAAAACTCTAAAATGATTTATGAAAGTAAATACATCGGGAATACACCTATGGAAGGCATAGTAACATTTACTATGTTCCCTGCGTGTATCTAAACCTCATTCCTGGCTAGTCTTTCAGGCCATAGTAGTTCTTACATCAAGTTGCAACAGAATGCAATCGAGCGGGTATCTTTGTGATTAACTCACAATACCCAAGAATTAGTGATTAACATGTTTAACCATAATTCCCAAGAACTATATCTTTGACCAGCCTTCTATACATCAAAAACCTGTATGACATTCATACATGAGCTGGATATTCCAGTCTCCTTTCCTTTTGCCTTTATACTTCTAATAGTTTTAACTTTCAGTATTTCTTCTACTCTCAGAAGAAGCACCCAACTTAAGAGTGGCGTTAGCCCCGGACTTCCTAGGCGTGAAAGTTTCACTAACACCCTTCGGACACTTCCTTTCTCTTTAAGTTGTCGTTTTATTCACCATCATCATATGACAGGCGTTCTTCTGGATCCCCTCTTATCAGTCAAATGCCTAGTAAACACTTTTACTAATAGTTTGCAAACAAACATGGCTTTAGATATCTCATATCTTTCAGCCTTTGTTTGTATCTGAAAATTAATTTTCAGTTCCATGAATATCACATAACTATCCCACAACTTTCGAAGTTCGGGTCTCATGGAAGCAAACATATTTCACTTGACCGTAACGGAATTTTAGCTTTTGGATCGAAGGACGAGAGTCATATCATCCATAGCATTAGCGGGAGAATACCGAAAGTATGCGATAGGACAAAGTCCTTCTCGGCACTCTTGAGGACAATCCTCACATTACGTTACCAACCGTAAAGTTTTAACCAGATATTTAACAGCTATTCAATTTTAATAGGGAAGGTGGAAACGCGAGCCATTATTCTACTTATTATGCAAATCACACTTAGACAGTGTTCAAGATTAATTGCACTGAGAATTAAACAAGGTAATTCTACAGTGCGCTCCCACTCAAATCAATATCTCTCATAATTGATTGTGAGTGATTCAAGATCCAAATTTCAATTCAACGCCAAGGATGCATCCATCTCAAGTGATGAGAATTTCATTTGGTAGGCCAACTTGCCAATCACATCTCTATGTGATTCTTGTTCATCTTTTGATGCGTGTGTTCCGAGCTCATGACTTTCATGCCTGAACGTCAAGACAACCAAGTGATCTTGCTGCGAGGTCTCAACTCACCCGCCTCACACATGTCTAATCGTTCGTACCCATGCATCCATGTGATACCCCGAAAAGAAAAGTGCCGTGACGGTGCTACACTTGGGAGAACACTAACTACTTGATATTTTTGTGAGAGATCACCCTAATAAAAGCGACTACCGCGCAATCAAAAGGGTGCATCATAAGGGATAAACATCTCAGGCAATTCATAATAGCATGATATGGTATAGCCCTTTCTGACGGAGAAGTCTTGTATTTCTTCGTCTCCGGCATTCGCGTCGGTGTTCACCTTTGCGAATATTGCCACCACCTTTTCGATGCACCAGATAATATTGCTATCTCTATAGCTAATAAAATAAGTGCATTACTGAAGGTTGACACGCAGGTCATTAAAGTGACAATCATATGGCTCCAGCCATCATGCCGAATCATGACACGCAGGTCATGTTAATCAATTTACATTATATAGTCATCTCATACATAATCAAATTATAATGAGCACTGCTATACCACATCACATGCACATGCAAACCATCCTGCAAAACCAAGTTAGACGCCTCTAATTGGTTCATGCAAAATTTTATTTTTCGTGGCTTCTAAGGTTTCGAAACAAACCGAAGCTACCAACGTCCATCATCAAGCATGATAATCCAAGTCGCTTGATTAACATTGCGGGGTGTATGAAACACGAGATAATAAAATCTCGAGCCCCATACTAAACTTCGTCATACGCGTGACCCCCGTGCAGATCATATCTGCATTGCCCTTTCGTCTGCGAAATTTCATCTTTCTTTTTAACTACGGTGGAATTCAATGAACTGTTAGCACTTCGTTGATCAATCAGGATCGCGGATTGCCAGAACATTGAAACTCCACCATACTGTTATCAAGATCAGAAATATGCAAATTCCAGGGAAGCAACAAGAACATCGGGTAACAGATTTCATCTGCTACCCGCACAAATAATTTTCAGTAATAGAACTCATCTACTACCTAATTATATTGTGCAACACCCATACATCTCTATGTATTCTAGATCGCAACCTGCATCTACGCATAGCACGGCTCTTGATGCCACTGTAGGGTAACGCAGCAAAAAACAAAAAATTTCCGACCTACGCACCAGCCCAGGACCACTATGGAGACTGCATACTGTTGGAAATATGCCCTAGAGGCAATAATAAATTGGTTATTATTATATTTCCTTGTTCATGATAATCGTTTATTATCCATGCTATAATTGTATTGATTGGAAACTCAAATACATGTGTGGATACATAGACAACACTGTGTCCCTAGTAAGCCTCTAGTTGACTAGCTCGTTGATCAAAGATGGTTAAGGTTTCCTAGCCATTGACATGAGATGTCATTTGATAACGGGATCACATCATTAGGAGAATGATGTGATGGACAAGACCCAAACTACGAACGTAGCATATGATCGTGTCAGTTTATTGCTATTGTTTTCTGCATGTCAAGTATCTGTTCCTATGACCATGAGATCATGCAACTCCCTGACATCGGAGGAGTACCTTGTGTGTATCAAATGTCACAACGTAACTGGGTGACTATAAAGGTGCTCTACAGGTATCTCCGAGGGTGTCTGTTGGGTTGGCATGAATCAAGACTGGGATTTGTTACTCCATATGACGGAGAGGTATCTCAGGGCCCACTCGGTAATACAACATCACAATGAGCCTTGCAAGCAATGTGACTAAAGTGTTAGCCACGAGATCTTGTATTACGGAACGAGTAAAGAGACTTGCCGGTAACGAGATTGAACTAGGTATAGAGATACCGACGATCGAATCTCGGGCAAGTAACATACCGAAGAACAAAGGGAACAGCATACGGGATTAACTGAATCCTTGACATAGAGGTTCGACCGATAAAAGATCTTCGTAGAATATGTAGGAGCCAATATGGGCATCCAGGTCCCGCTATTGGTTATTGGCCGTAGAGGTGTCTCGGTCATGTCTACATAGTTCTCGAACCCGCAGGGTCTACACACTTAACGTTTGGTGACGATTAGTATAGTTGAGTTATTTTGTTGGTGACCGAAGGTTGTTCGGAGTCCCGGATAAGATCCCGGACATGACGAGGATCTCCGGAAGAGTCCGGAGGTAAAGATTAATATATGTGATAATAGTGTTATGATCTTCGGAAAGGTTCCGGAATTCACCGGAAGAGGTTCCGGATGTTTACCGAAGTGTTCGGGTGCAGCAACACTTTATATGGGCCAAAGGGATACAATCCACGAGGTATCGGAAAAGGGCAAAAGGGAGTTTTGCTGTACTACCGCTTGTGAGCGGTACTACCGCTTGTGCGCGGCTGTGCACGGTTCGGCAGGGATCCGAGTTGGACTCTTTCCCTGCGGGCCAAACCGACCTTGTGCGGGCAAAACCGACCTGGAGGAGGCTTTTACTCCAAGTTTAGACCCCAAGGCTCAACATATAAATAGAGGGGCAGGGCTAGCACACGGGATACATCAGGATTTCCCAAGCCGTGTGCCGGCAATCCTAGCCCTCTAGTTCCTCACGTCATAAATCTCCGTAGCGCTTGGCGAAGCCCTGCAGAGATTGTTCCTCACCACCATCACCACGCCGTCGTGCTGCTGGAACTCAACCACTACTTCACCATCGCTCGCTGGATCGAGGAGGTGAAGGCGTCATCAAGCCGTACGTGTGTTGAACGCGGAGGTGCCGTCCGTTCGGCGCTAGTTCGTGATCGGTTCGAGGGACGACTTGCGATTTGGATCGCGAAGACGTTCGACTACATCAACCGCGTTTCTTAACGCTTCCGCTTAGCGATCTACAAGGGTATGTAGATTCACTCTCCCTCTCGTAGATGCTCATCACCATGGATAGATCTTGCGTGTGCGTAGGAAAATTTTTGTTTCCCATGCAGCGTTCCCATACAAGGTTTGATCATTTTCGTTACCGACTCGTAGCGCAGCGGAAGTAGAGTCGATGACGAACGGCGGTGCAGATCCCTGCAGCTAGGATTTTACAACCTCCCAACCGCGAGGATGTATACCCTCATCTGCCCCGCGGACAGCCCTCCGGGAGGCGGTCGCACAGTCCCCCGGATGGTGTCGCGGACAGCCCTTCGGGAGGACCTCCGAAACTCGGACTGTCACTCGGACAGCCCTTCGGGAGGACCTCCAAAACTCGGACGGTCACACGGACAGCCCTTCGGGAGGCACTCTCGAACTAAGACCGAAACTACGATCTCTCTACAGAGTTGCACACATACGGTGTCATCTATCCGGCAAGGCTTCGCCGTCCAGAACTAGTTCCTGCCGGAACCCAGACAGCCTTTCGGCTCTACGAAACTATTTCGCTGGGAGGGAGAGAAGAATGCCAGATCATGCATGGCTTTGTGTATGAGAGCAAGAGTGTGTGAGATGGCAGCCCACTCACCTCCTATTTATAGGAAAACCAAGGGGTAGGGTGGTTTTACAATAAAACCCAAAAACTCCCATGCACTAGCTCACACATGAGGGTGTTAAGTGCAAAATGGGATGCCATGTGGAGCTCCATGGAGGAGCTGCACATGTGAACGTCCCACCCTCATGGGGGGCCCCCAAAGGGGGTTCCTTGATCCCCAAGTCCTTCTAGAAGCCTTTTGGGAAAAGCCCTAAAAGGTGGCTTTCCAAAAAATATCCCAAAAAGCACTTTCACTATTCACGACGACATTTTTCAGCGTCTGATCGAACTGAAAATATTCATGTGGGCTTAGAACAATTCTAGTACCCACCAAAATAATTTTCAACACGAGCCGGAACAATTCCGGTTTAGTGATTTTCATCTGCGAAAAGCATCTGAAGCGGTTTCGGCAGCTCCGGAACATTTCCGGTTTTCATCCCGGAAAATTCCAAAAAGTTTCCAGAACGATTCTGGCATCCTCCAAGAATTATCAGGCATGTGCCAAAACCAATTTGACTTTTTGGTATCCCCTGAAACAACTTTTCAGTTTCACCGGAACTCATCCGGTGACCTCTCTGCGGAACTTTTCCGCTGTCCGAAACTTTTCCGGTGTCCGAAACTTTTTCGGTGTTTTTCTCTCAGACTCCCTGTCTAGTATTCAACAGATAGATGACCCTTAAGCGTGTGACCCTATAGGTTCGGTGAAGCATAGACATGACCCGGAACCCCTTCCGATCAATGATCAACATCGGAGCCGTGGACACCCATATTGACCCCTATACCCACACGAATGAATATTCGAGCGAACCTCCAGTTGCCGTGTGCTATTCCTGTTGCTTCGCGATATGTTTCAAATACCCGAGGTGAGAAACATCGGCATCCTCGTGGATCAACACTTGTCCACAATGCCAGTTACCTCGTTGCCGGTTTTTGTTCTCTTTTCTCGTTCCCGTGTTCCGGCATCCCTGTGATCGAATCACCCTGTGTCTGGCCAGACGATGATGGATACCGTAACACCGAGAGGGCCTAGAGATATCTCTCCATCGTCGGAGGAGCAAATCCCAATCTTGAGCTATCAAGTCCCTTGACATACTTTTCCATGAACCCGTAAGCCGCCGTAATAGCCACCCATTTACGGATGACGTTTAACAAACCCCAAAGTTCATGAAGCAAGCATGAAGAAACTCGATACTCTCATGGTCTAAGGAATTATGCAAACATTAACTTCCTGTGTTATTAACCATTAACTTATGACGAATGTATCTCATAGCATAACATCAATTTGGGTCGATTCAACACAAGTGTTCTACCAACAATTGTGCCCTCAAAATTGCCGGCATAGCCATGCCCATGATCAGGAAAACAGGATCATCATGCAATACTTGAGCCAGTCATAGAGGCTTGACTAGGAATACATTTTACCGTTTATTATCCCACACGTGCACATGAGTTTCCCTCCAAGCCTCGTTTTATTTGCAGACTCGAGAATCATTGCAGTTATAGCATGGAACATAAACTTAATTATGAACAGGGAGATAATCAATAACATTTATTATTGCCTCTAGGGCATATCTCCTACACCTCTCTCAATGAAGAACCGGCAAAACTCCAACATCGAAAACATCATAGAAAAAGCATATGGACTCCGTTTTCGATGAACTTGAGCTTGTCATGAAGCTGACCATAAGCTCAAGAACCCACATAGAGAAAAGCCAACCAAGAGCCAAGAAAGATGATGATGCCAAGAATGCAATGGTTTGAGCTCTCAACGAACGATACGATCAAGCTACTCACTTGAGAGCCCCCCTTGATAGTACGGCTATCGATCCTATAACCCGGTCTCCCAACTACCATCATGAGACCGGTAAAATAGAAAACCCTATCAAGGTCAAACCTTTGCCTTGCACATAGTCCTCTTGAGCTAGATGATGACGATCTTCCCCTCCTCAAGATGGACCACCTTTCTTAATTGCGTTGGCTCGATGAAGACTAGTTGATTGCTCCCCCATACTCCACTATGGGTGAGCCACTCTTTGGCACATCTTCACAAGTCCATTGTCACCACAATGGACGGCAAGCTTCAAGCATGATCTCTCCGTGATGCTTCACTTGAACTTGCACACCGCAACCTTGATGACGATCACCACTTGATGTCATCCTCCATGGGTTGTATGAGATCTTCCTCTTGACGCAAGCCCATGGAAATATACCTAACCCACAACGAACTCTCACGTAGACCATGGGTTAGCACACAAAGCGTAATGGACAATGCTTACCATACCATGGGATCACTTGATCCCACTTGGTACATCTTCTGCGCTTTGTGAGTTGATCAACTTGAATCATTCTTTGCCTTAATCTTGATCAACCTTGTGTCTTCTCTTCTCTCTTCACAAAGATGATGTCTTGAAGGTAAACATGAATGTTCACACAATCTTCTTCTTCAAGACATGCTTGCAATGAGCTCAACTCTCACATGACCAATCTTTGGATAAAACCTTGAATACCACCTTGGTCACCATATAAACTCCTTGAAACCAACAGATGGACTTCAAGAAGTACCTACGGACAAATCCTTCGAACATAACTCAAGGCAACCATTAGTCCATAGGGATTGTCATCAATTACCAAAACCACACATGGATAAATGTGCTCTTACAGTGGTTTAAAAACTTAAATAAAAATGGTAAAAATTATATAATTACTAGCATTTCTGCTATATTTTGGACAATTAGGAAGCTGACAAATTATGTTAATTTTTAAAACGACGAGGTTACTGACCCTTCTGTTCTAGTTAACATGATTGTTAAAAGGCTTCATGATTAGCTTATTTTGCACACAAATCCAGAAAAACGAGGGGTGCTGAAGTGTTGAAATGATCGCTGGTGAACTTTTCAGAGCTGCTCATGGATGGAGATCTTCGCTTCTGATCACTGCTAGATGACGGATACGTTTCCTTCCATGATGGAGCTTTGGTGACTTCGTCCAGTATTTTTGTGTAAACTCGTTCAGAAGAACAAAAATGTAAAATCTAAAGGCAAACTATCTGGCTTGTGTCACTTAAAAATCGCCCTAGAGACCTGGTATGTGGTTGTCCCAGAATGATGTTGTCTCTGGATTTCCTTAAGTTTCTCTAGGTTATCGGCAGGTTTGCTGATATAATATTTATGTGGTCTGGATGGCCAATTAAGGATAGCTTGACTGTGTCCATCTTGATCATGCATCGTCGATCTTTTACTTTGCGTTTGCTGCTAGCAGTCTATTTTAGTAAGAAAATGTGATTTCTTTAATGGAAATCATATAGGGAACTCTCTTTATCAAATAATTATAATATATGGTGGTTTAAGCGCAAATGGACAAACTGACGCCCTAGACACTGCATCCCCGGGCCAGCCCACCACCGCAAGCCATTCTCCCAAAAAGACATGTAATCTGTTTGACCGGACCGATCCACCAATGACTAGATTGTTCACATCTGACTTGACCCGTTGACTAATGACTTTACCGTTTACCTTTTCAAAAAGTCACGAGTTTAAAAGAGTTCACAAATTTGAGAAAATCACATATTTCAAAGAAGTTCGTGAATTTGAAAAAAGTTCACAAATTTGAGAAAAATGTTCATCAATTCGAAAAAACACACGTATTTAAGGGAAAATGTTCATGAACTTTTAAAAATAATCATGAATTTGTAAAACATTAAAAAATTTGAGACAGAAAGTTCATGATTGGGGGGAAAAGGTGCACGAATTTAAACAAAACTAAATTTGAAAACCTCCACAAATTTGAGATAAAAAGTTCACGAATTTGAAAAAACGATACGCAAAATAAAAAATTAAATTAAATTAAAATTAAAAAGGATAAGGAGAAGAAAAAGGAATAACACGTCCAATAAAACGGACAGAAAAAGGCAGAAAATAACCGGCCAGAAAAAAACGCAAGAAGAACCCGACTACCGCTACAACGCTAAATTGGCCGGCCAATTTCTATCTGGGAGTGTGTGTCGCGTACTAATTACCCTCTATTGGTGCCTGATTCGAGCAAGTCGTCATCACTTGGCACACGAGCATCTCTCTACGTACTGCTTTGGGCCGGCTCATTTAAAGCTTTTGAGATTCAACGCTAGTTCTGGTTTTAGAAATGTTTGGGAAGGTTTCACCCTGGTTTTTATCGGTTTTGTGAACTTTCTAGAAGGTTCTTGAACAAGTTTTCTTATTCTAGTTGTTCTCTTTACTGGTTTTTCCACTGTGTTTATTGGTTTTCATTTTTCTTTTCTTATCCTTTTCTTTGTTCTGTTTTTCGTTTTTATTTTTATTTTCTAAAGATTCCCTTTTTAGAAAATGTTCAAACTTTTCAAAAATTGATTGAAATTGTAAAAAACAATGTTTGTGCCTTTGATTATTTCGTTCGGAATTTCAAAAAAAAAATCCCGACTCCAAAATTTGGTCAAAAGTTCAAAAATGGTCTATTTTCAAAAAGTATTGAAAAACTTCAAAAATCATTCATTCACTATTTTCAAAAATGTTCAGCATTTTTAAACATATTCGTCTTTCCAAAAATTTGCTGGTTTTTCAAAAAAAAAATTAAACATTGATCACATTTTTGAAAAAAAATAGGGATTTCAAAACATGTGCGTGCTTTTAAAAAAAAGTCTAGAATTACCAAATTTTTTCATATTTCTAAATGTTTGGCATTTCAAAATTGTATGCTATTTTCAAGAAATGTCTGGAAATTTTCAAAAAAATATTTTCAAATCTCAACATTGCAATTCATCCGATTAACCAGTTAACTTGCCGATTAATCCCTACTCGTAGGGTCACCGAGTAGCCGGTAAATTGATAAATCATCCGATTAATTTATTAATTGACAGATTAACTTACCGATTAGCCTATTAATCCCCTACTCGCTATCCAACCGAGCAGCTACCAGTTTTCTCAACGCCGGGATATTGATTTTGTCGCATTATCTCTACAAGATAGGAGGTTTTGCAATGACGGCAGCGCAACAACGACTGTTGTTGTGATACTGCAACACAGGCAATGTTGCAGTCATAACATGACTCTTGTTGTAAAGTCAAGTTTGCAAACCTTCGAACACAATGTGGGCCATTGTATAAATCTCCAAGCGCAACATGGCTCATGCTGCACGCGGTGGATCCAACAGCTCGCGACGCGGTTGATCTAAGATCAGCCAACCAACGTTTAACGTTGTCCTTTTCCTAAAGCATGTTTAACATGGGACAAAACTCCGATGACCCAGCATACAACTCCCAAGAGAAAAAGTAATAAGAATAGTGAAGGCGGATTTTGGCTCAAACACTAATTGTGCAACTTGTGCCATCAGAATCGCATTGATTCCTCTCCTTCCACAAATTTGAATACATCTTGATGAGTTTTTAAAATTTTGTTAAATTTCAACTATTGAAACTTGATACGAGCGACCGAGAAAATTGTAAGTTCTAGAACTTGCAACCGACAAGCTCTTAAGTTTTATGTTTCAACTCTGAACATTGGTACAAAATCGTAAATTTCAAAAGTCGGGATCGACAAAATGGTCAGTTTCAGAAGTCGAGATCGACAAAATGGTAAGTTTCAGAAGTTGAGATCGACAAAATCGTAAGTTTTCAGCCACTTTGCAGATCACGAGGCAATCGAGCAGCTTGGCCGGGCCTGCATGCCCCCGCGAATTTTCGCCTTCCGTCGCTCATGGCAATGATTGAATCAACGATTGCCAAAAGTGGCAAAAAGAAAAACAATTGCCAAAGTGAGCCCAAGTTTAACTTGGAGAGTGTCAAGCTTTTCTCGGCTACATTTAGCGCTATCGATCAATCAGGTAATCAATAATGATAAATAAATAGCGCAAAAGAATGTGAATCGCGTACACTTCCGTGGCACAATCGACCACGTCACGGCGAAGCTGCTTAAAAATGGAAAAATATAAACCATTTGAACGATCACGGCAAGTGGTACAGATTGGACGGCCTGATCCCGGCGGTGACGTTGAAGTATCTGAAGGCAGCCGCCCACCGGCGGTTGTCCTTGATCATGTGCACGGCGACGGTGTCCGGCCTGAAGTTGTCCATGTTCCAGTTGAGGTCGTACATCCGCGGCCTGATGCTGTACCGGTTCTTGCCCCGGCGGCCGATGTTGAGCCACTTGCCGAAGAGGAGGTCCTCGGGGCCGTGGGTGTCGTTGTGCCGGAGGATCTCCTCGTTGGTGGACACCCAGCTCGCGACGTCCCACGAGACGACGTACCCCATGCCGTGCATGAACTGCATGGGGTCGTCACCGACGGCGAAGCCGTAGCCGAGGTACACGTCGTCGCGGGGCTTGGGCCGGAGCTCGCCGGCCATGGCGGCCACGCGCAGGTACGTGTCGTCGTCGGTCTTCATCACGTAGTCGTAGGGCGCGTCCGCGAACAGCCGCGGCACGGAGGAGAAGTACTGGTGGGTCTTGCCGTCGTTCATGTTCTCGGTGCAGTTGAGCAGGAGGATGTCGCCGTGCCGCGCGGCCTCCAGCGCCACCAGCACCCTGTCCACCGGGTCGTCCACGCCGCAGAACACGAAGCGCACGTCCACCTGCGCGTACGCTGGCACCGGCGGCTGCAGCGCGTACGCCAGGCGCACGATGTCGCGCCGCTCGTACCGCTTGGGCGTGGTCAGCACCCCGACGAGCAGGCGGAACTCCGGCTGCGCCGTGGTCGCCGTCGACGCCGCCGCGGAGACGACCTTCTCGGCTCCCGACGCGACGGAGTAGCCGTCGGTGCCGAGGCTGGGGCAGAGCACGCCGAGCCCATCGGAGCGGACGTGGGAGGAGCCGAGGCTCGGGATGACGACCACCGCGGCGAGGAGGCCGAGGGGCACCAGGAGGAGGTACGGGGTGCACAGCGACGAGGCGGTGGGGAACAGCGCCTGCGACGACGAGCTGGTCTTCATGGCGCGTCCCGTTCCCGCGAGATGAAAATGGAACGAGGAAACCCACGTGCAATTATAAGCCAGCCATGGACGCGAGCACGTATGGATGCCTTTGATCGACGTGGGATTAACAATCCGTGTAAACTGTTGGTTGAATCGTTCGCGTGGACACGCGGCCGTCGAGACCGCTCTTCACGGCCGACAAGGGATCGATCTGCGCCTTCCATCGGATCCTTTTGTGCATATTAGCATTAGGAGAGGTGTCAACGTCGAGGGGCATGTTATTGTTGGCAGATGAAATGCCTGCGAACAATAATCTATTTCAGCTCGCAGCCGGGCCACGATCAATCATTCGTGGCCTGATGCAGATACACGGGCATCAAGTATGGCATGGCACGGCAGACTGGCGATCCCGGTGGCTTGGTGCTAGCTTGTTTGCTTTGCATGATGGATGCAGGGCAGGGGCAAAGAATGGTCGTCGCTGGGGACATGCTACTTTGTCGGTTCCTACTCACTGCCTTGATACATGACGTGTTTGCCTCGGCCGGCCTGCATGTGATTGAATATGAGATCTTGCCTAACTCGTTGATTATTTTTTCCTATGGAGGATCACTCTCCGTCTCTGCATCATTGTGATGCACACATCCATCGACAACTCAATGATTATGTTAATAGTTGTATACTCATGGTTATTGAGATCTTTGGAAGATTAGGGTACCATCACGATTCAATTCTCATCCCATTGTTCTCTTCCTAGACCGCCCTTCCTTTGATAAAAAAACCCGGTGGGTAGGCCATATCCTCATGTATTTTCATTTTGAAAATTAACTCAGTTTACATCTGAACTTGGTAACTGAGGTTGCTCACCGGTGATTGAGGAATCAGACTCGTCGAAGCTTTTAAGCATGCAATGGAACTATCGATGTGTGGAGCTCATGTATGGCCATTCTAACCGATTGGTTTGAGAGGGCACACCTGATTATTATGTCTATAACGTTTCAGCGTCGTCGATGGGAGGGAAATAAGGCGGCACACGATTAAGCTAGACATGCATGTTAGTGAAGCTCACTTTGTTTTCTGATTCAACCCCCTCCCCCCTAGTTTTATTCTTATTGGTGTATTGAATGATGTACTATCTTTAGGTTGAAATAGAGTGTGCCACGAGGCTCCACACCCCCCTCCCCCACACACAGAAAAAAGGGGATTACTGGCCATGCGCTCAAGAAAATAAAATGGGTCATGCAAAGTTTTCACGATGGTCAATCTAATTAAAACTTCAACAAACAATCAAGAATAAGAATACACCAAAAATACATCTGGATGAAAAACACTCACACATGGTGTCATCTAAAACTCTTCCTTTCCCCCTGCAGCTCAATGCCGATTGGGCAAAGTCGACGAAAATATGTGTGTTTCGTCAAATCGATCAAGAAAACGGGGTGTGTTGTAGAGGAGGGAGAGAGGAAGCTTTATACCCAATGCCTCTGGAGAGAGAATCCCTCACAAACATTAGTTGTGGTAGTAATGGTTGATGCCTTGTGGAGGTTTCACCCTTGACTAGCAGCAACTAGATGCCACCGATATCACCACCAAAGATAAATAAGGAAATATAGTGGTTTTGATGGTGCAAGACCCATATTCCGAATATGTAGAAATTAACCTCGATTTATATTTGGTTGTATGATATGTCAGCTAGCAGGGTTGTGTGGCACAATGTGCTAACTTATTATAGGAAGATAAAATCGAAGTGAGTAATCTGTTAGGACATTTATCCTAAATCATGCTTCATTGAGACCATCATGACACAATAAATAAATTCACAAACTGATCAATAAATACACATCTGTAGCGTGTCGGTTTGCTAATTCTCGGCCGACTGAGAAGTATTTAAATTTGATGTGAGATTTGAAAGTTATCTTGTCCGGCTAAGGTACAAATCTTTATATGGCACACTTTGAATGGCACTCTTCGGTGTCGCGTTACATTGGCGAACAGACACATACAAATTTCTCCCAGTTGTCCATCTTGTCACATTGGATTAGAAGATATGAAGCACCTATTGTTTCAAAGCCGAATAGGTTTGGAAAGTGTGGGGGTTGGATGAAGTCATTAAAGAGCCTACATAGTTGATCATGTTGGTGAGGTTGTACTTCAGTTTTTGCTTGCTATGCATGAACACAAGCTGTCTATTTTGGGTCTTCGGAATGCTCGTGAGATGATCGCAATGACCACCTGTTACTTGTGGTGGGAAAGGCGAAAATTTGTCCATAAGAAGAAAACTCAAGATGCTAACTGGATTTCTATGGGGATTCGTGCTCTTATGTTAAACTACGTCATTGTCACGTCACCAACGGCTACTATGAAAAGAGGGGGTTGGATCCGACCTTTTGTAAAAGTAAAACTTAATGTGTATGCCTCATTTGATCATAACTTGTTTAGGGGCACGGTTGGTGCTATTTGAGGGACGATAAAGGCAAATTCATTGCAAGAGGAAATTGAAGAATTGATTGGTGCATGGATTTACGGTTGAATCTTTGGCACTTAGATATGGTATATTCATTGCTCAAAAGACGAGTTGCAACAGCCTTGTAACTAATTCGAATAATTTGGAGGTCATGAAACTATGAAGAATGAAGGATGGTTAGCAAAGACGGTGGTGGCTGTTTTTGATAATTGTTATTTTTTTGGCTTGTGATTTTCTCATTACTAATTTTGAGCACCGCAATAGGGAAGCTAATGAGATTGCTTATGGACTTTCTAAGCTAGCTAGATTTTCTTCGACTTATTCGCAAAATCAAATATTTTCTTTGACTTTTGATAGGTTTGAGAAACCTTTGAATGAAATTGCACCTGTCCTTATTTCGACTGAATAAAGTGTTGTGTTTTCTCAAAAAGAAAAAAACTTAAATTTTAGTCAATGCCGAACATCATCTGTCTGATGTTGTGATCTGCAATAGATTTGTCTTTCTCTACGCTTTTAAAACAAACATAGTAATATTTGGCACTGGATGAACATTTTCACTAGTATAACACGATAATACATTTTTTGGTATGTGTGAACAAATTTGTAAAATTGACTGAGAACTCATTAATTCTCGCCCAACTGGCCAATAATCGCTCCCATTTTCATTTTTGTTTGTGCCTATTGTATTGATCGTTGGAGCCTTCTGGATCCCACATTAGCTTGAAAACGGAAAGGAGACCACCATGACGCGATCAGATTACCAGGTTAACAAAGCGAGTAGGAGTAGAATATTAACCAGGTTAGCAAAGTTTATCCCAGAATCGCGCTTCAAGGGGACCGTCGTGACGCGATCAATAAATGCACGAACGGCAAGGCCCGTGCGACCGTCAGCAAGAGAGCAACTTCGAAAAGCAAGCCCGGGGCCGAGATGCTTCCGCACCTTGCCCGGCGGCTTCGAGCGGGCCAACACGTGCATTCCCATCCTCGTAGTACTTCCGCACAGCCAATATGCATTGTTCGATCGAAATCTCTCAACTAAAAAAATTAGATACACAGAGTTGACGAATACACGGCGCACGAACCAAGAACGAAAAGAACCGATCGATCACGGCAGGTGGTACAGCTTGGACGGCTTGATCCCGGCGGTGACGTTGAAGTACTGGAGCGTGGTCGCCCACCGGCGGTTGTCCTTGAGCATGTGCACGGCGACGCTGTCCGGCCGCAGGTTGTCCATGTCCCAGTTGAGGTCGTACATCCGCGGCTTGAGGTCGTACCTGTTCTTCCCCTTGCCGGCGAGGTTGAGCCACTTGCCGAGCATCAGGTCCTCCGGCCCCAGCGTGTCGTTCCGCGCCAGGATCTCCTCCGCCGTCGACACCCAGCTCGCCAGGTCCCAGGACATGACGTACCCCATGCCGTGCATGAACAGCATCGGGTCGCCGCTCATGTTGTAGCCGTAGCCGAGGTACACGTCCTCGCGCGGCCGGGGCCGGAGCTCCTCCACCAGCGCCGCCACCCGCAGGTACGTGTCGTCGTCGGTCTTCATCACGTAGTCGTAGGGCGCGGCCACGAACAGCCGCGGCACCGACGAGAAGTAGGCGTACGTCTTGCCGTCGTTCATGTTCTCGGCGCAGTCGAGGACGAGGATGTCGCCGTGCCGCATGATCTCCAGCGCCACCAGCGCCGCCTCCACCGGGTCCGTCACGTTGCAGAACACGAAGCGCACGTCCACCCGCGCGCCCGCCGCCGCCGGCTGCAGCGCGTACGCCAGCCGCACGATGTCTCGCCGCTCCCGCCGCTTCGGCATCGTCAGGATGCCGACCAACAGGCTCAGCTCCGGCTCCGGGGCCTCCTCCGCCTCGGCCCTCGCCGACACGGCGGGGAGGTGGCCTGCGACGGCGCGGCGGGTGCAGAGGACGCCGAGGCCGTCGGAGCCGGTGCGGTTGAGCGACGAGAGTAGGAAGATGAGGAGCAGGATCGCGACGGGAGCAAGGATGAGGTAGGAGGTGGACGTGGGCGCCTTCATCATGGTCATGGCTCGGTTGATGGAATGGAAGCGCTGCGTGCTGCGGAGTGTGCAACGAGTTATAGTGCCAAGCTTAATAAGTTGGCCGCCCGAGTGCAGATCCACTGATCAAAGAAATCGTCGAACGATTGACGGGACGAATGCAAAATTACGACGTTCCAACGACCGACACAAAATTACAACGCAACAACCACAGGAGATGTCGCCCCCTCCCACGCTCCTGCGACGCGCCGCCCCGGCGCCCGCAGCCACCCAAATCGTCGCCGTCGCTGCGGCCCCTCCGGCTGCCGCGCCCTCGCCGGTCTCGCCGGCCTTCCCGCCTGGCTTCTCGCCGCCCTGCTCGGGGAGGTCCGCGTTGGTTCTCTCCCTTTTCCCGCAGCTGGCGGGGGGATGGCCAGATCCAGTTTCGCCGGTCCCGGTGGCCGCGGCTCCTGCGGGGTCTTCGCTGCCGGTGGTGGATCCTGCTGTCCCGGGCGCGGCCCGCCGTGTCAGATTCGCCTTCAATGCGACTCCGATGGAGGCCTCTCTGCCCACGCCCATTCAAACGCTGCTGCGCCCCTGAATCAAATCCGCGGCAGATCGCACCTTCAATGTGCTCTCCGCTTCGAGCCCTGTGCTGCACGCGCCGGCTACGTCTTCTGTGCCTGGCATTGAAGGAGAAGAGGAGAGACTGCTCCACGCTTCGAGCCCTGTGCAGCTGCTTCCTACTCCTGGCATTCAAGAAGAGGAGCGATGGCAGATGGTGCGGCCGCCGTACTGGTGGAGGAGAGGCATTAAGACCAACCACCAGCATTCAAGACGAAGACCCTCCTCTCCTATTTACCCTTCTGGCGCTGGCTTCGTCAAGTTCAAACACAGGTTTTGTCACCACTGCTTGGACAGAGGGCACTGTAAGGCCAGTTGCCGCAACCCTGTCCGGTGCCTCCGCTGTCGGCGGTGTGGCCATCGGGCGCGGTCCTGCTCAAGCCCACGCCGTCCTCCGCCGACTCCTGCTCCAGCTCCCCGACAAGCTCGCCTGCGACCAGCCCCAGTCCACCCCCTCCAAGCTCCGCCACCCCAAGCTACCGCTCCGCCCCTTCTGGTTCCGGCTCGGCGCGATCGCCCTCTCCCTCGTCACTGGGCTGGATGCCGCGCATCGGAGACCCCTCCCTCCGCCCGGAGGTGCACCATGCCGTGATCAACTCCACCCCGGAGATGGACGCGCTGGCCGCGGGCTTGGCTAGCCTCGCGGCGTTCGTCTGGCTCGGCGGGAATCGCCCGCGGGTCAGCGCTGAAGAGATGAGGTCAATCATCGCCGAGCAGTTCCACATCGACCGCGGCTGCTTCCGGGTTGTCCCACACTACCCGGAGGACTTCTTCATCCGGTTTGACTTCCCGCATCATCGGGACCTGGTCACTGCGCTTCCGGGGAGGTTCTCCAGCGGCGGCCTCAACATCCACACGGCCAAGTGGAGGCTCAATGCCCACGCCGACGTCGTCGACGCCTTCCATCATGTCCACCTCCATGTCGAGAGCGTTCCCCTCAACGCATGGAATGACGCCGTCTCGCAGCAAGTTCTCGGCCCCAACACCTTCCTCCACTACTTCGACATCGCCACTGTCCAGCGGGAAGACGCCTCCGCGCTCAGTCTGTGGGCGTGGTCGGCCAACCCTTCGGCCATCCCTAAGGTGGTCATGCTCACCATTGGCGCCAATCAACCTGGTGGAGCTCTCTCTGGCCCGTCCGGGGCCACGGGGAGGCAGGGTCTTCGTCGCCGCGTTCTGGTGCACCTTGATAGGCATGAAGACTACACTCATGATGCCAATGGGAATGTCCCTCGACGACCCCACTACTCCAACAAGTTTGACTTTCGTTATGGAAGGGTGGACGGGGAGCGGCGTCCTCGTGACCACCACGAGCCAGACACGAAGACGATCGCGATGACGATGACCAACGGGGACGCCGGGGTGGCCAGGAGGACAGGAGGTCCTCTTGGCGCGACCGCTTCTTCCACAGCCGCTCCAGGGCCCCGGAGCGGAGCCGCGAGGACGACAGCCGTGGCTATGGGCGCGACGAGCGCCGCCACGACGACCGCGACAATGGCCGCAGACGTGGTGCTGAGTTGGAGCTGCCGGATGCCCGTCGCATTGATTCTGCTCGGGTGCAGCGCCTGCCTGACGGCTCCGTCATCCCGGCCTCTAGAAGACATCCTCGACGCCGTTCGGCTGAGCCTGCTGCTGGCTGTGCTGGAGACTCTAAGATGGGCGGCCGTGGGCGCTCGCTTCCTCCTTCTCCACGCTCCACGTCCTCCGACATCATTGTGATCAACACATCTTCGTCCCTCTCGTCCTGGCTGCGCAAGGCGACGTCCTGCTTTGGGTCTCCGGTGCAGCCTTCCATCAACCTGTTGGAAGGCCCGGTTGATGCTAGCCCTGCTGCTGCTACTTCCCAGGCACCCGCGGTGGCGCTCCAAGCCCCCCCCCCCCCCCCCCCGTTGGCTGCTGTTAGTGCTGCTTTCCCTGCTGCTGCCACCTCCCAGGCGCCCGCTGCTGTTGGTGCTGCTATCCCTGCTGCTGCCACCTCCCAGGCGCCCGCTGCTGTTGGTTTGCTGCATACCCCACCTGGCTGGGTGCGGTCTGAAGATGGCTTGACTATATCTCATGTGGCCCAGCCTGCCGCTACTGCTCGGGTGGAGGTGCAGCTTGAAGATGAAGACATGGGTGCTGCTACTGACCAGGTGGACCTGCACAATGCTGATGATGACCAGGCCACCGCTGCTGATCAGTTGGTTCTGCACAACGAAGATGAAGATTTGGGTACCCCAATCTTCATTCCCAGAATGCCAGCTGTAAGAGCACATTTCTCCATGTGTGGTTTTGGGTAATTGATGACAATCCCTATGGACTAATGGTTGCCTTAAGTTATATTCGAAGGATTTGTCCATAGGCACTTCTTGAAGTCCATCTGTTGGTTTCAAGGAGTTTATATGGTGACCAAGAAGAAGATTGTATGAACATTCATGTTTACCTTCAAGACATCATATTTGTGAAGAGAGAAGAGAAGACACAAGGTTGATCAAGATTAAGGCAAAGAATGATTCAAGTTGATCAACACACAAAGCGTAGAAGATGTACCAAGTGGGATCAAGTGATCCCATGGTATGGTAAGCATTGTCCATTACGCTTTGTGTACTAACCCATGGTCTACGTGAGAGTTCGTTGTGGGGTTAGGTATATTTCCATGGGTTTGCGTCAACAGGAAGATCTCATACAACCCATGGAGGATGACATCAAGTGGTGATCGTCATCAAGGTTGCGGTGTGCAAGTTCAAGTGAAGCATCACGGAGAGATCATGCTTGAAGCTTGCCGTCCATTGTGGTGACAATGGACTTGTGAAGATGTGCCGAAGAGTGGCTCTCCCATAGTGGAGTATGGTGGAGCAATCTACTAGTCTTCATCGAGCCGACGCAATCAAGAAAAGTGGTCCATCTTGAGAAGGATAAGATCGTCATCATCTAGCTCAAGTGGACTATGCGCAAGGAAAAGGTTTGCCCTTGATAGGGTTTTCTATTTTACCGGTCTCATGGTGGTAGTTGGGAGACCGGGTTATAGGATCGATTGTCGTACTATCAAGTGGGGCTCTCAAGTGAGTAGCTTGATCGTATCATTCGTTGAGAGCTCAAACCATTGCATTCTTGGCATCATCATCTTTCTTGGTTCTTGGTTGGCTTTTCTCTATGTGGGTTCTTGAGCTTATGGTCAGCTTCATGACAAGCTCAAGTTCATCGAAAACGGAGTCCTTATGCATCTTCTATGATGTTTTCGATGTTGGAGTTTTTGCCGGTTCTTCATTGATAGAGGTTTCACATCTCTATATCATTGGCATTTTCATATTGCCGGTTCTTCTGTTTTTACTGGTTCCATCTGGCTGCTCTGGATCTTTGTTACTCTCCCGAGGGCGGTAGTACCGCAGGAGGCAGCGGTAGTACCGCTCCAGTGAGCTGTAGTACCGCTGTCCCCAGCACCTGATGCGTGCGCTTGCGGTAGTAGGCGCGGATGTAATTTTTTACATCCGCCCTCGAGCGGTAGTACCGTGATGTATGTGCGGTACTACCATGCCGGATATTTTCTTGAAGCTAGCTCCAGCGGATGTAGCCCGGAAGTAATTTTTTACATCCGTGGACGCGCGGTAGTACCGCTACCCCGAGCGGTAGTACCGCTGCCTCACGGTGTCTTCTGCCGTGTGTTGCACCTGAGTGGCCGTTGAGTACTACCCCCGCGGTAGTACCGCTCCGGCAGTACTACCGGCATGTTGCCTCGTTGCAGTAGTGTTTCATATGGCTACTACCGCCCTAGCGGTAGTACCGCTCCTTGGAGCGGTAGTACCGCTCTGTGCGGGCTGTGAGGATAACGGTTGGATTTTTCCCCACCTATAAAAGGGGGTCTTCTTCCCCATTGAATCTTATCTCTTTAGCTCGAGTTTGCCCCCCATTGTTGACCTTCTTCGAGCTTGCTAACTCTCAATCCCTCCAATGATTCTTGCTAGTTCTTGAGGGAAAAGGGAGAGGAGATCTAGATCCACATTTCCACCAATCACTTTCTCCTCTATGTGAGGGGAACCCCTTGGATCTAGATCTTGGAGTTCTTCGTGTTCTTCTTTGTTCTTCCTCTCATTTTTCTCCGTAGCATTAGTTGCTTTGGTGGGATTTGGGAGAGAAGGACTTGGGCATTTCGTGTGCCCTTGCCATTGCATTTGGTGCATAGGTTTGAGTTCTCCACGGTGATACGTGGAACTGAAGTTTGAGAAGCTTATTACTCTTGGGTGTTTGAGCACCCTTGGGCTTGTTCCTCTTGGGTGCTTTGGCGCCCTAGACGGTTGGTGGTGCCTCGGAGCTCAATCATTGTGGTGCAAAGCTCCGGGCAAGCTTCGGGGTCTCCAATTAGGTTGTGGAGATTGCCCCGAGCATTTGAGGTCACCCCGGAGCCACAATCCATTGTGGTGAAGCTTCGTGGTGTTGTTGGGAGCCTCCAATTAAGTTGTGGAGTTTGCCCCAACCTTGTTTGTACGGGTTCGGTGACCTCCCTCAAGGATCCCTTAGTGGAATCACGGCATCTTGCATTGTGCGAGGGCGTGAGGAGATTACGGTGGCCCTAGTGGCTTCTTGGGGAGCATTGTGCCTCCACACCGCTCCGAACGGAGATTAGCATCCGCAAGGGTGTGAACTTCGGGATACATCGTCGTCTCCGCGTGCCTCGGTTATCTCTTACCCGAGCCCTTTACTTATGCACTTTACTTTGTGATAGCCATATTGTTTCTTGTTATATATCTTGCTATCACTTAGTTGTCTATCTTGCTTAGCATAAGTTGTTGGTGCACATAGGTGAGCCTAGTTGTTTTAGGTTTTGTGCTTGACTAATTAAACGATAGTTTTATTCCGCATTTGTTCAAGCCTAAACCGTAATTATTTTAAAACGCCTATTCACCCGCCCCCCTCTAGGCAATATCCACGTCCTTTCACCAGCCCTGCTGCCAACTCCTTCCCCGCGCTCCACTCCTCCCAGGCCACCCAAGGCAAGACACAAGACGCTTGCGAGGGTCACCAGCTTCCAGCTTCCACGACGCAGCCCACGCTTACAGGTCAAAAAGAGGAGCATGCCCATTGCCAAGCTTGCAGAGCAGCTACTCTGTCAGCGCATGGGGATTGTCCCTGATGGTACACAAGTTACAGAGGTTGCCATTGCCAAGTTCACTGCCATGTTCAATGGACGTCTGCCTGACATCACGGTTGCTGCACTCCGAGCCCTCTTCATGCTCGACTGCGACTTAGCCACGGCTGTTGAAGATGCTCTGGTTCTTCATGGAGGAGAAGGAGGGCCAGAACTGGGAGGTAGCGCTGCGGGCGACGCGGCTGTGAGCGATGTCTGATCGCTCAGGATTCAATATCCGATGTTTCCTAGTTTCCAATGATAGCTACAACATCCTCACCACCACTAGTGTTCTGTACGCCTGTTTGCTGTTGCATTTGTGCACAGCCTTTGCTGGTCATGGCGAGACCACTTGTGTCCTGTTTGAGTCATGTATTCCCTGATGTATGTCAAGTACAATCATGTTAGACCCAAAATCTGTCTATTTTATGCTGGAATGCGTGCGGTCTCAATTGTCCAGATCGTTGAGCTACCGTTCATGAAACCATTGCTGCTTCTTCCTGTCAACTTGTGTGCATCCAAGAAACAAAGCTCCAGTCCGTCGACCCCTTCATTGCTGCTTATCTTGGTGGACAGCGGCTCAAGAACTTCGCTCAAAGACCCGCGGATGGTACGAGGGGAGGTATTTTACTCCTCAGGGACGACAACGCCGTCTCGGTTGCTAATGTCCAAACTGGTGTTTACTTCCTTTCTGCAACTGTTAGCATTAAAGGCTGCGGCGCTGAAAAAACGTTCAAATTGATCACTGTTTATGGCCCTACTAGAAGCATTCACAAGGATGCTTTTTTCCTGGAGCTAAATTCCCAGAAGCCTCCCCCTGGCACCAAATGGTTGTCAACGGTGATTTTAACCAAATTTATCGAGCCAGAGATAAGAATCGCGCCAACGTTGACCGTAGTCGCCTTGTGCGTTTCCGCAACACCTTGAACAACTATGAGCTTAAGGAGATTCATATGCAAAACCGGAAGTTCACATGGAGCAACGAGCAACAGAATCCGACAATGAGCAAACTTGATAGTTTCTTCTGCAATGAGGATTGGGATCTGGAATTTGGCTCCCACATCCTCCATGCCCTCTCCTCGTCGCTCTCGGACCACTGCCCCCTCCTGCTGGCTAGTGACCCTGGACCAAGAAAATGCAAACCCTTCCGCTTTGAAAATTTCTGGATTAAGATGCCGGGTTTCCAGAAAGTTGTAGGTGATGCTTGGGCTGAGAATTCACCTCATGCTGAACCTTTCCAGAGGCTATTCCACAAACTAAAAAGAACAAGCCAAAAGCTCCGCGCTTGGAGCAAGACTCTGTTTGCAAACAACAAGGTTCAACTTCACATGGCCCTAGAGGTCATTCTTCACCTTGATATAGCTCAGGAGCTGAGAGAGTTAAGTCCGGATGAGAGAGATCTCCGTAAAAGACTGAAAAGAAGGATCATTGGATTGGCGGTGCTCGAGAAGGCTAGAAAACGCCAAAACTCGCGAATCACAAACCTCAAAGAAGGAGATGCCAACACCCGCTATTTCCACCTGCGCGTCAATCATCGTCGGCGGAAAAACTTCATTCACCGTCTCAAGCACAACCTTGGTTGGGTCACCGCGCACGATGAAAAAGAACGTATTGCCCACAACCACTTCAAGAACATTGCCAAAAAAGGCCCCCCGCGTTTGATTGATATAAACTGGGCAATCCTCCCTACCCCCACATGTGACTTACATGAGCTGGACGATGCATTCACCGAAGAGGAAGCAAAGGCGGCGGTTTTTGCAATGCCGGGCGATAAGGCGTCGGGCCCTGATGGTTTCACAGGGGCTTTCTTCAAGGCATGTTGGGACACCATCAAAGCGGATATCATGATGGCCATCAACCACTTCTCTGACTTACATGCCACTCACTTCCATTGGTTCAATTCTGCTGATATTGCCCTTATCCCTAAGAAGGATGGCGCCGAAGACATTGCTGACTTCCGCCCCATCAGTCTCATCCATGCCATCGCTAAGCTCATTGCGAAGATGATGTCCAACCGGCTAGCCCCCCACATGAATGATCTTGTTTCGCAAGCCCAAAGTGCATTCATTAAAAAAAGATGTATCCACGACAACTTCACTTATGTGCGCAACCTCGCAAGACGCTTCCACCGTAACAAGACGCCAGCCCTTCTCTTTAAACTCGACATCAAAAAAGCCTTTGACTCTGTGCGGTGGGATTTCCTTCTGGACTTGCTCAATCATCTTGGATTCCCACCTAGGTTCAGAGGCTGAGTTTCCACCCTGCTGTCAACGGCCTCCTCGCGTGTCCTACTTAATGGCGTACCTGGCAACCCCTTCAAGCTTGGCCGCGGTCTGCGGCAGGGAGATCCCCTTTCCCCGTTGCTATTCGTATTGGCCATTGATCCGCTCCACCACATCCTCGAGAAGGCTGCCACACAGGGGCATCTCCACCCTATTGGGCGACAGACTTTGGCCATCCGGGCCTCATTATATGCGGATGACGCTGCTGTTTTTCTAGCTCCAATCAAGGAGGATGTCAAATATTTCGCCGACACCCTTGCTCAATTTGGCGAGATCTCTGGTTTGATCACAAACTGTGCCAAAAGCTTGGTTGCCCCCATTCGGTGCGATAACTTGGACTTGACGGACATTCTCCACTCCTTCCCGGCGCAACGTTCCACCTTCCCGATGAAGTATCTTGGTTTACCTTTGTCGGTCAAGCGTCTGAAAAGAATTCATTTTCAACCTCTCGAGGACAAGATCGCGACTCAGCTTACTCCGTGGGTAGGGAAGCACATTGCTGCTCCGGGGCGGACGGTGCTAGTCAAGTCGGTTATCACGGCAATCGCCATCTACTACATGACAGCCCTAAATCTCCCGGTTGAAGTTATGGCGAAGATTGACGCTCTCCGGAGGGCCTTTCTTTGGGCTGGATGTGACAAGGTCACGGGTGGCAAATGTAAGATAAACTGGGAGCAGGTGTGTAGATCAAAGCTGCTTGGTGGGTTAGGTGTGCTTCATCTCGCAAAGTTTGCCTCTGCTCTACGGCTGCGGTGGCTGTGGTTCGAATGGCAAGTCCCGGCCAAGCCTTGGGTGGGTTTGGGAACCCCATGTGATAAGAACGACCGGAACATCTTCGCTGCGGCAACCAAGGTCATGGTGGGCAATGGCCTTCGGGCATCCTTCTGGGAATCGACCTGGCTTGATGGTTTGAGGCCGAAGGATGTGGCCCCAAAACTTTATGATATTTCCAGAAAGAAGATGTGTTCGGTTCAAAAGGCCTTGCATAATGGTTATTGGATCTCCCAGCTGGACATTTCTTCGGGTATCTCTATTGACCACATCTCCCAGTTTGTTGTCCTTTGGGAAAGGCTTTCCCACATTCAGCTAAACCCCGGCATGGAGGATTCGATCTCATGGAAGTTCTCCAAAGATGGCCAGTACTCCGCGGCCACGGCCTACAGTGCCCAATTCCTTGGTCTGATGGACACGGACATGAACCAAATTGTTTGGAAGAACTGGGCTCCTCCCAAGTGCAAGTTCTTTGCTTGGTTGGTCATCAACAACAGGATTTGGACAGCAGACAGGCTACAACGCCGTGGGTGGCCAAATTGTCACTTATGCCCGCTGTGCAAGCAAGTTCAGGAATCGGCGGCACACCTCCTTTTCCAGTGCAGGTTCACCGTCAGGGTGTGGGGCATGCTTAAAAGTTGGTTGGGGCTGCACGACATTCAACTTCCGGATTGGGCGCCTTTCGAGTCTGTTAAGGCTTGGTGGAGACACAACGCTACGCATATGACCCAATCGCGTCGCCCCCTGATTTCGTTGATGTTGCTTGTCTCTTGAGAGATTTGGAAGGAGCGAAACACGCGGGTTTTCCGTAATACCGCGGTCCCGGTAGGAGTGTTAGTCGCCAAGATTAAAGATGAATGCTCGCTTTGGAGCCTTACGGGCGCAAAGCATTTGTGTAATATTATGCTGCGAGAGTAGTGGCCTGTAATCGGGCCTTTGGCCATCAACTCTAAACTCCTCTCTTATTCAATGAAAATGGCAAATCTTTTGCCTAGTTTCAAAAAAAAAATTGACGGGACGAATCGATCCGCCGATTAAGACACAGCACCCTGCAGTAAGGAAACCGTGCGACAAGTGACAAATGACAAAACTGAGAGTAATTTTCACAGTTAGGGCTCCTTTGATACAAAGGAATTTCAATGGATTTTTGGAGGATTTGGATCCTTAGGATTTTTTCCTACGATGGTCGTTTGATTCGTAGGATTGAAATCCTTAGGAATTTTTCCATAGGATTCATTTGTACTACATTTTGGAGGAAAATTTCCATCCACTCAAACCTTTTTGTAGAATTTCTTTGTTTTTCCTGTGCTATCAAACACACTTCCAAATCCTGTAGGGTAGAAATTGACATGACATTCTATTCATACGTTTTTCCTATTCCTGCATTTTGAGAATCCTACAAATCAAAGAGGCCCTTAGCTGAGGCTGAGCTATAATTTGCTCCAGTCCACATCCAGGCACTATTTCTCTCCAAATCTGCAGTATGTTGGCCTTTTTCGTATGCATGACGCTAGTGCATTTTTACACGGAACGTTGAACAGTCATATACATCTTGTTGGAGGGGAATTCACCAGTGTATGCATCACTATAATACCCTCTGAAAGTATTTCAGCATTCGTTACAACAACGAGCTACATGTCATCCGGATCTACAGTATATACTCTCACAAAGAGAGAGAGATGCGTGAGCGCACGTCTCTCCAAGCACTCGCACAACATGCTTATAAAAATAGTAGTGCTACGTATTAGTTCCCGTCTCATTATCAGGAGGGTCGACGGAAGCCAAAAGCAGCGTGTAGTGCCCCTCACGACAGCAGCAGAGACGTGAGCCGGCCGGGCACACGACGCGGGATCCATCCGCACCGGCGGAATCGTTCGGGAGACCGAGCGCGCTGGCTTCGCGCGCAGATTCCTCCGTTAATTTGGACCCCCGACGTGCCGTGCTCGGCATGTGCTCCGGCAATGCTTCCGGAGCCCGGAGCCTGAAAGGCACGGACCACCAGACCGGTTCCAACCGGTCGACCGTCTCAAAGTCATCGCCGTTCGGCGAGCATCGGAAACGCCGGCTTGCTCGGGCACGGCACGTGTTTCCCCCGATATTCACGGGTGACGGCCGGGGCACGTACTACGTTCTTCGAGGTGAATTTCCTCCGTGTCGACGCACGTAGTACGGGTGCTCGTGTTCCCATCCGCTGTTCGTCGGCCTGTGCTTCTGGCCTAAGTAATTTGATGAGGAGGACGGAGTCCACGAGTAATCAAAAGGAGACTTGGGCAGGAGGCTCCTATACCTAAACGAGATCGCCCGGCTCGACGAGTTGAACGAAGCTACGAAAATAGCTCCGCGATGACTGATATGATCGACGCGTAGTACGGAGACCGGTACCTATCGCTATCAGTATCATGCGCGGTGAGGTGAGGTGTGCACCAATGCATCTGTGCACGCACGGGCGGAGTCCTGCATCATGTTTCGTGTAGGTCTAGTTGAGGGTGCGCGACATATGAGCATATGTAACCGGACCTTTTATATCCGTCTTAAACGTCTGCGCACGCCGCTCGGTCACTGATCGATCATGCAAAATCAATCCAGACAGGCCTTTCAAACCAGCCTCAAACGCTCGGGCTGACCGACACCCTTCATATCCAGGTCAAATATGTGGCGGATATGGAGGAGCCCGGGCGCCCTATCCAGCCCAAATATGGAGCGGATATGGGGGAGTCCGGACGGGTCCGGACATGCCCGCCTGACCCGCACTGGTCCACATCGACCCCACATATATTCGTTCTCATCCGTTCGCCGGACCAAACCCTAGCCACTTTACTCCACTCCCCTCCACTTCCATCCGCCACCCTAGCTCAACCCCGGCGATCTCCGGCCTTCTCCGCCATGGCGGGCAGCGAATCCGAGTCCTTCACCTCCAGATCCGTCGACCACGAGCTCATCACACGCGGCCCCAAGAAGGAGATGGTCATCCGGCTTGCACTGCGCCGCTCCCGGGAGGCGGCCGCCCGACGACAGCGCTCGGACTCGCAACGCCGGGAATCCATTGCGGCGGCACAGTCGGTGCTTGGATCTGGCGTCGCAGCCTCACTTGAGGCGGCGCGGTCCGTCTGGCGTCCGAATGTCGTGGCGGAAGCGCAACCCCTCTGTTGGCGCGCCGAGCACGAAGCATGGCCGTCCTCGAACGATGTCATGGTGCGGTGTGCCCGCCGGGCATCGGGCGCGGGAGCCGGCGGAGGTCCTCGCGGCGGTGGACGTTGGAGAGGCGGAGTCACACTCTCCAGCGCCCCGTAGGGTGCACCAGTACGGGCGCCGCAACCGCGTCGTGGTGGACGTCGGCTCCTACCAAGAAGGATCCCTCATCGACCTCACGTCCACCGGCACCGTTCGGGTTATGGGCTCCGACGAGGAAGAGTAGGGCATGGGAGACGGCGGGAGATCGAGTCATGTGAGCCGACTAGTGTCTCATGTCCTACTCTATCTCGCCGGCAACCGGACCGACACTACGAGGGGCGCATCCAGCCGCCGGACATGAGCACGACGTAGCCGGACGACCTTCGCTTAGCATTAGGTTTATGTTGCATGTAATAATATGAATTTGAGGTTTCTAATTTGATATATCCGGATGTAGAATCCAATCAATCTATTATTTGAGGCGTGGCCTGCCAGTGTCCGCGGATGCGTCCAGACGCGTCCGCGGACATTTGAGGGACCGGATTTACAAGTTTGTAGGTGCTCTAAGATCCTCCAGGGCCGTGTATGTTGTTAAGACGTCGACTCAGTAGGGTCCTTGCAGACTTGTCACGATGTCATCTAGTACTGCGAGTTGGGCTTGTGACAATCAGTGAGTCGTGTGAGGTCCCCCTGCCCCTGGCTGCGTACTTTTCTTGTTTCTAACTCGAGAGGCTGGTGTTTGAATGTGTGATGTGCTTGTGTACCTACGTCTACCTATGTAGGAGTATCTATCACGGAGCAGCAAGTGCGACTGTGCTAGCTTGAATACGGACACTGTCCCGTGACGTGGGTTGCGCTGTGTTCTGAATTATCGGTGTGGCGAAGGGAGCAGGAATCTTCTTGCTACGCCGATGCTCTGGTGTATGAAGGACTTGTGATATTTTTTGTTCATGTTTGTGCAAATTGGTAAGTGCCTTTTTCATTTCTCTAGGCAATACCATTATGCAAACAAAATAAAGTTCCCTTATGCAACCTTTGTTCGGGTCAAACACTTCGATGGAGTTTCCCGGAAAAAAAATGGAGTTTCCCACGATAGGACATTTTAGGGGATTCTCACGGCTCGTCTGACAAGGCAGATCTTTTTTTTTTTGAACCGGGCATAGCCCCTCTCCATTGCAATGAACGGAAATATATCAGTTCCAGAAACATTCAGATCCTATTTACCGCGCAGGTCGTTGGGTAGCGACCAATCGTGTATCTCCCGCGATGACTACGCTCGATATTGGACCAGCCCAAGTAGGCAGGGACGGGAGACTCCCTATTCTTATTATGGTAATAACTAATAAGGTTCATGTTTTTCAAAAACAAATATTATGGGAAGGTTCTAGAGCCTATGGAAAGATTTTCCAGGCCAGATTTTTCAATATTATTTATTTTGTTTTATCTGGGTTTTAAATTTATTTTTTCATTTTGCAAACATTTTTAAAAATTTGCGAACATTGTTTGAAATCACGAGCATTTTTTTGTAGTCATAACACTTTCAGAATTCGAGATTTTTTTAAAAAAATAGCTAAAAAATTGAAATCTACGAATATTTTTTCAAACTTGTGAACTTTTTACAAATCTATGTCCATTTTTGAAATTCTTAATTTTTTAAATCACAAATTATTTTCAAGGGCGTGAACTATTTTTAAAATACAAGGCATTTTTTGAAATACATGAACTATTTTAAAATATATTAAGCTTTTTTAAAATTTAAATATTTTTCAAATTCATGAAAATTTTGAATTTTAAAACATTATTTGATATTTAGGAACAATTCTTAAAATTGGCAAACATTTTTGAATTCACAGACATTTTCTGAAGTTTGGAACAATTTCCTAAATTCGTGAATATATTTTTCAATTATTGAATATTTTTGAAATTCACATTTTTATTTTAAATTTGAATATTTCGAAATATTTATACATTTTTGAAATTTCTGAACACTTTTTGAATGTGTTTTTTTTTAATTCGTGAGCATCAAAGCCGGATGGATGAAGCGACTCCAAGCTTCTAGCATTTTCTGTGACAAGAGAGTGCCACAAAACCTAAAAGACAGGTTCTATAAGACAACAATTCGATCCACATTGTTGTATGGCGTTGAGTGTTGGTTGACTAAATGGCGACATATTCAACAGTTAGGTGTAGGAGAGACGCACATATTAAGATCGATGTGTGGCAACACAAGAAAGGAACGAGTCAGCGATGATGATATACGTGATAAAGTTGTGGTAGCACCGATTGAAGAGAAACTTGTCCAACATCGTCTGAGATGGTTTGGGCATATTCAATGCAGGTCTCCAAAAGCTCCAGTGTATAGTCGGTGGCTTAAGCGTGCTGATAATGTCAAGAGAGGTCGCGGTAGACCGATTGACATGAGATGAGTCAGTAAAGAGAGATTTGAAGGATTGGAGTGTCACCAAAGAACTAGCCATAGATAGGGATGCGTGAAATCTTGTTATCCATGTGCGAGAACCATGGTTTAGTTGCGAGATCTTATGGGTTTCAGTTATAGCCTACACTAACTTGTTTGGGACTAAATGCTTTATTTTTGTTGTGAGCATTTTTGAATTTGTGAGATTTTTTTAAATTAATGTCATTTTCTGAAATCTTGTACATTATTAAAAATGTGTGAAGATTATTTCAATTTCATGAGTATTTTTTTCATTTTGTTTGAACATCTTTTTAACTTTATTAGCATAATACAATAAATAAGGTGAAAAAAGAAAACAGAAAAAAATAAGTGTCAAACGGGTTCCCGTGACTACGTGAGAAAGCATTTCCTCTGCTGACGTGGTGGCAAACTGACTTTCGATGACCGGACCAAAGTCACGCGATGGGTGCGAGGTACGTGGCTTTGCAGCACACACCATGGGCGATAGGAGCTCCCATTTGATAGGTTGTTCTCTTTTTCTTTTTAGACAAATGTTCTCTTATTTTTTTAGATGAACTAGGGACTATATTTGAAACTCAACAGTCTGGAATACATGTCTAGTAAAATTCCTAGCTACAAAAGGCAACCTGGTGGTAAAGAAGAAGCAGCCTTGGCTAACCCATGAGCCTCAAAATTACATTCTCTAGGATCAAAACAAAAGCTTACATCCAAAAACACATTACTCCTATGACTAATCTCGTTAAGAACAGAGGCATAAATAGTAGTCGCCCCCTACTTACGTTTGTTACGACCTCGAAGCAATTTGATGCTACAACCAATCGTTGGATGTTAAGATCTTGAGCTAAAACAAGTGCCTCATTGCATGCATGCGCTTCCAAAAAAGCTGGATCCACTAGGCCATCAATGAAAATTGCAGATGCGCCTAGATAATGACCTGTCTAATCCTTGCAAACAATATTAGTCACGCCCCGATCACCCTGGTGGGAGAAACCTCTCTGAAAATTAAATTTTGCCGCATCACCCTCATGAGCCAACCACCTGTGTTGTCTTAGGATTCTGGTAGGCATTGACGACGTGGTGGACTGCCGATTGGAGGCAATCTCTAGCTCTTCAAGATATATGTTGATAAAACACCAAGTAGGCATGGGACTATGAAATTCAATGTCATGAATGGCCTTCCTCCTGGCCCACCACATGGTCAACAGTGTGGGAAGGACACTAGCCATGTATTTTTGATTGCTAGTTTCAAAGAGCCAAAACAGCCATAACCGAGCATCTTGAGACTCGTTCGAAATAACATGCTCTAACTCGTCCTTATCACCCAACGCCCACGTGCATCTGACCATCCAACGGTTGAACAAAGAATGTGCCGTGTCATGCCACACCGCATATGGAGCAAACTGAAGAGGTAGCAATGTTCCTCACAACGTGCACAACCTATTGGAAGCGAAGTATGCGCAAGCCTCCAAAAGAACACACACACTTTCAATTCAATTTTAACTTTCCAGAGTTATATCCACGAAGTCTTGTCTGCCACTGAGTTCGAATGGTCCGCATGGTGTTGTAACCAATCTTCCCTTTGATACTTGATCGGATATATCATTCTATACGCCGAGCGAATGGAAAAAATACCACATTTATCAGAATGCCATGCCCAAAAGTACTCATGCACTCTAGAACAAAGGGGAATATTAAGAATCACATCAACATCAGGGGCAATAAAGCGCTCACACAACATCTGCCTGTCCCATGATTTAGTAACAGGGTCAATCAAATCAATAGCTAGAGTGAGCTTTAGTTGTTCTCTTCTACTTTTTTTAGAAGAAGTTGTTCTCTTCTACTAAGGAGATATCCTACACCACCAGGGTCGTCAATGACCGCGAGTGTACGATAGGCCGGCCCAAATAGTGCTAGGTTGGTTCTATTCTCCTCTCTCTTTTCTATTCCTCTGTTTTTCTTGCTTTTTTACTTGTTTCACAAATATTCTAAATAATCATAACTTAAATTAACTTATAAATTTTAAATTCATGATTTTTATAAGTTTTAACATAGTGTAAAAAATTGATCACATTTATAAAAATGTTTGTGACATTTGAACAATGATCAGACGTTTCAAAAAAATGTATGTCACATTTAAAAAAATCTTTATACAATGCAAATAAATGTTCATGTGATTCGAAAATAAAGTTTTGTACTATTAAAAAAACTGTAGGTTACTTTAAAAAATATCTGTTCAAAAAATATGTTCATAACATTTAAAAAATGTTTATACCAATGTAAAAAAGGTTTCTGTTTTTAAAAACCCAACATCATTCAAAAAAAAGTTACAATTTTTATTCGAAATATTTCTAACATATATTCAAAACTAGTTGCAAATATATGTATTTAAGAAAAATACATGTTAAACATGTATAAATGTTTTAGATGTATATGGAAAATGTACAATGTGTATGCAAAAATGTTAGTCGTGTATTTGAAAAATATTAAATGTATACGAAAAAGTGTTATTGGTATTCACGGAAAATGTACAATCCATGTGAACAAAGAAGGCATGTGTTGAGAAAAAAGAAAAAAGGAAAATTAATAATTCAAACTTAATAATTTGAATAAAACTGATAAAAACACAAAAACTGAAATTAAAAGCATTCAAATCATCATAGAATGTTTTTTGAAAACCGACACAGAAAACCGAAAGATAAAATAAAACCGAGAAAAGGGCTAAAGAAAGACATTAAATCTGAAAACACAAGAAAAACAAATGAAAACCAACAAAAAAGAAAAGAAAAACAGCTCCCGCAGGAACCCATATTTGGCTGGCCCTGAACGCCTCAACGTGAAAAGAGGCGAGACGGAAGATTGCGTCACAGTAGGCTATATATAGCCCTGGCACATTAAATAACAATGAGGGTTACTTCATGGTGGCAGCACCGATTTTGAATGAATATCGTAGTCTACAACTAGATTTCAGGAAGGTTCCTATGGAGCATTGTAATAGAGTCTCTAATATGGTTGCTCATGAACTAGCTAGTTATGGGAGGAGTGACCCACCAATGTTGTGGTCCGGTATGCCTCCTAGTTGGCTCCTTAGCGTTTTGGTAGACGATGTAAGTGTGATTTAAGTTAATAAAGCTAGTTATGAAAGCCCTGCCCTAAAAAAATAGCACTGACACATTTTCATTGGGATAATGCAGGGGCCGCACAAATGGGCTGGCCCAAGTATCCGGAACCTGTCTAAAAGATAGATCACCCCTATTTCCTTTTTAAAAAAAGAAAGCTGAATCATCCACCAAGAAAACTACTCCCTCCATCTTTATTTACATGGAGCCCCTTATTCCATGATTAAACTTTGGTAATTATTTTGACTAAGTCACGTGTCATAAAATTCACATCGGTAAAATGTTTTCCGAATGTGAATTAGATGACATCAGTTTTATGGCATGAAAGCACAACATGCTCCCTTGGTGGTTTTGATAATTCATGACAACATACATTGTCTCTTGGACTAATATTTCTACCTAGTGTATTTCAGGTGAAAGTCCATAGAGAGAGATGGGTTGGCAAAGAGGATTGTGAGGAGAAACCCCTAGAAGCAAGGAAATGGATTGGCAAAGCTTCAAGCAAGAGGACTCTACATTTTACTTTGTGAGAAATCATTTTGAGTCCATAAGAAAGCCAATACTATTAAAAGGGGGTAAGGTACTGTTGGTGAACAAGATGCTCCACGTGCACAAGTGATAGTCACCAAAAACACCCACAAGCTCTTCCACAAATACTCTGTCTAGAACCCTACCACTCAAATCGGTAAGACCAACAATTCCTATTCGGTCTCACCGAGATTCAAACCCTAGACAGATCCTAAGCCAAACCCTAGCACATCGGTGCAGCGGATTCTGATTCGGTGCCACCGAGTTCAGTTGCCAACTTTTGGGTATCCTATTTTCAAGAATCGGTACCACCGAGTTTTTTCAATCGGTCTCACCGAGATTTGGACCGACTTTCTGGTTAGCCGTTGTCAAGAATTGGTACCACCGAAATTTGAGAATCGGTCTCACCGAGTTGTGCAATCTGACCGTTGGTCAGATTATCGGGACCACTGAGATTTATGTATCGGTCTCACCGAGATTCAAAAGTTGCTGCCTTTTGGTCACTTCGGTACCACCGAGTTTTACACTTCGGTGTCACCGAGTTGGTCACTTTAGGTGTAACGGTTGGATTTTTGGGGATGCCTATATATACCCCTTCACCACCACCCACTCGAAAGAGAAGCACTCAGAACTATTCCATACTTGCCCCATCCAATTTTCTGAGAGAGAGCCACCTACTCATGTGTCGAGATCAAGCCATTCCACTCTATCCATATGAATCTTGATCTCTAGCCTCCCCAAGTTGCTTTCTACCAAATCAATCTCTTCCACCATAGCCAAATCTGTGAGAGAGTGATTGTGTGTTGAGGAGCTATCATCTTGAAGCACAAGAGCAAGGAGTTCATCGACATTGCCGAGCCTATTACCTTTTGGAGAGTGGTGCCTCCTAGATTGGTTAGGTGTCGCTTGGGAGCCTCCTACTTCGTGTTGTGGAGTTGAACCAAGAAGTTTGTACAGGCAAGGAGATCGCCTACTTCGTGAAGATCTACCCATAGTGAGGCTAGTCCTTCGTGGACGGAAGCCGTTATGGAATAGTCAAGGTTGCTACTTCGTGGACCCTTATGGGTGGAGCCCTCCGTGGACCCTCGCGACCGTTACCCTCCGTGGGTTGAAGACTCCATAAACGTGGACGTACGATAGCACCACCTATCGGAACCACGGGAAAAATCTTCGTGTCCCTCATGCGTTTGATCTCCCTATCTCAACTCTTTCATTCCATGTGCAATGTCTTTACTTTCCGCTGCCATACTTGTTGACATGCATGTGTAGGGTGTACTTGACTTGTTATAATTGCTAAAATCTGCCAACTAATTAACTTGGGAAAAGGTTAGGTTTTAAATTTGCAAGTAGTCTATTCACCCCCCTCTAGACACACCCTTCTAGTGATCCTACATGGCATATATCCATATTTTATTAATATGATTGATGGTCAAAGTTAAACCTCAAAATAAATGGGCACCATGTAATCTTGGACAACAGGAAGTTGTTAGAAAATCTTGCATTAATAAAAATAAAAATATAATAGAAATGTAGAAAAATAATCTGTAACCGAATATCTTTTAGAAATATGTTCAATCCATTTATGACAAGTGTTTGGGGTATGTCAAAAACATATTTGTGATACAGCTACAACATGGTCTAATGTCGTCTTCAAATATTTGTTCCTCCATATTTGTGTGTGCAAATTTATTTTCCCGTGTATTTCAAATAAAATTCTTAGGCAGCTTCTGAAAATTGCCCGATGGATTAAAAATGTGTTGTACGACATCTAAGAATTGTTCATGCATGTCGAACATTCACCATACATCTAAGAGTTATTTTGAAAACTAAGAAGCTTGAAAGAACTTATGAGATACGTGCAGCCATCGATAAGCCATGTTCATGTATGTCAAATAACATGTTCTTGCATGACAATAAAATGCAGACTTGATGTCTCAACAAAAATGTTCTGAGTGCTAATATGTCGATATAGTTACAAAACGTCTCCCATGTGCTTTTTAAGCTTGAAAATGTTGCCTCACCCATTAACTAATTCAACATGTTCAAAGTGATGGTGAAGTTCCTCCATGGTGGCTTAGGAGGTCAGGGCGACAAACCTTGATGGACGTGGGCAAACCCTCCGACGAGCCCAGTGGAAATGATGTTGGGCGTGCACCTTGGTAGCAAAGGGAGTCCCCCTCGTGGCTCGGCTGGTGGCGGCATTTCGCTCATATCTAATTCTCGAGGGCCCTAGCCAGACCACGATATCCCTCTCCCTCACAATTGGGGCTGCACACAACATGGGAATGGAAACCAGAGGACAGATGGGGTAAGCTCATTCATGTTGACGAGTATTTGAATATTTGAAACATAAAGAGAAAGAGGAGAAGAAAGCAACATGAGTGTGGGATCTCAGTGGAGCAGAGTGACATCTTGATCCAATACTCAATGGCGACGAGACCAACCATGTCCACAGGTTCCTTTAAGGGCGATATTGTGGTTCTACTCCATTCCCCCCGCTCGTGCTCGAGGGTCAAAAGCCTATTTCACTCTTCCGTACCGAGCGGTGGCTGCGCTTCGCATCATGACCTCCTTGGAGAAACAACCTAGGAACTTGTCCTCTTGACTTATTTCTGATAGGATTGGTGGCAAAGACAACGTTTTTCGGATACCACAAAGATGAAGTGATTACCTGGCTCTCATGTGCTATCAACAGTCAATGTCGACTCATAGGTTCCTTGGGTTGGCATGGTCGACACTCTTTGATCCATAATGAGAAGGCAGGGGACTTTTCCGGCGTCAACCTTGTTGGGCATAGCGGAGTGGTCCGACGTGTTGTGATATTTCGGACAAGCCTTTCTTCATTTTCCTCGGCTTTCCCAAGCTCAATTCTTTCTTCTTGTAAAATCGCCAACGATGTCATGCTTGTTCCCTATTTGTGACACTTTCTGTGTGTTCTAAGTCATTGATCCTAAGCTAGTAATGAAGCATCGATAGGGGGAGGTTGCTCCGAAGGGTGGACACCTTAGTTGAGCCCACATCCGGACATAGAAACTCTCGACGAGTCATGGTCGCTGATGTTTGTTGGGAGCGGACAGATACTTGGTCAAGTATAGATGTGCTATGCTTTCCTTTGTCTTGTCATTTGATCAGCTTGTAAGAGGTTTTATGTACTTATTAGGTAGTTTTGACTTTTTTAAGGGAGGTGTGTCTTGACTTTATTAATTTAAATCTCGGGTATAAAACCTTCTTTAGAAGAAGAAAAAAGCTGCAATTTCCAATGTCACGGGGAGAGTTTCGGCTTTGGTCATAAAAAAGATCACACTTTTGAAAGATGAATGGTTAAGAAAAAGGAAAACGCTTATGTTCAGCCGGCGGATCGCACGCGAGCGATCCGCCGCCTCCTCTGTGCGACATGTGTATGCATGTCTTTGCTCTCTCTTTCTGCAACATTACGTGTGTTGCAAAATTGCCCTCCGCAACAACACCCATATTGCAAAAAATTAAACGAAGAAAAACTGCAGATATTTTCTGCAACATTGTTTGTGTTGCATTTTTTTCCCGAAACAACACCCATGTTGCAAAACAAAAATATTCACAACACAATCTCTGTTACAAAAAAATTCCGCAACCCAACCTCTATTGCACAAAATTTCTGCAACACAATCTCCGTTATAAATGTTTCTGCAACAAAGCCTTTGTTGCAAAGTATAAGAAATGTTCATCCCGCTAGATCCAACGGCTCGCGAGGCGGCGGATCTTTTAAAAAGATCCGCCGACCGACGCGTAGCAGTCCCCTAAGAAAAATATCTTCAAAGATCGCTTGATACTTTTGCACAAATATATCACAACATAAGGCAAGTCAACTCTCGTTGCTTCACATGGAGCCATGCAATTTTACGTCATAAGAGAGTAGTAGAAATACAAATACAAATACAAATACAAATACAAAAAGAACCTTCGGCCTTGTTTGGTTAATCCTCCTCTCAAGGAGATTGGGAAGGATTGAAGGAGATTTTGGCTCGTAGGGGGTTTAATCCTCCTCAGTCTCTGCCTCCTTTCAAATCCATCTCAATCGAACAAAGCCTTAGAATGCCGATGTCCCGACGGCCGAACAACTTCAGAGACCACACGTTATCCAAACAACTCTTAATCTTCCACCTCCTTGATGATAACTGCGGGGTCGACTGAAATCTCTCCTCTAATATTTCTTTCCTCTAATTTTATCTGTTCTTTCCCCTAATTTTAAGGTGTTGGTGGTTGCATGTGTACTTGTGTGGAATCGTGGAGATCAGCAAAGCAAAAAATGTAAGGAAACAACAAAAGGGGGTGCAAATATGAAAAATTTATATATTTGCTATAAATTGAACGTGAGATTTTCAAGATAACAAATCAAATACCCGAGATGGCCAATTATGTTGTCGCGAGGATGATAATTTTCTTACCAAGCATGACAAATCCTTGCGGTGTTTTATTTTTGCAGAAAATTGACATGGTTGTTATAGAAAATTGCCATCCCCGCGACAACGTAATTTGCTATAAATACATTTGACTTGGCATGCTTAAAAATTCGACGTCAGATTTTTAGCATTTGGGAAATTTAATTGATAGCTCCAGCACACGCCGTAGCATAGCCCTTTATAAATAAATGGAGAAAAAAATCAACTTCACAGGCCGTTGCCTCCTGCAACCAAAATCGAATTCAAAATGCTACTACGTACACAAACAAGGTCAACCTCTCGATCGTTCCATCAAACGACGCGATAGAACTTGGAGGGCTCGAGCCCGACGGTGAAGTTGAAGTACCTGAGCGTGGTGGACCACCTCCGGTTGTCCTTGAGCCGGTGCACGGCGATGGTGTCCGGCACGAGCTCGTGCGCGCACGGGGCGCCTCGCTGCGGGAAGTCGTACATGGCTGGCTTCACGTCCACCCGGTTCTTGGCCTTCCCGGCGCCGCTGAACCAGGAGTAGAGCGTCCTGTCCTCCGGCCCGACCGTGTGGTTCCTGATCTGATCCGCCGCCGCCACGATCCACTCCACGAGGTCCCACGAGATGACGTACCCCATGCCGGACATGTACTCGTTCCACCCGCGCACGTAGTCGCACGGCACCATGCAGCCGTAGTAGAGGTCCTCCCTCGGCGCCTGGCCCAGCGACTCCGCCAGCTGCGGCAGCCGGAAGAAGGTGTCGTCGTCGCTCTTCATCACGAAGTCGTACGCCCCGTCGCCGAAGAGCGCCGGCACGCTGGAGAAGTAGGAGTGCGTCTTGCCGTTGTCCATGTTCTCCGGGCAGTCCAGCTCCACCACGTCGCCGTACCGCATCGCCTCCAGCGCCACCAGCACGCGCTGCTCGTCCGACTCGATCCGGCAGAAGAAGAACCGGACGTCGACGCGCGCCGTCAGGTTCGGCTGCTGGAGCGCGTAAACCGTGCGGAGCAGGTGCCGCCGCTCGTACCGGCTCGGCATGGTCAGTACGCCCATGAGCAGCCGGAAGTCCGGGGCCACCTGCGCGGCCACGTGGTGCGCCGTGACGCTGATGCCGCTGGCGCCGTCGGGGCAGCCGGCGCCGGCCAGCGACGATTGAAGGGCGAACTCGTTGGGGTACACGACGACGAGCACGGCAGCGAGGAGCGCGAGGGGGAGCAGGAGGAGCGTCGCCGTCGAGACGGATGGCGTCGGAGTGGGGAGCTTCCTATGCTGCGATTTCATTGCGAACTACGTTCGTGGGGTGTGCGCCACGCCGTGATTTCTGAACAGAGCTTGCACGGTGCAAAACCAGTTGATATGCAGAGGATTCGGCAGCGAGAGGTGCAGCGGAAGCATTCTGCCCCGTGAACACACGGTTTGCCTCCTGTCTTTGCGTGAAGTGTGGAGGTACGACCTTGGGTTTTGCTTCGTGTTGGCTCAAAGTCGACCTTAGCTCGCGCGTGGCAATGGTGGCTTCCCTGAAATGACGGGCACTCCATGTTCTCACATCTTTAATTTAGGCTATAATTCATTTTTGCAGTTTTTTAGGCTATATTATTACAATACCACATGACATATGTTGTAAGGGCATCTCCAACGGCAATTCGTAAATTTCCTTCCGCATCCATCCGTGGATAGGGGACCAGTCCGGAGACACAGACGTAAGAGGACGACATCCAACCGTAGCCACATACATCCGTCCAGCAACTCAAACCAATCGGACGAAATTCGTGCAAACACGACCGGATTTCATGCGAACACTGCCAAATTTCATTACATTACGGACATATTTTAACTAAAAAACTAAGACTATGCATACGTACGGTCGCGCGGAGCTTCGCTCACGCGACACAGATACATTACACTAGTCTAGGGCTGGCCGCGGCAGATCCCTTTGTCTTCCTCATGTCCGGCAGCCCGGTCATCGGACTGCTGGGAGCCCCGGAGGCATATGCTTCAGCGCAAAGGACGCCTTGCTTCCTCATCGCTCGTCGAAGCGGAACCCTCGCCTGATGCTTCAGCGGAAGGGGAAGCAGGCACCTCCAGTTCCGTGCAGCCCGTGCGGGGTCGACGAAGGTCCTCGCAAGAGAAGAACGGGGCAAGACACAGGCGGTGTATGTCGGCTGCTTCTCCTCGATGATGGCGGCGGGCGCGGACGTGCTGGCCACCGGCTCGTCGCTCTCTGCGCAGCCGACTTCTTTCTCTGCCTCCATGGCGCGGCTCCGACGGCGTAGACGGCAGATGGCGCGGTCGCAGGCATCAGAGGCGCGGATGCCGCCGTGCTCCCCACCGTGCTGGCGTGCAGCAACTCGCCACTCCTCATCGAGCTGGCTTGGAGCGGCGAGTTACTGAACCACGCGCCAGCTTGGGCGGCAACGCTCCGTCCGGCTAGGCGAGGGAGGCGAGGGAGGTGGAGCAGCGAGCTGCCTTGCTCCTGCTCGTATCCGGCGGGCTCGACGGGCCACCCAGCCGGCCTGTATGCCAGAGAACTGCTCGCCAGAATCCATTGGAAGAGTAGAGAAAATGGTAAAGGAGGAGATGAGGGAGTGGCGGAGGAGTGCGATTCTTGCACGGCGTCTGGCCTCGTTTAAATAGAGGGAGGACAGGAGGAGCTCGGCCGACGTTGAGTTTAATGTCGGCCCGCTCATGAACGTATGTGTGGCCGGAGTAGGTTTCTCGGCTTCTCAGTGGTTTTAATGGAGGCGTTTCAATGCGATGAGGGGGTGTGTTCAGTCGGACATGCAAGGGGCGGCGTCCTCAGCCGGCTGGCCGCTTCAATGACGGAGGTAGTGAGAGGTCGCGTCCGCCCGAGCCGCCTTTAATGTGGAGCGGTGCGCTCTACAGCGACATGAATGCGGGCAGCTGGCATCGGGCGGGAAGCGCGCGCGGGAGGGGGAGGTTTTTTTGATGAGCCAGGACGGTCAAAATCGGGCGAAGTATCGATCGGGACTCCCGCAAACCTCCCCACGTTTGTCTTCGGTGTAGGGGAGAAATCGCGTCCGGACCATCCCGCGGACCGATACAGGACCGCCTTGGACGGCTTCCGCGGTCCGGACAGTTGCGGGAGGTTTGCGGGTCCAGCTTGAAGATGCCCTAAGCAACTAAAATTATCAAAAAGGTTTACCCGACAATGATATCGTGGTTTCCTTTCAAAAGTATGGTTGTTTCTCCCAAGTGATAAGCACATAACAATCTTTTGTTTGCGAAAAAAGAGATTTATCATGAAAGTTCATCAAAAGTACGAAGGACCCTAAACATAAAAAAAATCATAGAGATCCCTGGACTATTGAACAATCCCTGCCGCCATCAGAAGAGTCGCCGACGCGTCGATGCCCCACTCCCCCCTCCCGTAGCCGGCTTGACCTTGTCGATGACAGACGGGGAGTCTTCGTGCACATGCCCCTAAAGAACAACGCCCTGAAGTCGCAATTGTCTTCGTTGAACCCTTAAATCAATTTGAAGCACTTGACACTAGATCTCATCGCCGCGTATCCACAATGAGAAATACCAACCTCACCCAATGAGACAACAAAAATCTATACGGGGCTCCGCCTTGACAAACGCACTCAAGGAGGATCGGAGTCTTTGAAATATCAACTCAGCGATGAAGCACCATCATCTGTCCAAACGTCACCTCTATGAGGAATAAAAATACCTAATGTGAATTATTAGGTGAAGTCGAGGCATCGGGATTCCTGTCTTTGCCAACAGCCACGAGAAAGGCAGGCTGAGGGGAGTTGAATCCACAAACTGACTAACGAAGCATGAAGGGGTCGAGTTCTTCGCCCCCGCTGAGGGAAAGGGAAAGACAGGGATTTTTTTTTTCCAACTCAGGTTAACTTGTTCGCAAATTATTGGGAAAGTGGATACGCTGCACAGAAATGCTTCAGGTTCCGGCCATCGTATCTCCGGATATTGGCCGGCGGCTACCCCAAGAAAGTGCCAGATTCGGCTGAAACTCTGTGTGATCTGACACTGAACAAATGGGGCAGCTGCACGTGGATAGAAAGCCAACAGTTTATTTTTTATTTTTTATAGATATCGAATTTTTATACACTTTGTAAATAAAGTTATAAGTCAGGAAAATGTTAATTGTAGAATAAAATATTTTCACATATTTTTTAGTGTTCATGAATTTTTTAATGTTCATACATTTTTACTTAGGTTTTTTAATAAAACTTACAGTCAATTTGATTGCAAAGAAAAAATTTGTATGTGCAAAAATGACAATATCCACATAACTAAAAAATATTTGTATATTTTTAAGAACTCTTAGCTTCCTTAAAATATATTTACGTAATTATAAAAACTGTTCACCCATTAAAGAAATGCTCAAGAAATTTGGAAACACTCCCACATTTTGGAGGAATGGTTGTATATTCTAAATAATTTTCATGTCCATGAAAAATATATGTAGTTTTTAAAGTGTTCGTTCAATTTTGAAGAAAAAGGTGTTTGCATATTAAAGAGAAAAAAATGTTCATGCGATTTCAAAAAGTGGTCATGTATTTTTTTATAATGCTCATGTAAGTTTGAAAAAATAGTGGCCATGCATTTAAAAAATCATGTTGTTTTTAGAAAATTATTCGCATATTTTTTTAATATTTCTGGAGAATTAGGCGACTAAAGCTACTAGAGATGGCACCCCGCACATTGCCGCGGGAGTTGGTTGGAATTATTTTATTAAGATTTGATTTTATGAAAACATTAATGTTTAGACTAATAATATGAAAAATGAAACTAAAATACATATAGGTTATCGTATTTGATTATAGTGTAGTTGTAAATATTTATCGCTTCAAACTTTTTTCTGTGACATCAAACACTCTCTCGTCCAAATCTTTGAGGTTTGCGAGTACCATAAATTCAAATGGGCATGCCACTTCAATCTTGTATGTTTTTTGTTCTTGTGTTTCAAAATTTATGCAAATCAAAGAGGCTTTAGTGCACTTGATGGAGCACACCAACTGGTCAGACACTGCACAACAGAAACAAACAGAACAATACAAAAGGTTAAGGGCATCTCCAACAAGGACCCTCAAACCACCCGTAACCGTCCGGACCGCGCGCTACGGACGGGTTTTGCCATCCAACGTGGTCCTATATCTGTTCGCTTGGTCCTTCCAAACTCTCTTCCTCGCCCTTGCTCTTTCTATCTCAAAGCCAGTTGCTTGCATTCATGCCGCTCTAGAGCGACCACTCCGCATTGAAGCCAGTTGCTGCCTGCGTCACGTCCCCAGTGTCCACGCATGTTCAATGTCGGAGACGTTTACTGGACAGGATGGATATCTACCATGCTCGTTCAATGCCCGCCCGTCCGTCTGTCGCCATTAAACAGGCTCGTCGACTCAGAAACCAATTCCGACGTCCGCACATTGACGTACACGGATGCTTGGCCTCATAGGAATCCACTATTTAAAGGCAGACACACCCGACTCACACCACAACAAAACCCATCTATTCCTACCGTGCATCACATCCGTCATGACCGCGAACGGGAACGGGTTGTGGGAGAGCCTCTCAATAGAACAGAAACCCAAGGTGGTAGCCCTTGGAACTGTCGTGCTAGGCGAATAGAGGCCGGCATGCCGATCAGCTCTCCGGAGGTCTCCCACGATGACCCCATGATGGCGAACGCCTCTGAGGACGACTCCACGCCACAACCCGCGTTGGTGCATGCCGGCTTGACGATGGAGCAGGCACATACGCACTTGAACGCTGCCATGGCGGAGGAGTAGCCGACGCGGACGCCTATGTCGGTGTTCCGACAGGTGCAAGAGGAGTAGGGATACAATATGTTCGTCCTTGAGCAGCACTAGCTGGTGGAGGGCCAAATCTAAGGCGAGCTCGCGAGCGAGGAAGCCGTGGTCGCTTCTTTCTAAATTTGAAAAATGTTGAATATGTAATGAATGAGCTCCGGTTTAGATAAAAATCGTGCAGTTTGCATGTGATTCGTCTGATTTAATAAATCTGGATTGAAATGTATGCGACTATGGCTGGATGGTGGTTGCCGCATTAGTGCCCATGTACTACCCCCTCCCCCCCCCCCGATCCGCAGACGGATGCGATGATCGGTTTGGGGGTCAACGTTAGAGATGCTCTTAGCATACATGCACGTACTACACACAAAGCCGTGGCCGATACAGATGCATAAGTTTTTCTATCATAAGAAGGGCCTCCCCTTCTGATTTCTTTTAAAGAAACCAAATGGTTCACCTAAGAACAAACTACAGCAGAATAGAAAAACAACATCCATCATCCAGCAGTTCTAAACATCCATTAACATCACCTCGCCCACGGTCACCACCACCCCGAGGATCACATCCTGGTAAAGCAAAAGAGCAAACGACAACGGCGCAAGTGAGACATCTTGGTTTGGAAATATTGTTCCAAAAGACTAGAGGAAATGCAGCTAAGAAGATGATATCTCCTTTTTATTGATCCGGTGTTGGAACATAAAAGGCTATCCCTCACCTATTTCTCAGAGGTGACTCTAGGTATCAAACCGACGAGAGGAAGATTCCCTTGAACCAATGGTCTCTAGCATTGCCACCATGTTGAATCCAAATATTGACCGGATCAGCAAGAAAATAGTGATTCAGACACTTATAATAAAAAGGAGGTACTGACAGTCTTAATGCTTACAACCATGTATTTGCGTAGGATCAAATAGGATATTAATTTGTGCTCGGGAAGTCATGCATCAAGATGTGCTTATTTCATATCGAAGTGTGGGATGTGTCCAAATAACATCTTGACCAGCACGAGTCCTACATCAAGAATCAATTGTCCTACCGAAGGCCCTATCCGTCTCGCGGGGTTGCCCCGATAATTAAGATAATCAACTCAGACAAAATCATTGGGTGTTTACTGACTACACCTCATGAATCCCCAAGGATATGATCCATGTTACCATACTAAACCTTATTGTCACCAGTGTTTGGTATAACATTTCACGATCCCCTTGCTCCTAGCCTCACCGGTGCTCAATCTCCAAGATCTTGGGTACCTACAGGGATGAAGATCGCAGGCAAGACAAGAGACATTTCACGAAATAATTTTATTTCACACATACGGGGCGTTATATCAAAGAGTTCCATTGATCCCCTCAACAAATACCTGGTGTTGTAAGGCTCATGCCTCAACCCATACCTTACGAACTACTCACACATGGAGATCAGATCGCAAGAAGAAAACATTGAAGAACACATCTTGGTATAGATTGATTGTATTATGTCTTACAATTGATGCCTTGTGCGATGCACGATTACAAGTATGAACTAGATGCAAGAGCACTATGGTGGTGGAGATGACTATGGAGATGGAAATGGCGGCGTCTAGGGTTTGTGGATGATGAAGATGATGAAGAGGTTCTGGCTATGCTCGGCGATGTTCAGTTGACATTTCGACGGAGTCCCCTTTATAAAAGTCTTCCAGCTAGACGAGCTGCCTCGGTTTCCATGCCAAACGACCGTTCGGGCGCACGCACCCGTATGGAACGTCATCTTTTGCTCTGTCTCTTCGCAGACGCCTCCTGTTGATTGACTCTTCCTCCATTTTCCTTCCTTTCCATTCCTCCATGTGATTTCTTCCATTTTTAGCCCATTTCCCGTGGAAAAACATTAAAGAGAGGATTTGTGGAATCCTTTGCATTCGTTAGTCATTAGTGGTAATATATTAGCGAATATCTCTCTTTAAGTGAAATATCTCGGTTTAAGCAAGGGTTAAATGAGTGTAAAAATATCACTCATCAACACCCCCAAGCTTAAACTTGATCGTCCTCGAGCAACATAAAGTGAAATCCAAAGCATAAGAAACTCAATTGTTTAAACCGAAATAACGATAAGGTTTTGGTTCACTTACGATCGGTATGCCTTCTTGACCTGAAAACTTAGCATAGATATAGCGGTGGCATGGTTATAGTGCAAGTGTTAGTGAAGCAAAGATAATCAACACAAAGTTCTTGATCTACTAGATAAAACAACTTTGCAACACTTCATTTCATTTAATTTAGACAACATGTGCTTGCCGGGAATGCACAAAAGAGTTTCTTTAGATATAGTCATAAAAGCATAAGTTAGGGAGTAGAAAGCATGTAGTAAAATATGATGCTCAAGTGCTCATAAGCACACCCACAATTATTTCCTCCTCGAGGCTCTTAAGCACTTCATTCAAATCATTGCTTGATGAAACTTTGATTGTCACATGAAGGGATTATGCCAAATAAGTGATTATGCATAGGTTTTCATTGTGGCTTAATGTTTGGGAACTATGGACCTTCACCAATATGTCTCTTCGAGCTCTTTTGATTAGTCCCCTCTATTTACCAAATACACACCCATTCAAGAGAAAGCCGAATAATATTCGTTTGTAGTGTTGCCACTACGTGCGGTAACAAACTCATAGTCGAAATCTGAGCTATCGGTCTTGGTGGATAGTTCATTGGCCAGTGGAGTCCTCAGCAAAACATCAAGAAAGGTGACGAACCCACATTTATACACGTACACATGCATATAGTAGTTGGGTCATAGCACCAGCAAAGAGCTGAAACACCATGTAAGAGATACAACACAGATTTTTGGCATAATCTCACTCACCTTTCAACTAAGTTCCTCTAGACAATTTAATCTACAAGTGATATCAAGTCTACTAAAATTAACAACATGGGGTCGAGCATTTCAAACATCACTTCCACTACAATTTCTCAACTCCCAAGTCTTGAAAGACTTTCTATTGTGCATAGTTATTCTTAGTAAATATCATTTCATTTAAAAATTGTCCCATCGCTACAAAATTATTTCAGCTACTAGAACAAAACCTTTGTGTCAACTATCAAGACTTATTCCCATCTGCACATATCACACCTATATAAGTATTCCAAGTGCAAAATATGGGGGTCGTAGGACATACCATCACGGTTGCGAATTTACAAACTTCTCTTCCTTACTCTTGCATTCCTCATTGTCCGGCGTAGATTAAATCCTCTGAAACAAATGCAAACGAACTCCAAGGGGCTAAATGAAGAACAAGATCAAAGCAAAGCTTATCTTATTTTTTTGGTTTTGGGGTTTTTGAAAACTAACTTGCAACCAAAAAATTGCAAAGCCAAAAGAAAAAGAAAAAGCAAAAGCAAATAAAAAGCAAAGTGTTGGAAAAGACCAACACGAGTGTTTTGAAGCTCCTCGAGCTTAAGTACAACCTCATTACAATTTATTCAAATACCGCCACATCTTGATGTAGAAGTGGTGATAACCTCCCCCAAGCTTAGGCTTTTGCAAGCCCGAACCGGCGAGATCATTGCGGTGGTTGGTCAAGAGTCCACTCCTGGCCCTAGTTGGAGAAGTTCATGTTCATGTAGGTAGACGTGCCTCAAAGGGACGATGCGAGGTTGCTCATATCATGGATAGAGTCCCAGAGGTTCGGGTCCGTGTAAGTGGTGTAGTCTTGTTGGGCTACTCCTCCTCTTCGTCGGTGGTGAGTGTCTATGTAACGCCCAAGATGCAGTCCTATCCTTATTTTGGCTTGAGGGCCTCGATGGGGATAGAAGCGCATCTCGTCGTTTCGCAAGAATGGATATCGTTACAAGTACATGTAAAGAGGAGATGAGTATATGGAATTGGCTTACACTCGCCACAAGCTAAATCATGATCATCTCAAATTCAACCATACATTCAATCACCATACAGAAGAGCAGGGTCCGACTACGGACGAAATCAAACGGTAAAAGCGACATCCATCCTTGCTATCCTAGGCTGTCGGCCTGGAACCCATCCTATGATCGATGAAGAAGAAGAAGAAGAAGAAGAAGAACTCCAAATCAAACAAGCATCGCTCTCACGTCACAGCATCGCATTACCTATACCTGCAACTGTTGTTGTAGTAAGCTGTGAGCCACAGGGACTCGGCAATCTCATTTCCAAGGGTGTCAAGACTAGCAAAGCTTAATGGGTAAGGTATGGTTAAGTGGCGAGGCTGCAGCAAGCACTAAGCATTTATTTGAGTGTCTAACTTACGAGTACAAGAATAAGAAGGGTGATATACGAATAAACGGACGTGAACTAGTAATGATCACTAAGTGATCCTGAACACCTACTTATGAGTCAAACATAACCCCGATGTGTTCTCTCTTGGTTCAGAATTCACGAGAAGAGACAATCACGGTTACACACACGGTTGGTGTATTTTATTTGACTTTACTTTAAGTTTTCTATGACCGGATCTTAAACAAATTTCCAAGTTGCCACATAACCGCGGGCACGTCTGATCGAAAAGATTTAACCATGCAGGGGTGCTCCAACTCATCCATCACAAACTAGCCACAAGCTGCGTGGAAAACCTCAACCACGAGATAGCCCGTAGTATCCTCGGAATCCCGGTGGAAAACCTCTACCTCGAGATGGCCCGAAGTATCCTCAGAATCCCGGTGCACAAGACGTTCGAGAAAGGTAAAACAAATCCAGCAAGGCCGCCCGGCATGTCGACGAACCCAATAGGAGCCGCGTATCTCGTTCTTAGGACACGACCAGATGAGCTAGTGTATAATGGCCTGATAGAAATCACCTGATTATCCCCAGGGTGGCCCCGCACAGTGCTCTATTTTGGACCAACACTCATGAGGAGCACTGGCCCGGGTTGTTGATTAATTATCCGCGTGTGCCAGCGGGTCCCTATGCAATTTTATTAGTTATTAGGCAAATGGAGTACCAATGTTGGGCCTTGCTAGAAGAGTTTTATCCCAAAACGAAAATCAAGGGGCTCCCTATAACAACCCAAGCATGTTAGGAGCGCTCAATATGGAACATAACACCGGTACACAAGTAACTAGGGCGGCAAAGGTGGAACAAAATACCGAGCAAAAGGCCAAGCCTTCCACCTTTTACCAAGTATATATGTGCATTAAATTAAATAGCAACAATATTGTGATATCTCAAAAAAAATATCCATGTTGGCACATGGAAATAACTTACACCTGCAACTAGCAACGCTATAAGAAGGGCTAAGCAAGCGGTAACATAGCCAAACAATGGTTTGCTGGGATGTGGAGGGTTAGAGGCTTATCATGGGATTTTGGGAGGCTTGATAAACAAGTGGTAGGTAGCGAGACATAGTGATAGAAACGAGACAACTAGCATGGCAATGATTGTAGTGGTATCCAGAGAAATGTTCATCTTGCCTGAGATCCCGCTTGGAAGAAGAACGAGTCCATGAAGAAGATGAACCAACATAGACGAACGAATCCTCACACTCTGAACGCTTTTGGAACTCTATCAAGAAGAAGCAATCCGGAAACAAACAATCAACACACGATAATCACCACAACGTATTCATGACATGATGCACGAACAAGTATGATGCATGTCCGGTTTAAATAGGCATGGCATGGCAAGATGCAACAATCAAACACTACAAATTAAGTGAAGTTCAATATGCAACGAGTTGCATATTGACGAAACTCCACGTTTGAATCATTTAGTTCACTCTCGTTTAGGTACTCATCAATATTAAATGTTGTTTAACAAGGGTGTCATGGCATAAGGTGATGATAGAATTAAGAAATTTAAATGGAGAAGGAGAACATACATATAACAAAATCATAACTCTCCATATTAAGAGAAATGCGGTTAATATTGTTTAACTAAACAATCATTTTAAATGTTGTTCATCATGGAAGAGGTGAAGCATAGACAACTACATCATCTAGGCATTTTAAATGAGGCCTGAAGCAACATATAGCATTTCCGAAATGACCCCATGTGCAAATTATGAATTTGTTCCAGATCTAAACTAACCATATTTATGTTTATTAAACAGGAAAATAAAGTGCACCATGTGATTCTACACGCTTCTCTAAGCAAGTTACATATGTGGATCATTTTAATCGGAGCTACGGTTATTTAGTTATGAAATAAATCATTTTAGCATGGCATTTGCGCAAATTAATGCAAACAACAAGTTCAAATATTTTTAACATGTGTGAAAATTGGATATTATTGAACTACCTGAAATTCTAGTCATTTTACATATATAGATCATTTTGATCCGATGCACGGTTGTGGAGTTATTAAATGCATGAACAAGGAGGACTTTTCTATAAAACATACAATTCGTTGAAAATAGCTAGAAAATTGCAAACAATGAAAAAATAGTATACGGGTCGAATCTGAGATCTGGCCCGACAGTAGTTGAGCGCACAATAGCTACAAAGCGCCCATGGCGCGAGATAGTATGCAACAGAGGTGGGCTCGGGGAAGCTCGCCATGGGCCATGGGTCGGTTGGTGGCGTGTCCTAGAGGCTGGAGGCTTGCTGGGCCGCGCTGGAAGAGGCCCACGCGGGCGCACGTACTAGAGCGGGAGGTGCTCGATCCCATCGTCGCTCCTGATCCTATCTGGATCGGGGCTGGCGTGGGGAGGCAGCCGATCAAGGAACGGCGGCTAGAGGCATCGGTGGGCGAGGGTGCGGCCGGGCCGACCGGGAATGAAGTAGCAGCGATGGGGGCCACCCGGATCTGGCCGGATCCGGTGGTTGGACGATGAACGGCGATGGCTGGGGCTTGGGCGGCGCCATGGCGGGCGTTGGGTCCTTCGGCGGGGCTTGATACGTCTCCAACGTATCTATAATTTATGAAGTATTCATGCCATGTTTACAATAATTTTATATGATTTTGGTATGATTTTATTAGAACTAACCCGGACTGACGCTGTTTTCAGCAGAACTACCATGGTGTCGTTTTTTGTGTAGAAATAAAAGTTCTCGGAATGGGCTGAAAATTTACGGAGAATATTTTTGGAAAATATAAAAAATACTGGAGCAAAAAGATACCGGAGAGGAGTCTCGAGGCAGCCACAAGCCTAGGGCCCCCCCCCCGAGGGCGCGCCCCCCTGGCTTGTGGGCCCCTCGGGAGTTCCCATGACTTGATTCCAACGCCAAGCACTCCTATAAATCCCGTAACCCCCAGAAAGAAACCTAGATCGGGAGTTCCGCCGCCGCAAGCCTCTGTAGCCACGAAAAACCAATCGGGAGCCCGTTCCGGCACCCTGCCGGAGGGGGAAACCATCACCGGAGGCCATCTTCATCATCCCAACGGTCTCCATGATGAGGAGGGAGTAGTTCACCCTCGGGGCTGAGGGTATGTACCAGTAGCTATGTGTTTGATCTCTCTCTCTCTCGTGTTCTTGAGATGGCACGATCTTGATGTACCGCGAGCTTTATTAATATAGATGAATCATATGGAGTTTTCCCCTCGCTATCTTCTTGTGATGAATTGAGTTTTCCCTTTGAAGTTTTCTTATCGGATTGAGTCTTTAAGGATTTGAGAACACTTGATGTATGTCTTGCGATGGGATATCCGTGGTGACAATGGGACGTTCTATTGATCCACTTAATGTATGTTTGGGTGATCAACTTGCGGGTTCCGTGACCTTGGGAATCTATGCATAGGGGTTGGCACATGCTTTCGTCTTGACTCTCCGGTAGAAACTTTGGGGCACTCTTTGAAGTTCTTTGTGTTGGATTGAACATGATGAATCTGAAATTGTGTGATGCATATCGTATAATCAAGCCCATGGGTACTCGTGGTGACATTGGAGTATCTAGGTGACATTAGGGTTTCGGTTGATGTGTATCTTAAGGTGTTATTTTAGTATGAACTCTAGGGCTGTTCGTGACACTTATAGGGATAGCTCATAAGATTGATCGAAAAAGATAACTTTGAGGTGGTTTCGTACCCTACAATAATTTCTTCGTTTGTTCTCCGCTATTTGTGACTTTGGAGTGAACTCTTTGTCGCACGTGGGGGATTTACATATGATTCAACTATGTTAGTATTGTTGAGAGAACTTGCACTAGTGAAAGTATGAACCCTAGGCCTTGTTTTCAAGCATTGCAATACCATTTTTGCTCACTTTTGTTACTTGCTACCTTGCTGTTTTTATATTTTCAGATTACAAAAACCTATATCTACCATCCATATTACACTTGTATCACCATCTCTTCGCCGAACTAGTGCACCTATACAATTTACCATTGTATTGGGTGTGTTGGGGACACAAGAGACTCTTTGTTATTTGGTTGCAGGGTTGTTTGAGAGAGACCATCTTCATCCTACGCCTCCCACGGATTGATAAACCTTAGGTCATCCACTTGAGGGAAATTTGCTACTGTCCTACAAAACTCTGCGCTTGGAGGCCCAACACGAGTCTACAAGAAGAAGGTTGCGTAGTAAACATCAAGCTCTTTTCTGGCGCCGTTGCCGGGGAGGTGAGTGCTTGAAGGTATATCTTTAGATCTTGCAATTGAATCTTTTAGTTTCTTGTTTTATCACTAGTTTAGTCTATAAAAGAAAACTACAAAAAAATGGAATTGAGGTTGCCTCATATGCGTCATCTTTTTAATGTCTTTCGTGAAAATGATGGAAAGGAAAATTGTGCTCAAGTGTTAGAAGAAGAAGTTATTAAAATGTTTGGCACTAAATCTTTGTATGATGAGCATGATTGCAATGTTGTTAGTATGAATTCCTTGAATATTCATGATGCTAATGATATGCAAAGCTACAAGCTTGGGGATGCTATGTTTGATGAAGATGATATGTTTAGTCCCCCAAGTTTTGATGAGCAAATTTATTATGATGAAAGCATGCCTCCTATTTATGATGATTATTGTGATGACATGTATGCTATAAAGAATAATGATAACCATGAAACTTGTCATCATGATTTTAATTTTCAATTGGATTATGTATCACATGATAGTTATTTTGTTGAGTTTGCTCCCACTATTATGAATGAGAAGAAATATGCTTATGTGGAGAGTAATAAAATTTCTATGCTTGTAGACCATGAAAAGAATGCTTTATGTGATAGTTATGTTGTGAAATTCCTTCATGATGCTACTTAAAATTATTATGAGGGAGGAACATATGCTTGTAGGAATTGCAATAATATCAAGTTTCCTCTCTATGTGTTCAAAGTTTTGAAGTTATGCTTGTTTGGCCTTCCTATGCTAGATGATTCTTGCTCCCATAAATTGTTTGCTCACAAAATCCCTATGCATAGGAAGTGGGTTAGACTTAAATGTGCTTGTCATGAGATTCATGATGCTCTTTTGCATGTTTCAATTATTATTCCTATGTGAGCATCATTGAAATCATCATGCCTAGCTAAAAAGGCATTAAAGAAAAGCGCTTGTTGGGAGACAACCCAATATTTATCCTTACTGTTTTAATGTGTTCACATGATTAATCTACTGTATAATCATGTTTTATAGCTTTAGTTTCAATAAAGTGCCAAGTAAAGCCTTTGGGATAGTGTGGATGATAGTTGACTTGATTCTGTGCAAAAACAGAAACTTTTGACTCCAGTACAGGAATTTTAATTTTTTACTGGAGCGTGATAATGATCTGAAATTTTTACAAAGTCTTGATATACAAATTATTCAGGTTGTCCTAATTGTTCAGAATTTTTAGATACAGGGAAGTATTGGTATACTACATATCTTCACAGACTGTTCTGTTTCTGACAGATTCTGTTTTGCATGCATAGTTTGCTTGTTTTAGTGTTTCCATAGCTTATATTTAGTGATATAAATTATGGGAATGATATAATACAGTAGGTATCATGTGGGAACAATTATGAATCTTGTCTTGACAGTACCTAAGTGAATGATTTATCTTTATTATACTAACCCATCTCCCGAAGTTCCGTTAAGTCTTATGTGATTGAAGTTTTCAAGTTTTGGGTGAGACACCGATATGAGAAGAATAAGGAGTGACAAGAACCTAAGCTTGGGGATGCCCAAGGCACCCCCAAGGTAATATCCAAGGAAGACTCAAGCGCCTAAGCTTGGGGATGCCTCGGAAGGCATCCCCTCTTTCGTCTTCAACACTATCGGTATATCTTACTTGGAGCTATATTTTTATTCGTCACATAATATGAGTTTTGCTTGGAGCATCATTATATTTTGTTATTTTATGTTAGGTGTTATTTATAATCTTGTTTTTCAATAAAAAGTTCCAAGAATTGCCTTTAGGATGCTTGCATTGCATGTTTTGATGTGTGCTGTATAAAAACAGAAACTTTTTCTGTAGTGTTTGAATTTTCATATTTTACTGGAACGTCGAACGTTTCTGAAATTTTTACACAGTGTTGTCATATAAATTTTATAGCATGTACTAAATTTTCATAATTTTTTGAGTTACATAAGTATACTGGTTTAATAAATTGCTACAGACTGTTCTGATTAGACAGATTGCTGTCATAGTTTTGTTATCTACTTATCCTATAGTTTCCATAGCCTATATTGGTAGATATAAATTGTGGAAATGATAGTAAACAGTAGATGATGTTTGCAAATTATTGTGCAACTTGTCTTGGTAGTACATGAAGTGTTGATTTATTCTTATGTGTACTAACCTATCTCACGAGTTCTTTTCGAGTTTTGTGTGGATGAAGTTTTTGAGAATAGGTGAAACCATGATATGAGAGGATTGAACGAGACACAAAATCTCAAGCTTGGGGATGCACAAGGCACCCCAAGTAAATATTTCAAGAAGTCTCAAGCATCTAAGCTTGGGGATGCTACGCATCCCACCTCTCTTCATAAACAATTATCGGTTAGCCTATGTTGAGCCTAAATTTTTATTCGTTCACATGATGCGTGCTATTCTTGGAGTGCTATTTTTCTTTGCTTGCTGTTTAATAAAATACTTAAGATCTGAAATTCTTAGATGAGAGAGTCTTCACATAGTTATTTAATTGTTGGCCACTCGTTGATCTTCACTTATATCTTTTTGGAGTAGTTTGTCATTCACTCTCGTGCTTCACTCATATCCTTTGAGTAAATGGTTGAATGAATTGAATATCATAAATCTGAAATTAAATATGCTTCATATACTTATCCCATGGGGAGTAATGACTTCACACATAATAAGTATAGGTGGTAAAATTTATTGAAAGTTAGCAAACACCGCATTGGTCACTTGAACAATTCATGAAAGAATATTGAAGGAAGAGAGATTCCACATATAAATATACTATCTTGGACATCTTCTATGATTGTGAGCTCATTAATTATTTTCAAACTCGAGCAAATTAGTTGAAATTGGACAAGGAAGACAACTTAATGAGTTATGTTTGGGTATATTTGTATAGAAGTTATATTGTTATGGATCCTCCAACATGTGGATCTTGCTTCCACCTCATACTAGCCAAAACTTCCGCACCAAGTAGAAATACTACTTGTGCATCCAAACACCCTTAAACCAGTTTTGCCATGAGAGTCCACTATACCTACCTATGGATTGAGTAAGATCCTTCAAGTAAGTTGTCATCGGTGCAAAAAGCAATAAAAATTGTTCCTAAATATGTATGATCTTTTATTGTAAGGGAAAATAAGCGTTGTACGAACTTGTGATGGTAAAGAAATAAAAGCGACGGACTGCATAATAAAGGTTGCTATCACAAAGGGCAATACAACGTGACGTTCCTTTGCATTAAGGGTTTGCACATCCAAAAACAAAAAGCGCATGACAACCTCTGCTTCCCTCTGCGAAGGGCCTATCTTTTACTTTCTAGTACTTACCTTTATGCAAGAGTCATGGTGATCTTCACCACTTCCTATATTTCGCCTTTTTCTCTTGGCAAGCGTCATGTGTTGGGGAATGATCTAGACATATATATCCACACAAATATATTTGATCATGAATTATTATTGTTGACAATTATCTATATGATAAATAAGTTGGGAGGCGAAACATTAAGCCCCTATCTTTCTCTATGTTCGATGGATGCTATTTGTTCTAAAAATATGCTTTGAGTGTCAATAATCATGGAAGACTATATGATAGTTGAGTATGTGGAATTTGCTAAATCAAAGCTCTTACATAGACCCTTCCTGAAAATAAGATGAATTGCAATTGTTCGATGACTAGGAATATGGTTTGTTAGTTTTCAAGAAACTTTATGGTCTATACTTTAACATGTGAATAGCTTGTTACTTGATCATGAGAAGTTTTATGAGATGAGCTACTGTTTATGGTTTATATTGATGCTAGAAAAAGTGACTGGAATTATCATTGATCAAACTTGTGCACTTGCTAGCATTCACACTTCATAAATTATTTCTTTTATCATTTACCTACTCGAGGACGAGCAGGAATTAAGCTTGGGGATGCTGATACGTCTCCAACGTATCTATAATTTATGAAGTATTCATGCCATGTTTACAATAATTTTATATGATTTTGGTATGATTTTATTAGAACTAACCCGGACTGACGCTGTTTTCAGCAGAACTACCATGGTGTCGTTTTTTGTGCAGAAATAAAAGTTCTCGGAATGGGCTGAAAATTTACGAAGAATATTTTTGGAAAATATAAAAAATACTGGAGCAAAAAGATACCGGAGAGGAGTCCCGAGGCAGCCACAAGTCTAGGGGGTGCCCCCCCCCTAGGGCGCGCCCCCTGGCTTGTGGGCCCCTCGGGAGTCCCCCTGACTTGATTCCAACACCAAGCACTCCTATAAATCCCGTAACCCCAGGAAAGAAAACTAGATCGGGAGTTCCGCCGCCGCAAGCCTCTGTAGCCACGAAAAACCAATCGGGAGCCCGTTCCGGCACCCTGCCGGAGGGGGAAACCATCACCGGAGGCCATCTTCATCATCCCAGCGGTCTCCATGACGAGGAGGGAGTAGTTCACCCTCGGGGCTGAGGGTATGTACCAGTAGCTATGTGTTTGATCTCTCTCTCTCTCTCTCGTGTTCTTGAGATGGCACGATCTTGATGTACTGCAATCTTTATTAATATAGATGAATCATATGGAGTTTTCCCCTCTCTATCTTCTTGTGATGAATTGAGTTTTCCCTTTGAAGTTTTCTTATCGGATTGAGTCTTTAAGGATTTGAGAACACTTGATGTATGTCTTGCGATGGGATATCCGTGGTGACAATGGGACATTCTATTGATCCACTTGATGTATGTTTGGGTGATCAACTTGCGGGTTCCGTGACCTTGGGAATCTATGCATAGGGGTTGGCACATGTTTTCGTCTTGACTCTCCGGTAGAAACTTTGGGGCACTCTTTGAAGTTCTTTGTGTTGGATTGAACATGATGAATCTGAAATTGTGTGATGCATATCGTATAATCAAGCCCATGGGTACTCGTGGTGACATTGGAGTATCTAGGTGACATTAGGGTTTCGGTTGATGTGTATCTTAAGGTGTTATTTTAGTACGAACTCTAGGGCTGTTCGTGACACTTATAGGGATAGCTCATAAGATTGATCGGAAAAGATAACTTTGAGGTGGTTTCGTACCCTACAATAATTTCTTCGTTTGTTCTCCGCTATTTGTGACTTTGGAGTGAACTCTTTGTCGCACGTGAGGGATTTACATATGATTCAACTATGTTAGTATTGTTGAGAGAACTTGCACTAGTGAAAGTATGAACCCTAGGCCTTGTTTTCAAGCATTGCAATACCGTTTTTGCTCACTTTTGTTACTTGCTACCTTGCTGTTTTTATATTTTCAGATTACAAAAACCTATATCTACCATCCATATTACACTTGTATCACCATCTCTTCACCGAACTAGTGCACCTATACAATTTACCATTGTATTGGGTGTGTTGGGGACACAAGAGACTCTTTGTTATTTGGTTGCAGGGTTGTTTGAGAGAGACCATCTTCATCCTACGCCTCCCACGGATTGATAAACCTTAGGTCATCCATTTGAGGGAAATTTGCTACTGTCCTACAAAACTCTTCGCTTGGAGGCCCAACACGAGTCTACAAGAAGAAGGTTGCATAGTAGACATCAGGGCTCCGATGAGCTGCTGGCGGTGATGCGGCGATAGGGTCACGGGCGCGGAGGCGGAGGCGCACGGGAGGCAGGTCGATACGGCGCGGAGCTCGAGCGGGCAGAGGCAATGATGGGAGCTCGCGGGCATGGCTGCTCGGGCGCGGGAGGCACGGGCTTGAGGCGAGGAGATCCCTTGGATCTCCATCCAAGGGTGGAGAGGGAGCTGAGGGTTGGATTGGATCTGAGGAACAGGAGGCTGCTGGTTGGCTCGGCTGGGATCCCGAGGGGAATTTGGATTGCAGCGGAGCTGCAGGAATTGTGGGAGTTTGTCTCCCTAAAGCTAGGGTTTAGTCTAGAAATGGACATAGGGTGGTGCTATATATAGCAGGGATAAAATGGGAGGGGATTTCTAGGCAGTTTTGGAAATCGGATCGCGATCCGACGGCTCTGAAAAAGGCTAGGTCTTAGGTGGGTCTAACATGCTGTGTAGATGGGCTAGATGGGGACAAGAGGGAAGGTTTTGTGGCTCGACGACAGAGTTTTTATAAACCGAAACGCCTGATCATAAACCGGCTATAGTGTTGCTATTGGTTTAATGGTTCGGGTATCAAACGGACTCCGAATGCGATGAAATTTGGCAGGCGGTCTGTCTACAATATATCAAGACCGCACGCCAACTTTCAACGCATTCGAAGTCAGTTTTAAATGCATTTTTGAAAACAATATTTTAACAATGTCGCGGGCGCGTGCGTGTGTGGTTGGTCACAAAACGGTCAACGACGAGAATGGAGAGAACCGACAACTATGAACGGATGCAAGTTTTGAGAAAATGATGGCAATGGAGTGCCAATGCTATGCAGATGATGCGTATGATGCGATGATGAATGCGACAAACAAATAAAACACATGGCAAAACTCGAAATAAATGGAAGGCAACTGGAGCGTCGGTCTCGGGCTGTTACAACTCTCCTCCACTAACAAGAGATCTCGACCCGAGATCTTAGAATGAGAAGAGGAGGAGGAAGAAGAAATGAAGAGGTAAAACTTAGTTGCTTCTTTGACAAACTAGTGAAACCAACGAAACTGGAAGGTTGCAAAGAGATGAAAAATGGCACAAAGAACAAGAACAGATTCGAAACCATTCTGATTGAAACGAGATAGACAAGGAACGAGAGAGAAATAATTTGGGCAGCACTTCGGTAGAAAAGAGAAGCAAAACTTCATAATATGAAAGAACTTGGAAAGAGGGCACAACACTCCAGTTAGATGGATAAGCAAGGAAAGATCATGATCTTGACAAAACAAGATGATAGTCTAAGAGAGCAACATCACAACGCCTCAGGAACAAAAGAATAGAAGCTACAACAATGAAAAGAAAAGAACGAGAAAGAAAATGACAACTTCTACCACAATTGAACTTGCAAAGCATCCTTAGAAACAAGGATAGAATGGAGTTGTTGGAAAATCAACAACGAAAAGATAAGCTTGTTGTGGGCTTATGGAAAGCATCTCAAAATTATGAGGTGACAACCGACCACTAACGGAAACGATTGGTTTGATTGAGGTCAACAAAGAGATGAAAACTTCTTTCACCGAGAGGATAATAGAATACTTAGATCATTGACGAGCACCACGATAGCAAAATCCTTAGGAAATGCTTTTGGTGAAATCCAATCCAAGATAACTCCAAGGAAGAGCAATGGGTTTAATTATTTCATTCTTGATAAATTCTCTTCGAGACTCCTCATGAATCAAGAATGCTATAACACCATCTCAAAATATAAGGGAGAACGAATTGCACTTTGAAATGCAAGACAAAGAATACTTGAGGTACTACCACAAGAATATTGAAGAACACTTCGAGAATGAATTAAATCCTTGAAGAACCACCATGAAGAACCTCCATATACAAAAGAATGATGAAAAGAAAAGAAGGTTGGAAAGAATAAGATTATGACCTTGCAAAGATTTAGATGAAGCTTCACGAAGAGATACTTGAGAAAACTTGGAACTCCAGAAAAGAAAAGATGAACAACATAGAACCAAGAATTTGATGTCATGAACAACTCCGGAAGAAGGATTGAAATCACCTTGATGAAACAAGAATAATAATTATGTAGTGATCACGATCAACGGATTTGGCATACTACTTATTCTTCTTGAAAAATATTGAAGAGAGATATTGCACACCTGAAGAAGTCTTGAACGACAACACCGGTAAGAATTTGAAACGAATGAGGATACTATGAATGAATGAAGATGCATGAGAATGAAGAGATCACGATCCGCCTAGAAGAAGACTTAAATAAGGCACCGGAATAATTGAGATACAAACGAACAGACAACAATTGAGAAGAATTTGAGAACGAGAGTTGAAAGCTGAGAACGAAGAAATCTTCTGAAATGATGGCCTTCGGAGGATAGAGAAATGAAAAAGAACTCTGAAAATGCTCCGGATAGACAAGAAAAGAATTTCTCATGATCAAAAACAATATGAAAGGATAGCATCAAGCTGAAACCATGAATCCCTAAGAATGGACCAAGATTTAAGAGAAACTCTCCTTCAATCTTCAAGCAGAGAATGATGACGAGAAACACCACCATGAATTAACGAGACACTCCGAAATAATGAAGAAAGAAATGTTGAGCCAACGATGAAAATAATTCAAAGCGATCTTGGAGAAGAGATATGACTGATAGAATGCATTCTTATGTCATATTTGAAAAGAACTTTTGGACATCTCCGGGGAAGATTAGAAGAGCCAGGTAAGATCCTGGGAAAAACCTGTAGGTTATGGGCCCACTCAAAGAAAACACCATTGAAACGATTGTTTAGAAGAAGATATAGCACCAGTACAAACAAAAACTTGATGAGGTGAGAACCTCGAAATATATTGAAAGGATTTTGAATGAAAACACGAGTCGTCAAGATATCTTGCCACTCCGGATAGAATAGATAGAGACATGAATAACTAGAGAGGCTTGGCTAAGGATTTCCAACATGAGAAAGCATTTAAAGAATGAAAAGGATATGATGAACACCGAGAGGTTGAATCGAATCCACCGAGGAAGAAAACAAGAATGAAGAATGACGAACTTAGCGCTTGAGCATCTTCATAAAGAATCACCGGATACAATACGAAAGAAAATATAGCGGAAGCATCAATGAAAAGAAAGGCACTTGGATGATAATTTAGTCTTTGAAGAAAAATGGTGAGAAGGTGGGCAAAAGAAGAAGACAAATTAGGACGGATGAAAAGAACTCTGAAAAAGAAATATGAGGATTGATCTTGCAAATATTGGAGAGGATTGAATTATCTTGAAGACAGGCACTCCAGATGGACAAGAATTTACATGACAATTTGATTGAGCAAAAGGATTATCACTCCCATAGAAATATGAGAACACCACTCAGGAAAGATATGAAATCACCATTTGACATTGAAGCAACTCGAATTATCATACTCCAACAAAACAAAGGATGGGGCTTGCGAATTAAGCCAGACACCAATACATGACATAGATTTCGCTCGATATTTTCATGGTAAGGCTTACACGGGCTCGATCTTACAGTAGCCATCATGTACAAGGCAGTGCACATGACATACGAAGCATCCCGAATCCTAGCAAGCTACAAGGATTCTTTAAGACACAACGAGAACCGCTGTAAGAAAGACCGTCAACAAGCGAACCACCAGATGTCGAACCCCAACCTCACATCATGCATCTATTGAAAGATTAACCTAGGAAACTACTTGAATTCCCACCTAAGAACTTCCGAAATCTTTTGGTTATGCAATCGGATCCACGAATACACGGAGTAAAATCCATCACTCAACTCCTAGCAAAAATACTACTCTCCAATGTATCACATCCGTCAACACATAACCAGAGGCCTCGGAAATTCATCTACCTCAGACCCTCGTAATCACAACGATACTAATTATGGCAGCACAACTGGACGCTCTCCCCAGTACTGGGTGACGCCAAACTCCTCTCGCCACAAATAGTATTGAAGCAATTTCGAACATCCTCGTCCTGAGATACTAAGGAAACTGAACGATAGCGTGTGACAAGAATCCCTTGGAGCTCTACTCCCCGAAAACAGGAGGCACCAAGAACAGAATTCCGGTCACATCGACATCATAGAGGATCCAAAATACCCGTGTGATCCTAAAAAAAAATTGAGTGAGAAGAGGTGTAGAATTAAAATTCCTATGTCACGATTCCTCACCAGAGCATAGAAGAGGAGTAAAAAGAATCCTACTCTCCGATATATAACTAGACTCAAAATAGTTTTACTAGACTCGACTCAGCCAAGTTTGATCAATCAAGGGGGCTCCTAGGTCGGTACGGCTCTGATACCAACTTGTAATGCCCAAGATGCGGTCCTATCCTTATTTTGGCTTGAGGGCCTCGATGGGGATAGAAACGCATCTCGTCGTTTCGCAAGAACTGATATTGTTACAAGTACATGTAAAGAGGAGATGAGTATATGGAATTGGCTTACACTCGCCACAAGCTAAATCATGATCATCTCAAATTCAACCATACATTCAATCACCATACAGAAGAGCAGGGTCCGACTACGGACGAAATCAAACGATAAAAGCGACATACATCATTGCTATCCCAGGCTGCCGGCCTGGAACCCATCCTATGATCGATGAAGAAGAAGAAGAAGAACTCCAAATCAAACAAGCATCGCTCTCACGTCAAAGCATCACATTACCTGTACCTGCAACTGTTGTAGTAGTAAGCTGTGAGCCACATGGACTCGGCAATCTCATTTCCAAGGGTACCAAGACTAGCAAAGCTTAATGGGTAAGGTATGGTTAAGTGGTGAGGCTACAACAAGCACTAAGCATTTATTTGAGTGGCTAACTTACGAGTGCAAGAATAAGAAGGGTGATCTACGCATAAATGGACGTGAACTAGTAATGATCACTGAGTGATCCTGAACACCTACTTACGAGTCAAGCATAACCCCACCATGTTCTCTCTCGGTTCAGAATTCACGAGAAGAGACAGTCACGGTTACGCGATGGTTGGTGTATTTTATTTGACTTTACTTTAAGTTTTCTATGACCGGATGTTAAACAAATTTCCAAGTTGCAATATAACCGAGGGCACGGCTTCTCGAAAAGATTTAACCTTGTAGGGGTGCTCCAACTCATCCTCTAGTCACAAGCTGCGTGGAAAACCTCAACCACGAGATAGCCCGTAGTATCCTCGGAATCCCGGTGGAAAACCTCTACCTCGAGATGGCCCGAAGTATCCTCAGAATCTTGGTGCACAAAACGTTCGAGGAAGGTAAAACAAATCCAGCAAGGCTGCCCGGCGTGTCGACGAACCCGATAGGAGCCGCGTATCTCGTTCTCAGGACACGGCCAGATGAGCTAGTGTACAGTGGCCTGATAGAAATCACCCGAGTTGCCCGGGGGTGGCCTCGCACAGTGCTCTATTTTGGACCAACACTCATGAGGAGCACTGGCCCAGGTTGTTGATTAATTATCCGCGGGTGGCGGCGGGTCCCTATGCAATTTTATTAGTTATTAGGCAAATGGAGTACCAATGTTGGGCCTTGCCAGAAGAGTTTTATCCCAAAACGAAAAATCAAGGGGGTCCCCATAACAACCCCAAGCATGTTAGGAGCGCTCAGTATGGAACATAACACCGGTACACAAGTAACTAGGGCGGCAAAGGAGGAACAAAACACCGAGCAAAAGGCCAAGCCTTCCACCTTTTACCAAGTATATATGTGCATTAAATTAAATAGCAATGATATTGTGATATCTCAAAAATAAATCCATGTTGGCACATGGAAACAACTTGCACCTGCAACTAGTAACGCTATAAGAATGGCTAAGCAAGCGATAACATAGCCAAACAATGGTTTGCTGGGATGTGGAGGGTTAGAGGCTTATCATGGCATTTTGAGAGGCTTGACAAACAAGTGGTAGGTAGCGAGACATAGCGATAGAAACGAGACAACTAGCATGACAATGATAGTAGTGGTATCTAGGAAAATGTTCATCTTGCCTGAGATCCCGCTTGGAAGAAGAACGAGTCCATGAAGAAGACCAACCAACGTAGACGAACGAATCCTCACACTCCAAACGCCTTTGGAACTCTATCGAGAAGAAGCAATTCGGAAACAAACAATCAACACACGATAATCACCACAACATATTCATGACATGATGCACGAACAAGTATGATGCATGTCCGGTTTAAATAGGCATGGCATGGCAAGATGCAACAATCAAACACTACAAATTAAGTGATTCAATATGCAACGAGTTGCATATTGACGAAACTCCACATTTGAATCATTTAGTTCACTCTCATTTAGGTACTCATCAATATTAAATATTGTTTAACAAGGTTGGTCATGGCATAAGGTGATGATGGAATTAAGCAATTTAAATGGAGAGGGAGAACATACCTATAACAAAATCATAACTCTTCATATTAAGAGAAATGCGGTTAATGTTGTTTAACTAAACAATGATTTTAAATGTTGTTCATCATGGCAAGAGGTGAAGCATAGACAACTACATCATCTAGGCATTTTAAATGAGGCCGGAAGCAACATATAACATTTTCGAAACGACCCCATGTGCAAATTATGAATTTGGTCCAGATCTGAACTAACCATATTTTATATTTATTAAACAGGAAAATAAAGTTCACCATGTGATTCTACACGTTTCTCTAAGCAAGTTACATATGTGGATCATTTTAATCGGAGCTACGGTTATTTAGTTATGAAATAAATCATTTTAGCATGGCATTTGCGCAAATTAATGCAAACAGCAAGTTTAAATATTTTTAACATGTGTGAAAATTGGATATTGTTAAACTTCCTGAAATTCTAGTCATTTTACATATATAGATTATTTTGATCCGATGCACGGTTGTGGAGTTAATAAATGCATGAACAAGGAGGACTTTTCTGTAAAACAGACAATTCATTGAAAATAGCTAAAATCGCAAACAGTGGAAAAATAGTATACGGGTTGAATCTGAGATCTGGCTCGACAGCAGTTGAGCGCACAATAGCTACACATCGCCCATGGCGCGAGATAGCATGCAACAGAGGTGGGCTCGAGGAAGCTCACCATGGGCCATGGCCCAGTCGGTGGCGTGTCCTAGAGGCTGGAGGCTTGCTGGGCCGCGCTGGAAGAGGCCCACATGGGCGCACGTACATGAGCGGGAGGCGCTCGATCCCATCGTTGCTCCCGATCCGATCTGGAACGGGGCTGGCGTGGGGGAAGCAGCCGGGCGAGGAACGGCGGCTGGAGGCACCGACGGGCGAGGGTGCGGCCGGTCCGACCGGGAATGAAGCCGCAGCGACGGGGGCCACCCGGATCTGGCCGGATCCAGTGACTGGACGATGAACGGCGACGGCTAGGGATTGGGCGGCGCCATGGCGGGCGGCGGGTCCTCCGGCGGGGCTTCGATGAGCTGCTGGCGATGATGCAGCGATAGGGTCACGGGCTCGGAGGCGGAGGCGCACGGGAGGCAGGTCGATACGGCGCGGAGCTCGAGATGGTAGAGGCAATGCGGGGAGCTCGCGGGCATGGCTACTCGGGCGCGAGAGGCACGGGCTTGCGGCAAGGAGATCCCTTGGATCTCTATCCAAGGGTGGAGAGGGAGCTGAGGGTTGGATTGGATCTGAGGAACAGGAGGCTGCTGGTTGGCTCGGCTGGGATCCCGAAGGGAATTTGGATTGCGGCGGCACTGCGGGAATTGTGGGAGTTTGTCTCACTATGTCTAGGGTTTAGTCTAGAAATGTACATAGGGTGGTGCTATATATAGTAGGGACAAAATGGGCGGGGATTTCTAGGCAGTTTTGGACATCGGATCGCGATCTGACGGTTCTGAAAAAGGCTAGGTCTTAGGTGGGTCTAGCAGGCTGTGTAGATGGGCTTGATGGGGACGAGAGGGAAGGTTTGGTGGCCCGACGACAGAGTTTTTATAAACCGAAACGCCTGATCATAAACCGGCTATAGTGTCGCTATAGGTTTAACGGTTCGGGTATCAAACAGACTCTGAATGCGACGAAATTTGGCAGGCGGTCTGTCTACAATATATCAAGACCGCACGCCAACTTTCAACCCATTCAAAGTAAGTTTTATATGCAGTTTTGAAAATCATATTTTAACAATGTCGCGGGCGCGTGCGTGTGTGGTTGGTCACAAAACGGTGAACGACGAGAACGGAGAGAACCAGCAACTATGAGCGGATTCAAGTTTTGAGAAAATGATGGCAACGGAGTGCCAATGCTATGCAGATGATGCGGATGATGCGATGATGAATGCGACAGACAAATAAAACACATGGCGAAACTCGAAATAAATGGAAGGCAACTGGAGCATCGGTCTCGGGCTGTTACAGTCTGCTACACAACTTTATTCTTGTCGACTCGTGTTGGGCCTCCAAGCGCAGAGTTTTGTAGGACAACATCAATTTTCCCTCAAGTGCATGACCTAAGATTTATCTATCTGTGGGAGGTGTAGGATGAAGGTGGTCTCTCTCAAACAACCCTACAATCAAATACAAACAATCTCTTGTGTCCCCAACACACCCAATACAATGGTAAATTGTATAGGTGCACTAGTTCGGCGAAGAGATGGTGATACAAGTGTAGTATGCATAGTAGATATAGGTTTTTGTAATCTGAAACAATGAAAACAGCAAGGTAGCAAGTGACAAAGGTAAGCATAAACAATGTTGCAATGCTTGGAAACAAGGCCTAGGGTTTATACTTTCACTAGTGCAATCTCTTAATAGTGCTACATAATTTAATCATATAAGCATCCCTCAACGTGTGACAAAGAATCACTCCAAAGTTCCTATCTAGTGGACAACATAATATGAAATTGTTGTAGGTAGTAGAACCGCCTCAAAGTTATCCTTTCCGATCAATCTATTGAGACATCCCTATAAGTGTCACAAACATCCCTAGAGTTCGTACTAAAATGACACCCACGATACGCATTATGCAACTCTAATGTCACCTAGATACTCCAATGTCACTGCAAGTATCCATGAGTTAATTATTCGACATGCATAAAAAAAATTCAGATTCATCATATTCAATCCAACACAAAGAACTTCAAAGAGTACCACAAGATTTCTATCGAAGAAAGTAGGACGAGAATGTGTATCAACCTAGGTGCCTAGATCACCTCCAATGTCACCACGGGAATCCACAGGTTGATTACTGTTACTTCTTGAGCTTGCGTTGGTTTTTCCTTGAAGAGGAAAGGGTGATGCAGCAAAGTAGATAAGTATTTCCCTCAGTTGTTGAGAACCAAGGTATCAATCCAGTAGGAGATACAAGCAAGTCCCCAATCTTCGCACCTACACAAACAATCAAACTCTTGCACCCAACGCTATAAAGGGATTGTCAATCCCTTCACGGTTATTTGCAAGGATGAGATCTGATAGAGATAGATATAAAAGATTGCTAAAACGAAAAGTAAAACAAAAGTAAAAAGAATGCAGCGAGGTATTTTTGGTATTTTTGGTTTATAGATCTGAAAATATAATATGGAAAATAGACCCGGGGGCCATAGGTTTCACTAGAGGCTTCTCTCATGAAGGAAAATAATACGGTGGGTGAACAAATTACTGTCGAGCAATTGATAGAAAAGCGCATAGTTATGACGATATCCAAGGCAATGATTATGCATATAGGCATCACGTCCGTGTCAAGTAGACCGAAACGATTCTGCATCTACTACTATTACTCCACACATCGACCGACTCCTGCCTGCATCTAGAGTATTAAGTTCATGAAGAACAGAGTAACGCATTAGGTAAGATGACATGATGTAGAGGGATAAACTCAAGCAATATGATGAAAACCCCATCTTTTTATCCTCGATGGCAACAATACAAATACGTGCCTCGCTACCCCTACTTTGTCACTGGGTGAGGACACCGCAAGATTGAACCCAAAACTAAGCACTTCTCCCATTGCAAGAATTACCAATCTAGTTGGCCAAACCAAACCAATAACTCGAAGAGACTTGCAAAGATATGAAATCATGCATATAAGAATTCAGAGAAGATTCAAATAATATTCATAGATAAGCTGATCATAAACCCACAATTCATCGGATCTCGACAAACACACCGCAAAAGAGTATTACATTGGATAGATCTCCATGAAGATCATGAAGAACATGGTATTGAAGAACAAAGAGAGAGAAGAAGCCATCTAGCTACTAGCTATGGACCCGAAGGTCTGTGGTGAACTACTCACGCATCATCGGAGGGGCAATGGAGTTGATGTAGATGCCCTCCGTGATCGAATCCCCCTCCGGCAGATTACCGGAAAAGGCTCCAAGATTGGATCTCACGAGAACAGAGGCTTCCGGCGGCGGAAAAGTATTTTCGTGGCTCTTTTTGGTATCCAGGGAATATTTGGGAATTTATAGGCCGAAGAATAGGGTTAGGAGGCCTGCTGGGGGGGCACAAGCTAGGAGGGCGCCCCCCCCTAGGGGCGCGCCCTGGTGGCTTGTCGCCTCCCGGCAGGTCTCCTGCCTTCATCTCCAAGTCTGGTAGGTTTCTTCTGGTCCAAGAAAAATCATCCCGAAGATTTTATTCCGTTTGGACTCCGTTTAATATTCCTTATCTGCAATACTCAAAAACAAGGAAAAAACAGAAACTGACACTAGGCTCTAGATTAATAGGTTAGTCCCAAAAATAATATAAAATAGCATATTAATGCATATAAAACATCCAAAACAGATAATATAATAGCATGGAACAATCAAAAATTATAGATACGTTGGAGACGTATCAATTACCATAGCATACATCAAGTGACTCAATAGAATACCTCATGGTCACCACAGGTATCCACATGCAAGACATATATCAAGTGTTCTAAAATCTAAAGTATTCAATCCAACATAACGAAACCTCAAAGGGAAAGACTCAATTCATCACATCAAGATAGAGAGGGAAGAACACCATATGATCCAACTATACTAACAAAGCTCGTGATACATGAAGATTGTGTCAAATCAAGAACACGAGAGAGAGAGAGAGAGAGATCAAACACATAGCTACCGGTACATATCCTCAGCCTCGAGGGTGAACTACTCCCTCCTTGCCATGGAGACCACCGGGATGATCAAGATGGCCTCCAGTGATGGTTTCTGTTGGGGAATGTTGCATGGGAAACACAAATGTTCCTACGCACACGCAAGATCTGTCCATGGAGATGCATAGCTATGAGGGGGGAGTGTATCTACATACCCTTGTAGATCGCTAAGTGGAAGCATATATAACGCGGTTTATGTAGTCGTACTCTTCATGATCCAATCGCGATCCAAACCGATCCAACGCCGAACGGACGGCACATCCACGTTCAGTACACGTGCGGCTTGATGATGTCTCCGCCTCCTCGATCCAGCGAGCGAGGGCAGAGTAGTAGATGGGGTCTCGACTGGCATGACGGCATGGTGGAGATGGTGGTGGAGTAGTCCCAGTAGGGCTTCGCCAAGCGCCTCCGGAACTACGAACGAGGAAGAACGGTTTTGTCACGGCAAGATGTCCTCGTGAGAGAACTTAGGTGTGAGGCCATCGCAACTATGTGGCGGCTTGAGAGGGGTTGGTCGGAATCGAGAGACGCGAGTTTACCCAGGTTCGGCCCCTCCAATGGAGGTAATAGCCTACATCCTTCTTTGTGTGTATTTGATGGATAGACCTCGGTTACAAGGGTGCGGAATCATCACCTCTAGTCTCGAGGGTTTCTAATCTGTCTATCTCTAATGAGTTGAGCTTGTCCCTCTTGGGGCGCCTTACCCCTCCTTATATAGGTTGAAGGGGTAGGTCTACATGTGGAGTCCTACTGAGAGTAGGATTAGGACTAGTCTCTCTTGAATCCTAATCCGGGTCTTGTTTCCCTTGTGAGGGAGTCTTTCCTTTCCTTGGGCCTTCTCTATGAGCCGGCCCACCATAACATGAGTCAGCCCTCCCATGAGCCGCCTTCTGGGCCGTTCAGTCTTGTCGTTCGTCTGACCCGATGCCGGGTCACCAGTGAGCCGCCAAGCTCGGCCGGGTCACCAGTGAGTCGCCAAGTCCCGGTCGGGTCATACTTCAGGCCGGGTTATACCGCGGGGTAATATCCCCGAAATTAGCCCCCAGGTTAGCTTGAATGTATTCATGGTAAGCTCCTGAAATAAGAATAACAAATATGTTAAGGGACCGGCTTGCCCACTGGCCGGCTTAATGAAGTAGCTCCTTGCAAATCCGGGTTTCTTCTTCATATTAACGAGCCGTCTTCACAAACATCTCGCAGGTCCGTGTCCTTTGCAAAATATTGGGAATAAAACACCCATATGTCGTTGAGTCGACCTCCAATGCTTTGGCTTAAAGATACTTTTGGGAATAAGAAATCCACATGATGTTGAACCGGTCTTTCAATGCTTCAGCTCCATGAAGAAATGAGACCCGTCTCGCTCACAATTGACATCTTGAAGGTGTTCTTCTATTTTTTATATCCATATTACCTGTAGCCCCCAAGCTCCGAGTTTATCCATGATAAGTTGGTGCTTTTCAATAATATCTTTGATTGTGTAGCCCCCAAGTGCCAGGTTGTCTTGCTTGCAGCAGCCTGGGACTTGCAATTGTCTTTATAAAACTTCAGCCAGTGTAGCCCCCAAGTGTCGAGTTGTCTTGCCTGCAACAACCTGGGACTTTGAACTTGGTGTTGAATGTTGAGAAATCTGGGTTGTCATCTGAGTCGCCAGATACATACTGAGTGTCTTGTATTTCACATGTGTAGCCCCCAAGGGCCGGCTCATCAGTATGTGATGGGCCGGGTCTTCAATTTAGACCTTATAATCTGTTTGAACAGCTGAATACTGTAGCATGCCTGCAGCGACTTGGGACTTTAGAAAATTTTGCTCTGAGCAGTATAGCCCCCAAGTGCCAGGTCGTATGCCTGCAGCGACTTGGGACTATGTGAGAATAATATAACCCATCATAATGCACTTCAGAAGTTCTCTTGAACTAATATTGATCTGATTTGCATGAATCCTTGACCGTGGTTGTAATTTTAACCCGGTACGAATATCCTGTAATAATGCCTTTGTCCTTGAAATGAAATCCATGCTCGTGGTTGCGGTGCAACCCGGCAAATATATGTTTGAGAAATCCATAAGTGTTGTAGTTTACTACAGAGCACAAGTTGGAAAATCCAAGAGCCGGTCAATTAGATGACCCGGCATTATATGTGATAGGGCGGCTCTTCAAGAATAGTCATTTCTTCCGAGCTGGCTTGAAAAACCCCAATCATTTAATACTGGTTATGATAAACCATGATGAAGATCCAGCCATTTTGGCTATCAAAGATCTATTTGTTCCTGCAGAGGTCATGATGTAACCCGGTTTGATGACCGGCTTGATATGCATGTATGATGTATGATGCAATGCAGGATGATGTATGTATATGATAACAGAATATAAAGTGCTAATTTTCAAGGCATGACATAAAGACAACAAACAGAGAATATATACATGTATATCTCAAATATTTGTAAGTCGGCCATGATGGCACAACCAAAAGAGATCAACTCTTGTTCTTATTTTTGAAAAACTCAAGGTTTTTGCTTCGAAGAAGCTTGGCATGAACGCCTTTAATCCCGTAAGCTGGCTCTCACGTGACATAAATCTGTCGTTTTAACCTTAACTAGTTCAAGGTCTTATTAAAAGATTGACTGTTAAGAGTACGAATGGGCCACATAGCGGAGAAACAACAGCGGACAGGTGAGTTTATCCTAGCTCTCTGTAAGCCGGCTCTCTCGTGACATAAGCCGCCATTTTAACTTTGACAAGTTCAGGGTCTTATTGAAAGATTGACTGTCAAGAGTACGGCGGGTCACCTGGCGGAGTAGGAAGTTGCAAACAGGCAGGTTTAACCCATGTATGGCATGGAAGCCGGTCAAGAGGGTATGAAAGCTAAACTCATTGAGTTGGAAGTCCCCAAGTGACCTATGATCATGGAAAAGCTCGGCCATAGGATATACAGGAGACAATGCTACTACTGCAAAACATCTGGGGTCTAGATAAGTCGGCTTTATTCCATTGATCATAATATGATGATCCCATAAATCAGGGCGTCAAAGTTAAAACGGCGCATCATGGCGGCTCGTCCTCTTGGGCGACTTTTATTTTTTTCGCCAATAAAGCAGGGCACCCATGTTTGAACGGCGCATCATGGCGGCTCGTCCTCTTGGGCGACTTTTATTTTTTCGCCGATAAAGCAGGGCACCCATGTTTGAACAGCGCATCATGGCGGCTCGTCCTCTTGGGCGACTTTGAATTGTTCGCCAATAAAGCAGGGCACCCATGTTTGAACGGCGCATCATGGCGGCTCGTCCTCTTGGGTGACTTTTAATTTTTCGCCAATAAAGCAGCAGCCCTCGGAACCGGGTTGTATTCCTTGTAATGACCCGGGGCTATTGTATTTGTTGAAGCCGATCGAGTCTGCCGAGCCATGTCTGTGTAGCCCCCGAGTCTTAAGTTGACTCGAGGAGGCGGCTTAAGAGTCTTCATCCTTGGCTGTGACATAAGCCGGCGGCTGAACGATGGATTTTATCCAAACTGGAGACGATGTAGTGAGCTGATGATCTTCGTGATGCTCATCATATGTCTTTGGCAAATGTCATGGCCAAATTGAGTTTATATGCTTCTTGACCCATGCTTTGTTATTCTCGGGTAGTCCGGCTCTCCTGGCTCCTCCATGGCCATCTTTCTTTGTCGCTGACTTTTGAATTGCTGGCTCAATAATGGCCGGCTCAAATTGTAGCCTCTCCAAGGATGTTTCTTCCGTGTCTGACTTTCTTATTTCTTTGATTTTCTAAAGCATACTGGGCCAGGGGATGGCATGCCAGTGCATCTATCCATTGGGCAACCCGGCACGAGTGAAGGCTGATAATAGATATATATTTCTTTCTTGCTCCAGCATTGCTGGAGTACATCGGACCGCAGGGACTACGGCTTGCGCGCGTCCGTTTGGCGGCTCATGCGGGCAGACACAACCTCGGCGTGTTGATGCAGACCGGACCGCGGGGGCGGCGGCTCACGAGCGTCTGTTGGGCGGCTTGAGTGAGCAGGCGCGGCACCAGCGTGTCGGTGTAGACGCGAGAGCTGGCCGGTAACTTGGCACAGACGCGGGAGCTGGCCGTGGCGTTGTAAGCCGGCGCGGACGCGCGAGTCAGTAGCGGCGTTGTAAGCCGGCGCGGATGCGCAAGTCGGCCGCGGCGTGTTGATGTAGACCGGACCGCACGGACGGTGGCCTGCACGCATGTTCGTCGGATAGTGTGGCTTGGACGGACGCTGGCGCATGATGATATTTGCACAAGGTCCGTATTTGCGGTCTAACGCCACGCCAGTTTTGCAATAAACAATTGTCCTGCGTAAAAATATTACAGGCGAAAATAACTGTTCTAAAAAAAATATGCTAATAAAATAGATTGGAAGGATATCACCTGATGCGTTTAGACGACAGATGATCTGTGCGTAGCATCCATCGGTATGATGCGGCATGTTAATGTACACCGGACCGCCAGTACGACGGTCATAGCATGCGTCGTATTGCAGCCCGATGTGTTGGTGTTTGACCGAGCAGAAACGGGGTCCAGTATGTCGATGTAGATCCGGACGACAGGAGTAGTGAGTTGTGGGTAGGTTTGCCGAGCAGCTCGACGTAAAACGTTTGACGGCGCATCCTTCTATTGTGTCTCGATGTATACGGGTCTGTAAGAACAGCATGTTGCGCGTGCGTCCGTCAAGCAGCTCGGCGCACACCTGTCAGATCATCTGGTTTGCATAACGAAAAAAACGCGTGATGAGGAATCGGTCAGAATTTGGTTGCAAACGACAAAAATCCGCGTGACACTTGATGACCGTTCTTGTCAATTCTTTTGCTCTTCATGTGAGGTAATGGGCCCTTGTGAGTTGTGCCATGGTGCATTAGAAAGTAGTACTCATATGCTTTTGGCTTTCCAAATCTCCCAGGAGTACGGGCGAGTGCTTTTTCCAATAGCAATCCTACTTCGTGTCCGATTCGAAGCCTTTTTTTTTGGGAAGCTCCTCTCTTCCATGATCTGATCCTACGTATTCGCATCATTATTCAGATAGGTCTTGACAGCCTAGGGATTTGCTTCATTATTTTTTGTGTCGCCTACAGCTGGATAGGGCCGGCGAGCTGCGTTGTTGACCAGCATGAGTATTTGCTTTGTGTAGAAGCCACCGCGAGTCAATTTTCAACATATATATTTTGCTTTCCACCATGGAGATTGGACTGGCCGTGAGAGGCCACACGCCGTCACCCGGCAAACAGGCCTCTGAACCTCACGCGCCGAACTTCCTCGTAAACCTCGCTTTCAATTTCCCTCTTACCAGTAAACTGCTAGATTTTGCATCCGGGCGTATGTAATGCGCTGATTTTTTTTATGATCTGGACTGATGAACTCGAAGACGATGTAAATCCTTGAGAGCCTATTTTCCTTCATCTGGCCAATCGCGAACTCCTCGATCCCTGGAGAGCTCCCTTCAAGAACAGAACACCACCGTGCGTGGCCCCACGGTGGGCGCCAACTGTCATGGTTTTGTCACGGCAAGATGTCCTCGTGAGAGAACTTAGGTGTGAGGCTATCGCAACTATGTGGCGGCTTGAGAGGGGTTGGTCGGAATCGAGAGACGCGAGTTTACCCAGGTTCGGCCCCTCCAATGGAGGTAATAGCCTACATCCTGCTTTGTGTGTATTTGATGGATAGACCTCAATTACAAGGGTGCGGAATCGTTACCTCTAGTCTCGAGGGTTTCTAATCTGTCTATCTCTAATGAGTTGAACTTGTCCCTCTTGGGGCGCCTTACCCCTCCTTATATAGGTTGAAGGGGTACGTCTACATGTAGAGTCCTACTGAGAGTAGGATTAGGACTAGTCTCTCTTGAATCCTAATCCGGGTCTTGTTTCCCTTGTGAGGGAGTCTTTCCTTTCCTTGGGCCTTCTCTGTGAGCCGGCCCACCATAAAATGAGTCGGCCCTCCCATGAGCCGCCTTCTGGGCCGTTGGGTCGTGTCGTTCGTCTGACCCGCCTGCTGGGTCACCAGTGAGCCGCCAAGCTCGGCCGGGTCACCAGTGAGTCGCCAAGTCCCGGACGGGTCATACTTCAGGCCGGGTTATACTACGGGGTAATATCCCCGACAATAGGGGTGTTGAAGGGCTGGGGGCGCAGACCTAGCCCTCCTCCAAGGAGGGGAGGCGGCCAAAGGGGGAGGAGTGCCCTCCAAGCCAAGTGGAGGGGCCTCCCCCTTAGGGTTTTCCTTCCCCTAGGCGCATGGGCCTTAGGGGGCTTGTGCACCTGGCCCAATTAGGCTAGGGTGTCCCCCTTACAGCCCATGCACACCCTAGGTGCTGGAGGGACCCTTCTGGTCTCCTCCGAAACCCTCCGGAACCTTCTTGAAGCTTCCCGGTACAATACCAGTAAAACCCGAAACTTTTTCGGTAGCCAAAATATGACTTCCCATATATAAATCTTTACCTCCGGATATAATGCCAGAGCCGCCATTACACTGACCCGGCCCAGTAAGGCGGGTCATACCGTGGGGTTATATCCCCGACATTAGGCCCCAGATTGATTTGAATTCATTCATGTCAATTTCTCTTACCTTCTCTTGGCGGCTCACCATTCGCTTGCATCTGTTCTTTACGATTCTTAAAACGCCGGCTCGCAGTACTTCCGGACTTGTCATTTCTCTAGTGTCTGTCCGTTGATGACGTTATCCTTGCTGACCGTTGTCCTTCGGAGTCATCATAACGTATCTTTTGAAAACTACGCCAAATCCAGGCCGACGCGAAAATCGAGGCGCACTCCTGGCCACAAATTTACCGCAACCGTTTCGTTTTTCACGGCGCCGTTCCGTTTTCCCTCCTTATAAATAAGTCCACTGAGCCCCCGCAGTAACTTTTCCGTCATCTTCTTCCTCTCGCTCCTTCGGCCGAACACCACCGAAGCTTCGGAGGCGTCGTCAGGATCCCTGGCTCCGTCGTCGATGCCATCAAACCTTCTCGTATCCATCAGAGCAAGCGCGATCATCTCCGCTTTCGTCCTAACGCAATCTGGTATGAATCCCCTTCACTTAGGGTTTGTTGCTTCCGGCGTTTATGTCATGTTCGTCGTGTTCATCCGAGGCGTAGCCCATAGATCCATGCACTCAACATTTCTCAGTATTGTGTAGTTTTAGCACGATCTCCGCCTTATTTTCCTCATAAGCAGATCTAAACTGAGCCACCGAGGCTGCCCTTTGAATGTCGAAGTTTCGGTATTTCTGCCAGTTAGAACACATATCTCCTTATTTTTCTCATTTAATTAGATCCATCCAAAAGAAAACTTTTGTAGAAACCTGTTTGTGAGCCAACACGCTTGCTAAGTGTTGTGGAGATATGTCTTCGACCTCCTTCGATTGTGCCGGCTTAAAATAGCCAATTTAGTGTAGGCGACTTATAATTCGCACCGGCTCATTTTTCTTGTTGCTCTTGTAGTTGCTCTATAAACCGCCATGGCTCCGAAGAACTCCAAAGTCTGTAACTGGGCCAAGACCAAAGAATACAAACTCACCTTAGATAACCTCGTGGATCAAGGTTTCTTGTCGACTCGAAAAGTTATAGAGTGGCGGGCTCCCAAAGAAGAGCCGTACCCACAGCCGCGGCAAGGAGAAGTTGTTGTCTTTACTGATCATCTGCGTAGAGGTTTCCGTCCCCCCGGCTCAAAGTTCTTCAGGGACCTTTTGCACTTCTTCAAACTCAAGCCTCAATACATTGGTCCAAATTCTATGACCAACATTTGCCAATTCCAGGTGTTATGTGAGGTATATCTCCAGGTTGAGCCGTCCGTGACCCTTTTTAGGGAATTCCTTTATCTCAACCGTCAAACTGAGGTGAAGAATGGTGCTGCCTGTGAACTTGGTGGGGTTACCATTCAGAAGAGGAAGAACAGCACCTTCCCTAAATCAAAATTGGCGAGTCACCCAAAAGGATGGAACAAGACCTGGTTTTACTGCAAGAATACTGCACCTGAGTGAGTAAACCCCCTGCCGGGTTACAGATTGGAAAGACTCAGTAGCAAAGTGGAGTTTCCGGGTTGGCCAATAGATGAAGAGAGGACTCCATTAGCGCCTCTTCATACAAAATTGAGAGCTCTGACCGCACATGGCTTAACTGGGATTGATCTGATCCGTTGCTGGCTGAAGTGGCGGATCCAGCCTGTCAGTGTAAGAAACGGCTTGATGTGTGACTACTCAGGCGCCTCATCTGATCCTCAACGCTTCTCTCGTGAGAACCTGACTGATGACGCCCTTAACAAGGAAACGAAGAAGTTCTTTTCCGATTCGAAGGAGCAGTGCAGTGTTACCGGCTTGGGTCCGTTTTATCTTCTCAACCCGCCACCTCCGGTATTGATTACTTTTACTGTCTTTTATTATTTTACTGTGACCCGCATGTTCCTTACCACATGCTCTTGCAGGAGAACTCTATTTTATTGAAAGTTACACCTCAAGCCCCTGTTTCTTCGTCGGGTAGAAAAGATAACCCGACCCCTGTGTCATCTTCTGGAGAGGAATCCGAGGTAGAAATTGATTCTCTTGGCCGCCTGTTTATTGAGCTTGCTGACGTGCCTTCTTATCAGGGTGACTCAGAATCTAGCAAAGCCGGCGAAATTGAGGTAACTCCTACATCCTCCAGTTTAGAAACGTTTGTTCCCAGAAAACCAAGACAAGTCATCCGGAAGGTAAAGTTGACACACCCAGATGCTCACTTGGCTCCCGATTTTCTTTTGAAGAGAGCACAATTCGCTGGCTCATCAAAACGCAAGACCCGGAGCGGTTCGTGTGACGTAGACCCTGGTCTGTCTCACGTGTCGCCGGCTCGCAAACCACGCTTCGAGGTGCCTCATAGCCCAACCAATTCTCATCCTAGAGCCGGTTTGTTTAAGCAACCTCTTAGTCCTTCGAATTCGCTTTATCAGGCCTCTCCTTCATCTTCGGATGACTCAAGTGCGACGCAACTTCCCACTTTCAACGTCAACTGCGGGTAAGCCCCTGAACTTGCACTTGTTGACTTATTTCATTTTAAACCTTGAGCTATATTTTCCTTAGCAAAATATTTGGTCTTTGCAATTGTAGGGCCAAGGCCACCTCGTCAAGGAAGGCTGGCGGGTCATCTTCTGGCACTGTAAACCAGAATATGTCAGACCCCCTGTCGGCCATATAACCCATGGTTTGACCCGGCCAGGAGAATGACCCGGCCTATCATTTGGCGGCTCATACGGGCACCGTGTTTTATCGGGTCAACCTGGACAGCAAGGCCCAAGGCCCGGCGTGCACCCCGGCGGAAGGCGACACATAGAGAGGCCAGGAGGGCCGGCTCACAGAGAAGGCCCAAGAAGAGGAGGAATTCCCTCACAAGAGAAACAAGACCCGGATTAAGATTCAAGAAAGACTAGTCCTAGTCCGAATCCTAGTAGGACTCTACATGTAAACCTACCCCTTCAACTTATATAAGGAGGGGTAAGGCGCCCCAAGCGGGACAAGTTAGGTCAAGACAAACAAGTCTTAGACAAAGTAGAAGCTCTCGAGATTAGAGGTAGTGAAATAGCACCCTTGTAATCGAGATCATCATCATCATCAATACACACAAAGCAGGACGTAGGCTTTTACCTCCATCGGAGGGGCCGAACCTGGGTAAACTCGCATCTCTCGATTCCGACCAACCCCTCTCAAGCCGCCACCTAGTAGCAATGGCCTCACACTTAAGTTCTCTCATGAGGACATCTTGCCGTGACAAAACCACGACAGTTGGCGCCCACCGTGGGGCCAGCGCATGGTGGTATTGTGTTCTTGGAGGGAGCTCTATCAGAGATCAAAAAGCTCGCGATTGATCGGATGAAGAAGAGTCGGCGCAAAACAATTGCGCAGGATAACCCGCCATGGGACAACCCTGGGCATAGCCATTAAATTCATCGTTTGGTGATCTGCATCATTAGCTTTGGAGTTGGCAGTACAAAGTTTGAGTTTAAGAGAAATTAGGGTGGCATCTAGTACGCCGCCGCCACAAGTCGAAGATGTTTTTGTGATGAAATCAACCGCAGATTGATTATGTTGAAAGGATGATTCCCAGGGTGATCTACTCTGTCGCTGCTACTCCACATATAGCCATCCAAATCTGAGGCAATCCGGAGGTAGCTTCGTGTTTCTACGTCATCACACAAAAGATATTAACCGAAGCCAAGTAGTACTACAACTCTGCTCCTCACATGAAGGTTCATATACTAGTCCAATTATTTTATTCGGCAATTACTACATCCGTCCAAGGCATACTACCAGCTATCAAAAGTGGCTACGCACAACAAAGTAAATTTGGCCGAAGCCGGCTGGTCAATACGAAGAAAAAAGAGAGAGAGAAATCCAAGGTGGACCATGTGCCATGTAATGTATAAGGAAAAGGATAGGTTGTGTTCTCTTCGGGTCACAGACCTGCGCGCAGTCGGACAGGACCAAGAAATAGACATGTAAGACAGATTTTGGTTCCCTAGCAGAGAAGGTAATATACGGGAGATCACAAGGCTCAAGTCCGTCCGGAAAAAAGTTGCGCCTCAACACATGCACGTTCAAAAAGAAAAAAAAATGGATCAATCGGCAGCGAGAAATACATGGGTGCTCGTGCTACATTAAATCATCCGAGCGGAACGAGCACCCTATTATCATGCTATCTTTCTGGTCCGACTATGCCCAGCATTATTCAAAACCAGCGTCCGCGTTCATCCGAAAAAAATAACAGTATTTTTCTACGCGGGACAATTATTAATTACAAAAGCGGCGTCATATTGCGAGGACGGAGCTCGTGCCAATATCATCAGTCATCGTCCATCCACGCCGCGCTATCAAACGGACACGCGTGCAAACAACCACCCCTATTGGTCCAGTCTACATCAACACGTCACGGGCGACTCGTCGTCCGCGCTAGCCTACAACGACACGGGTGACTCGCCGTCCGCACCGGCTTACAAACGCCGTGGCCAACTCTCGCATCTGCGCAATCAAGCTGGTTTTAAACGCCGTGTTTGACTTCCACGTCTACATCAACGCGTCGGGTCGTCCGGTGGACGCTCGCGAAAAAATCGCTACCCTACGATTCGCATTGATCGATCATCAACAAATAATACTACGGCGTGTCTCATCAATTGAACATCCCTATGGAAGTTCCATATGGGTCATCTGTCATCCAAATAAATTAGGTGATCTCCATATGATCTGGTTTATTAAATACATATTTCTTTTGGAACTATTACTTTGCCTGCAATATTTTTATACACAGGACAAGTGCTCACTACAAAGGTGACGGATACGGAGCTCGTGCCAATAGCATTCTGGATCGGTATTTGCCCGTGTCGTGCTGCACGGCCGACTCACGCGTCCGTGCCGTCATCAAATGTCGTGGCCGACTCTCCCGTCAGCACCGGCTTATAAACACCACAACCAACTCCTGCACCTACATCAGCACACCGGTGCCGCGCCTGCTCGCTCGAGCCGCCCAACGGATGCGCGTGAACCGCCGCCCCCGCGGTCCGGTCTACATCAACACGCCGATGTCGCGCCTGCTCACTCGAGCCACCCAACGGATGCGTGTGAGCCACTGCCCCCACGGTCCGGTCTACGCCAACACACCGATGACGCGCCTGCTCACTCAAGCCATCCTACGGACGCACGCGAGCCGCCCCCACGGCCCGTTTCCGCCAACAACATGGGAGCAAAGGAAAAAATGACATTGGGAATCATATCTTACGCAACATCGCCAAAACAAGCGCCAGCCTCAACTCACACCAGGTTGCTCAATGGATAGACGCATTGGACCGTTATCCCAGTGAGACTATCTACTTCAACATATCAAAAGAAACAGGAGAGCTTGTCATGAAGGAAACATCCCTGGAGAAGCTACAATTTGAGCCGGCCATTATTGAGCCAACAATTCGAAAATCAGCGCAAAAGAAAATGGCCCTGGAGGAGCCAGGAGATCCGGACAACATAAGAATAACAAAGCATGGGTCAAGAAGCATATAAAATCAATTTGCTACGACATGTGTCAAGGACATACGATGAGCATCACGAAGATCATCAACTCACCACATCGTCTCCAGTTTCAATAAATTTCATATTTCAGCCGTCAACTCTACACCGGCTTATGCTATAGCCAAGTATGAAGACTCTCAAGACGCCTCCTTGAGTCGACTTAAGACTCGGGGGCTACACAGACATGACTCGGCAGATTCTACTGGGCTCAAAAATGAAATAACCCAGGGTCATTGCAAGGAAGATAACCCGGTCCCGGGGGCTGCTGCCTTATTGGCGAAAAAATAAAAGTCGCCCAAAAGGACTAGCTGCCATGATGCGCAGTTCAAACATGGGTGCCCTGCCTTATGGGCAAAAAATTAAAAGTCGCCCAAGAGGACTAGCTGCCATGATGCGCAGTTCAAACATGGGTGCCCTGCCTTATGGGCAAAAAATTACAGGTTGCCAAAGAGGACCAGCTGCCATGATGCGCTGCTCAAACATAGGTATCCTGCCTTATTGGATCATCATATTATCATATTATGATCAATGGAATCAAGTCGGCTTATCTGGACCCCAAATGTTTTGCAGTAGTAGCATTGTCTCATGTAATCCTATGCTGAGCTTTTCCATGATCATAGGTCACTTAGGGGCTTCCAACTCATCGAGTTTAGCTTTCTCACCCTCTTAATCCGGCTCATCAACACCACAAAATGGTTAAACCTGCCTGTATGCTTGAAGCGACTCCGATCAGGTGACCCCGTGTACTCTCGATAAGTCAATCCATCTGGACCCTGAACTTATCAAGGTTAAAACACTGGCTGAGTCACGTGAGAGCCGGCATACAGAGAGCTAGGATAAACCATGGGTTATCACACCCGCTTCATTGAAGCAAGACTCGAGCCTCGAAAGCCGGTCTTTATGTTACGCCTTGAAAACTGGCATTATTATCATATACATACATCATCCTGCATTGCATCATTGCACAATTCATTATACATACATATCTATATTCATTGTGGAAATCCGGTCATCAAAACCGGGTTACATCGTAACCTCTGCAGGAACAAATAGATCTTTGATAGCCAAAATGGCTGGATCTTCATCATGGTTTATCATAACCAGTATAAAATGATTGGGGTTTTTCAAGCCAGCTCGGAAGAAATGACTACTCTCGAAGAGCCGCCCTATCACATATAAATGCCGGGTCATTTAATTGACCAGCTCTTGGATTTTCCTTACTTGTGCTCTGTAGTAAACTATAACACTTATGGATTTCTCAAACATATATTTGCCGGGTTGCACCGCAACCACGAGCAAGATTTTCATTTCAAGGACAAAGGCATTGTTCCAACATAGTCATACAAGACAATAAATTACCGAGTTGTATTATAACCATGGTCAAGGATTAATTCAAGTTCAAGAGAACTTATGCCCTGCATTATGATGGGTTATTCTCACACGGTCCCAAGTCGCTGCAGGTATACGACCCGACACTTGGGGGCTACATCATATGATGTTTTTCTTTTCAAAAGAGAAGTGCATATAAGTCCCGAGTCGCTGCAGGTAAAACGACCCAGCACTTGGGGGCTACACTACTCAGATCAAATTTTCTAAAGTCCTAAGTCGCTGCAGGCAAGACAACCCGACACTTGGGGGCTACAGTATTCAACTGTTTTAAAAAATTATAAGGTCCAAATTGAAGACCCGGCCCATCACATACTGATGAGCCGGCCCTTGGGGGCTACACATGTGAAATACAAGACATTCAGTTTATAACTGGCGACTCAGATGCCAACCTAGATTTCTCCAAAGACATCTATCTACAACATTCAAAACCAAGTTCAAAGTCCCAGGTTGTTGCAGGCAAAACAACCCGGCCCTTGGGGGCTACACTGGCTGAAGTTTTATAAATATAAGACACTTACAAGTCCCAGGCTGCTGCAAGCAAGACAACCCGGCACTTGGGGGCTACACAGTCAAAGATATTATTGCAAATCACCAAGTCATCATGAAACTGATAAACTTGGAGCTTGGGGGCTACATGTAATATGGATATATCAAAAAATAGAAGAACACTTTCAAGATGTCAATTGTAAGCGAGACTGATGTCACTTCTTCATGGAGCTGAAGCGTTGAAAAACCGCCTCGGCATTATCAAAGATCATGACCCGGCATAGTCTATATAAGCAATCAGGCTTCACAAGTTGGCAAGTTCCACATCCATAAATCAGCAATGTTTTTATCCTAAGTTGGCATCCATTACGTCTCATGACCCGGCAAGATCCCCGCGTCCCATGAAGTGGTTTAACAACGGACGAAATTCTATTCCCAATATTTTTAGCAAAGCCGAAGCAATGGAAGCCGGTTCAAACTTCATATGGTTTTCTTATCTCCATTCATCAAAGCCGAAACAATGGAAGCCGGCTCAACATCATGTGGATTTCTTATTCCCAAAAATTTCATCAAGCCAAAGCATTGGAGGCGGGCTCAACGGCATATGGTTTTTTATTCCCAATGTTTTGCAAAGGACACGTACCTGCAAGTTGATTGTGAAGACGGCTCGTTAATATGAAGAAGAAACCCGGATTTTCAAGGTGCCACTTCATTAAATTAAGCCAGCCAGTGGAGCAAGTTGGTCACTTAACATATTTGTTATTCTTATTTCAGGAGATTACCATGAATAAATTCAAGCTAACCTGGGGCTACTATCGGGGATATTACCCACGGTTTGACCCGGACAGGAGAATGACCCGGCCTATCATTTGGCGGCTCATACGGGCGCCGTGTTTTATCGGGTCAACCTGGACGGCAAGGCCCAAGGCTCGGCGTGCACCCCGGCGGAAGGCGACTCATAGAGTGGCCAGGAGGGCTGGCTCACAGAGAAGGCCCAAGAAGAGGAGGAATTCCCTCACAAGAGAAACAAGACCCGGATTAGGATTCAAGAGAGACTAGTCCTAGTCCTAGTCCTAGTAGGACTCTACATGTAAACCTACCCCTTCAACTTATATAAGCAGGGGTAAGATGCCCCAAGAGGGACAAGTTAGGTCAAGACAAACAAGTCTTAGACAAAGTAGAAACTCTCGAGATTAGAGGTAGCGAAATAGCACCCTTGTAATCGAGATCATCATCATCATCATCAGTACACACAAAGCAGGACGTAGGCTTTTACCTCCATCGGAGGGGCCGAACCTGGGTAAACTCGCGTCTCTCGATTCCGACCAACCCCTCTCAAGTAGCCACCTAGTAGCAATGGCCTCACACCTAAGTTCTCTCACGAGGACATCTTGCCGTGACAAAACCATGACACCCCCCGCCAGTGAAAACAACAATAGGAACTAACCCCTTTGTAGAGAAAGACACAGACGTGAGTGCTGAGGCGGCAATCGATGTTGAGACGCCTAGGTCGGATGAGTCGGTTTTTATGGATATACCACCTGAAGCCCAGGACGTATCTGATGAGCCATCTGTCCGGCAGCCAAGCCCAGTTCGCCCTTCTAGCCCGGCGACTCAATTGGATGATCCCAAGGCGCCAGCAGAAGCAAACCTTCCAGATGTTATCATTGTGAAGGAGGGCTTTGAAGTTCCCATTGCTTCCACTTCCTTGGCTAAGATTGTGGCTAAGGATGAACCGGTTAACCTGGACAAAGGGAAAGCAAAGCTGGAGATTCCAGAGCTGTCTGCACTTGGCATTGAAGATTTACACCAGCAATACTTGACCCGGCTGTCCGAGAGCCGGAAAATTGAAATAAGCATGGTAAATGCTATGAAGGAGAAGTATGAGGTAAACTTCTTGTTTTACCACTATCTTTATCCTATCATTAGCCTCCAAATACCAGCTTATTATGGTAAGATGGTTTCATAAAATAACTATGGCCTGTAGCTGTAGCCCCCTAGGGCCGTCTCATCTTCTTGAGATGAGTCGGGTCTTTGTTAAGAATATAAAGAATTCGACATGTAGCCCCCAAGGGTCGGCTCATCTTCTTGAGATGAGTCGGGTCTTTGTTAAGAATAGAAAGAATTTGACCTATAGCCCCCAAGGACCGGCTCATCTTCTTGAGATGAGTCGGGTCTTTTTTAAGAATATAAAGAATTCGACCTGTAGCCCCCAAGGGCCGGCTCATCTTCTTGAGATGAGTCGGGTCTTTGTTAAGAATAGAAAGAATTCGACCTGTAGCCCCCAAAGGCCGGCTCATCTTCTTGAGATGAGTCAGGTCTTTGTTAAGAATATAAAGAATTCGACCTGTAGCCCCCAAGGGCCGGCTCATCTTCTTGAGATGAGTCGGGTCTTCTTCATATCTTAGTTTTGAAAAAACTAATATGCATTAGCCCCCAAGTGTCAAGGATATTGCTTGCGATCTGCTTGGTACTTGAGAAAAATGCAACCCGTCATAAGGTAGCATTAAGCTATTTTGTATAAATATTTATTGATTCTTCTTATACATTTGTCAGGAGTACGTTGAGGATGCTGAGTCGGTTGCTGTGAAACTGCAGAAACGGCTCAAAGAAGAAAGAAAGCTAAAAGCTGATGCTGAGTCCATGGTGGCTCGTTTTGAGGATTCTACACGGCAGGTAAATGAACGTCTGGACCAAGCCATAAAGATGTTCGAAGCAGAAAAGGCGACTCTTGTAAAACGTGCAGAAAAGGCTGAAAAGAAGCTCGACCCATTGAAGGAGAAATATGCCACTCTGGTGAAACAGATCAATGAAATATTGACGGCAATCTTCGGTATGTGTTCTTGATACATCTCCATCGTATCTACTTTTCCACACTCTTTTGCTCTTGTTTTGGACTCTAATTTGCATGATTTGAATGGAACTAACCCGGACTGACGTTGTTTTCAGCAGAATTGCCTTGGTCTTATTTTTGTGCAGAAATAAAAGTTCTCGGATTGACCTAAAAATTTACGGAGAATATTTTTGGAATTAATAAAAAAATATTGGCGAAAGAATCAACCAGAGGGGGTCCACCCATTGGCCACAAGCCAGGGGGGCGCGCCCCCCCACCTAGGGCGCGCCCTGGCGGCTTGTGGGTCCCACAGACCTCCTCCGACCCTAATTCCAACTCTATATATTCACATCCGTGGAGAAAAAATTGAGGAGAAGAGTTCATCGCGTTTCACGATACGGAGCCGCCGCCACCTCCTGTTCTTCCTCGGGAGGGCAGATCTGGAGTCCGTTTTGGGTTCCGGAGAGGGGAAATCGACGCCGTCGTCATCACCAACCATCCTCCATCACCAATTTCATGATGCTCACCGCCGTGCGTGAGTAATTCCATCGTAGGCTTGCTAGACGGTGATGGGTTGGATGAGATTTACCATGTAATCGAGTTAGTTTTTGTTAGGGTTTGATCCCTAGTACCCACTATGTTCTGAGATTGATGTTGCTATGACTTTGCTATGCTTAATGCTTGTCACTAGGGCCCGAGTGCCATGATTTCAGATCTGAACCTGTTATGTTTCCATGAATATATATGTGTTCTTGATCCTATCTTGCAAGTTGTAGACACCTATTATGTGTTATGATCCGCATACCCCAAGGTGACAATAATTGGGATTCTTTCCGGTGATTACCATAGTTTGAGGAGTTCATGTATTCACTAAGTGCTAATGCTTTGGTCCGGTTCTCTATTAAAAGGAGGCCTTAATATCCCTTAGTTTCCATTAGGACCCCGCTGCCACGGGAGGGTAGGACAAAAGATGTCATGCAAGTTCTTTTCCATAAGAACGTATGACTATATACGAAATACATGCCTACATTACATTGATGAATTGGAGCTAGTTCTGTGTCACCCTAGGTTATAACTGTTGCATGATGAATGCCATCCGACATAATTATCCATCACTGATCCATTGCCTACGAGCTTTTCACATATTGATCTTTGTTAAGTTACTTTTCCGTTGGTACTGTTACAATCACTACAAAACTGCTACTGTCACTTTTGCCATCGTTACCGTTACTTCCATACTACTTTGCTACTAAATATTTTGCTGCAGATATTAAGTGTTTCAGGTGTGGTTGAATTGACAACTCAGCTGCTAATACTTGAGAATATTCTTTGGCTCCCCTTGTGTCGAATCAATAAATTTGGGCTGAATACTATACCCTCGAAAACTGTTGCGATCCCCTATACTTGTGGGTTATCAAGACCTTTTTCTGGCACCGTTGCCGGGGAGCATAGCTTTATTCTTTGAGTCACTTGGGATTTATATCTGTTGATCACTATGAAGAATTTGAAAGATGCTAAAACCAAGATCTACCCCTCAACTACAAGGACAGGTAAGGAACTGCCATCTAGCTCTGCACTTGATTCACCATCTGTTATGAGTAAATTTGCGACAACACCACCTGCTAGTAATTCTGATATGTCACAAGTAATTGATGATAACACTTCTGCTATGCTTGATAATACTGTGCCTTTGGGTGAATTTCTTGATGAACAACTTGCTAGGGTTAGAGAGAATGAGATCACTGAAACTGATGATATTTCTGAAACTGATGAAATTATTGAAACTGAACACTTTCAGACAACTGTTAGACCTAGCTCTCCTAGATATGAATTGCCTGTTATACCTGAGGGTTATGTTATGGAAGGAGAGGTAGCTAGGGACTTTCTTGCTTGTAAAGATAGAGATGATCTTAAGAAATTACTATGCAAGTGGAAAGAAAAATCTTTGAATGCTAGAATGCAATATGATCCTAAGTTTGCTACTTCACCTATCTTTGTTACTGATAAGGATTATGAATTCTCTGTCGATCATGAGTTAATTACTTTGGTTGAATCTGATCCTTTCCATGGTTATGAATCTGAAACTGTTGTGGCACATCTTACTAAATTGAATGACATAGCCAGCCTATTTGCTCATGAGGAAAAAATTCGCTATTACTTTATTCTTAAGTTGTTTCCTTTCTCATTAAAGGGTGATGCTAAGCTATGGTTTAAATCTCTTGCTCCTGGTGGTGTGCGTAGTCCCCAGGATATGATATATTACTTCTCTGAAAAATATTTTCCTGCTCATAAGAAACAAGCTGCCTTACAGGAAATATTTAACTTTGTGCAAATTGAAGAAGAGAGTCTCCCACAAGCTTGGTGGAGGCTTCTCCAATTACTTAATGCTTTGCCTGATCATCCTCTCAAGAAAAACGAAATACTTGATATTTTTTATAATGGACTAACCGATGCTTCTAGGGACCACCTAGATAGTTGTGCTGGTTGTGTTTTGAAGGAACGTACGGTTGAACAAGCTGAACTACTATTGAATAATATATTGAGCAATGATAATGATTGGACCATCCCCGAACCACCTCCAAAGCCAACTCCGAAGAAAAGAGGTATTCTATTTCTCAGTCCTGAAGATGTGTAAGAGGCAAAGAAATCTATAAAAAAAAGGTATTAAAGCTGAAGATGCTAAGAATTTACCACCTATTGAAGAAATACATGGTCTGGATAACTCGACACAGGTATTGGAGGTAAATTCTCTCTATAGATTTGACGAAGGTGATATTCCTTATAATAAGTCTGCTAGTCAATGCTTGAATGAATTTGATAACTTTATTGTTAAACAAGAAAATTTCAATGCTTATGTTAGTAGACAATTGAAACATAATGCTTACATGCTTGATCACTTAGGTGATTATATGAGTAGAACTGTTAACGATCTTAAGCTTATTAGTAAACATGCTTCCATGGTAACTACTCAAGTAGAACAAGTACTTAAGGCACAAAATGATTTGCTTAATGAGATGAATTGTAAGAACAATGATCATTCTGTTAGAGTTGTGACTAGAGGTGGTAAAATGACTCGGGAACCTTTGTATCCTGAGGGCCATCCTAAGAGAATTGAGCAAGATTCTCGGAGAATTAATACTGATGCACCTAGTCGTCCCAGTAATAAAAGGAAAAAAGAATGATGATAGGACTTTGCATGCTGCTAGTGAACCTGTTATAGATACACATGAAAACCCAAATGATATTTCTATTTGTAATGCTGAAACACAACCTGGTAATGAACATGAACTGGGTGATAATGTTAATGATGATGTTCATGTTGATGCTCAACCTAGTAATGATAATGATGTGGAGATTGAACCTGATGTTGATCTTGATAACCCACAATCTAAGAATAAAAGATATGATAAAAGAGACTTCGTTGCTAGGAAGCATGGTAAAGAAAGAGAACCTTGGGTTCAGAAACCCATGCCCTTTCCTCCTAAGCCATCCAAGAAAAAGGATGATGAGGATTTTGAGCGCTTTGTTGAAATGCTTAGACCTGTCTTTTTGCGTATGCGCTTGACTGATATTCTGAAAATGTCTCCATATGCTAAGTATATGAAGGATATTGTGACTAATAAAAGAAAGACACCGGAAGTTGAGATTTCCACCATGCTTGCTAATTATACTTTTAAGGGTGGAGTACCAAAGAAATTAGGAGATCCAGGAATACCAACTATACCATGCTCCATTAAAAGAAACTATGTTAAAACTGCTTTATGTGATTTGGGAGCCGGTGTTAGTGTTATGCCTTTCTCTTTATATCGTAGACTTGATTTGAATAAGTTGACACCTACTGAAATCACTTTGCAAATGGCTGATAAATCAACCGCTTTACCCATCGGTATTTGCGAGGATGTGCCTGTTGTGGTTGCAAACGTTACTATCTTAACAGACTTTGTTATTCTTGATATTCCCGAGGACGACAGCATGTCGATCATCCTTGGTAGACCCTTTTTGAACACTGCAGGGGCTGTTATTGATTGCAACAAAGGAAATGTCACTTTTCATGTTAATGGTAATGAGCATACGGTGCACTTTCCAAAGAAACAACCTCAAGTTCATAGTATCAACTCTATTGGAGAAATTCCAACAATTGCTATTGGAGGTTTTAAATTCCCTCTCCCTACTGTGAAGAAGAAATATGAAATAATCATGGTATGGGACATGCCTGTCCCCGTTGAGGTAACTTAGTGTTATTCAAAAATTCTCCGGTTTCATGTTACTCGAAAGAAGTTTGTTAATAAGACTTGATCAACCATGTTAATGAATTCCTTTTGACGGGCATGAGATGGATGAATTTAGAAAGCACAACCTTCTGTACCCAACTTTTACTTTCTGTTGTTTAGAATAAATAAAGCAAAAATACTATTATACTTCTATTTTCTGAATTATCCGTACAAAAAAAATGACCTAGAAATAAAAGTTCTCCAAATGCCCTGAAAATTTAGTATGATTTTCTATAGAATATTTAAGAATATTTGGCACTGAGAACACACCAGGGGGCTGCACCAGTGGGCCACAAGCCCAGGCGGCGCGCCCTGGTGGCTTGTGGGTCCCACGTGCCCCCCCCCCTCACTTATTCCAGCACCCATCTACTCCGTCCTCCTCCATAAAAAATCCCACCATTGCTCAAACCCGTGTCCTAGCTCATCTTGCGGCCATTTTCGATCTCCTTGTGCAAAGCTCCATTTGCAAAACTGTTTTGGGGGATTGTTCTTCGGTATGTGACTCCTCCAATGGTCCAATTAGTTTTTGTTCTAGTGCTTTATATATTGCAATTTTTTGCTGCTGTGGTGACCTTGTTCTTGAGCTTGCATGTTAAATTTGTATGGTCCCAAGTAGTTTTGATGCATGATTTAGCCTCTAGGCACTTATGGGAGTGGTTGCTTTGAATTTTGTTGAGTTTTGTTCACTTTTATTTTGAGTTACTAAAATTTTAGAAATTTTTCAGAGGAAGAAATGTTTAGGAAGATATACCAAGGTGGTTCCTCGAGGAAGGAAGCCCCAAGGCTCGCGATACGTGAGCCGGACCTTGAACCACCAAGAGAAGCTCAAGTACGGCCTTGCGAATGGCCGTTGGATCAATTCATGGTTCATGCAGGTTTCAAGGATGAATTTTATGCATACATACAAAATGCTGGCCTTGAGGATTTCGTGTCAGATAAGTGTCGGCAGTACTATCACCTCACTGATTCATTTGTGCGAAGATTTAAATTTACATCCCAGCGCAATACTCATTCTGTCCTGTTTGATCTTTATGATAAATCATATACCATGGACCTAGAAGATTTTAATGATGCATGCAAAATCCCACAATGGGGCATTCATAGTGAGCCTCGCAAAACTGAATTTAATGATTTTCTTGCTAGCATCACTGAGGGAGAGACTAGAAATATCACACAAGCTACCATAGGGAGCATTCATTTTCCTGCCATACACTATTTTGCTCTCTTTATAGGTAGATGCATTAACGGTAAACATAATCATTGCCACCTTTGTGCATCAGATCTTAGTATCCTCAAGTGTGCGGTAATGGATGATAAACGATATAACTTGGGGGCTATTATTGCTAGGAGGTTACATCTTAATGCTAAGGATGGAGATTTCTTTGGTGGGATTTATGCCACCCGGTTAGCTAATTATCTTGGGGTACCCATAAGGGGGAATGATATTGAGTTACCACCTGCTTTTCTTGATTATAATGCTATGGTACACTACCAGTTTCTTGAGAGGAACGAACAGTCCCTCCTTTACCGACTAATCTTTGACAGGCAGCGTGTTGTCCATATTACCCTTCCTGCTCCTGCTTTCTTTAACTTTCAGGTAAAACGGAGATATTTTATAACTAGAGAGGAGGCGAACGAGTATGAGAGAGAGGTGGAGGCCGCTCGCCTCCATGCTGCAGCCCTTCAGGCAGTAGCTGCCGCGTCCCAGTACGTACCCGACTATAACTTTGGGTATCCACCAGGCCAGCCGTGGCCATAGACCAACTTAGGCCAAAAGCCTAAGCTTGGGGGAGTACGTATTTCTCACCGACATTACATTCATGTTCACACACTCATTCCAGTTGTCGGTGTTCATACTTTTTCATTGTATTATCCATGTTAGTTTATTTATTTTTCTCGCTTTCTTCTTGTGTGTCAGAAAAACCTTAAGAAAACAAAAAAAATAGCTCTAGTTTTACTTTCTAGTATGTTTAGTTGTGGTATTAAAAGAAAACCCAAAAAGGTTTCCCGTTCTTCTTTTGCTTGTTGGGAGCTTTCTCGTGTAAATAGTTTTTCTCGTTCTTGTTTTGAAATTCTTTTCTTTGGGTCGAGAGGAGAAGACCACGATGAAAATGTTGAGTGGCTCTCATATGCATTGTTGTTTATCTTACAGAGAGCCCATATTACCTTGTCTTCTTCTTTAAATAATTGTTTGCAGATTCCAGCTTAGTCCAATGCACGTGCACTCTTATTATTATTCACACCGTTCGGTCGTGCAAGTGAAAGGCAATAATGACGATATATGATGAAGTGATTGAGATGGAGAAAAGCTGGTACGAACTCGGCCTATTTTGTTTTTGTAAATATGATTAGCTCATCATTCTGGATTCAGCTCATTATGGATGAAACATGTTTGCAATGACAATTAGAGATTATAGTTACTCATGCTATGCTTAATTAGCTAAGAGTGTATAATGGTTTGTCTTGAGTGCCAACATGCATTTTAAAATGGTTGTGATGTAGTATGATAGGATGGTATCCTCCTTTGAATGATTCAAGTGGCTTGACTTGGCACATGTTCACGCATGTAGTTGAACCAAAATCAACATAGCCTCCACGATATTTATGTTCATGGTGATTTATATCCTACTCATGCTTGCATTCAATGTTGGTTAATCTCAATGCATGTTTATGACTGTTGTCGCTCTCTAGTTGGTCGCTTCCCAGTCTCTTGCTAGCCTTCACTTGTACTAAGCGGGAATACTGCTTGTGCATCCACTTCCTTAAACCCAAAGTTGTTCCATATGAGTCCACCATACCTACCTATATGCGGTATTTACCTGCCGTTCCAAGTAAATTTGCATGTGCCAAACTCTAAACCTTCAAATAATATTCTGTTTTGTATGCCCGAATAATAATAAATCTCGGATGACAACACTTTTATCAAAACAATCATGATACAATATGATATAATGGTATCTCGCTAGCCCTTTCTGAGACCGCAAAACATAAATGCAGAGCACCTTTGAAGAACAAGGACTGACTAGACATTGTAATTCATGGTAAAAGAGATCCAGTCATAGTCATACTCAATATCAATTAATAACAAAGCATACAAATGACGGTGGTGCTCTCTAACTGGTGCTTTTTATAAGAGGAGGATGACTCAACAGTAAAGTGAAATCGATAGGCCCTTCGCAGAGGGAAGCATTGATTTGCAGAGGTGCCAGAGCTCAAGCTTTTAAAACAGGGATGAATAATAATTTTGAGCGGTATGCTTTCATTGTCAACATAACAACTGAGAGATCTCGGTATCTTCCATGCTAGATACATTATAGGCGGTTCCCAAATAGAATAGTAAAGTTTTTACTCCCCCTTCCACCAATCAATCACACTCCACGGCGAGCCGAATCCACGGGTACCGTCCATACAAACAACAATCCTGGGGGAGTTTTGTTTTATTATATTTTGATTTGATTTTTGAGCATGGAACTGGGCATCCCGAATACCAGCCACTTTCTCATGAATGATAGTGAATCAACACATATCATGAGAATAACCCACCTAGCATGGAAGATACTGAGAGCCCCTAGTCACTACATGAGCGATTCGGGCATACAAAACAGAATATTATTTGAAGGTTCAGAGTTTGGCACATGCAAATTTACTTGGAACGGCAGGTAAATACCGCATATAGGTAGGTATGGTGGACTCATATGGAACAACTTTGGGTTTATGGAAATGGATGCACAAGCAGTATTCCCGCTTAGTACAGGTGAAGGCTAGCAAGAGACTGGGAAGCGACCAACTAGAGAGCGACAACAGTCATAAACATGCATTGAGATTAACCAACATTGAATGCAAGCATGAGTAGGATATAAATCACCATGAACATAAATATCGTGGAGGCTATGTTGATTTTGTTTCAACTACATGCGTGAACATGTGCTAAGTCAGGCCACTTGAATCATTCAGAGGAGGATACCATTCTATCATACTACATCACAACCATTTTAAAATGCATGTTGGCACTCAAGACAAACCTTTATACACTCTTACCTAATTAAGCATGGCATGAGTAACTATAATCTCGAATTGTCATTGCAAACATGTTTCATCCATAATGAGCTAAATCCAGAACGATGAGCTAATCATATTTACAAAAACAAAATAGGTCGAGTTCATACCAGCTTTTCTCCATCTCAATCACTTCATCATATATCGTCATTATTGCCTTTCACTTGCACGACCGAACGGTGTGAATAATAATAAGAGTGCACGTGCATTGGACTAAGCTAGAATCTGCAAACAATAACTCAAAGGAGAAGGCAAGGTAATATGGGATCTCTGTAAGATAAACAATAATGCATATGAGAGCCACTCAACATTTTCATTGTGGTCTTCTCCTTACGACCCAAAGAAAAGAAATTTCAAAACAGGAACGAGAAAAACTATTTACACGGGAAAGCTCCCAACAAGCAAAAGAAGAACGAGAAATCTTTTTGGGTTTTCTTTTAATGATACAACTAAACAAACTAAAAGGTAAAGCTAGAACTAATAAAAAAAATTGGATTTTTCTCAAGGTTAATTAAACACACAAGAAGAAAGCGGAAAGAAGAAATAAAATACCATGGATGATACAATGAAAAAGTATAAGCACCGACTACTAAGATGAGTGTGTGAACATGAATGTAATGTCGGTGAGAAATACGTACTCCCCCAAGCTTAGGCTTTTGGCCTAAGTTGGTCTAGGACCATGGCTGGCCCGGATAATATCCAAAGTCATAGTTGGGGTTGTACTGGGCTGCGGCGGCTACCGCCTGAACGGCTGCAGCGCGGAGGCGAGCGGCTTCCGCCTCTCTCTCTTACTCGTTTGCCTCCTCTCTGGTTATAAAGTGTCTCCGTTTTTCCTGAAAGTTAAAGAAGGCAGGAGCAGGAAGGGTAATATGGACAGCACGCTGTCTATCAAAAATTAGTCGGTACAGGAAGGACTGTTTGTTCCTCTCAAGAAACTGGTAGCGCACCATAGCCTCATAATCAAGAAAAGCAGGTGGTAACTCAATATCATTCCCCCTTATGGGTACCCAAGATAATTAGCTACCCGGGTGGAATAAATCCCGCCAAAGAAATCTCCATCCTTAGCATTTTTATGTAGCCTCCTAGCAATAATAGCCCCCAAGTTATATCGTCTATCACCCATGACCGCACTCTTAAGAATACTAAGATCAGGTACGCAAAGGTGGCTATGATCATGTTTACCGTTAATGCATCTACCTATGAAGAGAGCAAAATAATGTATAGCAGGAAAGTGAATGCTCCCCAAGGTAGCTTATGTAATGTTTCTAGTTTCTCCCACAGTGATGCTAGCCAGAAAATCACTATATTCAGTTTTGTGAGGATCACTATAGCTGCCCCATTGTGGAATTTTGCATGCACGGTTAAAATCTTCTAGGTCCATAGTATAAGATTCATCATAAAGATTTAATAGAACAGAATGCGTATTACGCTTGGATGAAAATTCAAACCTCCGTACGAAGGAATCAGTGAGTTGATAATATTGCTTGCATTGGTCTGAAACGAAATCTTCAAGGCCAGCATTTCGTATGTACGCGTAAAATTCTTCCTTGAAACCGGCATGAACCATGAATTCATCCGACGGCCATTCACAAGGCCGCACTTGAGCTTCCCTCGGTGGTTCAAAGTCGGGCTCACGTATCGCGAGTCTTGGGGTCTTCTTGCTCGAGGAACCACCTTGGTATATTCTCCTCAACATCTTTCTTTCTCTGAAAAATTTTCTGAAATTTTTTTAGTGACACAAAATAAAGGTGAAAAAAATTCAACAAAACTTCTAGCAACTACTCCCACGAGTGCCTAGAGGCTATATCATGCATCAAAACTACTTGGTACCATACAAATTTGACATGCAAGCTCAAGAACAAGGTCACCACAGCAACAAAAATTTGCAATATATAAAGCACTAAGATAAAAACTAATTGGACCATTGGAGGAGTCACATACCGAAGATCAATCCCTCAAACCAGTTTTGCAAATGGAGCTTTGCACAAGGAGATCGAAAATGGCAGCAAAATGAGCTAGGACACGGGTTTGAGCAATGGTGGGATTTTTTCTGGAGGAATACGAAGTGAATGGGTGCTGGAATAAATGAGGGGGGCCTATGTGGGACCCACAAGCCAGGGGGGCGCGCCCAGGGGGGTGGGCGCGCCCTGTAGGCTTGTGGCCCACTGGTCTAGCCCCCTGATATGTTCTCAGTGCCAGAAATTCTTAAATATTACAGAAAAAATCATACTACATTTTCAGGGCATTTGGAGAACTTTTATTTTCAGGTCATTTTTCTATTGCACGGGTAAATCAGAAAACAGAAAAATAATAGCATTTTTTACTTTATTTAATCTAAACAACAGAAATTAAAAGTTGGATATATAAGGTTGTGCCTCCTAAATTCATCCATCTCATGCTCATCAAAAAGAATCCATCAATAAGGTCTATCAAGTCTTATTGACAAACTTTTTCGAATGACACGGAACCGGAGAATTTTCGAATAACACTAGGTTACCTCAATGGGGATATGCATGTCCCCAATAGTAAGTATATCATATTTCTTTTTGGCAGTAGGGAGAGGGAATTCAAAATCTCCAATAATAATCGTTGAAAATTTTCCAATGGAGTTGATACTATGAACTTGAGGTTGTTTCTTCGGAAAGTGTACCGTATGCTCATTACCATTAACATGAAAAGTGACATTGCCCTTGTTGCAATCAATAACAGCCCCTGCAGTATTCAAAAAAGGTCTACCAAGGATGATCGACATACTATCGTCCTCGGGAATATCAAGAATAACAAAGTCCGTTAGGATAGTAACATTTGCAACTACGACAGGCACATCCTCACAAATACCGATGGGTAAAGCAGTTGATTTATCAGCCATTTGCAAAGAGATTTCAGTAGGTGTCAGCTTATTCAAATTAAGTCTACGATACAAAGAGAAAGGCATAACACTAACACCAGCTCCAAGGTCACATAAAGCAGTTTTAACATAGTTTCTTTTAATAGAGCATGGTATAGTAGGTACTCCGGGATCTCCTAGTTTCTCTGGTATTCCACCCTTAAAGGTATAATTAGCAAGCATGGTGGAAATCTCAGCTTCCGATATCTTTCTTTTATTTGTCACAATATCTTTCATATACTTAGCATAAGGAGACATTTTCAGAATATCAGTCAAGCGCATACGCAAAAAAACAGGTCTAAGCATTTCAACAAAGCGCTCAAAATCCTCAACATCCTTTTTCTTGGATGGCTTAGGATGAAAGGGCATGGGTTTCTGAACCCAAGGTTCTCTTTCTCTACCATGCTTCCTAGCAACGAAGTCTCTTTTATCATATCTTTTATTCTTAGGTTGTGGGTTATCAAGATCAACAGCAGGTTCAATCTCCACATCTTTATCATTACTAGGTTGAGCATCAACATGAACATCATCATTAATATTATCACTAGGCTCATGTTCATTACCAGATTGTGTCTCAGCATCAGAAATAGAAATATCATTTGGGTTTTCATGAGTATCTATAACAGGTTCACTAGCAGCATGCAAAGTCCTATCGTCATTCTTTTTCCTTTTATTACTGGGACGACTAGGTGCATCAGTATTAATTCTCTGAGAATCTTGCACGATTCTATTAGGATGGCCCTTAGGATACAAAGGTTCTTGAGTCATTTTACCACCTCTAGTCACAACTCTAACAGAATGATCATTGTTCTTACCATTCATCTCATTAAGCAAATCATTTTGTGCCTTAAGTACTTGTTCTACTTGAGTAGTTACCATGGAAGCATGTTTACTAATAAGCTTGAGATCATTGATAGTTCTACTCATATAATCACCTAAGCGATCAAGCATGTAAGCATTATGTTTCAATTGTCTACTAACATAAGCATTGAAATTTTCTTGCTTAACAATAAAGTTATCAAACTCATCCAAGCATTGGCTAGCAGACTTATTATAGGGAATATCACCTTCATCAAATCTACGGAGAGAATTTACCTCTACTACCTGTGTCGGGGTATCAAGACCATGTATCTCTTCAATAGGTGGTAAATTCTTAACATCTTCAGCTTTAATACCTTTTTCTTTCATAGATTTCTTTGCCTCTTGCATATCTTCAGGACTGAGAAATAGAATACCTCTTTTCTTCGGAATTGGCTTTGGAGGTGGTTCGGGAATAGTCCAATCATTATCATTGCTCAATATATTATTCAATAGTAGTTCAGCTTGTTCAACAGTTCGTTCCCTGAAAACACAACCAGCACAACTATCTAGGTGGTATCTAGAAGCATCGGTTAGTCCATTATAAAAGATATCAAGTATTTCGTTTTTCTTGAGAGGATGACCAGGCAAAGCATTAAGTAATTGGAGAAGCCTCCCCCAAGCTTGTGGGAGACTCTCTTCTTCAATTTCAACAAAGTTAAATATTTCCTGCAAGGCAGCTTGTTTCTTATGGGCAGGAAAATATTTTTCAGAGAAGTAATATATCATATCCTGGGGACTACGCACACAACCAGGAGCAAGAGAATTAAACCATATCTTAGCATCACCCTTTAATGAGAAAGGAAACAACTTAAGAATATAGTAATAACGAATTTTTTCCTCATGAGTGAATAGGGTGGCTATATCATTCAATTTAGTAAGATGTGCCACAACAGTTTTAGATTCATAACCATGGAAAGGATCACATTCAACCAAAGTAATTAACTCAGGATCGACAAAGAATTCATAATCCTTATCAGTAACAAAGATAGGTGAAGTAGCAAACTTAGGATCATATTGCATTCTAGCATTCAAAGATTTTTCCTTCCTCTTGCATAGCAATTTCTTAAGATCATCTCTATCCTTACAAGCAAGAAAGTCCCTAGCTACCTCTCCCTCCATAACATAACCCTTAGGTATATTAGGCAATTCATATCTAGGAGAGCTAGGTCTAGTAGGTGTCTCATAGTGTTCAGTTTCAATAATTTCATCAGTTTCAGAAATATCATCAGTTTCAGCATTGACTCTAGCAATTTTCTCATCAAGAAATTCACCCAGTGGCACATTATTATCAAGCAAAGTATCATCATAAGCATCATGCATAGCAGAAGTGGCATCATTAATTACTTGCGACATATCAGAATCAATAGCAGGTGGTGGTGTCGCAAATTTACTCATAACAGAAGGTGAATCAAGTGCAGAGCTAGATGGCAGTTCCTTACCTCCCCTCGTAGTAGAGGGATAGATCTTGGTTTTTGGGTCCTTCAGATTCTTCATAGTGATCAACAGATATAAATCCCAAGTGACTCAGAGAATAGAGCTATGCTCCCCGGCAACGGCGCCAGAAAAAGGTCTTGATAACCCACAAGTATAGGGGATCGCAACAGTTTTCGAGGGTAGAGTATTCAACCCAAATTTATTGATTCGACACAAGGGGAGCCAAAGAATATTCTCGAGTATTAGCGGCTGAGTTGTCAATTCAACCACACCTGAAAGACTTAATATCTGCAGCAAAGTATTTAGTAGCAAAGTAGTACGGAAGTAACTATAACGATGGCAAACGTGACAGTAGCAGTTTCGTAGAGATTGTAACAGTAGCAACGGAAAAGTAACTTAGCAAAGATCAATATATGAAAAGCTCGTAGGCAACGGATCAGTGATGGATAATTATGTCGGATGGCATTCATCATGCAACGGTTATAACATAGGGTGACACAGAACTAGCTCCAATTCATCAATATAATGTAGGCATGTATTCCATATATAGTCATACGTGCTTATGGAAAAGAACTTGCATGACATCTTTTATCCTACCCTCCCGTGGAAGCGGGGTCCTAATGGAAACTAAGGGATATTAAGGCCTCCTTTTAATAGAGAACCGGACCAAAGCATTAGCACTTAGTGAATATATGAACTCCTCAAACTACGGTAATCACCGGAAAGAATCCCAGTTATTGTCACCCTGGAAGATGCGGATCATAACTCGTAATAGGTGTCTACAACTTGCAAGATAGGATCAAGAACACATATATATTCATGAAAACATAATAGGTTCAGATATGAAATCACGGCACTCGGGCCCTAGTGACAAGCATTAAGCATAGCAAAGTCATAGCAACATCAATCTCAGAACATAGTGGATACTAGGGATCAAACCCTAACAAAACTAACTCGATTACATGGTAAATCTCATCCAACCCATCACCGTCCAGCAAGCCTACGATGGGATTACTCACGAACGGTGGAGAGCATCATGAAATTGGTGATGAAGGATGGTTGGTGATGACGACGGCGTCGATTTCCCCTCTCCGGAGCCCAAAACGAACCCCAGATCTGCCCTCCCGAGGAAGAATAGGAGGTGGCGGCGGCTCCGTATCGTGAAACGCGATGAACTCTTCTCCTTGATTTTTTTTCTCCCCGAATAGGTTTATATGGAGTTGGAATTGAGGTCGGAGGAGCTGCAGGGGGCCCACAAGCCACCTGGGCGCGCCCTAGGGGGGGGCACGCCCCCCTGGCTTGTGGCCAATGGGTGGACCCCCTCCGGTTGATTCTTTCGCCAGTATTTTTTATTAATTCCAAAAATATTCTTCGTAAATTTTTAGGTCAATCCGAGAACTTTTATTTCTGCACAAAAATAACACCAAGGCAATTCTGCTGAAAACAGCGTCAGTCCGGGTTAGTTCCATTCAAATCATGCAAATTAGAGTCCAAAACAAGGGCAAAAGAGTTTGGAAAAGTAGATACGATGGAGACGTATCACTCATATAGTGACTAGGGGCTGTCAGTATCTTCCATGCTAGGTGGGTTATTCTCACGATGAGTGTTTATTCACTTGTCATTCACGAGAAAGTGGCTGGTATTCGGGATGCCCAGTTCCATGCTCAAAAATCAAATCAAAATATAATGAAACAAAACTCCCCCAGGATTGTTGTTTGTATGGACGGTACCCGTGGATTCGGCTAGCTGTGGAGTGTGTTTGATTAGTGGAGGGGGAGTAAAAAATTTATCATTCTGTTTGGGAACCGCCTATAATGTATCTAGCATGGAAGATACCGAGATCTCTTGGTTGTTATGTTGACAATGAAATCATACCGCTCAAAATTTTATTCATCTCTGTTTTAAAAGCTCGAGCTCTGGCACCTCTGCAAATCCCTATTTCCCTCTGCGAAGGGCCTATCTATTTATTTTATTGCTGAGTCATCATCCTCTTATACAAAGCACCAGTTAGAGAGCACCACTGTCATTTGTATGCATTGTTATTAATTGATATTGAGTATGACTGTGACTGGATCTCTTTTACCATGAATTACAATGTCTAGTCAGTCCTTGATCTTCAGGGGTGCTCTGCATTTATGTTTTGCGGTCTCAGAAAGGGCTAGCGAGATACCATTTTGTTATATCATATCATGATTGTTTTGAAAAAGTGTTGTCATCCGAGACTTATTATTATTGCTCGCTAGTTGATTATGCCATTGATATGAGTAAATGTGAGACCTAAATGTTATTGTGAATATGGTTAGTTCATAATCTTTGCTGAAATCCTGAATGCTGGCTATACATATTTGCAACAACAAGATCAAACAGAGTTTGTAAAAGTTTTTCTTTGTCACTTTCAGTTTGTCAACTGAATTGCTTGAGGACAAGCAATGGGTTAAGCTTGGGGGAGTTGATACGTCTCCATCGTATCTACTTTTCCAAACTCTTTTGCTCTTGTTTTGGACTCTAATTTGCATGATTTGAATGGAACTAACCCGGACTGACGCTGTTTTCAGCAGAATTGCCTTGGTGTTATTTTTGTGCAGAAATAAAAGTTCTCGGATTGACCTGAAAATTTACGGAGAATATTTTTGGAATTAATAAAAAATATTGGCGAAAGAATCAACCAGAGGGGGTCCACCCATTGGCCACAAGCCAGGGGGCGCCCCCCCCCTAGGGCACGCCCTGGCGGCTTGTGGGTCCCACAGACCTCCTCCGACCCTAATTCCAACTCTATATGTTCACATCCGTCGAGAAAAAAATAGAGGAGAAGAGTTCATCGCGTTTCACGATACGGAGCCGCCGCCACCTCCTGTTCTTCCTCGGGAGGGCAGATCTGGAGTCCGTTTTGGGCTCCGGGGAGGGGAAATCGACGCCGTCGTCATCACCAACCATCCTCCGTCACCAATTTCATGATGCTCACCGCCGTGCGTGAGTAATTCCATCGTAGGCTTGCTGCACGGTGATGGGTTGGATGAGATTTACCATGTAATCGAGTTAGTTTTTGTTAGGGTTTGATCCCTAGTACCCACTATGTTCTGAGATTGATGTTGCTATGACTTTGCTATGCTTAATGCTTGTCACTAGGGCCCGAGTGCCATGATTTCAGATCTGAACCTGTTATGTTTCCATGAATATATATGTGTTCTTGATCCTATCTTGCAAGTTGTAGACACCTATTATGTGTTATGATCCGCATACCCCAAGGTGACAATAATTGGGATTCTTTCCGGTGATTACCATAGTTTGAGGAGTTCATGTATTCACTAAGTGCTAATGCTTTGGTCCAGTTCTCTATTAAAAGGATGCCTTAATATCCCTTAGTTTCCATTAGGACCATGCTGCCACGAGAGGGTAGGACAAAAGATGTCATGCAAGTTCTTTTCCATAAGCACGTATGACTATATACGGAATACATGCCTACATTACATTGATGAATTGGAGCTAGTTCTGTGTCACCCTAGGTTATAACTGTTGCATGATGAATGCCATCCGACATAATTATCCATCACTGATCCATTGCCTACGAGCTTTTCACATATTGATCTTTGCTAAGTTACTTTTCCGTTGCTACTGTTGCAATCACTACAAAACTGCTACTGTCACTTTTGCCATCATTGCCGTTACTTCCATACTACTTTGCTATTAAATATTTTGCTGCAGATATTAAGTCTTTCAGGTGTGGTTGAATTGACAACTCAGCTGCTAATACTTGAGAATATTCTTTGGCTCCCGTTGTGTCGAATCAATAAATTTGGGCTGAATACTCTACCCTCGAAAACTGTTGCGATCCCCTATACTTGTGGGTTATCAGTTCTGTCTTTCTTTTGTAAGCTACTGGCTTATGATTGAACAACGGATCATTGTTCCTCTTTTGTTTGCAAGGCGGAAAGACCATAATCTTGTAGAGCTGCCTATTGTGAAATCGAAGGCCATTTTCACATATGTAGAGCAAATGTTCACAGGATCTGTTTACTCCATCATGGCGGTGAAGAATCTAAAACGCCCGCCAAGAAGTATCAAAGACATGTTGAGGCATCTTTCTATTGTGCCACAATGGGTGACTGAGACCCGGAGAGCGGCGGCGCGAGGAGGGGCAAATATGGCGCTTGCTCGAGTAAAAGCATATTTACCTGAGTTTGATGTAGGGCTCTTACAAGGCGGCTTCCCTGAGTTCAAACTTGACGGCTCCGCGTTTACTCATTCAGATTATGCTAAGTGCGTTACAGAGACTCGGCCAGTGACGACTCTAATAGCTGAAGAGATTGACCTCTCGAAATACCATCCTGCATACACCAACGACAATGAGCGCATTAACCCAACCAAAGATGAGCCGTCTGAGTTGGTGCCTCCCCGACGTAAGAGACCTTTTGCCCCTGATGTTGACGCATCATCTCTTGTTGAGGGAACATCAAATTTTGAACCTCTAAACTCAATTCGATGGCAACAGAAGGGCTAGCAGGTTGATGAAGATGATGAGCCAGAGGAAGTAGATCCAGAGGCGACCAATGATGAGAAAGCATGAAGGCATCTCTGAAGATGAATGAGTTGCCAGACTGAGCTAGCCCCCAAATAAATTGGGAAAACTTGAGTATTTTGCGGCCTTGTTATGGGCTTGTAATTGGGGTAGTCTTTAAAACTTCTTTGATATGCTTGATCATGCCATCGTGCATGTGTGCACCTTTATTGTTGTGGAACTCCAGTCTTTTGAGTTGTTAGCTGAGATGCAATTGATGCTGCTCTTTTGCTTATCTTTGAATATCTCTGTTATTGTGCTCAATGAGTCACTTGATTGAAAACAGAAAGAATAAATCAAAAACAAGCTGGCAAAAGATCTTGACTTTCGAGGCCAAGATCTGCTGAATTTTCCACGATGATATTGGGAATAGGCAATTTTCAACCTGATCATAATAGGATCGTGGTTTGTTAACCAAGGCACTTATATATGAGCCGGTTTTAGGGACAATATTGTTCCTGAAAATGCATGATGTGATAATAAAGAACTGTATTTATAGGAAGTACTAAAAAATAGGCCGGCTCAATGAGACTCGGCAAAAAAGAGACTGGCTTTCGAGGCTCAAGTCTTGCTTCAATGAAGCGGGTATGATAACCCATGGTTTATCCTAGCTTACTGTATGCCGGCTCTCACATGACTCAAGCCGGTGTTTTAACCTTGAGAAGTTCAGGGTCCTAAAAAGGATTAACTTGCAAGAGTACATGGGGTCACCTGATCGGAGTCGCATCAAACATAAAGGCAGGTTTAACCATATATTGTGGCGTTTTTGCCTGGTCAAGAGGGTGAGAAAGCTAAACTCAATGAGTTGGAAACCCCCAAGTGACCTATGTTGCAAACAATAAAGACTCATGCTCAATTTATAGGCTGAAACGGCAGAGACCCCGAGTATCGAGGGTGCTGATACGTCTCCGATGTATCTATAATTTTTGCTTGCTCCATGTTGTTATATTATCATTCTTGGATGTTTTACAATCATTTTATAGCAACTTTATATCATTTTTTGGGACTAACCTATTGACATAGTGCCAAATACCAGTTGTTGTTTTTTGCCTGTTTTTTACTTCGCGGAATATCAGTACCAAATGAAGCCCAAACAGCGTGAAACTTTTTGCACAATTTTTTTGGGCCAGAAGACATCCGAGGGACCAAAGAAGCACCTGGAAGGAGGGCCGAGGAGGCCATGATACACCAGGGCGCGCCAGAGGCCCCTGGCGCGGCCTGGTGGGTTGTGCCCTCCTTGGGACACCTCTCCACCGCCTCTCAGCTCTATAAATACCCAAATATTCCAGAAACCCTAAGAGAGTCGACGAAAAACACATCCAGCCGCCGCAAGTTCCAGAATCGCAAGATCCAATCTAACACCATCACGGAGGGGTTCATCATCCTCATTGGTGCCTCTCCGATGATGCGTGAGTAGTCCACCATAGACCTACGAGTCCGTAGGCAGTAGCTAGATGGCTTCCTCTCTCTCTTTTGATTCTCAATACAATGGTCTCTTGGAGATCTATTTGATGTAATGACTTTTTGCGGTGTGTTTGTTGGGATCCGATGAATTTTGAGTTCATGATCAGTTTCTATCCATGAATATTATTTGAGTCTTCTTTGATCTCTTATATGCATGATTACTTATAGCCTCATATTTCTTCTTCGAATCTTTGGTTTAGTTAGGCCAACTAGATCAATTTTTCTTGGCATCGGAAGAGGTGCTTTGTGATGGGTTCGATCTTGCGGTGTCCTCTCCCAGTGACAGAAGGGGCAGCGAGGCACGCATGTATCGTTGCTATTAAGGATAACAAGATGGGGTATATTCCTACATGAATAGATTCTGTCTACATCATGTCACCGTTCTTATTGCATTACTCCATTTTTCCATGAACTTAATACACTAGATGCATGCTGGATAGCGATCAATGTGTGGAGTAATAGTAGTAGATGCAGAATCGTTTCGGTCTACTAATCTTGGATGTGATGCCTATATAATGATCATTGCCTTGGATATCGTCATGATTATTTGATCTTCTATCAATTTCCCAACAGTAATTTGTTCACCCACCGTGTGCTATACTCATGAGAGAAGCCACTAGTGAATCCTACGGCCCCCGGGTCTACTTTTCCAACATATTGCTTTCCGATCTATCTTTTTGCCGTTTTTTGTTTTCAGATCTATTATTCCAAAAACCCAAAAATACCTTGCTGCACTTTTTATTTGCCTCTTTTATTTTGTGTTCTTGTGATATCTATCTATCCAATCTATCACAACCTAATCTATCTTTTTACCGTGGAGAGATTGACAACCTCTCTTTCGCGTCGGGTTGCAAGTATTTGTTCTTTGTGTGCAGGTGTTGTTTATATAGTATTGCGTGATCCTCCTACTGGTTCGATACCTTGGTTTCATAAGTGAGGGAAATACTTACCATCGTTGTGCTGCATCATCCCTTCCTCTTTGGGGAAATACCGACGCAGTCTCAAGCCATATCAAAGGAATTTATGGCGCCGTTGCTGGGGAGGAAGCAGTCTCTTCAACGTGTCAATCTCTTGCGCCGAGGAGACATCATCAACATCTATCAGGTTTCTAATCACAAATCTCATCTCCTTGCAATTATATTATTTGCCATTTGCCTCTCGTTTTCCTCTCCCCCACTTCACAAATTTGCCATTTTACTCGCCCTCTTTTTCGTTTGCCTTTTTCTCGTCAGATCTCTTGTTTGCTTGGCATCATGAGTGATTTTGGTATGGCAGAAACAGATGATGGCAGGACTCCTAATATTGGATGTTCTAGTAATCTGGATGCTAAAACTTTTGTTTTGGGGCAAGCGAACGTTGTAGGGAAAGAAACTATTCAAGAATTTTTCAATTGCGTTGGAAATTTGACCCTCGATGATACCCCTATACTGAAGAGAACTAAAACCTATGCGGAAGCTATTTCGCTAGTTCTGAAACTTGAAAATAGGTTTATTCGTACCCATCCTACCTTGCAAAGATTGTTTTATGAGCTACCCGTTATAAAGGATCCCAAAGCTAAGAAGTTAGCCACCCTTGTTCTTATGAATGAATTTGATCACTTAGTACGAGAAGCTAGGGAGATTTTTGATTTCTTTGGTATGAGCCGTGAAAAACCGGTAATAGGAGAGATCCTTTACAATAGTGATTACATGTTGAGACATCTGCTTGGAAATAACCAAATTTTTTATGAGAACCATAAAAAGGAAGTTCCCATTTTAGATATGATCCAACAAGTTTTCAATGATGTTAATCAACAATATTCTTGGATTGTGGCCGGGAATCAAAGAGGATACGTAGATGGGCAACTTGATAGTGCTAAGATCTCTATGGATGATGTGTTCCAAGTTTTATTTGCAAAACCTCTTGATAAAAATATCCCTACAAAAACCAAAGATGACAATACTTGAATCTATGCTTTATGCCTAGCTAGGGGCATAAAACGATAGCGCTTGTTGGGAGGCAACCCAATGAATAAATTTATTTTCATCTTTTTATTTCTATTTTTGAGTGATGACACAATTATGCCTCTGTTATGATTGTGTTATTATGTTTTATTTAGTGTTTGTGCCAAGTAGAGCCTTTAGGATGATTCATAAGATGCGTAGAAACAATGCTGAATCTGAAACAGAAACTTTGCCTCTAGTGCGCGAATTTTCATTTATTACTGGAGCGTGATATTGAGCTGAAATTTTAACACTTAACACAGTATTGCTATACAAATTCTTTATGTTGTCCTAATTTTTAAGAATTTTTGGAGTTACACAAGTATGGTTAGAGTACAGATTACTAAAGACTGTTCTGTTTGAGACAGATTCTGTTTTCGTTGCATTGTGTGCTTGTTTCGATGAATCTATGGTTTGTATTGAAGGGTATAAGCCATGGCAAAGTTAAAATACAGTAGGTATAATGCAATAATAAAATTTGAATGAGTTTGCAACAGTACTTAAAGTGGTGATTTGCTTTAATATACTAACGGATCTCACGAAGGTTTTGTTGAGTTTTGTGTGATTGAAGTTTTCAAGTTTTGGGTGAGATCACGATGGATGAAGGAATAAGGAGTAAGAAGAGCCTAAGCTTGGGGATGCTACAGCACCCCCAAGATAATATCCAAGGAGAAACAAGCAACTAAGCTTGGGGATGCCCCGAGTGGCATCCCCTCTTTCTTCTAACGACCATCGGTATTTTACTTGGAGCTATATTTTTATTCGTCACATATCATGAGTTTTGCTTGGAGCGTCTTGTATTATTTGAGTCTTTGCTTGTTTTTATTTTTAGTTTTTCACTTGTATCCTTGATGGACACACCTATTTGAGAGAGCCAAAAATTATGCTATGATTTGTTAGAATTTCTCTTTATGCTTCACTTAAATTTTTTGAGCTATGAAATTGCTCTAGTGCTTCACTTATATCATTTTGAGCATGGTGTGCTTAGTAACTTTTGAAGAAATACTCTCATGCTCCACTTAGATTAAATTGGGAGTTAGTAACTTTTTAAGAAACACTCTCATGCTTCACTTATACCATTTTGAGAGATGAAATCTTTATGCTCGTGTTCTTCACTTAAATTTATTTGAGCTTGCCAAAAGCAATGGCAATATATGAAACTAGTCCCAAAGTGATAGATATTCAAGGGGGATATAATAAAAACTTTCATGAAGATCATTGGACAAATTAAACTTGATTCCTTGCAATAGTTTTGAGAGATGATGATAGTGATATGTGAGTCATGTTGGTGAGTAATTATGCTTTAGTAAGAATATTGGTGTTAAGGTTTGTGATTCCCTATGCAAGCATGAAAGTCAATAGTTATGCAATGAAATTACATCCTACTTATGGTGCATTATTCGGTGTTAGTTATGCTCAATGCCCGTTTATGTAAATTTTCATTTCTTGGTTGGTTGCTTCTCAATCTATTTGCTAGCCTCTACTTGTACTAAGTAGAAATACTACTTGTGCATCCAAAATCCTTAAACCCAGTTTTGCCTTATGAGTCCACCGTACCTACCTATATGTGGTGTTTTTGTGCCGTTCTAAGCAAATTTGTATGTGCCATCTCTAATTTTCAAAATAAAATTCCTTTTTGTGTGCTCGTACCGCTCATGAAACGGTAGGGGGTATCCAATATTTTTCCATGCTAGATGTGTTATTCTCAAGATGAGTGTTTATTCACTTGTCATTGCACGAGAGTACGGCGGTAATAGGGATGCCCAGTCCCGAAATGAAAAAGAAAAAAAATACTTTATGTTGTCAAATAATAAATTCCTTGGAAAGTGTTGGTATGGAAGGCAACCATGGATACGGCTAGCCATGGATTGTGAAAGAATGGTGGAAAAAAGGAATAAACTTTACTTTATGTTTGGGAACCGCCTATGATGTATCTAGCATTGAAAGTATTGAGAACTACTTTGTCGTTTTCGTTGACAGGAAAGGCATGCCACCCAAAAAATATTTTCTCTCTCAATTTAAACCTTGAGCTCTGGCACCTCTACAAATCCCTACTTCCCTCTGCGAAGGGCCTATCTATTTACTTTATGCAATTTTTATTTTTATTTGAGTCTCGATCTTCTCTTATAAAGCACCAACTAGGGGGCACTATGATCATACTTGTGCATTGGGTGTAGTTAATATTTGAGTGTGTTTCATGAATGGACCAATGATTGAGCATGATGGGCTAGAGATAACTTTCTTTAGTGTTGATATTTTGAAAGACATGGTTGCTTGTTAGCATGCTTGAGTATTAAAGTCTTTATGTCAAAACTAGACTATTGCTTTGAACCATCTAAAAGTCCAAATGTCCATGCTACAAAAGAAAAGAATATGTGATGAACATGTTAGGCAGCATTCCACATCAAAAATTCTGTTTTTATCATTTACCTACTCGAGGATGAGTAGAAATTAAGCTTGGGGATGCTGGTACGTCTCCAACGTATCTATAATTTTTGCTTGTTCCATGCTGTTATATTATCATTCTTGGATGTTTTACAATCATTTTATAGCAACTTTATATCATTTTTTGGGACTAACCTATTGACATAGTGCCAAGTGTCAGTTGCTGTTTTTTGCTTGTTTTTTACTTCGCAGAATATCAGTACCAAATGAAGCCCAAATACCGTGAAACTTTTTGGAGATTTCTTTTGGGCCAGAAGACAACCGGGGGACCAAAGAAGCACCTGGAAGGAGGGCCGAGGAGGCCACGATACACCAGGGCGCGCCAAAGGCCCCTGGCGCGGCCTGGTGGGTGGTGCCCTCCTTGGGACACCTCTCCACCGCCTCTCAACTCTATAAATACCCAAATATTCCAGAAACGCTAAGAGAGCCGATGAAAAACACATCCAGCCGCCGCAAGTTCCAGAATCGGAGGATCCAATCTAACACCATCACGGAGGGGTTCATCATCCTCATTGGTGCCTCTCCGATGATGCGTGAGTAGTCGACCATAGACCTACGGGTCCGTAGGCAGTAGCTAGATGGCTTCCTATATCTCTTTTGATTCTCAATACAATGGTATCTTGGAGATCTATTTGATGTAATGACTTTTTGCGGCGTGTTTGTTGGGATCCGATGAATTTTGAGTTCATGATCAGTTTCTATCCATGAATATTATTTGAGTCTTATTTGATCTCTTATATGCATGATTACTTATAGCCTCATATTTCTTCTTCGAATCTTTGGTTTAGTTAGGCCAACTAGATTGATTTTTCTTGCCATGGGAAGAGGTGCTTTGTGATGGGTTCGATCTTGCGTTGTCCTCTCCCAGTGACAGAAGGGGCAGCGAGGCACGCATGTATCGTTGCTATTAAGGATAACAAGATGGGTTCTATTCCTACATGAATAGATCTTGTCTACATCATGTCACCGTTCTTATTGCATTACTCCGTTTTTCCATGAACTTAATACACTAGATGCATGTTGGATAGCGGTCGATGTGTGGAGTAATAGTAGTAGATGCAGAATCGTTTTGGTCTACTAATCTTGGACGTGATGCCTATATAACGATCATCGCCTTGGATATCGTCATGATTATTTGATCTTCTATTAATTGCCCAACAATAATTTGTTCACCCACCGTGTGCTATACTCATGAGAGAAGCCACTAGTGAATCCTACGGCCCCCGAGTCTACTTTTCCAACATATTGCTTTCCGATCTATCTTTTTGCCGTTTTTTGTTTTCAGATCTATTATTCCAAAAACCCAAAAATACCTTGCTACACTTTTTATTTGCCTCTTTTATTTTGTGTTCTTGTGAGATCTATATATCCAATCTATCACAACCTAATCTATCTTTTTACCGTGGAGAGATTGACAACCTCTCTTCCACGTCGGGTTGCAAGTATTTGTTCTTTGTGTGTAGGTGTTGTTTACATAGTGTTGCGTGATCCTCCTACTGGTTCGATACCTTGGTTTCATAAGTGAGGGAAATACTTACCGTCGCTGTGCTGCATCATCCCTTCCTATTTGGGGAAATACCGACGGAGTCTCAAGCCACGTCAGGTGTCGGCTTTATTATATTTGAACATAAAGAAGTATATACAGGATTTGTGGTGAGGGGGGCATTACAAAAAAGAGAGCCGGTGGCTTCTTGAGTATAATAAGGCCGCAGGTGAGCGATGTTCCAGGGCCGGGTTGTTTCCTCCTCAGAAGTGTATGATCCTTCTCGCAAGTCCACCAGATAGTATGACCCGTTATTAAGGTTTCTGCTGATGACAAAAGGACCCTCCCAAGGTCGGGAAAGTTTATGCATCCCTGTCTGATCTTCAATCAGACGTAGTACTAAGTCGCCTTCTTCAAAAGTGTGGCTTCGAACTCCACGGTTGTGATAGCGGCGTAGGTCTTGCTGATAAATGGCAGATCTGGATGCTGCTAAGTCATGCTTTTCTTCCAAGGCATCCAGGGAGTCTTGACGTGCTAGCTCATTGTCCGCCTCAATATAAACGGTAACCCGAGGCGAGTCATGGCGAATATTACTTGGTAGAACTGCCTCGGCTCCATACACCAGGAAGAAAGGTGTGTATCTAGTGGATCTATTTGGGGTTGTGCGAATACTCCAAAGTACTGCGGGGAGTTCTTCTACCCAACAGCCCGGAGTATGCTCAAGTGGCACCATAAGCCAGGGTTTGATCCCTCCGAGGATCTCCTGATTAGCTCGTTCGGCTTGTCCATTGGACTATGGGTGTGCAACTGCTACCAAGTGAAGCCGACTCGGCATAAGTCGCGTCTCCTTCTTCGCACTCTTGGGCTATCTTCCGGCTTCCGTCTACGGTAATCGTGCCCTTCAGTCCAGGCATCTTGAGTTTGAGATAGATATAACAAGGCAGGGCCATGAAACGAGCGTAAGCCGGTCGCCCGAAGAGGGCGTGATAGGGGCTCTTTATCTTGACTACCTGAAACATCAAAGTCTCGCATCTGTAATTATATTCATTACCGAAGGCCACATCGAGTTTGATCTGCCCGATCAGATAATCCGACTTTCCAGGAACAGTCCTGTGAAACACCGTCGTTGAGGGAAGCAGCGTGCTCTCAGGCAGGTTCATCCGGCGGAAAGTTTCGTAGTATAGAATGTTTATGCTACTGCCTCCATCCATAAGGACTTTGGACAGAATGTAAAAGCTGACTTGAGGTGCCACCACCAAAGCTAACCCGCCAGGGTTGTCAACCCAGGGGGATGGTCCTACCTGCTCCAGGTAATCGGGTGTTCTGACGAGTTGAGATACCTGGGCAACGCCGGCTCTGCCATGTTGACAGCCCTCCTATTGACCTTGTTGTCTCGTTTGCAAGTACTGGTGGTGAAGACATGATACTGGCCATGACTCAGCTGCTCAGGTTTGCTTTCGAAAGCCTGGTTACCATGCTGCCGCCAAAATTCAGCCCCTGAACCGCCCCATGGCAGGCCTGATCCGCCTGATGCTCCAGCCGCGGACGAGGTTCGGGCCGCCGTGATCCCTGTTGCAGAAACAGCAACTGGACGAGGCGACTCACGGATCATACCTTGGATCTGGGTCTCATGACGCCGGCCGGGTAGAGGCCGGCCGGGTTGGGCGCGCCGAGCCGGCTCGACAAGGTTGGTGCAGATGTCCGACTCGGGCACCGATGCGCCGGTCTGGCCGATGAAGATGTGGATCTTGCCGAAGGGGACCCGAGGCCCGTAATCAATTGAGTCGGACTCGGGGCCCCAGCCTGAATCGTCGATGTAGATCTTCCCCCTACGACTCTTGGTCATGCGACCCGCCACATAGCTCTCGAAGCCCGGAAGGGCTCCCTTTGAGAACTCAACTCCACCGGGAGAGAGCCCCACGGTGGGCGCCAACTGTCGTCGTTTTGTCACGGCAGATGTCCTTCTGCAAGCACTTAGGTGTGAGGCCATCGCCGCTAGGTGGCGACTCAAAGGGGTTAAACGGGAACGGGAGGCGACTTTACCCAGGTTTGGCCCCTCCGATGGAGGTAATAGCCTACGTCCTGCTTTTGTGTCTATATTGATGATGATCTCAATTACAAGGGTGCGGAATCGCTAACCTAGCTTTCGAGGGTGTCTAAATTAAGTCTTTCTGTCCTAGGGGCTCACCTTTATATACATGTCGAGACCCTAGGGTTTACAATAGAGTCCGAGCCATATTACCACTCGTGACCAATCATGTCTCTAACACGCCTTGCCTCTCAAGCAAGGAATCTTCTGGCGTCTTCTGCTCTGTGGGCCTTGAGTCGCCGTCTCCACGCGCTTGGGCCGCCCGGTGGCTTACTTAGTAACCGCCTTGTTTGCCTTATCTTCACGACGCGGCCCATCTCGAATATAATGCCAGAGACGCCATTACACTGACCCGACCCTGTAAGGCGGGTCATACCGTGGGGTTATATCCCCGACATGTGTCGACCTTGCGGGTTCGAGAATCATGTACACATGACCGAGACACCTCTCTGGCCAATAACCAATAGCGAGACCTGGATGTCCATAGTGGATCCTACATATTCCACAAAGATGTTTATCGGTCGAACCATGATGTTACGGATTCAATCAATCTCGTATGCGGTTCCCTTTGTCCATTGGTATATTACTTGCCCGAGATTCGATCGTCGGTATCTTCATACCTAGTTCAATCTTGTTACCGGCAAGTCTCTTTACTCGTTCCGTAATACAAGATCCCGTGACTAACTCCTTAGTCACATTGCTTGCAAGCTTCTTGTGATGTTGTATTACCGAGAGGACCCAAAGATACCTCTCCGTCAAACGGAGTGACAAATCCCAGTCTCGATCCATGCCAACCCAATAGACACCCCCGGAGATACCTATAGAGCACCTTTATGATCACCCAGTTACGAAGTGACGTTTGATGCACACAAGGCATTCCTTCGGTGTCAGGGAGTTGCATGATCTCATGGTCATAGGAACAGATACTTGACATGAAGAAAGCAGTAGCAGTAAACTTAGCGATACGATCGAATGCTATGCTTACGGTTGGGTCATGTCCATCACATCATTATCCTAATGATGTGACCCCGTTATCAAATGACAACTCATGCCTATGGTTAGGAAACCTTAACCATCTTTGATCAACGAGCTAGTCTAGTAGAGGCTCACTAGGGACACGGTGTTGTCTATGTATCCACACATGTATCTGAGTTTCCGATCAATACAATTCTAGCATGGATAATAAACGATTATCATGAACAAGGAAATATGATAATAAACAATTTATTATTGCCTCCAGGGCATATTTCCAACAGTCTCCCACTTTCACTAGAGTCAATAATCTAGTTCACATCGCCATGTGATTCACACCCAATGAGTTCTGGGGTTTAATCATGTTTTCCTTGTGAGAGAGGTTTTAGTCAACGGGTCTGCAACATTCAGATCCGTGTGTACTTTGCAAATCTATATGTCATACTGTAGATGCTACTACCGCGCTCCACTTGGAACTATTCCAAATGACTGCTCCACTATACGTATCCGGTTTTCTACTCAGAGTCATCTGGATTGGTGTCAAAGCTTGCATCGACGTAACCCTTTACGACGAACTCTTCATCACCTCCATTATCGAGAAACATTTCCTTAGTCCTCTTTAGGTACCTAAGGAAAATTTTGACCGCTGTCCAGTGATCCACTCCTGTATCACTCTTGTACCCCCTTGCCAGACTCATGGCAAGGCACACATCACATGCGGTACACATCATGGCATACATTATAGAGCCTATGGTTGAGGCATAGGGGATGACCTTCGTCCTTTCTGTCTTCTGTCGTGGTTGAGCTTTGAATCTTACTCCACTTCACACCTTACAATACATGCAAGAACTCCTTCTTTGACTGATCCATTCTGAACTCCTTCAAACTCTTGTCAAGGTGTGTGCTCTGTGAAAGTCTTATCAAGCGTCTTGATATATCTCTATAGATTTTGATGCTCAATATGCAAGCAACTTTACCCAGGTCTTCCTTTGAAAAACTCCTTTCAAACAACCCTTTATGCTTTCCAGAAATCCTACATCATTTCCAATCAACAATATGTCATCCACATATACTTATCATCAATGCTATAGTGCTCCCACTCACTTTCTTGTAAATACAACTTTCTTCATAAAGTTTGTATAAACCCAAAAGCTTATATCACCTCATCAAAGCGTGTATTCCAACTCCGAGATGCTCGCACCAGTCCATAGAAGGATCGCTGGAGCTTGCATACCTTTTAGCATCCTTAGGATCGACAAAACCTTCCGGTTGTATCATATACAACCTTTCCCTTAAGGAAACCGTTAAGGAAATGTTGTTTTGACATCCATCTGCCAGATATCTTATTCGAAAAATGCAGCAACTGCTAACATAATACCAACAGACTTTAGCATCGCTATGGGTGAGAAAGTCACATCATAGTCAACTCCTTGAACTTGTTAGAAACCTTTTTGCGACAACTCGAGCTTTATAAATAGTGATATTTCAATCATCGTATGTGTTCTTCTTAAAGATCCATTTGTGGTCAACGGCCGGCCGTTCATCGGGTAAGTCTACCAAAGTCCATACTTGGTTTTCATACATGGATCCTATCTCGGATTTTATGGCCTCTAGCCATTTGTTGGAATCCGGGCCCACCATCGCTTCTTCATAGTTCATAGGCTCATCGTTGTCTAACAACATGATTTTCAAGACATGATTACCGCACCACTCGGGGCAGTACGTGTCCTTGTCGACCCATGAGACTCGGTAGTAACTTGATCCAAAGTTTCATGATCATCATCATTAGCTTCCTCTTCGATTGGTGTACGCATCACATGAACACTTTTCTGCGCTGCGCTACTTTCCAATTCAAGTGAAGGTTCGATAACCTTATCAAGTTCTACATTCCTCCCACTCACTTCTTTGGAGAGAACCTCCCTCTATGGAAAGGATCCATTCTTGGCAACAAAGACCTTGCCTTCGGATCTATGATAGAAGGTATACCTAATTGTTTCTCTAGGGTATCTTATGAAGATGCACTTTTCCGCTTTGGGTTCGAGCTTATCAGACATAAGTGTCGTATCCCCAAACTCTAAGAAATGACAACTTAGGTTTCTTGCTAAACCATAATTCATACGGTGTTATCTCAACGGATTTAGATGGTGCCCTATTTAAAGTGAATGTTGTTGTCTCTAATGCATAACCCCAAAACGATAGTCGCAAATCGATAACACAAATCATAGAGCGCACCATGTCCAATAGAGTACGGTTATGATGTTCGGACACACCATTACACTGTGGTGTTTTAGGTGATGTGAGTTGTGAAACAACTTCCACATTGTCTTGCATAGCAAACTCAGAACTCAGATATTCACCTCCACGATCATATCGTAGACATTTTATCTTCTTGTTACGATGATTTTCAACTTCACTCTGAAATTGTTTGAACTCTTCAAATGTTCCAGACTTGTATTTCGTTAAGTAAGTATCCGAATATCTACTCAAGTCATCCGTGAAGGTAAGAAAATAACGATGTCCACCGCGCGCTTCAACACTCATTGGACCGCATACATCAGCATGTATTATTTCCAATAAGTCACTTGCTCGCTCCATCGTGTCGGAAAACGGGGTCTTAGTCATCTTGCCCATGAGGCATGGTTCGCATGTCTCAAGCGATTCAAAATTGAGTCAGTCCAAAGATCCATCAGCATGGAGTTTCTTCATGTGCTTTACACCAATATGACCTAAGCAGCAGTGCCACAGGTATGTGGTACTATCATTATTAACTTTGCAACTTTTGGCATCAATATTATGAAAATGTGTATCACTACGATCGAGATTCAATAAACCATTCACATTGGGTGCATGACCATAGAGGTATTATTCATGTAAACAGAAGAACCATTATTCTCTGACTTAAAATGAATAACCGTATTGCAACAAACACGATCTAATCATGTTCATGCTCAACGCGGTCACCAAATAACATTTATTTAGGTTCAACACTAATCCCAAAGGTAGAGGGAGCGTGCGATGGTGATCACATCAACCTTGGAAACACTTCCAACACACATCGTCACCTCGCCCTGAGTTAGTGTCCGTTTATTCTGCAGCTTTTGTTTCGAGTCACCAATATTAGCAACTGAACTGGTATCTACTACCCAGGCGCTACTATGAGTACTAGTAAGGTACACATCAATAACATGTATATCAAATATACTTTTGTTGATGTTGCCAGCCTTCTTATCTGCCAAGTACTTGGGGCAGTTCCGCTTCCAGTGACCGTTCCCCTCACATTAGAATCACTCAGTCTCGGGTTTGGGTTCACCTTGGGTTTCTTCACTGGAGCGACAACTGGCTTGCCATTCTTGAAGTTTCCCTTCTTCCCTTGCCCTTCTTGAAACTAGTGGTCTTATTAACCATCAATGGTTGATGCTCCTTCTTGATTTCTACCTCTACGGCGTAAAACATCGCGAATAGCTCAGGGATCATCTTCTCCATCCCTTGCATGTTTATAGTTCATCACGAAGCTCTAGTAGCTTGGTGGAAGTGAGTTGGAGAACTCTGTCAACCACTATCTTATCTAGAACATTAACTCCCACTTGATTCAAGCGATTGTAGCACCAAGACATTCTGAGCACGTGCTCACCGATTGAGCTATTCTCCTCCATCTTGCAGTAAAAGAACTTGTCGGATGTCTCATACCTCTCAACACGGGCATGAGCCTGAAATTCCAATTTCAGCTCTTGGAACATCTCATATCCTCCGTGGCGTTCAAAACGTCTTTGGAGCCCTGATTCTAAGTCATAAAGCATGATGCACTGAACTATCAAGTAGTCATCAGAACGTATCTGCCAGATGTTCACAACATCCACAGACGACGCTTGAGGGGGTGGCGCATCGAGCGGTGCATCAAGGACATAAGCCTTCTGCACAACAATGAGGACAATCCTCAGATCACGGACCCAGTCCGCATAATTGCTACCATCATCTTTCAACTTACTTTTCTCTAGGAACGTATCAAAATATAGGGGAGCTACATCGCGAGCTATTGGTCTACAACATAATTTGCAAAGACAACTTTAGACTATATTCATGATAATGAGTTCAATTAATCATATTACTAAAGAACTCCCACTCAAATCAATATCCCTTAGGTTGTCTAAGTGTGACATGATCCAAATCCACCAACCCAAGCTCGATCATCACGTGAGATGAGTTGGTTTCAATGGTGAACATCTCCATGTTGATCATATCTACTATATGACTCATGTTCGACCTTTAGGTCTCCTGTGTTCCGATGCCATGTTTGTACATGCTAGGCTCATCAAGTTTAACCCAAGTATTCCGCATGTGTAAAATTGGCTTACACCCATTGTATGCGAACGAAGAGTCTATCACACCCGATCATCATGAGGTGCTTCGAAACGAGGAACTTTCGCAATGGTGCATACTTGGGGAGAACACAGTTTTATCTTGAAATTTAGTGAAGGATCATCTTATAATGCTATCGTCGTCCTAAGCAAAATAAGATGCATAAAGGGATAAACATCACATGCAAATCATATAAGTGACATGATATGGCCATCATCATCTTGTGCTTTTGATCTCCATCTCCAAAGCACCGGCATGATCTCCATCATCACCAGCATGACACCATGATCTCCATCGTCGCGTCGTCATGTGGTTGTCGCGCCAACTATTGCTACCTCATAGCGATAAAGTAAAGCATATGGTATAAAATAAATTAAAGACAACCCTATGGCTCCTGTCGGTTGCCGTACTCATCGACATGCAAGTCATGATAACTATTACAAAACATGATCATCTCATACATCACATATATCAAATCACGTCATGGCCATATCACATCACAGCATGCCCTGCAAAAACAAGTTAGACGTCCTCTACTTTGTTGTTGCAAGTTTTACGTGGCTGCTATGGGCAACTAGCAAGAACCGTTCTTACCTATGCAAAGCCTCAACGGTGATATTCAAGTTGCTTTTTAATATTCTACAAGGACCGCCTCTGTCAAATCCGATTCGACTAAAGTGGGAGAGACAGACACCCGCCAGCCACCTTTATGCAAACAAGTTGCATGTCAGTCGGTGGAACCGGTATCTTGTGCGAGGACAAGTAAGGTTGGTCCGAGCCGCTTCATCCCACAATACCGCTGAATCAAAATAAGACTAAGGAGGTAAGAAATCTGAGCATCAACGCCCACAAATTCTTCGTGTTCTACTCGTGCATATCATCTACGCATTGACCTAGCTCATGATGCCACTGTTAGGGAACGTTGCATGGGGAAAAAAATCCTACACACACGCAAGATCTATCCATGGAGATGTATAGCTACGAGAGGGGGAGTGTATCTGCATACCCTTGTAGATCGCTAATCCGAAGCACATATAACGTGATGTAGTCGTACTCTTCACGATCCAATCGCGATCCATACCGATCCAGCGCCGAACGTACGACACCTCCGCGTTCAGCACACGTGTGGCTCAATGACGTCCCCGCCTCCTCGATCCAGCGAGCGAGGGCAGAGTAGTAGATGGGATCTCGACCAGCACGACGGCATGGTGGAGATGGTGGTGGGGTAGTCCCAGCAGAGCTTCGCCAAGCGCCTCCGGAACTACGAACGAGGAAGAACGAGAGAGAGGGGAGGCCGCAGGGCATGGGGACTGTTGTGTCCAGCCCTTGCGCCTCCTCCACACTATATATAGGGGTGTTCGAGGGCTGGGGCCCAGCCCTAGCCCCTCCTCCAAGGAGGGGAGGCGTCCAAAGGGGGAGGAGTGCCCTCCAAGCCAAGTGGAGGGCCCTCTTCCTTAGGGTTTTCCTCCCCTAGGCGCATGTGCCTTAGGGGCTGGTGCGCCTGGACCAATAAGGCTAGGGCGCCCCCCTTACAGCCCATGCATGCCCTAGGTGCTGGAGGGACCCTTCCGGACTCCTCTGGAACCCTCTGAAACCCTTCGAAACCTTCCGAAAGCTTCCCGATACAATGCCGGTAAAACCCGAAACATTTTCGGTAGCCAAAATATGACTTCCCATATATAAACCTTTACATTCGAACCATTCCGGAGCTCATCGTGATGTCCGGGATCTCATCCGGGATCCTTAGAACATTCAGTTACCAACGTACATATACCAATACTACTCTAGCGTCACCCGAACGTTAAGCGTGCGGACCCTGTGGGTTCGATAACCATGTAGAGATGACCGAGACACCTCTCTGGCCAATAACCAATAGCAGGACCTGGATGCCCATAGTGGCTCCTACATATTCCACAAAGATTTTTATCGATCGAACCACGATGTCAAGGATACAATCAATCCTGTATGCAGTTCCCTTTGTCCATGGTATGTTACTTGCCCGAGATTCAATCGTCGGTATCTCCATACCTAGTTCAATATCGTTACCGGCAAGTCTCTTTACTCGTTCCGTAATACAAGATCACGTGACTAACTCCTTATTCACATTGCTTGCAAGCTTCTTGTGATGTTGTATTACCGAGAAGGCCCAGAGATACCTCTCCGTCAAACGGAGTGACAAATCCCAGTCTCGATCCATGCCAACCCAATAGACATCCTCGGAGATACCTATAGAGCACCTTCATGATCACCCAGTTACGAAGTGACGTTTGATGCACACAAGGCATTCCTCCGGTGTCAGGGAGTTGCATGATCTCATGGTCTTAGGAACAGATACTTGACATGAAGAAAGCAGTAGCAATAAACTTAGTGATACGATCAAATGCTATGCTTAAGGTTGGGTCATGTCCATCACATCATTCTCCTAATGATGTGACCCCATTATCAAGTGACAACTCATGCCTATGGTTAGGAAACCTTAACCATCTTTGATCAACGAGCTAGTCCAGTAGAGGCTCACTAGGGACACGGTGTTGTCTATGTATCCACACATGCATCTGAGTTTCCGCTCAATACAATTCTAGTATGGATAATAAACGATTATCATGAACAAGGAAATATGATAATAAATAATTTATTATTGCCTCTGGGTCATATTTCCAACAGTCTCCCACTTGCACTAGAGTCAATAATCTAGTTCACATCACCATGTGATTCACACCCAATGAGTTCTGGGGTTTAATCATGTTTTTCTTGTGATAGAGGTTTTAGTCAACGGGTCTGCAACATTCAGATCCGTGTGTACTTTGCAAATCTATATGTCATACTATAGATGCTACTACCGCGCTCCACTTGGAACTATTCCAAATGACTGCTCCACTATACGTATCCGATTTTCTACTTAGAGTCATCCGGATTGCTGTCAAAGCTTGCATCGACGTAACGCTTTACGACGAACTCTTTATCACCTTCATTACCGAGAAATATTTCCTTAGTCCTCTTTAGGTACCTAAGGATAATTTTGACCGCTGTCCAGTCATCCACTCCTGGATCACTCTTGTACCCCCTTGCCAGACTCATGGCAAGGCACACATCACATGCAGTACACATCATGGCATACAGTATAGAGCCTATGGTTGAGGCATAGGGGACGACCTTCGTCCTTTCTGTCTTCTGCCGTGGTCGAGCTTTGAATCTTACTCCACTTCACACCTTACAATACATGCAAGAACTCCTTCTTTGACTGATCCATTTTGAACTCCTTCAAAATCTTTTCAAGGTGTGTGCTCTGTGAAAGTCTTATCAAGCGTCTTGATATATCTCTATAGATTTTGATGCTCAATATGCAAGCAACTTTACCCAGGTCTTCCTTTGAAAAACTCCTTTCAAACAACCCTTTATGCTTTCCAGAAATCCTACATCATTTCCAATCAACAATATGTCATCCACATATACATATCATCAATGCTATAGTGCTCCCACTCACTTTCTTGTAAATACAACTTTCTTCATAAAGTTTGTATAAACCCAAAAGCTTATATCACCTCATCAAAGCGTGTATTCCAACTCCGAGATGCTCGCACCAGTCCATAGAAGGATCGCTGGAGCTTGCATACCTTTTAGCATCCTTAGGATCGACAAAACCTTCCGGTTGTATCATATGCAACCTTTCCCTTAAGGAAACCGTTAAGCAAATGCTATTTTGACATCCATCTGCCAGATTTCTTATTCGAAAAATGTAGCAACTGCTAACATAATCCCAACAGACTTTAGCATCGCTATGGGTGAGAAAGTCACATCGTAGTCAAGTCCTTGAACTTGTCTGAAACCTTTTTGCGACAAGTCGAGCTTTATAAATAGTGACGTTACTATCATCGTTTGTGCTCTTCTTAAAGATCCATTTGTACTCAACGGCCTGCCGGTCATCGGGCAGGTCTTCCAAAGTCCATACTTGGTTTTCATACATGGATCCTATCTCGGATTTTATGGCCTCTAGCCATTTGTCGGAATCCGGGCCCACCATCGCTTCTTCTTAGTTCATAGGCTCATCGTTGTTTACAACATGATTTTCAAGACAGGATTACCGCACCACTCTGGGCAGTACGTGTCCTTGTCGACCTACGAGACTCAGTAGTAACTTGATCCAAAGTTTCATGATCATCATCATTAGCTTCCTCTTTGATTGGTGTACGCATCACATGAACACTTTTCTGCGCTGCGCTACTTTCCAATTCAAGTGAAGGTTCGATAACCTTATCAAGTTCTACTTTCCTCCCACTCACTTATTTCGATAGAACCTCCTTCTATGGAAAGGATCCATTCTTGGCAACAAAGACCTTGCCTTCGGATCTATGATAGAAGGTATACCCAATTGTTGTTCTAGGGTATCTTATGAAGAATTGAAGATGCACTTTTCCGCTTTGGGTTCGAGCTTATCAGACATAAGTGTTGTATTCCCAAACTCTAAGAAATGACAACTTAGGTTTCTTGCTAAACCATAATTCATACGGTGTTATCTCAAAGGATTTAGATGGTGCCCTATTTAAAGTGAATGTTGTTGTCTCTAATGCATAACCCCAAAATGATAGTGGCAAATCGATAACAGAAAACATAGAGCGCACCATGTCCAATAGAGTACGATTATGATGTTCGGACACACCATTACACTGTGGTGTTTTAGGTGACGTGAGTTGTGAAACAACTTCCACATTGTCTTGCATAGCAAACTTAGAACTCAGATATTCACCTCCACGATCATATCGTAGACATTTTATCTTCTTGTTACGATGATTTTCAACTTCACTCTGAAATTGTTTGAACTCTTCAAATGTTTCGGACTTGTATTTCGTTAAGTAAATATCCCAATATCTACTCAAGTCATCCGTGAAGGTAAGAAAATAACGATGTCCACCGCGCGCTTCAACACTCATTGGACTGCATACATCAGCATGTATTATTTCCAATAAGTCACTTGCCCGCTCCATCGTGCCGGAAAATGGGGTCTTAGTCATCTTGCCCATGAGGCATGGTTCGCATGTCTCAAGCGATTCGAAATCGAGTCAGTCCAAAGATCCATCAGCATGGAGTTTCTTCATGTGCTTTACACCAATATGACCTGAGCAGAAGTGCCACAGGTATGTGGTACTATCATTATTAACTTTGCATTTTTTGGCATCAATATTATGAATATGTGTATCACTGCGATCGAGATTTAATAAACCATTCACATTGGGTGCATGACCATAGAAGGTATTATTGATGTAAACAGAAGAACCATTATTCTCTGACTTAAAATGAATAACCGTATTGCAACAAACACGATCTAATCATGTTCATGCTCAACGCAGTCACCAAATAACATTTATTTAGATTCAACACTAATCCCGAAGGTAGAGGGAGCGTGCGATGGTTGTCACATCAACCTTGGAAATATTTCCAACACACATCGTCACCTCGCCCTTAGTTTTATCTCTGTTTATTCGGCAGCTTTTGTTTCGAGTCACCGATATTAGCAACTGAACCGGTATTTAATACCCACGCACTACTACGAGTACTAGTAAGGTACACATTAATAACATGTATATCAAATATACTTTTGTTGACGTTGCCAGCCTTCTTATCTGCCAAGTACTTGGGGCAGTTACGCTTCCAGTGACCGTTCCCCTCACAATAGAAGCACTCAGTCTCGGATTTGGGTTCAACTTTGGGTTTCTTCATTGGAGCGACAAATGGCTTGCCATTCTTGAAGTTTTCCTTCTTCCCTTGCCCTTTTTGAAACTAGTGGTCTTATTAACTATCAACACTTGATGCTCCTTGATTTCTACCTCCGCGGCGTAAAACATTAATACGTCTTCAACGTATCTATAATTTTCTATACAAAATGTGAACAGTTTCATAAAGTAGATGAACATTTCTATAAATGCTTGAACACTTTTATAATTACATAAATAATTTTTGAACCCGTGAATACTTTTCTATTTTCTTATGGTTTTTAAAAATTGGTGATCTTTTTGAATCATACATATATTTTACAATAAGTGAACACCTTTTGAACAACATGAGTTTATTTTAAATTGGGCAAACATGTTCGGGACCATTTCATAATATATAAAAAGGGGAAAACAAAATAAGAAAAGTAGAAGCAAAAACAAAAACGAAAAAAAAGATATACGCTGCTGCCCCCGGCCCATATACGCGGGAGTTTTGCTTAAATGGAACGGCAGAAAAAACTCCCGCACTATTTTCTGCTACCGCGCGCGCTCCAAACCGCACCCCGCCGATCCGCGCTTCCTGTGATCAACCAATAGCAGCGGACCTCTCCCCATCCAACGGCTCAAGCCATCGCTCGCACACCTCCCGCGGATCCCTCCCGAATCCGACGCCTCACGCATCCCCGCCTCCCTCCCAGCAGCTAGCAAACGCTATATAATCCCCTCCAGCAGTCTCCCACCAATCCAAACCAATTCCGCTCCATCCCTCCGAGCGAAAATCCCCAATTCCCCGTCGTGAGACACACACAGCAAAGCAGAGCCGGAGAAGATGTCCGGGCGCGGCAAGGGCGGCAAGGGGCTGGGCAAAGGCGGGGCGAAGCGGCACAGGAAGGTGCTGCGGGACAACATCCAGGGGATCACCAAGCCGGCCATCCGGCGGCTGGCGCGGAGGGGCGGCGTGAAGCGCATCTCCGGGCTCATCTACGAGGAGACCCGCGGCGTGCTCAAGATCTTCCTCGAGAACGTCATCCGCGACGCCGTCACCTACACCGAGCACGCGCGCCGCAAGACCGTCACCGCCATGGACGTCGTGTACGCGCTCAAGCGCCAGGGCCGCACCCTGTACGGCTTCGGCGGCTAGGGGGATAGATAGGCTTCGGTGTATCTGTTAGGTCGCCGCTTCTGCGAGTGCTTGTGCCTGTGGTTTAATTTAATGCTTGTTATGAGGAGATGTTACTCCAGGATTTGTTTCTCTGCTCGATATCATCAGTCCAGTCATGACTTCTGATTTGCCATCGATTGAGTTTGTGATTTTCTTTCCATTCGGTCCTGCGAAGAAAAACTAGGCATATCGTCATCTTGGATCTCACTACTATTCGCGTTTTTGCACCTGTAGATTGTAATATGAAACTCTGGATCTGAATTGCAGTGTGATTTGTTCGTGGGTATGCTCATAGCTGCTACTGAAAATGTCCACTGACGCTACGAAATCATTTACTCTAGGCAACATCTCTGAGACATAACTTCATACTGCAAGCTCAGGTGGTGGCATGAAAAGTTATTTTATCCAAAGTGTTGCAATAAAATAAAAAAAACAATTCCATAAAAAAAGGATTTTTTTGGTTAACGCGGCCGGCATACAGAACTTGACCTGTTCTGGCACAGTATTTCTTCTCCTTGTTTTGCTAATTTTGTAAATCTAAGCAACGTGAGATTTGCACACTACTGACTACTTAGTCAAGAAATAACAGTATTTTGGTATTTCAGCATTAACAACTTCAGTTTACTATTTAGGTTATATATAAAGTTATTTCAGGATGGGAACTGTGGGAGAATACAAGACTATTATAGTGAAGTTTTAACAAAAATCATACCACGAGAACTAATATAACTTCTATGCCACGGAAATATAATTGGATTAGCCTTCAAAAGGGGATTTTCAATGGTACAACCTTTAGATTAAAATGTATCATTAGTCCCTGAACTTGCCCCGAATGCCCTCTTTAGACCATAAACTCGGAATGACAAAATCGGTCCCCTAAACTTGTTGATGTGGTTCATTTTTGTCCAGAAGCTCACTTTGTCCTCAAAATCCCACCATGTCGACTCCGAGTTATGCGAGTGCACGTGCTGCGACTGTGAGGGAGGTGAAGAGGCGCAAGTTCAAAAACTTCGGGACTTCATTTTTTCTGAAAGTTTTGATTTCTTAATTGTTTTTTTAGAAAGTTTGAAGCCTCGAAAGATGGAGATGAATTTCTCAAAAGTTGGAAACACATATATTTGAAAGTTGCCATCCTTTTTTGCAAAAACTGAAAAGCCAGTCAAACGTTTAACTTTTTAAAGAATTGAAAGTTCCACCCGGTCCGAATTGACCACTTGGGAGTTAAGTGGTGAGCGCTTGCCGCTTTAGCACCACCCAATGATAGGAGTATTGGTGGTGACGGGGCGATGGGGCCAAGACAATGAAACGTTTTCGAGTTGTAGGTGATTGCTTATCCATAATTATTTTGCATCGAATTAGGGAGATTTATTAATTAAATAACATTCGATTAGAATCTGCCCGAAGGGAACTCACAAGCAACTCTAGACTTTGATCAAGCCAGCTCTGTGTCACATCCAATGTACAAGCGAGCTGGACACATTGACGAGGAGGCACATTGATAGTTCTCCCAACATGAGTAACACAACTGAGGCAAAATTAGGCACTATCTCCTCCAATTCTTTCAAGATAGGCGTTCCAACCGAGCGAGAATTGTCGCATGAATTCCAAAGGTTGACTAAATCCAGACAGTCGACCTCTATGATCACATGTGAGTAGCCTCTGAGTTGTGTGATGATCACCCCTCCCCAAAAGCAATACATTTAGAAATAAACGGATCCGAGACTCTCAACAAGGGTTTACTCCATGGGCCAAGAAAAGCAAGATGAGACCGGGCAACACCACCCACCCCACCCATCAGTGCATCGGCATTAAGTGATTCACGGATGTTAATGGTGATCTAACCAGGATAAGGTGGCCTCTAGCATTGGTTCACCATATTCTTCTCCCTGCTTGCCGAGAGTTCCAACAACGCCAAAGTTTCATGCACCCATTTCATCGCATGTACAAGTTCATACCCATCTTCGTCATTGGTCCATTGATTGCGCGAGGACCAAGTGAGTGCATAATACTGATAATATTGCATCTATCAACATAAGTGAACATGTGATCAAGCAAGACATCCCCTTCACCAAGAATCTAGATGTAGTCTCGACAAAAGCAAATCAAACTGGCCTCTCGCTGCCATCCAAAAACTTTTTGCGTGAGTGCAACTAATCAAAGCGTGCATCAAGTTCTTGTCCAGGCCTGTCACACATCACATAGGCCAAGTCGTTTAATATGCTTGTACTTTAGAGTAACCGACTCTGGATGAATATCTAGAGCACCCTCCACGCAAACACCCAAACTTTAGGTACAACACGAAGCTTCCAAACCGCAGTCCTCCGATGTTTATTTGTTATGTTTCCGCGATCGCCCCTTCCTCCAGAGAACCATGATCTTTGTGAGTCACTAGAGAACGATACGCCGACTTTATAGTGTAACTACCGGATTTTTCCAAAGCCCATGCTAATGAGCCTTCACAACCAGCTGGATTGAGGGGGGTATTAAGAATAGCTTCCGCGCCTGGGTTGAAAAAGTTTTCACGAAAACCACCATGTTCTAGTTTCCTGTGTAGTCATTAATGAGGCACGAAACATTGTTAAGTGGGGCGACACCCATACACCCCATTGGCTCCAATGTAGCAGTGTTCATAATCCAAGGATCTATCCATGTCGAGATCGTTGTACCATCACTAACCTGATGGATTAGACCAGTCTCCATTGCCTTCTTTTCAGCCATGATGGTCGTCCAAGTTGCCGATGCATGCGCTGGAGCTGTGGCATGAAGAACATCCGAGTGGGGAGAAATATTTGCCCTACAACACTCTAACACAAAGGGACTCAGGAGTAATCAACAAGTGCCAACCATGCTTACCGAGCATTGCTAAGTTAAAACGATGGAAGTTCCTGAATCCCATCCCGCCCTTGATTTTTGGTTCAACAAGCTTCTCCCAAGATAACCAATGTAGGGATCTTTTATTCAAAGAGTTTCCCCAAAAGTATATTTCCATGCATGACGTTAAACCTTTGGATACCTTCTTAGTTAATAAGAAACAACTCATACCGTAAATTGGGATGGCGTGAATAATTGTTTTCATAAGATCCTCTCTAGCCTCACATGCTAGATTCCTCTCTGACCATCCCTGCATTTTGCTTCGACTTCTCTAATTTATGTGATGAAAATTATCACTAGTAATTCCGCCAACCGCTGTCAGAAGTCCTAGATAGCGTTCTAAAAATGCTTCAACCGAAATACCAAGTGTATCTTTCAAGGACTCCTGGAGAGGTTGCAAATTATTTCCACCGAAAAAGATGGAGCTCTTCTCCTGGTTCACTACCTGCCCTTAACACTTAGCATAGATCTGGATAATCTCATTGAGTTTGTCTGCACTTTGTGCCTTAGTAGCGAGAAAAATCAACATGTCATCAACAAACAACAAACGATTGACCCAAGGTGCATGGAAATTCACCCATATGCCTCTATTCAATATGTGCTCTACCAAAATGATTCATTAATGAACTAAGGCCTTGAGCACAAATAAGGAATATATATATGGTGACATGGGGTCCCCCTTTCGGAGTTCTCTGGATGGAGTAAAATATGGTAGGAGATCACCGTTCACCTCTATAGTGAACCTCACCGATGTCATACACTTCATCACCAATCTGGTAAAATGATCATTGAAGCCTAACTTGTACATGATATATTCAAGATAATGCCACTCAACCTCATCATAGGCTTTGATCATATCCAATTTAATGGCACAACAAGAATTTTCGCCTTTCTTCCGCCTCTTGGTAGCATGAACACTCCCATAGGCTACAAGCACATTGTCCATGATTAAACGACCCGAATGGCCCTTTGTTCTTCCCCTATAACCCTATCAAGAATAACTCAAACCCAGTTAGCCATAGTATTGACAACAATTTTATATAAAATAGGGCATATAGCTCTAGGTCAATACTGAGAATTTTTTGTGGATGCCGTACCTTGGGGATAAATGTAATTGCCATGCCATTTAGACCCAAAGGTTGTTCTCCTCTAGTTAAAAACTTAAGGACAACTTGAGTGACACCATCACCCAGAAAATCCCTCTGCTGCTAGTAAAAACTGACGGAAAACCCTTCAAATCCCGGAGCCTTCAATAATGCCATATCAAATAATGTCCATTTAATCTCCTCGACTATGTAATATTTCTCGAGCAATTTGTTCATCGCCTCTGTAACCCTAGGAACAACAAATCCCATCAACTCATTCGTCGGTTTGTACCCTTGGGACTAGTACAACGATTGGTAGAAGATGTTGATTTACTCTTTGACCTCTTCTGGTTCCACACAAGTCTGCCCAACCTCCCTTTCCCGTGAGTTGATGCGATTAACCCTTTTGCGTTGAGCAACTTGAGCTTGGAAATAACATGTGTTTTGATCCCCTTCATGCAGCCAAATCACTCGCGAACGTAGTTTCAACAAAACTTCCTCCTCCTGTGCCGCCTCGGGTATTTTTTTCTTCTCTGATTGCCCCCGGCCAATTGAGGACGTTTTGAGAAGATTAAGATGCTGCTGGAGTTTCCCAAGATCCCAAATTCCTTTGGACGTCTTCCATGGCATTGACAATTCCTTGCAGACCCTCCTGGCCAGTTTTCGCATGTTGCATGTCACGGGAAATATTTCCATCCTATGTGTGGGAATGCTAGACATTTTTAGCAGAAAGTTTGAGTTGTCTGCGACCATTTGTTGCTGCACTAGTCCGGACTCAAGCCAACACATAGCGGTGATCTGATTCAGCACTACCAATGTGTTTCACACTTGCAAACTCAAAGAAACTTACGAACCGAGCATTCACTATGGCTCTATCAAGTCTAGCTTAATATTTTGTTCTCCATCTTGTCTATTATGATATTATCCCATGTGAAGGGAACACCTCTCCACTGCAAAGGCACCAATCGTCAACTGCCTCCCGGAATGCCCTCACTGGACTTCTAGGTCGAGCGTTCACCTCAAACTGCTCATCAACATGAAGTATTTCATTAAAACCGCATATGCATATCCAAGCCTCATGCTTAATATAAAACAACGTTCGCATGAAACGCTAGGTGTGGTGTCCGTCCTCCACCCGAGGCTCTCCATACAAACCAGTAAAACCTCCACGTTTTATTATATTAATTAACTTATTTGTACATCTATATATGAAAAACTGAAATTTTCCAAAGTAACATCAACATCTCTAGACCAGAAAAGTCCAATGCCACCACTAACGTCGTCGCTATCGACAACAAAATAAAATAAAATCTAAAGACAACTTTAGATCTTCTACTCTCTTGCCCTTCTTGCTTCCCAACTTTGCGAAGCTCACGAACTGACCAAGGGTTCCCAAACCCTCGTGAGTCCAGCTTATTGCACTCATTTATTTGGGCATCGCTGACTTGCAAACACTACCAAAGATTTATAGGTGAATGGTGTTGACTTCTAATTCTTTGGGTCCCTCTCCACATTCCCATATTTAAGATCATCCTTGTCAAGATCAGCTCGCCATGTCGTTAGAATCATCAACTCCTTATTGGGATCATCAGCCACCTTGCGTAAGAGCTGGGAAGGGGGGGGGGGGGTGCACCACCGGACAGTACACCTGATTAAGCTGATGACCTCCCTTACATTTGTTCTAGGTGTTCCTCTTAAGCGGGGAGGCCGCCTCATTCCCTTCCTTCTGACGAGCGCTTGATGTTCGATATCCTTTCATGGTGTTGTAAGTTTCCCGCCTCTTGTAGTCGAGATATCATCAGAGCTACCTTTTTTATGATCCTCGGATGCCCCGAGACTTGAATTAAATGGTAGGTCACTGGTCTCGTCTCTCATTCCCGGTGTAGGGCAAAAAAAATTAGAGTTCCGAAGGCAGCCACAAGAGAAGCAAAAGTGTGGAACCTGTTCATATTCAATGGTGTACCAATCTCTTTTATTCCTCTTGTCCGAACCAATCAAGATCTATCGGTGTAGGGGTTTCTTTACATACGTGCTCTCAAGAACCCGCCCACTGGATCGATATGCACCAAGGTTGTGTGCTTATCAATTTGCTGCGCAATCGCCAAAGTCCATGCAACATTCCTCAGATTGTAGGGTAGACTCACCATCCTTACGCATATCTACAACCTGTCAAATCTGAGTTCCGACGACTGCATGTGTGCCTCAAAATCTTCTAAGATCACTGCATGCTTACTGATATGTCAGGGCAATCCCTCCCAGAGGCGACCGCGATCATGTTTGGCCTTGAATTCAGCGACGAACATGTTTTCTCAAAGAGGACGGAAAACCAGCCCCCCTAGGGTTTCCCCAAGCCGGACGCAAGGCATTGGAGACCGTTTGGATATGAAATAGACTCTGGTGCATAACCTTGTCCGCCAGCAACCATTGTGGTGGAGCACTAACATTGCTTCTTCCTCCGAGATGCCGAGTTTTCTGAGCGCCTCCTCCATGTGCACCCTAGCCGAGCATGGACAAGGAGTACCGTTGTTGCGTTCCGCTTCATGATCAGGGGATGCATTTCTCCTCCCGATCAGTCACCGACGCACTCCGCCGGTTGGATCCGCGGGCACCGCCAAGGTCATCGTCGACCTAATCGCCAGAGAGGTTTTTAGGGTTTTGAGGGGGAAAGGTCATTTTGTGGTGATCATCTTCCTTATCCATAATCTACCATTGTCGAAATTTAGTCGTAATCAGGGAAGTACATGTACAAGTACAAGAGACGCGTATATCAGCCAGTATACCAACATAAAGTAAAACTAGACAGGCATGCATGCGCGCGCAGATCGCCAGATTCAAACACCTCCCACAAAAGAAGCTCCGCCCGCATGCACTCCACCAACTCAGGATGCATGCATCCCGCCGTGCCCCCCTCCCCCCAATGCCAAATTGCCAATGGATACCCAACGCCAACGGGCTACGGCATGCGCGCTCGCAACCCCCCTCATCCGAAGAAGTCGTACTTGACCGGCGTGCCGGTCGGGTCGATCCACGACTGGGCGTGGATGAAGTTCCCCAGGGTGAACTTGGTGGCGTCGTCCTTGCTGATGGTCTTCTTGTACCCTTCCCAGTTGACGCGCCCCGCCGTGTCCGCGCCCGGCCCCTTGTTGCCGTACTCGGCGTAGAAGAGCGTCTTGAGCCCGAAGTCGCCGTTCCAGGGCAGGTACCCGGCCTTGTCGATGTGCGCCGGGAGGTCGGACTCCATGATGATGGTGCGCGAGCACTCGCGCCACGGGCGGCCGAGGTAGTTCTTGATGGGCGGTTTGCCGGGCGCCGTGAGCCCGGGGTCGGCGGTGATCTCGCACTTCTGGAGCACGAACCCCGTGGCCTCCCGGGCGTCGGCGCGGCCCTGCGCCGTGATGATGTTCTGCTGGTTATCCAGCGGCCGGCGGAGCGTGATGACGCAGTTCTGGAACACGGCCGCCGCGTCGCCGAAGATGAAGTCAATGGTGCCGGAGATGATGCAGTTGCGGTAGAACTGCGCCTTGGAGTGCGCGTACAGCGTGTCCTGGAACCCGTCCATCTTGCAGTTGAGGAAGATGGACTTGTCCGACAAGACCAGCAGCGCCACCGCCTGGTGCTTCTCGGCGCCCGCCGTGTTCTCGAACCCCACCCCGATCGCCATGAACCCGTCGCCTAGCGCGGCTACAGAAACGATTAGTTAGCAACGCGTACGTGTCAACAACGTCGACAACGAATTGCTATTAATGAACAAGTGGGCGCCGAGTGAAGGCCGCGTCTCTTACTGAAGGTTGCCGTCTTGAAGGTCGTGGTCCCCTCCATGAAGTTCTTTTTACCGGTGATGATCGTCTTCTTGGAACCGTCGCCGTTCAAGGTCACGTTCGGCATCTGGCTTGTGATCGTAACATACTCCGCGTACACACCCTCCTTCACTTGGATCACATATCTAGGATGCATGCACAAAACGAGTTCATACATCTAGATGAACGTCGTTGTTTTCAGACGGACATGCATGCATGTAGTATATGTACCTTCCATCATATGTCTTTGGCATGGCATTGAGCGCCTCGTTGATGGTCTTGAACTGGCCGCTGCCGTCCTTGGCCACCACCACGTTCGGCTTGACCTCGCCCTTGAACCCGCCGCCCTTGAGAACCCTCCGCTCGCTTTCGGGCACCCACTCCGGGATGCCATCCTCCCCTAGCACCGGCTCGGCTCGCCGTGGCGCCACTCCCTCCTCCTCGACGAGCAGCCGGCGTTGCGGGAGCTTGAGGCCGGCGAGGAGCGTCGCCGCCTTCTCGATGAGCGCCAGAGCGTTACTGGTCAACTCCTTCCCCTTGATGAACGACTCCTTCACCTTGTCCTTGAACTCCCCGTCGGGGAAGCCGTCGATGCACGTCTCCTGGTGCGCGATCACCGCGCTCAGCCAGATGCGCAGTTGGTACCCTTGCTTGGTGATGCTGTCCTTGGCGTCCATGCCGCTGAGCGTGCGGTTGAGCTCGTTCTTGGCGAACACGAAGAACTCCTTGCAGTCGGCGATGGCTGCCTTCACGTGGGGTTCGTCGCTCAGGATCAGGTCGGCGCGGTCGAACGCCTGCGCCAACGCTTCGCCGACCACCTTGACGGCCAAACGGACGACGCCCATGGGCGACGACTCGCTCGCGTTCGCGCACCTCGTCAGGCTCTCCTCGCACACGCCCTGGTAGTCCACCTGCTTGCACATGAGCGTGATGGTCTTCTTCACGGCCTTGAGGTCACCTCCGTCGTCGGATCCGCCGCCACCGGACTTTCCCTTTGAGGACAAGCCCTTCTTGTTGGATGACCCGGCTTTTTCTTCCTTATGCTTCCCGTTCAACATGACGGCGATGCCGCAAACAATGAGTATAATGGCGATGGTCCCTCCGGCGATCATGATGCGCTTGCGCACCTGCCGCGCCTTCTCGGCTTTGCGGCGCTCGGTGAGCGGGCCGAAGTCGCCAAACGCCGACGACATGGTCGGTCGACCTGTTTATTGCCCCCCTTATGTTTGTTGTTGCTGTTGCAACAAACCTTTTCTCCTTTATTTGCTGCTTCTTTTCCTCTCTCTCGCTCTCTGCCTTACACCGGACATGGCAGAGAGGATTGGAGAAAGGGGGCGGAGGGCATCGGGGAAGGAGGGTTTATTTGGGCACGGCTAAATTCCAGGGAAAGAAGGGCCGGGAGACGTTTGTGGAGGCTATGTTTGGGCGTTCCTAGGATCCTTGATTAGTAGTAGTAGCAGCCCCGCCATGCAACAATGGCCGCTAGCTTGCTTGCCCTAATTCACACGCGTTGTTCACCACTTATTTCCACCCATCCGGCAGCGCAGGGATCACTCGAGCGTCATCAAAATAAACCCATACATATATATGTTGCCATGTACCATGTCCAATTGACGGGGTTTCAACCTCCTTTTCCAAAAAAAATATGCCCCAATTCCCTAGAGTGTACAATATCACCTTCTCGAAGAAGAAGACGGTTAAACACATCATGGTGACTGGTTTGGATAGACTGAGCTTTGAGTGAAAATTGCATGGAGAGACCACGTTGGAATGACAGTAATTGCGTGATATGCTTGTTGGAGTATAATGTTCAGTTTTGTACTTTTGATTGCGTTGACGAGTGCACGGAGCTTAATATGGTATCACAACCCAAGGTCTTGATTTCAACTCCTGACTTTCGCAATTTTTTCAAAAAAATTATTGCCCACTATGTGTCGACGTATAGGCCTCTTGGGTCATACAACTGAGTCTTTTCACGTGTTGACTTCCCGCGTCACACGCGAGAGGGGTGTTAAAGTGTATATATGGATTGTCTAGTCTTTTCTATCAGTTTGAACTTTTGTTTGTGTTGGCTAATGCATGCAGTTTAACATGGTATCAGAGGCAGGTGAATATATGATTGAGGGAGGCTAGATATAGGGTGAAATGAAAGTTGTATGGCTGCAAATTTTCATTTACATCTCTGTATTTACAACTCATGACGGTGGCAGTTGTTCTGCGCGAGAAAAAAAGCTCATGAAAAATCAAAGTGCATATGAAGATCACAATATTTCTTTGGTTGCCGCCGAAGAACACCATACTGACAAAGGATAATTTGATTCGGAGGGGGCGCACAGGAAATAAGCAATGCCAATTCTCCTCTCAGGATGAAATTGTAGATCACCTTTTATTTAGACGTTCTTTAGCAAGACTTATCTATCAAGTGTTGTTGTAGTTGTCAACTCCAGAGACCCTACTAATACATATGATCTTTTTGGCGGTGGGATCTCTATGTTCCCAGTGAAGGAACACATGATGTTGCTTTGTGGAGCGGCAGGTTTAGTGTGGGCGATAGGGAAGACATGTAATGTTGTTTACTTCCAACAAAGGAACCCTTGTGATCCTGTCAACATGGTTTTTAAAATGTGTAATTACATCAATTCTTGGATGATGCTACCGAAGGGATGCGGGCGAGAAGATCTTGAAGATGGTGATTTGAGATGTTTTCTCACAAACATGGATGACCGCCGACTGAGAAAAGGACTGCAGGATGCTACTAAAAATGTATTTCCTTCAGCTTCACTTTGTTTTTAGTTCTATTAAGCTTTTGTATAATATGTGTGGTGAATAAGTGATGTGATGCAAGCTTTAAAGCTTGTAGTAGGCGACCTCATGTTTTGCTGCTTATAGTTGTTTTGGATTTTGCTCTCTTCTTTTTCTCTGCCATGATGTCGTGAACTTTGTAGTATGTGGCAGTTTCTTGATTGCAAATCGATTGGGTAGTTCGATGGTAAAAAGAGAGTACGTGCATGGCATTTTTGTTTGATAGTGTGTGTTTCCTTTAGCGTTGGCTCAAGTACATAGTTTGTTTTAGAGCCAAGCACATAAATCTAACATAGTAGAAGCCTTGTTGATGATCCGTGGTGAGGGTTTTCTCTGGCCCGCGGCGATATCGCAGTTGCCCGTGGCGATATCACAGTTGCAGCTAAACCTGGGCATACGTCGGGCCCGGCCGAGTTTCGGGCCGGGCTTGTAAAAGCCCAACGTTCTTTTCTCAAGCCCGAACCCGGCCCAAAGCCTGAAATACACTCTTTTTCAAACTCGAGCCCGGCCCGGATGCTATTGTTTTTATTGTTTTCACGTGTAAGGCCGGCCCGAAGCCCGAGAGCCCGGCCCGAAATCCTTAAAAAGAGAAGCCCGAGCCCGACCCAAACTATCTTTCGGGCTAGAAAATGAAGCCCGAGCCCGGCCCGAATGCCAAGCCCGAAGCAAGAAGCCCTGTTTTTTTGGGCCGGGCTGTCCATGCCCAGGTCTAGTTGCAGCCCATAGGCCGCTGGATGGGCTGCAAATTCAAGTAAAAAATGTCCACAAAATTCGCATGCTTAGCCTATGTGGGCTATGACCTTGTGGTTCTAAAAACATTAATCCTATTTGGTGCTTAATAAGGGCTTATCAGTACGGGGCGCACCCCGCTCTCATGCTAGGTGCCACGTCGATCGTTGGCCCATATAATCTCCCCCATCGGTTCCCTCGAGTTTTATGGAATGTGGGTTTTCTTTGTTTTTCATTTGTCTTGGTTTTGCAGCTTCTTATTCTTTTTTTGGAATATACTATAAATCCGGCGTCAAATTTTTTATCATGACAAATCAAACATTTTAATGGCAATTTGTTTTTGCCGAGTATGGCAAGTTTAGTTGACAATCATGGCAAATCCGACTTAGTTCATCTTTTTCAAGGAAATTGTCGTGCTCGTAATATAAATTTACCATCCTCATGCACTAATTTTTTCATAACAACGTTCGATTGTCCATGCTTTAAATTTGAGTCAGATTTTTAGCATTACTGTTTTGTTTTCTGGTTTCATTTTTTTCTTTTTCCTTTTTCATGAATTTTCAAATGTTTGATTTTTTTCAATCCGTGAAATCTTTCACATGTGGGAACTTTATTCAACTCCGTAAACATTTTTTTAATGCATGCAATTTTCAACTTGGCGAATTGTTTTCAAAATTGTACTTTTCCAAACAAAAATCAAATTTAAGTTTTTTTTTGTTTTTGAACTTTTCCATAAATTCTGAATTTTGTATTATCAACGGTCAAATGGCTAACTGGTCAACCAATCAGCCAACTTTTTTTTGTGTGTAAGTCAATCGGTCAACTGATAACAGAAAACATGCGAGAAAATAACAGCTAGCGGTTAGATGGACCGACCCATACCAGTGGCTTCAGGCACTTGAATGGCAGTATATGACTTGGCGCGCGCCTATGTCTCGCTTGACGCGAGGCAAAGTGAGCACTCACAGCAGGGCGTCACGACCGGGCCGGCCCAGGTTTATTCGTCTTTTCCCCATTTTTTCCTTTTGTATGCTTTTTGTCTTATTATTATTTTTGAAATCAATGCAAATTCATATATTTTAAAATATAAATTAAATATAATAAAAAATAACAAAATGTTAACGTGATGAAAACAAATGTTTTCTTAATTCAAAAAAGATATTCTAACAGAAAAATATTTGCGAAATTTTAAAAATGGCCGCGCATTTCCCAAAAATGTATGTGACATTATAAAAAATTTAATTTTATATTTCAAATTATTAATCATACATCAAATAAATTTCCAAATATATATGAGAAAAATGTACGCTGTTTTAAAGAGAAGTAGACATCAAACATGTACTATTTGAAAGAAATGTAATTACTGTATTTCAAAATACTAATAATATATTAAAAAAATATCCAACTCGTATAAACAAAAGTCCACTACAAATTTGATGTCAGATTTTGGACCATGGAAAATTGAATTTTTTTCATGGCAAATTATGTTCTCCGAGCATGGCAAGTTTAGTTGGCGAGCATGGCAAATCCGTCTCAATCACTTTTTTTTTGGTCAAAAAATTGCCTTGGTTGGAAATTATGTTTACCATCATCCTACCAATATAAATTTTCATGAAAACATCAGATTTGTCATGTCAAAAAATCTGACATCAGATTTTTAGTGTTTCCTTAAAAAATGTTTTTGATGGATACGAAAAATCTAGTCATCAAAAACTCTTATTCTAAAAAATGATAATCGTGGATTTAAAAAATATTTGACATGTACTATAAAAATAATGTTTTATATATACACGAAGAATATACATATAAACCTAGAAAAAAAGGTTACAAACAACACATAGAAAACAAAAACAAAATAAGAAAGTTTATAAAACCGATGGAAACTGTAAAAACACATAAAAAGAAAGAAAGAGAAAACACAAACAAAACCGATGAAAGAAAGAAAACCCCAAAGAAAAGAAACCCATTAAAAGACACAAAAGTAAAAAAAAAAAAACCGTTGAAAACCAGCCTAGTTCAACAAACAAACAAACAAACAAACAAACCGAAACAAACCAACAAAACTTACTCCCTGATAAAACGTTCTACCTTTTTTTTCTGCATTGGATGTATATAGACACATTTTAACGTTCACTCATTTCAATCCGTATATAGTCCATATCAAAATATTCGAGTCATCTTATATCTGTGAACGGAGGGGGTACGAGCGAGCGAGCAGCTTCTCTGCAACCGAACGGAAGAAAAACAGCAAACCCGTTGGGAAAATGCTTCAGGCGAGATGGAAGGCGTACTCCATGGCCCGCCCGAGTACTTACTTACCATTGCCATCGCCCAGTACAGTTCCGTTATCCCAAGCCGGTCGGCATCAGCGCAGCTGGCAGATGCTGCGATCATGCATGGTAGGTGGCCTGTCGCAAAGCTCGATCTACTATCTATCATTCCGACTTCCGAGACGGGCATCAGCGCACAGGTTGAGCGCGCGCGAACCGTACGCACGTCGAGCTAGCTCACATCGATTCAGCTGGCACTGAACTGCACCTACGACTACGAGACCACGAACTCGCTATAGCTAGCACGCTATACCCATACAGCACTTGGACGAACAGCACGGCTCCTAGCTAGCCGAACGGAACGATGCCGCTGCACTTTTCCACTCCGCTGCCATCTTCCACTCCGTGTTAACGATGCTTCTTCACCAAGCCTAGGTCTAGCTAGCTAGCAGTGGCCGTGCCCATGTCGGACGTGGTGTAAGTAGCCACGATATCTATCTTCGGCTGATCGGGCCGTGCGTGAGGACTGAGGAGGGCGAGAAGGTCGCAATTATTCGGGTGTAGCGTGGAAAGGAAGTTGGCTGCGTGGCTGGACCTCTCTACTGTCTACTTGCCCGAAACTAGATCCGCCCCACACAAAGCAACAGAGGCTAGGAGGACGCGTCAAGCGCGTCCTAATCCACGTCGCCATCGGTGTAGCCAGATCGAGGGACACGCATTTTTCTCGCAACATTTGCCCTCCAGCTGCACCGGTGAATCCGCGAGCATGTGCCTGCAGACTTTCATCTTGAAAACCTGTCGGATTTTTCAATGTCCTTTTCTGTTCTTGTTTGCAGCGTTGATGTGCCCTAACCTTTGCCTCAAATTGTACCAAAAAGCAGCTAGTTAATCATGCCCGTGTGAGTTGCTGTAATTTTCTGATTTGTTTTGCTAATTTGCCCATCATTGCAGACGCTGGCTGCTCCGAAGATTGAAGTCTGATCGCATCTCCAACAGCAACCCGTGAATTTTCTTCATGTGTATTCAAATTCAACCGTAGACGTATTTATGTCCATCGGTAAATTCAAATTCAAATATATTCTGATCCATACAACGCGTCGGATCACACCAACACCGAATCGCATGCGCGATCACAAGCAAAAAGATGCAAACATGTTTAATTTTTACATACCCGAATCCAAAATAATATCAGTCCGATAGTCCGTGTGTTTCTGTCCTGCCGGACCGGCAATTACAGTTGTCTACTCCCTGATCAAGGAGGTGTCGTCGCCGTCGCGTAGGCAGCCTCCGCCTCCACGTCCGCCTCCACCGCGTCCTCATAGTCCGTCGCCGCCAACTCATCTTTTGCTGCCGCAACATCTGGTAGCGGACGGATTGCACAACCATTCTTGCGTCGACTTCCAAAGAATCGACATTCAAGGTCAACGTCTTGGCGTCCTCCCCATTGGTGGCGATCTTCATCCTCTTTTCCTCGAGTGCGGCCTTCCTCTCTTCGATTATGGTCCTCCTCTCTTCGAGCTTGAATTTTTATCCGTCGCCTTCATCAATAGTTTGAACCTCTCCGCCTTCTTCTACTCCTTGATGTCCGAGCGCCTCGCACATGTCTCCTCCTTCTTCGTCAAGATTTCCTCGAACCTCTTCATCAGCTTGGCCGCCGCACCTCCTCGCTTTGTCGTCTCCTCCTCCCACTTCTTCACCCGTAAGGAACCGTACCGGCGGGGGTTCTGAGCTGTTTGGCGGCGTAGTAGTACGGAGGCTTATAATTCTCCGGCCACTACGCCATCTGTACTGTGGGTTCGCCCGTCTGGCGGCGTCCGCCTCGTCCGCTACGACCTCCACGCCCATCACCACCACCAGGCCCACCAGGGGCCAACCGCTTCTTGAGCTTCTTCTCCTTTACGGTCTTCGCTTGACGCAGCGAGTTTGCCATTGTGCCGAGCTGATCTTCCGGACGAGCGTGATGCTCGGATCCTCAAGCACCTCCGTCGGCGCCATCTCCGACGGTTTCATGCGTCGACGACAGAAGGAAGGAGAGGTGGGAGAAAAGAGCGGGAATTGGGCGAAGAGTGGCGGAAAATGGAAGAAGAGAGTGAAGGATTTTGGCGCGAAAATGGTGCGGGATACTACAAAAGCGTGGGCTCCGCCTTCCTTTTGGGTGGGCCAGGAGGTAGAGAGCGACGTTTCCCGTGTTCGGAATCCCGCAGCGCATGTCTCCGTTTTGTGAGAGAAAACATGTTCGGACCGCACCGTTGACTGATACAGGACCACGTTGGATGGTTTTCGCGGTTCAGACAACACGATCCGAATGGTTGCCGGAGGTTTACGGGTCGGCATTGGAATGCCCTAAGCAAACGGCTACTATGCTGCCTATTCTACTGCTACTCCTGTTGTGTGATCGAGCTGGTGTGCCGCGACGAGACGGCGAGTAGAGCCAACTTTCTTGCGGCCTAGTACAAAGTACAAACCCCAGCTGCTCTGAGTCAGCATCGTCCGGTTGCAAAGTGCAACCGCGCTCGGCCAAAAGACAGAGAGGGAGATGTATCACCAGCTGCAGATTCGCGCAATCTTTTGGGATTGTTCGTTACCATCACACATACCGCATGCGATTAGTAGTGTAGCTCCTTTTACTACATTGTGCTTGATCCCCGCCCACGGAGAGTTGCAACACCCGCTGAACACTGGGCAATGTTTATTAGGTCGACTCGTTATGAAGCTGGATTTGTGGCATGCATGTTCGTCCGCGCATCGGTTAACCAGCTGGATGCGTCAAGGGTGCATAGATTTCTGGGCAGAGCGAGGATGGTCCATGGCAGAGGAGAAGCTGGGAAGGACCGGGAATCGGTTAGTTGGTGTGTCATTTCTGGTCCAGAAACTGAAGAGAAACATTCGTGCAGTTGAGAAAAAGCTCGCGACCAGCTCTCGCGACCGGCTCGCCCCCCGCGCGGGCGACCGGCCGCGCCCCCTCCCTCCTCTCCTCCTCCGCCATCGCCGGCGTGCGGCGCCGGGCTCGGCCCGGGGCGGCCCCGGCGGCGGCGGCCCGGGGCGATTCCCCTCCTGCTGCGGCTCCGGCGCGGGGCGGGCGCGGCGCAGGTGGTGCTGTCAGGCGGCGACGGTCCTGCGCGGGCGGGGGCGGGTGCTGGGCGGCGGCGGCGCCGTTGGCGGCGGGGTGTCGCGGTGGCGCGGGCTGGCGGCGCCCGCCAGGCCCAGATCTGGGCCCTTCGGGCCCCATCTGGGTCTGGGCGGGCCGCCGGCTGCTGGGCGGCGGCGTAGCTCTCGGGCGGCGGTGGCGGGGCGTCTGGATGGTAGTGGGTCGCGGCGAGGTTGCCGGCGTGCAGCAGCGCGGCGGCCGGAGCTTTGCGGGCCCGAGATGGGCCCGGCCGGGCCCGGGTGGCCTGGTATGCCTCGACTGCTGCGTCCGGACGGCAGACTGTGGCGGCGCTGGGGGCACGGGCCCTGCGCGGCTGCGGTGGAGGCGGTTCCCTCCCATTCGGCTCCGGTGTCTCCACCCTTGCCTTTGGATGCTCTTTGCCCCTGTCCTCTCGACCTCGTGGTGGTACTCGCAGCTTGGCGGCGTGGTGGGGTCCAAGACCGTGGTGGCGCGTGCTTGTGGGCGGCAAGATGGTGGGATGGCTCCGGTTCGAGTGGGTGGCGGTGCTTGGAGATGCGGGAGAAATCCTTGCCGGTCTATCCGGCTCCGACGTGGTGACGCCTGTGGGTGCCGCCCTTCCTTCTTGAAGGGCGTCGGTGCTATCCATCCCCCGCTCCCCTCCGCGTGCCGGGGGAAACCCGAGGACTTGTCCGGGCAGCAGCGTCGTTGGCGTCGCATTCCTTGTTGGAGGTGTTGCTTGGTACGCGGCGATCCGGTGTCATGGTGTGTGGTGGGACGTAGTTGGTGGGCGCAGCGGGGGCGGATCCTCCGTGCTTGCCGAGCTGCCGTTGTTGGCATTTTTTTCTTCTTCTTTTTTTGTCTTTGGGCTTGATGTGCTGTTCGCCCCAGCAGTTACCCTGTGATCGGTGTTCGTTGCTTTATAATATAAAGCGGGGGGAAACCCTATTTCGGAGTGTGTCATTTCTTCATCTCTTTGCCATTGTGCCAAAGCATGCACTTCGAACGATGCCAAGGACGATAAGGAAAAGGAGGGAAAAGACAGGGACGGCGTACGTTTAAATCTGGTATTTCCCTTTTCTTTTTCTTTTGGAATAATAGCAAAAGGGCCCGTGTGTTGCAACGGATAAGAAAACATTGGTCTTCATATCAAGCTATTGAGAACGTAATAACCATAGCCTATGCATGCAACATAAAAAAAACATCACATGCTCCTAACCCATAAGTATGACACAAGTCTCTCTCCCAAAAAGAAAACATCACACGAGCACACATCCTCCATTTCAACATGTCATCCCACCTGTGTTGCCGCTTGTCCATCGCCCCCATCGTAAAATAAATAGGTTAATGCTGGTGTTGTGATTTACCCAAACGATAAAAACATAAGCTTTAGCATACTCTACAAGTTCAAAGAAAAAACATAAGGTTGAAGCATACACGGTTGCTATACATTGAGTTGCTGAAAAATTATGTGTTCTATGGCAACGGAGAAGAAACTCAAAAACCTAAAAACCTACGGAGAGGCAAATCAATTGCATGACTATATGTCGAGATTCAAGTCGAATTTACAATAGCGGATCCAATTTCATTGCAATAAATAATGCGACCATATCGACATTGGCAGTAATTAAAATTATTTATATGTTCGAGATAAAGATTATAATCCTATTTGTAGTCCACATACCCATACTAAATATATTGTGTTTTCTTATATGTTTGTTATTATGAGTTAGATTGAAAAGATATATTTTATCATTATTATGATATATCTAAAGAAAAACATTCACACTCGATCACTCCCTGTTAGCATTTCTAGATAAACATTGTATTGTTATATCCACCTGCATACAGTTGAAGATGCTATCGTGTGGAGCCGCAGGGTCACATACTGTTAGTGTAATGCAGATGGCATTGGTTTGAGGTAAAAATATCATTCAATTTTAATAGGTTTCATACCTTGTACGCTTTTGCACCAACATCATCTAAATCTCTTCGAGCATAATACTTCCCGTCAGAATTAACCGATACCCACCTCAAAATTGCAATTGCAAATCACCAAAAGGTAAGTTGTGAAGAAAAAGACATGATGGCGGAATTCTTAAAAGTTCAGCAGAGCGGAGACTTGGTGGGAATTCTTGCCAAAAGTCTTACACTGCCTTATACCTTTCCTGTTGCCAATTTTCCCAGATTAATCCAACAATTGTTCGGCCTTTACCAACACCAGCAACATCACCAATAAAAAAAATCCTGCTCTATCACGCAGGTGACATACAACAACAATAAGGATTTACAAGAGGTGTGATAGTACAAATAAAATAATAGGCAAATCATGCATGCACGCTAACCCGACAAGCTTAAACTATTGTCTCGATTTGTAAGCATCGTGCAGTTAGCTGAGTAACTACTGTTGCGCCGCTTAGGGACGATGTTGTGCTGGCGATCGTCATCTCCTCTGCCGCTCATTGTTGAACGCCATTTAGCGCCGAGCGCACCTGGCGCTGCTGGTCGATCCCGACAGCATTGATGGCCAGAACCCTCCGTGCGCTATGGTGGACCATGCTAGAAGGAGCACCCGCTCTGGGAGCCGCCTCTGCCTTGGATGATCCTGACGCCGTAGCTGCCTCGGGCTGGAGCGCGTCAAAGGTCGTCATCTAGCGCGCACAGCCTCCGTCTCAAGTTTGGCACGCTCTGCCTCCCGCTCGTATCTGCCTCCAGTCGCGGATAGCGCCGCTGCACCAGGCAGCTCCATCGCGTCCTACCGTTCGCCTCCACCTCCTGTGTGCCTCCCGCCTCCTTTATCGTTCTTCAGCACCTTCGGCCACCAATGCCAGGACCTCTCCTGCCCGTGTGCACACCATGAGCAGAAGCAGGTCCGACCCCGCGCTCGCCTTAGGAGAGGACAGAGCTCCGTGCAGTGCGCGTCGTGCACGACCACGACCAAGATGTGTGTCATCGATGATTCTACCTAGTCCTGGCCTCCAATCACGGGCACGAAGACAATGATCTACACGTCAAGCATCAGTTTTTTTTCTTTTTGACACAAACGACACATCCAGCTATCGTGGAAGGTTTAAAAAGAAAAGAAAACTGAAGGAGTCGGGACTTCGAATCGTATTGGATTGGGGCGAATGCCTAATTTAATGCATTCATGGGCCGGGTGAGGGTCCAATGAAGAGATCACATGAGCTGGTGCGAGAGATCAACACAACCAAACCAAACGTAGCGTTTGTTTCTTAGCCTAAACGAAAGAAACAATTTTAACGATTAATTAATGGCGGACGAGCGTTTCCTTTTTTGGCCCAGACCCATATTCGAGAAGCATGCCTGACGGGCCGAGTAACGCAAGCCCAACCGAGCTGTGACTTCTTTAACGAAACTTGGCTCTACAAATTAGTACCACCTTGTGTATTTCACGTAACGTAGGAACAGATGCAGGACGAAACCAAGAATATCACCTTGCTTTATTAGTAAAAAAAATAAAAATAAAAGTAGGTATAGATTGAACACTTGTTCGAAACCTCGGCAGAATTGATGAAATAAGTGGAGGATGTGAATCATACATGTTTTTCGACGAAGTCGTTGAATGTCATTATATACCACCACCCACAAATATCACAACTCTTATTTTGTAAAAGACTCTTTCATAATAGGGTTTCCCCCGCTTTATATTATAAAGTATCCAACACCGATCACATAGCATTTGTTGGGGCGAACATCACAACAAACCCAAAAGAGAAAGAAGAAGAAAGAAATGTCAACAACGGCAGCTCAACAAAGCAAGGATGATCCTCCACCGCCGCGCCCTCCAAATTCGTCCCACCACATGCCAAGGCTCCGGACCGCCGCGTACCAAGCAGCACCTCCAAGAAGGAACGCGATGCCGATGATGCTGTTGCAAGGACATGTCCTAGGGGGATGAACAACATCGACACCCTTCAGAAGGGAATGGCGGCACCCGCAGGCGTCACCGCATCGGAGCCGGAAGAACCGGCAGGGATTTCTCCCGCACCCCAAACACCGCTACCCACCCGATCCGGAGCCACCCAACCAGCTTGCCACCCGCCAGCACGCGCCACCACGGTCTTGAAAGCATCTACGTCGCCTCGCTGAGAACACCAACACGAGGCCAAGGACATATACAAACAGCGCCAGGGAGCAATGGCGGCCGCACCGGAGCCACACGGGAGGGGGCCACCTCCACCGCCGTCGCGCAGGAGGCATGTGCCTCCAACGTTGTCGCGGTCAACGATCGGATGCGGCAGCCGGGGCATACCAGGCCACCCGGGCCCGGCCAGGCCCATATCAGGCCCACAAAGCGCCGGCCACCGCACTGCAGCACGAACGGCGCCAGGGCCGCGACCCGTCACCAGCCCAACGCACATCATCTGCCTCCCGAGATCCAAGCCGACGCCACGCCCTACCGTCGGCCCGCCTAGACCCAAATGGGGCCCAAAGGGCCCCGATCTGGGCCGAGCGAGAGTCGCCAATATGCGCCTCCGCACCACCCCGCCGTCAACGATAGCGCCGCTACCCAGCAGTTCTCCCTCGCCCGTGCTAGGACACCCCGCTGTCGCGCTGGACCGCCGTCGCCTGTGGACACCCCCCGGAGCCGCTCTGCCCCGCGTCGGAACGCCACCGAGAGGGGAATGGCCAGGGGCGCTGCCGCTAGCGTCGCCTGGGCCAGGCCCGACGGCGAGCGCCAGCGACAACGGCGGGGAGGGAGGGGAGAGAGGGGGCTTGGCGTGGAGGAGCCGGGGCGCGGCCGGTCGCCCGCGGGGGCGATGAGGTCGCGAGAGGGTTCTTATTTTGTAAAAGACCGTGGGGCATTTGGCACATGCAATATTTAGGAGACTATTTTGTTTAAGCATACAATCTGTTTGTGGCAAAAATTGAACGGAATGCAGCGTAAAGTTAATACCTTACACTAGATTGCTTATTAATATGTAAATGTAGCTTTATAAGACATTAGTTTTTTTGGTATGATCTTGCTGGTGTTAGAGTTTCTTGTAGCATCAGCTCACTCCTGTCGGTATCCAGGGCTTCTTTGATTCGTTGGATTCTCAAAACACATGAATATGCACCGCAATAAAACATGAATATGAAAACATGGGATTGTGGTAGCATGACCTTTTCAATCCTACAGGATTAGAAAACTATAAAAACTTGAATCATGGAACATTCGATATCACAAGAAAAGCAAACAAATTGCAAGAGGTTGAGCGGATGGAAACGTTTCTCTAAAATACGTCGCAAAGGAATCCTTAGGAAAAATTACTATGGATTCTAATCATGTGAATCAAATGACAATGTAGGAAATTCATGAGGATTTAAATCCACCAAAATCCATGAAATCACCTTGAATCAAAGCATCCCACATTTTTTCCTTGTTATGGTCCATAGTGACATTGATTGCTCATCCCTCGTCCAAGCAACACTCATGCAAGCAAGACATAGGAACGCTTCAACTTCTGTTTTGTTTAATCGGTGTTAAATATCTGCCTTTCATTAGATAGGATTCCGTACGAATTGAGTGAATTTTATCATGCAATGTATCTCTGCTGTTGAATATCGAATTCGTTTTAGTGCAGAGGAAAGCGAGAGTTTTAAACCCACTAGGGGCTTGAGGCAAGGAGATCGGTTGTCTCCTTACTTTTTCTTGTTATGTACGGAGGATCTGATTGCTTTGTTGTAACATGTGGAGGAAGATGAGAATTTCAGGAGTAAAGGTTTGTAGAGAAGCTCCACCTGTTACGAATCTCCTCTTTACTGATGATTCGTTGATTCTTATGAAAGCCAATTTCCAAAGCGTAGAGGCACTGAAATCAGTTCTAGATTCGTACTGCACGGCCTCGGGTCAGATGGTCAGTGTGGATAAATCTAGCATCTTTTTTAGTCCTCATACTAGCATGGAGATTAGAGAACAAATATGTACAAGTCTAAATATTATGATTGAGGCCCTCAGTGATAGATATTTAGGCCTACCAGCCAATATGAGATTAGACAAATCCGACCGTTTTCAGCACATGATTGATCATATTATTATGAAAATGAGTGGTTGGAAGGAAAACCTATCATCAGCCGGATGAAAGGAAATTCTTCTCAAATCTGTTGTTCAACCCATAGCCACCTATGCAATGTCGGTCTTTAACATTACTAAAAAATTTGTAAAGGAATTATTGATGGGATGTCACAACTCTAGTGGGGAGATGAGGACAAGTAAAGAAGGATGCACTGGTGGCGTGGTGGAAAATGTGCGTCCCAAAGAATCAAGGAGGGATGGGTTTTCGTGATATTCATTGTTTCAATTTGGCAATGCTGGCAAAGCAGGCTTGGCGACTTCTCGAATGCCCTGATTCTTTATGTGCTACTAACCTAAGAGCCAAGTACTATCTCGATGGTGATTTGTTGAATACCAAATTAAATAAGGTCACATCTTTTATCTGGCAGAGTATTATGGTAGGGGTGAATTCCCTGAAGCATGGGAATATTTGGCGAGTGGGGAATGGTCATAACATCAATATTTGGGAAGACGCTTGGATCCTAAATTGTGCAGAGAGGAAAATCATTACTCCCAGAGGGGTCAGTTGTTATCTAATGTATCATATTTGATTGATTCTGTTTTAAATATTTGGGATGAGGAACTAATTAGACAAACCCTCTGGCCAATTGTTGTGCACCGAGTTCTCGCAATCCCAATCTCGCAACATGACATGCTTGAATTTGTAACCGGGAGTTAAAAAACGACATGTTTTCGGTTAGGCCCGCCTATTTTGTGGAGTGGGAAAACCAACATGGAAGCAAATTGCGTCATATTAATGGTATGTGATGAATCACAGTTAACCCGATTTGGGTAAGATAACTATCATGTCCGGCTAAGGTATTTTTTTATGTGGTGCACGTTGCAAGACACGCTCCCGTGTTGTGTAATGCTAGCTAATAGACATATGAAGGTCTCTCCCAATTGCCCTTCTTGCTCATCTGGTCCAAAAGATAATAAGCATATGCTATTTACATGTCACAAATCAAGGGAAGTTTGAAGAAGACTGAGAATTGATTATATTATTGTTAAATCTTGTGAAGTAGATCGTGTCGGTGAGGTGGTGTTGGAATACTTACTTATTATACCAAAACAGGAATTGCGTATTATGGGTAACCAGAATGTGCGTGAAATTATTGCAATCTCAACCTGGTATCTCTGGTGGGAAAGGCGTAAATTGGTTCACAACGAGACAACTCAGAATGCGCAACATATCTTTGGGGATCCGCGCTCTTACGGCGAACTTTGTTACCGCAACCTCTCCTAAGGTTTCCATGAAAAAAAGGGTTGGTCATGTCCTCCGGTTGGTTTTGTTAAACTTAACGTTGACGCTTCTTTTGACCATGAGTTGCTTAGAGGTACAATTGGGGCGGTCCTATGGGGTTATAAAAGAAGATTCACTGCTGGGGAAATGTAAAGATTGATTGGTGCGCGGATGTGTTGACGGCGGAAGCTTTGGCCCTAAAATTTGGTCTATCATTAGTGCAAAGGACGAGATGCAATCGTCTAGTCACTAACTCGGACAACATGAAGGTGATTGATACAATGAATGAAGGAGGACGGTCGGCAGGGACAGCGGTTTTGATAATTGTTTTTTTTTACCTGTGGTTTTACTATTTCTAGATTTGATCATTGTAATAGAGAAGCAAATAAAGTTACTCACGAACTTGCTAGATTGGTTACGTTTTCTTTGATTTATGATTGGTTCGAGGATCCTTTAAATGAAATTGTACCGATCCTCATAAACGATGTAATGGTTATATCAAATGAATAAAGTTTAGAATTTTTTCAAAACATAAAAAGAAAAACCATGTCCAATTAGTTAGTGTAAAATCGAACAAAGAATGATACTAGCAGGGCCAAACCTATACAAACATCAACATCACATGCCCGTGTCCATGCCCATGCTCACTTGAATTCAAATATCACGGGGCCAAGCCCACTCAAAACCCGAAATAACAAGGACACACCCACTTTCACCGATGGAGCGGAGAAGGCCACACAAGGACACCAATCACATAAACACAAACTAGCAGTGACCCACACGGAGGCCTCATATCATTGATGGAGGAAAGAAGAGATGATTGCTATGGGAGGAGCAGACCCAGGAAGCTCCCGACGGAGATGAAGATGACTGCATTTTGTAATACCCTACGAAAAATGCGACAACAGAAGTCCGGGTGACCAGCACCAAGAGCAACCTCATGGCCCATACAACACAAGGTTAGACATTGTCAATGCCGCCGAACTCTTGGAGCTTCCATCCCATATTCCATCCACTCCATCACTCCATGCGAGGTCCACAAGATCATCTTCCAAGGCTACCACCCTGACACCCGCAACCCAAGCTGCACTAGGCAACCGCACATATCATGACCGGTGAACCATACATCCGTGGTCTCCAAGCCGACACAACGTCAGTTTGTGCATCGATTGAGCCAACCACAACAACCCCAAGTTGGGAAACTACTCCCGAAGGCACCACCATGACCGACACTAACACAAGGTCAGGGATAAGCTTTCGCCCGACTCTCCTCCTCACCCGTGAAAAAGCTTGTGGATCTAGAACAAAGAGCATCAAGACCATGGAGATGTGCTTGGGGGTGTTGAAGTTTCTTCCACTCGCATCCACTGGTGCGGGTTGTGTGCAAAGCTTGATGCCGCCTCTCGGCCTCCATCTCAATGTAGCAGACTTGTTATAACCCATGAGCTTGTGAAAGCATCAGCCGGGAAGTTGTAAGTGTACACCAGAAGAAATCGGCGGATGCCATCTGTGTAGCAAATCCCTTCCCTGGAGAAAAATATATCATAGAGGGCATATGGAATGCCCCAAGTCCGTCCAGATGGAGTCGAGGAACACAACTCTCACACATTTCCCACCAATAGAGCGAAGCACCGAAGGCCCCACCCCCTCCCATCGTTGAGGCGACATACGTAGGGAGAGGGGGAACGTTGTCTCGCTAGGGAAGAGGTGCATACCGTCGTCATGTTTGTGGGTTGCTGAAGTATGGAGGAAAAAAATGACCCGAAGCAGCTAATAAGTTTTAAAAGGTCCGTGTGTCTAATAGGAACTGTTTATGTATTGTTCAATTTTTAATATGAATGTTCTTATAGTTCATAGTTCAAATCTGACCAGGTACTCGCTTAAACGTAAAGATCACCAAACATTAGCTTGGGTTTCAAAGATTTGAACCTCAGAAAGTACTGGAGTACATGTTTTTTTTTCGAGTTAAGGAGTCTCCCCCAATTTCATTTCTCAAACTGATAACTTCAGTGACCAACAATAGAACACAACGCTACCAAAAGCAAATAACTTCAGTGACAGTACTTTATTTCTAGGATGATCGTACGAACATATATTGTTGAAAACAAAGCTCTATTTCTAGTCTTCCAGATAACCCACAGATTTGTAGTTCTTACTACTACCACTACATGTGTTAAATCATGAATGAATATAAAATAGCCCACAGATTAGTTGTTACTCCTACCGCTACATGTATTAAAATCATGAATAAAATGCAGAGAAAATTCAGGTTCTTTTCGCATCATATCTGTGTGTAGGAAAGCAAATGCGCACCACTTTGGGGAGAAAACTCTAGATTATGCGTGACAATGATGGCAGGGACTATCTTGATACACTCTAGTTGCAACGCACTTATATTAGTTACCTGCTTCAAGGGAGACTTGCTGTGGAAGCAAGGTTCGAATCTACACTTGTCGCGCCTGAACAATACTCCAAGAGAGTCAACTGAAACGAAGGTAGTAGAATTTGCAAGGTAAAAAACCAGTCAGTGAAAAAAGAAGCTGCTTATTACTTTGCCGTGCGTGGAGGAATCTGGTACCTCCCCATTTGCAGGCCACAAATAGGATGCCTAACTACGTGCGATGCCGTGGTATTGCAATGGTTCTGACGAGTGTTAACTTGTGCTCTGATGGCCCATCTGCTGTTTCTTCCTGTATTTTACTAACTCTGTTCATCAGTTTAGTTGTTTATTATCGCTCACCACCTGGCACATCTCCATATTAATTGCTGTCAAAATCACCAGCAGCATCACCACATCAGTATCACCTGCCCCAGCCCGTGGTCAGCACATCGCCGTTGCTCCCATTGGTGGTCGACACAAGGGCATGAAAATGAAAGTATATACTACAGCTCCTAGTGGTGGTCTTCCAATTCTACTGCGGCAACTCCGTGGACGCCAAGCGTCTTTATATACCCATCACTCGTCTCCACCCTCACCTCTCACCACTGCACAAGTCCTTGGACTGAAGTGGTTACCTCCTCCTCGCCTCCACCATGCTTCCCAGGATCCAGAGGAGCATCTTCCATCTCGGGGAGGAGGGTGGTGATGGCCACCAGGGTGTGGATCATCATGGAGATACCATTATTGACATCCAGCGGCACCTCGGGAGGCACACCCACGGCCGCCGGCTGCGGCGAGGAGGGCGAGACGCCGCCACCGACGTCGTCGTCGGGCTGCAGATCCTCGTCCAGCACCACCCGCAACCGTGCCACGTCGTCCTCAAGCAGATGGTCAGCTCGCCGCCGGCGCGCCACCGCCGTCCCTGCAGCTTCTCGGGCGCCTGCTTCCTGTGCAGGAAGGAGCTCAGTCCCAACAAAGACGTGTACATGTACAGGTACTACTGCAGCCTACGTACAAGCTCGTGATCTGAAATTCTGAGTCGCTGAGGCGACATCGATCCGAAAACTTCATTCTGGGCGCATGTCTGATAGTATTGCTGTGTTTGCAGAGGTGACCAGGGGTTCTGCAGCGAGGAGTGCCGGCGGCAGCAGATCTTGTCGGACGAGGCCAGAGAGCACGAGGCCATGGTCAACAAGGAGCGTCGGGGTCTGGCTCACCGTCGTCATCACCACGGGCCACGCCCGGCACCGCCGGCGGCGATCCGGGGCGCGCCGAGGAGACTACTAGTGGTAGCCTAGCTTGATTATGTATAATAATGCATGCACGAATATGACAGCCATGAACAAACCGATCAAGAACCTATGACGCCGGGAAGTTGCAAGTAATCGAGGTGCAAATTAAGGAAAACAATATGGATAATTGCGTATACGGCGAGGTGAGGGTGAGAATGAGATGGTATATATGCAAATGATAGAGAGACGTCGAAGTATGGTGCATGTTTTTTCTTCAGTCTGGTTAGTTCAGATCTGTAGTCACGATGCAACAAATGTATTCCGCTCCTGGCTGCCTGTTAATATGTGCACATCCGGTTAATTCTAGATGGAAGACAGTAAAAAAGAATAATTGGTACGCCAACATTTGGTAGCATGCTGCTGCAAAATATTTGTGATCAAGTGTTAAACTCGTGGTGTAATCCTGAACACAAGTTAGTCGTACGTGAATTTCAAGGTGCTAGAATTTAATGCCAAGAGGAAGCAAGGGATAAAATGATGCTGTGGCATCTAGCAGCTTGATGGGGGAAAACAAATGGCACCAGAACGGAATCTTCTCTGGAGCTAGAAAACGACTAACAAAATGAGAAGCAGCCATAAGATCGAAGAGCTGCAAAGAGGGAGCAGCCTAAGAGCATCTACAACCGGATATGACAAATCCGGCCCCTCAAACGCCCGCGGACGCGCCCGGACGCGTCCGCGGGCATTGACCGGGCATGTCTCAAATCCGCTCGTCCACATCCGTCTCCCTCATATCCGACCCCCTATTTCCATACTACCCATGCAACGTGGATCAAAATACGTTGATCAAACGCAGGACATATGAACGCGGACACGAGATAGCATCACATTGCAACAAAAGCTCCACCAGTTCATACAAACGACGGACAAATTTAAACCTAAGCTAAATCTAACTAGTACTTGCGGGCCGGACCTTTCCCCTTGCGGTCGCCGGCGTAGCTGTAGCCGTCGGCGGCGGGGGGCTGATCGTCATCGTCATCGGAGGAGGAGGAGCCGTCGTCGTCGTCGGAGGAGGAGTCGGAGACGATGACGAGGCCCTTCAGCCGCTCCGCCGCCCGGTCCTGCCGGCGCTTGAGCTTGGCCAGCCGCGCCCGCTCCTTCGTCTTAACCGCCGCGAGCCGCTCGGACTCCTCAATGGCGATGCGGAGGGCCTTGGCGTTCTTGCGACGGAGCCTCCTCGCGTCCGACTCCGCCGTCGTGAGCGACCGGCGGCAGACCCACGCGAGGAGGTCGTCCTCATCCATATCCACCAAAGACCGCGCCCGCTCCTTGGCCGTCTCTGCGGCCTCCCTCTCCCTCCGCCGCTGCCTCTCGCGGCGGGCGGCGCGCGCCTCCGACTCCGGCGTGCGCGACCGGGCCGGAGGGGCGGGCATAAGCACCCACCGCTGCCCCGCAGGGGGAGCAGCGGCGGGCGGAGGGAGGGCATGGCGGGAGGGAGCCCGCCCCGCCGGCGCGGACTGGGCTGGCCGTCGGTCGCCGCTGCCCATGGCACGGGACGGGCCAGCGCCGGCATCCGAAATGCGCCGACGGGGAGCGGGCGGCTTCGAGGACGCTCCAGATCCGGAGCTGCCTCCGGTCTCCGCCTTGGACCGCTCCAAGGCGATGCGGAGAGCCAGCTTGTACTCCGGATCGGAGTCGCCGGAGGCGCTGACGGAGCTCGACATGCTTGTCGGCGGGGGGAGAGGAGCGGGCGGAGAGGGGAGAGGAGCGGGCGGAGAGGGGAAAGGAGTGGACGGAGCGAGAGTGAGTGAGCTAGGGTTTCGCCGGACGGGGTTTTTTACTTTTTAGTGGGACAGGGTGGGGTCGGGGTGGGCCGGGCTTGTCAGGCGGACGCGCCCGGGCGTGCCCGGGCCACCCCATATCCGCCCCATATTTGGGCTGGATATGGGGGGTGCCGGTCAGTCCGGGCGTTTGAGGCCCGTTTGAGGGGTCCGTCTGGGTCAATTTTTTTTGACCGGACACTGACCGGACAGCCCGTCCGGGCGTATGAGGCGTGTTTGAGAGGTCCGGTTGTAGATGATCTAAACGACAAGGACCGCTTCAATTTTTAATTTATTTCGTGGGGGGCCGACAGAAATTTATTAGTTTTTTTTTAGGCAGAACTGCATGCATGTAACTTTACAAATGTTAGCCCAAGTATTAGACCAAAAGCAAAGATCCAAGCTTTATTAGAAAGCTAAGATAAAGGAGTTGCAGGCTTGTATAATAGGACCATGTTTTACTTAAGAGTATTTTGCATGATCTCTTATCCTTTTTTTTTCTAGGGTTGCATGGTCTCTTATCCTTTTGCATGGATCAAGTATCTTACTACTACTTTCATGGGCTTCGCGCGCCCCTACCGTGTTAACAAAAACAACTTCCATGACAGAAAACAACGACCAAATCCGTTGGTATCTGTTTCCCGTAGTGCTGTATGAATAATATCCAGATAGTTTTCTTAATGAGTGAATAATATCTGGATAAGTTTCTTAATGTCACAATGCTTTCTCGTGATGTTGGAGATGACACTGCACCGTAGATGCAGTGCGCCAGTGTCTTAATCACATAGATGCGTTTGGTTACCTACATCAAGTCTATACAGGCCTGCTGGATGTAACTTTTTTTCGTTTTGGGCTGTTTAATTCTATGCAAACACTATTGAACCCGCATCACACGATGATTAAAGCAGCTCTGAGCTTGCATCTCTGGAAACGGACTAATCGACACCAAGCGGGGCACTCTAACGCACGTGGATGGCTATGATGAGAGCCCCTGCTCGACGCCCGTGATCGTCGATTCGTCACGGCTTCGCTGAAGCCACGCCGAAACAGGCGTCCGATTAGTAGGTGACGAGCGAAATTCGAAAAATAAAATCTACGTGTGGGAATCGTACTCCCGACCTCACTATAGATTCTAGCGAGGCTACCCAGCCGAGCTAGCGACTAAATAAACATGGCTAAAAAGCAGTACTAGGCTTAAAGTATGAAATACAACGGCATGTCCTTTTTTAATGTTTGAAAATCGTGAGAAAAAATTGAATCCCAAATATTTTCTAATGAACAAAATTTTCAAAAGTGAAAAACATTGAAACATAAAAAAAATAAAAATTGTGATTTTTTAAAATTGTGAATTTTCGTTAAAATTGTGAACAAATTTCCAAATATGAACAATTTTTTGAACTGTGAACAATATCAGAAAAAATAATTTAAAACACACACTAAATATTTCCTTAGTATAGAGTGAACATTATTCAAATACATACTGAACAGTTTCTAAATATATGTTGACATTTCTTCAAATGCAATCTGAACGAAAATTTATATACGTAAATGAAAATTTTTATACACATGAATAGGTTTTTCATTGTACGGTGAATATTTTTTTTCAATGTACGGTGAATATTTCTTTATACATAGTAAACATTTTTTTCAATGTAAGGTGACCACTAAGAAAATTTGAGAAAAACAAAAAAGGGAAACATAAAAAAAGTGAAAAAAGAGAAGAAAAGAAAGAAAAAAGGAAGAAAAAAATAAAAAAGAAATCGAAAACACATGAATAAAACTGGAAAAACCGAACAAATAAAAATAAAAGAAAAAACGGGTTTCTCCTTGGAGTGGAAAGGCCCGTGTAGCATCGTCGCTCGCTTCCCTCTAGCGAAGCAGCGACTCCCTGACACGCACGCGTCAAATAGGATTCACCGGCTCTAATGAAGCTACAACTAATCTTTACCTACTAATAAAGGAAGGAGTATTTTTGACCAACCGTCATCAAAATTGCCCATAAAATTGCACCCACCAATGTCACATTTAAGTGATGAAAAACGTTTCACACAAAGTAATCTTGGTCTGGACCGGTCCATATAAGAACCTTTTATTCTGCGCTCTGCGTGCTAGGAGAAGATACAACGTTCCTGTTTTGGCCAGCCCATGTACAGGCGACCTGGTTTTTAAATTTGTTTTTTCACTTTTGGTTTGTCTTTCCATCATTTTCTTCTATTTTAAATAATAAGAGAATTTTTTAAAAAGTCGAAAATTAAAGAAAATGAGAATTAAAAAAAATGTTCGTGGTTTCAGAAAATGTTTGCGTTTTTTTCAAATGTTCGCATATGCAAAAAATTCGCAAATTTTAAAATAAATGTTCGGGAAATCAAAAACTTTCATGATTTTTTAAAAATGATTGTATATTAAAAATGTTAATGAAATTGAACAAAATTTCGCCAATTCAACTAATGTTCATGAATTAAAAACTATCCTAAAAATTCAAAAATGGTTCGTAAATTAAAGAATATTTTTTGATTCATAAAATATTCATTGATTCAAAAAAGGTCATGCATTTCAAAAAATGTTCAACAATTTCGAAACTTGTTCCACCAATTTCTAAAAAAATGTTCGTCGACTAAAGAAATGTGCGCCGATTCAAGAAAAGTGTTTCCAAAATGTCCACATTTTAAAAATGTTTTTTTGCAAATATTATCAAATTTTCATGATTTTAGAAAATGTCCGTGAATTTGAAAAATGTTGACAATTTCAAATATGTTCACGAGATTAAAAAATGTTCACGATTTTCAGAAATTTTTCATGATTTCACGAAAATGAGAGTGATAGTGTATCTCGACGATGCAGTAAAATGTGGTTATTGCCATTGAAGATTATAAAAAAAGACTCCCTTTGCAACGCACGGGCGTTTTGCTAGTCACGTCTTAATTTTCTTCCCATCTAATATATACAATAGTTCTTCGATTCGACATATGCTCTAGATGAAAAATATGTGAATCAATGTTGTGGTTTCATTCACACGATTGATTTTCAATTTCATGGATTATAAATCTTTAATTTCCTCCTAATGTTTAAAGGTTTTTCAGATGAATTTCGGCAAAATTTTCACACCCAGTCGACCGTTTGAATTTTCTTTCACCACTAGATTCACTCATGTTTTGCACACTTTCTGTTTCGACAATCATAAACGAATCACTCGGCGTCCTCTCCCGCAACCTACTACACTAGCGTCACCGTAGGTGTCGTTCCTCTCGGCGTCCTTTCCCGCATCCTACTACAGTAGCATCATTGTCGGCGTCATTCACTCGACCTCATTTCTTCTGTCCTACTACACTCGCGCCACCGTCGGCGTCGTTCCTCTCGGTCTCCTCTCCCATGTCCTACAACTGGCATCACCGCCACCGCCGTCGTTGATGTCGTTCCTCTCGGCCTCCTCTCTCACGTCCAACTACACTGACATTGCCGTGGCGCAAACATTGCATTTCTCCTCACCGTCCTATGCCTCGACGCCTTTCTCTTTGTTTCTCCTCGCGGACTTTCCCCGCGGCGAACAACGCTAGCAACTGGTTTGCCGCGCCATTGACGACATCGCTCGACAGCGATCTATGGTCGCTGAATCGGCCGCGGTGCTGCCGTCACTGTCCACCGCAAGCGCCGAGGAACTCTAGCTCTGTTTGTCATGTGTACCTATTAACTCTTAATCACGTCTAGTATATGCAACCAAACATCGTCCCTATGTATCAACCCAACCAATGCAGGCCACCAAACATCGTACAAAAGTGAGTTATTTACCCAAAACCACCACACTTGGGGCTAGGGTAACAGGTCAGTACCAGATTTTCCCCGCAAAAAGAAGGTCAGTACCAGATTTGAGCCAGGTCACAAAAAACCACCAGCTATGAGCCTAATGCGTAACGCGGAGCACTGACTGGCTGATTTGGCCGCGAAAACAGCAAAACCGACAGGTGGGACCCACCTATCGGGTCGACGTGGCGCGGGCTGACGGGCGCCGTTAGACGGAGGAAGACGGCCGTTGCCTTGCCCGTGTCTTAGGTCACCCTCCCGCCGTTTCCCCCAATCCCCGATTCAGTTTCCTCCCGCGCGACTCATGGCGACCAGCTCCGGCGGCGGCGATGGCGGAGAAGGTCTCGACGGCGGCGGTGCCCGTTCTTCCGGTGGCCGCCACCCGCAACGCGATCCCGTTGGCAAGTTGGGCCCCAACCCCGATGGCGTCTGCGACCTGGATTCGGACTCGTCGGCGGGGGAAAAAGTTGTCCTGCCGCGGCCGTCCCCGTATGCGGAGGAGGCAGAGAAGGCTGTTGCGGGGGCAGAGAAGGTTGCGGCGTCGACTCATTCGTTGGGGGAGGAAGTACCCCCCTTCGCTCCATCTCCACCCAGGTAAATCTCAGTGCCAAAAACCTAGGGTTAGTTGTAGCAATACTGCTTAGTTAGGATAATGTGGGTTAGTTCTAGCTGTGCTGCCTAGTTTATGGTAGTTTTTACTGCATCTGTCATAGATCTTATTGATGTGACTTTGTTTTATCTATGAATCTGTCATAGATTATATTGTGGCATTGTACTGAAAATCTTGTTATTTTGTTTTGTCTTCTGTAGGCCTGAGGAGGCATGATCATTATATTTTCAGTTTCCTTGTAAAGATGCTGCCAAAAAGTATGCCCTTGTGAAGATGTATGAGAGAGACATCAGTTATGGCAGTTTGCTTAATGTGATGGTCAGAAATGGATATGGAAGTGCTGACAATATTTGCTACTTGAGGAAGGAAGGCATAGGGCTGCAAGGGATTTCTGTCATCAGAAACAACACTGAAGTAGATGAGATGATTAATCAATTTAAAACCAGTCAGACATTGTGGTTGTTTGCTAAAGAGGGGAAGTTAAATATTAAGCAATCCCTAGTTAAAAAAATGCAGAAGATGAAGAAGTGGACCCAGCTGAAACAATTGAAGATTTAACAGTGGACCCACCTGTTGGCTCTTCATATTTTGTTGGTACACAAGAAAGTGTGAACTATATGCCAATAAAAGCAGTTCCTCCACCATGTCAGTTACTTCTTGGGACACAGAATTACCCAATTGAGCCAGAGATGGCAGATGCAGAGCAGGAAAATAATGCATTGCAGCAGGTTAACACTCAAGTTAGTGTTAATTATGCAGATTTCCAGTTTGATACAGATGAGGAGGAGCATGCAGCAAATGAGGACACATATGATGAAGATGATGACTCAGTATTTGATGAAGATTTTGTAGCTAATGTGGACCTCGCAGATGCAGAAGAAGAAGAATCAGAGTCAACAAGTGACATTAAGAGGAAGAGAGCTCAATACATGAGTAGTACACACTGTGAAGGGGACACAGACCCTGAAGATTTATATGAAATAGACTTGGAGGAAGAGGATGATGACTGTCAAGAGATTGCAGTTCCTGAGCCTGTTGAGAAGAAGGTAAAAAGGCCTGGGCCTACAAGTAGGTTCCACTCTAGTGGTGCCAGAAGCATGAATGAGGACTGGTATCCATCTTCAGAAGAGGATGATACAGGCTTTGAAGCTGATGATGATGGCAATGAACCAATGTCCTTTGTAATCCCCTCTGGTAGAAGGAGCAGAGCTAAGAAAAGACCACCCAGGGTCTGGTATGATGAGGACAGGCTGCATCCAGAGAAGCAATTCCAGCTTAGGCTTTGTTTCATAGATGTTTACCAATTTAGAGAGGCTCTTGTGAATTTGCATGTCAAACAACTTAGAAGATACAAATATCACAGAAACTGTAGTGATAGGATTATAGTGTGTTGTGATGGAGAGGGCTGTCAGTTCCACATGGTTGCAGCAAAGATCAGTAATGAGCCCAGTTTCTGCATTAAGAAGATGATATTGGAGCACACATGTCCCACCCAATCTGAGAAGACAAGGATTAGCTCAAAGTGGCTTGGCAACAAAATGCTTGAAACTATCAGATCAGACCCCAACACTACTATACCTGCTATAGTTGACAAGGCAAAGAGGCAGTTTGGTGTTGAGGTCTCCAAGATGATGGCATGGAGAGCAAAGAGGAAAGCAAAGGATATTGTGCTTGGAGATCATAAGAGGCGATACAAGAGGCTGAGAGATTATTTGGAGACTGTGAAAGCTATAAATCCTGGATCAAGATGCATTGTCACTACTGTGAGTGGAAAAACAAGAGAAAATCGAACTGCAGGACCAAGGTTTCATGGTCTTTTTTCTGTTTGAATGCATGTGTTGAGGGATTTTTGAATGGATGTAGGCCATTCATAGGCCTAGATGGTTGTTTCATTAAGTTGACTAGTGGGGCACAAATACTAGCTGCTACTGGAAGGGATGCAAACAACAATATGTACCCTATAGCATTTGGAGTGGTTGGAGTTGAAGACACACCAAATTGGTCCTGGTTTTTGACTCAACTGAAGTATGCCCTGGGAGGGACTAAAGAGGGAAAATTTGGGAAGTACACATTCATGTCTGATAGACAGAAAGTGAGTTCATTTAGTCCTTCACTGGTTCTTCATTTACTTGTTCATTTCATTGTTCTTGGGTGAAGATAGCCTATCTTGTCCATGCAGGGTCTACTGAATGCAGTCACAACAGTCTTTCCAAGCTGCCCTCATAGGTACTGCTTGAGGCACATTTATGCCAACTTTCAGAGAGCAGGATTCAGAGGAGAAGACTTAAAGAAATGCATGGATGCAGCTGCGTATGCTTACACTGAACATGACTTTCAGTTGGCAATGGAGAGCATGAAGGCTGAGTGCAAGGCTGCTTGGGAGTGGATGTCAAGGATTCCTCCTAAAGCTTGGTCAAGACATGCAATGGATACTAACTGCAAAACTGATCTGGTGGTCAATAACTTAAGTGAAGTTTTTAATAAGTACATACTTGATGTAAGGAACAAGCCAATTGTCGCTATGATCAATGGGATCAAGGACAACTTTCTGGTAAGGTATCAGCAAAAAAGAGAGGGTGGAAAAGTTGCAAGATGGGAAATTGCACCAACCTATGCTGAGAAGTTAGAGATGAACAAGAAATATGCAAGGGACTGCAAATCATTGATAGTTGGACCAGCTCTTTTCCAAGTGTCTAGTGGGGACAAGACCTATTCTGTTGACACAAATCTAAAAACATGTGGCTGTAGGAAATGGGACATCACTGGAATTCCTTGCAACCATGGTTGTTCTGCCATCTATAGGTCTAAACAGCTACCAGAGGACCATGTAAATGTGTTCTTCAAAAAGGCTATGTACTTGGAGTCATACAAGCCTATAATTTACACAGTTCCTGGTCCAGATTCTTGGGTGAAAACTGCAACTCCTGACATTGACCCACCTCAATTCAAAGAAGACAAGAAGGGACCAGCAGAAGAGAAAAGGAAGAAAGGAAGGTTTGAGCCTCCTCAAGCAAAGCAGACATCAAGGATGGTTACTATAACTTGTAGTAACTGCAAGTTGCAGGGCGACAAATACACAAGTTGTGGAAAGCCATTGAGGCCTGATCTGCAAATTAGGAAGAACAAGCACATGGTATGTTCTTTTTGACTCCCTTCTCTGTCTCATCATTCATTAAGTATCACTGAAATTTGTCCCATAATAATAATTGCAGGAAAACAAAACAAGTTGGTAGCTCAACATCTGCTACAACTCCCAGGGGTGCAAGCTCTACATCTGCTTCAAGGGGTTCATCTGCTGCTGCTTCAAGGGGCAACTCTACTGCTGCTGGTACATCTGCTAGAGCTGCAAATTCTTCTCCTTCTAGTGCTGGTGCTGCTGCAAGAAGAGGTGCAAAAAGAGATGCAAGAAGCTTCAATCCTCCAAGAAGTAATGCAGAAGCTTCAAGTAGCAAGCCAACAGGAAATAGGCCAAAGAGGACAAAATACATGAGCTCAAGGCTGGAGGGGTACTTTTATGCCAGTGGGAACTACTGAGAGTTCATATTTGACTATGTATCCAAGTGCATGTGTGCTCCATCAGGCACTACAACACTTTATCTATGCCATTTATGATATTGAACCTATGTATGTCACTAAGAACTACTGCTGTGTACTGCTATGTTGAACCTATGGATGTCACTATGTCACTAAGAACTTATGTACTGCTATGTTGAACCCCTATTTATAATTACTGTGTACTGCTATGTTGGCTTGCATGATCATCATATAATTTTCTGTAATTCTATGCTTTGGTTCAACAATTTGGCCATATAATTACTGTGTACTGCTATGTTGTTTGCCTAATCATCACATTCTGTGCACAATCATCATGAACTACCACACCAGTTTCACCTGATACAAATATAATACAAAAGACTAGATAATTCAGATAAACTGGATAATTCAGTACAAATTCAACCATTACAACAGTACAGTGCACTTCTAGTTAGGTCTGCTTATTAAGTGCAACAAACCACATTACATACTTAAAATTCATCACAGATCTCCTTCAACTTCTTGATCTTGTCCTCATAGCCATGCTTCTGTTTCATCAAATCAGAAATGATGTACTCCAGCTTTTTCTTCTCTTGCTTCAGTTGGTCTCTCTCTGTGAGCACTTGGCCTCTCTCTAGCACAAGCTGGTCCCTCTCCTTCTCTGTCTTTGCCCTAAGTAACTGATGTAGATTGGTACAACCATTGTCTGCCAAATTCTTCTTCTCCATCTCCTCTTTCAGATCACTAAGAGCCAACCTAGCATTGCCCAGCTGAGTAATAGCCTCCTCCTTGTCGACCACCATTTTTGCAAAATCAAGTTTGAAAAATCTCAACTCTTCCTCCATCTTCCTCTTTTCTCCAACTACTCTGAAATTTTCTTCAGCAAGATTAACATTGTCTCTGAGCCTGTCCTTGTTTTCTTTGTCATACATGCTCCACAATTCAGCTAGGCAGAACCGCATAGCCACTGACCACTCAGGGTCTATCCACTCCAGATAGCTGCACTTTAGTTCTGCCTAAAATTCAAAAAAATATCTTGTCAATCATACTTCAATAGAGATGTTCTCAATAAGAAATTGTGTTCATCATTTATGAGCAGAAACAATTATAAAAGCCTATGAAATTAATATATGTTGTCAATAAGAATTTTTTGTCAATTATAACAGCATATAAAATAAATATATGTTATCAATAATTATAACCACCAAATAATTTAATAGAGCATAATTTCCAACTGGCAGTAACAATTTTTTACATTACTAAATTATTTGGACCAAATTACACTACTGGCTGAGCATAATTTCCTACTGGCAGAGCATCATTTCCTACTGTCAGAGCATAACCACCAAATTATGTGCAACTGTGGGCAGTGACAATTCTTTACACTACTAAGCAGAGCATAATTTCCTACTGGCAATTGAATGGAGCAGAAACTAACTAAGATTAACTAATTACAGTACTAAGCAACATACCTTCTCCTCAGCACAAGCAAGAAAACGCCGGCCAGTGTCCATAGATTCAAATGCAACTAGCCTGAGGCAAGGCTCTCGATGCAGACAGCGAGAAGAGAGTTCATGAGCAATGCCACTCCATTCATAGCATGGGATAGTCCTAGGAAGCTAAAAACCGAACAAATCACCGAGCTGGTAAGAAATCCCCAACTGAAGAACCCTAACCCTAACCCTAAATGCGGGAATCCTCAAATAAACGTACCTGGCTAGTCACTGACTCGTCGTCGTCTGAAGAAGAGCTTGACCCCTCGCTCCAAGAAACCATGGCGGAGCGTCGGCGAGTCGACGGTGGCGGCGGCGGCGGTCGTCGAGGTCGAGACAGAGCGGGCGGTCTGATGTGGTCTGGTCCGACCAGCCACCCGCGCGGGCCACTCATACACGGGCAAGGCAACGGCCGTCTTCCTCCGTCTAACGGCGCCAGTCAGCCCACGCCACGTCGACCCGACAGGTGGGTCCCACCTGTCGGTTTCGCTATTTTCGCGGCCAAATCAGCCAGTCAGTGCTCCGCGTTACGCATTAGGCTCATAGCTGGTGGTTTTTTGTGACCTGGCTCAAATCTGGTACTGACCTGTTACCCTAGCCCCAAGTGTGGTGGTTTTGGATAAATAACTCTACAAAAGTTGCTTCCCTAATGCATCCAACTTATATGCAGCTAACCAAACAATGTGCAGAATATGGTTTTCAGTCTGCATTACCTTAGCAAGGCCCATATGAGCCACATATGCAAAAGGCAAAAATCAATGCAGGTAACCAAACATACCCACATTCAAATGCGGAGCCCTTTCTTTAGAGGAAAGGGAAGCCTTATTTAGGAGCATGTTTTTACCAATCATCTGGTAAAGCCACCATTTTCAGCATAAGGATGTTAAGCAAAGGATCACTCGTATGCTTGACAGTCTATTAAACCGGTCTCTCATAGGTGAACATATCTTTATTAGAGAGGCTTACTAAAGTACTTCCTCCGTTTGGGCTTATCGAGCCGGAGGGTATCATAGGCACGTCCAATTTTTATTGTCGTTCTTCTCTTTGAAGAAAACTGATCAGTTTTTGGAATTCCCTATTGGTCGTATTATGTGGCAAACTGCCTACGCTTTGCACATGGTGAGAGGCCCATTTGCATAGATAGTGCATGCAAAGAATGCACTACAACGTCCGATTTTTACAACCTTTTAGAAAGTTGCTCGCCGTTTTTTCGGTTTTCTTTTTTTCTTCTGTTGTTTCTTTACTGATTTTATATTTATGTTTACGTTTTTTGTTTATCGGTTTCCTTTCCATTTTCACTTTTTTTAAAAGCTTTCCCTTTTTAAGAATGATAAAAATATATATCATATTTTCAGTAATAGTTTGACATTTTTTAATTGTCTGTTTTTAGAAATATTCTTCAGAATTTCAAAAAATGTTTCATTTTTAAAATTTGTTCACAGATTGTGAATTTGAAACAATGTTTTGGTTTACAAAATCTGTCCACAAATTTTAAAGATATTATTTTACAAAATTTGTGCAGGGTTTTAAAAAATGTTCATGCTTTCCCAAAATATTCTTCATTAAAAAAATATCTTTATTTCCAAAAAAAAAAATCATGTTTTCAAATAATTTTCAAATGTTTGATAAAATTGTGTTTTTAAAAAATGTTATCATTTTTAAATATAATTCGGAAAATTAAAAAAAAAATCATGATTTATAAATATTCGGAAATTAAAAAATGTTCGTGTTTTTAAAAGTAATCAGATATTTTAACATATTTTTTGCATTTTAAAAACATGTTCTCTTTTTTGCATAAATGTTCACGGGTACAATTTGTTTTTCAAATTTTGGAAAACATGTTTGGGTTTTCCAAAAATGTTCACGTTTAAAAAAAATGAATTTAAAAAAAATATAGATTATCAGAAAACTGACTGGAAAAACACGTGCTACCGTGTTTGCGGTTTGCAACAATGTTTTGGTTTGATACAATGGTTTCCGGTTCGCTGCGGTGCCTTCTGGTTCGCTATAGTGCTTCTAGATGATGCTAGAGTCGTATGAAGAATAAAGTTAACCAACACTGGGGGGGGGGGGGGTGTTTAGTAGGTCGACTCAGTTCGTCTCGTGCCTATGCGAATTGGGTGTATTTCGACGCCATGAGCGTCATATAGGGGCTCCCCGTATTTCTATCGTGGAATTGATGCAATTAATTCCGGGGTGTTGTTTGTTTAGGCCGCGCTTGGATTCTTTGTAATCAAATACAGAGGTGTTTATTTTACACCTGTATCTTACCGACCCGCTCAGCAGTTCTCGGTCGGAAGCAAAACGATGAGCCGAGGTCTGTATTCTTTACAGGTGTATTTGAAAAAGAACACGAAAAACCAAACAGAACCTTAGTGTAAGTGAAGATTGCCTAGTCAAGGCTCTCGCTAGACCCACCCCACTCGCGACCTGGTCGTCCCCCACGGGCGACCGACCGTGCCATCATCCCTCTCCCTTAGAGACCTTCACCTACCCCTTCTGTTCCCTCCGCCCTCGTCGACGTGCGATGTCAATCAAGGCCCGGGCGGGGACGGCGGGCCCCCCCTGCTTTTCCCCTCTCGGAGCTGCTCCTGCACGGGACGGCGTGACTGTGGTTGGTGCTTCCAGGTGGCGACGGCGGGGCGACTTGGCGTTGGCGAGCGTGGTCTGCTGCGCTGCGACATGACCGTTAGCGGCGGGGCTACGCGGAGGCGCGGGCTGGCAGCGCCTGCTCGGCCCAGATCTGGGCCCCATCCGGGCCAGGGCGGGCCGGTGGTTCTTCTGTCGATGACGTAGCCCCCTGGAGGTGGTGTGTCGGAATTCTGGGTGGTGGCGGAGCTGCCGTCGGATTGCTGCAGCATGGCGGCGGAGGCTTTGCGGGCCTGATCTGGGCCCAGGAGACCTGGTGTGCCCCTGCTCCTGTGTCCGTCGAGTACTACGACGACGGTGGAGGCAGTTCCCTCCCACGCGACCTCGATGCTGCCATCACCGATTCCTTGCGCTCCCATTTTCCGTCCTCTAGGCCTCACGATGGTGATCTCAGTGAGACGACGAGGGTGGCATCAAGACCATGGTAGCGCATGCTGGTGGGTGGCAAGCTTGATGGAAGGCTACGGATCGTCTGGATGGTGGTTTTGGGGTTGGGATAAATCCCAGTCGGCTCGTGCGGCACCAACGCGGTGGTGCTTGCTAGTGCCGCCATTTCGGGCAGCGTCGTCGTCGTCACATTCCTTCTTGAAGGTGTTGCTTGGTAAGCTACGTTTCGAAATACTAGGAGTGTGGTGGGATGACTCCGGAGGACGCAGCGGTGGCGGGTCATCCGCGTTTCGTCGAGTTGTTGTTGTTTGCATTAGTTTCTCTTTTTTGGGGGCTTGATGTGCTGCTTGCCGAAGTAGATGTACCGTGTGGTTGCTATATTAATATAGCGGGGCTTAATCCTGACCTTCTATATCGAAAAAATAACGGTATTAATATAGCGGGGCGTAATCCTACTTTCCATATCAGCATTTATATTCACTAATATAGCGGGGCGTAATCCTGCTTTGGACTTTCGACACAGGTCGGACATGCGAGCTGGCCATCTAGCATGGGATCGTGGTGTTGGCGTCCAATATATGGCCGTTGAGAGCGAGAGCGGCGGCACGCAGACAAGCGTGGAAACGGCCGGCCGCGCCTAGCTGCGAGCAACTGAATGAAGCAGGTGGCATCGGGCACGAAACTGAAGCACGGCTCCGGGGCTGCAAACGGTGGCGCGGGCAGCGAGCAACGCGGTGGCCAACGGCGCGACGGTCCCATGGATGCGTACGTGCATGCGTGTGCACAGATGAACGCGAGTGCAGCCTACAGGACGTTGGCTTGGCGCGGCAAGCCTTGATGGCGTCGACGACCGCTGCCTCCAGCTCGTTCGGAATGGCGTCGACGGCCGAGCCGACCCTATCCAGCACACTCATCTGGTCGGACGTACGAGTCCGCCTGCAGCACGCTGTTGAGCTTGGTGAGAAGAATCCACATCGGGTCAGGCTTGTCCAGGTGCAGCATGTTGTTGAACAGCTCGTCCGCGCCGCCGTTGGTCGCCGCTGCACATGCTTGGGCAGTGAACCTGTGAAGAGACGCACATGACAGTTGGGCCCATAAAGTCAGTCACTTAGAAATCAATCCCGGCTGGGATCGTGCCTTTCCTATTACACCAAACAAAATTTTAGTCATGCAGGGTCGGGATTGACTGGGATTTGTAAATACGGGGTACCAAATTCAGGGATTCGAAGTTGAGGGTCCGTTTACGTCGGCTTGTATGACCTCGGGGTTTATTTCAGACTTCACTCACGGCCGGTTCCATCCAGTACTGATGCAAGGCGAGGAGCGGTCGATGTGCGTCACTCGATTGGATCCACCGAAGGTGCGGGATCAAGGCAAGTCGATGCGTACGTTGGGATCGACCGGAGGAGCGGGATCCAGGTCCAGCCGATGTAGCCCAGCGGGCGAGCGAGGGTTGGGACACAGCCAGCCAGGAGCGCTACTAGCGCCTCGCCACCATGAATTACCGCGGGGCCGCTGTAGCCGTCGTCGTCTACGACATCACTAGCACTGTGAGAGAGATCTTTTCTTCTCCTTGGTACTTCGTCTTTTATAATGGAAAATGGAACTATAATTGTGCTGCCCTTCTTTCTGCTCACGTTAATCTGTTCGATTTTTCCTGCATGGGCGTCAAGACTCTTACATCCGAACAAAGAGGTGGGTCGACGAGCTTCAGAGACAAGGTATGACTGAACAGGTTTCTGCACTTCCATGGCACTGCTTCAGTTGGATCCAAAGAACACTCTGCCTTTTGTTGACGGAACTCATTTGTATGTCAGTGCTTAGGTTTTTATGAACATGTACAAATAGAGAACCCGGATTTGGAAGTGAATTGCAGAAAACCACCACGTTGGCGCATAGATTTGCACAAAACACTTGTTTACGAATTTGGGACAAAAAACCACTGATTCTCAGCCTAATCTTTTGCAAAAAAAAACTGATCGGTGGCTTAGGCCATTTTAACCGCGATTATGACATGTGGCTCTCGCATTTGATGACGTGGCGTCACATTGCACGTTTGACATGATTAGACGAGGAATTTTCTAGATTTACAGAACAATCCCTGTAATTTTACAGGAACACCCATCAATTAAAAAAAAGCAATCAACTTCATCCATGGATTTGGGCTGCCCAAACAGCCGAGCAGAGCAGCAGTACGTTGGCCATGGGTGCTAGGTCACGGGAGCAGAGAGCACACCCGCGGCGCAAGCGAGACTGCTCTCGCGGACGCCGAGATGTTGGGCCTGAGGAGTGGCGCGCAACCCGACCTCGACGCTGCAGCTCGGCGGTGGCGGACACGAACACCCTTTCGAACATGGTGGCGAGGAGGGCGCGGGCCTCCTGCAGCTACGGCAGGTCCCCGCACTGGGCGGCCGCGTAGACGAGCCCCGCCGCCGCCTCCAGCATCTCCTCGGGCCACTCCCGGAGCGCCTCGAACTTGACGGCAAGGAGGACGTGGGCCTCCTGCAGCTCCGGCAGGTCCCTGCACCAGGCGGCCGCGTAGACGAGCCCCGCCACTGCCTCCCGCAGCTCCTTGGGCCACTCCCTGTGCGCCCCGAACTTGGCGGCGAGGAGGGCGCGAGCCTCCGGCAGCTTCGGCAGGTCCCCAAACCGGGTGGCCGCGTGGAAGGCCCCGCCGCAGCCTCTCACAGGTCCTCGGGCCACTCCCGGATGACCTGCTCGACACGTAGTAGCGCGCAGTCCGGGTGCCCCAGCCGAAGTAGCTACTCCATGTCCCCGGCGTCGAGGTCACACCTCCTCTTCTCTCTGGCGTGAGGAGGGAGGGGCGGTGGTGATCTGGATCGGGATAGGGGAGGAACATTTGTTTTTGGGAGGGAGGGTTTTCGAGAAAAAGGTCAGTCTAACATCGTCTACGGCGAAACGTTATGCCACATCATCAAATGCAAAACCCACATGTCATAATCGTCATCAATATGGTCCAAGCCATCAGTCAGTGTTTTTTGCAAAAGATTAGGCTGAGAATGAGTGGTTTTTGTTCCAAATTCTTAGACATGTGCTTTCTGCAAACCTATTCGTTAATGTGGTGGTTTTTTGCAATTCACTCCAGATTTGGTGACGGTGTTAGTGGGCAACAAGATCAATTTAAAAAACAAGAGAAAGGTTGGCACACAGGTACACGCACATTTTGCATACTAAAATTTCAGAACCCAAGTGCTGCATCTGTCAGTCAAACCCATCATCGTCTCTGTTTTTTCTCTGAATGCGAGTGAACATGAGGCACTGGAGTACGTGAAACAGAACGGCCTCTTCTTCCTAGAGATGTCGGCGAGCTCTTCTATGAGCTAGGCAAGCGCATTGATAGAATTCTAATTCTTGGCTTAACTAATATCGATGTAATCCCATCCCCAAACAAATTGGTGTGGTGGCCTACAGAGAGGAGGGAGCCGACGCCGACGGAGAGGAGACCTAACGAGTACGGCTCCGCGGGGTTGGAATGGTTCGGGCCTTCGGACCGCATGCCAATGCACGTTCATGCCAATCTCATCTCGATGTTCGGTTGTTTGTCGAGCGAGACTGTTATGCTGGGAATTGAAGGCAAGCAATTACTCTTCAGTTTCTCTTCAGGCATTCAAGGTGGATAATGTCTGCCTCTCGCCGGTGATTAATGGATGTTTGCCTCTCTGTATTCCCATCCTTCAGCTGCCGTGTATATATGCTTCCTCCCTAACCTTTTTTTATCAGTAGACAAAACATCCATCAACATGGTGATCTGCTAGCTTCCCCTATAACCATCATTCCCCCCCATTCATATATGATTCCTTCCACCACGGGATTATGTTGTGCTTATTTCCTCTCAATCACAAATTTGTACAAATGTTGTTCATATTGGCTTATGCTCAATTGATTCAGGTGGATCTTGGAGATTGGTCGTCGCATTTTTTTTATTTTGGGAATTCCTCAGCTCATATCTCCAATGGTTTCTAGAGCGGGTAATTACTTCATGCGCACTGCCAACCTTATCTTTTCATGATTTACCATCCATGTTCTATACAGTGTATGGTTGCTTAGATTACGTGTTTCTATGTTGGGCTATTTACAGATTACTTAGAACCTAATAGAAAACGCGCAAACATTATTACCATGTTGTTCTAGAAGGGGGTGAAGCCTCAACATCTTCTGCTTCTATCCATACATGAGAAAAGCCAAATAATTAGGTGGACAATTTCTTTATCCATACACGAGGAAAGCCAAATAATTATGTGGACAATTTTTTTAAAATACATGGTGCAACATGCAAAGGAAATTGCTCGGCCCATATTAGATACAATAAACATGGAAGGTTAATTCAGGACAACTGCGTGATGCCACTGGTTGGCTGCAGTTGTCTCTCAGCGAAGAGAATACAAATGCCCTTATAGGTAGAGTGGTGACCAAAGATAATGCTTACGTGTTATTCATGTACATAATAATCAACTAAAATTGATTCCTTTTGTCTCACCCTTCTGTCTAATTAGCTACGTATCATGGTCGTTCACATCTAAGAGCACCTTATTATAGAATGGAATGCCTATTGCTTTGGTCTCTTTCTATGCTAACCATAAAATCTTATTGTGCATTGTTTAATTGGGAGTTGGGCACAATACCAGTTTTTTCCTAAAAATACTGCTCAACTTCTTTTATTCTGCTTACATATGATGTAGCCTTGCAGGATATGTTTCATTTGGTCGATTGGCTTTGCCAACTATTGGTGATTATAGCTCATGTTTTGCATATGAGCCTAATGCTAACCCCACATGATGTGTTCTTTAAATGATGGTTAGCTTTGGCGCAAGAGGGTTCCCAGTGCGATGCGAAGTATTACGACAACAATATGCCCAGTTTCAGTAACCTATAAGTCACTTGTCTACCAATTTTGTTATCTTAGAGGTTATAAGGAGCTTACTTTCTTGTTTGATGATACCATGTACTTTATGTGATGATTGCAATATTCAGGAACCAAGGTGATACCATTCCAATACTTTTGTAAATTAATTGTTGACATTAATTTTGGAGTTTTCACTTCATATAATTTTGTAATTAATTGCAAGTTCATGTTATATCAATTAATTTTGATTCAAAGTGGCATGCCCGGATGTAGACATGGTTTTGCCTATCTCAAAATAGTTTGCATACGCCCCACAGATAATATCTTTTTGTGGCTCTTACAGAATAACAGAAAAGATATCAACTAACAGCTTGGTTCCATGGTTATGTACAACATCGAAATACTTAGTTACCTATGTTTACTTAATGCAAGAGTTCATCTTATGGCATCTAAACTGTAATTTGGGTTACTCTCATTTGGCCTGGTTTGCGCATATTGCTACTCTGCTTTATATGTGGCATGCCATACTAGGGTATTACTACTCTTTATTATCCTAATTTTGGTGCTGGGCTATTTTCCGAGTGTTTGGATCTTCTGTAAGATTAGTTCGCTGAAAACAGATTTAAATTATGTTAGTTCCAAGTAGTAAAATGATTTTTCAACTTTTCATATTGTCTAAATTTTAACAGAATATTATGTCCATCTTTGGGGTCCTTATATGGGAATTCATATTATTTCATCGCTAAAAGAGACAGGCGCACCAACGCGCGCCAATCATGATCTAGTATGTGTGTATGCTTGTGAGTTGTGTGCTGTGCTCAGGAAAAATCAATTGTACATTTTGAGTATTTAAACGAAAATCGGACCTAGCCAAACCATTATTGGGTTTAACCCCTCAAAAAATTTAATTCTCGCGTCTGCCATCGCTTATATTTACTTGGCGGCTTAATCTCAAGATAAAATTTCCCATTCCACTTCGCACCACCACTCTCCCTCGCTTGCACCACCTTGATACCGGCCACCCCACCTACACTTCCAATCGACCGGCGCCGCCCCCGACTCCCCCAAAATGGTAGGATCTAGCTGTCGGAGGTTGTTGTCGCCGAATCGAAGCGCGGATCCGCATCGTGGTCCTTCACCGACGTGCCTCTACTGCCTCCGCCGAAGAGGAGGTACCACGGCGTGCAATAGTGACCGTGAGAGCTTGGGTTTTGGAAATAAAGAACTAGGACACTGGCCGCTGGTATTGGATTGGCTCTTTCAGTGGAACTAACGGTGAGGACCTATGATGTGAAGATGGTGGGCCTCTACGACATCCAGGTGGAGATCAACTTCCCCCTCCGCAACCGCGAGGTCCCGGAGTTCTTCATCATCGACCACCAAGTGGTCTCCCGCCACGAGTTGTAGGAGAATCGGTAGGCCTTCCACGGGCTCGTGGAGGCGCTCATCGATGAGGAGTACATTGATGAGCTCCGTTGGAATAATCTGGTGCTCGTCACCAAGGAGAGCCAACGACACGAGTTGTACCAGAAGGGGATACCGATGAGGCCGGGACGTCGGTGACGTGGTCATTGACATTTGCTCCAGTGAATTAGGGTCCGGCTCCGATGAGGACTGTGTGAGTGGGACGAGCTCGAGAACTAGAAGGATTAGGCTTTTAGTTTTTATTTCCTTCAAATCGAGTAGTTTATGCAATGTATTTTAAATTTCGTGTTACGTGCTATGTAAAAATGCCTTTGTTGGCTCCGCATTGTAGGAGTTTGCAGTATGTAATGATTTTTTCCTTAATAAGAAACCAATGTATCAATCCGTGGAGTTGTCGGTATATTGCGGTAGTTGAATGCTCTGTAGCACAAATAAAACATCACTTGTGTTCCCAACAATTCTAACAAGGGTGTCAACCTTGATAGTCTTGCCAATTGCACAAAGCAATTAAAACATAATGTGGATGGATATTTTTGGTATTTTCAGAATAAACAAAATTCAAAATAAAACAATGTGTAAAAGCATAAAAATTTATATCAGGGTTCATACATTCACCAGGTGCTACTCTCCAAAGAATAAAAGTTTGGTAAGTAATTTAATCATGTGGAAAAGTGCACAATGAAATGTCTTATGCGCACACCAGATCGATGAATGTATAAGTTATGCATATGCAATACACCCAAATACTATTAAACCGAGACCCCTTCTACATCTAATAGCTAAATAGCCCGCCCATAGATCGAGATCCTCTCTACACCATCTGGATTTTAAGTGTAAACACAACTAATTGCATTTAGTAATATAACACAATAATATGCTTAGGGGACTATGAATCCTCCACTAAACCTTAACCCTTAGTGGCAACAATTCAGTACAAGCCTTTTCCACTTCATGTCACAGTGATAGATTACTTGCAAGATTGAACCCAACTAATGCACACCTATTTCACTATTTATTTCATCTATACTTGTAGCAAAGTGTATGTAATTGATAGCAATATAGCATGAATCATACAAAAGTTATCGATATGTTTGATACGTACCAGCCTCCTCGGACTTAATCCATGCTCATTGATACGTCTCCAACGTATCTACTTTTCCTCACTCTTTTGCCCTTATTTTGGACTATAATTTGCATGATTTGAATGGAACTAACCCGGACTGACGCTGTTTTCAGCAGAACTACCATGGTGTTGTTTTTGTGCAGAAATAAAAGTTCTCGGAATGGAACAAAACTTTTTGGAGAATTATTTCAGAATAAATGAGAATTATTGGAGCCAAAATCCACCGAAGAGGGGGGGGGGGGGCAGGGTGAGCATCACCCACCAGGGCGCGCCAGCCCCTCTGGGCGCGCCCTGGTGGGTTGTGCCCACCACGTGGCCCCACTTGCCCTAACTCCGCCACTATAAATTCCTATTTACGGAGAAAAAAAATCAGGGAGAAAGAATTATTGCGTTTCACGACACGGAGCCGCCGCCGCCACCTCTTGTTCTTCATCGGGAGGCCAGATCTGGAGCCCGTTTGGGGCTTCAGAGAGGGGAATCTTCGGTCTTTGTCATCACCAACCTTTCTCCATCGCCAATTCCATGATGCTCCCCACCGGGAGTGAGTAATTCCTTCGTAGGATTGCTGGTCGGTGAGGAGTTGGATGAGATTCATCATGTAATCGAGTTAGTTTTGTTAGGGCTTGATCCCTAGTATCCACTATGTTCTAAGATTGATGTTGCTATGACTTTGCTATGCCTAATGCTTGTCACTAGGGCCCGAGTGCCATGATTCCAGATCTGAACCGTTTATGTTATCATCTCTATATCTATGTTCTTGATCCGATCTTGCCTAGTCATATGCACCTATTACGTGTGATGATCCGTCAACCCCATAGTGACAATATTTGGGATACTTCGCGGTGATGACCGTAGTTTGAGGAGTTCATGTATTCACCATGTGTTAATGCTTTGTTCCGGTTCTCTATTAAAAGGAGGCCTTAATATCCCTTAGTTTTCTTATGGACCCCGCTGCCACGGGAGGGTAGGACAAAAGATGTCATGCAAGTTCTTTTCCATAAGCACGTATGACTATTTACGAAATACATGCCTACATTACATTGATGAACTGGAGCTAGTTCTGTGTCGCCCTAGGTTATGATTGTTACATGACGAATATCATCCAATGAGTTACCGATCCAGTGCCTACGATCTTTCCACTTATTGTTCTTGCTAAGTTACTATTGTTGTTGCTGCTGTTCCAACTGCTACAAAACTATTGCTACTACTGTTACCGCTACTGTTACTGTCACTACTGCTATCAAACTATCATATTACTGTGCTACTGATCACTCTGCTGCAGATATTTAATCTCCAGGTGTGGTTGAATTGACAACTCAACTGCTAATACTCTCAAGTATTCTTTGGCTCCCCTTGTGTCGAATCTATAAATTTGGGTTGAATACTCTACCCTCGAAAACTGTTGCGATCCCCTATACTTGTGGGTTATCAAGACCTTTTTCTGGCGCCGTTGCCGGGGAGCATAGCAATATTTGTTGAGTCACTTGGGATTTATATCAATTTATCACTATAAAGAATCTAAAGGATACTAAGACCAAGATTTTTTCCTCTACTACGAGGGGAGGTAAGGAATTGCCATCACACTCCGCACTTGATTCACCTTCTGTTATGAGTAAGCTTGCAACACCACCACATGCTAGTAATCCTGATATGTGGCAAGTTATTGATGATGCTACCTCTGCTATGAATTATGCTATTGATGATGCTAGTACCATGCTTGATGATAATGTGCCACTAGGAGAATTTCTTGATGAACAAATTGCTAGAGCTAAAGAGAATGAAACCACTGAAACTGATGAGATTGCTGAAACTGATGAAGCTTATGAAACCGATGATAATTATGAAACTCCAATTAGTCCTAGCTCTCCTAAGTTTGAAATGCCTAAGATACCTGAAGGTTATGTTATGGACGAAGAGATAACTAGAGAAATTCTTTCTTGCAAGGATAGAAACGATCTTAAGAAATTGCTATGCAAGTATAAGGAAAAGACTTTGAATGCTAGAATGAAATGTGATCCTAAGTTTGCTACTTCACCTATCTTTGTTACCGATAAGGATTATGAATTATCTGTCGATCCAGAGTTAATTACTTTGGTTGAATATGATCCTTTCCATGGCTATGAAACTGAAACTGTAGTGGCACACCTTACTAAGCTGAATGATATAGCCACCCTCTTTTCTCATGATGAGAATATTCGCTACTATTATATTCTTAAGTTATTTCCGTTCTCATTAAAGGGTGATGCTAAGACATGGTACAATACTCTGATAACCCACAAGTGTAGGGGATCGTTTGTAGCCTTTTTTGATAAGTAAGAGTGTCGAACCCAACGAGGAGCTAAAGGTAGAACACATATTCCCTCAAGTTCTATCGACCACCGATACAACTCTACGCACGCTAATGCTTACTTTACCTAGAACAAGTATGAAACTACTTTGTAGGTGATAGGATAGTTTGCACGAATAAAACTAGAAGTACTTTGCGGGAAATAAAACTACGAGTAAAAAGCAAGATAATAAAAGTTAGTTGTTTAGTAGAAAGCTTTTGTCAAACAAGAAGGTTATTTGTCCCTAGGCAATTGATAACTAGACCGGTAATCATTCTTGCAATTTTACATGAGGGAGAGGCATGAGCTAACATACTTTCTCTACTTGGATCATATGCACTTATGATTGGAACTCTAGCAAGCATCCGCAACTACTAAAGATCATTAAGGTAAAACCCAACCATAGCATTAAGTACCAAGTCCTCTTTACTCCCATATGCAACAACCCATCTACTAGGGTTTATGCTTCTGTCACTCAAGCAACCCACCATAGGCAAATCATGAACACATTGCAACACCCTACAGAGAGGATCCCTCACGTTTGCGCGAGACGGAGGGCACCGTAGGACAACACCATAATAAAATATACAATCATACCAACCATGATCATCAATTAGCCCATAGGATAAAGCGGATCTACTCAAACATCATAGGATAGCCATATATCATTGGGAAATAGTATATGGAGTTGATCACCATGTTTAAGTAGAGATTACAACGGGGAAAAGGGGAGTTACACCGGTGCATAGAGGAGGAGAGAGTTGGTGTTGACGGCGGCGAAGTTGTTGGAGTAGATCGCCGTCACGATGCTTGCCCCGACGGCGTTCCGGCGCCACCGGGAGAGATGGGGAGAGAGCCCCCCTCCTTCGTCTTCTTCCTTGGCCTCCCCCCTAGATGGGAGGAGAGTTCCCCCTCTGGTCCATGGCCGCCATGGCGGCGGAGGGGCAGGAGCCCCTCCTAGATTGGATCTCCCTCTCTGTTCTCTTCTGTTTTATATTCCTGTTTTCTGGACGAAAACCGTTTCTGATATTCCCGGAGATCCGTAACTCCGATCGGGCTGAAATTTTGAGGGAATTTTTATCCAAAAATTAGCTTCCTTGCGGACAAAGGAGAGCTCCAACTGACATACGAGGTGAGCACAATCCACCAGGGTGCGCCTGGGCCCCCTGGTCGCGCCCTGGTGTCTTGTGGGGGTTGTGGGCCTCTGGTTGCGTTGATTCCACTTCTCAAAATTCATAAATATTCCAAAAAAAATCTCCATAAATTTTTATCGCGTTTGGACTTCGTTTGATATGGATATTCTGCAAAACAAAAAACATGCAACAAACAGGAACTGGCACTGGGCACTGGATCAATAGGTTAGTCCAATAAATCATATAAAATGTTGCCAAAAATATGTGAAAGTTGTATAATATTGGCATGAAACAATAAAAAATTATAGATACGACGGAGACGTATCAGCATCCCCAAGCTTAATTCCTGCTCGTCCTCGAGTAGGTAAATGATAAAAAAGATAATTTTTGATGTGGAATGCTACCTAGCATAATCTTGATCATATATCTAATCATGGCATGAATATTAAGACACAAGTGATTCAAAGCAATAGTCTAGTTTTGACATAAAGACATTAATACTCAGGCATCCCAACAAATAATCATGTCTTTCAAAATATCAAGGCTAAAGAATGCTATCCCTACAAAATCATATAGCCTTGTCATGCTCTGTCTTCTCAACACAAAGTATAAATCATGTACTACCCCGGTGTCAGCCAAGCAGTTGCTTCATACTTTGTAACGCGCTTCAGCATTTTCAACTCTCATGCAATACATGTGCGCAAGCCATGGATATAGCACTATGGGTGGAATAGAATATGGTGGTAGGTTTCAAAGGGGTAAAAGTGGAGAAGAAAGTCTCGCATCAACTCAGCGTATCAACGGGCTATGGAGATGCCCATCAATAGATATCAATGCGAGGAGTAGGGATTGCCATGCAACAGATGCACTAAGAGCTATAAGTGTATGAAAGCTCAATATGAAAACTAAGTGGGTATGCATCTAACTATATGAAAAATTCCCACTAGTATATGAAAGTGACAACACAGGAGACTCTCTATATGAAAAACATGGTGCTACTTTGAGCACAAGTGTGGAATTAGCATGCCCCTTCTACTTCTTTCATATATATTTTTTCTTTTTTTTCTTTTTTTTTCTTTTTCTTTTTTTCTTTCTTTGTCCGGAGCCTCATCCCGACTTGTGGGGGAATCATAGTTTCCATCATCCTTTCATCACTGGGGCATGCTCTAATAATGAATAATGATGATCATCACACTTCTATTTACTTACAACTCAATATTAAAAAGATAGTAGAACAAAGTATGACTCTATATGAATGCAATGATCTAGCGTAGCAAAGATATAAAAAAACGTACAAGCCATGAAAACATCATGCTAGCTATCTTACGATCATGTAATGCAATATGACAATGAATGCTCAAGTCATCAAAACGGAGGCGGTGGAAGTTGTATGGAAATATATCTCGGAATGGCTATGGAAATGCCATAATAGGTAGGTATGGTGGCTGTTTTGAGGAAGATATAATAAGGCTTATGTGTGATAGAGCGTATCATATCATGGGGTTTGGATGCACCGGCGAAGTTTGCACCGACTCTCGAGGTGAGAAAGGGCAATGCACGGTACCGTAGAGGCTAGCAAATTGCGGAAAGGTAAGAGTGTGTATAATCCATGGACTCACATTAGTCATAAAGAACTCACATACTTTTTGCAAAAGTTTTCTTAGCTCTCTCGAAGCAAAGTATTACTACGCATGCTCCTAGGGGGGGAGGTTGGTAGGAGTTAACCATCACGCGCCCCCAACCTTCACACAAAGATAGACAATTAAGGATAAACTGTGCTCCAACTTCCTAGCATAACGGGAGACTATACGTGCATGCTTCGGGAATCACAAACCTTAACACCAATATCTTACTAAACACGATCATCCACTAGTACCTCCCGCATATTATCATCTCTATATCGCAAAACTATTGCAAGGAATCAAACATGTCATATTCAGTGATCCCTAAGTTTTATGTAGGATTTTATGACTAACCATGCAAATGACCAATTCCTGTTGACTCTCTAAATAGATATAAGTGAAGCAAGAGAGTTTAATTCTTTCTACAAAAGACCATGCTCTAATAAATATAAGTGAAGCAAAAGAGCATTCTTCAAATAACGGTTTTCTATGTGAAGAGAAACAGGCAATCCAAACTTCAAATGATATAAGTGAAGCACATGAAGCATTCTATAAAGCCATACTCAAAAGATATAAGTGAAGTGCAATGAGCATTCTATAAATCAACCATGGACTATCTCATACCAGCATGGTGCATAAAAGAGAAGTGAAAACTAAACGCAAAAGACGCTCCAAGATTTGCACATATCACATGAATGAAACGAATCCAAAAACATACCGATACTTGTTGAAGAAAGATGGGATGCCTTCCGGGGCATCCCCAAGCTTAGACGCTTGAGTCTCCTTGGATATTTACTTGGGGTGCCTTGGGCTCCCCAAGCTTGAACTCTTGCCTCTCCTTCTTCTCCTCATATCGAGACCTCCTCGATCTTCGAACACTTCATCCACACAAAACTTAACAGAAGACTGGTAAGATCCGTTAGTATAATAAAGCAAAATACTACTCTAAGTACTGTTGCAAACCAATTCATATTTTATATTTGCATTATCCCTGCTGTATTATAACTTTTCTATGGCTTACACCACCGATAAAATCGATAGTTTCATCAAAACAAGCAAAACAATGCATCAAAAACAGAATCTGTCTTAAACAGGACAGTCTGTAGTAATCTTAACTTTGACCATACTTCTGTAACTCCAAAAATTCTGAAAAATTAGGACAAATTAAACATTTTGTATAGAAATACTGTGTAAAAAATTCAAAACTTTTGACGTTCCAGTAAAAATTGAAAATTCCCGCACTACAGCCAAAGTTTTTGCTTTTACACCGCACATACCAACAAGCAATCTAATCATCCTAAAGGCAAATATTGGCACATTAGTTTTATAATACAATGTATTTGTACAAGGGGATAATTATTTTTGTTGGAAAATTTTCCGTGATTCAAGATTCACAAAGTTTCCATGGGCATGAACAAAAGTTCAAGGACGTCCCCCACTTCAACGATGCTCATCATCTCTTCTCACTTTCACCTTTCCTTTTGTGAAGTTTTAGGTTCCCCTCTATAATTTTTTTTGTTTTTAAACTTTATAAAAGCACACAACAGAATAAAATGACTCTCTAAAACTTCCGGGTCGTTTCCCTGGCAGCGCTTTCTTTAAAGCCATTAAGCTAGGCATAAAGTGCTCAAGTAATGGATCCACCCGGATCCCAAGGTATATCAAAGCCAATTTTAATTAGCAATGATTTGTAATTTAGTAGTGAGCACAAAGTGATATATATCATGCAATGACGAAGTCTAACTCTCTTCCTATGCATTGGCATGTCATACAAGAACAATTCATGCACGTTAAGTAAAGGCCAATGCATAGTATAAACAGTTTCTTGCAATTTTATAGTATTGGAAACATAGAGAGGTGAAGATGTAGTTCCTCTCTCATAATAATTGCAAGTAGGAGCAGCAAGCACATGCATATTATATTAATCAAAATCATCATGTGTAGTAGCTAAACGCAACCCATCTATATAATCCTTAATAAGAGCAAACTTCTTCGATATAGTGTAGTTAGGAGAATTCAAAAAGATAATAGGACTATCATGTGTGGGTGCAATAGCAACAATTTCATGCTTAACATAAGGAACTATAGCAAGTTCATCTTTATAAGCATAATTCATATTGGCATCATGGCCACAAGCATAGCAAGCATCAAGTTCATCAAAAAGGGATATTTCAAATGAATCCACGGGATCATAGCAATCATCATAGCATTCATCATGGCATTCATCCTTCGGTAAGCACAAAGGGTAATTAAACAATGTATGAGTTGAAGAGTTACTCTCATTAGAAGGTGGGCACGGGTAGCTAATCCGCTCTTCCTCTGTTTGTTCTTCGCTCTCCTCCTCATCTTTTTCATCTAATGAGCTCACAGTTTCAGCAACTTCTTCTTCCATAGGTCCCTGCAAAATATTAGTCTCTTCCAAGGCAGTGGACATACTCTCAATAAATTCAATAATATCAACATTGTATTCATAATTATCATAGCAATATTTAAGTATGGCAAAAATTTCAGATTCGTAAGGAACATCATCATCATACTTTTCAAGCAAAGAAGCAATTTCATAAGCACCTTTAAAAGCAACAAATTCTTCTATTCGTTCCACATCATAGTAATCATAAATACCTTTAGCATAAGAAGCCAAGGTTTCATTATCATTAAATTTACATTGAAAGGGAAGGTGTCGAGCTTCTATCTTAGAGCAACAAGTAAAGTCACATCTCGAGCATGCATCCCAAGCAAACCATTGCAATATTCTAATTTGATCCCATAAGTGTTCCCCTTTTTGAGACAAGCGATAATCCCTAAAGTACTCACATTGATCCAACGTGTCTCCCATTATAAAGTTTAATGATGATTTCTCAGGATTATCAAAGGAGTAATTAACGCGTCCCACATAACTAGCATCGAGGGTTTTAGGAGGTTCCCCATCTCCATGAGTTGCAAGTACCACTAATTTTTTTGGTGTTTCGTGTTCCATATCCATAACTAAATATATAAAACAACTAATAACAGAAAATAAAAATTACTTAGTGATAAAGCAAACAAGCACACACGAGAATATTCACCCCACGCTATTGCTCCCCGGCAACGGCGCCAGAAAAAGGTCTTGATAACCCACAAGTGTAGGGGATCATTTGTAGCCTTTTTCGATAAGTAAGAGTGTCGAACCCAATGAGGAGCTAAGGGTAGAACAAATATTCCCTCAAGTTCTATCGACCACCGATACAACTCTACGCACGCTAATGCTTGCTTTACCTAGAACAAGTATGAAACTACTTTGTAGGTGATAGGATAGTTTGCACGAATAAAACTAGAAGTACTTTGCGGGAAATAAAACTACGAGTAAAAAGCAAGATAATAAAAGTTAGTTGTTTAGTAGAAAGCTTTTGTCAAACAAGAAGGTTATTTGTCCCTAGGCAATTGATAACTGGACCTGTAATCATTCTTGCAATTTTATATGAGGGAGAGGCATGAGCTAACATACTTTCTGTACTTGGATCATATGCACTTATGATTGGAACTCTAGCAAGCATCCGCAACAACCAAAGATCATTAAGGTAAAACCCAACCATAGCATTAAGTATCAAGTCCTCTTTACTCCCATATGCAACAACCCACCTACTCGGGTCTGTGTATTCTGTCACTCATGCCACCCACCATAGGCAAATCATGAACACATTGCAACACCCTACAGCGGGGATCCCCCACGTTTGCGCGAGACGGAGGGCACCATAGGACAGCACCATAATAAAATATACAATCATACCAACCATGATCATCAATTAGCCCATAGGACAAAGCGGATCTACTCAAACATCATAGGATAGCCATATATCATTGGGAAATAGTATATGGAGTTGAGCACCATGTTTAAGTAGAGATTACAACGGGGAAAAGGGGAGTTACACCCCTGCATAGAGGGGGAGAGAGTTTGTGTTGACGGCGGCGAAGTTGTTGGAGTAGATCGCCGTCACGATGCTTGCCCCGGCGGCGTTCTGGCGCCACCGGGAGAGAGGGGGAGAGAGCCCCCTCCTTCTTCTTCTTCCTTGGCATCTCTCCGAGATGGGAGGAGAGTTCCCCCTCTGGTCCATGGCTGCCATGGCAGTGGAGGGGCAGGAGCCCCTCCTAGATTGAATCTCCCTCTCTGTTCTCTTCTGTTTTACGTTCCTGTTTTCTGGCCGAAAACTGTTTCTTATATTCCCGGAGATCCGTAACTCCGATCGGGCTGAAATTTTGAGGGGATTTTTATCCAAAAATTAGCTTCCTTGTGGCCAAAGGAGAGATCCAACCGACATACGAGGTGAGAACAACCCACCAGGGCACGCCTGGGCCCCCTGGCCGCGCCCTGGTGTCTTGTGGGGGCTGTGGGCCTCCGGTTGCGTTGATTCCACTTCTCAAAATTCATAAATATTCCAAAAAAAATCTCCGTATATTTTTATCGCTTTTGGACTTCGTTTGATATGGATATTCTGCGAAACAAAAAACATGCAACAAACAGGAACTGGCACTGGGCACTGGATCAATAGGTTAGTCCAATAAATCATATAAAATGTTGCCAAAAATATGTGAAAGTTGTATAATATTGGCATGAAACAATAAAAAATTATAGATACGATGGATACGTATCATACTCTTGCTCCTGGTTGTGTGCTTAGTCCCCAGGATATGATCTACTACTTCTCTGAAAAATATTTTCCTGCTCATAAAAAACAATCTTCCTTACAGGAAATATTTAACTTTGTGCAAATTGAATAAGATAGTCTCCCACAAGCTTGGGAGAGGCTTCTCCTGTTGCTTAATGCTTTGCCTGATCATCCTCTCAAGAAAAATGAAATACTTGATATCTTTTATAATGGACTAACCGATGCTTCTAGGGACTTCCTATATAGTTGTGCTGGTTGCGTTTTCAGGGAACGAACTGTTGAGCAAGCTGAGGAATTATTGAATAACATATTGAAGAATTATGATGATTGGACTCTCCCTGAACCACCGCTTAAATCCACTCCGAAGAAGAGGGGTATCTTATTTCTCAGTCCTGAAGATATGCAAGAGGCAAAGAAATCTATGAAGGAAAAAGGTATTAAAGCTGAGGATGTTAAGAATTTGCCACCTATTGAAGAAATACATGGCCTTGACACACCACCACCTCCACAGGTGGTAGAGGTAAATTCTTTATTAAAGTTTAATGAAAGTGACATCCCTCACAATAAACATCCTAGTCAATGCTTATATGAGTTTGACAACTATATTATGAAGCAAGATCATTTCAATGCCCATGTTCTGAAACAATTGAAATATAACTCTGATATGATTGCTCCCTTGAGTGACTTGCTATTTAGAATCAGTAATAATGTTAGAGGTGTAGGAAAGCATGCCTCTATGGTTCAAACTCAGTTAGAACAAGTTGCTAAGTCTCAAAAAGAATTGCTTGATGAAATGAATAATAATATGCATGATTTTGCTGCTAGAGTAGTAACTAGAGGAGGTAGAATGACCCAAGAACCACTTTATTCTGAGGGTCATCCTAAAAGAATTGAACAAGACTCTCAGAGAATTAATAGTGATGCACCTAGTCCTTCTAAGAAGAAATAGAAAAAGAAGAATGATAGGACTTTGCATATCTCTAATGAACCTGAGACACAAAAACCTCCTGATAATAATGATGTCTCTATTTCCGATGCTGAAACTCAATCTGGTACTGAACATTCACCTAGTGATAATGAAAATGATAATGATGATGTTCACGATGATGCTCAACTTAGTAATGATAAAGAACCAGATAATGATGTTGAAATAGAGCCTGCTCCTGATCTTGATAACCCACAACCTAAAAATAAATGGTATGATAAAAGAGACTTCGTGGCTAGGAAACATGGTAAGGAAAGAGAGCCATGGGTTCAAAAACCCATGCCCATTCCACCTAAGCCATCTAAGAAAAAGGACGATGAAGAATGTGAGCGCTTTGCTGAAATGATTAGGCCAGTCTTTTTGCGTACCTGCTTAACTAATATTTTTAAGATGGCCCCTTATGCTAAGTATATGGAAGACATCATCAGTAATAAAAGAAAAATACCTGAAGCTAAAATCTCCACCATGCTTGCTAATTATTCTTTTAAGGATGGAGTACCTAAAAAACTTGGAGATCCTGGAATACCAACTATACCTTGCTCCATTAAAAGAAACTATGTCAAAACTGCTTTGTGTGATTTGGGAGCCGGTGTTAGTGTTATGCCTTTCTCCTTATATAAAAGACTTGATTTGAATAAACTCACACCTACTGAGATATCATTGCAAATGGTTGACAAATCAACGGTCATACCTATCGGTATTTGTAAGGATGTGCCCGTTGTTGTTGCAAATGTTACTATCTTAACGGACTTTGTTATTCTTGAGATGCCCGAGGACGACAACATGTCGATTATCCTCGGTAGACCCTTTTTGAATACTGCAGGGGCTGTTATTGATTGCAATAAAAGCAAAGTCACTTTTCATATCAATGGTAATGAGCATACGGTGCACTTTCCGAAGAAACAATTCCAAGTGAATGGTATAAATGTTATTGAAGAATCTCCGACACTCACTATTGGAAGTTTTCAATTACCTCTACCTACTGCACAAAAGAAATATGACATACTTATTGTTGGGGATATGCACATCCCCATTGAGGTAACTTAGTGTTTTACGAAAGTTCTTCAGTTTCATGCTAATCGGAAGTGGTTGTTAATAAGACTTGATCAACCTTATTAATGAATCATTTTTGAGAGGTATGAAATTGAGGAATCTAGTAAGCACAGCTCTCTGCTACCAGCTTTTATTTTCTGTTTTAGTTAGTCAAATAAAATAAAATGACATGATTATCCTGTTTTCTGTTTTCTCCGTGCAATAAAAAATGACCCAAAAAAAAAATTCTCAGAATGCCCTGAAAATTTAACACGATTTTTTTTCAAATATTTATGAATTTTTGGTGCAAATAACACCAGAGGGGGGGTGCACCTGGTGCCCACAAGATACCAGGGCGTGCCAGCACCCCCAGGCGTGCCCTGGTGGGTTGTGGCCCCCACGTGGGCCCCCTCAGTTATCTATTTAGCCCACATCATCACCTACCTCCAGCAAAAAATCACCACAACCACCATTTTCGTGTTCTTGCTCTCAAACCCGCGGATTTCGATCTCTTTGCTCGAAGCTCCATTTCTGAAACTTTTTGGAGGGATTGCTATTTGGTATGTGACTCCTCCATTGCTCCAATTAGTTTTTGTTTTAGTGGGTTATTTTTAGAGTAATTAGCTACTCTTGGTGCTGCTGTAGATGAGCTTGCATGTTGAATTCTTAGAGTTCTAAGTAGTTTGAATGCTCAATATGGCCTCTATGCATGCTTAGGAGTAGTTGCTAACAATCTTACAAAGTTTTGTTGACAAAATTTTTGTGGACTAATTTTTTTTAGAATTTTTATAGGAATAAAATGCAAATCTTTAGGAAGTTCTCCTCCAAGAAAAATGCCAAGGGAGTCATTGGGGAATCATCAGACAATGACCTTCACACCCCAAGAAAGGTTGAGGTGCCGCCGTGTGAATGGCTGCATGATGCCTTCATGGAGGAGGTCGGGTTCCATCAAGAGTTCGCTCAGTTTGTTGCCAACGCCGGGTTAACCGAGTTCCTCGCAGCTAAGTGTGACCAATATCACATCCTTGCGAATTCCTTTGTGCAAAGCTTTAATTATCTAGGGAGAAACAACCCTCCTGAAGTGCAGTTTAATCTTTATGCTGAAACTTACAGAATGTCGCTAACCGACTTCTGTAACATATGCTTTATTCCTTCTGATGGGGACTTGAGAGAACCTAGGCCATCTGAGTTTGAGGATTTTCTCCTCGCATTAACCGTGGGTGAGGATAGAGGCGTGTCGAGCGCCACTGCTACTACTTTGCAGTTTCCCTCAGTACATTATTTCGCTTTGGTCATTACTAAGTGTTTAACCGCTAGGGAGAAGGTCGGCGCACTCAGTTCCCCTGACCTTGCTATTTTACATCGTGCACTTTATGATGATCACACCTTTAGTATGGGAGCTATTATTGCTTGACGCTTACATCTTAACAAAACTAAGGGAAAGATACATGGTGGTATTTATTCTACTCGTTTAGCGAACCACTTTAGAATCCCATTTCACCCACATGATTATCTCTTATCCCGAGTTTACCTTGATCATAAGACACTGCAGGCTCACCAATTCCTTGATGTAACTGACTCTCCCCGTGATATTCATTATAACCTAGTATTTAGCAAGGAAACACGTGATGTTATTCCGTTGCCTGCACATGCTTTGTTTGATCCTATTGCCAGGAACGGATACAAGATTATGCCAGATGACATTATAGCTTACCGGAACAACATAGCAGCTGCTGAGGAGGAGCCCCAGGGGCAGGATGCTCAGGTGCCGCCTCCGCCTCACTACAACTTGGGACCGGATGGCTACTACGGATGGTGATTACCAAGCTAGGCCAAAAGCCTAAGCTTGGGGGAGTACGTATTTCCACCGACATTACATTCAAGTTCACACATTTGATTCCAGTTGTCGGTGTTCACACTTTTTTCATTGTAATATCCATGCTTGATTTGTTTTCTCGCTTTCTTCTTGTGTGTTTGAAAAACTTTGAGAAAACCCAAAAATATTTCCTACTTCTTTTTAGTTTTTCTTTCTAGCTTAGTTTAATTGTAGCATCAAAAGAAAACCCAAAAAGATTTCTCGCTTCTTCTTTTACTTGTTGGGAGCTTTCCCATGTAAATAGTTTTTCTCGTTTTTGTTTTTCCTCTTTAATTTGCTTTCTTCAAGAAAAAACAAAAAATCCAAAAATATTTCAGTGTGTTCCTCTGAAATTCTTTTCTTTTTACTTGAGTTGTACCTAGGAGAAAACCTCGATAAAATTGTTGAGTGGCTCTCATTTGCATTATTGTTTATCCAACAAAGAGCCCATATCACTTTATCTTCTCCTCTTGAATAAAACGTTTGCAGATTCCAGCTTAGTGCACAACACTCTTGCACTATTATTATTTTCTTATCATTCGGTCGTGCAAGTGAAAGGCAATAATGACGACATTTGATGAATTGGCTGTGGCAGAGAAAAGCCGGTATGAACTCAACTTGTTTTTGTTTTTGTAAATATGTTTAACCTAGTATCCCTTGATTCAGCTCATTATGATCAAACATATTTGCAATGACCATTAGAGATTATAGTTGTTCATGCCATGCTTAAGTAGCTAGGAGTGGATAATGATTTATCTTGGGTGTCAACATGCATTAAAATGGTTGTGATGCGGTATGATGATATGGTATCCTCCTCTGAATGTTTCAAGTGGCTTGACTTGGCACATGTTCATGCATGTAGTTGAATCAAAACCAACATAGCCTTCATGATATTTATGTTCATGGTGTCCATATCCTACTCATGCTAGTATTCAAGGTTGATTATATGTAATGCATGTTCATGACCGTTTTCGCTCTCTAGCTAGCCGCTTCTCAATCTAATTGCTAGCCTTCGCCTGTACTAAGCAGAAATACTGCTTGTGCATCAAAACCCTTAAACCAAGTTATGCCAGATGAGTCCACCATATCTACCTATATGCGGTATTACCCTGCCGTTCCAAGTAAATTTGCATGTGCCACCTCTAAAAATTCAAATGAACATCTGTTTTGTGTGCCTGGACCGCTCATGAAGCGACAAGGGGCGGTCAGTATCTTCCATGTTAAGCGGGTTATTCTCATGATGAGTGTTTATTCACTTGTCCTTACACGAGAGGGGCGGTAATAGGGATTCCCAGTCTCGAAATCAAAAATCAAAAATAATTAAACAAAACTCCCCCAGGAATGTTGTTGGTTTGGACGGTACCCGTGGATACGGCTCGCCGTGGAGTGTGATTGTTGGGGGAGGGGGGTAAACCTTTACTTTTACCTCTTGAAAACCGCCGCTAATTTGTTTAGCATGGAAGATATTAATAACTCTTGGTCGTGACATTGACAGGAAGGGTGTACCTCCCAAAATTATATCTATCTCTGTTTTAAACTTTGAGCTCTGGCACCGCTGCAAATCCATGCTTCCCTCTGCGAAGGGACTATCTATTTACTTTTATGTTGAGTCATCACCTTCTGAAATAAGCGCCAGACCTGAGAGCACTATTGTCATCCTCATGCATTGTGTATAGTTGATGTTGGGTGCAGCATGACTAGATCTTTTCTACCATGAATTACAATGTTTAGTCGCTACTTGAACTTTGGAGGTGCTCTGTATTTATGTTTTGCGGTCTCAGAAAGGGCTAGCGAGATACCACTATTGTCATATTGTATCATGATTGTTTTGACAAAGTGTTGGCGTTTGAGATATCTTATTATTGCTCGCTAGTTGCTTATGTTATTGTTATGAGTAAATATAATTTCTAAGAGTTATTGTTGACATGGTTAGTCATAATCTTTGCTGAAAACCTGGGTGCTACTTAAGCATATATATGTAAACAAGAACAAAAGAGTTCATAAAAGTTTTTCTTTATCACTTTCAGTTTGTCAACTGAATTTCTTGAGGACAAGCAAAGGTTTAAGCTTGGGGGAGTTGATACGTCTCCAACGTATCTACTTTTCCTCACTCTTTTGCCCTTGTTTTGGACTCTAATTTGCATGATTTAAATGGAACTAACCCGGACTGACGCTGTTTTCAACAGAACTACCATGGTGTTGTTTTTGTGCAGAAATAAAAGTTCTCGGAATGGAACGAAACTTTTTGGAGAATTATTTCAAAATAAATGAGAATTATTGGAGCCAAAATCCACCGAAGAGGGGGCCAGGGTGAGCATCACCCACCAGGGCGCGCCAGGCCCCCTGGGCGTGCCCTGGTGGGTTGTGCCCACCACGTGGCCCCACTTGCCCTAACCCCGCCACTATAAATTCCTATTTCCGGAGAAAAAAATCAGGGAGAAAGAATTATCACGTTTCACAATACGGAGCCACCGCCACCTCCTGTTCTTCATCGGGAGGCCAGATCTGGAGCCCGTTTGGGGCTCCGGAGAGGGGAATCTTCGGTCTTCGTCATCACCAACCTTTCTCCATCGCCAATTCCATGATGCTCCCCACCGGGAGTGAGTAATTCCTTCGTAGGATTGCTGGTCGGTGAGGAGTTGGATGAGATTCATCATGTAATCGAGTTAGTTTTGTTAGGGCTTGATCCCTAGTATCCACTATGTTCTGAGATTGATGTTGCTATGACTTTGCTATGCCTAATGCTTGTCACTAGGGCCCGAGTGCCATGATTTCAGATCTGAACCGTTTATGTTATCATCTCTATATCTATGTTCTTGATCCGATCTTGCCTAGTCATATGCACCTATTACGTGTTATGATCCGTCAACCCCATAGTGACAATATTTGGGATACTTCGCGGTGATGACCGTAGTTTGAGGAGTTCATGTATTCACCATGTGTTAATGCTTTGTTCCGGTTCTCTATTAAAAGGAGGCCTTAATATCCCTTAGTTTCCTTATGGACCCCGCTGCCACGGGAGGGTAGGACAAAAGATGTCATGCAAGTTCTTTTCCATAAGCACGTATGACTATTTACGGAATACATGCCTACATTACATTGATGAACTGGAGCTAGTTCTGTGTCACCCTAGGTTATGACCGTTACATGACGAATATCATCCAACGAGTTACCGTTCCAGTGCCTACGATCTTTCCACTTATTGTTCTCGCTAAGTTACTATTGTTGCTGCTGCTGTTCCAACTGCTACAAAACTATTGCTACTACTGTTACCGCTACTGTTACTGTCACTACTGCTATCAAACTATCATATTACTGTGCTACTGATCACTCTGCTGCAGATATTTAATCTCCAGGTGTGGTTGAATTGACAACTCAACTACTAATACTCTCAAGTATTCTTTGGCTCCCCTTGTGTCGAATCTATAAATTTGGGTTGAATACTCTACCCTTGAAAACTGTTGGAATCCCCTATACTTGTGGGTTATCACTCATCCTCGAGTATGTAGATGCTAGCAAAGGATAATTTTTTTATATGAATGCTACCAATCATGCTCTTGGACAACTGATGTAATGCTTATGGTGTGTATAAAGCAATACAATAAATGTTTGGCAGAGGTACATATTAACAATCTTCAGTTATATCAATGCATACTCATGAAGTTGCCACATATTTTTTGATAATCAAATGCATCAAATAAAAAACATCAATGCCAAAAGGTTTAGAAAGAATGTCAAGTTTATTGGATACACAATGATAATCATTCATGCAAAGTGTATTAACATGACAATCATTTCTAGGCTAACCCAAGATACAAGACCGTATTAAATCATTTGTTGTATGTTTGCTCCATTTCACAATCTTTAAAACTTCAGAACTTGAGTGCACGTATGATTTATGCCTTAATCAAGGGAAAGAGAACATATGGTTTGGGGGTTGAAAGAAGTGAAAACAAGAAAGTCTTGCAATAACGCTGCTGACCATTAGGAGAAGTGGAAGACCTTATGATCGTTACCGCGGAAGAAGTATAGATTGCATGCAACTAGGGTAAAGATAGAGCTATATGTGTAGGAAAGATCTCCTATGGATTAATGGGGGTGCATCCAACTTGCTTGCTCATGAATACCTAAAGATCATTTTAGGAGGCTTATTCTTTTAATATACAAGTCAAGTTCTATAATGCAAAATTCCCCATTAGTACACATGAAACTCATGAACTCTCAACAATGTGCAATGAAGTTTTGCAACTTTGAAGCACTTATGAAACTTTTCTAGTATGAACACTTAGTGCTACTTTCAGACACTTTACATGTGTACTCTAAAAGGGATAATGGCATTGCTCATTCTTTCTCTCATCTTTTTGGTGTCTCCTTGGCATATGTTTATTTATCCGGCACCTCCTTTGGGCATCTTTTTATGTCCTTTTTATTTGGTACCTTTGTGGTGCATCTTTTATTTTATCTCAAGGTAGAAGCAACAACTTACAACGATGATAGTACACTTTCTCAACTTTATCTAAATGCAAACATGGCTCTTACTATGAAGATGAAAAGATTTTTCTATATGATGTCTTTAGCAATGTACTAGGATGTGCAATGACCTAGCGTAGCAATGTATAAAATGAGCAAATGTCCTAGCCATAAGAAGACAAAGCTAGCTGTAGTGATCATGACAAAAATATGACAATGACAACATATCTTTATTCAGGTAACGATAACATAAATGGTAGTGCATGGCAATTTACTCACAATGGCTACGAAAATGTCATAAGTAGGTAGGTATGGTGGCTATTTTGAGGAGATGTTTCTGTTTATGTATAGGAGAACAAGAGGAAGTCCTCCCACGGGGTTGGGTGTACTATATAATGATGCACCATGTGTCAATTGATATTGGAAAATTCTCAGTAGCGAAGAGGCTAGGAAACAAACATTTTACGTGGTGGAAGCTTAGAGCTCAAAGACTTTCATTAATCATAAAGAGCTCATAAACTAAATAAGTGCCTTATGGTATCACTAGAGAATTTAAAACAAGCCAAGTATCTCATGGTAATTGACTGGTAGGTTCAAAACCATCGTTCGCTCGCGGTCGCATCAGAATCACTAGTCTATGGTGGTTGCATGCAAATAGAACTAAGCAATTTTAGCTTCTCAGTAGAATCCTTATTTTTTTTGTTATTAGTTGAAATAAAGGAAAATGTTTTTCATATTAAGTACATTATCCTATCTCTAAATATCCATAGCTACTTTACATACAAGTCCATAGTGATAAGAATGTCTCAAAATCGAAGCAAAAAATCCGCAACTATTGAAATAGACTCTTATTTCGATGTTTCCAAAAAGGTAATTACTATCCTAAGCATGCGAGACTTAATGTCCAGTATAAACTCAAGATAACAACATCAAGATATATCTTTAGAAAATGTGTCAACCAAGTCCTATGGCATTCTAACAAAATATATGTGAATCGTAGAAATTTCTAACCGCAAAATACCACATCCATTACTCTAGCAGATAAAAGTATAACACAAAGAGTAAAATAATCAGGCCAAGCACTCTCTCTATACATAACTATGAAAAATACCTGAGGTGATGATTACAATTTTTGCATAAGAAAGAATAAAAAAGATGATCCAAAGTTATGCAAACAAAGCAAAACTAGATGCAAGAAGTTTGGGAGGGATTATACAATGGTTGTTCATGTAGAATGGGGATGCCCAAAGCATCCCCAAGATTAGAATTTCGGGTCTTATTAGAATTGAAGTGGGGATGCCTTGTGAATCACCAAGCTTGAACCTCAAACCCTCCTGGTTACTTGTGATGGTTATGGCATCTCTAATGAAGTTAACCTCATAGAAACAGTAAAGCTCAAGGGAGGTGTTGAGTGCGGATTAGTCCATAAATAAAACAATTGTTACACTTGTTGTATATAAATGATGGCAGCATAGCATAGCATTAGATACACCAAATGACACAATAATAGGCTCTTTTGATCACAAACAAACCAGAAACTATGCAATCATATAGCAAATAGAGCAGTGTAGAAACTATGTTGAAGACGTTGTCATTTCAAATCTCCCACAACACCAAGATCATGATTATGTTGAAATCCTTCCTATTATGTGGTTGTGACAATAGTGAGGTGCTCCAAAGAAGTAGCAAATCTATTACCATTGGTGCCAATTCCACCTTACCCAAGCCATCATCACTGAATGCAAACTGTCCGAGCAAAAGAAGCGAACATGTAAGTGATCAATAATCTCTATCATTTGGTCACATAGAGGACAAGCATCCTCATGCAGCCAAGTCCGCCTACCAATTATATCTGAAGTCCAACACCGACTCTTATAGGCAAACAAAGAAAATAATTCATTTGAGTGGAGCCCTGCAATCCCAGACGATTGTTGCCACAAGGTCATGCTAGCACGCATAGAATTGGTAGGCATAAGTTTATCTTAGAGAATAGATACCGCAGGGTTCCCATGCCCATTTCACAACATCTGCAGCGCCCGCATGGAGATTCACCTTAGATATATGCTCCCATAAATCTTGATACTCATGAATGTCCTTCGCGTCCAAATCCGGCCCTACGTCCTTGGGCCAAATCCCTTGTAATGCTTCTGCCACAATTCTTGTGTTGCGGATATGAAGGCAAACACAATCATAGATGTGTGGTTAGATCTCTTGGGTTCTCCTACCATGTTACCATCAATCCTCCCAAAACATGAGGATCTCCCATCTCCGATGTCCACGTACACAGGAACATTCCTATTTAGTACAACATGACGGATTCCGATGACACATTGATCTCAAACTCTTTCCATGGTATGGATCTATCAGTTCTGTTCAGCCACATCTAACGGGCCCTCAAAGAAATGTTCATCCATTATAAATCAGGTAGTTCCAAGCCTCCCTCCCATTTGGGCAACTAAATCACTTTCCATGCGAGTGCACAATTTCCACCGTCAGAATTTGAACGTCGAGCCCACAAGAAACCCATATAGATTTTGTAATGCTTCCCAAAATGTTTGGGGTAACATCCATTGCCTTCATGGTATGAATCGGCATCACGATAGCAAATACTACACAAAAACCAAGTGTCTAGACTTATCCATCATAGAAGCTCTCCACGTCAGCAGTTTATTGGTAGTTACGTCCACCACTTCCTGGAATTGTGCCGCATATTGTTTCCTTATGATCAGAGGTAGGCCCAGTTATCGGCAAGGAATGAGCCAATAGGGAATCCAAGCCCCTTGCGTGGGAGAGCATCTTGATCCCGAGAGCATCTTATCGAAAAGGCCGTGTATTTTGTTGGGTTTATACGAAACCTAAAAACATGTCCAGAATCCTCAAGAATGGCCGAGCAAACCGGTCCACCAAGTTTGGATTCAGAATTAACATTACATCCTCGATAAAAATGGAAAGTCTGTGTGCAAGCCCCCTCCTTCCTAGTGGCGTAAGTAGCTCCTGCCGCACCGCAAAGCTGAACAAATGGTGCAACACCTACATTACAAAATGAACAATAAATGAGAGGGTGGATCCCTTGTTGGAAATATGCCCTAGAGGAAATAATAAATTAGTTATTATCATATTTCCTTGTTCAAGATAATCGTTTATTATCCATGCTATAATTGTATTGATTGGAAACTCAATTGCATGTGTGGATACATAGAAAACACTGTGTCCCTAGTATGCCTCTAGTAGACTAGCCCGTTGATCAAAGATGGTCAAGGTTTCCTAGCCATGGACATGAGATGTCATTTGATAACGGGATCACATCATTAGGAGAATGATGTGATGGACAAGACCCAAACTATGAACGTAGCATATGATCGTGTCAGTTTATTGCTATTGTTTTCTACATGTCAAGTATCTGTTCCTATGACCATGAGATCATGCAACTCACTGACACCGGAGGAGTACCTTGTGTGTATCAAACGTCGCAATGTAACTGGGTGACTATAAAGATGCTCTACATGTATCTCCGAGGGTGTCTGTTGAGTGGGCATGGATCAAGACTGGGATTTGTTACTCCGTGTGATGGAGAGGTATCTCGGGGCCCACTCGGTAACACAAAATCACAACAAGCCTTGCAAGCAATGTGACTAAAGTGCTAGCCACGGGATCTTGTATTACGGAACGAGTAAAGAGACTTGCCGGTAACAAGATTGAACTGGGTATAGAGATACCAACGATCGAATCTCGGGCAAGTAACATACCGAAGAACAAAGGGAACATCATACGACATTAACTGAATCCTTGACATAGAGGTTCAACCGATGAAGATCTTTGTAGAATATGTAGGAACCAATATGGGAATCCATGTCCCGCTATTGGTTATTGACCGTAGAGGTGTCTCGGTCATGTCTACATAGTTCTCGAACCCGCAGGGTCTGCACACTTAAGGTTCGGTGACGTTTCAGTATAGTTGAGTTCTGTATGTTGGTGACCGAAGGTTGTTCGGAGTCCCGGATGAGATCCCGGACATCACGAGGAGCTCCGGAATGGTCCGGAGGTAAAGATTGATATATAGGAAACTGGTGTTTGAACTCCGGAAAGTTTTCTGGCATTTCCGGTAGTGTACCGGGAGTGACGAATGGGTTCCGGGGGTCCACCAAGTGGACCCACCACAACCCAAGAGGGCCACATGGGCCTTAGGGTGGTGCACCAGCCCCTGGTGGGCTGGGCGGCCAGCCCAAGTGGACCTATGCGGCTGGAATTTTGGGGAAAGGAAAGTCCAAGTGGGGAAGGGAAGGAATCCTACTAGGAGTAGGATTGGAGGTGGACTCCTCCACCTCCACCTCCTTCGGCCGACTCCTAGGAGGATCCCTAGGTCGGCGAGCCCCTCCGCTCCCTCCTATATATACTAGAGGGGAGAGAGGGCAGCAGCACAAGAAACCCTAGCCACGGTGCAGCCCTCTCTCCCCGATAGATAAAATCCTCTAGTTTTCAGCAGTGTTTAGGCGAAGCCCTGCTGGAACAGTTCCACCACCATCGCTGCCACGCCGTCGCGCTGCCGGAGAACTCATCTACCTCTCCGCTCCTTTTTGCTGGATCAAGAAGGCAGAGGTTGTTATCGAGCTGTACATGTGCTGAACGCGGAGGTGCCGTCCGTTCGGCGCTAGATCGGGACGGATCGTGATTGGATCGCGGGACGCTCGACGATTTGGATCGCGAAGATGTTGGACTACATCAACCACGTTTCTTAACGCTTCCCTCTTAGCAATCTACAAGGGTATGTAGATCCACTCTCCCTCTCGTAGATGCTCATCACCATGGATAGATCTTGCGTGTGCGTAGTAAATTTTTTGTTTCCCATGCAACATTCCCATCAGTGGTATCAGAGCTAGGTCTATGCGTAGATGAGATCACGAGTAGAACACAAAGGAGTTTGTGGGTGTTGATGCTCAGATTGCTCCCTCCCTTGGTCTTTTCTTGATTCAGCGGTATTGTGGGATGAAGCGGCCCGGACCAACCTTACTCGTACGCTTACGAGAGACCGGTTCCATCAACTGACATGTAACTTCGTTGCATAAAGATGGCTGGCGGGTGTCTGTTTCTCCCACTTTAGTTGGATCGGATTCGACAAAGGCGGTCCTTTATAAGGTTGAATAGCAATTTGTGTATCACCGTTGTGGTTTTTGCGTAGGTAAGAATCGTTCTTGCTAGATACCCGTAGTAGCCACGTAAAACATGCAACAGCAATTAGAGGACGTCTAACTTGTTTTTGCAGGGTATGTTGTGATGTGATATGGCCAATTACATGATGAGATATATGTGATGTATGAGATGATCATGTTTTGTATAGAATATCACGACTTGCATGTCGATGAGTACGGGAACCGGCAAGAGCCATAGGGTTGTCTTTAATATATTTTTGCCATTTTTGCTTTACTTTATCGCTATGAGTTAGCAATAGTCATAGAAGCAACAGTTGACGCGACAATCTCATGGCGACATGTTGATGGAGATCAAGATGATGGAGATCATGGTGTCATGCCGGTGACGATGGAGATCATGCCGGTGCTTTGGAGATGGAGATCAAAAGCACAAGTTCATGGCCATATCATGTCACTTATGATTTGCATGTGATGTTAATCCTTTTATGCATCTTATTTTGCTTAGGACGACGGTAGCATTATAAGGTGATCCCTCACTAAAATTTCAACATAATATTGTGTTCTCCCCGGGTGTGCACCATTGCGAAAGTTCGTCGTTTCGAGACACCACGTTCACATACAACGAGTGCAAGCCAGTGTTGCACGTGCGGAACACTCGGGTTAAACTTGACGAGCCTAGCATGTACAGACATGGCCTCAGAACACAAGAGACCGAAAGGTTGAACATGAGTCATATAGTAGATATGATCAACATGGAGATATTCACCATTGAAACCACCTCATCTCACGTGATGATCGGACTTGGGTTGGTGGATTTGGATCATGTCACACTTAGACAACCTGAGGGATGTTGGTTTGAGTGGGAGTTCTTAAGTAATATGATTAATTGAACTCATTATCATGAACATAGTCAAAATGTATTTGCAAATTATGTTATAGATTACTAGCTCGCGCTGTAGCTCCCTTGATTTTTTATATGTTCCTAGAGAAATAGAGTTGAAAGATGATGGTAGCAATAATGCGGACTGGGTTGTCCTCATTGCTACACAGAAGGCTTATGTCCTTAATGCACCGCTCGGTGCGCCACCCCCTCAAGCGTCGTCTGTAGATGTTGTGAACATCTGACAGGCACGTTCTGATGACTACTTGATAGTTCAGTGCGTCATGCATTACGGCTTAGAATTGAGGCTCCAGAACGTTTTGAACGTCACGGAACATATGAGATGTTCTAAGAGCTAAAATTGGAATCTCAGGCTTGTGCCCATGTTGAGAGGTATGAGACCTCCAACAAGATTCTTTGCCTACAAGATGAAGGAGAATAGCTCAATCGGTGAGCATGTGTTCAGATTGTCTGGGTGCTACAATCGCTTGAATCGAGTGGGAGTTGATCTTCCAGATAAGATAGTGATTGATATAGTTCTCCAAGTCACTGTCACTAAGCTACTAGAGCTTCGTGATGAACTATAAAATGCCAGGGATGGAAATAATGATGCCTGAGCTATTCACGATGTTTGACAGCGCGAAGGTAGAAATCAAGAAGGAGCATCAAGTGTTGATGGTTAGTGAAACCACTAGTTTCGAGAAGGGCAAGGGCAAGGAGGGAAACTTCATGGATGGCAAGTCAGTTGCTGCTCCAGTGAAGAAACCCAAGGTTGAACCCAAACCCGAGACTAAGTGCTTCTATTATTAGGAGAACGGTCGCTGAAGTGGAACAACCCTAGATACTTGGTAAGAAGGCTGGCAACGTCGACAGAAGTATATTTGATATACGTGTTATTGATGTGTACCTTACTAGTACTCCTAGTAGCACCTGGGTATTGGATACCGGTTCGATTGATAAATGTTAGTAACTCGAAATAAAAGCTACGGAATAAATGGAGGCTAGCTAAGGGTGAGGTGACGATGAGTGTTGGAAGTGTTTCCATGGTTGATGTGATCACCATCGCATGCTCTCTCTACCTTCAGGATTAGTGATGAACCTAAATAAATGTTATTTGGTGTTTTCGTTGAACATGAACGTGATTAGATCATGTTTATTGCAATACGGTTATTCATTTAAGTCAGAGAATAATGGTTATTCTGTTTACATGAATAATACCTTCAATGGGCATGCATCCAATGTGAATGGTTTATTGAATCTCGATCGTAGTAATACACATGTTCATAATATTGATGCCAAAAGATGCAAAGTTAATAATGATAGTACCACTTACTTGTGGCACTGCCGCCAAGGTCATATTGGTGTAAAGCGCATGAAGAAACTCCATGCTGATGGATCTTTTGACTCACTCGATTTCGAATCGGTTGAGACCTGCAGACCATGCCTCTTGGGCAAGATGACTAAAAGATCCCGTTTTCCGATATGATGGAGCGGGCAAGTGACTTATTGGAAATGATACATGTTGATGTAGCGATCCAATGAGTGTTGAAGCGTGCGGTGGATATCGCTATTTTCTTACCTTCACTGATGATTTGAGTAGATATGGGGATATTTACTTAATGAAACACAAGTCTGAAAAGTTTGAAAAGTTCAAACAAATTCGGAGTGAAGTTTGAGATCATCGTGACAAGAAGATAAAATATCTACGACATGATCGTGGAGGTAAATATCTGAGTTACGAGTTTGGTATACAACTTAAGACAATGTGGAAGTTGTTTCACAACTCACACCACCTAGAACACCATAGTGTGATGGTGTGTCCGAACGTCGTAGTTGTGCTCTATTAGATATGGTGCGTACTATGATGTCTCTTATCGATTTTCCACTATCGTTTTGGGGTTATGCATTAGAGACAACTACATTCACTTTAAATAGGGCACCATCTAAGTCCGTTGAGATGACACCGTATGAATTTTGGTTTGGCAGAAACCTAAGCTGTCATTTCTTAATGTTTGGGGCTGTGACACTTATGTGAAAAAGGTTTCAACCTGATGAGCTCGAACCCAAAGCGGACAAATGCATCTTCATAGAATACCCTAACATAACTGTTGGGTATACCTTCTATCTCAGATCCAAGCGCAAAGTGTTTGTTGCTAAAAACGGGTCCTTTCTCGAGAAAGAGTTTCTCTCGAAAGAATTGAGTGGGAGGAAGGTAGAACTTGATGAGGTTATTGAACCGTCACTTCAGTTGGATAGTAGCACGACGTAGAAAGATGTTTCTGTGGCGCCTACACCGAATGAAGAGGAAGTTAATGATGATGATCATGACACTACGGGTCAAGTTACTACCGAACCTCGTAGGGCGACAAGAAATCGTACCGCCTCTGAGTGGTACTTCAATCCTGTCTTGGAGGTCATGTTGTTAGACAACAGTGAACCTACGAGCTATGAAGAAGCGATGGTGGGCCCGGATTCCAACAAATGGCTAGGAGCCATGAAATCCGAGAAAGGATCCATGTATGAAAACCAAGTATGGACTTTGGTAGACTTGCCCGTTGAACGACAGGCCGTTGAGTACAAATGGACCTTTAAGAAGAAGACAGACGCTGATGGTAAATGTCACCATTTATAAAGCTCGACTTGTCGCAAAGAAGTTTCCGACAAAGTTCAAGGAGTTGACTACGATGAGACTTTCTCACACGTAGCGATGCTAAAAGTCTGTTGGAATTATGTTAGCAGTTGCTGCATTTTTCGATTATGAAATCTGGCAGATGGATGTCAAAACATCGTTTCCTTAACGGTTTCCTTGAGGAAAGGTTGTATGTGATACAAGCGGAAGGTTTTGTCAGTCCTAAGGATGCTAAAATGTATGCAAGCTCCAGCAATCCTTCTATGGACTGGAGCAAGCATCTCGGAGTTGGAATATACGCTTTGATGAGGTGATCAAAGCTTTTGGGTTTATACAAAGTTTATAAGAAACTTGTATTTACAAGAAAGTGAGTGGGAGCACTATAGAATTTTTGATAAGTATATGCGGATGACATATTGTTGATCGGAAATAATGTAGAATTTCTGGAAAGCATAAAGGGTTGTTTGAAAAGGAGTTTTTCAAAGGAAAACCTGGAATGAAGCTACTTAAATATTGGGCATCAGGATCTATAGAGATAGATCAAGACGTCCGATAAAACTTTCAATGAGTACATACCTTGACAAGATTTTGAAAGAGTTCAAAATGGACCAGTCAAAGAAAGAGTTCTTGCCTGATTTGTAAGTTGTGGAGTTGAGTGAGACTCAAAGCTCGACCACGGCAGAAGAAAGAGAAAGGACGAAGGTCATCCCCTATACCTTATCCATAGGCTCTGTATAGTATGCTATGCTGTGTACCGCACCTGGTGTGTGCCTTGCCATGAGTCTGTCAAGGGGTACAAGGGTGGTCCAGGAGTGGTACAAGAGTGGTCCAGGAGTGGATCACTGAACAACGGTCAAAATTATCCTTAGTAACTAGAGGACTAAGGAAATGTTTCTCGATTATGGAGATGATAAAGAGTTCGTCGTAAAGGGTTACGTCGATGCAAGCTTTGACACCAATCCGGATAACACTGAGTAGCAATCCGGATACGTATAGTGGAGCAACCATTTGGAATAGCTCCAAGTGGAGCGTGGTAGCATCTACAGTATGACATATAGATTTGCAAAGAACACACGGATCTGAATGTTGCAGACCATTGACTAAAACCTCTCTCACATGCAAACATGATCGAACCCCATAACTCATTGGGTGTTAGATTCATAACAATGTAAATCACATAGAGATGTGAGCTAGATTATTGACTCTAGTGCAAGTGGGAGACTATTGGAAATATGCCCTAGAGGTAATAATAAATTAGTTATTATCATATTTCCTTGTTCATGATAATCGTTTATTATCCATGCTATAATTGTATTGATTGGAAACTCAATTGCATGTGTGGATACATAGACAACACTGTGTCCCTAGTATGCCTCTAGTAGACTAGCTCGTTGATCAAAGATGGTCAAGGTTTCCTAGCCATGGACATGAGATGTCATTTGATAACGGGATCACATCATTAGGAGAATGATGTGATGGACAAGACCCAAACTATGAACGTACCATATGATCGTGTCATTTTATTGCTATTGTTTTCTGCATGTCAAGTATCTGTTCCTATGACCATGAGATCATGCAACTCACTGACACCGGAGGAGTACCTTGTGTGTATCAAACGTCGCAACGTAACTGGGTGACTATAAAGATGCTCTACAGGTATCTCCAAGGGTGTCTGTTGAGTGGGCATGGATCAAGACTGGGATTTGTTACTCCGTGTGACGGAGAGGTATCTCGGGGCCCACTCGGTAACACAACATCACAACAAGCCTTGCAAGCAATGTGACTAAAGTGTTAGCCACATGATCTTGTATTACGGAACGAGTAAAGAGACTTGCCGGTAACGAGATTGAACTAGGTATAGAGATACCAACGATCGAATCTCGGGCAAGTAACATACCGAAGAACAAAGGGAACAGCATACGGGATTAACTGAATCCTTGACATAGAGGTTCAACCGATGAAGATCTTCGTAGAATATGTAGGAACCAATATGAGCATCCAGGTCCCGCTATTGGTTATTGACCGTAGAGGTGTCTCGGTCATGTCTACATAGTTCTCGAACCCGCAGGGTCTGCACACTTAAGGTTCGGTGACGTTTCAGTATAGTTGAGTTATGTATGTTGGTGACCGAAGGTTGTTCGGAGTCCCGGATGAGATCCCGGACGTCACAAGGAGCTCCGGAATGGTCCGAAGGTAAAGATTGATATATAGGAAAGTGGTGTTTGAACTCCGGAAAGTTTTCGGGCATTTCCGGCAGTGTACCGGGAGTGACGAATGGGTTCCGGGGGTCCACCAAGTGGACCCACCACACCCAAAGAGGTCCACATGGGCCTTAGGGTGGCGCACCAGCCCCTGGTGGGCTGGGCGGCCAGCCCAAGTGGGCCTATGCGGCTGGAATTTTGGGGAAAGGAAAGTCCAAGTGGGGAAGGGAAGGAATCCTACTAGGAGTAGGATTAGAGGTGGACTCCTCCACCTCCACCTCCTTCGGCCGACTCCTAGGAGGATCCCTAGGTAGGCCAACCCCTCCCCTCCCTCCTATATATACTAGAGGGGAGAGAGGGCAGCAACACAAGAAACCCTAGCCACGGTGCAGCCCTCTCTCCCCGATAGATCAAATCCTCTAGTTTTCAGCAGTGTTTAGGCGAAGCCCTGCTGGAACAGTTCCACCACCATCGCCGCCACGCCGTCGCGCTGCCGGAGAACACATCTACCTCTCCGCTCCCTCTTGCTGTATAAAGAAGGCAGAGATCATCATCGAGCTATACGTGTGCTGAACGCGGAGGTGCCGTCCGTTCGGCGTTAGACCGGGACGGATCGTGATTGGATCGCTGGACGCTCGGCGATTTGGATCGCGAAGACGTTCGACTACATCAACCGCGTTTCTTAACGCTTCCCGCTTAGCGATCTACAAGGGTATGTGGATCCACTCTCCCTCTCGTAGATGCTCATCACCATGGATAGATCTTGCGTGTGCGTAGGAAATTTTCTGTTTCCCATGCAACGTTCCCCAACATCTCTTTGTCGCAATCCATGCACACTGAAAATATCACCGTTGGGCGTACCGCTCACAAGAACCCATGTAGATACTGAGGAGAGCAGGTCACAAACCTAAGAGATCCACATGCTACCAAATGCCATCTTTCAAAAAACTTCCAGGAGAAAGGACTCATCCACCACATGAATGCCTTGGAGATACCAAGTTAGTTCCTTAAGCGCGTTTGGGTGACGCGTTGTTCCTTAAACAACCATGAATTGTCATGGAATGACCGTCCTCGCACAAGAACACTCTAATGCGTGCCCATCGGTAAAGGTAATTTAGGAGCCACCCAATTTGCCAGTCTTGCCATCATCTTCACAACCCTGTGTTCCAAACTAACTGGGTGGCAGTCGTGTATATCCAATGCACCATCTTTCTTAGGTAGGAGTGAAATAAGGGATTTGTTGACCGCATCCAGTCCACACTTGTTTGTCCTTGGAGAAGCTTTTCACTCCACACATGATATCCACCTGAATTGTACCTTAGCACGCCATGTAAAGTTTACTCATGAATCCGTCCGGCTCTGGCGCTTTGTCCTCTGGCTGGAATTTCACCACCTTTCAAATATCCTCCATAATTAGTGCCTCTAGGTGAGATAGATTCACAGTGGATAGCTCGACAGACTCGAGATCCAAAGAGAAAGTCGATCGCTGCTAGAGCTGAGGAGCACGAGTAGAAATTGTCTACCACCACGGTCAAAATTTGTATCATGTGATTACATTCCCCTCAAGATGAAGGTGTTGAATTGTGTTTCTCCAACGTCCATGACTCGCATACAGATGAAAAAAATGTGTGCGTCGTCGACCTTACGATCGTCCGTTCTAGCGAACTCAAGCCTAACAATTTCTGTTTTAGAGTTTCATGAAGCATCATCTCCTCGGCAGAAAGCTCACATGCCTCCATCGCCACGTCCAGTCGGAAGATTAGCTCGATTGCAACAAGGATTTATAGCTTAATGTTCCTGATCCATTTACTACTCCACCTGGATAGAGCCTTGGCCGCGGGTCCAAGCTTAACATGAAGCACCTTGAAAGGGTTACCCACCGCAGGAACAAAGGCCCAGACCGCTACAACCACCTCTTGAAATTCCTTCACTTTAGGAAAAAAATCTCTCAAAATAAAACCGCTTGCCCAAGTGGAGATTTGCATCGAAATCTAGCACTAGAGGGCAGTGATAAGAAGTTGTGTTGGTGGCCAAAAGTAAACACGAAGGAAATAACTCATCCCAGGAGCTCATGGCCAAAAGTTGGTCTATCTTCTCTATGGTAGCATGCTGGCGTTCATTAGTGCAAGTGCATTTGCTGTTGTTGAGGTATAATTCTTTGAGCTTGAACGTGTTGAGTAGGTTGTGGATGTGCGCCATCATCCTACAGTTCAAGTTCACATTGTTTTTATCGACTGCATCCATCACGATGTTAAAATCTGCCACCTTGAACCATATGGTCCCGCATGCAGGTTCCTAACCTTTTGATTCTCGCCCAAGAAATTTATCTTCTCCTAGTTTAGCTGCGGGTCGTACACCGCAATGATCAACACTTCCAAACTTTTCACGGGCTTGACAAGGGTCGTAATCGTGTGCTCCATGGCATAAGGATTAGACAAGGTTACAATCATCGAGTCCCACGCAAAGATTATACCACCACACATTGTAGTTGCCGACAACATGAAATCATCCAATTTATTACGAAGGCACAATGGCACAATTTTGTCATTAGTTATGTTCTACAACTTAGTTTCCTGCATGCGAATGATTCTCGAGCGCACCGATTCCACAAGTTGATAGATCGCGCTACGGCGTGCTGATGCATTTAATCCACGCATGTTCCACACAAGGAGCCTCTGAAGGTTTGATGCCATAGAAAGAGCCAACAGTACCATGAACAGATGTGTGCTAACACACCTCCACCTCCCCTTGAGCTGGCTCCATGTTCGACAGGGCAGTAAGCTCCCACCCGTACAAGTCTAGCGCCCTCGTGATTTGAGATGATGACAGGGCCTCATGAATAGCTCCACAAACGCACGCAATGCCTCATCATCAATTTCATCACCTTCATGTGCCAAGCCTAGCCTCGTGATGAGTGCACACTGATATGGAGGGATACATATAGGGTTCCCTTGTTTCTGTGAGTCACCCTTGCACTTCACCTTGGCGTGAATCCTCCTGGGACTTGATTTCACTTTTTTGCATGTCTTTGTCACATGACACAATAGGATGGGAGAGATCGGCTTGTGCATGCCCAAATGAAATTGTGCCACGCATGAGGACAAGAGTTCTCGCTCCTCTATGGAATCCGAGATTGAATGTTCCACAGAGAGCATGGCAATAGGGCTACATCCACAATCATCTATGTTATGGGAAAAGTCATATCCATGCAGCACCAAATCCTAGGCATTGTCCTCCGCATGCAACTACGTGATTGGGTATGGAGGATCATGGCTTGAGGAAATCCCACCAACCTTGCAGTAGGACCGTCACTATCGCCTCGCCCTCAAAAGTGGGCCCGGGCTGGGAGACTGGTAATTTCCCCACCAATACTACCTTGGGATCCCTTAATTGCGATTCCACAAGAAGGTTGTCGATCTGAGGGGATCTGCCTTAAGCCTTTATGCACGCAGATGGCATGCCTTGATGCCACCAGGCAGGTAGACAAGCGGAAGCTAGAGAACTTGCACCTATCTCTTTCATGGATAGAGCCCCCCTCCGGTGGGTGTGCAGATACATGGATGGCACCAAAGGGGAGGCGATAGCCATTCCAACGACCCCACATATGAATTTGTCGACGTGGGAGCGCCCACCAATGGACACAACATGTGACAACCATTGGTTTGATGGCCATTACTTTCCATCACCGAAGACGCCGTTCCAACTGGTCCACTCTAGCCGACGAGATGGCAGTCCCCATGCAGGTGGGCCCCATAAAGGACTCATTTGAATCCTGAGGCCCTATGTGTCTGCTCCAAGGATGCCACCATGATGGTGTGAAGATGTCGAACTCATTGGCGGCCGCGTGTGTGGCAGCGGCCATGCAAATTTATCTCCACCATAACCCGGGAACGACGCATCGCCCGAGGAGGACCCATCCGAGGCCGATGCTGAAGGTAGGGCAGATGGCAACACGGCTCCGGAGTCTCACCCACCTCACCAAACACCCCCAGGATGGTGACAGAATAGCGCAAAAATGTCTACAACATCCACCAAGCACCTCATGTGGCTTAGCCACCGGAGACGACTCCTTGATGGAGAGCATCGCACGGCACGGAATATGAGCCGACGCCGTCGTGCGCAACCAAACCTGGAACCTGGAAATATCATCCCTGAGCACGGTCAGCCTTGCAAAGTCCACAACGATGCCCAAGCCTTGAAGAACCACCATCATTATGCGGCACGTCCACACATGTGTCGGCACGCCCACCAAGTCCAGCGGAACAAGGTGCGACAGAGAGACCGTCGTCACCCGGGCCTACCGAAACCATGGCCTGAGTGAGAGGGTGAACAAGGAGGAGGACACACGTTCCCTGGCTACCATGAGACGCTGACCCCCCCTAGTCTTACAAAGCACCAGAAAATCCTCAAGATAAAAGGCTCCGATTGACATATCCATTGACCAAATGCCAAAGTGGGCATTCACTGATTACACTAATATTTGGAAAGAAATCAACTCATAATATGCTGAAGGATGTTCTTCTTTGGTTTATTCAGCAAGACTGTACTACGTAGTATTTTGACCGCCGTTGCAGACCGGAAGGAGCCCAAGTGGAACATGCGGTGCAGGATTATAGTACAATGGCTGCTCTCTCTTCTGGATTGGGCCGCACCAAAACAGATAAGTGTGAGCCCTGATTTCAACTCATTAATAGTTATGCAAATGATCCAACATCACGACATACAGTGGTGCCAATTTTAGTTCATGTCTTGCAGGTTGCCGTTGTTCATGTATGTGAGGCAGCAGCATTAACCAAGAGGTTGATAGGAGTTTTAGAAGTCCCGGTCAAAAAGGGCAAGAAGCGAAGGAAAAGGGGAGCCGAGGCGAGGGATGGGAAGCGAGCCTGTCCGGACCCGGGATGAGACGGACGGCTCGCGTGCCGGTCCAGCTGTGGAGGGGGACGGGGGAGGCTACCTATTCCTGCCGTTGCTGCGGCCGCGACGGGCGCGAGCTATGCCCCGCACGCTGCTGACGGGTGCGTGGGTCCGGCTGTGACCGCATCGATCCCTCTGCAAAGCAGTGTTCGACGTCATCGCTGTTTTTGAATCGAAGCGCGGCGAGTTGGCTCCGGTGGATGGCGCGGAAGGCGACCGCGTACGCCCCGGAGAGAGAGAGCGTTCCTTTTTTTTTTTTTTTGCGCAGATGGATCAGATTGCATTAACCAAGATTCTTACAGAAAAGCCCAGAAATAAAGAAAATTACAACGAGGTCCTTCCGAGCCCCAGCATCGTCTTCGTCGCACAGCACGCTACGTCAGCGAAACCCACCACCTCTCCTCCACTCTTCGCTTGGACTGGGAGGAGCCCCCAAGCGGCCGGGAAGTCGACGTTCCTCGGCACCAGAGCGCCTCCATCCTGCACCACGGACGACGACGCCAGCTTGGTCAACAGCAACAGCACCATCAAGATCTTCGACGACCAGATCCGCCATCACTCGGAGAGAGAGAGCGTTCCTTGTTGGTCTGGCCCATGAGATAGCACCGAGAAGGCTTCCGTGTCGGACCTCTCCGGTTAGGGCCAGTAGACCGGTTTTCCCTGTTTGTGGCTCAAGCTTGTTTTTCTATTTTTGTCGTTGTTTTATTCCAGTTCATTTCCTTTCTTTTTAATTTTTCGTCTTAATAATTCCTCGACTGTAAAACTTTACTTTCTGTCAAAACATTACTGTTGCCAAAGTCCTTGGCCAAGATTTCAATTGCAATAGGTTTAGAAGATGCTTGTATGGTGAAACCTTACTATGTGAAGGAGAGGTGGTCGGCCTGGCCCCCACGTCGTCTACGGTCCGCTTGGGCGACACGGGTGGCGACTAGGGTTTCCCAACCGCGCTGCCTCCCCCTCCTCCCCCTACCCTCACCGTCGCTCGAGGAGTTCGTCGGACCTCGCGCGAACGGTGGTGGCGAGGCCTCGGTTGCTCCGTTCCTCGCGGTGGACCCCGGATCTAGGGCGGCGCCGCCATCTCGGCTGACGTCGTTCACATGTGTCTCTGGTCGGCGGGCTCGACCATGCAGGTGGCGGCGGCGATGCGGAGCTCTTCCTCCTCCTCGTCAGATCTGAGGTTTGGCTCGCTTCCCTTCGTCCCCCTCTTCCTCGTCGCGTCCAGCTGACTAAGCCCTTCGGGCACGGGATCTGGTGTTGGTGGGCGACTGGTGGTGTGGTTTGGGGCCGCAGGAAACCGTTGGTCGGCTGGTCCGGCCCAGCGGCAGCGACTTCCATGACAGCACGCTGCGCGTCGTATCCTCCTCGGAGGCGTCACGTAGGGAGGGCTGCGTTTAGGTGAGGGGCGGGAGCCGTTGGAGCTTTGGGCGGCTCAGGTAGTCCAGTGACGGCGGTGTCGGTGGGTTTTCGCATGGCTGAAAGCATCCCCGTATTCCTCGTTGGTGGTGTTCTCTGGCGGTGACGTGTTTGGCCAGTTCTGGTGGTGCGACGCCTCGATCTGGCGATAGGGGATAGGGTTCCCCTTTTTGGCAGTACCAACACGCTCCCGGCTGTGGAACCCTGGTTCTCCTCTTCTACAGTAGCCTGGCAATGCTCCTTGACGACCTGCTAGTTCTACTTGATGTCCTTATTTCCATTTCTTCAGTAGCTGCGCCCGGCGGCTTTCCTGCAACTGTCAGGTGTCCTATGAACTGGTGGTGCAGCAGATGCGGAGTGCTCAATTGTTCGAGGTGGATGTGTGTTGTGGATACTCTAGGTTTCAAAGCCGGCACCTTTCCTGCTCTAGGGTGAGTGTCTCTCATGTTCGACGATGCAGCGCCTGCAATCCAAGGCAAGAGGCAAGGGTCCCTGTGTGGCGAGAGAGGAGGTTACGTGGAGTTATGTACACCGGTGGTCAGCCGGGTTCATGGCTACACTCTGTTTTCGCAGGACCTCGTCGTGCTCATGCTTGCTGCTTTCCTAGATGTCTGTTTGGTTGTAGTCTTCGGATCGGGCAAGCAATGATCTTTCTTTTCTGTATTTTTTCGAGCTTGTTCACTCTGTTGAGTTGTAAGCTTCCTAGAGAGTTCCTATGTATCGTTCGACCGTTGTGGTTTGTGTGTGGTTGTAATTCCTGGCCGGTTGATGACTTTGTTAATTCAAAGTTGCGCTCTCCGCGAGCCTACGTTCTAAAAAAATATCTTACTATGTGGAACGAGTGACTGGACATGTGTAGTCATGCTTCCGCCATTCTTTATCAGAGGAACCTGACAAAGTTAAGCGGTTCTTAACTAGATCTGGCTCTTTCTCCATTATATCTCTCTATTACTTCATTATTGCTAGAGATGTTGTGTTTCCTTTCAAGTTACTTTTGTGGATGAAAATGCCATTGAAGTTAAATCATTTATGTGGTTAGTGATCAAATGTAGGATCATACCAAATATAATTTCAGTGAGAAAGGGTGGAAAGGCACAAAGAATGAGTTATTTGGTGCAGACGGGGGCATTGATCATCTATTCTTGGCTTGCTCTTTTGCAAGATTCTTGTAGAATGTTGTTGGAGGTGCACTAGATAATCACAGGACACCTCTTTCGTTTTTTGAGTTGTGCTATAATTGTTTGTCGGCCTATACGGTCAAAGACCATGCTATTGTTTCCACTGGTTCTGCTGCTTTACTTTGGATTATTTGAAAAACAAGGAATACATCTTGTTTTCAAAGTGTTTTGCCTAAAGATCCTTCTAATGTGATATTTATTCTATGTTCATTGCTAGAATCCTGGGTCGTGTTGAAGAAAACAGGACTGCAAGGCTTGCTTAGTGAGCTGTCTAAAAGACTCTCCCAAGTGGCGAGTGACGTCTTCAAATGTGTGCATGCATGGGGCCCTATTGTCCGACGACTCTATTAGTTTTGATAGGTTACCGTTGTGTCGAGATGATAGTTGTGTTGGTTTGGTTCATGTGGTAGTCTGGATTATGTAGTCGCCGCTCACATCCCTTAGATGTGGCCAAAATATAAGGGATGTATGTTCTTTGTCTTTGGTGCGTCCTGCATTGGAAATTAGGATGTTATGCTTGTAACGTGACTCCATTTTCACAATGAAAATAGGGTCGTGTGGCCCCTTTGATCGAAAAATAATAATATTAAAATACACAATGAACATTTTTGAGATACTTGACGAATTGTTTATAATACACTATGAAAAATTTAAATACACAATAAACCTTTTTAGAAAATGCATATGCAATCTTTAAAATGTTCATGCATTTTTTTGAAAGTGTCCACATATTTTTTTTAAATGTTTACGCATTTGGAAAAAATCACACACTTAATCAACATGTTTAAGTAACAAACAAGTGTCCATGTTTTTTTAGATCTTGTGTTTATTTTGTAAATTTTTTGCTGAAAAACTGGTACAATCCCGAAAGTAAAACAATGAAAAAATGCGTAAAACCCCTCGCGCAAATGCCTGATGCCCGAATTAGGCCGAAAAGGTTGCCATATCCAGTTTGTTGCGGGTAAAACTTTGTATTATTCAAATATCCTGGCCATTACAATCCGATTGAGCTAGATCTAAGGAACTTGGAGGATCCGAACCGGTCCAAGTCATAGTGCTGCCTTCAACTCTCGCAAACTTAGCTAGACTATCGCTAACCTTATTTTGAGTGCGGTTAAGATGAGCAATGCAAGTTCTATGTAGGGTCATCAAGTGCTTAATCTCTCTAACAATAGCACAGTAAACCAATCTATCAACTTCTTGTGGCTGAACTAATTTCACAATAACAATGAAATCCAGCTCCAACAAGATTGGAAGGTCACTTCTCTAGATTGAAAGCCAAAGGCCTTCCATACAAGCGCAAAGCTCCGCTTCCAACGCTTCACGACATGAAAAAAGTGCTCTACGTGAAGAGAAAATCATAGCACCTTTGTCATGTCTCAAGACCATGTTGATGTCGGCAATACCATCCTCAGCAAATGACCCGTATGAGCTCAGTTTACCCAACCAGTAGCGGGCGGGATCCAATGAACATCCTGTACCGACACTGAGGGTTTGAACATAGCATATAATTGATATACATGTGTAAGGATCATCTCACATATTAGGTTTTAGCACAATGAGAGAATCAAGGTAGCTAGCCAGAAACCTTTTGGACGACCTAGCAGGTGGTGATGGTTTGTGATGAACGAATTCGTTGCGGACGTGCAACTGCGCCATAAGGTCATGAACATCATGGACCGCTCGATGTCGGGAAAAGGCTCTAGAGCATGCAATAACCACTCCATACCCGTATTATCGATCGACCTCCAAACTTCACGAGCCAGCGGACACCGAAAGAAGGGATGGAAATTGTCTTGAACTTCAGTTGCACAGACTGGGCACATGACATCAACTTCCAAGCCTCGTGTATACTTATTCTGCCATGTAGGGAGTGAATTGACAGCCACTCTCCCAGCAAAGTTCCAAACAATAGGGGGTACCTCACACGACCAAATCATCTTCGAACCCTTCCGTCGACCATCTGGAGCTGAGCTACACCCTGTCGGAGTATCCATGTGTGCCTCATCAAATGCAAATTGGTATGCACTTTTAACTGAGAAGAGTCCATACTTGTCCGGTCCCCAAGCTATCACATCATCCTCATGCCATGGAGAAGCTCTAATCTTCGTGATCTCCAACACATCCACATGTAGAAAGTATCTCCGAAGCAAACCATGATTCTATGGACCATTGGCATTCAACAAATCAGCCACATACCGAAGTCGGCATCTCCCCTAGGTGCAGATCGACTTCTAAGAATAGGGGTGTGGGATCCAGTTGTCATACGAAACATGGATGCTTCTGCCATTACCCACTCTCCACAATAAACCTTTTTGAGTAAATGAAGTCCATGGCTAATTGCCTGCCAAGAAGATGATGCATTCCCAACAAATAATGTGTCCTCCAGTCTACCTTTGGGGTAGTATCTAGCCTTTAGAATTTGAGTGCAGATTCTATGTGGTCTAGTAATGAGACACCAAACCTGACGAGCAAGCAGCGCTTGGTTGAAGATACGGAAATCTTGAAAACCAACACCCCCTTTGCTCTTTGGATGCACTACCTTATCACATGATCACAAATGTACTTTCCGTTTACCTTTAGCCAATCCCCAATGGAAGCTCCTCACCACCCTTGTTAGCTTATCACATACATAGTACCTAAGCTTGAACACACCCATGATGTACGTGGAAATGCTTAAGCGACCGACTTAGTGGGAACTTCTCTGCCTAGCTGTGTGAGATGACCACCCCACTGCAGAAGACGCTTTGTTAAGCTCATCTGAAGATTTTGGAAAAGCCCCTTAGACATGCGGCCATCGGGTGTTGGTAGCCCCAAATATTTCTCCTCAAAAACCATACTAGACACATTCAAAACTCCTTTTACTTGTTCTTGAGTAGTAGTTGGACAAGAATTCCAAACATTAGCCATACACATTTTGCTCTACTACGTGTTGAATTGAGCGACAAATAGGAGCTCTCTCAACTTGTATTTCGTATATGACACTCAGTGGGTCCAAATGTTAGTACGGTACACATAGAGGAAGGGCACCTGGATTTTACTGTTTTTCCTTTCTATTTCTTTTCTAGTTTTTGGGTGGGGTTTTAGTTTTCTTTTCCTTATATTTTTATGATTTTCTCCCTATTTTAGCTTATTTATTTATTGGTTTTTATTTTATTTTTCTTTCAGGTTTCTTCCATATTGTTTCTAATTTTTAAAAAGTTATTCTTATTCATTTTCTATCTTGTTTACATTTAATTTTACATGAATTTTGTAAAGACGTGTGGACATACAAAAAGCGTTCACGAATTTCTTAAAAAATCATGAGTTGTTATCAATGTTTTCGAATGTAAAAACTTTCAAGAACTAATATTTAAAAAAATATCCATGTGTTTCTAAAATTGATTCACACATTTGTCAAAAGCTTATGGGTATATCTAAAAACACGTGCACATTTTAAAATTTGAAAATAAATAAATTCGAGAACACATTTTACATGTGAATATTTTTAAAATTCATGGAATGTTTTTAGTTCATGGATATTTTTCAAAAAATCATGACGAGCAATGAGAGAGAGAGAGAGAGATCTAAACTAGTCGAGAATTGTTTTTTATAAAAGGGATAGTCGGGATTTGTGGAATAGGGAACGGGAAAATAGTTCATGCGTAACAAACATGTGGTGGCTTCAGCTTGCAGGTGTGCAGATCCCACCCACTACCCAACGTCAAATGTAATGACCCAGATTGTAGCAAAGCAACACATTTGAGCAGCCACATGCATTAGGCCAAACAGATAAATGGGATCTGGATCTCAAGGGCTACATATCCTAGGCATCAATTTGTTTTGCAATTTTGAAAGATTGGGAAGAACGACCCATGTCCTAGTGTGATCCTGATTACTTTCTTTAATGATCTGCATTTTCTCAGGCATCACAGCATGTGCAAGTTTCTGTTGCAAAACACACAATTAGTAAACATACATTTGTATATTGGAAAACATGAATAACTTGACATTGAATACAAATTGCAATGCAATCTTGCTAAGAGTGGCTTGTCCTTTTGGACATTGCTCTTTGTTAGCAATTGCACTAATGGCACAAACAGCCCATTGTATGGACTAGCTTGGACATCCACAACACGGTCCTGGATGCTGCCCACAAACTCTACTAGAATGTCCATCTCCTGCGAAGTAAGAGTTGTACCTACAGTGCCATGCCTCATGTCTACTATCCTACGAGTGTATGAGGACACATTCTAGTAGCAGTTTAAATTAATGTATATGTAAGCAAGAGGAGTCATGCACAACAACTAAATTAGCGTTAGTTGAAAAACTGTGCTTCATATTTCATAAACCACTTACACGGGGGAAGCACAGGAGGAGTAGGCAGATCCAGGCTCATATGAAGATTTCCTTGGCCAATGATGTAGAAGTCGATCCTCATCCCTACATGGCAGTCGTAGGTCTTGGTCAATCCTCGCCACCCAGGACAACCGAAGGAGGTTGTTTCTCTCTCATTATTTACTAAAATCGTGAAGTTGAATCCCTCCGATATTTCAAGGTGGGACTCAACTACAGTAGGCTGCTCCAGAGGAATGTTTAGCATATCCAGGACCTCGAGTCTCGCAAAGCAAGGGATAATCTAAGAAAAATGAGGCAAATAGAGATTGGTAAGTCTCACATCGTGCATGATGAATGTAAGAATTCTCATTCGGTAATGAAATCATCCCTTATTACAACATACGTACCATCATTCGATTGAAGTCCTCTCCTAACACTAGGGAGAAGCGGTTTATCGTGATCCACCTTTGGTTTTGATGAACTACCATGCGCCACCTAACCTGGCTGTCACCATACCTATGACACACACGTGCCATTTATGCGATCAAAAGATTGCATTCAAATGTATGTCATACACAAGCATTGATTTTAAAAGCATTGCATACTTGTTTACAAATTACAAATTAAACTACTCCCTCTGTCCCATATAATATAGTGCATATAGAAAATTTTGAAAAGTCAAGCATCACATATTTACATCTAGAATGCCAAATTTAAATCATTAGATTTATTATGAGATGAACTTTCATACTTCATATATTTGGTATTGTAGATATGAATAGTTATTTCTAAAAACTATAGACACTACATTATGGAATAGAGGGAGTACTTATTTTCAAATTACACACTACAAATTCATAAATCAAAACTTACTCTAATATATTCAGGTGGGGATGCTCCCCCCCGGTTGATTGTTAAAAAAAAACTTATTCTATTACATTTAGGATGAATACATCTTTCGAATGTGTAATAAGAACCGTAATTAATTAACCCTAGCTAGCTAGTTCAAATGTAAGAAGTAACTATGAAAAACTGATGTATGAACTAATTATGAAAAGAACTACTAATTAATCATGAACTTATAACACAAACACACTGGCTACATCCATACATACACATACCAGCTTGTGTTCATCCTACATACACAAACACACTGCATTAACTATTCATCCTATTGGAAATATGCCCTAGAGGCAATAATAAATTGGTTATTATCATATTTCCTTGTTCATGATAATTGTTTATTATCCATGCTGGAATTGTATTGATTGGAAACTGAAATACATGTGTGGATACATAGACAACACCATGTACCTAGTGAGCCTCTACAGGACTAGCTCCTTGATCAAAGATGGTCAAGGTTTCCTGGCCATGGACACGAGTTGTCATTTGATAACGGGATCACATCATTAGGAGAATGATGCGATGGACAAGACCCAAACTATGAACGTAACATATGATCGTGTCAAGTTTATTGCTATTGTTTTCTGCATGTCAAGTATGCGTTCCTATGACCATGAGATCATGCAACTCACTGACATCGGAGGAATACCTTGTGTGTATCAAACGTCGCAACGTAACTGGGTGACTATAAAGATGCTCTACATGTATCTTCGAGGGTGTTTGTTAGGTTGGCATGGATCAAGACTGGGATTTGTTACTCCGTATGACAGAGAGGTATCTCTAGGCCCTCTCGGTAATACAACATCATAAGAAGCTTGCAAGCAATGTGAATAAAGAGTTAGTTGCGGGATCTTGTATTACAGAACGAGTAAAGAGACTTGCCGGTAACGAGATTGAACTAGTTATGGAGATACCGACGATCGAATCTCCCTCTCGTAGATGCTCATCACCATGGATAGATCTTGCGTGTGCGTAGTAAATTTTTTGTTTCCCATGCAACGTTCCCATCAGTAGTATCAGAGCTAGGTCTATGCGTAGATGAGATCACGAGTAGAACACAAAGGAGTTTGTGGGTGTTGATGCTCAGATTGCTCCCTCCCTTGGTCTTTTCTTGATTCAGCGGTATTGTGGGATGAAGCGGCCCGGACCAACCTTACTCGTACGCTTACGAGAGACCGGTTCCATCAACTGACATGTAACTTTGTTGCATAAAGATGGCTGGCGGGTGTCTGTTTCTCCCACTTTAGTTGGATCGGATTCGACAAAGGCGGTCCTTTATAAGGTTGAATAGCAATTTGTGTATCACCGTTGTGGTTTTTGCGTAGGCAAGAATCGTTCTTGCTAGATACCCGTAGCAGCCACGTAAAACATGCAACAGCAATTAGAGGACGTCTAACTTGTTTTTGCAGGGTATGTTGTGATGTGATATGGCCAATTACATGATGAGATATATGTGATGTATGAGATGATCATGTTTTGTATAGAATATCACGACTTGCATGTCGATGAGTACGGGAACCGGCAAGAGCCATAGGGTTGTCTTTAATTTATTTTTGCCATTTTTGCTTTACTTTATCGCTATGAGTTAGCAATAGTCGTAGAAGCAACAGTTGACGCGACAACCTCATGGCGACACGTTGATGGAGATCAAGATGATGGAGATCATGGTGTCATGCCGGTGACGATGGAGATCATGCCGGTGCTTTGGAGATGGAGATCAAAAGCACAAGTTCATGGCCATATCATGTCACTTATGATTTGCATGTGATGTTAATCCTTTTATGCATCTTATTTTGCTTAGGACGACGGTAGCATTATAAGGTGATCCCTCACTAAAATTTCAACATAATATTGTGTTCTCCCCGGGTGTGCACCATTGCGAAAGTTCGTCGTTTCGAGACACCACGTTCACATACAACGAGTGCAAGCCAGTGTTGCACGTGCGGAACACTCGGGTTAAACTTGACGAGCCTAGCATGTACAGACATGGCCTCAGAACACAAGAGACCGAAAGGTTGAACATGAGTCATATAGTAGATATGATCAACATGGAGATATTCACCATTGAAACCACCTCATCTCACGTGATGATCGGACTTGGGTTGGTGGATTTGGATCATGTCACACTTAGACAACCTGAGGGATGTTGGTTTGAGTGGGAGTTCTTAAGTAATATGATTAATTGAACTCATTATCATGAACATAGTCAAAATGTATTTGCAAATTATGTTATAGATTACTAGCTCGCGCTGTAGCTCCCTTGATTTTTTATATGTTCCTAGAGAAATAGAGTTGAAAGATGATGGTAGCAATAATGCGGACTGGGTTGTCCTCATTGCTACACAGAAGGCTTATGTCCTTAATGCACCGCTCGGTGCGCCACCCCCTCAAGCGTCGTCTGTAGATGTTGTGAACATCTGACAGGCACGTTCTGATGACTACTTGATAGTTCAGTGCGTCATGCATTACGGCTTAGAATTGAGGCTCCAGAACGTTTTGAACGTCACGGAACATATGAGATGTTCTAAGAGCTAAAATTGGAATCTCAGGCTTGTGCCCATGTTGAGAAGTATGAGACCTCCAACAAGATTCTTTGCCTACAAGATGAAGGAGAATAGCTCAATCGGTGAGCATGTGTTCAGATTGTCTGGGTGCTACAATCACTTGAATCGAGTGGGAGTTGATCTTCCAGATAAGATAGTGATTGATATAGTTCTCCAAGTCACTGTCACTAAGCTACTAGAGCTTCGTGATGAACTATAAAATGCCAGGGATGGAAATAATGATGCCTGAGCTATTCACAATGTTTGACACCGCGAAGGTAGAAATCAAGAAGGAGCATCAAGTGTTGATGGTTAGTGAAACCACTAGTTTCGAGAAGGGCAAGGGCAAGGAGGGAAACTTCATGGATGGCAAGTCAGTTGCTGCTCCAGTGAAGAAACCCAAGGTTGAACCCAAACCCGAGACTAAGTGCTTCTATTATGAGGAGAACGGTCGCTGAAGTGGAACAACCCTAGATACTTGGTAAGAAGGCTGGCAACGTCGACAGAAGTATATTTGATATACGTGTTATTGATGTGTACCTTACTAGTACTCCTAGTAGCACCTGGGTATTGGATACCGGTTCGATTGCTAAATGTTAGTAACTCGAAATAAAAGCTACGGAATAAACGGAGGCTAGCTAAGGGTGAGGTGACGATGAGTGTTGGAAGTGTTTCCATGGTTGATGTGATCACCATCGCATGCTCTCTCTACCTTCAGGATTAGTGATGAACCTAAATAAATGTTATTTGGTGTTTTCGTTGAACATGAACGTGATTAGATCATGTTTATTGCAATACGGTTATTCATTTAAGTCAGAGAATAATGGTTATTCTGTTTACATGAATAATACCTTCAATGGGCATGCATCCAATGTGAATGGTTTATTGAATCTCGATCGTAGTAATACACATGTTCATAATATTGATGCCAAAAGATGCAAAGTTAATAATGATAGTACCACTTACTTGTGGCACTGCCGCCAAGGTCATATTGGTGTAAAGCGCATGAAGAAACTCCATGCTGATGGATCTTTTGACTCACTCGATTTCGAATCGGTTGAGACCTGCAGACCATGCCTCTTGGGCAAGATGACTAAAAGACCCCATTTTCCGATATGATGGAGCGGGCAAGTGACTTATTGGAAATGATACATGTTGATGTAGCGATCCAATGAGTGTTGAAGCGTGCGGTGGATATCGCTATTTTCTTACCTTCACTGATGATTTGAGTAGATATGGGGATATTTACTTAATGAAACACAAGTCTGAAAAGTTTGAAAAGTTCAAACAAATTCGGAGTGAAGTTTGAGATCATCGTGACAAGAAGATAAAATATCTACGACATGATCGTGGAGGTAAATATCTGAGTTACGAGTTTGGTATACAACTTAAGACAATGTGGAAGTTGTTTCACAAATCACACCACCTAGAACACCATAGTGTGATGGTGTGTCCGAACGTCGTAGTCGTGCTCTATTAGATATGGTGCGTACTATGATGTCTCTTATCGATTTTCCACTATCGTTTTGGGGTTATGCATTAGAGACAACTACATTCACTTTAAATAGGGCACCATCTAAGTCCGTTGAGATGACACCGTATGAATTTTGGTTTGGCAGAAACCTAAGCTGTCATTTCTTAATGTTTGGGGCTGCGACACTTATGTGAAAAAGGTTTCAACCTGATGAGCTCGAACCCAAAGCGGACAAATGCATCTTCATAGAATACCCTAACGTAACTGTTGGGTATACCTTCTATCTCAGATCCAAGCGCAAAGTGTTTGTTGCTAAAAACGGGTCCTTTCTCGAGAAAGAATTTCTCTCGAAAGAATTGAGTGGGAGGAAGGTAGAATTTGATGAGGTTATTGAACCGTCACTTCAGTTGGATAGTAGCACGACGTAGAAAGATGTTTCTGTGGCGTCTACACCGAATGAAGAGGAAGTTAATGATGATGATCATGACACTTCGGGTCAAGTTACTACCGAACCTCGTGTTGGGGAACGTTGCATGGGAAACAAAATTTTTCCTACGCACACACAAGATCTATCCATGGTGATGAGCATCTACGAGAGGGAGAGTGAATCTACATACCCTTGTAGATCGCTAAGCGGAAGCGTTTAAGAAACGCGGTTGATGTAGTCGAACGTCTCCGCGATCCAAATCGCAAGTCGTCCCTCGAACCGATCACGAACTAGTGCCGAACGGACGGCACCTCCGCGTTCAACACACGTACGGCTTGATGACGCCTTCACCTCCTCGATCCAGCGAGCGACGGTGAAGTAGTAGATGAGTTCCGGCAGCACGACGGCGTGGTGATGTTGGTGAGGAACAATCTCTGCAGGGCTTCGCCAAGCACTACGGAGATTATGACGGGAGAACTAGAGAGTTAGGGTTGCCGACACACGGCTTGGGAAATCTTAATATATCCCGTGTGCTAGCCCTGCCCCTCTATTTATATGTTGAGCCTTGGGGTCTAAACTTGGAGTAAAAGCCTCCTCCAGGTCGGTTTTGCCCGCACAAGGTCGGTTTGGCCTGCAGGGAAAGAGTCCAACTCGGATCCCTGCAGTACCGCGCACAAGCGGTAGTACCGCTTCACACAAGCGGTAGTACCGCTTGGGCGGTAGTACCGCTTCACAAAACGGTAGTACCGCTTACGCGGCAGCAAAACTACTTTTTGCACTTTCCAATACCTCATGGGCTTTATCCCTTTGGCCCATATAAAGTGTTGCTGCACCCGAACACTTCGGTAAACATCCGGAACCCCTTCCGGTGAACTCCGGAACTCTTCCGGAGATCAAAACACTATTATCACATATATCAATCTTTACCTCCGGACTCTTCCGGAGATCCTCGTCATGTCCGGGATCTTATCCGAGACTCCGAACAACTTTCGGTCACCAACATAATAACTCAATTATACTAATCGTCACAAAACGTTAAGTGTGTAGACCCTGCGGGTTCGAGAACTATGTAGACATGACCGAGACACTTCTACGATCAATAACCAATAGCGGGACCTGGATGCCCATATTGGCTCCTACATATTCTACGAAGATCTTTATCGGTCGAACCTCTATGTCAAGGATTCAGTTAATCCCGTATACTGTTCTCTTTGTTCTTCGGTATGTTACTTGCCCGAGATTCGATCGTCGGTATCTCTATACCTAGTTCAATCTCGTTACCGGCAAGTCTCTTTACTCGTTCCGTAATACAAGATCTCGTGGCTAACACTTTAGTCACATTGCTTGCAAGGCTCATTGTGATGTTGTATTACCGAGTGGGCCCTGAGATACCTCTCCGTCACACGGAGTAACAAATCCCAGTCTTGATCCATGCCAACCCAACAGACACCCTCGGAGATACCTGTAGAGCACCTTTATAGTCACCCAGTTACGTTGCGACGTTTGATACACACAAGGTATTCCTCCGATGTCAGGGAGTTGCATGATCTCATGGTCAAAGGAAAAGATACTTGACATGCAGAAAACAATAGCAATAAACTGACACGATCATATGCTACGTTTATAGTTTGGGTCTTGTCCATCACATCATTCTCCTAATGATGTGATCCCGTTATCAAATGACATCTCATGTCAATGGCTAGGAAACCTTAACCATCTTTGATCAACGAGCTAGTCAACTAGAGGCTTACTAGGGACACAGTGTTGTCTATGTACCCACACATGTATTTGAGTTTCCAATCAACACAATTATAGCATGGATAATAAACGATTATCATGAACAAGGAAATATAATAATAACCAATTTATTATTGCCTCTAGGGCATATTTCCAACACCTCGTAGGCCGACAAGAAATCGTACCGCCTCTGAGTGGTACTTCAATCCTGTCTTGGAGGTCATGTTGTTAGACAACAGTGAACCTACGAGCTATGAAGAAGCGATGGTGGGCCCGGATTCCAACAAATGGCTAGGAGCCATGAAATCCGAGTAAGGATCCATGTATGAAAACCAAGTATGGACTTTGGTAGACTTGCCCGTTGAACGGCAGGCCGTTGAGTACAAATGGACCTTTAAGAAGAAGACAGACGCTGATGGTAAATGTCACCATTTATAAAGCTCGACTTGTCGCAAAGAAGTTTCCGACAAAGTTCAAGGAGTTGACTACGATGAGACTTTCTCACACGTAGCGATGCTAAAAGTCTGTTGGAATTATGTTAGCAGTTGCTGCATTTTTCGATTATGAAATCTGGCAGATGGATGTCAAAACATCGTTTCCTTAACGGTTTCCTTGAGGAAAGGTTGTATGTGATACAAGCGGAAGGTTTTGTCAGTCCTAAGGATGCTAAAATGTATGCAAGCTCCAGCAATCCTTCTATGGACTGGAGCAAGCATCTCGGAGTTGGAATATACGCTTTGATGAGGTGATCAAAGCTTTTGGGTTTATACAAAGTTTATAAGAAACTTGTATTTACAAGAAAGTGAGTGGGAGCACTATAGAATTTTTGATAAGTATATGCAGATGACATATTGTTGATCGGAAATAATGTAGAATTTCTGGAAAGCATAAAGGGTTGTTTGAAAAGGAGTTTTTCAAAGGAAAACCTGGAATGAAGCTACTTAAATATTGGGCATCAGGATCTATAGAGATAGATCAAGACGTCCGATAAAACTTTCAATGAGTACATACCTTGACAAGATTTTGAAAGAGTTCAAAATGGACCAGTCAAAGAAAGAGTTCTTGCCTGATTTGTAAGGTGTGGAGTTGAGTGAGACTCAAAGCTCGACCACGGCAGAAGAAAGAGAAAGGACGAAGGTCATCCCCTATACCTTATCCATAGGCTCTGTATAGTATGCTATGCTGTGTACCGCACCTGGTGTGTGCCTTGCCATGAGTCTGTCAAGGGGTACAAGGGTGGTCCAGGAGTGGTACAAGAGTGGTCCAGAAGTGGATCACTGAACAACGGTCAAAATTATCCTTAGTAACTAGAGGACTAAGGAAATGTTTCTCGATTATGGAGATGATAAAGAGTTCGTCGTAAAGGGTTACGTCGATGCAAGCTTTGACACCAATCCGGATAACACTGAGTAGCAATCCGGATACGTATAGTGGAGCAACCATTTGGAATAGCTCCAAGTGGAGCGTGGTAGCATCTACAGTATGACATATAGATTTGCAAAGAACACACGGATCTGAATGTTGCAGACCGTTGACTAAAACCTCTCTCACATGCAAAACATGATCGAACCCCATAACTCATTGGGTGTTAGATTCATAACAATGTAAATCACATAGAGATGTGAGCTAGATTATTGACTCTAGTGCAAGTGGGAGACTATTGGAAATATGCCCTAGAGGCAATAATAAATTAGTTATTATCATATTTCCTTGTTCATGATAATCGTTTATTATCCATGCTATAATTGTATTGATTGGAAACTCAATTGCATGTGTGGATACATAGACAACACTATGTCCCTAGTATGCCTCTAGTAGACTAGCTCGTTGATCAAAGATGGTCAAGGTTTCCTAGCCATGGACATGAGATGTCATTTGATAACGGGATCACATCATTAGGAGAATGATGTGATGGACAAGACCCAAACTATGAACGTACCATATGATCGTGTCATTTTATTGCTATTGTTTTCTGCATGTCAAGTATCTGTTCCTATGACCATGAGATCATGCAACTCACTGACACCGGAGGAGTACCTTGTGTGTATCAAACGTCGCAACGTAACTGGGTGACTATAAAGATGCTCTACAGGTATCTCCAAGGGTGTCTGTTGAGTGGGCATGGATCAAGACTGGGATTTGTTACTCCGTGTGACGGAGAGGTATCTCGGGGCCCACTCGGTAACACAACATCACAACAAGCCTTGCAAGCAATGTGACTAAAGTGTTAGCCACATGATCTTGTATTATGGAACGAGTAAAGAGACTTGCCGGTAACGAGATTGAACTAGGTATAGAGATACCAACGATCGAATCTCGGGCAAGTAACATACCGAAGAACAAAGGGAACAGCATACGGGATTAACTGAATCCTTGACATAGAGGTTCAACCGATGAAGATCTTCGTAGAATATGTAGGAACCAATATGAGCATCCAGGTCCCGCTATTGGTTATTGACCGTAGAGGTGTCTCGGTCATGTCTACATAGTTCTCGAACCCGCAGGGTCTGCACACTTAAGGTTCGGTGACGTTTCAGTATAGTTGAGTTATGTATGTTGGTGACCGAAGGTTGTTCGGAGTCCCGGATGAGATCCCGGACGTCACAAGGAGCTCCGGAATGGTCCGAAGGTAAAGATTGATATATAGGAAAGTGGTGTTTGAACTCCGGAAAGTTTTCGGGCATTTCCGGCAGTGTACCGGGAGTGACGAATGGGTTCCGGGGGTCCACCAAGTGGACCCACCACACCCAAAGAGGTCCACATGGGCCTTAGGGTGGCGCACCAGCCCCTGGTGGGCTGGGCGGCCAGCCCAAGTGGGCCTATGCGGCTGGAATTTTGGGGAAAGGAAAGTCCAAGTGGGGAAGGGAAGGAATCCTACTAGGAGTAGGATTAGAGGTGGACTCCTCCACCTCCACCTCCTTCGGCCGACTCCTAGGAGGATCCCTAGGTAGGCCAACCCCTCCCCTCCCTCCTATATATACTAGAGGGGAGAGAGGGCAGCAACACAAGAAACCCTAGCCACGGTGCAGCCCTCTCTCCCCGATAGATCAAATCCTCTAGTTTTCAGCAGTGTTTAGGCGAAGCCCTGCTGGAACAGTTCCACCACCATCGCCGCCACGCCGTCGCGCTGCCGGAGAACACATCTACCTCTCCGCTCCCTCTTGCTGGATAAAGAAGGCAGAGATCATCATCGAGCTATACGTGTGCTGAACGCGGAGGTGCCGTCCGTTCGGCGTTAGACCGGGACGGATCGTGATTGGATCGCTGGACGCTCGGCGATTTGGATCGCGAAGACGTTCGACTACATCAACCGCGTTTCTTAACGCTTCCCGCTTAGCGATCTACAAGGGTATGTGGATCCACTCTCCCTCTCGTAGATGCTCATCACCATGGATAGATCTTGCGTGTGCGTAGGAAATTTTCTGTTTCCCATGCAACGTTCCCCAACATCTCTTTGTCGCAATCCATGCACACTGAAAATATCACCGTTGGGCGTACCGCTCACAAGAACCCATGTAGATACTGAGGAGAGCAGGTCACAAACCTAAGAGATCCACATGCTACCAAATGCCATCTTTCAAAAAACTTCCAGGAGAAAGGACTCATCCACCACATGAATGCCTTGGAGATACCAAGTTAGTTCCTTAAGCGCGTTTGGGTGACGCGTTGTTCCTTAAACAACCATGAATTGTCATGGAATGACCGTCCTCGCACAAGAACACTCTAATGCGTGCCCATCGGTAAAGGTAATTTAGGAGCCACCCGATTTGCCAGTCTTGCCATCATCTTCACAACCCTGTGTTCCAAACTAACTGGGTGGCAGTCGTGTATATCCAATGCACCATCTTTCTTAGGTAGGAGTGAAATAAGGGATTTGTTGACCGCATCCAGTCCACACTTGTTTGTCCTTGGAGAAGCTTTTCACTCCACACATGATATCCACCTGAATTGTACCTTAGCACGCCATGTAAAGTTTACTCATGAATCCGTCCGGCTCTGGCGCTTTGTCCTCTAGCTGGAATTTCACCACCTTTCAAATATCCTCCATAATTAGTGCCTCTAGGTGAGATAGATTCACAGTGGATAGCTCGACAGACTCGAGATCCAAAGAGAAAGTCGATCGCTGCTAGAGCTGAGGAGCACGAGTAGAAATTGTCTACCACCACGGTCAAAATTTGTATCATGTGATTACATTCCCCTCAAGATGAAGGTGTTGAATTGTGTTTCTCCAACGTCCATGACTCGCATACAGATGAAAAAAATGTGTGCGTCGTCGACCTTACGATCGTCCGTTCTAGCGAACTCAAGCCTAACAATTTCTGTTTTAGAGTTTCATGAAGCATCATCTCCTCGGCAGAAAGCTCACATGCCTCCATCGCCACGTCCAGTCGGAAGATTAGCTCGATTGCAACAAGGATTTATAGCTTAATGTTCCTGATCCATTTACTACTCCACCTGGATAGAGCCTTGGCCGCGGGTCCAAGCTTAACATGAAGCACCTTGAAAGGGTTACCCACCGCAGGAACAAAGGCCCAGACCGCTACAACCACCTCTTGAAATTCCTTCACTTTAGGAAAAAAATCTCTCAAAATAAAACCGCTTGCCCAAGTGGAGATTTGCATCGAAATCTAGCACTAGAGGGCAGTGATAAGAAGTTGTGTTGGTGGCCAAAAGTAAACACGAAGGAAATAACTCATCCCAGGAGCTCATGGCCAAAAGTTGGTCTATCTTCTCTATGGTAGCATGCTGGCGTTCATTAGTGCAAGTGCATTTGCTGTTGTTGAGGTATAATTCTTTGAGCTTGAACGTGTTGAGTAGGTTGTGGATGTGCGCCATCATCCTACAGTTCAAGTTCACATTGTTTTTATCGACTGCATCCATCACGATGTTAAAATCTGCCACCTTGAACCATATGGTCCCGCATGCAGGTTCCTAACCTTTTGATTCTCGCCCAAGAAATTTATCTTCTCCTAGTTTAGCTGCGGGTCGTACACCGCAATGATCAACACTTCCAAACTTTTCACGGGCTTGACAAGGGTCGTAATCGTGTGCTCCATGGCATAAGGATTAGACAAGGTTACAATCATCGAGTCCCACGCAAAGATTATACCACCACACATTGTAGTTGCCGACAACATGAAATCATCCAATTTATTACGAAGGCACAATGGCACAATTTTGTCATTAGTTATGTTCTACAACTTAGTTTCCTGCATGCGAATGATTCTCGAGCGCACCGATTCCACAAGTTGATAGATCGCGCTACGGCGTGCTGATGCATTTAATCCACGCATGTTCCACACAAGGAGCCTCTGAAGGTTTGATGCCATAGAAAGAGCCAACAGTACCATGAACAGATGTGTGCTAACACACCTCCACCTCCCCTTGAGCTGGCTCCATGTTCGACAGGGCAGTAAGCTCCCACCCGTACAAGTCTAGCGCCCTCGTGATTTGAGATGATGACAGGGCCTCATGAATAGCTCCACAAACGCACGCAATGCCTCATCATCAATTTCATCACCTTCATGTGCCAAGCCTAGCCTCGTGATGAGTGCACACTGATATGGAGGGATACATATATGGTTCCCTTGTTTCTGTGAGTCACCCTTGCACTTCACCTTGGCGTGAATCCTCCTGGGACTTGATTTCACTTTTTTGCATGTCTTTGGCACATGACACAATAGGATGGGAGAGATCGGCTTGTGCATGCCCAAATGAAATTGTGCCACGCATGAGGACAAGAGTTCTCGCTCCTCTATGGAATCCGAGATTGAATGTTCCACAGAGAGCATGGCAATAGGGCTACATCCACAATCATCTATGTTATGGGAAAAGTCATATCCATGCAGCACCAAATCCTAGGCATTGTCCTCCGCATGCAACTACGTGATTGGGTATGGAGGATCATGGCTTGAGGAAATCCCACCAACCTTGCAGTAGGGACCGTCACTATCGCCTCGCCCTCAAAAGTGGGCCCGGGCTGGGAGACTGGTAATTTCCCCACCAATACTACCTTGGGATCCCTTAATTGCGATTCCACAAGAAGGTTGTCGATCTGAGGGGATCTGCCTTAAGCCTTTATGCACGCAGATGGCATGCCTTGATGCCACCAGGCAGGTAGACAAGCGGAAGCTAGAGAACTTGCACCTATCTCTTTCATGGATAGAGCCCCCCTCCGGTGGGTGTGCAGATACATGGATGGCACCAAAGGGGAGGCGATAGCCATTCCAACGACCCCACATATGAATTTGTCGACGTGGGAGCGCCCACCAATGGACACAACATGTGACAACCATTGGTTTGATGGCCATTACTTTCCATCACCGAAGACGCCGTTCCAACTGGTCCACTCTAGCCGACGAGATGGCAGTCCCCATGCAGGTGGGCCCCATAAAGGACTCATTTGAATCCTGAGGCCCTATGTGTCTGCTCCAAGGATGCCACCATGATGGTGTGAAGATGTCGAACTCATTGGCGGCCGCGTGTGTGGCAGCGGCCATGCAAATTTATCTCCACCATAACCCGGGAACGACGCATCGCCCGAGGAGGACCCATCCGAGGCCGATGCTGAAGGTAGGGCAGATGGCAACACGGCTCCGGAGTCTCACCCACCTCACCAAACACCCCCAGGATGGTGACAGAATAGCGCAAAAATGTCTACAACATCCACCAAGCACCTCATGTGGCTTAGCCACCGGAGACGACTCCTTGATGGAGAGCATCGCACGGCACGGAATATGAGCCGACGCCGTCGTGCGCAACCAAACCTGGAACCTGGAAATATCATCCCTGAGCACGGTCAGCCTTGCAAAGTCCACAATGATGCCCAAGCCTTGAAGAACCACCATCATTATGCGGCACGTCCACACATGTGTCGGCACGCCCACCAAGTCCAGCGGAACAAGGTGCGACAGAGAGACCGTCGTCACCCGGGCCTACCGAAACCATGGCCTGAGTGAGAGGGTGAACAAGGAGGAGGACACACGTTCCCTGGCTACCATGAGACGCTGACCCCCCCTAGTCTTACAAAGCACCAGAAAATCCTCAAGATAAAAGGCTCCGATTGACATATCCATTGACCAAATGCCAAAGTGGGCATTCACTGATTACACTAATATTTGGAAAGAAATCAACTCATAATATGCTGAAGGATGTTCTTCTTTGGTTTATTCAGCAAGACTGTACTACGTAGTATTTTGACCGCCGTTGCAGACCGGAAGGAGCCCAAGTGGAACATGCGGTGCAGGATTATAGTACAATGGCTGCTCTCTCTTCTGGATTGGGCCGCACCAAAACAGATAAGTGTGAGCCCTGATTTCAACTCATTAATAGTTATGCAAATGATCCAACATCACGACATACAGTGGTGCCAATTTTAGTTCATGTCTTGCAGGTTGCCGTTGTTCATGTATGTGAGGCAGCAGCATTAACCAAGAGGTTGATAGGAGTTTTAGAAGTCCCGGTCAAAAAGGGCAAGAAGCGAAGGAAAAGGGGAGCCGAGGCGAGGGATGGGAAGCGAGCCTGTCCGGACCCGGGATGAGACGGACGGCTCGCGTGCCGGTCCAGCTGTGGAGGGGGACGGGGGAGGCTACCTATTCCTGCCGTTGCTGCGGCCGCGACGGGCGCGAGCTATGCCCCGCACGCTGCTGACGGGTGCGTGGGTCCGGCTGTGACCGCATCGATCCCTCTGCAAAGCAGTGTTCGACGTCATCGCTGTTTTTGAATCGAAGCGCGGCGAGTTGGCTCCGGTGGATGGCGCGGAAGGCGACCGCGTACGCCCCGGAGAGAGAGAGCGTTCCTTTTTTTTTTTTGCGCAGATGGATCAGATTGCATTAACCAAGATTCTTACAGAAAAGCCCAGAAATAAAGAAAATTACAACGAGGTCCTTCCGAGCCCCAGCATCGTCTTCGTCGCACAGCACGCTACGTCAGCGAAACCCACCACCTCTCCTCCACTCTTCGCTTGGACTGGGAGGAGCCCCCAAGCGGCCGGGAAGTCGACGTTCCTCGGCACCAGAGCGCCTCCATCCTGCACCACGGACGACGACGCCAGCTTGGTCAACAGCAACAGCACCATCAAGATCTTCGACGACCAGATCCGCCATCACTCGGAGAGAGAGAGCGTTCCTTGTTGGTCTGGCCCATGAGATAGCACCGAGAAGGCTTCCGTGTCGGACCTCTCCGGTTAGGGCCAGTAGACCGGTTTTCCCTGTTTGTGGCTCAAGCTTGTTTTTCTATTTTTGTCGTTGTTTTATTCCAGTTCATTTCCTTTCTTTTTAATTTTTCGTCTTAATAATTCCTCGACTGTAAAACTTTACTTTCTGTCAAAACATTACTGTTGCCAAAGTCCTTGGCCAAGATTTCAATTGCAATAGGTTTAGAAGATGCTTGTATGGTGAAACCTTACTATGTGAAGGAGAGGTGGTCGGCCTGGCCCCCACGTCGTCTACGGTCCGCTTGGGCGACACGGGTGGCGACTAGGGTTTCCCAACCGCGCTGCCTCCCCCTCCTCCCCCTACCCTCACCGTCGCTCGAGGAGTTCGTCGGACCTCGCGCGAACGGTGGTGGCGAGGCCTCGGTTGCTCCGTTCCTCGCGGTGGACCCCGGATCTAGGGCGGCGCCGCCATCTCGGCTGACGTCGTTCACATGTGTCTCTGGTCGGCGGGCTCGACCATGCAGGTGGCGGCGGCGATGCGGAGCTCTTCCTCCTCCTCGTCAGATCTGAGGTTTGGCTCGCTTCCCTTCGTCCCCCTCTTCCTCGTCGCGTCCAGCTGACTAAGCCCTTCGGGCACAGGATCTGGTGTTGGTGGGCGACTGGTGGTGTGGTTTGGGGCCGCAGGAAACCGTTGGTCGGCTGGTCCGGCCCGGCGGCAGCGACTTCCATGACAGCACGCTGCGCGTCGTATCCTCCTCGGAGGCGTCACGTAGGGAGGGCTGCGTTTAGGTGAGGGGCGGGAGCCGTTGGAGCTTTGGGCGGCTCAGGTAGTCCAGTGACGGCGGTGTCGGTGGGTTTTCGCATGGCTGAAAGCATCCCCGTATTCCTCGTTGGTGGTGTTCTCTGGCGGTGACGTGTTTGGCCAGTTCTGGTGGTGCGACGCCTCGATCTGGCGATAGGGGATAGGGTTCCCCTTTTTGGCAGTACCAACACGCTCCCGGCTGTGGAACCCTGGTTCTCCTCTTCTACAGTAGCCTGGCAATGCTCCTTGACGACCTGCTAGTTCTACTTGATGTCCTTATTTCCATTTCTTCAGTAGCTGCGCCCGGCGGCTTTCCTGCAACTGTCAGGTGTCCTATGAACTGGTGGTGCAGCAGATGCGGAGTGCTCAATTGTTCGAGGTGGATGTGTGTTGTGGATACTCTAGGTTTCAAAGCCGGCACCTTTCCTGCTCTAGGGTGAGTGTCTCTCATGTTCGACGATGCAGCGCCTGCAATCCAAGGCAAGAGGCAAGGGTCCCTGTGTGGCGAGAGAGGAGGTTACGTGGAGTTATGTACACCGGTGGTCAGCCGGGTTCATGGCTACACTCTGTTTTCGCAGGACCTCGTCGTGCTCATGCTTGCTGCTTTCCTAGATGTCTGTTTGGTTGTAGTCTTCGGATCGGGCAAGCAATGATCTTTCTTTTCTGTATTTTTTCGAGCTTGTTCACTCTGTTGAGTTGTAAGCTTCCTAGAGAGTTCCTATGTATCGTTCGACCGTTGTGGTTTGTGTGTGGTTGTAATTCCTGGCCGGTTGATGACTTTGTTAATTCAAAGTTGCGCTCTCCGCGAGCCTACGTTCTAAAAAAATATCTTACTATGTGGAACGAGTGACTGGACATGTGTAGTCATGCTTCCGCCATTCTTTATCAGAGGAACCTGACAAAGTTAAGCGGTTCTTAACTAGATCTGGCTCTTTCTCCATTATATCTCTCTATTACTTCATTATTGCTAGAGATGTTGTGTTTCCTTTCAAGTTACTTTTGTGGATGAAAATGCCATTGAAGTTAAATCATTTATGTGGTTAGTGATCAAATGTAGGATCATACCAAATATAATTTCAGTGAGAAAGGGTGGAAAGGCACAAAGAATGAGTTATTTGGTGCAGACGGGGGCATTGATCATCTATTCTTGGCTTGCTCTTTTGCAAGATTCTTGTAGAATGTTGTTGGAGGTGCACTAGATAATCACAGGACACCTCTTTCGTTTTTTGAGTTGTGCTATAATTGTTTGTCGGCCTATACGGTCAAAGACCATGCTATTGTTTCCACTGGTTCTGCTGCTTTACTTTGGATTATTTGAAAAACAAGGAATACATCTTGTTTTCAAAGTGTTTTGCCTAAAGATCCTTCTAATGTGATATTTATTCTATGTTCATTGCTAGAATCCTGGGTCGTGTTGAAGAAAACAGGACTGCAAGGCTTGCTTAGTGAGCTGTCTAAAAGACTCTCCCAAGTGGCGAGTGACGTCTTCAAATGTGTGCATGCATGGGGCCCTATTGTCCGACGACTCTATTAGTTTTGATAGGTTACCGTTGTGTCGAGATGATAGTTGTGTTGGTTTGGTTCATGTGGTAGTCTGGATTATGTAGTCGCCGCTCACATCCCTTAGATGTGGCCAAAATATAAGGGATGTATGTTCTTTGTCTTTGGTGCGTCCTGCATTGGAAATTAGGATGTTATGCTTGTAACGTGACTCCATTTTCACAATGAAAATAGGGTCGTGTGGCCCCTTTGATCGAAAAATAATAATATTAAAATACACAATGAACATTTTTGAGATACTTGACGAATTGTTTATAATACACTATGAAAAATTTAAATACACAATAAACCTTTTTAGAAAACGCATATGCAATCTTTAAAATGTTCATGCATTTTTTGAAAGTGTCCACATATATTTTTTAAATGTTTACGCATTTGGAAAAAATCACACACTTAATCAACATGTTTAAGTAACAAACAAGTGTCCATGTTTTTTTAGATCTTGTGTTTATTTTGTAAATTTTTTGCTGAAAAACTGGTACAATCCCGAAAGTAAAACAATGATAAAATGCGTAAAACCCCTCGCGCAAACGCCTGATGCCCGAATTAGGCCGAAAAGGTTGCCATATCCAGTTTGTTGCGGGTAAAACTTTGTATTATTCAAATATCCTGGCCATTACAATCCGATTGAGCTAGATCTAAGGAACTTGGAGGATCCGAACCGGTCCAAGTCATAGTGCTGCCTTCAACTCTCGCAAACTTAGCTAGACTATCGCTAACCTTATTTTGAGTGCGGTTAAGATGAGCAATGCAAGTTCTATGTAGGGTCATCAAGTGCTTAATCTCTCTAACAATAGCACAGTAAACCAATCTATCAACTTCTTGTGGCTGAACTAATTTCACAATAACAATGAAATCCAGCTCCAACAAGATTGGAAGGTCACTTCTCTAGATTGAAAGCCAAAGGCCTTCCATACAAGCGCAAAGCTCCGCTTCCAACGCTTCACGACATGAAAAAAGTGCTCTACGCGAAGAGAAAATCATAGCACCTTTGTCATGTCTCAAGACCATGTTGATGTCGGCAATACCATCCTCAGCAAATGACCCGTATGAGCTCAGTTTACCCAACCAGTAGCGGGCGGGATCCAATGAACATCCTGTACCGACACTGAGGGTTTGAACATAGCATATAATTGATATACATGTGTAAGGATCATCTCACATATTAGGTTTTAGCACAATGAGAGAATCAAGGTAGCTAGCCAGAAACCTTTTGGACGACCTAGCAGGTGGTGATGGTTTGTGATGAACGAATTCGTTGCGGACGTGCAACTGCGCCATAAGGTCATGAACATCATGGACCGCTCGATGTCGGGAAAAGGCTCTAGAGCATGCAATAACCACTCCATACCCGTATTATCGATCGACCTCCAAACTTCACGAGCCAGCGGACACCGAAAGAAGGGATGGAAATTGTCTTGAACTTCAGTTGCACAGACTGGGCACATGACATCAACTTCCAAGCCTCGTGTATACTTATTCTGCCATGTAGGGAGTGAATTGACAGCCACTCTCCCAGCAAAGTTCCAAACAATAGGGGGTACCTCACACGACCAAATCATCTTCGAACCCTTCCGTCGACCATCTGGAGCTGAGCTACACCCTGTCGGAGTATCCATGTGTGCCTCATCAAATGCAAATTGGTATGCACTTTTAACTGAGAAGAGTCCATACTTGTCCGGTCCCCAAGCTATCACATCATCCTCATGCCATGGAGAAGCTCTAATCTTCGTGATCTCCAACACATCCACATGTAGAAAGTATCTCCGAAGCAAACCATGATTCTATGGACCATTGGCATTCAACAAATCAGCCACATACCGAAGTCGGCATCTCCCCTGGGTGCAGATCGACTTCTAAGAATAGGGGTGTGGGATCCAGTTGTCATACGAAACATGGATGCTTCTGCCATTACCCACTCTCCACAATAAACCTTTTTGAGTAAATGAAGTCCATGGCTAATTGCCTGCCAAGAAGATGATGCATTCCCAACAAATAATGTGTCCTCCAGTCTACCTTTGGGGTAGTATCTAGCCTTTAGAATTTGAGTGCAGATTCTATGTGGTCTAGTAATGAGACACCAAACCTGACGAGCAAGCAGCGCTTGGTTGAAGATACGGAAATCTTGAAAACCAACACCCCCTTTGCTCTTTGGATGCACTACCTTCTCACATGATCACAAATGTACTTTCCGTTTACCTTTAGCCAATCCCCAATGGAAGCTCCTCACCACCCTTGTTAGCTTATCACATACATAGTACCTAAGCTTGAACACACCCATGATGTACGTGGAAATGCTTAAGCGACCGACTTAGTGGGAACTTCTCTGCCTAGCTGTGTGAGATGACCACCCCACTGCAGAAGACGCTTTGTTAAGCTCATCTGAAGATTTTGGAAAAGCCCCTTAGACATGCGGCCATCGGGTGTTGGTAGCCCCAAATATTTCTCCTCAAAAACCATACTAGACACATTCAAAACTCCTTTTACTTGTTCTTGAGTAGTAGTTGGACAAGAATTCCAAACATTAGCCATACACATTTTGCTCTACTACGTGTTGAATTGAGCGACAAATAGGAGCTCTCTCAACTTGTATTTCGTATATGACACTCAGTGGGTCCAAATGTTAGTACGGTACACATAGAGGAAGGGCACCTGGATTTTACTGTTTTTCCTTTCTATTTCTTTTCTAGTTTTTGGGTGGGGTTTTAGTTTTCTTTTCCTTATATTTTTTATGATTTTCTCCCTATTTTAGCTTATTTATTTATTGGTTTTTATTTTATTTTTCTTTCAGGTTTCTTCCATATTGTTTCTAATTTTTAAAAAGTTATTCTTATTCATTTTCTATCTTGTTTACATTTAATTTTACATGAATTTTGTAAAGACGTGTGGACATACAAAAAGCGTTCACGAATTTCTTAAAAAATCATGAGTTGTTATCAATGTTTTCGAATGTAAAAACTTTCAAGAACTAATATTTAAAAAAATATCCATGTGTTTCTAAAATTGATTCACACATTTGTCAAAAGCTTATGGGTATATCTAAAAACACGTGCACATTTTAAAATTTGAAAATAAATAAATTCGAGAACACATTTTACATGTGAATATTTTTAAAATTCATGGAATGTTTTTAGTTCATGGATATTTTTCAAAAAATCATGACGAGCAATGAGAGAGAGAGAGAGATCTAAACTAGTCGAGAATTGTTTTTTATAAAAGGGATAGTCGGGATTTGTGGAATAGGGAACGGGAAAATAGTTCATGCGTAACAAACATGTGGTGGCTTCAGCTTGCAGGTGTGCAGATCCCACCCACTACCCAACGTCAAATGTAATGACCCAGATTGTAGCAAAGCAACACATTTGAGCAGCCACATGCATTAGGCCAAACAGATAAATGGGATCTGGATCTCAAGGGCTACATATCCTAGGCATCAATTTGTTTTGCAATTTTGAAAGATTGGGAAGAACGACCCATGTCCTAGTGTGATCCTGATTACTTTCTTTAATGATCCGCATTTTCTCAGGCATCACAGCATGTGCAAGTTTCTGTTGCAAAACACACAATTAGTAAACATACATTTGTATATTGGAAAACATGAATAACTTGACATTGAATACAACTTGCAATGCAATCTTGCTAAGAGTGGCTTGTCCTTTTGGACATTGCTCTTTGTTAGCAATTGCACTAATGGCACAAACAGCCCATTGTATGGACTAGCTTGGACATCCACAACACGGTCCTGGATGCTGCCCACAAACTCTACTAGAATATCCATCTCCTGCGAAGTAAGAGTTGTACCTACAGTGCCATGCCTCATGTCTACTATCCTACGAGTGTATGAGGACACATTCTAGTAGCAGTTTAAATTAATGTATATGTAAGCAAGAGGAGTCATGCACAACAACTAAATTAGCGTTAGTTGAAAAAATGTGCTTCATATTTCATAAACCACTTACACGGGGGAAGCACAGGAGGAGTAGGCAGATCCAGGCTCATATGAAGATTTCCTTGGCCAATGATGTAGAAGTCGATCCTCATCCCTACATGGCAGTCGTAGGTCTTGGTCAATCCTCACCACCCAGGACAACCGAAGGAGGTTGTTTCTCTCTCATTATTTACTAAAATCGTGAAGTTGAATCCCTCCGATATTTCAAGGTGGGACTCAACTACAGTAGGCTGCTCCACAGGAATGTTTAGCATATCCAGGACCTCGAGTCTCGCAAAGCAAGGGATAATCTAAGAAAAATGAGGCAAATAGAGATTGGTAAGTCTCACATCGTGCATGATGAATGTAAGAATTCTCATTCGGTAATGAAATCATCCCTTATTACAACATACGTACCATCATTCGATTGAAGTCCTCTCCTAACACTAGGGAGAAGCGGTTTATCGTGATCCACCTTTGGTTTTGATGAACTACCATGCGCCACCTAACCTGGCTGTCACCACACCTATGACACACACGTGCCATTTATGCGATCAAAAGATTGCATTCAAATGTATGTCATACACAAGCATTGATTTTAAAAGCATTGCATACTTGTTTACAAATTACAAATTAAACTACTCCCTCTGTCCCATATAATATAGTGCATATAGAAAATTTTGAAAAGTCAAGCATCACATATTTACATCTAGAATGCCAAATTTAAATCATTAGATTTATTATGAGATGAACTTTCATACTTCATATATTTGGTATTGTAGATATGAATAGTTATTTCTAAAAACTATAGACACTACATTATGGAATAGAGGGAGTACTTATTTTCAAATTACACACTACAAATTCATAAATCAAAACTTACTCTAATATATTCAGGTGGGGATGCTCCCCCCCGGTTGATTGTTAAAAAAAACTTATTCTATTACATTTAGGATGAATACATCTTTCGAATGTGTAATAAGAACCGTAATTAATTAACCCTAGCTAGCTAGTTCAAATGTAAGAAGTAACTATGAAAAACTCATGTATGAACTAATTATGAAAATAACTACTAATTAATCATGAACTTATAACACAAACACACTGGCTACATCCATACATACACATACCAGCTTGTGTTCATCCTACATACACAAACACACTGCATTAACTATTTATCCTATTGGAAATATGCCCTAGAGGCAATAATAAATTGGTTATTATCATATTTCCTTGTTCATGACAATTGTTTATTATCCATGCTAGAATTGTATTGATTGGAAACTGAAATACATGTGTGGATACATAGACAACACCATGTACCTAGTGAGCCTCTACAGGACTAGCTCCTTGATCAAAGATGGTCAAGGTTTCCTGGCCATGGACATGAGTTGTCATTTGATAACGGGATCACATCATTAGGAGAATGATGTGATGGACAAGACCCAAACTATGAACGTAACATATGATCGTGTCAAGTTTATTGCTATTGTTTTCTGCATGTCAAGTATGCGTTCCTATGACCATGAGATCATGCAACTCACTGACATCGGAGGAATACCTTGTGTGTATCAAACGTCGCAACGTAACTGGGTGACTATAAAGATGCTCTACATGTATCTTCGAGGGTGTTTGTTAGGTTGGCATGGATCAAGACTGGGATTTGTTACTCCGTATGACAGAGAGGTATCTCTAGGCCCTCTCGGTAATACAACATCATAAGAAGCTTGCAAGCAATGTGAATAAAGAGTTAGTTGCGGGATCTTGTATTACAGAACGAGTAAAGAGACTTGCCGGTAACGAGATTGAACTAGTTATGGAGATACCAACGATCGAATCTCGGGCAAGTAACATACCGATGAACAAATGGAACTATGTACGGGATTGACTGAATCCTTGACATCGTGGTTCGACCGATAAAGATCTTCACAGAATATGTGGGAACCAATATGGGCATCCAGGTCCGGCTATTGGTTACTGATCATGGAGGAGTCTCGGTCATGTCAGCATAGTTCTCGAACTCGCAGGGTCTACACACTTAACGTTTGGTGACAATATAAGTGTAGTTGAGTTATTATGTTGGTGACCGAAGGTTGTTCGGAGTCCCGGATGAGATCCCGGACATGACGAGGGACTCCGGAATGGTCCAGAGGTGAAGATTGATATATCGGATGATGGGTATCGGAGTCCGGAAGTGTTCCGGGTCATATCGGGGATTCGACGGAGTGCCGAAAGGGGTTTCGGGGGGCCCCGACAAGTGTTGGGGGGTCTCATGGGCCAAGGAGAGGGGGCGCACCAGCCCACAAGGGGCTGGGCGCCGCCCAAACCCTAGCCCACTCAGCTAGGAGGAGGGCCACACCCCCTAGGGCCGCCGGCCACCCTAACTTGGGAGGCAAGGCGCCTAAGGGGGGGGGCACCCCAAACCCTAGCCGCACCCCCTTGGCCGCCGGCCCCTAGGGGAAACCCTAGGGCGCCCTCCCCTCCTCCCTTCCCCCTATATATAGAGAGGGAGAGAGAGGGCAGCCACACCACAACTTGCCACGGCGCAACCCCTCCTCTCCCTTGTAGTTCTTCTCCTCTCATAACGTACGACGAAGCCCTGCTGAGATTCTTCCACCACCACCTCACCACGCCGTCGTGCTGCCGGAGGACTCGGACTACTACTTCACCATCGCTCACTGGATAGAGGAGGTGAAGGCGTCATCAAGCTGTACATGTGTTGAACGCAGAGGTGTCGTCCGTTCGGCACTTGATCGGGAGTTCGCGGGACGGATCGTGATTGGATCGCGAAGATGGCTTCCGCTTAGCGATCTACAATGGTATGTAGATGCAATCTCTCCTCTCGTAGATGGTCATCTCCTAGATTGATCTTGGTGAAGCATAGGAAATTTTTTGTTTCCCATGCAACGTTCAACAACAGTGGCACCATGAGCTAGGTCTATGCGTAGATGACATCACGAGTAGAACACAAAGGAGTTTGTGGGCGTTGATATTCAGATTGCTTCCTTCCTTAGTCTTATTTTGATTCAGCGGTATTGTGGGATGAAGCGGCCCGGACCAACTTTACATGTCCACGTACATGAGACCGGTTCCATCGACTCACATGTAACTTTGTTGCATAAGATGGCTGGCGGGCGTCTGTCTCTCTCACCTTAGTTGAATCGGATTCGACAAAGGCAGTCCTTGTAGAAGGTTAAATAGCAACTTGTATATCACCGTTGTGGTTTTGCGTAGGTAAGAATCGTTCTTGCTAGATACCCATAGCAGCCACGTAAAACATGCAACAACAAATTAGAGGACGTCTAACTTGTTTTTGCAGGGTATGTTGTGATATGATATGGCCAAAGACATGATGATATATATTTGATGTATGACATGATCATGTTTTGTAATAGTTTATATCGACTTGCATGTTGATACGGCAACCGGCAGGAGCCATAGGGTTGTCTTTAATTATTATGTATCATGCGTGTCACTCATTAAGCGCTATGTAATGCTTTACTTTATCGCTAAGCGGTAGAAATAGTAGTAGAAGCATGGTTGGCGCGACAAACCCGATGGCAACACGATGATGGAGATCATGGTGTCATGCCGGTGATGATGGAGATCATGCCGGTGCTTTGGAGATGGAGATCAAAAGCACAAGTTCATAGCCATATCATGTCACTTATGATTTGCATGTGATGTTAATCCTTTTATGCATTTTATTTTGCTTAGGACGACGGTAGCATTATAAGGTGATCCCTCACTAAAATTTCAAGATAAAATTGTGTTCTCCCCGAGTGTGCACTGTTGCGAAGGTTCGTCGTTTCGAAGCACCACGTGATGATCGGGTGTGATAGACTCTACGTTCGCATACAACGGGTGCAAGCCAGTTTTGCACATGCGGAACACTCTGGTTAAACTTGACTAGCCTAGCATGTACAGACATGGCCTCAGAAGACAAGAGATCGAAAGGTCGAACATGAGTCATATAGTAGATATGATCAACATGGAGATGTTCACCATTGAAACCACCTCATCTCACCTGATGATCGGACTTGGGTTGGTGAATTTGGATTATGTAACACTCGGATGACTGGAGGGATATCAATTTGAGTGGGAGTTTTAAGTAATATGATTAACTAAACTCATTATCTAGAACAATAGTCTGAGTAATCTTTGCAAATTTATGTTGTAGATCAATGGCTTGCGCAGTAGCTCCCCTAAATTTCAGCGCGTTCCTAGAGAAAGCCAAGCTGAAAGATGATGGAAGTAACTTTGTAGACTCGGCCCGTAATCTGAGGATTATCCTCACGGCTTCCCAGAAGGCTTATGTCCTTGATGCACCGCTCAATGCGCCACCCGCTCCAGTGTCATCTGCAGACGTTGCGAACGCCTGGCAGGCGCGTTCTGATAACTACTCAATAGTTCAGTGTGCTATGTTGTATGGCTTAGAACCGGGACTTCAACGACGTTTTGAACGTCATGGAGCATATGAGATGTTCCAGGAGTTGAAGTTTATTTTTGAGAAAAATGCCCGGATCGAGAGGTATGAAACCTCCGATAAGTTCTATGCTTGCAAGATGGAGGAGAACGGGTCTGTCAGTGAGCACATACTCAGAATGTCTGGGTATTCCAACTGTCTGGCTGAATTGGGAATTACACTCCCGCCACAGGCGATCACTGACAGAGTTCTTCAATCACTGCCACCTAGCTACAAAGGCTTTGTGTTGAACTATAACATGCAAGGGATGAACAAATCAGTCGCCGAGCTATTTGCGATGCTGAAAGTCGCTGAGTCAGAGATCCAGAAGGAGCATCAAGTGTTGATGGTCAATAAAACCACTAGTTTCAAGAAGAATGGCAAGGGCAAGAGGGTAACTCCAAGAAGAGTGGAAAATAAGTTGCCCCTCCCTTGAAGAAACCCAAGGCTGGACCCAAGCCGGAAACTGAGTGCTTTCATTGCAAGGGAATTGGCCACTGGAAGCGGAATTGCCCCAAGTATCTGGCCGACAAGAAGGCGGCCAACACCAAACAAGGTATATATGATATACATGTTATTGATGTGTACCTTACCAACTCTCGTTGTAGTGCCTGGGTATTTGATACCGGTTCGGTTTCTCACATTTGCAACTCAAAACAGGAACTGCAGAATAGACGGAGGCTGGCAAAGGACGAAGTGACGATGCGCGTGGGAAATGGTTCCAAGGTTATCGCCGTCGGCACGCTCGCTCTTCGATTACCGTCGGGATTAGTGATGAACCTAAATAATTGTTATTTAGTGCCTGCGTTGAGCATGAACATTATATTTGGATCTTGTTTAATGCTAGACGGTTACTCATTTATATCAGAGAATAATGGTTGTTCTATTTATATGAGTAATATCTTTTATGGTCATGCACCTATTGTGAAGGTTTTATTCTTATTGAATCTCGATAGTGATGATACACATGTTCATAACATTGATGCCAAAAGATGTAGAGTTGATAATGATAGTACCATTTTCTTGTGGCACTGCCGCTTAGGTCATATTGGTGTAAAACGCATGAAGAAACTCCATGCTGATGGACTTTTGGAGTCACTTGATTTTGAATCACTTGACACATGTGAACCATGCCTCATGGGCAAGATGACTAAAACACCGTTCTCTGGAACAATGGAACGGGCAAGTGACTTGTTGGAAATCATACATACTGATGTGTGCGGTCCGATGAGCATTGAGGCGCACGGTGGATATCGTTATTTTCTCACCTTCACTGATGACTTAAGTAGATATGGGTATATTTACTTGATGAAACACAAGTCTGAAACGTTTGAAAAGTTCAAGCAATTTCAGAGTGAAGTTGAGAATCCTCGTAACAAGAAGATTAAATTCCTACGATCTGATCGAGGAGGAGAATATCTGAGTTATGAGATTTGCAATAAGTTAAGACAATGTGGAATTGTTTCGCAGTTGACGCCACCTGGAACACCACAGCGTAATGGTATGTCCGAACGTCGTAATCGAACCTTATTAGATATGGTGCGTTCTATGATGTCTCTTGCCGATTTGCCACTATCATTTTCGGGTTATGCGTTAGAGACAGGTGCATTTACTTTAAATAGGGCACCATCTAAGTCCGTTGAGACGACGCCTTATGAACTGTGGTTTGGCAAGAAACCAAAGTTGTCATTTCTTAAAGCTTGGGGATGCGATGCTTATGTCAAAAGGCTTCAGCCAGAAAAGCTCGAACCGAAAGCGGACAAATGCGTCTTCATACGATACCCAAAAGAGACGGTTGGGTACACCTTCTATCTCAGATCCGAAGGCAAAGTGTTTGTCGCTAAGAACGGATCATTTCTCGAGAAAGAGTTTCTCTCGAAAGAATTGAGTGGGAGGAAGATAGAACTTGACGAGGTTGTTGAACCTTTGCTTCAACCAGAGAGTAGCGCAGCGCAGAAAGATGTTTCTGTGGAACCTACGTCAGTTGAAGAGGAAGTTAATGATGGTGATCATGAATCTTCGGATCAAGTTACTATCAAACCTCGTAGGTCGACAAGGACACGTACTGCTCCTGAATGGTACGGTAACCCCGTCTTAGAGGTCATGTTGTTGGACAATGATGAACCTATGAGCTATGGAGAAGCGATGGTGGGCGCAGATTCTGACAAATGGTTAGAGGCCATGAAATCCAAGATAGGATCCATCTATGAAAACAAAGTGTGGACTTTGGAAGTATTACCTGAAGGGCGAAAGGCCATTCAGAATAAATGTATCTTTAAGAAGAAGACGGACGCAGACGGTAATATCACCGTCTATAAAGCTCGACTTGTGGCAAAGGGTTTTTCACAAGTTTAAGGAGTTGACTTCGATGAGACTTTCTCACCCGTAGCGATGCTTAAGTCCGTCAGAATCATGTTAGCAATAGCTGCATTTTTCAATTATGAAATTTGGCAGATGGATGTCAAAACAACGTTCCTTAACGGTTTTCTTAAGGAAGAGTTGTATATGATACAACCAGAAGGTTTTGTCGATCCAGAGAATGCTGACAAAGTTTGCAAACTCCAGCGATCCATTTCTGGACTGGTGCAAGCATCTTGGAGTTGGAATCTTTGCTTTGATGAGGTGATCAAAGTGTTTGGGTTTATACAAGTTTACAGAGAAGCTTGTATTTACAAGAAAGTGAGTGGTATCTCTATAGCGTTTCTAATATTATATGTGGATGACATATTGCTGATTGGAAACAATATAGAATTTCTGGAAAGCGTGAAGGAATATTTGAACAAGAGTTTTTCAATGAAGGACCTAAGAGAAGTTGCTTTCATATTAGGCATCAAGATCTATAGAGATAGATCAAGACACTTAATAGGACTTTCACAGAGCACATACCTTGATAAAGTTTTGAAGAAGTTCAAAATGGATCAGTCCAAGAAGGGGTTCTTGCCTGTATTGCAAGGTGTGAAGTTGAGTAAGACTCAATGCCCAGTGACTGCAGAGGATAGAGAAAAGATGAGTGTCATCCCCTATGCTTCTGCCATAGGCTCTATCATGTATGCAATGCTGTGCACAAGACCAGATGTCAGCCTTGCCATAAGTATGTCCGGAAGGTTTCAAAGTGATCTAGGAGTGGAACACTGGACGGCGGTCAAGAATATCCTTAAGTACCTGAAAAGGACTAAGGAAATGTTTCTCGTTTATGGAGGTGATCAAGAGCTCGTCGTAAAGGGTTACGTCGATGCAAGCTTTGACACTGATCCGGATGACTCTAAGTCTCAAACCGGATACGTATTTATTCTCAATGGAGGAGCGGTAAGCTAGCGCAGTTCCAAGCAAAGCGTGGTAGCTGATTCTACATGCGAAGCGGAGTACATAGCTGCCTCGGAGGCGGCAAAGGAAGGTGTCTGGATGAAGCAGTTCATGACAGATCTTGGAGTTGTGCCCAGTGCACTGGACCCAATGACTCTGTTCTGTGACAACACTGGTGCCATTGCTCTAGCCAAGGAACCAAGGTTTCACAAGAGGACCAGACACATAAAGTGATGCTTCAATTCCATACACGATTACATCAAGGAGGAGGACATAAATATTTGCAAAGTACACACGGATAAGAATGTTGCAGGTCCGTTGACTAAGCCTCTTCCACGAGCGAAACATGATCAGCACCAGAACTGTATGGGTGTTAGATTCCTTACAATGTAAATCACATAGTGATGTGAGCTAGATTATTGACTCTAGTGCAAGTGGGAGACTGATGGAAATATGCACTAGAGGCAATAATAAATTGGTTATTATCATATTTCCTTGTTCATTATAATTGTTTATTATCCATGCTAGAATTGTATTGATTGGAAACTGAAATACATGTGTGGATACATAGACAACAACGTGTCCCTAGTGAGCCTCTACAGGACTAGCTCCTTGATCAAAGATGGTCAAGGTTTCCAGGCCATGGACATGAGTTGTCATTTGATAACAGGATCACATCATTAGGAGAATGATGTGATGGAAGACCCAAACTATGAACATAGCATATGATCGTGTCAAGTTTATTACTATTTTTTCTGCATGTCAAGTATGTGTTCCTATGATCATGAGATCATGCAACTCACTGACACCGGAGGAGTACCTTGTGTGTATCAAACGTCGCAACGTAACTAGGTGACTATAAAGATGCTATACATGTATCTCCTAGGGTGTCTGTTAGGTTGGCATGGATCAAGACTGTGATTTTTTACTCCGTATGACGGAGAGGTATCTCTGGGCCCTCTCGGTAATACAACATCACAAGAAGAATGCAAGCAATGTGACTAAGCAGTTAGTTGCGGGATCTTGTATTACGGAATGAGTAAAGAGGCTTGCCGGTAACAAGATTGAACTAGGTATGGAGATACCGACGATCGAATCTCGGGCAAGTAACATATCGATGAACAAAGGGAACTGTGTACGGGATTGACTGAATCCTTGACATCATGCTTCGACCGATAAAGATATTCGGAGAATATGTGCAAACCAATATGGGTATCCAGGTCCCGCTATTGGTTATTGACTGTGGAGGAGTCTCGGTCAGGTCTGCATACTTCTTGAACCCGCAAGGTCTACACACTTAACGTTTGGTGACGATATAAGTATAGTCAAGTTATTATGTTGGTTACTGAAGATTGTTCGGAGTCCCGGATGAGACCTCGGACATGACGAGGAACTCCGGAATGGTCCGGAGGTGAAGATTGATATATAGGATGAAGGGTATCGGAATCCGGAGGTGTTCCGGGGCATATCTGGGATTCGACGGAGTGCCGAAAGGGGTTTCGGGTTGCCGCGACAAGTGTTGGGGGGCCTCATGGGCCAAGGAGAGGGGGCGCACCAGCCCACAAGGGGCTGGGCGCCGCCCAAACCCTAGCCCACTCGGCTAGGAGGGGCGCCACACCCCGTAGGGCCGCCGGCCACCCTAAATTGGGAGGTAAGGCGCCTAAGGGGGGGGGCACCCCAAACCCTAGCCGCACCCCCTTGGCCGCCGGCCCTAGGGGAAACCCTAGGGCGCCCTCCCCTCCTCCCTTCCCCCTATATATAGAGAGGGAGAGAGAGGGCAGCCACACCACAACTTGCCACGGCGCTGCCCCTCCTCTCCCTCGTACTTCTTCGCTCTCTCATAACGCACGATGAAGCCCTGTTGAGATTCTTCCACCACCACCTCACCATGCTGTCGTGCTGCCGGAGAACTCGGGCTACTACTTCACCGTTGCTCGCTGGATCGAGGAGGTGAAGGCATCATCAAGCTGTACGTGTGTTGAACGCGGAGGTGTCATCCGTTCGGCACTTGATCGGGAGTTCGCGGGACGGATCGTGATTGGATTGCGAAGATGTTTGACTACATCAACCATGTTTCTTAACGCTTCCGCTTAGCGATCTACAAGGGTATGTAGATGCAATCTCTCCTCTCATAGATGGTCATCTCCTAGATTGATCTTGGTGAAGCGTAGGAAATCTTTTGTTTCCCATGCAACGTTCCCCAACACATCCTACATACACAAACACACACTACACAAACTATATATATTCTTCCAAGACACATATACATATATACTAAGAGCATCTCTAGCAGACCCCGTATAATGTCGACCCGCAAAACTCATTTATAGTTCGCGGAAAAACGGTTTTGCGGGCTGACGCTGGCTGCGGCCGAGTAGACCCTGATACGTCTCCAACGTATCTATAATTTTTGCTTGTTCCATGTTGTTTTAGTATCATTCTTCACTACTGGAATCAGGCACTTTGCCGTCTGCCATAGCAGACGGCAAAGGATAGGCCCGCGGACGGCAAACTCCTTTGCCGTCCGCCAGCAGACGGCCACAGGTTCGGCACTGTAAACTCCGGTAAAGGTGTTCTTTGCCGTATGCCTATGCTCAGCGGACGGCAAAGGAGTATTTCCGTCAGCCGGCAGACGACAAAGAGGGTGGACGGTGCAGTACTGACGTTAGCCCCGTTAGGTAGTAACGGCATTTGCCGTCTGCCCCCGGACGGCCACGTCACAACGTCTTTGCCGTCTGCCCCGGACGGCCAATGCACAAGGTCTTTGCCGTCTGCCCCCGGACGGCCACGTCACAAGGTCTTTGCCGTCTGCCCCCGGATGGCAAAGAGGCCAAATGGTCCCAGGCCTGGAGTTCCCAGGTTGCACAGGCGGCTGCCACGTGCCACCTTTGCCGTCGGTGGCAGACGGCAAAGAGGTCTTTGCCGACGGTGGCAGACGGCAAAGAGCCACTATTGCCTCTTTTTTCCCCTGTTTCTGTTATATTCAAGAATTTTCACAGGCAAACAAATGATATGCATATATATATTTCACAGAAACAATATCCCTGCCATATGGATATGATCAACCAACAATTATACCAAATTAAAAGTATCAAATGTCACTTTGTTCATCATATTACAATAGTTTCATCAATACATACATAGTCTCATCCATAGGTAGAAAGTTTCACATAAGTTCATCGATACAAAATGAAAACAGAAAGTAAACACTAGCACTACATCAAAGCAAGCTTCCGTGAAGTGAATCAAATCTGCAAAATTGGAAATAAGAAAGTTAGAATAAGAATACTAGAAGAAGATGAAGAAGCGTTTTTCTTCTCTCTCTCTTTCTCCTCTTGTTTTTCTTCTTCTTATTGCTTATTTGTGTCGTTTTAGAGATAACCTTGGTAATTATCCCATTTTTGACCTAACTAAGCTTATTGTGTCATTTGGCAAGAAAATAAGCTAAGTATATGGCATTTATGAGGTTACCAAGTCTATTATGGCATTTTTGAGTTAACTATGCTTATTATGTAATTGTGGAGGAAACAAAGCTAAGTAGAGGTCATTCTGGAACTAAGTGAGCTTATTATCTCATTTTGTAGGAAGCAAAGCTAAGTATAGGTCATTTTAGAGCTAACTTAGGTAAAATAGGTCATTTCGGAGCTAAGTAAGCTTATTATGTCACTTTGGAGAAAACAATGCTAAGTATAGGTCATTTTAGTGCTAACCTAGGTAAAATAGGTCATTCTGGAACTAAGTGAGCTTATTATCTCATTTTGTAGGAAGCAAAGCTAAGTATAGGTCATTTTAGAGCTAACTTAGGTAAAATAGGTCATTTCGGAGCTAATCAGCTATGTAAGCTTACTATGTCATTTTGGAGAAAACAATGCTAAGTATAGGTCATTTTAGAGCTAACTTGGGTAAAATATGTCATTTTGGAGGTAAGTAAGCTTACTATGTCATTTTGAAGGAAACAAGGCTAACTTAGGTAAAATATTACATTTATGAGCTAACCAAGGTTATTATGCCATTTTTTGACCTAAGTAAGCTAATTATGTCATAAATGAACTAAATAAGCTAAGTATATGGGCTAACCAAGGTTATTATGCCATTTGTTGAGCTTGACTTTCGGTCTTTCGAGGTTTTCCTTAGAAAAACTCTCATGCCTCGTGGTGTGTATGGTGCGCACTCACTCACACTTATATGGTGGTGTATGTTGGTGGACACTACCTAACACTAATATTTCGACCGTCGGTGATGGTCATTTCCCCTTCTCCTCTCCCGCAATATACCAAGGTATATATCGAGAGAAGGAGAAGAAGAAACGACCCCCGCGACAACAGTCGGGATTCCTCCATCAGGAAGAGACATGAAACTCTCACAAGGAGCTCTGACAGACCGAAAGTACGTAATTTTGTCTAAGTGCTAAGTTTGTCTTTCTTTGAGAAAATGAGCCAAGTAAGTGGCATATTAGGGCTTACCGTCCTCGTCATCATGGAGGTGAAGCACAGGGGTTGCTCGGGCCGGTGTCACCTGGAGAAGGATGCCCTAGAGAAGGGTCATGCGATGCGGCTCGGGAGTTATGCTGCACCAAAGATCATTTGCAAAGTCTCGTTACCATGATGACACTGAAATGTTAAGACTAGTAACTAATGACCATTCAAATGAAACTCACCGTTCCCGCCGTGGTAATGACTGGCATCGGCGGAGGGGTCTGGCCGTTCTTCTTGCACAAAGACTGCACATTTGGTTTTGACAAGTCAATCATATTGGTTATTAATGAAACGAACATGTAGTGCATGATTTGGCTAATATGAAGAAGAAACTTACCACGATGAGCTCGTACATGGCCCGGTTAGACGCATCGTTCCGTGCCCTCTCCTCCTCCAACAACCTAGCCATCCTCTCCTCCAAATCCCTCTTCTCCTCCGCCGCCTGTCGGGCCTGTTCCTCCAGAAGCGCCTGGGTTGCCTCTCTCTCTTTCTGCAGAGCAGCCTGCAACACAACTCCTCGTTAGCATTGTAATCATCTTTGTTCGCACACACAATGTAATGGAGGAAAGCTATATGAGTCCGTATGAATAACCTCGATGGCGAGGTCGACTGGCCGTGGACAAGGCCTTATCTCTGGACAGGAGCTCGTTTGGCACGCCTTGATCTCCTAGAGAGTGCGAGAAGACCGTATAAGTCCATCTCCAATGGCTATCGAGCCATGGGGCCTCCCGCCGCCAGCTATCATCACCAGCTCTGGATCAATAGGATGCTGGCTCGGGTTGAAGTCCTCCCCATTCACTGCCTTCCCCATATCTCTGTACCTCACGAGCTTGTGGTGGGAGGAGATGTTGGTGAAGTTCTCGGGATGATCGAGGTCAGACTCAGAGAATGCCTTCGCCTTCTTGTACGAGGCAGTATGGGCCATGGCATTGAGGTCGTACATCTCTGGCATCTCCATGTTATTGTGATGCACCTAAAAGAGAGAGAGAGGAACAAAGTATTAGTAAAGGGCTCAAGCAAGCATCAAGAATGAATTGCATGAATCATGAAGCAAACCACATACCCAGTTCTCCCCGAACTGATATAGGTCGGCGCTGCCTTGATGGTGTGGCACACCAACCATTTGGGCATGCCAGTCCTTGGCGTTGTTGTGGACGGCTAGCCATTGCTCTGAGCACCACTCATCCACCAATGCCTCCCAACAATCCATCTTATCTGCACACTATCTCGGGGGCACCTAAGTGAGTAAAGAATAATTTGAGCGCTACGCCTACGAATCAAATCAAGGAAACTAAGTACAAGGCCTTAAGAAAAGGTAATTACCTTCATGTACTGCTCCTTCTCCAGAAACTTTCCGCGGCACGTCGTCTTTTCCTTCTTAACTTTCCGCGAGGTGTAGTAGTCTCAAACAGCCTGCGGTCGAGCCTCGTGCCGTAAGTTCTGTAGTAGGCGCCTGCACTCGACATCGATAACCTTTGCCGCGGCCTCCTTGTACCCCTCCTCACACCTGTAGAAGGTCTGCAATCAAACGAGACAACACTGATTAGTACAATAAATAGCTATTGTTGATTTTTAATTGTGTAAAGGATAAATTACCCAAAACTGTCTGATCACCATGTCGGCCCTCGTGTGGCACAAGACACCGTCGATCCTCGTCTCCGGTGGGGCCGGGGCAGCCAAGTAGTGCTCCCAGGTCAATCCTAGCTCTCGAACCCGGCTCTCACCGGGTAACGTGACAAACCCGGGAAAGTTGTGCCGGCAAATCACACCAAGGACGGAGTTGGGCCTGCGGGCACCCTTGGCATGTGTCCAACCCCTGCAGTATGACAAAACCAACGCATTAGATATTTGAAGAAACGTGAAGGCAAAAGGTTCAAAAAGAGTAAATGCACTTACTTCTCCCCATTAGGCCTAATCAACCACCTTTGCTCGCGGGTCGCCGGCACAGGCGGGAGCCGTGTACCACCACGCTGGTAGACCTTCCCCCCCTGAACTACCTCGTCCTCGCTATCAGAAAACCCATCCCCGCCACAATCAGCATGGCCACTCGGCTCCGGCCAGGTATCCCATTGGGTCTGCTGAGACGTACCCTGATCCCTGCTCTGCCCCGAAGTCTCGTGGGACGAAGCCTGTGGGACAGGAGTCTCGTGGCACGAAGGCTCGTCGACTCTAGGCTCGTGGACCGGAGTCTGCGTAGCCTCCTCCTTAGACGGGTCCACCCAAGGCTCGTGGACCGGAGTCCGCATAGCCTCCTCCTCAGACGGGTCCACCCTAGCAGTCCTGTGCTCGGGTGAATCAGCTGGGGGTGGCGGCGAGGAAGGCATAGCAGCCTGCCTACCTCTCCCACCACGGGCACGTGTACCTCTAATACCTCTCTTCTTCCCCCGACCTCCTCTCCCGGTGGGCAACGACGCCGACGAAGAAGCTCCCGCCTGTGTCTGCATACAGTCGACCAACGCTTTCCGGAGATGCTGGGGTGTAATGGAAGTACCCCTCCCACCACGCGCCGACGAAGACTGAGCCGCGGAACGCTCTTGACCAGCGCCCACCATCTTTCAACACCTGCCATGACAAAGAGTGAACAAAATTAGTACAACATAAAAAAATTGAATACCGACATGAATAATAAAAATTGAATACCGACATGTATATAATTTAAGTGTATCATCATCATGTATATAATAAAAATTGAATACCTGACATGAACTAATAATAATCTTGATCGTCTATATATGCTCCAGGATCATCATCATCACTATCATCAATAAATGCATCATCATCATCACTATCGGGAACAACATGTGGAAGGCCTCCTTTATGTAATCGGTCAAGCATTGACAGGTCATCCGCATCAGTAACCTCTTCTTGTTTCGGCTCTTCTTGTTCCGGCTCAGGGGTGAAGTCAGATTCACAGTCGCTGTCTACTTCAATGTTCTGGGGTGAAGTAGAGCGGTTCTTGAAACGTTTTTTTGGAAAGACGTGTTTCTTGGAAGAATTCTCCTTTATATGTGTCTGGGTTAATGTGAGGTTCATAATCCTCTTCATTGAGGGGAGGTGGTCTAAAATGTGGCGGCACTTCATAAACGACATCCCAACCATTCAGATTTGGATCAGTTTGGCAGGCCCACGGTAGATAGAAAACTTGGGTCGCGTGTTGAGCCGTAATATAGACATCGGGAACATCTAAATGGGTGCTTTGTTTGATTTCGACTAGCCCTATATGTTCATGAGTCCTTTTAGTCTCCTTCGGCTCGAACCAATAGCATTTGAAGACTACGACGTTCGGTGGGGTTTCACCATAGAATAGAAGTTCATAAATTGCTTCAACTCTTCCATAATACTCGGTACCTCCTTCGCCAATAGCAGAGACACAACAATTTGTAGACTTTCGGTCGGTCATAGATAGCTCTTTGCCAAAGGTACGAAAGCGATACCCGTTGATGTCGTATTTGTCAAATGAACGAACCTTATAGTCAAAACCATTAGCGACTTGTCTCAATTCGGCGTCCATAGACTCTGAATTAGCCTATAAGTTTAATACGAAGGGATTGTTTCATTAGCCGCAAATTAGATGAAGAAATGAAATGGTATAATGGAAATTACCGGTTGTTTGAACCAAGAGATGAAAACGGGATAGCCGCCTCCATGCTTTGCCAGAAGCTCATACTCTTCGATGGAATCCTTTTGGATCACCGCTCCATCCGAGAATTTGGTGACGTATCGACTGTATCAAATATCCGCGAATAAGAGCAGTTCAAAGGAATTAGAAGTTGTGAAACAATGTACCGAGAACTTACTCGATGTACGGCTGCACTTCTGTTAGGTTGTTAAAGATATACAACGAAATGGTCCGCCATTCTTCGACATCCAACGCTATTCCTTTCAAAGCACCGGCTGGTGCGAGCTTCCCTTTGAATAGGCTGAGGTTGGATCGACCTTTTTTAGGGTCGCCATCATTGTATCGAGGCTTCGGATTATGCAAATGACGATTTTTGGCTTCGTAGTGTGCTGTCACGAAGCTTGCCGCCTCCTCAGTAATGAATTCCTCGGCTATCGATGCTTCAATTCGACGTTTATTTTTACATTTTGCTCGAAGCGTCTTCTGCATCCTCTTAGTTGCGTAGCACCAACGATTTTGCCCGCCCCCCCCCCCAATCTTGCGTCGGCCGAGAGATGCAAAATCAAATGCTGCATTGGATTAAAGAAGCCCGGTGGAAAGATCTTCTCTAACTTGCATATCAACTCCGGCGCCAACTCTTCCATTTCAGATAGCACGACAGGCGATAGTTCTTTTGCACAAAGAGAACGGAAGAAATAGCTCAGCTCTGCTAGTACTAGCCATTCATCCTCAGGGATAAAGCCACGCAACATCACCGACATTACCCGCTCAAGCCATATGTGCCAATCATGACTCTTGAGACCAAATATTTTCAGTTTGTCAAGACTCGCTCCCCTCTTTAGATTCGCTGTATACCCATCGGGGAACATCAACTGCATTTTCACCCACAAGATCATTTCCCTCATAGCTGGCCTTCCAAGATTGAACCATGCCGTTGGCTTTGTCCAGTTCTGCTTTCCTTTCGGTTGTCGCATGTTTTGTAATGGTCTATCACATAGAGCCTGCTGATCGACTCTAGCCTTAGGATTATCCTTTGACTTCCCCTCTATGTCGAACAATGTACCAAAAAGGGCCTCGGCGATATTCTTTTCAGTGTGCATGACGTCGATGTTGTGTGGGCAAAGGAGGTCTTTGAAGTAAGGCAGATCCCATAAGCATGTCTTGTGAGTCTAGGCGTGTTGCAAATTATACCCTTTGAAATAGCCTGGACGCTCTGGATTAGGCTCGAGAGCGTTTAACTGATCCAGAGTTTGTTGGCCTGTCAACGCAGGTGGTGCAGAATTTTTGATAACTCTACCTTTGATGAAATTCTTCTTGTCTTTTCTGAACTTATGGCGAGGATCCAGTAACTGTCTATGCAAGTCGAAGCAAGAAAACTTGCGACCAGCCTGCAGCCAACGAAACTGAAGAGCTGCCTTGCATGTGGGGCACGGGAACCTTCCATGCACACTCCAGCCAACGAATAGTGCATACGCCGGCAAGTCATGCATCGAGTACATGTACCACACATGCATCATGAAGTTTTGTTTTGTAGCGGCGTCGTATGTCTTGATCCCATTATCCCAAGCTTCTTGCAATTCATCCTTAAGCGGCTGCATGTACACATTCATATTCTTCCCTGGATAGTTGGGCCCTGGAATTATCAACGTCAGGAAAATGTTCTTTCTCTTCATAATCTCTCCGGGGGGGGGGGGGGGAGATTGAGTGGAATGACAAATACAGGCCAAGAACGGTATTGGGTTGCCGTCATACCAAACACATTGAACTGATCAGTGCTGATGGCGACTCGAGGATGCCTTGGATCTGCCGCTTTATCCTTATGTATGCATTGAAGTGCTTCCAGGCAAAAGAGTCTGAAGTGTGCACCAACATCTGATTCCCATCTGCATCTAGTTCGGTTCTTTTGCCCAATTTGTGCCATGTCATCTGTCTGGCCGTCTCTTCGACCATGAAAAGACGTTGAAGTCTTGGTACGATTGGCATATAGCGAAGAACATTAACGGGGATTTTGGTCTGAATCTTCTCACCCATACCGTTGTCTACCACAACATACCTGGAAGACTTGCAAATGGGACAATAGTTCAAGTCCGCATACTCAAGCCTAAATAAGGCACATCCATTCTCACAGGCATCTATCTTCTCATAGGGCATCTTAAGTACACGGAGGATTTTGTCCGACTGGTACAGGTTTGCTGGCAGTACATGGCCTTCGGGTAGAAAGCGTCAAAATATTGTCATCATCGCGTCGTAGCATTCTCTTCCAAGGTTGAATTGAGCCTTCAGAGCCATTACTTGCGCGATGGCATCCAGCTGACGAAGCTCACTGTGCTCGTGGAGAGGACGTTTTGAAGACTCCAACATTTCATAGAATGCCTTTGCAGATTCCTCCATCTCATCGTCCGAATCCCGAGCATCATCAAAGTCTTGCACCATGTCTTCGATCCTGGTACAATGCTCGTCGGTGCGACGACGAACCACCTCAGCTCTGGCACGTTGGGCAGACTCACCATGAAAAGTCCACACCGTATAATTAGGCATAAAACCCCACTTCTGCAGGTGTTTACCCATTTCACCCTCTGTCTGCTTTTTAGAGTTGACGCACCAGGGACAAGGGCACCATGCTTTTTCCTGGCCATTTGCAAATGTGGCTCTCACAAACCCCTTGGTATTTGTTAACCATTCTTTGGTCATGTCTTCCTGACTAGTGTGACTGGTGTACATCCACGCACGATCACTCATCTTGCCTAGCTACTAGACACACAAGAACTATATATATAATTCAACATATATATTCATCAGTTAATCAAGTTTGTCAGTTTTATTACGTCCATGCAACCTACACGCTAATAGGTAAAGATAGGTCCTAATCCCACCGAGTATGTGTAGATTGGGTTCGTTTTCCCATGCTCTGCTCCAGATCCGACGCAGAATTTCGGCAGCACCTCCCCGCTATTCTCCTGATACACGTCTCGGCAATAAGCAGAGAGGATGTGTACCCGGAGAACAACAGGGAGGCACTGACGAAATTCCGCATCGGATCCGGAGCAGAGCATACGGGAAAACGAACCCAATCTACACATACTCGGGCTGTCCATGGATAACGTTGGACAATTCGAATGGATGGCGGTTATAAATATGCAAAGACATGCATATTTATAGATGCCTCCCTTTCGAACGGGAGACGCATACTGATCACGCATACTGTTGAATTGAAGACACCTATAGCTAGCAAGTTTCATCGGTGCGAAGACCGGAACAGAGCAAATTAAGGGGGGGTGATGTCATTTGTGCTCACCCACGAACGCAGTGGAGCTCGTCAAACGCACGGGGAGGTCGTCGAACAGCAGACCCTCGCAGCGATGAAACAACTGCACATTGAAATCCACCCGATCAACACAAATATGATGATTTTCATAAGAAAATCGGAAAATATATGACCTAACTCATAATTTACAAAACTAAGACCCCGTCAGGCTCTGGAAGGCCAAAGAGCACCTTTTCGGTCAACAGGAGGCCGAAGAGGTGTCGGGGGTCAGGGTCAGTGGCGCCGGGGTGTCGTGCCGGGGTGTCGAGCAGGGGGCTCACCGGAGGGGCGTCGCCGGGGGTGTCATGCCTGGGTGTCGTGTCGGGGGTGTCGTGAAGGGGGCTCACTGGAGGGGCGTCACCGGGGTGTCATGTCGGGGTGTTGGGCCGGGGTGTCGGGGTGTCGTGTCGGGGCATCGTGTCGGGGTGTCGTGTCGGGGTGTCGGGGTGACGTGTCGGGATGTCGGGGTGTCGTGTCGGGGCGTCGTGTCGGGGTGTCGTGTTGGGGTGTCGGGGGTGTCGTTTTCTTCTTCTTCCCCTTCTTCTTTTTTTCCTCTTTTTCCTTTTCTTCTTCTTCCTTTTTCTTCCTTTTCTTCTTCTACTTCTTCTTCTTCTTCTTTTTTCTTCTATTCTTCTTCTTCTTCTTCTTCTTCTTCATCTTCTCCTCCTCCTCCTCCTCCTCCTCCTCCTCCTCCTCTTCTTCTTCTTCTTCCTCTTCTACCTTTTTTCCTTTATCCTCTTCTTCTACTTATTCTTATTTTCTTCTTTTTTTGCACTAACCTAATTAACCTAAACTAACAGTAACCTAATTAACACTCTAACCTAATTAACACTAACAGTAACCTAAACTAACAGTAACCTAAACTAATTAACAGATGCAATGAAATGAATAAAAAGAAAAAAAAGATGAACTCACCGGAGGAGGGCCGGTGGAGGAGGGCCGGCGCGGGGAGGACGCCGCGGTGGTGGAGCCTGGCCGCGGGGAGGGGTGCTCGCCGCGGGGATGGGGTGCTCGCCGCCGTGAGGGTGGACTAGCCGCTGGGAGGGGGGCGCGGTGGTGGAGGAGGGCCACGGGGTGGTGGAGGAGGGTCGCGGTAGTGGGGGCTCGCCGCGGTGGTGGAGGCTTGCCGCGGTGGTGGTGGAGGGCCGCGGGGAGGGGGCTCGCCGCGGTGGTGGAGGACGGCCGCGGGGAGGGGGGCGATGGTGGAGGAGGGCCCCGGGGAGGGAGGGCTCGCCGTGGAATATCAGTACCAGCTGCTATTTTTGTTTGTTTTTTACTTCGCAAAATATCAGTACCAAATGGAATCCAATCGCGACGAAATTTTTTGGAGATTTTTTTGGACCAGAAGGAAGCCAGTGGGCCAAAGAAGTACCCAGGAGGGAGCCCAGGCCGCCCACAAGACACCAGGGCACACCAGAGGCCCCGGGCGCACCCTGGAGGGTTGTGGCCGCCTCGAGAACCTTCTCCACCGCCTCTGAGCTCTATAAATACCAAAATATTCTAGAAACCCTAGAGGAGTCGACGAAAAATACTTCCAGCCGCCGCAAGTTCCAGAACTGCGAGATCCAATCTAACACCATCACGGAGGGGTTCATCATCCTCATTGGTGCCTCTCCGATGATGCGTGAGTAGTCCACCATAGACCTACGGGCACGTAGGCAGTAGCTAGATGGCTTTCTCTCTCTCTCTCTCTCTCTTTTGATTCTCAATAAAATGGTCTATTGGAGACCTATTTGATGTAATGACTTTTTGCGGCATGTTTGTTGGGATCCGATGAATTTTGAGTTCGTGATCAGTTTCTATCCATGAATATTATTTGAGTCTTCTTTGATCTCTTATATGCATGATTACTTATAGCCTCATATTTCTTCTTCGAATCTTTGGTTTAGTTAGGCCAACTAGATCGATTTTTCTTGCCATGGGAAGAGGTGCTTTGTGATGGGTTCGATCTTGCGATGTCCTTTCCCAGTGACAGAAGGGGCAGCAAGGTACACATGTATCGTTGCTATTAAGGATAACAAGATGGGGTCTATTCCTACATGAATAGATCTTGTCTACATCATGTCACCATTCTTATTGCTTTACTCCGTTTTTCCATGAACTCAATACACTAGATGCATGCTGGATAGCGGTCGATGTGTGGAGTAATACTAGTAGATGCAGAATCGTTTCGGTCTACTAATCTTGGATGTGATGCCTATATAATGATCATTGTCTTGGATATCTTCATGATTATTTGATCTTCTATCAATTGCCTGACGTGGCTTGAGACTGCGTCGGTATTTCCGCAAAGAGGAAGGGATGATGCAGCACAACGACGGTAAGTATTTCCCTCAGTTATGAAGCCAAGGTTATCGAACCAGTAGGAGGATCACCACCACCCAATAAGCAGGAACTGCACACAAATAACAAATACTTGCAACCCGACACAAAAGAGAGGTTGTCAATCTCTCTACGGTAAAAAGATAGATTAGGTAGCGATGGATAGGAGAGATAGATCTCTCAAGAACACAAAATAAAAAGAGCAAATAAAAAGTGCAGCAATATATTTTTTGTTTTTTGGTTTTGTACATCTGAAAACAAAGATGCAAAAAGATAGATCGGAAAGCAATATGTTGGAAAAGTAGACCCGGGGGCCGTAGGATTCACTAGTGGCTTCTCTCATGAGTATAGCACACGGTGGGTGAACAAATTACTGTTGGGCAATTGATAGAAGATCAAATAATCATGACGATATCCAAGGTGATGATCATTATATAGGCATCACGTCCAAGATAAGTAGACCGACTCCTGCCTGCATCTACCACTATTACTCCAAACATCGACCGCTATCCAGCATGTATCTAGTGTATTAAGTTCATGGAAAAATGGAGTAATGCGATAAGAACGATGACATGATGTAGACAAGATCTATTCATGTAGGAATAGACCCCATCTTGTTATCCTTAATGGCAAAGATACATGCGTGCCTTGCTGCCCCTTCTGTCACTGGGAAAGGACGCCGCAAGATCGAACCCATCACAAAGCACCTCTTCCCATGGCAAGGAAAATCGATCTAGTTGGCCTGACTAAACCAAAGATTCGAAGAAGAAATACGAGGCTATAAGTAATCATGCATATAAGAGATCAAAGAAGACTCAAATAATATTCATGGATAGAAATTGATCATGAACTCAAAATTCATCGGATCCCAACAAACACACCGCAAAAGTTTACATCAAATAGACTCCAAGAGACCATTGTATTGAGAATCATAAGAGAGAGAGGAAGCCATCTAGCTACTGCCTACGGACCCATAGGTCTATGGTGGACTACTCACGCATCATCGGAGAGGCACCTATGAAGAAGATGAACCCCTCCGTGATGGTGTTTAGATTGGATCTCGCGGTTCTGGAACTTTCGGCGGCTGGAATTGTGTTTCGTCGACTCCCCTAGGGTTTTCGGAATATTTGGGAATTTATAGGCATCAGAGGCGGTGGAGAGGGGCCCCGTGGAGGGCACAACCCATCAGGGCGCGTTGGGGGCCCCCTGGCGCGCCCTGGTGGGTTGCGCTCTCCACAGCCTACCTTCCTGGCTCTTCTTTGGCCGACTGGGTGTCTTCTGGTCCAGAAAAAATCTCCAAAAAGTTTCGTTGCGATTGGACTCTGTTTGGTACTGATATCCTGCTAAGTAAAAAAACAAGCAAAAACAACAACTGTCACTTTGGCACTATGTCAATAGGTTAGTCCCAAAAAATGATATAAAGTTGTTATAAAATGATTGTGAAACATCCAAGAATGATAATATAACAGCATGGAACAAGCAAAATTATAGATACGTTGGAGACGTATCAGCATCCCGAAGCTTAATTCCTACTTGTCCTCGAGTAGGTAAATGATAAAAACAGAATTTTTGATGTGGAATGCTGCCTAACATGTTCATCTCATATTCTTTTCTTTTGTATAGCATGGACATTTGGACTTGTAGATGATTCAAAGCAATAGTCTAGTTTTAACATAATGATTTCAATACTCAAGCATGCCAACAAGCAACCATGTCTTTCAAAATATCAACACTAAAGAAAGTTATCCCTAGCCCATCATGCTCAATCATTGATCCATTCATGAAACACACTCAAATATTAACTATGCCCAATGCTCAAGTACAATCATAGTGCCCCCTAGTTGGTGCTTTATAAGAGAAGATGGAGACTCAAAGTAAAAATAAAAATTGCATAAAGTAAATAGATAGGCCCTTCGTAGAGGGAAGTAGGGATTTGTAGAGGTGCCAGAGCTCAAAGTTTTAAATTGAGAGAGAATTTTTTTTTGGGTGGCATGCTTTTCCTATCAACGAAAATGACAAAGTAGCTCACAATACTTTCCATGCTAGATATATCATAGGCGGTTCCCAAACAGAAAATAAACTTTATTCCTTTTTCCACCAAACTTTCACATTCCATGGTGGGTCGTATCCACGGTTGTTCCATACCAACAGTTTCCAAGGAATTTATAATTTGACAACATAAAGTAAATATTTTTTCTTTTTCATTTCGGGAATGGGCATCCCTATTACCGCCGCACTCTCGTGCAATGACAAGTGAATAAACACTCATCTTGTGAATAACACATCTAGCATGGAAACATATTGGACACTCCCCACCGTTTCATGAGCGGTACGAGCACACAAAAGAGAAAATTTATTTTGAAAGTTTAGAGATTTGCTTGGAACGGCATGGAAATACCGCATATAGGTAGGTATGGTGGACTCATAAGGCAAAACTTGGTTTTAAGGATTTTGTATGCACAAGTAGTATTTCTACGTAGTACAAATGGAGGCTAGCAAATAGATTGAGAAGCAACCAAACCAAGAAACAAAAATTCACATAAGTGAGCATTGAGCATAACTAACACCGAATAATGCACCACAAGTAGGATGTAATTTCATTGCATAACTATTGACTTTCGTCCTTGCATAGGGAATCACAAACCTTAACACCAATATTCCTACTCAAGCATAATTACTCACTAACATGACTCACAAATTACTATCATCATGTTTCAAAAATATTACAAGGAATCAAGTTTAATTTTCCCAATGATCTTCATAAAAGTTTTTATTATATCCTCCTTGGATATCTATCACTTTGGAACTAGTTTCATATATTTCCATTGCTTTTTTGACAAGCTCAAACAAATCTAAGTGAAGCACATGAGCATAAAGATTTCATCTCTCAAAGAGGTATAAGTGAAGCATGAGAGGATTTCTTCAAAATTTACTAACTCTCAAATTAATCTAAGTGAAGCATGAGAGTATTTCTACAAAAATTTCCAAGCACACCATGCTCAACAAGATATAAGTGAAGCACTAGAGCAATTCTATAGCTCAAAAAATTTAAGTGAAGCATAGAGCAATTCTAACAAATCATAGCATAATTTTGGCTCTCCCAAATAGGTGTGTACAGCAAGGATAAAAATGAAAAACAAACAAGCAAACCAAGCAAAGATACAAGACACTCCAAGCAAAACTCATGATATGTGACGAATAAAAATATAGCTCCAAGTAAAATACCGATGGTCGTTAGAAGATGAGGGGATGCCACTCGGGGGAATCCCCAAGCTTAGTTGCTTGTTACTCTTTGGATATATCTTGGGGGTGCGGTAGCATACCCAAGCTTAGGCTCTTATCACTCTTGATTCCTTCATCCATCGTGATCTCGCCCAAAACTTGAAAACTTCAATCACACAAAACTCAACAAAATCTTCGTGAGATCCGTTAGTATAATAAAGCAAATCACTACTTTAGGTGCTGTTGCAAACCCATTCATATTTTGTTATTGCATTATTCCTACTCTATTTTAACTTTACCATGGCTCATACCCTTCAATATAACCCATAGATTCATCAAAACAAGCACACAATGCAACGAAAACAGAATCTGTCTTAAACAGAACACTCTGTAGTTATCTGTACTCTAACCATACTTATGTAACTCTAAAAATTATGAAAAATTAGGACAACGTAAATAATTTGTATAGAAACACCGTGTTAAAATTTCAGATCAATATCACGTTCCAGAAAAAATGAAAATTCAAAAACTGGACACAAAGTTTCTGTTTCAGATTCAGCATCGCTTCTACTCATCTTATCAATCATCCTAAAGGCTCTACTTGGCACAAACAATAAATAAACCATAAAAACACAATTATTATAACAGAGGGATAATTGTTTCAACACTCAAAAACAGAAAGGAAAAAGCAAAAATAAATTTATTCATTGGGTTGCCTCCCAACAAGCGCTATTGTTTTACGCCCCTTGCTAGGCATAACGCATAGATTCAAGTATTGTCATCTTTGGTTTTGGATCCATAGGATGCACTCATTATTGATTCATATGGTGGCTTAATTCTTGTTCTAGGGAAGTGTTCTATACCCTTTCTTAGTGGAAATTGAAAACAAATATTGCCTTCTTTCATATCAATCACGGCACCTATAGTGCGTAAAAACGGTCTACCAAGTATAATGGGACAAGACGGATTTTAATCAATATCAAGCACAATAAAATATATGGGCACATAGTTCCTATTTACAAGAATAAGAACATCATTAATTCTTCCCAAAGGTTTTTTAATAGTAGAATCCGTCAAGTGCAAATTAAGAGAGCATTCTTCAATATTGGTGAGACCAAGCACATCACATAAAGATTTCGGAATCGTGGAAACACTAGCACCCAAATCACATAAAGCAAAGCACTCGTAATTTGTAATATTGACATTAATGGTGGGTTCCCACTCATCATGTAATTTTCTAGGAATAGAAATCTCTAACTCCAACTTTTCTTCAAAAGATTTCATCATGGCATCAACGATATGTTTAGTAAAAGCTTTATTTTGCTCGTAAGCATGGGGTGAATTCAACATGGATTGCAGCAAAGAAATACATTCAATCAAGGAGCAACTATCATAATTAAAGTCTTTCCAATCCAAAATAGTGGGCACATCACTAGTTAGAGTTTTGACCTCTTCAAACCCACTTTCATCAAAATTTTCATCAAGATTTTCACCCTCCAAATTATAGGGACGCCTTCTAGCTAAAGTTGACTCTAATTCAGTCCCTTTATTATCAATTTTAATATTACTAAACAAGGAATCAATAGTAGAAACACCAATCACTTTAAGATCTTCATCTTTTTTATGAAGGCAATCACTAGAAAACGATTTTTCTTTTAGCTCTAAGCATAGCGGTTCTTTTCTTACTTTCATCCATAGAGACATACTCCCTCCGTCCCAAAATAAGTGTCGGTGATCTAGTACAAAATTTGTACTAGTTTAGTACAAAATCTGCGACACTTATTTTGGGACGGAGGGAGTATAAAGCTTTAATTGATTCATCAATCTTAGGCACAAAAGCTTTCAACTTGAGATTTTCAACATCATGAGAAATTCTATCAATGCTTCTAGACATATCATCAATCTTATTCAACTTTTCTTCTATCATAGTATTGAAAGCCTTTTGCGCATTGATAAATTCTTTAATATTACTCTCAAGATCAGTGGTGTTCCTATTATTATTGTAAGAGGAATTACCATAGGAATTACCATAATTATTAGAGGAATTTCCAAGAAAAGGCCTAGGATTAAAATTACCTCTATAAGCATTGTTATTGAAATTGTTTCGCGAGACAAAGTTCACATCTACGGAATCACTATTTTGCTCAATCAAGGTAGACAAAGGCACATCATTAAGATCAATAGGAGCATTTTTACTAGCAACCAATTTCATCAAAGCATCAACCTTATCACTCAAAGTACTAATTTCTTCAACCGAATTAACCTTTTTACTAGTAGGTGCTCTTTCGCTATGCCATTGTGAATAATTTGCCATGATATTATCTAGCAATTTAGTAGCTTCACCCAAAGTAATCTCCATAAAAGTACTACACGCGGCGGAATCTAAAAGATTTCTAGAGACAAAATTCAATCCCGCATAATTTTTTTGTATGATCATCCAAAGATTTAAACCATGAGTAGGACAATTTCTTAGCATCAACTTCATTCTTTCCCAAGATTGTGCAACATGTTCATGCTCAAGTTGCTTAAAATTTATGATTTGCGTCCTAAGGGAAATAATTTTCGCGGGCGGAAAATACTTAGTGATAAAAGCATCCTTGCACTTATTCCAAGAATCGATACTATTGCGAGGCAAAGAAGAAAACCAAATTTTTGAACGATCCCGCAAGGAAAAAGGAAATAATTTCAACTTCACAATATCATTGTCCACATATTTTTTCTTTTGTATATCACACAATTCTACGAACGTGTTTAGATGGGACGCGGCATCCACATTAGGATTACCGGCAAATTGATCTTTCATGACAAGATTCAACAAAGCGGCATTAATATCACAAGACTCCGCACTAGTGGCGGGAGGAGCAATTGGAGTACTAATAAAATCATTGTTATTAGTATTGGAAAAATCACACAACTTGGTGTTTTCTTGAGTCATCGTGACTACGCAAACAAGATTGCAAGCAAGGGAAGAGATCCGGCGAGAAAAAGGGCAAACAAAAAAGAGGGCGAATAAAACGGCAAATTGGTGAAGTGGGGGAGAGAAAAACGAGGGGCAAATGGCAAATAATGTAATTGCAAGGAGATGAGATTTGTGACTAGGAACCTGGTAGATGATGATGGAGTCTCCTCGGCGCCAGAGATTGGCACGTAGAAGCGACCGCTTCCTCCCCGACAACGGCGCCAGAAATTCCTTTGACATGGCTTGAGACTACGTCGGTATTTCCCCAAAGAGGAAGGGATGATGCAGCACATCGACGGTAAGTATTTCCCTCAGTTATGAAACCAAGGTTATCGAACCAGTAGGAGGATCACCACCACCCAATAAGCAGCACCTGCACACAAATAACAAATACTTGCAACCCGACGCAAAAGAGAGGTTGTCAATCTCTCTATGGTAAAAAGATAGATTAGGTAGCGATAGATAGGAGAGATAGATCTCTCAAGAACACAAAATAAAAAGAGCAAATAAAAAGTGCAGCAATATATTTTTGGTTTTTTGGTTTTGTAGATCTGAAAACAAAGATGCAAAAAGATAGATCGGAAAGCAATATGTTGGAAAAGTAGACCCGAGGGCCGTAGGATTCACTAGTGGCTTCTCTCATGAGTATAGCACACGGTGGGTGAACAAATTACTGTTGGGCAATTGATAGAAGATCAAATAATCATGATGATATCCAAGGCGATGATCATTATATAGGCATCACGTCCAAGATAAGTATACCAACTCCTGCCTGCATCTACCACTATTACTCCACACATCGATCGCTATCCAGCATGCATCTAGTGTATTAAGTTCATGAAAAAACAGAGTAATACAATAAGAACGATGACATGATGTAGACAAGATCTATTCATGTAGGAATAGACCCCATCTTGTTATCCTTAATGGCAACGATACATGCGTGCCTTGCTGCCCCTTCTGTCACTCGGAAAGGACACCGCAAGATCGAACCCATCACAAAGCACCTCTTCCCATGGCAAGAAAAATCAATCTAGTTGGCCTGACTAATCCAAAGATTCGAAGAAGAAATATGAGGCTATAAGTAATCATGCATATAAGAGATCAAAGAAGACTCACATAATATTCATGGATAGAAACTGATCATGAACTCAAAATTCATCGGATCCTAACAAACACACCGCAAAAGTTTACATAAAATAGATCTCTAAGAGACCATTGTATTGAGAATCATAAGAGAGAGAGGAAGCCAACTAGTTATTGCCTACGGACCCGTAGGTCTATGGTGGACTACTCACGCATCATCGGAGAGGCACCTATGAAGAAGATGAACCCCTCTGTGATGGTGTTTAGATTGGACCTCGCGGTTCTGGAACTTGCGGCGGCTGGAATTGTGTTTCATCGACTCCCCTAGGGTTTTCGGAATATTTGGGAATTTATAGGCATCAGAGGCGGTGGAGAGGGGCCCCGTGCATGGAGGGCACAACCCATCAGGGCGCGCCGGGGGCCCCCTGGCGCACCCTAGTGGGTTATGCTCTCCACATCCCATCTTCCTGGCTCTTCTTTGGCCCACTGGGTGTCGTTTGGTCCAGAAAAAATCTCCAAAAAGTTTCGTTGCGATTGGACTCCGTTTGGAACTGATATTCTGCGAAGTAAAAAACAAGAAAAAACAGCAACTGGCACTTTGGTACTATGTCATTAGGTTAGTCCCAAAAAATGATATAAAGTTGTTATAAAATGATTGTAAAACATCCAAGAATGATAATATAAAAGCATGGAACAAGCAAAAATTATAGATACGTTGGAGACGTATCATTGCCCAACAGTAATTTGTTCACCCACCATGTGCTATACTCATGAGAGAAGCCACTAGTGAAACCTACGGCCCCGGGGTCTACTTTTCCAACATATTGCTTTCCGATCTATCTTTTGTCGCCTTTTGTTTTTAGATCTACTATTCCAAAAACCCAAAAATACTTTGCTGCACTTTTATTTGCCTCTTTTATTTTGTGTTCTTGTGAGATCTATTTATCCAATCTATAATCTAATCTATCTTTTTACCGTTGAGAGATTGACAACCTCTCTTACGCGTCGGGTTGCAAGTATTTGTTCTTTGTGTGCAGGAACTATTTACATAGTGTTGCATGATCCTCCTACTGGTTCGATACCTTGGTTTCATAACTGAGGGAAATACTTACCGTCGATGTGCTGCGTCATCCCTTCCTTTTTGGGGAAATACCGACGCAGTCACGTCAAAGGAATTTCTGGCGCCATTGCCGGGGAGGAAGCAGTCTCCCTTCAGCGTGCCAACCTCTGGAGCCGGGGAGACATCATCAAAATCTATCAGGTTCCTAATCACAAATCTCATCTCCTTGCAATTTACATTATTTGCCATTTGCCTCTCGTTTTCATCTCCCACACTTCACAAAAATTTGCCATTTTATTCACCTTCTTTCTTGTTCGCCTTTTTCTCGCCGGATCTCTTTTTGTTTGCTTGTTTGCTATCTTTGCTTGTGTTTCCATGTGCCTTCTATTTGCTTGCATCTTCGCTTGCTAAAAATCTATTGATATGGATCCTCATCCACTTGCTAATCTTTTCAAAAAACCAAATTATGATGAACCAATTGCTAGTGAGTTGAGTGCACTTGATTATCTCTATGAAGTTTTGTTTGAAAATCATGAATCTGAAAATTTTGATGAAGTGTTGAAAGAAGAAATTTATAATGTGCTTCATGATAGCTCCTTGATTGAAAAGCATGATTGCAATGATGTTACTATAAATTCTATTAATGTCAATTATGTTAATGATATGCAAAACTACAAGCTTGGGGATGATAATTTTGTCATGTCCACTTCGTATTGCAATGATCATGATTGGGGTGATAATGCTTCTTACGATCTTGAAAAATTATTTAAGCCTCATGTTGAATATGTTATTGATAATAATGTTTGCAATAGTATTGAAAGTGGGTTTGGAAGAGCGTCAACTTTAGGTAAAAATAATCCCACATATTTGGAGGGTGAAAATCTTGATGAAAAAATTGATGAAAGTGGGTTTGAAGAGGTCAAAACTTTAACTAGTGATGTGCCCACTATTTTGGATTGCAAAGATTTTAATTATGATTGTTGCTCTTTGATTGAATTTATTTCTTTGCTGCAATCCATGTTAAATTCACCCCATGCTTATGAACAAAATAAAGCTTTTACTAAACATATCGTTGATGCCATGATGAAATCTTTTGAAGAAATGTTGGAGTTAGAGATTTCAATTCCTAGAAAATTACATGATGAGTGGGAACCTACCATTAAAGTCAAGATTAAAAATTATGAGTGCTTTTCTTTATGTGATTTGCGTGCTAGTGTCTCCACAATTCCGAAATCTCTATGTGATGTGCTTGGTCTTACCAATATTGAAGAATGTTCTCTTAATTTGCACTTGGCGGATTCTACTATTAAAAAGCCTTTGGGAAGAATTAATGATGTTCTTATTCATGCAAATAGGAACTATGTGCCCATAGATTTTATTGTTCTTGATATTGATTGCAATCCGTCTTGCCCCATTATACTTGGTAGACCGTTTTTATGCACTATAGGTGCCGTGATTGATATGAAAGAAGGCAATATTTGTTTTCAATTTCCACTAAGAAAGGGTATGGAACACTTCCCTAGAACAAGAATTAAGCCACCATATGAATCAATTATGAGAGCATCCTATGGATCAAAAACCAAAGATGACAATACTTGAATATTTGCATTATGCCTAGCTAGGGGCGTAAAACGATAACGCTTGTTGGGAGGCAACCCAATGAATAAATTTATTTTCATCTTTTTCATTCTGTTTTTGAGTGTTAACACAATTATGCCTCTGTTATGATTGTGTTTTTTATGTTTTAATTAGTGTTTGTGCCAAGTAAAGCCTTTAGGATGATTCATAAGTTGAGTAGAAACAATGCTGAATCTGAAACAGAAACTTCGACTCCAGTGCGTGAATTTTCATTTTTTACTGGAGCGTGATAATGAGATGAAATTTTAACACAGTGTCTCTATACCAATTATTTACGTTCTCCTAAGTTTTCAGAATTTTTACAGTTACAGAAGTATGCTTTGAGTATAGATTACTACAGACTGTTCTGTTTTAGACAGATTCTGTTTTCGTTGCATTGTGTGCTTATTTTAATGAATCTATGGTTTGTATTGAAGGGTATAAGCCATCGTAAAGTTAGAATACAGTAGATATAATGCAATAATAAGATTTGAATGAGTTTGCAACAATACTTAAAGTGGTGATTTGCTTTATTATACTAACGGATCTCACGAAGGTTTTGTTGAGTTTTGTGTGATTGAAGTTTTCATGTTTTGGGTGAGATCACGATGGATGAAGGAATAAGGAGTGAAAAGAGCCTAAGCTTGGGGATGCTACAGAACCCCCAAGATATTATCCAAGGAGAAACAAGCAACTAAGCTTGGGGATGCCCCGAGTGGCATCCCCTCTTTCTTCTAACGACCATCGGTATTTTACTTGGAGCTATATTTTTATTCGTCACATATCATGAGTTTTGCTTGGAGCGTCTTGTATTATTTGAGTATTTGCTTGCTTTGATTTTTAGTTTGTCACAATATCCTTGATGGACACACCTATTTGAGAGAGCCAAAATTATGCTATGATTTGTTAGAATTTCTCGATATGCTTCACTTAAATTTTTTGAGCTATGGAATTGCTCTAGTGCTTCACTTATATATTTTTGAGCACGGTGTGCTTTAAATTTTTGTAGAAATACTCTCATGCTTCACATAGATTAATTTGAGAGTTAGTAAATTTCTAAGAAATTATCTCATGCTTCACTTATAATATTTTGAGAGATGAAACTTTTATGCTCATGTTCTTCACTTAAATTTGTTTGAGCTTGTCAAAAGCAATGGCAATAGATGAAACTAGTCCCAAAGTGATAGATATTCAAGAAGGATATGATAAAAAAATTCATAAAGATCATTGGACAAATTAAACTTGATTCCTTGTAATAGTTTTGAGACATGATGATAGTGATATGTGAATCATGTTGGTGAGTAATTGTGCTTTAGTAAGAATATTGGTGTTAAGGTTTGTGATTCCCTATGCAAGCACGAAAGTCAATAGTTATTTAATGAAATTACATCCTACTTATGGTGCATTATTCGGTGTTAGTTATGCTCAATGCCCGTTTATGTGAATTTTCGTTTCTTGGTTGGTTGCTTCTCAATCTATTTGCTAGCCTCCACTTGTACTAAGTAGAAATACTACTTGTGCATCCAAAATCCTTAAACCCAGTTTTGCCTTATGAGTCCACCATACCTACCTATATGCGGTATTTCCATGCCGTTCTAAGCAAATTTGTATGTGCCATCTCTAATTTTCAAAATGAATTTCCTTTTTGTGTGCTCGTACCGCTCATGAAATGGTAGGGGGTATCCAATATTATTCCATGCTAGATGTGTTATTCTCAAGAAGAGTGTTTATTCACTTGTCATTGCACGAGAGTACGGCGGTAATAGGGATGCCCAGTCCCGAAATGAAAAAATAAATTTACTTTATGTTGTCAAATAATAAATTCCTTGGAAAGTGTTGGTATGGAAGGCAACCGTGGATACGGCTAGCCATGGATTGTGAAAGAATGATGGAAAAAGGAATAAACTTTACTTTATGTTTGGGAACCGACTATGATGTATCTAGCATGGAAAGTATTGAGAACTACTTTGTCGTTTTCGTTGACAGGAAATGCATGCCACTCAAAATATTTTTCTCTTTCAATTCAAACTTTGAGATCTGGCACCTCTACAAATCCCTACTTCCCTCTGCGAAGGGCCTATCTATTTACTTTACGCAATTTTTACTTTTATTTGAGTCTCCATCTTCTCTTATAATGCACCAACTAGGGGGCACTATGAGCATACTTGTGCATTGGGTGTAGTTAATGTTTGAGTGTGTTTCATGAATGGATCAATGATTGAGCATGATGGGCTAGGGATAACTTTCTTTAGTGTTGATATTTTGAAAGACATGGTTGCTTGTTGGCATGCTTGAGTATTAAAGTCTTTATGTCAAAACTAGACTATTGCTTTGAACCATCTAAATGTCCAAATGTCCATGGTGCAAAAGAAAAGAATATGTGATGAACATGTTAGGCAACATTCCACAACAAAAATTCAGTTTTTATCATTTAGCTACTCGAGGACGAGTAGGAATTAAGCTTGGGGATGCTGATACGTCTCCAACGTATCCATAATTTTTGCTTGTTCCATGTTGTTATATTATCATTCTTGGATGTTTTACAATCATTTTATAACAACTTTATATCATTTTTTGGGACTAACCTATTGACTTAGTGCCAAATGCCAGTTGCTGTTTTTGCTTGTTTTTACTTCGCAGAATATCAGTACCAAACGGAGTCCAATCGCGACGATACTTTTTGGAGATTTTTTTAAACCAGAAGGAAGCCAGTGGGCCAAAGAAGTACCCAGGAGGGAGCCTAGGCCACCCACAAGACACCAGGGCGCGCCAGAGGCCCTAGGCGCGCCCTTGTGGGTTGTGGCCGCCTTGGGAACCTTCTCCACCGCCTCTGAGCTCTATAAATACCCAAATATTCCAGAAACCCTAGAGGAGTCGACGAAAAATACTTCCAGCTGCCGCAAGTTCCAGAACCGTGAGATCCAATCTAACACCATCACGGAGGGGTTCATCATCCTCATTGGTGCCTCTCCGATGATGCGTGAGTAGTCCACCATAGACCTACGTGTCCGTAGGCAGTAGCTAGATGGCTTTCTCTCTCTCTTTTGATTCTCAATACAATGGTCTCTTGGAGATCTATTTGATGTAATGACTTTTTGCGGTGTGTTTGTTGGGATCCGATGAATTTTGAGTTCATGATCAGTTTCTATCCATGAATATTATTTGAGTCTTCTTTGATCTCTTATATGCATGATTACTTATAGCCTCGTATTCTTCTTCGAATCTTTGGTTTAGTTAGGCCAACTAGATCAATTTTCTTGCCATGGGAAGAGGTGCTTTGTGATGGGTTCGATCTTGCGGTGTCCTCTCTGAGTGACAGAAGGGGCAGCGAGACACTCATGTATCGTTGCTATTAAGGATAACAAGATGGGGCCTATTCCTACATGAATAGATCTTGTCTACATCATGTCACCGTACTTATTGCATTACTCCGATTTTCCATGAACTTAATACACTAGATGCATGCTGGATAGCGGTCGATGTGTGGAGTAATAGTAGTACATGCAGAATCGTTTCGGTCTACTAATCTTGGACGTGACGCCTATATAATGATCATCGCCTTGGATATCGTCATGATTATTTGATCTTCTATCAATTTCCCAACAGTAATTTGTTCGCCCACCGTGTGCTATACTCATGAGAGAAGCCACTAGTGAAACCTACGGCCCCCGGGTCTACTTTTTCAACATATTGCTTTCCGATCTATCTTTTGCTGCTTTTGTTTTCAGATCTACTATTCCAAAAACCCAAAAATACCTTGCTGCACTTTTTATTTGCCTCTTTTATTTTGTGTTCTTGTGAGATCTATTTATCCAATCTACAATCTAATCTATCTTTTTACCGTTGAGAGATTGACAACCTTTCTTACACGTCGGGCTGCAAGTATTTGTTCTTTGTGTGCATGTACTGTTTACATAGTGTTGTGTGATCCTCCTACTGGTTCGATATCTTGGTTTCATAACTGAGGGAAATACTTACCGTCGCTGTGCTGCATCATCCCTTCCTCTTTGGGGGAATACCGACGCAGTCTCAAGCCACGTCAGACCCCGCAAAGCGGACCCGTAAAAAAGGATATTCGCGAATATCCTTTTTTACGGGTCTGCTTTGCGGGGTCTGCTCAGCCGCAGCCCGCGTCAGCCCGCAAACCGAAAACCCCAGATTAGCTAATTTGATAGCGATTCCGATGATTGAGTTCAAATTCGAAGAGTAAAACATAGTTCCCTCGCAAATAAAAGCATAGTTTTCTATGGCAAACACAAAAGGACTTCATGCAAGAACAACGACCACGTCCATCATCATGTTGGTCGCTTTTCACCTGTCGTCATGACCTTCATTCCACACCGCCATCGATGCCATCACCGGCATTTGTTCCAACTCCGGCATCGATGCCATCGCCAGCACTGGTTCCAACTCCGGCAACGAAAGCATCAGCGGCACTGGTTCCAACTCCTGATGGGAAAACATCACCGGCACCGAAACACCCACCGGCCGCCTCTAGCATCCTCCTCCTCAAGATGTCTCTCCTTGCCATATCATGTCATTCTTTGGTGATGTCCTCCATGTCATCGCGGTTCAAGTTCATGATCCTGTTTTCCTCGGCAAGAAGCTTGGCCATGGCTTTGGTCTCATCGACAAAGACTCTTCTCTCCTCAATGGCCGCCTAGCGTAACCCCTCGTCCCTGAGCAATTGCCACTTCTCTTGCTTCTCTTGTGCCTTCTTCTCTGCCAACTCTTTTTTTGCCTCCAATGTCTTTGCCAAACTCAACTCATTTGATTGCACCATGGCATCTATCTTTTCCCGCAAGGTCGATGCCTCGTTTTCCCTCTTGATCTTCTCCCTTGTCTTCTTGTCTCCATCGGGCTTGTGCAAGTTTCGTGGGCCATGATACGTCTCCAACGTATCTATAATTTTCGCTTGTTCCATGCTGTTATATTATCATTCTTGGATGTTTTACAATCATTTTATAGCAACTTTATATCATTTTTTGGGGACTAACCTATTGACATAGTGCCAAGTGCCAGTTGTTGTTTTTTGCTTGTTTTTTACTTCGCAGAATATCAGTACCAAATGGAGTCCAATCGTGACGAAACTTTTTGGAGATTTTTTTGGACCAGAAGGAGGCCAGTGGGCCAAAGAAGTAACCAGGAGGGAGCCCAGGCCGCCCACAAGACACTAGGGCACGCCAGGGGCCCCGGGCGCGCCCTGGTGGGTTGTGGCCGCCTCGGGAACCTTCTCCACCGCTTCTGAGCTCTATAAATACCCAAATATTCCACAAACCCTAGAGAAGTCGACGAAAAATACTTCCAGCCGCCGCAAGTTCCAGAACCACGAGATCCAATCTAACACCATCACGGAGGGGTTCATCATCCTCATTGGTGCCTCTCCGATGATGCGTAAGTAGTCCACCATAGACCTACGGGTCCGTAGGCAGTAGCTTGATGGCTTTCGCTCTCTCTTTTGATTCTCAATACAATGGTCTCTTGGAGATCTATTTGATGTAATGACTTTTTGCGGTGTGTTTGTTGCGATCCGATGAATTTTGAGTTCATGATCAGTTTCTATCCATGAATATTATTTGAGTCTTCTTTGATCTCTTATATGCATGATTACTTATAGCCTCGTATTTCTTCTTCGAATCTTTGGTTTAGTTAGGCCAACTAGATCGATTTTTCTTGCCATGGGAAGAGGTGCTTTGTGATGGGTTCGATCTTGCGGTGTCCTCACCCAGTGACAGAAGGGGCAACGAGGCACGCATGTATCGTTGCTATTAAGGATAACAAGATGGGGTCTATTCCTACATGAATAGATCTTGTCTACATCATGTCACCGTTCTTATTGCATTACTCCGTTTTCCACGAACTTAATACACTAGATGCATGTTGGATAGCGGTCGATGTGTGGAGTAATAGTAGTAGATGCAGAATCGTTTCGGTCTACTAATCTTGGACGTGATGCCTACATAATTATCATTGCCTTGGATATCGTCATGATTATTTGATATTCTATCAATTGCCCAACAGTAATTTGTTCACCCACTGTGTGCTATACTCATGAGAGAAGCCACTAATGAAACCTACGGCCCCCGGGTCTACTTTTCCAACATATTGCTTTCCGATCTATCTTTTGCCACTTTTGTTTTTAGATCTACTATTCCAAAAACCCAAAAATACCTTGCTGCACTTTTTATTTGCCTATTTTATTTTGTGTTCTTGCGAGATCTATTTATCCAATCTACAATCTAGTCTATCATTTTACCGTGGAGAGATTGACAACCTCTCTTTCACGCCAGGTTGCAAGTATTTGTTCTTTGTGTGCATGTACTGTTTACATAGTGTTGCATGATTCTCCTACCGGTTCAATACCTTGGTTTCATAACTGAGGGAAATACTTACCGTCGCTGTGCTGCATCATCCCTTCCTCTTTGGGGAAACACCGACGCAGTCTCAAGCCAGGTCAAAGGAATTTCTGGCGCCGTTGCCGGGGAGGAAGCAGTCTCTTCAATGTGCCAATCTCTGGCGCCGAGGAGACATCATCAACATCTATCAGGTTCCTAATCACAAATCTCATCTCCCTGCAATTGCATTATTTGCCATTTGCCTCTCGTTTTCCTCTCCCCCACTTCACCAAATTTGCCGTTTTATTCGCCCTCTTTTTCGTTTGCCTTTTTCTCGTCAGATCTCTTGTTTGCCTACCTTGTCGTTATGGCTAGTCCTTCCTCTATTGCATGTACTTCCGAGAATGAAGTTCTAAATTTTAAGCAAAGGGGAGGGGAGAACCTAAAAGATGCTTGGTATAGGATTTGCAATGCTCATAATAGATCTATTCATAAGCAATCTACCATTGTTCTTCTTCGCAGTTTTTATGTGGGCATCACCACTTGGTATAGATTCATCCTTGATACGATTACTGGTGGGAATTTCTTGATGTGTCCATCTTTGGACGCTTTTAATGCTATGGGAAGTTTAGTGGGTTCACCATCTCTCATGATTAATGAAACAACCTTAACTCTAGAACATGTTATGGAAAGGCTAGATGCTATTGAAAAGAAGATGATTACCAAAGAACATCTTGAAAATTTGGATAATAAAATGCATAATCTTGCAAATAAAATTGGATCAAAAGCGGGAGATGCCTTTAAATTATTGAAGGAAAAGGAAACTGTAGTTAACGAAAGAATAGAAGAATGTCCCTGTCGGATTGATAAGTTGGAAGAAATTTTTAGTAACTTGAGTTCGGTCTTTTCTTCTGTTAAAAATATTGAAAAAACTCCCGTAAAAATTTGCAAGACCGCGCAAGTCACTAAGAACAAAGGTGCCACATCTAATAGCCACAAGGGAGACCTTAAAATGATTAGTATTCATCCCAATTTTGTTGAAATAGTAAAAGACACTATTTACAAGAATGAATTTTTTGGTCTTATTCCTAGAAGTATTGTCATTGAGAGTGTGCATGCTCAATTCTTCCAGAAATCTAGTTGTGTGATTGAGGAGATGAAAACTAAAGATGACAATACTTGAATCTATGCATTATGCCTAGCTACTGGCGTAAAACAATAGCGCTTGTTGGGAGGCAACCCAATGAATAAATATATTTTCATCTTTTTCTTTCTGTTTTTGAGTGTTGACACAATTATGCCTATTTTATTATTGTGTTTTTTATGTTTTATTTAGTGTTTGTGCCAAGTAAAGCCCTTAGGATGATTCATAAGATGAGTAGAAACAATGCTGAATCTGAAACAGAAACTTTGACTCCAGTGCGTAAATTTTCATTTTTTACCGGAGCATGATAATGAGCTGAAATTTTAACACAATGTTTCTATACAAATTATTTACGTTGTCCTAATTTACAGAATTTTTAGAGTTAGAGAAGTATGCTTAGAGTACAGATTACTACAGACTGTTCTGTTTAAGACAGATTCTGTTTTTGTTGCATTGTGTGCTTGTTTTGATGAATCCATAGTTTGTATTGAAGGGGTATAAGCCATGGTAAAGTTAAAATACTGTAGGTATAATTCAATAATAAAATTTGAATGAGTTTGCTATAGTACTTAAAGTGGTGATTTGCTTTATTATACTAACGGATCTCACGAAGGTTTTGTTGAGTTTTGTGTGATTGAAGTTTTCAAGTTTTGGATGAGATCACGATGGATGAAGGAATAAGGAGTGAAAAGAGCCTAAGCTTGGGGATGCTACAACACCCCCAAGATAATATCCAAGGAGAAACAAGCAACTAAGCTTGGGGATGCCCCGAGTGGCATCCCCTCTTTCTTCTAACGACCATCAGTATTTTACTTGGAGCTATATTTTTATTCATCACATATCATGAGTTTTGCTTGGAGCGTCTTGTATTATTTGATTCTTTGCTTGATTTGCTTTCTAGTTTGTCACAAGTATCCTTGCTGGACACACCTATTTGAGAGAGCCAAAACTATGCTATGATTTGTTAGAATTGCTCTTTATGCTTCACTTAAATTTTTTGAGCTATGGAATTGCTCTAGTGCTTCACTTATATATTTTTGAGCACGGTATGCTTTAAATTTTTGAAGAAATACTCTCATGCTTCACTTACATTAATTTGAGAGTTAGTAACTTTTGAAGAAATACACTCATGCTTCAATTAGATAAATTTGAGAGTTAGTAAATTTTGAAGAAATCCTCTCATGCTTCACTTATATTATTTTGAGAGATGAACTTTTATGCTCATGTTCTTCACTTAAATTTATTTGAGCCCGTGGGAGGGGAACAACAACTAGAAATGGTTTGTCAAAAGCAATGGCAATATATGAAACTAGTCCCAAAGTGATAGATATTCAAGAGGGATATAAAAAAAACTTTCATGAAGATCATTGGACAAATTAAACTTGATTCCTTGTAATAGTTTTGAGACATGATGATAGTGATATGTGAGTCATGTTGGTGAGTAATTGTGCTTTAGTAAGAATATTGGTGTTAAGGTTTGTGATTCCCTATGCAAGCACGAAATTCAATAGTTATGCAACGAAATTACATCCTACTTATGGTGAATTTTTGTTTCTTGGTTGGTTGCTTCTCAATCTATTTGCTAACCTCCACTTGTACTAAGTAGAAATACTACTTGTGCATTCAAAATCCTTAAACCCATGTGACGCCCCCAATTTCGACCGTACGCTAAACATACACGCAATGCGTACGACCAAGATTAGGGACTCACTGATCGATATCACAACACAACACTAGACTCAAATTAAAGTCATACAACTTCATATTACAAGCCAGGGGCCTCGAGGGCTCGAATACAAAGCTCGACAAGCATGAGTCAGCGGAAGCAAATAATATCTGAGTACAGACATAAGTTAAACAAGTTTTGCCTTATTAAGGCTAGCACAAACATAACACGGATCGAAAGAGGCGAGGCCTCCTGCCTGGGAACCTCCTATCCTACTGCTGGTCGGGGGCAGCCTCCACGTAGTAGTAAGCTCCAGTGGTGGCATAATAGTCGTCTCCAGCGTACTCCATCTCCTGGGCTCCATCGTCTGAACGCAGAATCGTATCGAGGGGGAAAGAGAAAGCAAAGCAGTGGTGAGTACTCATCCAAAGTACTCGCAAGACTGACATCAGAACTATGCTAAGTATGCATCAGTATCAAGGAATGGGGTTATATCTGGGCTGACTGCAGAAAGCAAGAATAGGGGGGAAGGCCTAGTCCTATCGAAGACTAGCATCTTCAGCATCTTGCAGCATTAGAAGAGAGTAGACTGGTATATCATATATAGCAATATTATTGTAGCAAATTTTATTAAGTAACCACGCCCAAAGATTCTTCCTCGACTCCGTGCGAGGAAGCAATCTCGGAGCCAACATTCATTACAAATTAGAGTCACAATTTTAGTTGTAGTAGATCAAGGTACAACTCCAAGTCGTCCTGTTACCGTGGACACGGCTATTCGAATAGATGAATTCATCCCTGCAGGGGTGCACCGCATTTCCAACACGCTTGATCACCTCCGGCCTCGGGATATGCCCGGCCTCGGGATATCAACACGTCGTCGCCCCACCTAGGCTCAACAGAGAGGCCAGCCCGCCGGTCTAAATCCTAAGCGCACAGGGGTCGTGGGCCCACTTGCCCTTTGCGCTCCTGCACGATGCGTACGCGGCCGAGGTCAGCCCTAGCACGCTCTAATCCAAGACCTATGCTGTCCAGGCCACTCGGGCGCGCGCCGCTCCATTGCTGACGTCCGAAGAGCTTCGGCTGATACAACGACGCTGAGTACCCATAACTTGTCCCACGTGAAGGTTTGGTGCGTAAAAGGTCCAATCGACCAACTCAGATCAAATACCCAACCCATTAGCATTTTATTAATGCAGGGCAAGCGCGACCCATGAAGTGCGGTCCCGTCGCCCCATCTCGAGGATGTGTGGCAAGGGCCTCTCCTGCCCGGCCACGCCTCATCATCATCAAACCGTGGGTACCCCTCAGGGCCGACCCATCACCAACATGTTTCTGTAACCAGGTCATAGTAACTGTGTGTATAAAACATCAAGACGGAACCTGAGGAATCGGACTCAAAGGGTCCCGCTCGATGAAACCGTCAAGGTGGACTTAGAGGAATCACCCTCGAGGGTTCCACACTTGAGGGGGGGTTGCACGACAGAGTCATCGTCGGGAGTGGTGAAGGAGGAATCACCCTCGATAACCACTACTGACTAGCCGCACTACAAAGTTAGCATCATGAGTACTTCACGAGGTGTCACCCTCGGTACTCGATAGTACCTCTGCAGAGTCATACAACTAAGGGGTGTGCGGTGAATGTGACGGGCATGGCTTGTCGGTCGGTTGACCGAGTCTTTGATTCTTCGAGTCATCGATGAAGAAGCAGGGGCAACTGGGACTAAGGGGGTCACAGGGGATTCATTGATCAACCTATACTAAGCAGTTGATATAACAATAGGTATAGTAGCAGTTTATCAAAAACAGGCTATGCATCAAAAATAGGAGCTAGCTAATACAGTAGCAAAATCTAATGCAAGAATGAGAGGGAAAGAAATGGGCGATATCGGAATGCTCCAGGGGGGGGGGGTTGCTTGCCTTGCTGCTCTGCGGCAAAGGTCTGATCGTCAGCGGTGTAGTCGTACCCAGCAGCACCGTCGGTCTCGGGGTCTACCGGTAATAAGAGGGGGGAAGAAACAATAAATATAAAGCACAGATGCAATCATGATGCATGTCATGGCAATATGCAGAGCTAGGCATGCACTAACGCAGTTCCACACATCGCAGACGGGTCGGAAGAATATCTGACGATATTTTTCGGGTCTCGGGCTACTACCGGACAGACGAAAACGATGGAAAAGTTCCACGTTTGTTATGATAGGAGCACGTGACAGACGAACGGACTGCGTATTCGGATTCGTGGGGTTTTTCTGAACAACTTTCATGTATAAAATATTTTCATCTGACTTACGGTTTATTTTATATTAATTTTTAAAGTTTTATAAATATTCGGGAATTAACAGATTTAAATTAATTCAATAAATGTAATTATGACATCAGCATGAAGTCATGCTGACATCAGCAGTCAACAGGGCTGTGGACTGGTCAAACTAATCAGTGGGTCCCACATGTCATACTCACAGATTAATTAAGTTTTAATTAACCTTAAACAGAATTAATTAGGGGGTGGGACCCACCTATCATTCACTGTTTTAGCTTAATTAATTAACATAATTAATTAGCAAGTTTAATTAACTAACAGAGTGGTTAATTAGCTTAATTCAGTTTAATTAAGCTAATTAAGTAATTAATTGATTGATTAAATTAATTAACTATTTATTTATATTTTTGTTTTATTACTATTATTATTTTTAAAAACATTTTAGGGGGCGGTGGGCCCCCTCTGTCAGTGTCACGGGGAGGGAGGGGGTTAGTGGGGGCCTAATCCCCACTAACAGAACCGGCCAGGGCGAGGCCAGAGGCCACCGGGGTTCGCCGGCGGTGGCCGGAGCTAACGGCGGCGGCCAATGCCGCGGGGCACAACGGGGCCGACAGGGGTAAGCAGGCGGCGTGGGGGGGGGGGGGCGGTGCCCAGGGCGTGCGGGCACGGCCAGCGGCGGCGGAAGGGGCCCGGAGGCGAGCGTGGCGAGGGCGGTAGGGGGCGCGAGCGGGCGCGGTGACGACGAGCAGCTAGCGGCGGCGGGCGGCACGGCCGGGCGCGTGCAGACGCAGTCGTGGGCGCGAGGCCGCGGCAAGCTAGGGGAGTGGCGAGCGGGAAGAAGGAGGGGGAAGGCCTCACAGCGGCGTGTAGGGGGGCAGCAAGCTCGAGGAGGGGCGGTGAGGTCCGACGGTGGAGTCCGGTGAGGGGGACGAGGCGAGGAGAATGCCGGGGAGGGTCCGGCGGCGGCGAGGAGGCGACGAGGCGGTCGCGACGGTGCGCGGTGCGGCGCCGGGGATAGGGGGGCCGGCGGGGCGACGACGTGGTCGCGCTGGCGGCGCTCAGCCCCGATCCGATCTGGATCGGGGAGAGGGGGGCGATGTGTGGGGGGGGGGGGAAGTGGGGTGAGTGGGGAGCTAGGGTTCCTGGGGGGGTTATGGTGGCCCGGGGTGGGCCGGTTAGGTGGGCCGGTTGGGGCCGGCCCAGTGGGAGGGAGGGTTCTTTATATTTTGTTTTAAGTTTTTCTTTTATTTTTATGTTTTAATGTCTCTGTTTTTAAATATTTTAGGTCACTTAATCATTTTATTAATTGTTGGTTCACCACCATAATTAGACATGAATTATTTGCCACAATATGAACATTTTAGATTTCGTGTGTGACAAATTTGAATCTAGACTTTAGATTGTATTTGAATTTGAATTTCGATTTGGATCAAATGAAGATTAGCAAAATGGATTAGCATAACCCATAGGTTACTGTAGCTTGATTACACGGATTACTGTAGCACTGAAACCAGGGTGTCACAACCCAATTTTGCCTTATGAGTCCACCATACCTACCTATATGCGGTATTTCCATGCCGTTCTAAGCAAATTTGTATGTGCCATCTCTAATTTTCAAAATGAATTTACTTTTTGTGTGCTCGTACCGCTCATGAAACGGTAGGGGGTATCCAATATTTTTCCATGCTAGATGTGTTATTCTCAAGATGAGTGTTTATTCACTTGTCATTGCACGAGAGTACGGCGGTAATAGGGATGCCCAGTCCCGAAATGAAAAAGAAATTTACTTTATGTTGTCAAATAATAAATTCCTTGGAAAGTGTAGGTATGGAAGGCAACTATGGATACGGCTAGCCATGGATTTTGAAAGAATGGTGGAAAAAGGAATAAACTTTACTTTATGTTTGGGAACCGCCTATGATGTATCTAGCATGGAAAGTATTGAGAACTACTTTGTCGTTTTCGTTGATAGGAAAGGCATGCCACCCAAAATATTTTTTCTCTCTCAATTAAACTTTGAGCTCTGGCACCTCTACAAATCCCTACTTCCCTCTGCGAAGCGCCTATCTATTTACTTTATGCAATTTTATTTTTAATTTGAGTCTCCATCTTCTCTTATAAAGCACCAACTAGGGGGCACCATGATCATACTTGTGCATTGGGTGTAGTTAATATTTGAGTGTGTTTCATGATTGGATCAATGATTGAGCATGATGGGCTAGGGATAACTTTCTTTAGTGTTGATATTTTGAAAGACATGGTTGCTTGTTAGCATGCTTGAGTATTAAAGTCATTATGTCAAAACCATACTATTGCTTTGAACCATCTAGAAGTCCAAATGTCCATGCTACAAAAGAAAAGAATATGTGATGAACATGTTAGGCAACATTCCACATCAAAAATTCTGTTTTTATCATTTACCTACTCGAGGACGAGTAGGAATTAAGCTTGGGGGATGCTGATACGTCTCCAACATATCTATAATTTTTGCTTGTTCCATGCTGTTATATTATCATTCTTGGATGTTTTACAATCATTTTATAGCAACTGTATATCATTTTTTGGGACTAACCTATTGACATAGTGCCAAGTGCCAGTTGCTGTTTTTTGCTTGTTTTTTACTTGGCAGAATATCAGTTCCAAACGGAGTCCAATCACGACGAAAATTTTTGGAGATTTTTTCGGACCAGAAGGATGCCAGTGGGCCAAAGAAGTAACCAGGAGGGATCCCAGGCCGCCCAAAAGACACCAGGGCGCGCCAGGGGCCCCGGGTGCGCCCTGGTGGGTTGTGGCCGCCTCGGGAACCTTCTCCACCGCCTCTGAGCTCTATAAATACCCAAATATTCCAGAAACCCTAGAGGAGTCGACGAAAAATACTTCCAGCCGCCGCAAGTTCCAGAACCGCGAGATCCTATCTAACACCATCACGGAGGGGTTCATCATCCTCATTGGTGCCTCTCCGATGATGCGTGAGTAGTCCACCATAGACCTACGAGTCCGTAGGCAGTAGCTAGATGGCTTTCTCTCTCTCTCTCTTTTGATTCTCAATACAATGGCCTCTTGGAGATCTATTTGATGTAATGACTTTTTGCGGTGTGTTTGTTGGGATCCGATGAATTTTGAGTTCATGATCAGTTTCTATCCATGAATATATTTTTAGTCTTCTTTGATCTCTTATATGCATGATTATTTATAGCCTCGTATTTCTTCTTTGAATCTTTGGTTTAGTTAGGCCAACTAGATCGATTTTTCTTGCCATGGAAAGAGGTGCTTTGTGATGGGTTCGATCTTGCGGTGTCCTCTCCCAGTGACAGAAGGGGCAGCGAGACACGCATGTATCGTTGCTATTAAGGATAACAAGATGGGGTCTATTCCTACATGAATAGATCTTGTCTACATCATGTCACCGTTCTTTATTGCATTACTCCAATTTTCCATGAACTTAATACAATAGATGCATGCTGGATAGCGGTCGATGTGTGGAGTAATAGTAGTAGATGCAGAATCGTTTCGGTCTACTAATCTTGGACGTGATGCCTATATAATGATCATCGGCTTGGATATCGTCATGATTATTTGATATTCTATCAATTGCCCAACAGTAATTTGTTCACTTTTTATTTGCCTCTTTTATTTTGTGTTCTTGTGAGATCTATTTATCCAATCTACAATCTAATCTATCTTTTTACCGTGGAGAGATTGACAACCTCTGTTTAGCGTCGGGTTGCAAGTATTTGTTCTTTGTGTGCAGGTACTGTTTACATAGTGTTGCGTGATCCTCCTACTGGTTCGATACCTTGGTTTCTTAACTGAGGGAAATACTTACCGTCGTTGTATTGCATCATCCCTTCCTCTTTGGGGAAACACTGACGCAGTCTCAAGCCACGTCAGGCCATCATCATGCATGTTCGTGAGTGAACCTCTCTTCGGTGGGGATTCTCTCTCAATCAAGTCCCACTTCTCACACTTTTTTTAGCAATTCCCAACAATTCTCTAGTTTAAAGAATTTGCCTTCGGAAGCTTCCATGTCTTTGTATCTTTGTTGTGCAATTTTGTCCTACACAATTAAAACAATGTGAAATGATGCAGTCAATTGAAATGCTACAAATGATTTGCACAACTTGGGACGTGAAAACGAACTCACATAGTCCGATTCCACGGTTCCACTTGGAGGTGCATTGCGAACTTGCTCCAAGCAAGCTGCCCAATGGCTACAAATCAGCTTGATCACGTCCCAACGACCTTGGAGTGACCGAAAGGTGCATGGAGTCCTATTGGGATACCTTGCCGTCATGCGTAAGAATTGATCTTCAATCCTTTGCTAATACTTCTTGGCGGTTTGAGATGTGCCGGTGCACGCATCGAGAGACACCGCACTCCAAGCCTTGATCAAGATTTGGTCTTTGAACTCCGTGTAGTTCTTCGATCTTGCGCCTTTTTTTGCTTGCGATTGGTCATACACCCCCTCGTCTATCTCCTCCACCTCATATTCACCACCATGACCATCCACGCCACCATCCATTTCATTGTAATCGAATTCAGCGATCGGGCCTTGATCGATGTTCACTGTGTTGGTGTCCAATAAGTTGACGAACCCGGTAGTGGCATAGTTTGAACCGGCACTACAATGAGTATCGTCAAGTCACTTCCTACCGCAATGGCAAAAAGCGAAGCAAGTAGAAGAAATCGAAGAAGCATACCTTCTGGCCATTTCATCAAACACCTCGCTTGCGGTGGAAGCAGCGTCGTTCGAGGGTATCGTCGTGTTACCTCTTGCGGGGGCGGAATGAGAGGATGAAGTCACCGGCCTTTTCATAAGAACCTTCTTGCGCTTCACGCCCGAAACCTTACTCTTCTTCTCCGGCGGCGGCGGCGCTGGGCGCGCGTGGCTTCCCGACGGGACCCGCCGGATTCCTGCCCTGCACGACAACGTTGCCCTGCCGCTTGCGGACAGACGCGATGGTGCATGGAGCGACGACGTGGGCGACATGGCCGGCGACGAGATCTGCCGGAGGTGCTCGCGCGTGCGCGACCTTGACGGCGATGAGGGATGGCTGGGAGGCTTCCATGACGGCGAAGAATGGCCGGGAAAGATGGAGATGGGGCAATGGTGGCGAAGGGGGTTGGAAGCGGGTACGGCCGCGTGGAAATTTCCGTCCCGCCAAATCTCGCTGCGGATAGGGGGCGAGCTCGGGTCGGCCTCCCACCCTATGAATATAGGGGTTGAGGGCGAACTTTTTCCGTGCCCCGCAAATTTTTTCAATGCGCGGCCCGATACGGGGTCTGATCGGGCAAGTTATTTCGCGCAGACCAGTATTTTAGCGATTATTTTGCGGGTCGGGGTATTATACGGGGACTGCTAGAGATGCTCTAAGCTAGTTCATGCATACATACATCCATACATATGAAATACGCGCGAGAGTGAGAGAGAGCGGAAGAGGAAGAGAGACGACGGGAGAGGAAGAGTGAGAGAGAGCGAAAGTTAATACACACGATGTGACGATTCGTAGGGGCCATATCAGCAGCGTTTGGTAGCAAGGAAATGTTGCAAGTAGATAGAATAAATAATAAAATAAGTTGCTTCGAAGAGAAAAGAGTGATGCCTAAGCAGTGTTTACCTTGGAAGTGAACGCTGCTGCAAAGCATACTACCTGCGTGTGCGGCCGTCCAAACGATGTTAGTGTTTTATGTAGCAGCATTTACCCACCAGTGCATGTTGCTACTATTTACCAAATTCTGATTAGCTTTTTATTAAGGGCCACTTTTTGCCTTTTACAATCCAATTAATATGAAACATTGGTTTTAGTTTTATCAACATAGTAGTTCAAAACTTCATAATTTTTTATGGGATATTAAACAAACAACAAAAGTATACCGAGAAATAGTTTTAGTATGTTGGAAGGAAGTGTTGACGATCATATGACAGCGACAGATTATGTAGATGTAATATGCACAATTTAACATTACATATCTAATTACGAACTTATTTGAGGTTGATCATAAATAAAAAGGACACTTACAATATATATGATAATAATATTTTTAGCAACGTTTGCTGCGTTGTGACGCGCCTAACTTGGGCACTAGCTGCATTTTCAGCCAGTTGGACGTTGCTGATGTTGTTTCGGCATTTTAGTTTTTTAAAATTGTCTTCTGCCTTCCAATTTGTATAAGCAGATAGTTTAAGTATACACTTAACTGTTTGTTAAAATAATATAAGCAAAAAACATTTTTTTGTGAAAGTTTCAAAGGCAGTCACACGCGGAATTTTGGTGTCGGTGTTTGTCTATAGCTGGTTTATTAACTGATCCACAAGAGAGACCTATGTTCGCAATGTTGATCATAGGAGAACAACTAATTCTATAGATGTAATATGCATCATATAAAATTTGCATATATCCAATTATGAATTAATTTGAGAATGATTTTAAATAGAAAAGACCAATTATGGATATATAATTGAGCAGCATTTATACTGAGCAAACGCTACTAAAGCTAACACTTGTGGCGCATTTACATAGGCAATCTTTATTTTTATTTTTTTTCTTTGTGTTTATAACTTGTATGAAGAAATAGTTTCCGTGTGTACTATAAAACTAAAACGCAAAAAAATATATGATAAGGATTACTAAATATTCAATATAAATTACACATTATAATCTTAGCCGCGGCCAATGAAGTACCGAACGCTGCCAATACAGAGACTACCTGCGTGTTTGGCAGAAACGAACGTTGCTACTTCTTTATGGCTGGTACCCTAGGATTATGCACCACATTAGTAGCGTCTCCTGATTTCGAACGCTGCTAGAAGTTATGGTTCTGCGACGCGTGGCTTGTGGGCGAACGTTGCCGATAATTTGAAAAAATAGTTGCGGTGTTCAAGTCCAGACAAACGCTCAGCAAAGAAGCGCCATCGCGGACATAACACGACCGCCCCTTATATTGCCTGCCGGGCAGTCACATTCCTCAAATTTAAACTCTCAAACCAATGCAATCCATGCACATGAATCATATAACACAAAATTATTATAGCTCAATAGTTCAACAATGGCAATAAAGCAAAAAAAAGTAATCATAGTATAACAATCCAGCCATGCCAAAATGAAATTCAAGTCCGAACCATGTTGTCCAGCGTGATGGATCACTCATCGGATGCCATCCATGCCGCCTGTTGTTCCGCGGCCTCCATCTGTTTTGCATCCGCTGCTACCACCGCCGCTTTCATCGTCTCGTACTCCCTACGTTCGTTGATCCCATTCTTCTTTTCCTCAAGTCATCTGCTTCCTCGTTCAAGAGGCTTGCGTCGTCCAACATTATCCTTGAATCCTCCGTGTCTCGAGAAAGTTGCAACCTCTTCTTCTTAAGCTCCAGTGATCCAAAAGTCCGGGCCTTCTCAAGCTCTCATTTGAGTCGCACCTCTCTCTTCTCCAAATCTATCTTCTCCCTCTCAATTTCCAACTATTTTCTCTCAGTTTGCAACTAGATCTTCAGCCTCTCTCAGTCCCAATCCATCCTTTCCTTTTTCAACTCAAACATGAGCTTGTACTCTTCTCTTTCTTGTTCTCCTTTGTGGAAGAAAAAAATGCCCGTCCATCTGGTGATTTTTTTTGTCGCTGCAGCGTCACGGGTGGCCCTCCCCTTCTCCCACTTTTTCCCCATCAGTTGCCGGTTATTCACTGAGACGGTGGCTTTTTTATTCTCCTTTACAACCTCCCCCTCTTAGTCATCCAGCCCAAGTGATTTGTGGGAGCTTGAGCCAACATTCTTCCTCTTCCTGGCCTTGAGATCTTTCACAAGTTGTGTCCACTTTGGTTTACCATCCAATAGCGCCCTACAATGGGAAAAATCAAATGGCTTCTCCCTCGTTGTCCGTACATAGTGGTCATCACCCCCGTCTAGTAAACAATAAGTGTAATAATGAGAATGGAATAAAAAAGCAATTCAAATGATGTTAAATGAAATAATTCAACTTATGTGAGTTTACACTTCCATCGCATTTTGATTGTGGGCAATCACTTGTTCATAATAGCTGACATACTTGTTCATGTTCTCTTGAATGATGGACCATCCATGTTGAAGGGAATCTAGGCACATTCCATGCATTCATGATAACTAGAGGTTGGGGTCCACCACGGGCCGCTTGAGAGAAATTTATGTGTGCGTTTCTCCATCTTAAACAAAAAAGAAAAAAACTTATCTTTATCTCAAAATTAAAAACCTTTCACGCATCACGTGGCGATCACATCCATCTCAAAAATAAAAAAAGTCTAGAATTTTTTTCTCAAAAAGAAACAGGGAAAAAGTCTCACTTCCATCTTTCAAAAATAATCTCCAAAAAAATCAGAAACTTTCTTACCGCGGCCAACCAGCATGCGCTACGTGGCATAGCTGGTTGGCCACCCTTTCACTCCGCCTTATAATGGGTTTAATGCTTCCAAATCTTCTCCCAATACTTGATGCCATTTTGCTCCGTTTACATATAGGGTACATGTTTGTGACCAAGCAAGCTTTAGCTAATAAGATATCCTCAAATGTTGTGAATGCCAAACCTCTTGGGTATCTTTGCCTTTCTTTTCTTGTTAGTGTGCAATGTTTCGCCAATTTTGAACGTAGGATAATTTGGATCCCCCAAGTCATAGTCCATTTGGGTAGGTTCTTGATTCTCATTAATCATGTTTGACATTATATTGTCCTAAAATTATCGTGATTGCAAATAAACTAATGGCATATGCAACAAATTGATGCAATGGCATATCCAGCTAATTCATTCAATGACATATGCAATGTATTGATCGGAAAGGAGCAAAAAATGTGTTGTGTCCTGCAACGACATTCCGTCAAATAGGATGTGGGTAGACCGAGCGTCAACACTGCCCGTTCTTTCCGCTTCCATTGGAGCTGCGACGAGTCGCACACATCATCCTCCGCCGCCTGCATTGGTGGAAAATAGTCTGCTCATCACCCGACTGTCGGATCATCGTCGTTCACGGTCGGGGCGGGCGACGCCTTCCTTTTCAACGACGGGATGGACGGGGTTGGGGCGACGTAGGGGACACATCTGTTGGAAATATACCCTAGAGACAATAATAAAGTTGTTATTATCATATTTCCTTGTTCATGATAAATGTTTATTATCCATGCTGGAATGGTATTGATTGGAAACTCAAATACATGTGTGGGTATATAGACAACACCGTGTCCCTAGTGAGCCTCTATAGGACTAGCTTGTTGATCAAAGATGCTCAAGGTTTCCTGGCCATAGACATGAGTTGTCATTTGATAACGGGATCACATGATTAGGAGAACGATGTGATGGACAAGACCCAAACTATAAACGTAGCATATGATCGTGTCAGTTTATTGCTATCATTTTCTGCATGTCAAGTATCTGTTCCTATGACCATGAGATCATGCAACTCACTGACACCGGAGGAGTACCTTGTGTGTATCAAACATTGCAACGTAACTGGGTGACTATAAAGGTACTCTACAGGTATCTTCGAGGGTGTCTGTTAAGTTGGCATGGATCAAGACTGGGATTTGTTACTCCGTGTGACGGAGAGGTATCTCAGGGTCCACTCGATAATACAACATCATAATGAGCTTGCAAGCAAAGTGACTAAAGAGTTAGCCACGAGATCTTGTATTATGGAACGAGTAAAGGGACTTGCCGGTAATGAGATTGAACTAGGTATGGAGATACCGACGATCGAATCTCGGGCAAGTAACATACCGATGAACAAAGGGAACTACGTACGGGATTAACTGAATCCTTGACATAGAGGTTCAACCGATGAAGATCTTCGTAGAATATGTAGGATTCAATATGGTCATCTAGGTCCCTCTATTGGTTATTGACCGTAGAGGTGTCTCGGTCATGTCTGCATAGTTCTCGAACCCGCAGGGTCTGCACACTTAACGTTCGGTGACGAATAGGTATTGTTGGGTTATGTATGTTGATGACCGAAGGTTTTTTGGAGTCCCGGATGAGATCCCGGACGTCACGAGGAGTTCCGGAATGGTCCGGAGGTAAAGATTGATATATAGGAAGTTGATGTTCAGGCACCGGAATAGTTTCGTGGTTCGCCCGGGTTTCATCGGGAGTGCCGAAAAGGTTCCAGGGGGTCCACCTGGGGGGTCCATCTGCCCCGGAGGGCCCCACGGGCTGTCAGAGGGTGCACACCAGCCCCTGGTGGGCTGGCCGCACCCCCCTAGGGATTTTTTTTTTCAGAAATAGTACTTTTTTTGAACAAATTCGGAAAATAAGATCCAAAAATCAGATATTGCAAAACTAGCACACGGTCGTTTTCCCGTTGGACGAAACACACGTTTCGGCTTATCGTTGGACGAAACATGATGTGTCGTTGCGTGGTAGGACGAACCAAAGCTGTTTCGTTTAACAGTTGGCCGAAACGAGTGTTTCGTTTAAGTGGGCTGCGAATGGCCCATCTTCGTCCAGGCACCGATGGGCCTCGGGGTGATTCGTCCGCGGGTAGGACGAAACGTGGTGTTTCATCCGTTGGTAGGACGAAACGGCTCGGGATAAGGCCGGCCGCCCTCTTCTTCCTCCTTCCTCCATTTCTCTCGGCTCTTTCTCTCTGTTCTTCGTTTTCTTCCCCTATTTCTTCCGATTCCAGGCCATTTAGCCATTAAATCGAGTAGAAGAAGCTAGAAACCGGCTACTAGTAACCCGATCCGTCAATGGGGTAGAGGAGGGAAGCCGGCAGCCGCGTGTGGGGGAGAGGGTAGAGGAGGGAGGCCGGCTTGGAGGCAGCCATTGGAGCTTGGTCCCGGTGTTGGAAATATGCCCTAGAGGCAATAATAATAAAGTGTTTATTATCATATTTCCCCGTTCATGACAATAGTTTATTATTCATGCTAGAATTGTATTGACCGGAAACTAAATACATGTGTGGATAATGAACAAAGACTATGTCCCTAGTATGCCTCTACTAGACTAGCTTGTTGATCAAAAGATGGTTAAGGTTTCCTGACCATGGACATGAGTTGTCATTTGATAACGGGATCACATCATTAGGAGAATGATGTGATGGACTTGACCCAACCGTTAGCATAGCATATGATCGTTCAGTTTATTGCTACTGCTTTCACTATGTCAAATGCACGTTCCTCTGACCATGAGATCATGCAACTCCCGGACACCGTAGGAATACTTTGAGTGTATCAAACGTCACAACGTAACTGGGTGATCATAAAGGTGCACTTCAGGTATCTCCGAAAGTATTTGTTGAGTTGGCATGGATCAAGATTGGGATTTGTCATTCCGTCTGTCGGAAAGGTATCTCTGGGCCCTCTCGGTAATACAGCATCACAGAAGCCTTGCAAGCACCGTGACTAAAGAGTTAGTTGCAAGATGACGTATTACGGAACGAGTAAACAGACTTGCCGGTAACGAGATTGAACTAGGTATCGGGATACCGACGATCGAATCTCGGGCAAGTAACATACCGCCGGACAAAGGGAACAACGTATGTTGACATATGAGGTTCACCGATAAAGATCTTCGTGGAATATGTAGGAACCAATATGAGCATCCAGGTTCCGCTGTTGGTTATTGACCAGAGAGTCATCTCGGTCATGTCTACATCATTCCCGAACCCGTAGGGTCCGCACACTTAAGGTTCGATGACGATATAGTATTATATGAGTTATGTGATTGGTGACCGAATGTTGTTCGGAGTCCCGGATGAGATCACGGACATGACGAGGAGTTTCGGAATGTCCGAGAGGTAAAGATCGATATATTGGATGGTGGTATTCAGATATCGGAAAGGTTCCAAGTGATCCGAGTATTTTCCGGAGTGCCGGAGGGGTTCCGGAACCCCCCGGGGAAGTTATGGGCCTTATTGGGCCATACGGGAAAGAGAGGAGCAGGCCGCAGGGGCTGCTGCGCCCCTCCCCTTGTTGGTCCGAATTGGACAAGGGGTTGGGGGGGCGCAACACCCCTCTTTCCTTCTCCCTCTTCCCCTCTTCCTTCCCCTCTTGGTGGACTCCTACTAGGAGTAGGATTCCTAGTAGGAGTCCCCTCCTTGGCGCGCCCTAGGAGGGCCGGCCGGCCTCCTCCTCCCTCCTTTATATACGGAGGAAGGGGGCGCCCCTAGACACACAAGTTGATCTGATCCAAGCCGTGTGCGGCGCCCTCCTCCACCATTTAGAGCCTCGGTCATATTTTCGGAGAGCTTAGGCGAAGCCCTGCCGGAATCACTTCACCATCACCGTCGCCACGCCGTCGTGCTGACAGAACTCATCTACTACCTCGACGTCTTGCTGGATCAAGAAGGCGAGGAACGTCACCGAGCTGCACGTGTGTAGAACTCGGAGGTGCCGTACGTTCGGTACTCGATCGGTGGAGCTCGAAGGATTGTTCGACTACATCAACCGCGTTGTGAGACGCTTCCGCTAACGGTCTACGAGGGTACGTAGACACACTCTCCCCTCTCGTAGCGATGCATCTCCATGGATAGATCTTGCGTGAGCGTAGGAATTTTTTTGAAATTCATGCTCCGTTCCCCAACAGTGGCATCCGAGCCAGGTCTATGCGTAGATGTGATTTGCACGAGTAGAACACAAACGAGTTGTGGGCGTGGGTGTATACATATTGCTTGCCGTTACTAGTTGATACTTGATTCGGCGGTATTGTGAGATGAAGCGGCCCGGACCGACATTACGCGTACGCTTACGCGAGACAGGTTTCACCGCTACGTGCACTCGTTGCATAAAGGTGACCGGTGGGTGTCTGTCTCTCTCCCTTTAGTTGAATCGGTTTCAATGAAGAGGGTTCTTTTAGAAGATCAAAAGCAATCACTACACCACGTTGTGGTTTTGCGTAGGTAAGAACGGTTCTTGCAAACCCGTAGCAGCCACGTAAAACTTGCAACAACAAAGTAGAGGACGTCTAACTTGTTTTTGCAGGGTATGCTGGTGATGTGATATGGTCAAGACATGATGTGATATAAGTTGTTGTATGAGATGATCATGTTTTGTAAGTTATCAGGTAACCGGCAGGAGCCTTATGGTTGTCTCTTTATTGTATGCAATGCCAACACTATGTAATTGCTTTACTTTACCGCTATGAGTTAGCAGTAGCAGTAGTAGCATTAGTCGGCGAGACGACCACGACGCTACGATGGAGATCAAGGTGTCACGACGCTACGATGGAGATCAAGGTGTCAACCCGGTGACGATGGAGATCATGACGGTGCTTTGCTGATGGAGATCAAAAGCACAAGACGATGATGGCCATATCATGTCACATATATTGAATTGCATGTGATGTTAATCCTTTTATGCATCTTATTTTGCTTAGGACGACGGTAGCATTATAAGATGATCCCTTCACTAAATTTCAAGATAAGTGTTCTCCCCTAGTATGCACCGTTGCGAAGGTTCGACGCTTCTAAGCACCACGTGATGATCGGGTGTGATGGATTCTTTCGTTCGCATACAACGGGTGTAAGCCAGTTTTACACACGCAGAATACTTGGGTTAAACTTGACGAGCCTAGCATATACAAATATGGCCTCGGAACACAAGAGACCAAAAGGTCGAACATGAGTCATATAGTAGATATGATCAACATGAAAGATGTTCACCATTGATGAACTGATCCACCTCACGTGATGATCGGACGTGGATTAGTTTGATGTGGATCATGTTACACTTAGACAACTTGAGGGATGTTAATCTAAGTGGGAGTTCTTAAGTAATTTGATTAATTGAACTTCAATTGTCATGAACATAGTCTTACTTGTCTTAGCAAATTTATGTTGTAGATCAATAGACCGCGCTGTAGTTCCCCTATTTTTATTATGTTCCTAGAGAAAACAAAGTTGAAAGTTGATGGAAGTAACTATGCGGACTAGGTCCGTGATCTGAGGATTGTCCTCGCTGCTGCACAGAAGGCTTATGTCCTTAAAGCACCGCTCAGTGAAATACCCCTACGGCTTCGTCTGTGGACGTTATGAACGTCTAGCAGACAAGAAAAGATGACTACTCGATACTTAAGTGCGCCATACTTTACGGCTTAGAACCGGAGCTCCAAATATGTTTTGAGCAACACGGAGCATATGAGATGTTCCAAGAGCTGAATATTTGTTTTTCAAGCTCACACCCGGGTCGAGAGGTATGACACCTTCGACAAGTTCTATAGCTACAAGATGGAGGAGAACAGCTCCGTTAGTGAGCATGTACTCAGAATGTCTGAGTACTTCAAACACTTGAATCAAATGGGAAGTTAGACTTCCGAATAAAGTGGTGATTGATAGAGTTCTCTAGTCACTATCACTAAGCTACTGGATCTTCGTGATGGACTATAAAAGGGATAGAAGATCCTTAAGCTATTCGCGATGCTACAATATGCGGATGTAGAAATCAAAAAGGGGAGCATCAAGTGTTGATGGTTAATAAGACCTCTATTTTCAAGCAGGGCAAGGGAAAGAAAAGGGAACTTCAAGAAGAACGGTAAAACAGTTGCCGCTCACGCGAAGAAACCCAAGGCTGAACCAAACCCGAGACTTAGTGCTCCCATTGCAAAGGGAAATGTCACAGGGAGCGGAACTTCCCCAAAGTTACTGGCAGATAATAAGACTGGCAATGTCAACAAAGATATTTGATATACATGTTATTGATGTGTACCTTACTAGTACTCGTAGGAGCACCTGGGTATTTGATACCTGTTCAGTTGCTTGCAACTTGAAACATGGAGCTTCGGAATAAACGAGGGCTAGCTAAGAAAGAGGTGACGATGTGCATTGGAAGTGTCTCCAAGGTTGATGTGATCACCATCGCCACGCTCTCTCTACCTTCAGGATTAGTGATGAACCTAAATAATTGTTATTTGGTGCTTGCGTTAAGCATGAACATTATATCTGATAGTGTTTATTGCAAGACGGTTATTCAATTTCAGAGAATAATTGTTATTCTATTTGTTTGGATAATATTATTGATGATCATGCACTTAAAATGAAAGGTTTATTGAATCTTGATCGTAGTAATACACATGTTCATAACACAAATGCCAAAAGATAATGATAGTACCACATATTTGTGGCACTGCCGCTTAGGTCATATCAGTGTTAAACACATGAAGAAACTCCATGCAGATGGGTTTTTGGAATCTCTTGATTATGAATCATTTGAGACATGTGAAACGTGCCTTATTGGCAAGATGACTAAAACTCCGTTCTCCGGAACTATGGAGCGAGCAACCAACTTATTGGAAATAATACATACCGATGTATGCGGTCCGATGAGTGTAGAGGCGCGCGGTGGATATCGTTATGTTCTCACGTTCACTGATGATTTGAGTAGATATCGTGATGTCTACTTGATGAAGCATAAGTCTGAAACATTTGAAAAGTTCAAAGAATTTCAGAGTGAAGTAGAGAATCATCGTAACAAGAAAATAAAGTTCTTACGATCTGATCATGGAGGAGAATATTTGAGTTACGAGTTTGGCACTCACTTAAGACAATGTGGAATTGTTTCACAGTTCACGCCACCTGGAACACCACAGCGTAATGGTGTGTCCGAACGTCGTAATCGTACTCTATTGGATATGGTGCGTTCTATGATGTCTCTTACCGATTTGCCACTATCGTTTTGGGGTTATGCATTAGAGACAGCTGTATTCACTTTAAATAGGGCACCGTCTAAATCCGTTGAGACGACACCGTATGAACTATGGTTTGGAAAGAAACCTAAGCTGTCGTTTCTAAAACTTTGGGGCTGCAATGCTTATTTCAAAAGGCTTTAGCCTGATAAGCTTGAACCCAAAGCGGATAAGTGCGTCTTCATAGGATACCCAAAAGAGACCGTTGGGTACGCCTTCTACCACAGATCCGAAGGCAAAGTATTCATTGCTAAGAATGGATCCTTTCTAGAGAAGGAGTTTCTCTCGAAAGAAGTGAGTGGGAGGAAAGTAGAACTTGATGAGGTAATTGTACCTCCTCTGGATAGTAGTACGCCAGAGAAAGAAATTTCTGTGACACCGACACAGACCAGAGAGGAAGTAGATGATGATGATCATGAAGCTTCGGATCAAGTTGCTGCAAAACCTCGTAGGCTAACCAGGACACGCTCCGCACCAGATTGGTACGGCAATCCTATCTTGGAGGTCATGTTGTTAGACAACGGTAAACCTACGAACTATGAAGAAGCGATGGCGAGCCCGGATTCTGACAAATGGCTTGAGGCCATGAAATCCGAGATTGGATCCATGTATGAGAACAAAGTGTGGACTTTGGTAGACTTGCCCGATGAACGGCGAGCTATTAAAAATAAATGGATCTTTAAGAAGAAGACGGACGCTGATGGTAATGTCACCGTCTATAAAGCTCGACTTGTTGCTAAAGGTTATCACCAAGTTCAAGGAGTTGACTACGATGAGACTTTCTCACCCGTAGCGATGCTAAAGTCTGTCAGAATTATGTTAGCAATTGCCGCATTTTATGATTATGAAATCTGGCAAATGGACGTCAAAACGGCATTCCTTAATGGATTCCTTAAGGAAGAATTGTATATGATGCAACCGGAAGGTTTTGTCGATCCTAAAGGTGCTAACAAAGTATGCAAGCTCCAGCGATCCATCTATGGACTGGTGCAAGCATCTCAGAGCTGGAATACTCACTTTGATGAAGTGATCAAAGCATTTGGTTTATGCAAGTTTATGGAGAAACTTGTATTTACAACAAAGTGAGTGGGAGATCTATAACATTTCTAATAAGTATATGTGATTGGAAATGATGTAGAATTTCTGGAAAGCATAAAGAATTAATTGAAAGGAGTTTTTCAATAAAAACTTATTTTTGAGTTATCCACGGTTTGGGCATCGAGATCTATAGAGATAGATCAAGACACCTGATAAAAGATTTTCACACACCTTGATGAGATTTTGAAGAAGTTCAAAATAGATCAAGTCAAAAGAAATAAGTTCTTGGCTGGTGTGAAGTGGAGTAAGACTTGAAGATCTAGGTAAAGGTTGTTTACATGTTAGGCATCAAAATCTATAGAGATAGATTGAGACGCCTCATAGGACTTTCACAAAGCACATACCTTGACAAGTTTGAAGAAAGTTCAAAATGGATCAGTCAAAGAAGGAGTTCTTGACTGTGGTGCAAGGTGTGAAATTGAGTAAGACTCAAATCTCGACCACGGCAGAAGAAATAGAATGGATGAAGGTCATCCCCTATGCCTCGGCCATAGTTTCTATAAAGCATGCTATGCTGTGTGCCTTGCCATGTGTCTGGCAAAGAGGTACGAAAGTGATCGAGGAGTAGATCACTGGACAGCGGTCAAAGTATATCCTTAAGATGATTAAGGAAGAATTTCTCAGGAATAAAGGTAATAAAGAGTTCGTCGTAAGGGGTTACGTCGATGCAAGCTTTAAACACCGATCCGGAAGACTATGAGTCTAAGACCGGATAAGTATAGTGGGGCACTCTTTTTGGAGTAGCTCCAAACAGAGTGTGGGAGCAGCATCTACATAAGACATGGAGATTTGCAAAGAACTCACGGATCTGAATGTTGCAGACCCGTTGACTAAAACCTCTCTCACAAGCAAAACATGATCAGCTTTAGAACTGATTAAGTCTTAATTACATGGAGATGTAATCTAGATTATTGACTCTAGTGCAAGTGGGAGACTGTTGGAAATATGCCCTAGAGGCAATAATAATAAAGTGTTTATTATCATATTTCCCCGTTCATGATAATAGTTTATTATTCATGCTAGAATTGTATTGACCGGAAACTAAATACATGTGTGGATAATGAACAAAGACTATGTCCCTAGTATGCCTCTACTAGGCTAGCTCGTTGATCAAAAGATGGTTAAGGTTTCCTGACCATGGACATGAGTTGTCATTTGATATCGGGATCACATCATTAGGAGAATGATGTGATGGACTTGACCCAACCGTTAGCATAGCATATGATCGTTCAGTTTATTGCTACTGCTTTCACTATGTCAAATACACGTTCCTCTGACCATAAGATCATGCAACTCCCGGACACCGTAGGAATACTTTGAGTGTATCAAACATCACAACGTAACTGGGTGATCATAAAGGTGCACTTCAGGTATCTCCGAAAGTATTTGTTGAGTTGGCATGGATCAAGATTGGGATTTGTCATTCCGTCTGTCGAAAAGGTACCTCTGGGCCCTCTCGGTAATACAGCATCACAGAAGCCTTGCAAGCACCGTGACTAAAGAGTTAGTGGCAAGATGACGTATTACGGAATGAGTAAAGAGACTTGCCGGTAACGAGATTGAACTAGGTATCGGGATACCGACGATCGAATCTCGGGCAAGTAACATACCGCCGGACAAAGGGAACAACGTATGTTGACATATGAGGTTCAGCGATAAAGATCTTCGTGGAATATGTAGGAACCAATATGAGCATCCAGGTTCCGCTGTTGGTTATTGACCAGAGAGTCGTCTCGGTCATGTCTACATCATTCCCGAACCCGTAGGGTCCGCACACTTAAGGTTCGATGACGATATAGTATTATATGAGTTATGTGATTGGTGACCGAATGTTGTTCGGAGTCCCGGATGAGATCACGGACATGACGAGGAGTCTCGGAATGTCTGAGAGGTAAAGATCGATATATTGGAAGGTGGTATTCGGATATCGGAAAGGTTCCAAGTGATCCGAGTATTTTCCGGAGTGCCGGAGGGGTTCCGGAACCCCCCGGGGAAGTTATGGGCCTTATTGGGCCATACGGGAAAGAGAGGAGCAGGCCGCAGGGGCTGCTGCGCCCCTCCCCTTGTTGGTCCAAATTGGACAAGGGGTTGGGGGGGCGCAACACCCCTCTTTCCTTCTCCCTCTTCCCCTCTTCCTTCCCCTCTTGGTGGACTCCTACTAGGAGTAGGATTCCTAGTAGGAGTCCCCTCCTTGGCGTGCCCTAAGAGGGCCGGCCGGCCTCCTCCTCCCTCCTTTATATACGGAGGAAGGGGGCGCCCCTAGACACACAAGTTGATCTGATCCAAGCCGTGTGCGGCGCCCTCCTCCACCGTTTAGAGCCTCGGTCATATTTTCGGAGAGCTTAGGCGAAGCCCTGCCGGAATCACTTCACCATCACCGTCGCCACGCCGTCGTGCTGACGGAACTCATCTACTACCTCGACGTCTTGCTGGATCAAGAAGGCGAGGAACGTCACCGAGCTGCACGTGTGTAGAACTCGGAGGTGCCGTACGTTCGGTACTCGATCGGTGGAGCTCGAAGGATTGTTCGACTACATCAACCGCGTTGTGAGACGCTTCCGCTAACGGTTTACGTGGGTACGTAGACACACTCTCCCCTCTCGTAGTGATGCATCTCCATGGATAGATCTTGCGTGAGCGTAGGAATTTTTTTGAAATTCATGCTCTGTTCCCCAACACCCGGCTGTGGTGGAGCTTGGCAGGGGCGGGGGTGAGGTAGGGCGGCCATTGGAGGAGCTTGGCAGGGGCAGCCGTGTGCGGTGGCCGAGCTCGTGCGGGTTGGCCGTGGGCAACTCGGTGCTTGGATTAGCGCGGAGGACAGGAGCTCGCCGGAGAAGCACGCGTCAAAGGTATAATCTCACATTTATGTTTAGTGCATTTTTATTTTAGGTATAATGAGCTTCACTTTTTTGTTAGTGTAAAAAAATTTGTTTAGTTCATAATATAAATGACGATTGTTTAGTTCGTTAGATCGGTTATTTACTTAGTGGTAGTCATGTATATGTGGTAGACATTTCTGTTAGTGTAAAAAAAATATGTGGTACGTAGTGGTAGTCATGTATATGTCTGAAATTTTAATTGCGGTAATATGAATTTACTTAGACGGTAATATGAATTTTAATTGTGGGAGACATGTCTGAAATTTTAATTGCGGGAGACATGTTAGTGTACTAAAATTATTTACTTAGACGGAATTATGAATTTTAATTGCGGGAGACATGTCTGAAATTTTAGTTCGTTTGATCGGTTGTTTGCTTAGTGGTAGTCATGTATATGTGGCAGACATTCCGGTTATTGTAAAAAAAATTATGTGGTACTTAGTGGTTGATGGATATGAATTTTTATGGCAGGAGACATGTCTGAATCAGTCAAATTTGTTGTTTACTATGGTCATGGTAATGTCCGAACAAACGAGAGTGGGGTTGATCTGACTGAGTTTGCATATGTGGAGTTGCAACTGACCGATCCAGAAAAAGTGAACATTAGTCAATTGAAATACTGGTTGACAACAAATTTCTTGCTTGATCCCAATGTGTGCACCGTCAGTATTCAGTCAGTGTGGTCGAAATCCCGTACAAAAAATTTCTGGGAGTTGGTTCCGATAGATAGGACACATAAGTGGGTGACCTGGTTAGAATCCTGCAAACGCCGGAGGACTCAGCCCGTTGCCTTAGTGCTCCCCATCCCCATGGAGGATCCTCTGGTACAAGGCGGCGGTGGTTACGAGCCTGGCCAGGTCATTCGGCCGATTGATGAGATGGATGTAGCTGGGTCAGAACATATGGGTGGTACTGAACTCGAGGGTCGGTCAGATTATGGGTCACACGTTGGAGGGGACTACGATGCAGGGGAGAGTAGTCAGAACATAGGAGATCCTGATAGTGGCAAGGCTGATGGGGATGAGGAAGGATCGGAAATGCAGAATCTGATGGAAGAGGAAGACGAGGATGGATTGGCGGAGGATCTTGATTCCGAGAACTCAAATGAAGAAGATGGTGAAGAGAACGACGAGGAGGTACCTATTCCTGCTTCATGGAATCAGAGCCTCTCGACCGGCATTACCGTGAACGATGGTCATGAATCTTCCTGGGAGTATCATCGGAGCAAAGTCGAAATAGGGGGTATGTATACCACAAAGAAAAATCTGAAGGCAGCCGTGACAGAGTGGGCAATGTCCACGCAAAGGATTTTTCAAACGGACGTATCAACAAAAAAATTCTTGACTTTGTCATGTATTATGAATAGTTGTCCCGCAAAGGTGCATGCCCACGTTCCAAAGTATGACGTGACTTGGGTTGTGACGAAGGTTGTGCCCCACAATTGTGTGATGAAATATCCGCTGGTGGATCATCCAAACCTTACTTCAAGTCTCATTGCGGAAGTCATGTTCAGTGAGATAGTGAGCAAGAAAGACATGGAAGCGAAACACATTCAGAATGCAATTAAGAGCAGATATAGTTACGAAATTCCGTATGGGAAGGCTTGGAGGGCCAAGCAGAGAGCGATGGAGAAGAGGTTTGGGACCTTCATCGACTCGTATGATAATGTTGTCCGTCTCCTGCACATATTGCAGGTGAGGAATCCTGGCACACATGTGGACATCCAGCATCGAGTGTTCTTCTCTTTCGCTATATGCATCGAAGCTTTCAGTCATTGCCTGCCTGTGTTGTGTGTGGATGGTACGTTTCTCACTGGTAAGTACAGGGGTCAGATCCTGACCGCTATAGGCGTTGACGGCAACAATTAGATCCTCCCACTTGCTATGGCCTTAGTGGAGGGTGAGAACTTGGAGAGTTGGCTATGGTTCTTCAGGCAGCTAAAAATTGTAATTGTGAAGGACCGGCCAAATGTGTGCATCCTTCATGACAGGCATCCGGGTATACTAGCTGCCATTCGGGCACTGCAGACGCTAGGTTCGAACGAACAAGCACCATGGCAGGACATGCAGAGCCGATGGTGCATGCGCCATCTTGGGGCTAATTTTTACTCCCAGTTCAAGAATAAGCGCCTCATGAATATGTTCAAAAAGCTGTGCGCACAAAACCAACAAAAAAAGTATGATTTTTTGTGGAAGAAGCTCGATGAGTTCACGACGGCACAGGTTAAGGAAAGGAGAGCTGCACAGGCTAAGCAACCAACTAACATAGTGCTAGAGCCAATTGAGCTTTGTGACTTGCCAGCATTTGACCCGCCCGGTACGAAGAGAAAGAAGGGGAGGGCAATAAAGAATTTTTCACAGTGGATAGAGAAAGAGCCTCCCGTGAAGTGGTCTTTGCTTCATGACACCCATGGAGCGAGGTATGGCACCATGACAACCAACCTTGCTGAGGTTTATAACTTTGTCCTCAGAGGGAATAGGGGTATGCCACTAACAGCAATTATCGAGGGTGTTTTTCATGGCACGGTGAGGTATTTCAGAGATAGGCGCTTGAAATCTGAGAAGCATATTAAGAAGAACCCCGAAACACCTTACTGTGAAAAGATTATGCAGTACATGGCGAAGAAGCTCAAAAAAGCAAAGTTGCACACTGTCACAGCCATTGGTAATAAAGAAAGGAGGTATGAGGTGCGCCTACCTACCGATAGATTCGGTTCTGCAAATGAGTTGAAGACACACGAGGTGAAAATTGGAAGTGGAGTCAGGCCAACATGTGAGTGCACATGCAACAAACCGAAGCTGCTCCAGTTGCCTTGCTCACATGTGTTGGCTGCATGTGGACAGTTAAAAATGGACGCGGTCTCTTTTGTGTCTGAATATTATCTAAAAGAGTCGGTGCAGAATGCTTGGACCAGTGAGATGGATGGATTTAGAGTTATGGGTAACTTCAACACGGTTAACCCGGATGACAGGCAATACATCCCAGACCCAGATATGATGCGGACAAGTAGAGGTAGAAGGAAGGTATGTCGCATCCGTAATGATATGGACGAATCTGAAGCTGGTGGGTGTACTAGACAATGTTTGCTATGCGCTGGATATGGCCACATGATGAAATATTGTCCCACTCTTACCGTTGGTGGTGATACTGCTGGTGCGTCCACATCGACGGCTACAACGCCAGTGGCTGCAACGTCAGTAGGAAGGCATGGCCGAGGCAGTCGAGGACGACGGGGAGGGAGAGGGTGAGGGAGAGAGACTATGTTTTACTTTGTAATATGTGCGGACTATGTTTAACTTTGTAATATGTGCGGACTATGTTTTACTTTGTAATATGTGCGGACTATGTTTAACTTTGTAATATGTGCGGACTATGTTTTACTTTGTAATATGTGCGGACTATGTTTAACTTTGTGCAGAAATGGCTCTGTATCCTTTGCTCAATCCTACGATTGATGTAAAACATCGGGCTAGACATATGGAGGCTGGCCATGAGCTCCCTGTGTTGGTCACTCGCACTCCAAAGTCTGACTGGATGATACACCCTGATTGGACTGATAGGTATGTGTCGTTCTTATTCCAGTAGTACTTGAAAATATGCACACACTAATTGAATTTTGCATTCTTATTTTGCAGGCTAGCTTGGGGAGGACTTTTACCTTTGGCACGTATGGTTGAGGCCACTAGAGAGGAGTGGGTTCACATCCCAGCATCTGAGGAGGGCACTGAGGACATCGATGAGTACAGAGAGAAGCACAGACGTTTCGGTTACGACAGGTCACTGCTCACATGCTTAGTGGACCGATGGAGGCCTGAGACTCACACGTTTCACTTTCCCTGGGGAGAGATGGCGCCTACTCTCCAGGATGTGTCCTACTTGTTGGGACTACCTTTGGCGGGCCAGGCCATAGGCCCGTTGGAGGTACCAGATAATCGGCGGGAGGACATGCAGGCACGTTTCGCAGGTCTTCGGCCAGCCGATGGGATGGTGAACTTACGGCCTGATCCACATGGACCTCGGTTTATATGGTTGAGCCAGTTTCAAGTAAATCAATAGTTTTATATTCTTATCTGTTTAGACATACATCTTCTCATTATTTAGCTTCCCATGTTCTTTGTTTCATGCAGATTGGCCTTCTAGGATATCCAGGCATAGACTTGTTGAGGCCACAGATTGATCGATGCCTAGAGGCATATATCTTGTGGCTGTTTGGCAAAGTGATGTTCACGGATAACCACGTCAACACTGTTGATGCCCGGTACATCAGTATTGCAAGAGAGATCGCGAACGCACGCTATGCTCGTGACATCATGCCGAGGAGTTTTGGTTCTGCCGTCTTAGCAGCTACATACAGAGGTATGTGCAAGGCTTGCTTACTACGCGCTCCAAAATCAGGATTGCTAGGATGCCCACTGTTGTTGCAATTATGGTCGTACGAGAGGTTCCCTATCGGACGACCTAACATCTATGTTGAGGATCCATATGATGTTAGACAGATGGATGCAAATCCCATCGACTTGCCTACTTTTGGTACCGTGTGGACACATAGAGCGGTATGTTTTTCATTATGACCGGTACTTTTTATTCTATGTTGACAAACCTATTGCTCACAACTATATTTTTAATCTGTAGAGAAATTATGCACATCATCAAGTGAGTCGTTGTTACCCGTCCTTCACGGCACAGTTTGATACTTTGCACGAGGATCAGGTCATTTGGCAGCCTTACACGGCGGAGGAGATGGCTCGCAGATACCCCTGCGGGATTTCTAACTTGTGCACCAGAGATCACATATATTGGATGACCAAGGTAAAGATTATTTTTGACATCTTCGTGGAGGAGATGTCCCAACAGAGGGTTATGAGACAGTTTGGTAGGCGCCAATTGGCTAACCCAGTTCGCCCGGATCGTCCCCTCGAGTCGCATGTCCACGAGTAAGTTCATTCCTAACTTATCTAACGCATGTGTCCATATTTCTTTGTTTGTTGATTGTCCAACACATATCTCAATCTTAGTTTAAGCCGCAAAGGAGGAGAAAAAGCTCTTAGTGCCTGGATGCGGACCCTTCGACCGTACGTTGACTCATGGCACGCGGCAGAGGCACAAGTCTGGGTTGAGAATGGCCCATTTCAGCCCCTGGATTTCGCCGCGTATCTCCAGATGTACAGAAGGTCGACTCGTCTATACTTGGTACCGACGGCAATTCCTGGCCAGATGCAGCCCCCTGGCACATCGGAGATGTACCCAATTGAGTCAATGGTGGGGATCAGACACCATGCTGTAAGTATCATGTCCCTCAATTGCGTGCACGTATCAAATCTTGAATACGTATATAACTTTGTGTTTATTCTTTTCAGGGTGAGTTGACTGAACAGGCTCAGGAGGATGTTGCTGCTTTTATTCACCGGGTTGAGACTGGGCCTCTTCTCCCCCAGGAGGAGCACGTCTCCTGGTTGAGGTGCCTTCAAGAGAGTCTACGAGGTATCAAGCAGGCTATTTCGTGTACGCGCTCGTCTGACGTTGTGCCTCGTCGAGCAGCACAACGCCCCCCGCGTCACTCATTGGACATTCACGATCCGCGGCCACATGTTTCGCCCCCTCGTCACTCTTTGCGCCGTCAGGATTCGCGCCCATAGGTATCGGCCCCTCAGCACTCTTCGCACCATCATGGTCTGCGACCACATGTTTCGCCTCAGATTCCTCCCAGGGCACCACCTCCTTTCCAGCCCGGAAGTTCATCATGGCAGCAGCAACAGGTGCCGCAACAGGAAGAGGATTGGCTTCATCAACAGCAGTGGCAGTCGCAACATATGTGGCAAGGTAATAATTCATCATTCTTGTTAGTAATTGATTATAAATATGCAACTCACTATGACGTCGTTCATACCACAGACACTACTGAGGGACAGTACATGGCTTCGCCTGGGGGACACACTGCCGCGTTTTCTGACCGCTCATTAGATGTCCATTCAGATGTCTTGGGAGACCAGCAAGCCTATCAGACTCCGCCACCACCTCTCACGCAGGAGACACAACCAGAGGTTGACGAGCCGTTGTACGGCCCAGGTTTACGTAACGTGCGTCCGAGGAACCCACTCACGCTTTCCGGTCCTCGGCCGTGGAGACAGCGTACGCGTCCTCATAGAGCCGAGTGATACTATTATCTATGCATGAGACATATTTCTATCTATGTTTGTTTCAGACTTTTATCTATGCATCAGACATATTTGTATGAGACACCCATGTTAGTTTCAGACTATTCTCATGTGTGAGGACTTATCTATGTATCAGACATCCTTCATGTATGTGTTACTATCTATGTATGAGTCATTATCTATGTAAGAGACTGATTTGTTTTCAAGACACTTGTCTACTTCATATTAGTAGTACGTCTTAATTAAACGGTACGACTCAACTAAACTGTACGAGATACATTTCCAAACAGACTACAACAGATAATTAAGATAGAAGTACATCTGAATTAAACAGTACGACTTAACTAAAAAAATACATCCCACAAACTACATGAAGTCATCGTCGTCATCCTCCGTTGATGCAGCATTCTTCCCCTTCAACGGTGCGGTAGTCTTGGACTTCAACGATGTGGGTCTCTTGGCCTTGGTGCTCGGCATGAAGTCATCGTCATCATCCTCCGTTCATGCAGCACTCTTGCCCTTCGACGGTGCGCTACTCTTGCACTTCGACGATGCATGTATCTTGGCCTTGGTGCTCGGCATGAAGAGGTCGTCTTCGTCCTCACTGTCTTCTGACCATAAATCTGAATTATTTACGGCAAGCCTGAGGTAAGATTCACCTTTATGCAGTTGCTTCTGCCATCTGCCATGCAACCGGAGAAGTTCTTTCCGTATCTCCTCAAATGTCCTGGGAGGCCACCCACTCCTAGCTAATGAGTGAGCCAACTCATTCATTATGGTGTCACTACTGATGAGTTCCTCCCATGGAACTACTCTATCGTCGATCTTGAAATTGGCGGCTAGACGGAGAAGACGATCGGACATACCAGAGTGAAAACTACGATCAAAAGGATAATGGGACATCTCCACGAAACTACACTTGCCTGCTCACCCACCTTACTGCGGAGGGGGTTATATAGGTTCAGAAGAGAAGATGGTGGGAAAGAATGGCGGGAGAGAAAGGCGGGAAAGATAATGGCGGGAGAGCAAGGCGGGAAAGAAAATGGCGGGAGAGAAAGGCGGGAAAGAAAATGGCGGGAGAGCAAGGCGAGAAAGAAAATGGCGGGAGAGCAAGGCGGGAAAGAAAATGGCGGGAGAGAATGGCGGGAAAGAAAATGGCGGGAGAGAATGGCGGGAAAGAAAATGGCGGTAAAGAAGGGCGGGAAAGAAAATGGCGGGATAGTAGGGTGGGAAAAGAAAATGACGATCACTGTGGCAGAGGGCTGAAAACAACAGCAAGCTCCTGATCACGCTCTTTGAAGGTTCCGAGCACCAAATTGTTTTCTTCAATAGACGATGCCCGAAGAAAATTACCGAAACCTTCCTTGTTGAACACCATTCTACCACCCAAGCCAATAAAGTAGGAACAAGGAATGCTCACAGATATATCATCATCTTCAGAATCCAAAGTAATTTCCAGAGTTAAAGAACCAGTCCTAGGAATTGACAAAAAATCCTTCAAACTCCTCACAACCATGGTCGGAATAACCTGACAAAAAATATCAAGTTATATGATGTTCAGCTAACAAATTTAAAACAGTATACTAGAGCAAAGAACAAATAAATAAACAGTAGCCAAAAACAAAGCTCACCATATGTTGACCATTAACATTCATGGAATCAATCCTATGAACAAAAGGAGTACACAATATGTAGTTGTCATCAAAGAGCTGTCGCGACATGACATACATTTGGTGATAATTCAGACTAAAGATACCACGACTATAAAAACAATTGTCAACAAGTTCCCTCTGAGTTTCACTCAGATCCTCGAGAGCTACAAAAAAATAATTTCACAAATTGAGCAGAACAGCAAAACGTATAAGCTGAAACAAAACTTTAAATCACTCAAAAAAAAACTTACCAACACAGGGTAAAGGGAACAACATAACACCATCCCGATGAAAATCAACACCAATCACAGTTCCATAGTGCTCAAGCCTAACAGTCATCATGTCACGATGACGAAGACCATAATCATTCACAAGTACCTCCCAGGAAGGACCATGGAATTTACTGCTCACCCGACCATGTGTAAACAGAACACCATATAAGTTACCCTCACTGTTGTGAAGAGCAAGATCAATATCCGTGTCACCCCTCCGAATAGCTAAAGCTCTGCACTCCTCAATGTACCGAGCAAGATGTGATCTAACACTGCACGGAACATACTACAAAAAGAATGGAAGCAAACATCATAATCATATAAACAAAGGCATTAGAATACATTCCAACCTAAACAACATCAACCATATGCCACAATCAGATAAACAAGATATAGAATCTTACAACATGCCTTGAACAGCGACGATCCAGCACCACAGTGAAGATAGACGCACAAGAATCAAAGGAAGAACAAGGGCCACCTGGAGCTCGGCAAAAGGGGCAAGCCATTACCTGCAAAGAAACGGTGACCAAAAAAAATCACTACACTTGCCTGCTCACCCACCTTGCTGCGGAGGGGTTTTATAGGGTCAGAAGAGAAGATGGCGGGAGAGAATGGCGGGAAAGAAGGGCGGGAACGAAACTGGCGGGAAAGAAGGGTGGGAAAGAAACTGGCGGGAAAGAAAATGCACTCTTCGGAGAAGGAAATACCAAAAAAATAGAGTTTTCGTTCTGCAGGAAAACGAAACTGGCTTCGGTACCGAATGCATGGATGATTCGGCTTCTGTTTGAACGAAACGGATGTTTCGTCCAACCGTAGAACGAAACATATGTTTCGTCCAACCGATGAACGACACGTCATGTTTCGGTCACTGGTTGACCGAAACGTGAGGTTTCGTCCAACCCTAGGACGACCGTGTGCTAGTTTTGCAATATCTGATTTTTGGATCTTATTTTCCGAATTTGTTCAAAAAAAAGTACTATTTCTGAAAAAAATCTCCCTAGGCCCATGCGGCCAAGGGCTGGTGGGGCAATCTCTAGAGGGGCCGCACCACTTGCCTTGGGGGCCAAGGCGCCCCCCTTGACCGCCGGCCCCATCTAGGCCGCCGCCCCTAGGGATGGGAACCCTAGGGCGCCGGCCCCCTCCTCCTCTCCCCCTATATATATGTGAGGGGAGGGAGGGCTGCACACACCTAAGCCACGGCGCAGCCTCTCCCTCCCTCATAGATTGCTTCTTCTCTAGTTAGATTCGGTTTTGCTTAGCGAAGCTCTGCCAGATCAGCTCCACCACCACCGCTGCCACGCCGTCGTGCTGCCGGAGAACCCATCTACCTCTCCGCCCTCGCTTGCTGGAGAACTCATCATCGAGTTGTACGTGTGCTGAACGCGGAGGTGCCGTCCGTTCGGCACTAGATCGTGATTGGATCGTGGGACGGCTTGCGATTTGGATCGCGAAGACGTTCGACTACATCAACCGAGTTTCTTAACGCTTCCCGTTAGCGATCTACAAGGGTAATCGGATCCGAACTCTCCTCTCGTAGATGCTCATCTCCTAGATTGATCTTGGTGAAGCGTAGGAAATTTTTTGTTTCCCATGCAACGCTCCCCAACAGTGGTATCATGAGCTAGGTCTATGCGTAGATGACATCATGAGTAGAACACAAAGGAGTTTGTGTGCGTTGGTATTCAGATTGCTTCCCTCCTTAGTATTTTCTTGATTAAGTAGTATTGTGGGATGAAGCGGCTCGGACCAACCTTACTCGTCCACGTACGAGAGACCGGTTCCATCGACTGACATGTAACTTTGTTGCATAAGATGGCTAGCGGGTGTCTGTCTCTCCCACCTTAGTTGAATCAGATTTGACAAAGGCGGTCCTTGTAGAAGGTGAAATAGCAACTTGTATATCACCGTTGTGGTTTTGCGTAGGTAAGAATCGTTCTTGCTAGATACCCATAGCAGCCACGTAAAACATGCAACAACAAATTAGAGAACGTCTAACTTGTTTTTGCAGGGTATGTTGTGATATGATATGGCCAGAAACATGATGTGATATATGTGATGTATGAGACGATCATGTTTAGTAATAGTTTATATCGACTTGCATGTCGATGAGTACGGCAACCGGCAGGAGCCATAGGGTTGTCTTTAATTAATTTGTGTCATTTGCTTTACTTTATCGCTATGAGTTAGCAATAGTTGTAGAAGCAATAGTTGGCGCGACAACCTCATGGCGACACGTTGATGGAGATCAAGATGATGGAGATCATGGTGTCATGCCGGTGACGATGGAGATCATGCCGGTGCTTTAGAGATGGAGATCAAAAGCACAAGTTCATGGTCATATCATGTCACTTATGATTTGCATGTGATGTTAATCCTTTTATGCATCTTATTTTTCTTAGGGCGATGGTAGCATTATAAGGTGATCCCTCACTAAAATTTTAAGATAAAATTGTGTTCTCCCCAAGTGTGCACCATTGCAAAAGTTCATCGTTTCGAGACACCAGGTGATGATCGGGTGTGATAGACTCTACGTTCACATACAACGGGTGCAAGCCAGTGTTGCACATGCGGAACACTCGGGTTAAACTTGACGAGCCTAGCATGTATAGACATGGCCTCGGAACACAAGAGACCGAAAGGTCGAACATGAGTCATATAGTAGATATGATCAACATGGAGATGTTCACCATTGAAACCACCACATCTCACGTGATGATCGGACTTGGGTTGGTGAATTTGGATCATGTAACACTCAGATGACTGGAGGGATGTCAATTTGAGTGGGAGTTTTTAAGTAATATGATTAACTAAACTCATTATCTTGAACCATTGTCTAAGTAATCTTTGCAAAATTTATGTTGTAGATCAATGGCTCGCACAGTAGCTCCCCTGAATTTCAATGCGTTCCTAGAGAAAGCTAAGCTGAAAGATGATGGAAGTAACTTTGTAGACTGGGCCCGTAATCTGAGGATTATCCTCATGGCTTCCCAAAAGGCTTATGTCCTTGATGCACCGCTCGGTGCGCCACCCGCTCTAGTATCGTTTGTAGACGTTGCGAACGCCTGGCAGGCGCGTTCTGATGACTACTCAATAGTTCAGTGTGCAATGTTGTATGGCTTAGAACCGGGACTTGAAAGACATTTTGAACGTCATGGACCATATGAGATGTTCCAGGAGTTGAAGTTTATTTTTGAGAAGAATGTCCGGATCGAGAGGTATGAGGCCTCCGATAAGTTCTATGCTTGCAAGATGGAGGAGAACGGGTCTGTCAGTGAACACATACTCAGAATGTCTGGGTATTCCAACCGTCTGGCTGAGTTGGGAATTACTCTCCCGCCACAGGCGATCACTGACAGAGTTCTTCAATCACTGCCACCTAGCTACAAAAGCTTTGTGTTGAACTATAACATGCAAGGGATGAACAAATCAGTCGCCGAGCTGTTTGCGATGTTGAAAGTCGCTGAGTCAGAAATCCAGAAGGAGCATCAAGTGTTGATGGTCAATAAAACCACTAGTTTCAAGAAGAATGGCAAGGGCAAGAAGGGTAACTCCAAGAAGAGTGGCAAAGCAGTTGCCCCTCCCGTGAAGAAACCCAAGGCTGGACCCAAGCCAGAAACTGAGTGCTTTCATTGCAAGGGAACTGGCCACTGGAAGCGGAATTGCCCCAAGTATCTGGCCAACACGAAGGCGACCAACACCAAACAAGGTATATATGATATACATGTTATTGATGTGTACCTTACCAACTCTCGTTGTAGTGCCTGGGTATTTGATACCGGTTCGGTTGCTCACATTTGCAACTCAAAACATGAACTGCAGAATAGACGGAGGCTAGCAAAGGACGAAGTGACGATGCGCGTGGGAAATGGTTCCAAGGTTGATGTGATCGCCGTCGGCACGCTCGCTCTTCGATTACCGTCGGGATTAGTGATGAACCTGAATAATTGTTATTTAGTGCCTGCGTTGAGCATGAACATTATATCTGGATCTTGTTTAATGCTAGACGGTTACTCATTTATATCAGAGAATAATGGTTGTTCTATTTATATGAGTAATATCTTTTATCGTCATGCACCTATTGTGAAGGGTTTATTCTTATTGAATCTCGATAGTGATGATACACATGTTCATAACATTGATGCCAAAAGATGTAGAGTTGATAATGATAGTACCACTTTCTTGTGGCACTGCCGCTTAGGTCATATTGGTGTAAAACGCATGAAGAAACTCCATGCTGATGGACTTTTGGAGTCACTTGATTTTGAATCACTTGACACATGTGAACCATGCCTCATGGGCAAGATGACTAAAACCCCGTTCTGGAACAATGGAATGGGCATTGACTCACTTGACACATGTGAGTTGTTGGAAATCATACATACTGATGTGTGCGGTCCGATGAGCACTGAGGCATGCGGTGGATATCGTTATTTTCTCACCTTCACTGATGACTTAAGTAGATATGGGTATATTTACTTGATGAAACACAAGTCTGAAACGTTTGAAAAGTTCAAGCAATTTCAGAGTGAAGTTGAGAATCCTCGTAACAAGAAGATTAAATTCCTACGATCTGATCGAGGAGGAGAATATCTGAGTTATGAGTTTTGCAATAAGTTAAGACAATGTGGAATTGTTTCGCAGTTGACGCCACCTGGAACACCACAGTGTAATGGTGTGTCCGAACATCGTAATCGAACCTTATTAGATATGGTGCGTTCTATGATGTCTCTTGCCGATTTGCCACTATCATTTTCGGGTTATGCGTTAGAGACAGCTGCATTCACTTTAAATAGGGCACCATCTAAGTCCGTTGAGACGACGCCTTATGAACTGTGGTTTGGCAAGAAACCAAAGTTGTCATTTCTTAAAGCTTGGGGATGCGATGCTTATGTCAAAAGGCTTTAGCCAGAAAAGCTCGAACCGAAAGCAGACAAATGAGTCTTCATAGGATACCCAAAAGAGACGGTTGGGTACACCTTCTATCTCAGATCCAAAGGCAAAGTGTTTGTCGCTAAGAACGGATCATTTCTTGAGAAAGAGTTTCTCTCGAAAGAATTGAGTGGGAGGAAGATAGAACTTGATGAGGTTGTTGAACCTTCACTTCAACCAGAGTAGCGCAGCACAGAAAGATGTTTTTGTGGAGCCTACATCAGTTGAAGAGGAAGCTGATGATGGTGATCATGAAACTTCGGATCAAGTTACTATCGAACCTCGTAGGTCGACAAGGACACGTACTGCTCCTGAGTGGTACGGTAACCTTGTCTTGGAGGTCATGTTGTTGGACAACGATGAACGTACGAGCTATGGAGAAGCGATGGTGGGCCCGGATTGCAACAAATGGTTAGAGGCCATGAAATTCAAGATAGGATCCATGTATGAAAACAAAGTGTGGACTTCGGAAGTATTACCTGAAGGGCGAAAGGCCATTCAGAATAAATGGATCTTTAAGAAGAAGACGGACGCGGACGGTAATGTCACCATCTATAAAGCTCGACTTGTGGCAAAGGGTTTTGTCACAAGTTCAAGGAGTTGACTACGATGAGACTTTCTCACCCGTAGCGATGCTTAAGTCCGTCAGGATCATGTTAGCAATAGCTGCATTTTTTGATTATGAAATTTGGCAGATGGATGTCAAAACAACGTTCCTTAACGGTTTCCTTAAGGAAGAGTTGTATAGGATACAACCAGAAGGTTTTGTCAATCCAGAGAATGCTGACAAAGTTTGCAAGCTCCAACGATCCATATATGGGCTGGTGCAACCATCTCAGAGTTGGAATCTTCGCTTTGATGAGGTGATCAAAGCGTTCGGGTTTATACAAGTTTACGGAGAAGCTTGTATTTACAAGAAAGTGAGTGGGAGCTCTATAGCGTTTCTAATATTATATGTGGATGACATATTGCTGATTGGAAACAATGTAGAATTTTTGGGAAGTGTGAAGGAATATTTGAACAAGAGTTTTTCAATGAAGGACCTAGGAGAAGTTGCTTTCATATTAGGCATCAAGATCTATAGAGATAGATCAAGACGCTTAATAGGACTTTCACAGAGCACATATCTTGATAATTTTTTGAAGAAGTTCAAAATGGATCAGTCCAAGAAGGGGTTCTTGCCTGTATTGCAAGGTGTGAAGTTGAGTAAGACTCAATGCCCAGTGACTGCAGAGGATAGAGAAAAGATGAGTGTCATCCCCTATGCTTATGCCATAGGCTCTATCATGTATGCAATGATGTGCACAAGACCAGATGTCAGCCTTGCCATAAGTATGGTCGGAAGGTTTCAAAGTGATCTAGGAGTGGAACACTAGACGGCGGTCAAGAATATCCTTAAGTACCTGAAAAGGACTAAGGAAATGTTTCTCGTTTATGGAGGTGATCAAGAGCTCGTCGTAAAGGGTTACGTCGATGCAAGCTTTGACACTGATCTGGATGACTCTAAATCCCAAACCGGATACGTATTTATTCTTAATGGAGGAGCGGTAAGCTGTTGCAGTTCCAAGCAGAGCGTGGTAGCTCATTCTACATGCGAAGCAGAGTACATAGCTGCCTCGGATGCAGCAAAGGAAGGTGTCTGGATGAAGCAGTTCATGATAGATCTTGGAGTTGTGCCTAGTGCACTGGACCCAATGACTCTGTTCTGTGACAACACTGGTGCCATTGCTCTAGCCAAGGAACCAAGGTTTCACAAGAGGACCACACACATAAAGCGACGCTTCAATTCCATCCGCGATTACATCAAGGAGGAGGACATAAATATTTGCAAGGTGCACACGGATCTGAATGTCGCAGACCTGTTCACTAAGCCTCTTCCACGAGCAAAACATGATAAACACCAGAACTGTATGGATCTTAGATTCATTACAATGTAAATCACATGGTGATGTGAGCTAGATTATTGACTCTAGTGCAAGTGGGAGACTGTTGGAAATATGCCCTAGAGACAATAATAAAGTTGTTATTATCATATTTCCTTGTTCATGATAAATGTTTATTATCCATGCTAGAATTGTATTGATTGGAAACTCAAATACATGTGTGGGTATATAGACAACACCGTGTCCCTAGTGAGCCTCTATAGGACTAGCTCGTTGATCAAAGATAGTCAAGGTTTCCTTTGATGAATCTAGGGTAGGGGGTCCCGAACTGTGAATCTTGGAACGATGGTAACAAGGGACAAAGGGGACAATGTTTACCCAGGTCCGGGCCCTCGTGAGGAGGTAAAACCCTACGTCCTTCTTGATTATATTGATGAATGAGATGGTTACAGAGTTGATCTACCTCAAGATCAAAGGAGCTAAACCCTAATCAACTAAGTTGTTCCTTCTACGAACTAAGACCCCGGGTTTATATAGACACCAGGGGTCCCTAGGGTAACAAATGGTCGGTTTCCATCCGGGCATAGATACGTCCATCCTTTATTGGAGGACACACCAAATCTCTGGAACATTCCCCATAAGCCTAGGGTCATTTCGCAGCCCGTCCTTCCCGGAGATGCCATAAGGCGGCCCATCGGGCCGAACTGCTGGGGAACGTTGCATGGGAAACAAAAATTTATTACGCACACGCAAGATCTATCCATGGTGATGAGCATCTACGAGAGGGAGAGTGGATCTACATACCCTTGTAGATCGCTAAGCGGGAAGCGTTAAGAAACGCGGTTGATATAGTCGAACGTCTTCGCGATCCAAATCGCTAGCCGTCCCGCGATCCAATCACGATCTAGCGCCAAACGGACGGCACCTCCGCGTTCAGCACACGTACAGCTCGATGACGATCTCTGCCTTCTTGATCCAACAAGAGGGAGCGGAGAGGTAGATGAGTTCTCCGGCAGCGCGACGGCGCAGCGGCGGTGGTGGTGGAACTATTCCGGCAGGGCTTCGCCTAAGCACCGTCGGAATCTATTTGGTGGAGGAACTAGGGAATAGAGAACTAGCACGTGGACTTGTCAGGTGAGGGCTGCCCTCAAATCCTCTAGTATATATAGGAGGAAGGGAGGGGAGGAGGCAGCCCAAAACCCTCCACCAAGGAGGGTTCGGCCGAACCATAGAGGAGGAGTCCTCCCCCAACTAGGACTCCTCCTCCCACTAGGGAGGTGGAGTCTTGGGAGGACTCCTTCCCACTTGGCCTCCTCCTTTCCTATTTCGCACAGGCCCCTTAGGGGCTGGCCGGCCAGCCCACCAGGGGCTAGTGCACCACCCCCTAGGCCCATGTGGCCCTTGGGGTGAGTGGGCCCCTCCCGATGGACCCCCGGAACCCTCCCGACACTCCCGGTACACTACCGGTGACGCCCGAACTTTTTCCGGTGACCAAAACGGGACTTCCTATATATCAATCTTTACCTCCGGACCATTACGGAGCTCCTCGTGATGTCCGGGATCTCATCCGGGACTTCGAATAACCTTCGGTCACAACCATACATAACTCAATACTATCGAAACGTCACCGAACGTTAAGTGTGCAGACCCTGCGGGTTCGAGAACTATGTAGACATGACCGAGACACCTCTATGGTCAATAACCAATAGCGGGACCTGGATGCCCATATTGGTTCCTACATATTCTACGAAGATCTTTATCGGTTGAACCTCTATGTCAAGGATTCATTTAACCCCGTATGCTGTTCCCTTTGTTCTTCGGTATGTTACTTGCCCGAGATTCGATCGTCGGTATCTCTATACCTAGTTCAATCTCGTTACAGGCAAGTCTCTTTACTCGTTCCGTAATACAAGATCCCGTGGCTAACACTTTAGTCACATTGCTTGCAAGGCTTATTGTGATGTTGTATTACCGAGTGGGCCCTGAGATACCTCTCCGTCATACGGAGTAACAAATCCCAGTCTCGATCCATGCCAACTCAATAGACACCTTCGGAGATACCTGTAGAGCATCTTTATAGTCACCCAGTTACGTTGTGACGTTTGATACACACAAGGTATTCCTCCGGTGTCAGTGAGTTACATGATCTCATGGTCATAGGAACAGATACTTGACATGCAGAAAACTATAGCAATAAACTGACACGATCATATGCTACGTTTATAGTTTGGGTCTTGTCCATCTCATCATTCTCCTAATGATGTGATCCCATTATCAAATGACATCTCATGTCTATGGCCAGGAAACCTTGACCATCTTTGATCAACAAGCTAGTCTACTAGAGGCATACTAGGGACACAGTGTTGTCTATGTATCCACACATGCATTTGAATTTCCAATCAATACAATTATAGCATGGATAATAAACGATTATCATGAACAAGGAAATATAATAATAACCATTTTATTATTGCCTCTAGGGCATATTTCCAATAGTCTCCCACTTGCACTCGAGTCAATAATCTAGCTCACATCACCATGTGATTAACATTGTAATGAATCTAACACCCAATGAGTTCTGGGGTTCGATCATGTTTTGCATGTGAGAGAGGTTCTAGTCAAACGGTCTGCAACATTCAGATCCGTGTATTCTTTGCAAATCTATATGTCATACTGCAGATGCTACCACGCTCCACTTGGAGCTATTCCAAATGACTGCTCCACTATACGTATCCGGACTGCTACTCAGAGTCGTCCGGATAGGTGTCAAAGCTTGCTTCGACGTAACCCTTTACGACGAACTCTTTATCGCCTTCATAATCGAGAAACATTTCCGGATAATCTTGACCGCTGTCCAGTGATCCACTCCTGGACCACTCTTGTACCCCTTGATAGACTCATGGCAAGGCACACACCAGGTGCGGTACACAGCATGGCATACTATATAGAGCCTATCGATAAGGCATAGGGGACGACCTTCATCCTCTCTCTTTCTTCTGCCATGGTCAAGCTTTGAGTCTCACTCAACGTCACACCTTACAAATCAGGCAAGAACTCTTTCTTTGACTGGTCCATTTTGAACTCTTTCAAAATCTTGTCAAGGTATGTACTCATTGAAAGTCTTATCAGATGTCTTGATCTATCTCTATAGATCCTGATGCCCAATATTTAAGTAGCTTCATTCAGGTCTTCCTTTGAAAAACTCCTTTCAAACAACCCTTTATGCTTTCCAAAAATTCTACATCATTTCCGATCAACAATATGTCATCCACATGTACTTATCAGAAATTCTATAGGGCTCCCACTCACTTTATTGTAAATGCAAGTTTCTCATAAACTTTGTATAGACCCAAAAACTTTGATCATCTCATCAAAGTGTATATTCCAACTCCGAGATGCTTGCTCCTGTCCATACAAGGATCGCTGGAGCTTGCATACATTTTAGCAACCTTAGGACTGACAAAACCTTCCGGTTGTATCACATACAACCTTTCCTCACGGATACCGTTAAGGAAACGATGTTTTGACATCCATCTGCCAGATTTCATAATCGAAAAATGCAGCAAGTGCTAACATAATTCCAACAGACTTTAGCATCGCTACGGGTGAGAAAGTCTCATCGTAGTCAACTCCTTGAACTTGTCGGAAACTTCTTTGCGACAAGTCGATTACCATCAGCGTATGTCTTCTATTTAAAGGTCCATTTGTACTCAACGGCCTGCCGTTTAACGGGCAAGTCTACCAAAGTCCATACTTGGTTTTCATACATGGATCCTTTCTCGGATTTCATGGCTCCTAGCCATTTGTTGGAATCCGGGCCCACCATCGCTTCTTAATAGCTCGTAGGTTCACTGTTGTCTAACAACATGACCTCCAAGACAGGATTGACGTACCACTCAGAGGCGGTATGATTTCTTGTCGGCCTACGAGGTTCGGTAGTAACTTGATCCGAAGCTTCATGATCATCATCATTTGCTTCCCCTTCACTTGATGTAGGCGTCGCAGAAACATCTTTCTGCGTCGTGCTACTATCCAACTGAAGTGACGGTTCAATAACCTCATCAAGTTCTTCCTTCCTCCCACTCAATTCTTTCGAGAGAAACTCTTTCTCGAGAAAGGACCCGTTTTAGCAACAAACACTTTGCGCTTGGATCTGAGATAGAAGGTATACCCAACTGTTACCTTAGGGTATTCTATGAAGATGCATTTGTCCGCTTTGGGTTCGAGCTCATCAGGTTGAAACCTTTTTCACATAAGAGTCGCAGCCCCAAACATTAAGAAATGACAGCTTAGGTTTCTGCCAAACCATAATTCATACGGTGTCATCTCAACGGATTTAGATGGTGCCCTATTAAAGTGAATGTAGTTGTCTCTAATGCATAACCCCAAAACGATAATGGCAAATCGATAAGAGACATCATAGTACACACCATATCCAATAGAGCACGACTACGACGTTCGGACACACCATCACACTATGGTGTTCCAGGTGGCGTGAGTTGTGAAACAACTTCCACATTGTCTTGAGTTGTATACCAAACTCGTAACTCAGATATTTACCTCCACGATCATATCGTAGACATTTTATCTTCTTGTCACGATGATCTCAAACTTTACTCTGATTTTGTTTGAACTTTTCAAACGTTTCAGACTTGTGTTTCATTAAGTAAATATCCCCATACCCACTCAAATCATCAGCGAAGGTAAGAAAATAGCGATATCCACCGCACGCTTCAACACTCATTGGACCGCATACATCAACATGTATCATTTCCAATAAGTCACTTGCCCGCTCCATCATACCGGAAAACGGGGGCTTAGTCATCTTGCCCATGAGGCATGGTCCGCATGTCTCAACCGATTCGAAATCGAGTGAGTCAAAAGATCCATCAGCATGGAGTTTCTTCATGCGCTTTACACCAATATGACCTTGGCGGCAGTGCCACAAGTATGTGGTACTATCATTATTAACTTTTTATCTTTTGGCAGCAATATTATGAACATGTGTATCACTATGATCAAGATTCAATAAACCATTCTCATTGGGCGCATGACCATTGAAGGTATTATTCATGTAAACAGAATAACCATTATTCTCTAACTTAAATGAATAACCGTATTGCAATAAACATGATCTAATCACGTTCATGCTCGACGCAAACACCAAATAACATTTATTTAGGTTCATCACTAATCCCGAAGGTAGAGAGAGCGTGCGATGGTGATCACATCAACCTTGGAAACACTTCCAACACTCATCGTCACCTCACCCTTAGCTAGCCTCCGTTTCTTCCGTAGCTTTTATTTCGAGTTACTAACATTTAGCAACCGAACCGGTATCCAATACCCAGATGCTACTAGGAGTACTAGTAAGGTACACATCAATAACACGTATATCAAATATACTTCTGTTGACGTTGCCAGCATTCTTATCTACCAAGTATCTAGGGTTGTTCCGCTTCAGCGACCGTTCTCCTCATAATAGAAGCACTTAGTCTCGGGTTTTGGGTTCAACCTTGGGTTTCTTCACTAGAGCGGCAACTGGCTTGCCATTCTTGAAGTTTTTCCCTTCTGCCCTTGCCCTTCTTGAAACTAGTGGTTTTACTAACCATCAACACTTGATGCTCCTTCTTGATTTCTACCTTCGCGGTGTCAAACATCGCGAATAGCTCAGGGATCATCTTCTCCATCCCTGGCATGTTATAGTTCATCACGAAGCTCTAGCAGCTTGGTGGCAGCGACTTGGAGAACTATATCAATCACTATCTTATCTGGAAGATCAAGTCCCACTCGATTCAAGCGATTGTAGCACCCAGACAATCTGAGTACATGCTCACCAATTGAGCTATTCTCCTTCATCTTGCTGGCAAAGAATCTTGTTGGAGATCTCATACCTCTCAACACGGGCACGAGCCTGAAATCTCAATTCCAGCTCTTGGAACATCTCATATGCTCCGTGGCATTCAAAACATCTTTGGAGCCTCAATTCTAAGCCGTAATGCATGATGCACTGAACTATCAAGTAGTCATCACAACGTGCCTGTCAGATGTTCACAACATCCACAGACGACGCTTAGAGGGGGTGGTGCACCGAGCGGTGCATCAAGGACACAAGCCTTCTGTGCAGCAATGAGGACAATCCTCAGTTCACGGACTCAGTCCGCATTATTGCTACCATCATGTTTCAATTCTATTATCTCTAGGAACGTATAAAAACAGGGGAGCTACAGCGCGAGCTATTGATCTACATAATTTGCAAAGTCACTTTGACTATGTTCATGATAATGAGCTCAATTAATCATATTAGTTAAGAACTCCCACTCAAATTGACATCCCTCTGGTCATTCGAGTGTCACATGATCCAAATTCACCAACCCAAGTCCGATCATCACGTGAGATGAAGTGGTTTCAATGGTGAACATCTCCATGTTGATCATATCTACTATATGACTCATGTTTGACCTTTCGGTCTCTTGTGTTCCGAGGCCATGTCTGTACATGCTAGGCTGATCAAGTTTAACCCGAGTGTTCCGCATGTGCAACACTGGCTTGCACCCGTTGTATGCGAACGTAGAGTCTATCACACCCGATCATCACGTGGTGTCTCGAAACGACGAACTTTCGCAACGGTGCACACTCGGGGAGAACACAATTTTATCTTGAAATTTTAGTGAGGTATCACCTTATAATGCTACTGTCGTCCTAAGCAAAATAAGATGCATAAAAGGATTAACATCACATGCAAATCATAAGTGACATGATATGGCCATGAACAAGTGCTTTTGATCTCCATCTCCAAAGCACCGGCATGATCTCCATCGTCACCGACATGACACCATGATCTCCATCAACGTGTCGCCATGAGGTTGTCGCGCCAACTGTTGCTTCTATGACTATTGCTAACTCATAGCGACAAAGTAAAGCAAAACGGTGAAAATAAATTAAAGACAACCCTATGGCTCCTGCCGGTTGCCGTACTCATCGACATGCAAGTCGTGATATTCTATACAAAACATGATCATCTCATACATCACATATATCACATCACAACATACCCTGCAAAAACAAGTTAGACGTCCTCTAATTGTTGTTGCATGTTTTACGTGGCTGCTACGGGTATCTAGCAAGAACGATTCTTACCTACGCAAAACCACAACGGTGATACACAAATTGCTATTCAACCTTCCCAAGGACCGCCTTTGTCGAATCTGATCCAACTAAAGTGGGAGAGACAGACACCCGCCAGCCATCTTTAGGCAACAAAGTTACATGTCAGTTGATGGAACCGGTCTCTCGTAAGCGTACGAGTAAGGTTGGTCCGGGCTGCTTCATCCCACAATACCGCTGAATCAAGAAAAGACCAAGGGAGGAAGCAATCTGAGCATCAACGCCCACAAACTCCTTTGTGTTCTACTCGAGATCTCATCTACGCATAGACCTGGCTCATGATGCCACTGTTGGGGAACGTTGCATGGGAAACAAAAAATTTCCTACGCACACGCAAGATCTATCCATGGTGATGAGCATCTACGAGAGGGAGAGTGGATCTACATACCCTTGTAGATCGCTAAGCGGGAAGCGTTAAGAAACGCGGTTGATGTAGTCGAACGTCTTCGCGATCCAAATCGCTAGCCGTCCCGCGATCCAATCACGATCTAGCGCCGAACAGACGGCACCTCCGCGTTCAGCACACGTACAGCTCGATGACGATCTCCACCTTCTTGATCCAGCAAGAGGGAGCGGAGAGGTAGATGAGTTCTCCGGCAGCACGACGGCGCGACGGCGGTGGTGGTGGAACTATTCCGGCAGGGCTTCGCCTAAGCACCGTCGGAATCTATTTGGTGGAGGAACTAGGGAATAGAGAACTAGCACGTGGACTTGTCAGGTGAGGGCTGCCCTCAAATCCTCTAGTATATATAGGAGGAAGGGAGGGGAGGAGGCAGCCCAAAACCCTCCACCAAGGAGGGTTCGGCCGAACCATAGAGGAGGAGTCCTCCCCCAACTAGGACTCCTCCTCCCACAAGGGAGGTGGAGTCTTGGGAGGACTCCTTCCCACTTGGCCTCCTCCTTTCCTATTTCGCATGGGCCCCTTAGGGGCTGGTCGGCCAGCCCACCAGGGGCTGGTGCGCCACCCCCTAGGCCCATGTGGCCCTTGGGGTGAGTGGGCCCCTCCCGATGGACCCCCGGAACCCTCCTGGCACTCCCGGTACACTACCAGTGACGCCCGAACTTTTTTCGGTGACCAAAACGGGACTTCCTATATATCAATCTTTACCTCCGGACCATTCCGGAGCTCCTCGTGATGTCCGGGATCTCATCCGGGACTCCGAACAACCTTCGGTCACCACCATACATAACTCAATACTACCGAAACGTCACCGAACGTTAAGTGTGCATACCCTGTGGGTTCGAGAACTATGTAGACATGACCGAGACACCTCTACGGTCAATAACCAATAGCGGGACCTGGATGCCCATATTGGTTCCTACATATTCTACAAAGATCTTTATCGGTTGAACCTCTATGTCAAGGATTCAGTTAACCCCGTATGTTGTTCCCTTTGTTCTTCGGTATGTTACTTGCCCGAGATTCGATCGTCGGTATCTCTATACCTAGTTCAATCTCATTACGGGCAAGTCTCTTTACTCGTTCCGTAATACAAGATCACATGGCTAACACTTTAGTCACATTGCTTGCAAGGCTTATTGTGATGTTGTATTACCGAGTGGGCCCTGAGATACCTCTTCGTCATACGGAGTAACAAATCCTAGTCTCGATCCATGCCAACTCAACAGACACCTTCGGAGATACCTGTAGAGTATCTTTATAGTCACCCAGTTACGTTGTGACGTTTGATACACACAAGGTATTCCTCCGGTGTCAGTGAGTTGCATGATCTCATGGTCATAGGAACAGATACTTGACATGCAGAAAACTATAGCAATAAACTGACACGATCATATGCTACGTTTATAGTTTGGGTCTTGTCCATCACATTATTCTCCTAATGATGTGATCCCGTTATCAAATGACATCTCATGTCTATGGCCAGGAAACCTTGACCATCTTTGATCAAGAAGCTAGTCTACTAGAGGCATACTAGGGACACAGTGTTGTCTATGTACGCACACATGCATTTGAGTTTCCAATCAATACAATTATAGCATGGATAATAAATGATTATCGTGAACAAGGAAATATAATAATAACCATTTTATTATTGCCTCTAGGGCATATTTCCAACACGAACTATATGAGATAAGTCAGCGGCCCGAGGACCCCTGAATCCCGGACTCCCTCAGTAGCCCCCGAACTAGCCTCCAACGCCGGTCTTTAGGACATCAGTTGTCCCGCACGTCCATAGTATTCGGCTTGCGAGGCGAGTTCAATTCTTCCTTTCATGCTTCGGCAATCCTTAGCTCAGCCGCCGATGACACCCCTCAGTTCGAACATATCCTGCTTAGCCTTGAAGGCCAAACGCCCGAGCGTGAACAATACCCTTCTTGACAACTTTTTCTGCCAAAAGGATCAGACGGGTCGTGGCCATTCCACCAGTTACGAAAACTCGATTCGCGGTTCGAGGCCGCCTTTTTATTGGCACGTTCAATCGACGTGAAGACCGTGCTCCATTTTTTATGGGATATGATCAATGAGTTGGGCTATCCCACGCGCGCATAACGGGGCGGTTGCTTTTGGAACTGGCGCAGCTCATGGCGTAGTAAGGGGACGCTTGGTGTTATGGCCTTCCGTAAAAGGGGAAAAACTCCTTCACAGTCCTCCCACGCTCCCTAGACTCGCTTTCTCCAACCTTCCTTGCTCCGAGCGTGCAGATCTAATCTTTCTACAACCCTTCCTCCCACACCCTTTCTTCTCCGAGCACGGCCATGGCGGGTTTCGGCTCCCAAGGCAAGTGGGAGGCGTCGTGCGTCACCGAGGACGATATCCAAGAGCTGAAGCGCACCGGCTACCTTTCGGCCGATGTCGTCCACCGCGCCCCTGAAGAGGGCCAAGTGGTCCCCACTCCATGGCCCAGGGAGCGGGTAGTGTTCATCCCCCATTTCATCCAGGGACTGGGCTTCCCGCTGCACCCCTTCGTAAGGGGCCTGGTGTTCTTCTACGGGCTGGACTTCCACGACCTTCCCCCGAACTCCATCATGCACACATCGGCCTTCATCATCGTCTGCGAGGCCTTCCTGCGGGTCCAACCGCACTTCGACTTGTGGCTGAAGGTCTTCAACGTCAAGCCGAAGACCGTGAGCAGCCAACACGCGGACTGCGGGGGAGCGGTGATCAGCAAGCTCCCGCGGGTGCAGTGGCCGGATGGCACCTTCATCGACACCATCAAAACCTGGCAGAAGGAGTGGTTCTACATTACCGAACCATGCGCCGCAGGTTGGGCGGCCCCTCCCGAATTCAGATCTGGTCCTCCCGCAAGGCTGACTTCGTGGATCAAGAAAGGACTGGATTGGGGGTCGGCCACTGAGGTGAAGGCACTGTAGGAACGCATTGGGAAGATGCTGGAAGCAAACATCGGCCTGACCAATGTGGTCCAGGTCATGCTCCGCCGTCGCCTCCTCCCCTGCCAACTCCGGGCCATGCCGATGTGGGCCCATAAGTCCGATGACTCCCCCACCGTGCGCAAGCTTTATCGCACTACTCGGGAGAAGTTATGGAAGGCACTGTTCAAGCCCCGGGAGGAGTGGCCGGCCGAAGAGAAGGATACCGTCCTGGATGCCGAACATCCTCCGCTTAAGGTAAATCTTCAATATTTTATCCCCAGGTTCGATCTTTCTTAGCAAGGATTCTAAATTCTCCTTTCCTGGTATCTTTAGGGCTGACTGGCTAAGGCCATGCGGATCAACGGCCCCGCCCCACTGCCCGAAGCCCCCAGATCGACCCTCTTAACGGCGATGCTGGTCGAGGCGCTGTATTCGGCGCCAGAGAACAAGGATAAGCCGAAAAAAGGCGAGAAGAAGGAGACCCGAACTGGTCTCCATTCAAGAGGCCCTCCGGACGCTAAGTCCAGGGAGACCCAAGCCTCCTTCGCTCACGAGGAGGAGAAGACGGAGGAAGGGGGGACGTCGATTCCCCGCAGCCAAGGAAAAGGGCGGCATCCGTGGATGCCGAGGAGGACTCAGCTCCCCCTTCTCCGAAGAGGCCCTGTAGGGTCAAGGTGACCCTTCCTGACATCAGCCCGGATTCCGATGAGGAATCCGAGGCGTTCGAGAGAGTCCCACGGAGGGTCCCTAAGACTAAACCCGCGGCCCAGAGGTAACGATTCCGAACACCTTGCATGTTCAAGATTTCTATGATTAACCAGACTAATGCCTCTCATGTTGCAGCCTAGCCCGCGACCTCCTGACCGAGCAGGTTTCAGAGGGAGATCCCCCACCAGCCGAGCTGGCAAAAAGCGGGACTGCATCCCGCACATCCCCTCCACAGGCCGTCGACGAGGCCATGGAGGTGGTATCCCGACGGTCCCCCCCCCCCCCCGACCGAATACCGAGGGCGAGGTGGTCATGGCCGAGGCTCGGACCTCGGTAGCCGAAGACCAGGAGATCAGCCCCCTCCTGGTAAATAAGGGGGGAGGCTGTGAGTCATCAGAGATTCTGCCAAAGATGACTCCGAAGACTGACGTGACTCTGGAGACTGACGCGACTCCGATATCAACCACTCTCCCTTCACAAGGGGGGAGGTGTGGTATCGCCACCGGTGCCGTCCGCGACGGGGCAGGTTACCGCCGGGTGGTCAGTCGCGATGGAGGAGGCCTTGCGCAGCTCCGTCATCGTCGATGATCACCGCATCCTTATGGGTGCGGTCCTGAAAGGCATTCGGTCCGTTGATAGCGGACTGAAGGAAGCCTTCGGCGTTCTCCTGACGGGATCCAAGGTAAGTAATGTAATGCACCTCTTCTCGAAGCGGAACTTGTTCGTGCGATGCATATATATTCCGGGGATCAGAGGACCTCTAGTTTTGAGCAAGATCGATATTTAGGTTGTTTTTCGGAGATGGTCTGGAGAGGAGGGTGTGGGACCGGCAGCTCTGATGCGTGTCTCACATAATTTTTGCTTTGCAAGCCTCGTCAGCGGCGGCGGCTGTCCATGACATGGAGCTGGCCGAGCTCAACCGGAAGCTCAAGAGCTCCGACGAGGAGCTTGACCGTTTGAACAAACGGTTTGATGAAATGCAAGGTGAGTTGGAACTTTGTCCTGGAGACCCTGCCTAATCCTCATTGACTGAGGTTCTTGGGTATTTGAATCTTGAATGTTGGTTTTTCCTTGCCTTTGCAGCCGTTTCATCCGAGGTCGAAAACCTCAAGGCCGAACTGGAGAAGGCCAAGTGGGAGGCTGCCGATCACAAGGTGGTGGCCGACCAGGCGACGGCCGAACTGAGCTCCTTGAGGGCTATCAGCGAAAAGCACGAAGCTCGGGTAGCCGAAGTGCAGCAAGAGCTCCAAGATGGCAGCATTAAGTGCGAGGCTCTTGAGCAGAAAACCAAGGATCAGGCGGCCGAACTATCCACATTATCCTCCGATCTTAAATCAGAGCGTGTGGATAGGCGATCTTACGAGGAAGAACTCCGCCAAGTCAAGATGATCGTGGATGGTAAGCCGTACTTACTTCAATGTGCCTTTGGTGGTAACAGGTTTGCTCGTCTCACACGGCTATGGCGTTCCTCAGGCGCCTTCACGGACCTTCCGAAGAGTGCGGCGGACGCGCCCAAGCACTTTGCGACTCGGGACGGGGATGCCGAAAATAGGCTGTTCTGGGCGCAATTTCAGAACCCCGAGCCCCGTCCCGTCCTTAGCCAGCAGATAAAGCAGCTGATGGAGCTGCATCGAATGGCAGAGCCGGCCTTAAAGCACCTCTGCATTCGGTTGTGGCCTTCCGAGCCCCCGCCAAGTAGCTACTTCGGCCTGGTGCAGAAGCTCTGCGACGCCTCCTCCCGTATTGAGGCCGTGAAGCGATCTGCTAGTATTGAGGGGTGCGGATGGCTTTTGCAAGGACGATGATGCACTGGCCAGGGGTGAAGCCGCTCGAGATGGCTACAATGCCCCCACCGCCCGGGAAGGAGCATAGGCGCCCCGAGCTGTATTTCGCTGCTGCAATGGAGGGTGCTCGGTCGGTAGAGACCCAGTGCCCTAAAGATGTAATATTCGAGTGAACATGTTGTTTGTGTACCCGATGAGTATTGTATTTTGATAATACGTATGCACGGTTTATCATGCTTTGGTGTTTTGGTTATTTTGACTCCTATGTGGCCGTTTTTGGAACTGAAAGTTGCCAGTCGTCGGCTTTAGCCCCCATGTAATTATTACAAGGGGTGTTCCATCACCCGCGGTATTACCCTTAGCCAAATTATCGGAACCCAGAGGTGGTAATGCGAAAGGTGGGAACGAGGCAATCAAACTATGCGGCTTTACTGCTTCCACTTAGCCGGAGGAGCTTGACTGTGGGGGATGATTACCAGCCCCCCGTGTTGTGTGGTGTTCGGGTGAGCCGAGGAAGAAACCATTACCACGTGGCTTGCAATAATGCAAACCCCTCATGTGACACGAAATAATCTCTATCGATTTTTAGTTTGACACTTGTGTTCGGATTGCAGACCGGTTCACGCTTATTATGACGGTTGATTTTCGGCTTTCTCCACTGAGGTACTTGACCAGGCAAGCTGGAAGTACAATCACAGTGGTTCTCCCTTTACCCTTTTATCCGAACGAGCGGAACGTAAGAGGGTAAGCATAGGAGCTGGGCAACCCAACCTTTGACCTAAGACACAATTCAGAACCGATGCATATAACGCAAAAAATCCAACACGCCGTACATATAAAGGATAAATGCCGGGACGATGCTTGGGACAAGCTTTATAGCTAAGCCCCCCGTTTTATTAACCGGGTGCATCGAAGTTGTACCGAACAATTTCACTTCCAGAGGCAGGGAATTGGAAAGCATCATAAAATGCATAATCGGACCGTAAAAGATGATCTCTGTTTATTATGAATTTTTACAATTCATATTGCAGGCGTAACTGTTACAGGTGCGTTTAGAAACAAATGTATACAAGGGGGAGGATCGATCGGGGCTCTTGGTCTGCGGCTTGATGTCCTTGACGTGTCCCTGTGTGCCTCCATCCCTTTGCTCTTGACGAGCGGTGTTCTCCTTAAAAGGTTGTTATAATCGGCGAACAGACCCTTGGGGGGTATATTTTTAAGTCGCCCGGACATGCATGAGTTTGACGCCTGCTACGCTGGAGGTAGTTCGGTCAAACCGACCACTCTGTTGTGATGAGGTGTCCCCCCGCAGCTGCCCATGGTATTTTAAGTGTGAAATTGTGCCTTCTCGGTACGTACCTGATGGGTAGCGGGGCCGTGCTGTGGGGGGCGCTTCCCTATTTGTGCTGAACAGGAGGCTGCTCCGGGAGATTGGGTCGTGCTCGGGTCCGCTTGTTCGCCTGTCGCAGCTTGCCGCCTGGTTGGGGTCCTGGTGCCTCGGTGCCAGAGTGGAATTCGGCCGCTAGAGCCGCTGTGTGTTCTTCCGTCCGGAGTGAGCGCTCTGTATTGTCGTTGACGGTGATGACCCCCTTTGGCCCGGGCATCTTGAGCTTCAGGTATGCGTAGTGGGGAACGACGTTAAAGCGAGCAAATGATGTGCGGCCGAGCAATGCATGATAGCCACTGCGGAAAGGCACTATATCAAAGATCAAGTCTTCGCTACGGAAGTTATCGGGCGAGCCGAACACAACTTCAAGCGTCATGGTTCCCGAGCACCATGCTTCCACACTGGGTTGACTCCCTTGAAGGTGGTGCTGCTGGGTTTAATTCTTGACGGGTCGATACCCATCTTTTTTTACTGTATCTGAGTAAATCATATTAAGGCTGCTTCCTCCGTCCATCAGGACTCTAGTGAGGTGGAACCCATCGATAATGGGGTCCAGGACGAGGGCAGCCGAGCCTCCATGACGGATGCTGTTAGGGTGATCCCTACGGTCAAAGGTGATCGGACAAGCCGACCACGGGTTGAACTTCGGGGCTATGGGTTCGACGGCGTAGACCTCCCGAAGTGCGCGTTTCCTCTCCTTTTTGGGTATATGTGTGACATATATCATGTTCACAGTTTTGACCTCGGGAGGGAATTGCTTTTGCCCGCCATTGTTCGGCCCGCGAGGTTCCTCATCATCCTCGCTTCGTGGGCTCTTGCTTTGTTCCTCGGCTGCGAGCTTGCCTGCTTGCTTGAACACCCAACAGTTTCTGTTAGTGTGGGTGGCCGGCTTTTCTTGCGTGCCATGGATTTGGCAGGGCCTGTCCATGATTCTGTCTAGAGCGGTAGGTCCATCCCTGTTCCCTTTAGGGGCCTTCTTCCGCTGTCCGGGTTTTGAGTTGCGGAAGCCGGCGTTTATGGTCGTGTCTTCCGAGTCGCCTTTGCTATGACGGCGTTTATTTTTGTTCCGCCTTGGCTTCACGTTACCGTCCCGCACTTCAGAGGTGCCGGGGTCGTCAGGATTGTGGCTTCGGCTCGCTAGCCAATTGTCTTCGCCCGCGCAAAAGTGGGTCATCAGCGAGGTGAGGGCAGGCATCGTTCTCGGCTTATCCTGGCCGAGCTGAGGAGCTAGCCATTCGTCCCGGATGTTGTGCCTGAACGAGGCTATCGCCTCGGCGTCCGGATAGTCGACGATCTGGTTGTCCTTAGTCAAGAACCGGTTCCATAATTGCCTGGCCGATTCATCGGTCTTCTGGATGACGTTGCTTAGATCGGAAGAGTCTGGGGGCCCGACGTAAGTGCCTTGGAAATTAGATCCGAAGGCGTCTTTGAGTTCCTCCCAGCTCCCAATGGAGTTCTCGGGGAGGCTGTTTAGCCAGTGTCGAGCTGGTCCCTTCAGTTTGAGTGGTAGATATTTGATGGCATGGAGATCGTCTCCTCTGGCCATATGGATGTGGAGAAGGAAGTCCTCGATCCAGACGGCCGGGTCCGTCATTCCGTCGTATGATTCTATGTTGACGAGGTTGAATCCTTCGGGGAACTGGTGCTGCATGACATTGTCTGTAAAACACAGCGGGTGTGCGGCGCCTCTGATCCGGGCTACATAACGCCGGAAATCAGCTGTTGGGTGGGCTCGGTATTGTTCCCGGTTTCTGTGGCTGCGATCGAGCCACGATCGGTAGCCATCCCGTCTGACGGGGGAGCGTCCCCTAGATCCGTAGATGGATCTGGCGTGACCTGACCTATAGTCCAGGTCCTGCCGAAGATCGTACCGGTCCCCAGGCTATGCTGGTACCTTTCCTCTCCTACGGGGTGACGTGGGCCAGTACTCGGCGTCCTGAGCCATCCCGTCCCGTCCTCGAGGGGGGCGGTCCGGCTGGTCATACTGAGTGTGTCTGGGAGACTCGGGCTCAAGGGCCTCGTCGTCGAATTGCGGCAGCAAGCGCCGGCGAGGGTAACTCCTCTTTTGGCCTGGCCGCTCAGTGCTGAATCCTTCTTCGACCGCCAAAACTTTTGTCCATCTGTTATTGATGGTGTCTTGTTTGGCGTTGAGCTGCTGCTGCTTTACATTTAAGGTCCGGGCTGTGGCAATGAGCTGTTGTCTGAATCGTTCTTGGTCCTCGGGGTTTTCGGGGACGGTGAAGTTTTCGGCTTCGAGGTTTTCTTCTTCTACAGCGTGTGGGAAGTAGTCATCATCCCCGAAATCATTGAGATCCTCGGCGTCTTGCTGATCCGTGTGCCTTTCCGGGTCCTCCATCGGCTCTGCGGGGGCTTCAGGGTCGCCGAGGTCCTCCGGGGTATCTATTTCCCTGGTGCCTGTAACGGCTTCCCTTCCCTTGTTGGTCTTGGATCGCTTGTGTTGTTTCCGGCGTTTTGATATTTCGCCGGATTTTTCGCCGTTCTTCCTAGGGGTGTGGTTCTCCCTGTCGTTAGGGGTGTCCACCATATAGACATCATAGGTCGAGGTGGTCGTCCAACGCCCGGTGGTTACGGGGCGGGGTCGCCGATCTCTTCGTCCATATGTTCCGCCTCTTTGGAGGCGTAGTCCAACATGTCGGTTAAGTCTTCGACAGTGGCTACCAAGTGGGCGGTGGGTGGGCCGTAGAATTCCCCATAACCGGCCTCTAGGTCGACCGGAACGTGGGTTGAGGTAAGATCGTCCTCGATTGCCATAGATTGGATCCGGTCTAGAGCCTTGTTCAACCACGAGAGGACGACCAGATCGGTTTCCTCAGGACCCTTGGAGTTGAGCTCCAGGGCGTCTTCGAGATGGGCGTGTTCGGCGAAGGTCGAACCTTGATATTCAGGTACCATCATCGAGTCCAGGCTTGAGGCCGGATCTTCGGCGGGGATAGATCGGAGGATCGAGCCGGGTAGTGAGCCCGGAGTTGAAGCTCCAGGGTTTCTGAGCCCGTCGGGCGAAACCAGGAGTTCAGCGAGGAACAGATCACCACGGGAGTCAGCAGTGAATTCTAAGTTCCCAAACCTTATCTCCTGGCCGTGGGAGAAATTTTCGATCCGGCCTAGATGGCCTGTCGAGTCAGCATGCAGCACGACGCTGCCGAACACGAAGACCTGACCGGGGACAAAAATGTCCTCGTTCCGGGCCTGTTCGCTGATGGTAAGGCGAGCCATCAATCCACAAGTGATCTCACAGCGGAACTCTCAATGAAAGCACTAATGTCGGTGTCGAAACCGGCGAATCTCGGGTAGGGGGTCCCGAACTGTGAATCTAGGAACGATGGTAAAAAGGGACAAAGGGGACAATGTTTACCCAGGTTCGGGCCCTCGTGAGGAGGTAAAACCCTACGTCCTGCTTGATTATATTGATGAATGAGATGGTTACTGAGTTGATCTACCTCGAGATCAAAAGAGCTAAACTCTAATCAACAGAGTTGTTCCTTCTACGAACTAAGACCCCGGGTTTATATAGACACCAGGGGTCCCTAGGGTTACAAATGGTCGGTTTCCATCCGGGCATAGATACGCCCATCCTTTCTTGGAGGACACACCAAATCTCCGGAACATTCCCCATAAGCCTAGGGTCATTTCGCAGCCCGTCCTTCCCGAAGATGCCATAAGGCGGCCCATCGGGCCGAACTATAAGAGATAAGTCAGCGGCCCGAGGACCCCTGAATCCCGGACTCCCTCACCTGGCCATAGACATGAGTTGTCATTTGATAACGGGATCACATGATTAGGAGAATGATGTGATGGACAAGACCCAAACTATAAACGTAGCATATGATCGTGTCAGTTTATTGCTATTGTTTTCTGCATGTCAAGTATCTGTTCCTATGACCATGAGATCATGCAACTCACTGACACCGGAGGAGTACCTTGTGTGTATCAAACGTCGCAACGCAACTGGATGATTATAAATGTACTCTACAGGTATCTCCGAGGGTGCCTGTTAAGTTGGCATGGATCAAGACTGGGATTTGTTACTCCGTGTGACGGAGAGGTATCTCAGGGCCCACTCGGTAATACAACATCATAATGAGCTTGCAAGCAAAGTGACTAAAGAGTTAGCCACGGGATCTTGTATTATGGAACGAGTAAAGAGACTTGCCGGTAACGAGATTGAACTAGGTATGGAGATACCGACGATCGAATCTCGGGCAAGTAACATACCGATGAACAAAGGGAACTGCGTACGGGATTAACTGAATCCTTGACATAGAGGTTCAACCGATGAAGATCTTCTTAGAATATGTAGGAGCCAATATGGGCATCTAGGTCCCGCTATTGGTTATTGACAGTAGAGGTGTCTCGGTTATGTCTGCATAGTTCTCGAACCCGCAGGGTCTGCACACTTAACGTTCGGTGACGAATAGGTATTGTTGGGTTATGTATGTTGGTGACCGAAGGTTGTTCGGAGTCCCGGATGAGATCCCGGACGTCACGAGGAGTTCCGGAATGGTCCGGAGGTAAAGATTGATATATAGGAAGTTGATGTTCGGGCACCGGAATAGTTTCGGGGTTCGCCCGGGTTTCATCGGGAGTGCCGGAAAGGTTCCGGGGGGGTCCACCTGCCCCGGAGGTCCCCGCGGGCTGTGAGAGGGTGCGCACCAGCCCCTGGTGGGCTGGCCGCACCCCCTAGGACCATGCGGCCAAGGGCTGGTGGGCCAAGCCCTAAAGGGGCCGCACCACTTGCCTTGGGGGCCAAGGCGCCCCCCTTGGCCGCCGGCCCCATCTAGGCCGCCGCCCCTAGGGATGGGAACCCTAGGGCGCCGGCCCCCTCCTCCTCTCCCCCTATATATATGTGAGGGGAGGGAGGGCTGCACACACCTAAGCCACGGCGCAGCCTCTCCCTCCCTCATAGATTGCTTCTTCTCTAGTTAGATTCGGTTTTGCTTAGCGAATCTCTGCCGGATCAGCTCCACCACCACCGCCGCCACGCCGTCCTGCTGCCGTAGAACCCATCTACCTCTCCGCCCTCGCTTGCTGGATCAAGGAGGCGGAGATCGTCATCGAGTTGTACGTGTGCTGAACGCGGAGGTGCCGTCCGTTCGGCACTAGATCGTGATTGGATCGCGGGACGGCTTGCGATTTGGATCGCGAAGACGTTCGACTACATCAACCGCGTTTCTTAACTCTTCCCGCTTAGCGATCTACAAGGGTATGTGGATCCGAACTCTCCTCTCGTAGATGCTCATCTCCTAGATTGATCTTGATGAAGCGTAGGAAATTTTTTGTTTCCCATGCAACGTTCCCCAACAACATCCTCCTAGAGGTCCACAACATCGTTGGCCGGAACTCCTTGTGCCGCCGCTTCCCTCTCGCGCTGCTTACTTCGCCGCTCGCTCCGGACGACGTTCTCTGGCTTGCAGGTCAGCACCATGGACGGGAGCCCCACAGACGATGCCGAGGCAACATCCGTGGGGGCGGTGGGTGACGGGGGTACCTGGCGACGACATCTAGGGCGGCCGATGGGGGTGGTCGGCGTGGATGGGGAGCAAGGATGGATGACAGAGACGACTCGGACATGGAAACTGGAGGACAGGCGCGAGAGGAGGACGATGGATTTGATTGACTTGACCATTTTGATGAAATTTGAGATGGGTCCCGCCTGTCGACGTGATGGACACGTCCATACCTTTTTATATCCACCGCAGATATGTGTTGAATATGAGAAAAAAAAGAATACAAAGGTTAACGATATAACAAATCTGTCTGTATTGAGATTTTGTGACCAATCATTGACCGACCATCCACGACTTGCCTTGTATTGGGGCGTTGAGGGAGCCCGGCTATAGATGCCTCCTCTGCCTTTTTCCCTCACCGCGCTTCTCCCCCTCCCTCCTCTTTGTTTTCCCTCCCGTGGCCGATGACGAACTGAGAGGAGCGCCGCCAGGCCATCCAACCACCCCCTCAAGGCGATGAGGGGGGTCAAGCGACTCATGACGGCTGTTGTTGTGCTTGCGCTCGGTTCTTTGCTTGCGAGTTTTCTCGATGTGGGTGGGGTCTTCGGTTCCAATCGTGGTGATCCTTCTCCAGCGTTCTTTGGCCGAAAGGTACGGCTTTTGCTCACCCGTTTGATCTCGATCTTGTCTCTCTTGTTTCTCTTACATTGTCGGCATGACGATTGTTCCAGGCGTTGGAAGCTGGAGGTGCATCGGCATGGTTTCCCTCTCCGGAGGCGGCGCTGAAGCGTGGCGTCGCCGCTTCCAGCGTCCGTTCTTCCGCACCACCGGAAGCAGGGTCGCCTGCTCCGCCGCATGGTTTCTACAGCTCTTCCACTGCACAACGGTCCAAGGTTTGCTTTCGTTGCCAGATTTGAGTCGGGCTATGATAATCCCCCTTTCCTAATGTTGACGAAGGGGGTCCTCACGTACTGATGCAGGGGGAGATGGCGGATGAAGGGGATGAAAGGCTTGCACTTGAACTTCGGGCGAAGGGCAGAAAGGCATGCTCTTTTCTGTATTTCAAAGTTTCCAGATTACTTTGCTCTATGTCGGTGCTCCTCGGATCTCCTCACACACATTTGCTGCAGGCCATCGAAGCAGAGAGTGGTGGTGCGTCACCACCACCACCACCACCACCGAACCCATCAGAGGAGAGAGTGACCAAAAAAGTTTTAACTATAATCGGTAAGCCCTCCCGCAATCTTCGAAGCACAATCTCCTTGTTGTGTTCACTGGCACTACCCTAATATAACACCATTCAATTCAGAGCTTATGAAGCAGCAGCAACGCTCCTCTCTGTGACATTCTTGACAGTGCAGTGCAATTCACGCATCCAACTGATAGCTTTCGTAATTTTATTCGCATTCCTCATTCCATTTAGGCAAAGATAAGCTTACAGTTATTACAAGTTCAGAACTTTTGAATCCGAAGTGCAAATCAGATATAAGGCAATACATGATCTAGAAATGCTACGTTTCACATCAAAATTTCAAATTCGGAGACACGATGAGGGTTATCACATATGTGCAGTATATGTAGTCCAAAAGCTGTAACCATCTGCTTAAGTATAAGATTAATTAACTTCAGCTTACTGTATGCTTTTGTCTAATGATTCTGATCTGAAAGAGCGGACACCACCCATTTGGCCGTTTCCAGTTGAATGTATTTTCCTTAATTTCAATGCTTTGAAAGCCCTCATGTGATGTATCAGCAAACAATATACACCTTGCAGTATAAATTATAAGGACATTGACATGGTTGGTACTTGGTAGCATTTTTAGAAGACTTCTATGGTGTTTGTTTTATTTCCACTGTAGCTTGTCATTGGACTTGAATGCAAGTACACATTGATTTCATATCTTTGCATGAACATATATGTGCTAACTGAACTTACTATTGATACCTCCGCTATTATTGGACATCTTCTTTTCTCTATGATTTGGGATGTTGTTTATTGATGTCAATGAGATCCAAGATGGAACAAATTCTAGGCCGTTGTTGTATTTATAGATAAAGTTTTTTTTTACCTTTCAATTTGCTTTCAGTTACTGATGATTCACACATTGTGATGTCATGTGGTTGGTAACCGATCCATGCTGCCACGAGTGGTTGGGATCCACCTCCTAACTAATATGATTCCTTCATATTATGTATCATACATGTTCAATACTTGGGTTAGTGATAATTACGGTCCAATTGGAGATGCGAACAATCAACAATTGCCTATTGCTTATTAAAAGGTTCCTCAAAGTTCTCCTAGATTAGAATAGATGTGGGGACACTAGGATTTCCGTGGCCAGTGTATTGACCATTGGGTTGGGGATATAATCGGTTTTAGAAAAACAATGGGAGGATTGCGTGTCCAGCATAACAAAAAGGTTTCATAGGTAGTGTATCTTTCTACAAGAACGAAAATGGTTGATGTCCATTTTCCGTAGAAGTATTTGTAGAAAATCAAGCCACCTTTGAAAATCAGGATCTTTTGTGGTTAGGTTTTGTTTTTGGCCAAATAAGGATTGACCAAGAGAGGATGGCAAGGAGACAGAAGATCTCAAGTATGTAAAAATTTTATGTGGCGATCATACAATACTAGTTAGATCAATTTTCAATTTTAGGCAAATGAAAATATGTATCATTGTCTGATGAGAAAAACAAGTTGGAAACTTTCCAACTGTACTTTTATACTTTTGTGTTGGTGTACCCATTGTAAATGTGAATCCAACTTTTGTCCATTTTTTCTTACTTAGGTTCTGCAATTGATGCAAGCCTAATATATGTGCATGGTTGTCCATCGGATGCATCTAATATCTGCGAGTAGTTGTAATAGTGGTGTCGGTCTGAATTATTAGAAGCGAGTTGTTTAATATCTCACATTCTGAATGGCCTTCTCTGCATGTCTTTATGTATCCTATATGCATATGCATAACATTGTCATTTATTAAGAAATATGTTATTTATTGAAATATGCAGAGCTTATAGCCGTTTGGCATGACATGTTTCTGAAAGTACTCTTGTTCTTTTCATGGTTAATTTCGTTTCCTTGATGTCTATCACCTATATTAACGCAATCAGTTCTTCAGATGTACAATACAATCCTTCTCTCTCTGATATTCTTAGTAATACTGAAGAGACATTCAAATATATTGCATGTATGCTCTTCATTTGATTTATGCGCAGCAAAGCGCACCTTCCTTCTAGTATGTATTATCATGGCTAACCTGTGATTTCATTTCAGGCTGTGTTCTCAGTGTAATCGTACACTGCAACCCAATCATCATATTCTGGAGCACTAGAAGTAACATGGCATCGACCGTAGCTTTCTGCACCATGACTGATTTTGTCTCATCTTCACTGAGTACTGGATCTTGGCTAGTGTGTGCGCTAGTACAGCTAAATGGGAGAGACGGAAGCATACTTGGACTGGAGGCAGTCCTGGCTAATGCTGTTGGCCTTACTCTTCTGACTGCATTTATCACCGTGAAGCTAACGGCAGAATATGGAATGAGTGACATGGTAATTTAATACAGTCATACTCTTTTGTTTAATGTTGTAGTATGTCATTTTTAGCCTTTTCTTGCATGCATGCTGATGAATTGTCTGCGACTGTAGGTGTGTAGGGGATCACTGTTTGGATTTGCCATTGTCATTGGCGTGTGCGTGTGTTCCGTTATTTTTGTACCAGTCAAGAGAGACACGCTCGCAGCAAATCAGATATCTATTCTTGCCGGTGTCCTGCAGGTCATCTCCCAGCTGATACCCTTCCGCAGTGTGGTATGTGCCTTAATGTCCGAGTTTTTCTGCATTAAACCGATTTTGCAGTCCATTTGGAAGATGATACACATAAGTTTTTATTAGTCTGATCTGATGGGTGTCTTTCCATTACATTACATTACATTACATTACATTACAGTGGGTACTCTACCATCCACCCGCCCGTCCATCAGCCGTTAGGATTCTGAACATGAGGTCGCTGCTGGTGTATTCAAGGGCGTCCAGCTTCATGATTTTGCTGTATTGGGCGATGTATGCGACACTTACATACCAACACACGGTGTTTGAGGTAAAAACAAGAAGAGAACTCCTCTTTCGGTTCGTCAAGGATCTGTGATTGCCTACCTTTCTTCTAATTTATATATACATATACTCTGTCGCCCGGTTTCATCAGGTTGCCAGCATCACCAGCACCGTTCTCGGCTTTGTGACACTGTGCCTTCATCTGGTGTATGCGCTCTGGCCGACCGAAGAGAACCAGGATCATGGCAGGTGATGAGGAATCGCAGCAATGCAGCAGTTTTTTTGATTGGTGACGCGAATATGTCAGAACTACTGAACTACTGAACTAGTCTAGCCGTGCGATTGTTCTTTACTTACATGTGTTGGTTGTGTTAACTAGTAAGCTCTTGAGGAGAAGGACGTTGTCCACTGATGAAGAGGGGAGGTGTGATCTTGCTGCTGCTGCTAAGATCATTACATTTTGGGAGATTTTTGCTCATAGGCGACGCAGATCTAGGAATTATTGCGGTATCTTCGTTGTTTGGTGCTACTGTAAGGAAAGATTTAAGAAGCTGTGGGAGATTTTGAACCTTCATGGTCCGTCATGGAGGACATGGCTGGTCGAATACCGATCTTGCTACTAGCCGTGTGTGTTCTCTTATATCTGTTCTGCCTTAATGCCTTACTGGACGCTGCCGCCTGCCCCGCCTCGTCGGGGTCCGGCGCGCCGCCTCCACCCCCTTGTCGCCGGCGCCCTCCGCGTGCCCGCCCTTCTGCGCTCAACCACCGTGCTCTAGCACCGCGCCGCCGCCAAGCCAATTGGTCACGGCCGCCGGTTATCCTCTCCCCCACCACTTGCCTCACCTGAGCTTTCTTTTCATCCTTGCACCGCCACCGCCGCCGCCCCGTGCAGCGGAGGTAAGTGCAGATTGGGCGATTGGATTTTCTTTTCCTGTTGAGTCCCCTCCCCGCCATGGTTGGATGTGCAGCTCAGGGAGGTGGAGATTGGACCATTGGGATCGGATCGTTTCTGCATATTTTCTTCTGTTGAGAGCTTCTGCTCCAACTGAGCATTATTTTTTTACTTTTTATTTATATATTATACACTATTTCTCTTTGTAATGTTTCTGCATTTTTTATCACTGAACATTTAGCCGCAAAAATAAATAAATCACCGAACACTTACCTTTTTTGCACGTACAATGCACAACGCTGGCGCACCAATGGATTTCTAGATGGGTAGGAACAAATGGATTCATAACATCTGTTTTAGGGACTAGTTCTTTTATCAGTTTCCTACTTTAGTGCATGCTTCCGATTTCTCAAAGTTTTAACATGTGGCATGTAGAAAATGTTTGATCGGTTGAAAATTCTAACCGATGGATTTCACTTGGCTCAAGATAGATTGGTTGCTGCATTCTAACATGCTAATTGCTTAAAGATGGGTTGCAGAATGCTTTCACCAGCCAGTGGAAACTGTTTAATGCTTGTACATGTGGCATGTATGTGGGAATATTGTGGGCGCAGGAGATAATCAGTCGCTATTACCAATGATCTTTTTTTGTGTTTTCCAACTTTTGTCTCCTGGATTAAAAGTTATATGCTAAGGTTAGCTCTACGTATCATCCTTATGAAAACAAGGTCTCTACTTAGTAAATTTATGCTGAAATACTTGATTCAGAAGCTGAAAATACAAATAACTAGTTGATGAATCAAAGGTTTACTTAGTAATTTTTCTGGTGACACCAATCGGGCCAGGGTGTAAGCCCTTCCCTGCAGTTTGTTTGATCAAGTTACCCCACTGATCAAAGTGGATATGCATGGTGCTTGTGCCAATAACATACTGCTCCACATCTACAATCTAACAGTGTTAATACAGCTAATAAATTAAGTTGGTATCCAACAGTATGACTGGTTAGCCTATGTTTTTGCTTGCGCGACGTTTACTTTGATCATTTACAGCTTACATGCCAAGTCTGAGGTCGAAAAGGCTGATTTTGCTCCGCTTGTTCGTAAACTAGATGCTTATGCTGTGTCTCTAATTAACAAGTTTGTTTGCTACTCCTTTGAACCAGCTTCAGTGAATTAGGAGCTCTAGAGAAGCTGCCACCAAGAAAAACCTGTTGAACTATCTGATGGCTGATGTACTACCGAGCCTCCAAGATGTACACTACCAAGAAGCAGCAGCGTTGTGTTCTACTTGATTGCCTCATTGTTTTTAAATATAAAGGTCAGCACTCATGTGTTCCACTTTTTGTTCAGCTTGATGTTCGCAATGATTCTGCTGGCACACAGATGCCAGGACAGCTTTTGGTTTCACCTCATGTCCGCTGACCACTGTAAATTCTTGTTTGGTAGTCTTTTTGCTACATAAGGTCTATATTTATCGTCTTCGTATAAAAATGAAGTACTTCCTAAAATACTTGCCCTTGCTTTCTCTGTATATATTTGGGAATGGATGTTGTTTTAAACTTACAAGAAGCCGCTTCGTGCCTTCCACGTCTCTAGACAGAAGATGTGTGCCAACTCTAAAGGGAAGATGTTGTGTGCTTCCTAAACGAACAACTAGATCAGCTCGTGCACCCAAACTGTATAGTGCCCTATTGCACCTTTGAAATGTCCGAAGTTTGTAGCCGTTCTTTTAATAATATCACTCACTTTAATAACCTAAGTGTGTTTCTATTCTAAGAACAAGGGGACCAACCTTCATGTCTTATAACAATAGTAAAGGAACTACACGCCTCTGCTGTTAGTCCTTATGAATGCTATCCAACAAGGACCTTATGTTTGTGCACCTGTTTGCTCCAGCCTCCAGCTTGTAATATGCTACCATGAATGACTGTGAAACTCTGCCTTTCGTCGGTGTGTATATGGAAACCGTTCTTCTGCCTATATATTTGAAACATTGTTTTGATGGGTTGGTCTCTTAGTCAATTTTATTGGACCGTGCAAGCAGTTTGTCCTGAGACTCATGTTTGCTGGTTCATGGGAGGCAATGCTGTGGGTGAAAAGTGGCTGATGTTTTGTTTCATTCGTTGACTGCCTAGATGAAATTCATTCGCCCAGATAAAATGGATCGTGTGGAAGAGATTAAGCTGGTTTTTGGTCCTCCATTGGGCTAATAAACCAGGTTTGGGAGAACACTTTGAGAGATGGTTGTTCGGTATTTAAAGTAACAGTCCGTGAACCCGTGCTAATATTAGAAATATATGTACAGATTTACATATCATGACTAACCTTTTATCTTTCTCGCATTTGCTCGTATTATAACACAATACTCATGTATATGCTTTCTTATCTAGTGTATTCAGTTGAAAATCTTAGCTTCAGATGTGTATTTGTCTTGGAAACCACAATGCTCATCACATCATGCATATACGTATATGATCTGCATGGTGGCACATGTCATGCATGCATACCTTTACTTAGTTTTTGAACTTTTTTTCTCATTAATAATGACAGAAGCGAGGAATTTAGAAGCATTGAAGTATTTTGAGATCTTTTTATAACGACATATGTAGGTAATTTAGATTACGGGGTTACTTTAAGTTAATTTTGTGGAGGTTGGTAACTTAGGCGCAAATTTAGTGGTTATTTTATACTTTAGGCTATTTTACGTGATGGCAGTGGTGGGCAATTCAGATTGGGATTTAGGGGGTTACATTAGACCATTTTTATAATGGCAGAGATTGGTAATTTCTTAGAAAACATAACTGATCTGATGGTTATTACTGTCAATGATGATTAAAGTCTACCTAATAGATGGCCGGATGTTTCTGATTTTTGCGAGAATTTCTTTGATTTATCCTCTCTTTTTCCAGCGCGTCTCGTGAAGATTAACTTGGATACAATTAGTAATAGTAAGGTGCAGATTTTAAAATAAGGTCCATTAACTATCTATGCGTAGATTGGAGTCTGTCTTTTTCCTTTGTTTCCCTGGTTTTCTCTTGGTATCTCTTTCATTCTAGTGTAGATTGGAGTCTGCTCTTTCATTCTAGTCTACAGTGTTTGCATATTATATACTGTATTTCGGTTAGAGAGCAAACAAAAGTCAGGGCATCTCCCTTCCCGTTCCCTCAAAAGACAAAAACATAGTTCATGATCGCTCTTTCCTGAAATGGAATCGTTGTGATGTGAGTTACCTTTCCCCCCATTTTTGTGGGTGCTTTTTAATCCTAAGATCTAAGGTTGCTGTCTTGCTGTGCTTTCATTGGCATCTGCATCTTTTTTTTTTCGAAACGGAGGCAAAAGCTTTGCCTCATCTCATTAATAAAGCAGAAGAGAGTTGTCCGGTTAATAAACGGAAAACCGGACGAAAACCGTCACAAACCGTTGAGCGGCACACACATACTGCCACACACACCTCACATAGAGGGTCTCGTCAACATCATACATCGGTGTCATCGTCGCCACTTCTCCCCAACAGACGTCATCGCCCTCCGAGCAAGCGACTCCGACTTCGCCGAAGACAAAGTCGACCCAACCCACACCGTAGAGGCCGTGAGAAACACAAGAAGCCCCGCGCCAAACTCAGCCACCCGCGCCAAGGACAGCACCGCTCCGACTCTAAGAGATAGCTTCGAAGGAGAACTATGCAAGGCTGGCGCCGCAAAAGACCACCGAACAGACCACCTGCTACCTGTCATCGTCGCCACAGGGGCCCCACCGCCGCAGCTCTGACTTCACCGCAACAAAACAACCCGAGGTAGTCCCACGAGCACGCCGGAGAAGAGCCGACTACCGCAACCATTGCCGCGCCTTCGACATCGCACACACCCATCATTGTTGCCACAGAAGCCTCGACGCCAACACCACCAACTTCCTACGGTCCCGCTTGATGATGCCTAGCTCCAAAGACGAAGCCCCCAAGAGGGATACGATGCTAGAGCACCGTCATCGTCCGATCCCATGGATCTAGGGTTTCCCCCAAAGCTTCGGAGATTGGAGCTGAGAGTACCTCGACGATGCCAACAAGAAGGAAACGACGCTTGAAAGCGTCGCCATCGCCGGCTCCGGACATGCCGGAGACAAGCTTTCGCCCGGGTCAACCTCTCGAGCCCCGCACATCATCAGCAAGCCCTCCATCGAGCCACCGAGGTCAAATCCGACCGGATCTGACCACCTTCACCCTTCGCGACCTCCGAGCAGCAGGTCCGCGCCGCCCGGGCCCTCGTGCTCCCGCATCCATCACTGCAGGACCCCCGCCGCGCGCCAGATCCGCGCTCGCCCCTTGCACACACGCGCCGTCGCCGCGGCCTCCTTGCACGCCTGCATCGACGCCGCTGCCAACCCGCGCGCCCCGCAGCGGGGACGAGCCTCGTCAGATCCGCGCCGTCCGGTTCCTGGGAGTACCGGCGCCGCCCCACTGCCGTGCCGCCCCGCCGACGAAGCCTCCGCCACCACCTCTGCACTGACGGGCCAGCCACCACCCCTCCGCCGCCAACGGGCCAGCCGCCGCCGCCCGACCCCGAGCTCGGCCTCCAGATCCAGCGCGGCGCGTCGCCCCTCCTCGGGCGATGGGAAGGTCGCGAGGAGCAGAAAGCGCCCGGCCGCCACCTTCACCGGAGCGCGCGCGGCCTTCGCCGGCAGCGTCCTCGGGTGGCGGCTAGGCTGGTGGGGGGGAGGGGCCGAACTCGGCGGCGCGACGGGGGCTTCCCCCGCGTCGCCCGGTATGCGTATTTTTCAAGCAGCTGTAAGCTGTGTTGGCATCTGCATCTTATTTCTACCTTAAAGCATTTTTACGACTTTTTAACAGTTATTCCCTCCATTCCATAATATAAGAGTGTTTTTTTCATTGCACTAGTGTCTTATATTATGGGACGGAGGGAGTACATTTCTAAATGTGAATTTACCTATGAATTTCCCTTTTGGCATTGTACCAAGTCTTGCTGGGCTGTTCCCATGGTCAGCTTTCATGTGCTATTTATATTCCTGCTAGTGGCTCACCAATTTCAGTATGTTTCACCCTCCGCTGTCTGCAGTATAAGACTGATCAATATTATACGGTGTGATGTCTTTCTCCTCGTACCGTGCAAAGTGTACACGCCAAACATTCTAAATCTGTTCCGCAGCTATTTTGCTGGTTCTTTACTCAGGTCGTTGTTGAATTTCTTGATGATGGGACACCAGGCTAAGGTGGGTTGGCAAGCTGAGATTTGTTTGGGTATGTCATCATAATGGCCTCCCTTCACAGATGCATTTGGACATTGTATATATACGGGCGTTACTGAATTTTTTCAACGGTTTAATTTTGCATCAGTCTAAGTTCCTGTTTCATATGTGCATGTGTCCGGGGTTTGGCGGTTAGTATACATCTCAAGTTTCGATAAGAAGTAATGTTGTCAATATTATTTTGAGGAAGGCAGAAAGCTAGGAAGCCTGATGTATCTGTCTATCTCTGTTGGTTATCGTCGCGGGAGCTCAACTTGTCTAAAATCCTGCAAACCGGACGCAAACACTTCTAAATGCCACTTCCTCCCGCTGCATCCATCTTCATGACGATATAGTCACATGTTTTCACTTTTCAGTAAATGAAAGATTTGTATCTGGGTCTACGTTCAAAGCTTCTACCATAGATCTAATTCAAGAAGATTTGATAGTCCTAAAGGTGTGTTTGTGTGGTGGCGTGGGGAGGGAGGTTCATATGACCTTCATGTACGCATCAACACCCCGATCCCACCCAAACCCCTCTTAGCCCAAAAACCCCTCTACGCGTGTGGTGATTGCAGAGCATTCATGCCGGTCAACCCGCTCTAGAAAGGACGTGACTCGATGACATTGATGTCGTTTAGAGTGACGTGCTTCGACAAGTGGAGGTGCCACTTCAATGGCGACACGGCGATCGAGAAGCATACTCCAGTTAGTGCGCCGCATTGAAGCTTGGACGTAGGTATTTAAGCGACATCCACACTGCACCACATCATGTATCCTCTCCTCTTCGCTCATAGTCGCTCCGCCCTCTCCTCTCACCGTCGTCGATGATGTTGAAGTCTTGGTTCTCACTATCGGCAGGTGGTAGATCTAGCTCCTTCCTGATCCGGATCATGGCGCCCCCACTGTCTCTTCAGGGCCATCGACCTTCACGTCGCCCGGCTCCTCGGAGAAGGATGAGATCCTCCAGCTATGAGGAGGACCAGGAGCCACAGCCGCGCCTCCTCATGAAGGCGGCGGCGATGGACAAGGAGTACCAGGGGCCAATGAAGATCATGATCAAGCGGTCGCTCAAGTACCGTGGTCCGACGCAGAGCGCGCCCTTGTCCCCGCTCCACCGTGTCAAGGCAGAACCGGCGTTGTCGCCTCACCACCGCGTTAAGGTGGAGCCGACGTACCCCCCTCCCCCCACACGTGCAACCGCGATGTCCCAACCAAATGCATCGTGAAGGAGCCATAATCGTCGTCGCATCCATGAGCCGACGTCTGGCACGACAAGGCCGTGAAGGAGGAGGTACCCTTGACAAATCGCGAAGGTGTGAGGGTGCCTCCACTACCTCTGTGGCCGCGGGGGTGGCGTTTCCTTGTCGTCGCGGGGTCGGCGTCTCCTTGTCGGCGCGGAGCATCGTGTCGAGGGAGGAGAGGACGGACAGGGAGGCGACGCAGTGGGAGCGGCTTACCGCTCGATGTACGCGAAGTCCGATGAGGCGCTGGCCTAGGTCCTTGCGGACCACGACCTCATGGAGGCCTAGGGCCACGACCGATCGCTAACCACCGTGGAGACGTCCGCATGGCGATTGCGCCGCCTCGATGGGTAGCTCGCCAAGATCGACGAGGAGTGGTCCCTCAGCGACACCTCCGCCAATGACGACATGGGTAAGGACATGGCCCACTAGCCAGGGCCGTCGTTGACCGTGGCAGCCCTCCACATGGCGTAGGAGGAAGCTGAACGACTCCTCCACAAGTGCAAGGCAGCGGCGGGGGCGGGGGGGGGGGGGGGTGAGGTGCAAAGGTGACCTCCCCCCATGTCGTTCCGCTGCTAGAAGGACCACTCTAGCGACGATGGTGGTGGCACAAACGGTGATGGAGATCCGCCAACCAGCCCAGACATGCGTAGAAGGTCATCGCCCGCTACAAATTAGTTTAGGTGTTTTTTAACTTTTAGTTGAACGGACGAACATTGTCCGGTTTATGTAAATTACTCCCTCCATTCCACAATGTAGTGCGCCTGCGTTTTTCGAGATCTAAGTTTGACCACATATTTAACCAACGAGACCGATTACAGAGGAACCAAAAATTATACCACTGAATTCGTATTTTCGATACGAATTCAGTGGTATAATTTTTGTTCCGACCGTAATCGGTCTCGTTGGTTAAATTTATGATCAAATTTATATCACGGAAAACGAGGACGCATTATTGTGGAATGGAGGAAGTATGTCTTAACTTATGTTTATATGTATGAATTCCGTCGTGTTTGCATTAATTACGTCTGAATTATTTTGTATTAAAGGCAAAAATTTAGGACAACCGTTGAATGATCGGCTCACACATCACTGTCCGCAGGCGGACGTCCCTTCTGTGTCCGGCGTTGGTAGATAAGATTCTGGAAGAAAAACTGCTTTGAGATTGGGGAGGACACGTGGCATCTTCAAGAGAAGGTCCAGAGATAGAAGCGGCCAGGTTGGGATCGATACGCACACAGGGGGTGCTTTTAACAGCGCCGCCGCCCAAGTCTCCTCTCTATTGCAGCCTGGCTGGATCCTCAGCACACCGATTTGTCTCGTTTCTTCTGCCTTGCGTCGGTAAGTAACCTAGCTTGAAATTTGCATCGATTTCTCTTCTTGTTCTAAGGGAGGGAGTAGAATTTTTCCAATCCAGGCATCCTCCCTTTTCTCCACGGGAGGATCGATTGATGGCCGCATGCAGCTGACTCGCCGCCCCTACCCGAAAGCTGATGCCGGCGGCTGGAGTGTGAGTATACTCCCTCCGTCTCAAAATAAGGATTTTGTACTACACTAGTACAAAATTTGTAATAGATGATCAACATTTATTTTGGGACGGAGGACGTATGTTAGTATCTTCATCTTAGTCCTTGACTCTTCAGGATATCCAAAATTACCTTTTCAAAACCAAGGCCAAAGAATTTTTAAGGACCGCGATATCTGGGATGGGAACCCCAAACTTGCCATGCCAAAACAACTAAACTTCCCATGACAATTTTGTAGGGTTCGCCAATCGCCATGTTCGGAAGCAAAAACTGCCATGTAGCGCAATTTTTTTTTGCCATTCAGACTGCTTTGGGGGCGTTCCGTGGGACCTCCCTCCTATTATCTAGTGTTCCTATTATAGGGGGATACGCGAGCGAGCGATGCAGTGGGCGGCCCATTATCTAGCGTTCCTATTTATTTGTATTGTTTTTTTTCCGGTTTTGGGAACATTCTAGAAGGTTCCTCAACTGGTTTTTTGTCCTTGTTTTATCGCTTTTTCCTGGTTTTTCATTTTTGCTTCTTCATTTTCTTTAATTTTTCTCTCTTCCTGTTTCTTTCTTCCTTTTTTTACCCTTGAATTATAAAAAATCGTAAAATGTTTGAAATTTAATATTTTATTCAAAAATTCAGAAATTGTTCACTTTTCAAAAATGTTCAGAAATTTTCAGAAAAAAATGGATATTTCAATAAATAATTCCATTTCAGTAATTGTTCGCTAATTTAAAAATGTTCATGTTTCCAATTTTGTTTGGAAGATTCAAAAAATGTTCCTGTTTCTAAAAATTGTTCGCAAATTTCAAAAAGGTTCTTGTTTTAACGTCTTTTTCAAGGATTTCAAAAAATGTTCCCGTTTCAATAATTGTTCAGATTTTTCAAAAATTTCTTATTTCCAAATTTTGTTTCGGAGTTTAAAAAAAAACTTCCAGTTTTCAAAAAATGTTCGCATTTTAAATCTTGGTTTGGAATTTTAAAGAAATATTCCAGTTTTCAACAAAATGTTCTTGTTTTTAAATTTTGTTCCAGAAGTTCAAAAAAATGTTTGTGTTTTCAAATTTTGTTCTAGAAGTTAAAAAAATGTTCTTATTTCTACATTTTGTTTCGAAGTTTCAAAAAAAAAGTTCCAGTTCTCAAAAAATGTTCGCATTCTAAATCTTGGTTTGGAATTTTAAAGAAATGTTCCAGTTTTCAAAAAAATGTTCATGTTTTCAAATTTTCTTCCAGAAGTTCAAAAAATGTTCGTGTTCCAATTTTTTTTGGTATTTCAAAAAATATTCGCATTTTGAATATTTTTTGAGAGTTTGAGAAGAACATGTTTGAAAAAATTGTTCATTATTTTCGAACAGTTCCCCTTTTTTAAAATAATGTTTGAGTGAAAATTTAACAATTTTGGAATGGGTTCGTGTTTCATAAACATTCACGTTTTCTTTAAAAAAATGTTCTGCGTTTGAAATTTTAAAGAAATCGTATCGGCGCTGGTTTTGGTTCTTAAGTGTTTCGCGCAACACTATATTCAACAATTGTACGCTAGCTCAACTGGTGATAGCACTTCCTCGGCAACCAGAGATTCTAGGTTCGTTTCTAACGAAGCCGCACATTGTTTTAGATGGCAAGTTGAAAGAATTACTACGAATTGCACAGCCTTATATTGTGTACTGTACATATGTGTATACTGATCATACACATTTTTACTACTGGTGAAAGAGTACTACAAATTGCACAGCCTTGTGCTGTGTACTATATTGCACAACCATAGAGTATACTACAAACTACTACAAGTCACATTAGAACTGACCATCTGAACTTCTTCTGAATTTATAGCTGCACTTGCTGGGGTGTGTGGGTTGGTCGTTTGGTGGTAGCAGGGGCATATCTGACTGGTGTCCGTTCTGACTGGTGCCGGGAGGGAAGCAGATGCAACGCTTGCCAGAACTAAAATCAGAATTACCTCCGGCGGGCGGTGGCCGCAGGTTCACAGCGAAATCGTGGGGAAGATTAGGCGGACGGCCATCCTCCGTGGCGGCGCGACCTTCACCCCTCGCTGTGGCACCTCCTCGCTCTCCAGTGGACGCGGTGCGAGGCCCTGCTCCCTCTCCTCTGAGGGGGCGCGGCTCGGCACGGCGTCCGATGTAGAATGAGTGACAGATATTGTAGGGTAAGGTGCTCTGTGCCTTGGCTCTTCAAAGCCACTGAAGCTGAGTCCAGTAGGAATATATGTTATGTTCATCTCTGAGTCCTCGACTCTTGAGGATATCCAAAATTACCTTCCCAAAACTTAAGTCCAAACAACTTCTTTAAACGAAAGAAAGGTGGATCCAATTATCATTGATCGTTTCCTAAAATCAGAGACAAGGATAATCCAATTTCAGAAACTACTTCCTTACCGGCTACCACTACCAGATCACCCCTTTGTAGCCTTTGAATGCCAGTGTAATTTCAAATCGTTTATGTACAGTTGGTGAACCAAACAACACATAAAATGTTCTGCTTATATTCTTCTTCGTGTTTATTGTGCAGCTATCGGAGAACTGTTAACGTTGACACTGTCAAGGTGCAGACACAGCTGCTGACCAATAATTTGGGTCATGTCTACCCCGGCTTGCAAAGACGGGGCTAATCTTGACGACAACCATCCCAACGGGCGACGTGCCAAGTCCAAACATGGTCGCACAGATGATTCTGTTAACCCGTTTAACCCCAAGAGCCGCGGACCAGTCATCGGGTTTGCCTTAGTCTTTACATCTGCAATTTTCCTCTCCTGCATGATTGTGATCGCAGCTGTCAACGATGCCCAACCTCCCGGCATTGGCGATCTCTTCCTCCGACTTATAGGAAAAAGTGGGCTTGATCCCGGTGCCTCTCCGCCGACTTCGCCGGCTTTCCGCCTTGCCTTGGACTTCAATCGGACACCACGAACCTACCGACGCTGCAGCGGAGGAGGCAACTCATTGCTGCGCGTCTCCTACCATGACATGATCCTGGCGTGGGCTCAAGTGCCACATTTCTGTGTCTACGGCGACCGGGGCATTGGCAGTGTTAGTACCTTGGAGGTGGAGGCCAAGGCAGACGCCTCCGTGCTGCGAGAGGAGGTGCGCAACTTGCTTTGGAGCGAGATTCAGGTCGTGGGGAAGGTCGGGTTCGACGTGGAAGGAGAGGTCGCGGGCCTAGGGTATCTTCGCTGCAAGTTCTTCATCATGAAAGATAAGGCTGCGGATGTGCCCAAGAAACTGTGCATCCTCCGTCAGTAGGCCCGACCTATGCCTTCTGATAAGGGTGTTATATATTCTCCCTTCTGTCACTGGATTAAATTTACTTTTGTAATATCGGCTATATTCTGCTTTGAAATAAAACAAACAACTCTAGCTGTTTTGAAATTCTTTGTCCCCTTTTTTTCATAGTTTTTGCAACTTAAGTACTTAGCACCATCCTTTATTATCATCTGACATATGGAAGTATTTGTATTGTTTTTAAAGATTTGCACCAATGCCTTGGGCCAAGCAAAGAGGTGCAACAGTGCATGTATATGGAAGACCATGTACCTCCCTCTCCCAGTCTACATATTAGCTGTTTTTCCCCTTGGTTCTGTAAGTCAGATGCAACTGAAAACCGCGTAGCTACCCTCTTCAAGTGTACATATTAGCTGTTTTTTCCCTTGGCTCTGTAATTTTGATGCACCTGAAACCCAATGGATACGCTTTAAGCGCTCAGGTACTGGTACCCAAATAGGACATTTCACCATCTTATGCCCAATTTGTGTCTTAACTAAGAATGGAATTTGAATGCCAAATTGGCTTCTTTTTCATTTTTGAATTGTATCACTGCTAGTTATAATTTGTTCTATTCTCTTACTCCCCAAGCTAGGGAGTTCTGCTTCAAATATCAAGCATGAATGGTGCATTCTAGCAGTTAATTAAATCACATACATATAGTGATAAGAGCACACAATTTTTTGAACAAGAAGCTTTCTGTGGCATGAAGAATCAGTATTTGCGACACGATGAAGGACTATGTTGCTTTTATGCCAATGCGTGTGAACTGAACTATTAGTTAGCATCTTTGTTTTTGGCAGGTGTGAGGGCCCTATTGCGAATTTGCGATGGTCTAACCAGGCAGAGGAGTTTGGACATGATGAGATTAGTGAAGGTAGATGCTAGGTAAAACCTCTCACCAGGCCTACACCCTCTTTGATGTCATTTGGAACATGTATTAGTTCTTCACCACAAAGGACCTTGATGCAGATGATCAGGTGGTTATGCTTGACAATATTCTGCGGGAACTAAACTGGACACATCATATATTTTAGTAAATGAATCAGTACAAACTACATTTAATGGTTATGTCTTGCTAGTAACACAAGAAAAATACATTTTAATGGTTACTTGTTGGAGGCCCCCAATGAAGCACCTACATTAATCCTCATGAGGCGTGCTAGAAAAAAGAAGGTAAACCCTATAAATTCTCACACAAAACAGAAAGATTTGGCCATCAATTTGTGATACAGCCATTTGATCTATTCTGTTTTTTCATTCATGATTGAATATTAGGGCGTTGTGCTCTTTCCCAGCGTAGTGGCCACCAGACCAGGGCGGCGTGTTCAGCCTTGAGGCGCTCCGCCGTGCTCTTGTCAAGCTACCAGCAAACAAATGGGCGGCCAACCGCTCTTGTCAAGCACATGAGGGTTCATATGGACAAAGCTCTTCCAGACAGACCAGCTGATGAAACGAGCACTCAGATTTTGGTCTAGCCTTCAAACTGAAACGCACAAACAAACTTGCAGCTGATGAAGTTAGGCTGCAGCAGAGTGAAGTCTGGTTTAAACATCGTGGTTGTAGAGCTCGCTGAAAATGAACCCTCGCCTTTTAAATTCCCCTGTCCTCTACAATCCTGGTCGTTTTTTTTAACCTCGAAGCCGTTTTAGGAGTGGATTTGACGACGTGACAGAGAAGAGGACAGGTTTGCTGATCCTGCCGCCTGCCACCTCCTCTCCACGATCAGTCGAGCAGCTTGAGGGCTACCCTCGATATTTCCATGGCGCCAGCAGACACGCACAAAGACCAGCGATGCACGGGCAAAGATGGCCAAGACGGCGGCACCCACCTTTGGGAAGCCCAACAGTGGCGCATATAGAGAATGCCTGCGCCTTGGCTGAGGCGGTCGCGCTGTGGTCGGCGAGCTGCAGGCCTGCTGCATGACGCACGGAGGAGATCCATGAGGCGCAAGGCCAAGCGCCGCCTCCCTCGGAAGCAGCAACCGGCATGCCACACCCTCAGGCCCAACGGCGCGGCAAACAACGGACGATGCACGGAGCGGCAGCCCATGACCGGCACGCGGCGCGACTGCAACAACCACCACCTGAATCCTCATCGCATGTGCCTCACCGGAACTTTTGTTCGCTCGAGCCCAATGGGTGGACTACATCATGCGGCGGTAGCGGCCACGACCCAGCCTGCAACAGCCGATGGCGCTCGCCCCCGTGTGGGCAGCCGCGCGGCCTGCAGGTCTCCCTCTCCTCCTTACGCACGTACGTAGTAGCAGCTGAAAGCCTGCAACCAATGAGCCTGATCTTCTACAAAAATCCTTAGCCTGACAGGCATTTCATCGAGCATGTGAAAGGCGTAACCCGAGGAGCTCTAGCTAGCGCGGCGCAACCTGAGCTGAAATCTGAGTTTCTCGCCGATTTAGTGAGAATATGTGGAGAGAAAAGATTTCCCATTATGGTTGGGGGAGACTTTAATATCATTAGAAGACAAGACGAAAAAAAATAATGACAACTTCGATGGAAGATGGTCACTTATGTTTAACATGATTATCGAGAGTCTCGATTTGAGGGAGATTGGCCTCACTGGCAGACAATTCACATGGGCAAACTCATTACCGGTGCCAACATATGAGAAGTTGGACCGGGTATTGATCAGTGTAGAATGGGAACAGAAGTACCCGCTGGTTTCAGTACATGCCTTACAAAGAGCCATCTCAGATCACACACCACTCATGGTTGACTCTGGGGAAGCGAATCATGTGGGTAATAGAAATATCTTCTCTTTTGAATTAAGTTGGTTCGAGAGAGAAGGATTCATGGATCTCATAGCTACCGAACGGGCTAGGGAATCTGGTGGATCTTCCAACATGGAAAGATGGCAAAACAAAATCCGACACTTGCGCCAGTTCTTGAGAGGCTGGGCCAAGAATCAAAGCGGAATTTACAAAGTGGAAAAAGAGAGACTTATTCGACTGATTGATGAGTTAGATGTGAAAGCTGAGTCTATTCTTCTCAATATGTCAGATCGGAATAATAAGATTGAGGCTGAGAAGAAATTGCAAATTCTTCTGAGAGAGGAAGAGATGAAATGGGCACTTCGAGCTAAGGTGACGAAGGTGGTTCAGGGGGATGACAACACACAATTCTTTCATATGATTGCAAATGGCAAACATCGGAAGAAGAAAATAATTCAACTTGAGCAAGATGAGGGTACAATTGTAGGACATGAGAACCTAAAATTGTACATTTCTGAGTATTATAAGAAATTATTTGGTGCACCCGAAGAGAATTTTGTCTCTTTGGATGAGAGCACAACACATGACATACCTCAGCTCAATTCTGATGAGAACGAGGTACTATCAGCTCCCTTTTCTGAGAAAGAGGTGTTTGACGCAATAGCACAAATGAAACAAAATAAGGCACCGGGGCCGGATGGGTTTCCGGCGGAATTCTATAAAAAATGCTGGCATATTATTAAGGGTGATCTTTTGCCTATGTTCCATGATTTATTTAACGGTCAGTTACAGCTCTTCCACCTTAATTTTGGAACAATAACGTTGTTGCCAAAGAAGGTGGAGGTTGTTCGCATTGAGCAGTTCAGACCGATTTGTTTGCTCAATGTCAGCTTCAATTTTTTTACAAAGGTTGGCACGAATAGATTGACGCAGATAGCTCATTCGGTAGTCCAACCGACACAAACAGCATTCATGCCTGGGAGACACATCTTAGAGGATGTTGTTGTCTTGCATGAAACGTTGCACGAAATTCATACAAAGAAACTTGATGGGGTTATCTTTAAAGTGGATTTCGAAAAAGCGTATGATAAAGTCAAATGGCCATTTCTTCAACAGGCCTTACGTATGAAGGGGTTCAACGAATCCTGGAGGGATCAGGTGGATGCTTTCATTCAGAAAGGTAGTGTGGGGGTTAAAGTTAATGATGACATAGGTCATTTCTTTCAAACACACAAGGGATTGAGACAGGGTGACTCCATGTCTCCGGTGCTATTCAACATAGTAGCAGATATGTTGGCAATACTTATTGGTAGGGCTAAAGAAAAGGGCCAAGTAGGAGGACTTGTTCCACACCTGGTAGAGGGGGGAGTGTCCATACTACAATACGCGGATGATACGATCATCTTCATGGAACACGATATGGCAAAAGCAAGGAATATGAAACTTGTTCTTTGCTTATTTGAACAGTTATCTGGGCTAAAAAATAATTTTAACAAAAGCGAACTGTTCTGCTTTGGGAAGGCAAAGGAGGAGCAAGATGCTTACAGGCAGCTATTTGGATGTGAAATGGGATCACTACCGTTTAGCTACCTTGGGATTCCTATTCATCATAGACGATTGACGAATAAGGAATGGAAATGTATCGAGGATAGATTTGAAAAAAGATTAAGTTGCTGGAAGGGCAAGCTTATGTCTTATGGAGGGAGGCTAGTGTTAATAAATTCGGTTTTAACAAGCCTGCTGATGTTCCTCTTGTCTTTCTTTGAAGTACCGGTAGGGGTACGAAAAAGATTAGACTTTTACCGATCTCGTTTCTTCTGGCAAAGTGATGAGGCTAAGAAGAAATACAGATTGGCACGGTGGGATATTATATGCAGACCCAAAGACCAAGGGGGTCTTGGCATTGAAAATCTAGAAGTGAAGAATAGATGCTTGCTTAGTAAATGGCTATACAGGTTATCTACGGAGACCGAAGGGATGTGGGTTCAAATATTGAAGAATAAATACCTACAATCCAAAACTTTGGCCTAGGTTACAGCTAGACCAAATGACTCACCTTTCTGGAAGGGGTTAATGAAGATGAAGGTAACTTTCTTTCAGAGGGTGAAATTTGTAGTTGGTGATGGTTCCACTACAAGATTTTGGGAAGACACATGGCTTGGGGATACTCCATTAGCACTTCAATATCCTTCACTTTATAATATTGCACAACGTAAGGAGGATTATGTGGCCACAGTACTACAATCGGTACCTCTCAATATGAAATTCAGGCGAGCTCTAGTGGGAGCACGCTGGAATTCGTGGTTACACCTGGTCAGGCGACTGATGCATGTTCAACTTTCTGACCAGCCAGATAGTGTTCGTTGGACTTTAGCTACGAATGGTATATTTTCAGTAAAGTCTGTAGGGTAACGCAGCAGAAAACAAAAAATTTCTGACCTACGTACCAGCCCAGGATCACTATGGAGACTGCATACAAGGTTTGATCTTTTTCGTTACCGACTGGTAGCGCAGCGGAAGTAGAGTCGATGACGATAGGCGGTGCAGATCCCCGCAGCTAGGATTTACAACCTCCCAACCACGAGGATGTATACCCTCATCCGCCCCCGGACAGCCCTCCGGGAGGCGGTCGGACAGTCCCTCGGACGGTGTCACGGACAGCCCTTCGGGAGGACCATCGAAACTCGGACAGTCACTCGGACAGCCCTTCGGGAGGACCATCGAAACTCGGACAGTCACTCGGACAGCCCTTCGGGAGGCACTCTCAAACTAAGACCGAAACTACGATCTCTCTACAGAGTTGCACACATACGGTGTCATCTATCCGGCAGGGCTTCGCCGTCCAGAACTAGTTCCCACCGGAACCCAGACAGCCTTTCGGCTCTACGAAACTATTTCGCTGGGAGGGAGAGAGAAGCCAGAAATGTCATGGCACTTGTATGTGAGAAGGAAGTGAGGGTGGAGGCAGCCCCTCCACCTCTATTTATAGGAAATCCAAGGGGTAGGGTTTCTTGGCCCCCAAGCCTTCTAGAAACCTTTTTGGGAAAATATCCCAAAAGGTGACTTTTCCATAAATATCCCAAAAAGCACTTTTACTATTCACGACGACATTTTTCAGCGTCTGATCGAACTGAAAATATTCATGTGGGCTTAAAACATTTCCAGTACCCACCAAAATAATTTTCAACGCGAGCTGGAACAATTCCGGTTTAGTGATTTTCATCTGCGAAAAGCATCTGAAGCGGTTTCGGCAGCTCCGGAACATTTCCGGTTTTCATTCCGGAAAATTCCAGAAAGTTTCCAGAATGATTCTGGCACCCTCCAAGAATTATCAGGCATGTGCCGAAACCAATTTGACTTTATGGTGTACTCCGAAACAACTTTTCGGTTCAGTGATTTTCATCTGTGAAAAGCAACTATAGCGGTTCCGGCAGTCCGGAACATTTCCGGTTTTTGTCTCTGAAAAATCTCAGAAGTTACCGGAACAATTCTGGTACCTTCCAATAATTTCCAGGCATGTGCCGAAACCAATTTGACTTTATGGAATACCCTGAAACTACTTTTCAGTTTCACCGGAACTATTCCGATATCCTCTCCGGAACGTTTCCGTTTCGTCCGAAACTTTTTCGGTGAATTTCTCTCAGACTCCCCGTCTAGTATTCAACAGATAGATGACCCTTAAGCGTGTGACCCTACATGTTCGGTGAAGTATAGACATGACCCGGAACACTTTTCGATCAATGATCAACATCGGAGCCGTGGACACCCATATTGACCCCTATACCCACACGAATGAATATTCGAGTGAACCTCCAGTTGCCGTGTGCTATTCCTGTTGCTTCGCGATATGTTACAAATACCCGAGGTGAGACATGTAGGCATGCCCGTGGATCAACAACTTGTCCACTATGCCAGTTACCTCGTTACCGGTATTGTTCTCTTTTCTCGTTCCCGTGTTCCGGCATCCCCGTGATCAAATCACAAAGTGTCTGGCCAGACGATGATGGATACCGTAACACCGAGAGGGCCCAGAGATATCTCTCCATCGTCGGAGGAGCAAATCCCAATCTTGAGCTATCAAGTTACTTGACATACTTTTCCATGAACCCGTAAGCCGCCGTAATAGCCACCCATTTACGGATGACGTTTAACAAACCCCAAAGTTCATGAAGCAAGCATGAAGAAACTCGATACTCTCATGGTCTAAGGAATCATGCAAACATTAACCATCTCTGTGTTATTAACCATTAACTAATGACGAATGTATCTCATAGAATAACATCAATTCGGGTCGATTCAACACAAGTGTTCTACCAACAATTGTGCCCTCAAAATTGCCGGCATAGTCATGCCCATGATCAGGAAAACAGGATCATCATGCAATACTTGAGCCAGTCATAGAGGCTTGACTAGGAATACTTTTTACCGTTTATTATCCCACACGTGCACATGAGTTTCCCTCCAAGCCTCGTTTTATTTGCAGACTCGAGAATCATGGCAGTTATAGCATGGAACATAAACATAATTATGAACAGGGAGATAATCAATAACATTTATTATTGCCTCTAGGGCATATCTCCTACAAAGTCCATGTACACGGATCTGATAAACATTGGACCGCTCTCGAGATCATTACATATTTGGAGAATCAAAGTGCCGTTTAGAATTAAAAAAATTATGTGGTTTATACACAAGGGTGTGGTATTAACCAAAGATAATTTGACAAAACGAAGATGGGTAGGCAGGCCTAATTGTTGCTATTGTGATCAAAATAAAACAATAAGACACCTCTTTCTAGATTGTCCTCTTGCAAAACTATTATGGCGAACTGTTCACATAGCCTTTAATGTTAATCCACCAACATGCATTAGTTCGTTATTTGGAACGTGGCTCGATGGAGTAGACGTTACTATAGCGAATCTTATCCGGATTGGTATATGTGCTTTATTTTGGGCTATATGAAATACCAGGAATGATATGATTTTTAATGGCAAGAATTTCAATAACTTTTTGCAGGTTATCTTCAGAGCAACGTCCTGGATCCGTACGTGGTCGTTACTCAACCATGCGGACTCCAGGGAGCTTATGGCTATTTGGTGCAACCGGTGGGAGATGGTTGCACGGGTTATCTTCAACCGGTTTGGATGGCGTGTTAATAATAAGCTAGGTGTATAGGCATCGTAATCTACTTTTAGTTACGCCGGATGTGGCAGTTTATTTACCATTTCTTCATACTTTTTGTTCAGCGCATGAGCGCTTTGTGGATCTAAGACCTTGTTTCGAACTTGTTTAATAAGATGACCGCATGCATCGATTGATGCAGAGGCCGGGCTCCGTTTCTCCTTTTCAAAAAAAAAAAGCTAGCGCTCAAGCATGCACGACATGTCGCCGTTCTCGAACTTCATCCCCTAGAGGTACTTGACACTGCAAGGTCTACAATGTTATTGGCATGGAACATCTGTAAGTAGCGACGGAGCAGCTGCGGGAGCTCGTCGTGGTGGACGCCAATCTTACCACGGTAGTGGAGGACGAGCGGGTAAGGGATGGGGTCTTCGAGTCTGAGCCCGAGCGACAGAGGAACATGGGGCGTCCTCGCCGGCGTACCTTATTGGCACTGTACACGTTGCATAGGTAAATAATAGGTAATCGAGTCCGCGCTCCGCGTCATGGCGGGGCTCACACTGCTGCATCAGGTCCCACGGGATCGGCATCGGGCAGCGCTTGGGTGGAGGTCAACAGTGGCTGGGGCAGCGACGTCGGCGACGACATGAACTCTGTCTCAGGCGGCGTTGTGCAGCACATCATGAGCACCACCATGAGCATCATGACATACTACTGGGAGTTGGTCCGACAGGACCAAGATCGGTCGCTTACGTGGGACCCACCAACATGTGTTGCCCAACCCTAGTGTTTCCCGATGCCACATAAGAAGAAATCCCTATTTGGATATGGTGTCAAGGTTAGAAATCCTTATTCGACAGTTGGTTGTTTTGCATTTAGGTCTTCCAGAATTGTACTTTTATTTACCGTGGGATCCTTTCTGCAAGGTGTTGTGCCTGTGATCTTTTGGTTGTCTTTAGATCGTGGCTACGTGTAGGTTTGTAATGCAATTGTTGAATAAATGACACATAGTTTATCTAAAAAGAAAAATTTGCACAAGCAATAATCATGATTACTACCGCCTCCATCCCATAATATAAGAACGTTTATAATATAAGAGCGTTTTTACACTACATTATTATCAATAAACGTTCTTATATTATGGGACGGAGGGAGTATGAAATACTATATCATGCCACTAAGCTAGCATGATATAGTATTTGCATGGGCATGTCACGTCCGTTCGCGATACGTCCCAGATCCCGCCACGTGGCACTGATCAAATGACTCCCATGCACCCATGGCAGATCGGCACCCTGGCGTGATCGCCCTCCCCTCCGCCTGAGCTACATGGCTTCTTAGATTTTGTGCGGGCCCCTGTGGACCCGCTACTGCCTACGTCGGCCCCTCGCCACAAATGACCGGCGGCGCCGCTTGACTTCACACCTTGTCGCAGTCCGAGGATTGCCAAAGCCGACCGCGGCCTTGATTCCGTGTCCAAGGCAAAACGCGTGCTTCTGCGACGCCTGTGCCTCCTTGCCGACGATGAGCCAATCTACCTCGAGGTGCTCGACCGCTACAACAAGCTCTTCGTAGAACATTGGCGGAAATTGAAGGATTGATAGTGTGCTGATGTATTAACATCAGAAGCACTGGCTCTAAGCTTTGGCTTAATCCTTGCACAGAAGACGGGTTACAATCGCCTTATTGTCAACTCTGATAATATGAAAGTAATTGACACAATGAAAAATGAAGGACAATCGGCGGGAGCAGCGGGGCAGTGTTCGACGATTGCTATTTTATGACATGTGATTTTCCTGTTACTAGGTTTGAACATTGTAATATGATAGCAACTAAGGTTGCTCATGAGCTTGCTAGGCTAGCGAGCCTATGGATGACATTGCATCTTTTCTTATTGACGATGTAACTGTTATATCTAATTAATAAAGTTTGATGTTTATTTTTAAAAAATACCACTTTGATTTAATCAAGATTATCCTGATATGCTTTGTTGGGATCTTACTCCTAATGGAATTTGTTGTTCCAAATCTCCTTATAAATCGTGTTTGCGGGATATTCATGCCAATCCGAAGAATGCCCCTTCTCAAGTTTCCTTGCAGGTTAAATTTTTCTCTCAAGATGATTTGGAAGCAAAAGCTTATGATTCCCAGAGTCCAAACATTTGCTTGGAGACTTCTTCAAAAAGCTCTTACCACAGGTTTGAGGGCTGGTCGTTTCTCTATACATATTTTTAAACTTTGCTGCAGATGTGGCCAATAGGAGAATGAGATTCACCTCTTTTTTCTTTCTGATTTTACTAGAGCAGCTTGGTTCAACCATCCTTGGTATATTAGATCAAATGTTTTAGTTCAGATTTATTCTAATACGCACAACATTATTCTTGCTTTACTCAACATGAACCATCCATGTGCTTCTGTTTCAAACATTCTCAACTTTATGTGGCGTCTTTGAAAAGCAAGAAACGACTATCTTTTTTATAAGAGAAAGGCTCTCCCTCATCATGTTAATATTGTTGCAAATGTTTTGGCGTCCGAATCTAATGATTTGCTTAATAACTCTCAACACTTACGGCCTCACACTCCCGTCCGGTCTTCCGCTCCTACTAACCAAATTCCTTTGCAGGGTCAAATACTTAAATCTGGTCTTCTTACTGTAGGCCCCAAAATTTATTTTGATATTGCTTTAAATGTAAAAAAAAGTTTCAAGTTTAACTCAGGGATCAACAGCTACTAGAGTTAGAGTCTATCTTTCTTTGCAACAGGATCATAAATGTGTAGCTTCGGGCGTCCACATTTATTACAAGCACACCTTTGCAAGCTGAAGCTCTCGCCCTTCTTTTTGCTGCACAGATGGCCAACCGTCTTCATTACCTAACCTACATTTCTCACATATTGTCTTTCCTTGGCTTCGGTTGTGGCAAACAGCAGGATTTCAGAGGCTTCTGCTCCTTGGTCTATCAGGAAAACTTTGAATGATTTCTTCCACTACTCTTCAAATCTTCAATCACATGTTTTTTACATTTCTAGAGAGATAAATGGAATATCTCATAATGTAGTTTATCAGATTTTTAGATCAGATGTTAAACCTGGCATATGTTGCTTTGCTTCAATTCACAGGAATATGATATGCCCTTGTAGTTTCTCTTCTTTTGAATTTTCAGTTTCAGGGCTTTGTAATCCATGCTGTACGTTATTATTGAGCTGAATGGAAAGTTTTGCTAAGTAAATAGGCAATTTTGCGATTAAATTAATGCACGAGTAAAACATGAGCATGACATAGATATAACTAATAACATACTGATTATGATCCAGATAAACATGTACTACACATATAGTAGAAACATCTACGCACATAGCCAGTACTGCTAAAACAGAAATAAACAGGAGCAGGATAAACATGTTATGCCCTTCAATAGGCCAGTTGGCCGTAGCCGTGGCGTCGACATGGACGTAGTAGAAGCACACGAACGGCGACGAGCAGTCGCTTAGGATACGTGACGCGTCTGTTACGGATGCGCATAAGTATGAGCTCGACTCGGCTCAATCCCACGGCGAGGCGAGCGGCGAAGGAGGAGTGCGCGAGGCCACTTCTCTTAATCTCCAATAACATATGAAAGATAATCCTTTATAAAGAGGTCCAACTCCTCTCCAACTTCAAGGGTGGTACTAAACTTTTCATCGTTCCTAGTGCCATATAACCCACATGTTTTCTTGTAGATATTCTAAAATTGTTAGATGGATCCTAGGCCCACCTCATATTTCATAAGTTTGATGCTTCGTGCGCCTGCCTTCCATTGTTAAAAAAAACAGTTTTGAGGGATCTAGTAAAGATACCGCTCCGCTGTCCAACTCCCTTCCCTATCGCAGCCTCTGCCTCGCTGGATCCTCAGTCCGCCGCCGCCTCGACCCGGAAGCGAATTTCTCTAGTTTCTTCTCTGTCGGTAAGTAATCTAGCTTGAAGTTTGCATCGATTTCTCTTGTTCTGACGGAGCCCAGCCCTTGTTGGATATAAGATCCGTGCTGCGTGCATGAGCCTAGTTCGTTAGATCTTTTTTCCATTCTCTCTTTTCTCCACGGGCGGATTGGTGGCCGCAGCCCTCTACTTCACCTAAGATCCGGACGACCTACTCGCCGCCCATCTCGTACCCGGCCGGAAGCTGACGCCACCGGCGGCTGGAGTTGGAGTGGCACTATGTGTTATGTATGTTCATCTCCTCGAGTCCTCCCTCGCTGTATAGGGGTTGCAGCCGAGACTCTTGAGGATATATCCAAACTTGCCTTCTCAACAAGGCTGTAAGAGCAACTTTAACCGGGTGACCCATTTCGTTTGTCTATGTCTTTTTGAATCGTCGCGGATAAAAGAGGTGGCCCAACGTAGAGACCCAAACCTAAATCATGTATGTTCCGTGTCCGCACCGACCCATTTCATGCGCAAATTTGGGCCGGATTTGCGTCCTCACGGACACGAAACGGACACGCACCGTGTCCCCTCCGTGTCCGTTGGGGGTCCACCAGTCGGCCGCTCAACCACCGCCCGCGTCTTATTAAATGCCAACACCTACCGCGAGGCCCGCCTGGTAGTGGGTGGAAGGTCTGCGTGGCCATACTTTTTAATGGAAGCGTGCGGCAGGGCCGGCCTCATCCACTTCCAAAACGCCCGTCCACATCTGGCCACGCCCTGCTCCCTCGCCGACGACCAGAAACCCTAGCTATCCAGCCATCATGGGTCTGTTCAACGGGAAGGGGAAGGGAAAGGGCAAGCTTAGCGCCGGCGCAAGCTCTTCCCGCGGGCGCACGCCGCCGCCGCCTGCTAGACGCGGCTCCCCACCGGCAAGGGAGCGTCTGTACATACCATCAAACGATACCCCGTCGGTACATCGCCCCTACATTAATGATGTGCTGTTGTCGAGGAACCTACTCCGGTGTCACCCGTCCGCCCATGTGCCACCCACTATTAACTGCACTGTCGCGGCCCATTGCCTTCTTGCTCGCTATATAAACTCCAGTCATGGCCATAGCCGCACTCATCCTCCTCTGGTCCCTTTCTTCTCTCCGCACCACGCCCGCCATGGCCTCATCATGCTCCAAAGCCAACTGGGTCACCCTCTCCTTAGAGCAGAAGAAGAAGATGGCTGCCATTGCTGCCGGCTGGCAGGTCGGCCAGCAGACAGAGACCGCCGACATCCCGATGAAGGACGAGGTGGCGCCACCCTCCATGGCGGTGTGTGTGGGCCTCACCATCGGCGAGGCTCGTGTGCACTGCACGGACATGCTGCGGGAGGAGGAGGAGGCTAAGTTTTGGCAGGGGCAGGCCGACCAGGCCTACTGTAAGTGCATCTAGTGCCACCCTTGTTTGGTTTTGGAGTATTGAAGACAAACGTGGTTGAGGGACTAATGTGTTTGTGAGAGTTCACAGATTAAAACAGAGAGAAGTCCCTGGAGTTTCGGTTTAGCCGTCGAAGACGACCCCCAAAAATGTCCGAAGACATTGATGACGGCTAAAGCCATTGGTGGTAAGCGAAGACATTCGTCCGAAGACAATGAAACGCGAAGACGAAGTCTTTTGGTAGTTTTGTTTCTTCTTTCCTGAGTCCTAGGAACCACCGTATTGTTAAGTAGGGTCGATGTGATCGAAGTCAGATACTGACGTGATGCTCAACCCATACCTATGTCTTCGAGCGAAGACAATGAGAGAAAATCTCTTCCAGAGCTGGTTGAGTCAGCTTTACTTGTAGCCCAAGTAAAGCTGCCGCGTGTGTTTGAAATCCGACCGTTGTGACATGTGTCGGTTGGCCATTGACCCAGGGTTATTTCGGTCATATCAGGTCGGGTTACCCACTGGCTATAAATAGCCCACCCCCTCCACCATAAGAAGGTGGCTGCTCAGAGATTGATACGGCTGTTGTCGTTTTGGAGCAACCCACCTCGAAGATATTGAGAGAGACACATCCTGTGAGGATACACCTAAACACCTAGAGTTAGTGTGTTTGAGCATCACCGAAGTCATTCTGTTCTGAGAGAACTGAAGTCTTATTACACTTGAAGATTGTGACCTTCCAGACGGTTAGGCGTCTGGGTCTAGAGCAATTCAAGAGTCATTGTGGATCGCCGGGTGACCAAGTTTGTACGGGTTTCGGAAGTCTCCCCTGAAGACTTACCAGAGTGATTGGGCGCTGTCTAAGTGACTTCGGCTCAAGGGGAATAAGGTGAAGCCGAGGTCTTCTAAGTTCAATCTCAGCCTCCCTAACCAGACGTACAATTGTCACAGCAACTGGAACTGGTCCAACAAATCCTGTGTCTTCGTCAAGCAACTGGTTCTATCCTTCACTTTCTTACATTCCTGTTCTGTATCGTGAAGCCTTACCTTGTTCATCACTGAAGACTTGCCCTGAAGACATTCATGCCTGCTGTTTATCTTCATACTATCTAAGTTTATCTTCGACTCATCTTAGTATGCATGATGTTAAAGTTTAACCTGTTTGTATGTCTTCACTGCAATGCATGCCTAGACTAGATTCTTGATTGTATCCCTTCCTGATCCTGTTTACGTTTCCGCACTATTCGAATACATTCATTGTTTCGAAGACTTTCATAAAATCGCCTATTCACCCTCCCTCTAGTCAATAACTAGCACTTTCAAGTGGTATCAGAGCAAGGTACTCCCTTGTTCTGTGTTTCGGTTTAACTACCGTGGAGTTTTAGCTATGTCGACTGCAGGGATAATCAAGGTCTTCGCTGCGTGCCCTGTCTTCGATGGCACTGACTACCCCTACTGGAAGAACAAGATGTGCATGCATCTCGAAGCCATTGACAACGACCTATGGTATGTCGTCATGGCGGGCATTCCCGAAGTTGGCGAAGGTGTTACTGCTGCTGATGTGAAGAGGTTCGCACAACTGGACTCCACCGCCAAGAACATCATCTGTGGTCATTTGACCAAAGGACAGTATGGCCGTGTGAGTGCACTTAACACTGCTAAGCAAATCTGGGAATGACTGTCCAAAGTGAATGAAGGTGTCTCATCTCAAAGAGACTCTCGTGTTGATGTGCTTCGCAACCTGTTCAACCGCTTCAAGAGACTCATCAACGAAAACGTTCAGCTCACTTTTGATCGACTCACCAACATCTCAAATGAGCTAAATGCACTTGGTGCCACTGATATCACCAAACATGAAGTCGTGAAGAAGCTACTCAGATCACTTGACAGTTCCTTTGATACTCTCGCACTCATGATCCAAGAGCGCCCTGACTTCAAGAGTTTGGATCCCGCTGATATTCTCTAGAGATTGAACACACATGAGTTTCAACAAGCTGAGAAGAGGGATATCTACGGACCCAGTTACAGTCGCTCTCGTGCCCTGAAGGCCAAGGCTGTGTCGTCATCTGAAGACAACTCTGAATGCAGTTCTGATGGTGCTGAAGACTTTGGAAAAGAACTCGCTCTCCTTGTCAGGAAGTTTCATAAGTTTGTCAAGACAAAGCGCTACACAAAATCTTCAAAGCGTGATTCCAAGAGGTCTGGTGAAATGTCTTCAAGAGACAGCAAGAAGCAAACCTGTCACAAGTGCAAGAAAGTTGGCCACTTCATCGCTGATTGTCCTCGATGGGAGAAGGAATCCAAGAAGAAGAGCAAGGACTATGACTCCGATGACAAGAAGAAGAAGAAGTATGCAAAGTCTTCATCACACAAGAAGAGTTCATCTGGCAAGGCACATGCGTTCATCGGAAAGGAGATGGATTCACAGTCTGAATCTGGTTCAGAAGTTGAGGAAGCATCCGAGAAGGAATCTGACGCTGAAGCAGCTGGACTAGCAATGGCTTCGGAATATCTCTCCACCTCTGTCTTCGAACCCGAAGACAATGGTCCTTTCTTCAACACCGAAGCCAGTGATGATGATGCCACTCTAGCCTACTGCTTCATGGCGAAAGCCTCCAAGGTATCTCCAAAACCCTCACGTCATGACTCTGAGTCCGAAACTGAATCTGATGATGACATGAAACCTATCTATGCTAAACTTGTAAAAATTGCCACTAAACAACAAAGTGCCATGGAGAAAATGCAAACTACTCTAGAGAAAAGCGATGACCTATTACACGAAGAGATGAGTCTGAACGAAACTATGGCTGAAGACATGCGTAGTCTTCATTCAAGGTTTGAGGATCTCCAAAGTCGTTATGATGCTCTTTCAACTGATCACGAGAAGCTTTCTCTGGAATATCTTCAGAAAAAGATTGATCTTGAGAAGCTGAGGGAAGCACATGATGACCTACGGAAGGAAAACGACTCACTCCTAGCAGAGCAGATCAGTACCGCTCAGGATGAATTTGATGCTCCATGCTTAAAGTGTATTGCACGTGAAGCTAATGATTCAACTGCTGAATGTTCAAATGCTTCTGAAAATGCATTATCTTCAACTGTATCTATGGCACCTAACCCCTCGTCTGAGGAAGCCACTACTATCACTGATGACAATGACAGGTTGAAGACATTGCTTGAAACTGGCATGTACAAAAGTCTGAAAGGACATCAGATTCTTTGTGATGTCCTGAAGAAGACTATACTGAACAAAAACCCTAGGAAAGAGGGTGTAGGTTGCGAAAGAAACCTCAATGTTGATGGATCCTACTGGACGCCTGAGCAGTACCCCAAAACCACATGGGTTGCTGCGAAAGGGCCTTCAGTCGATCCCTCCACATTAACAGGCTTTGACTGTGTGACTCCTCTCATTATTGATGAATCTTTTGATTCCAACTATAAGCTGTTCAAATGTAAAAATGGTGATGTGTTTGCCAGATTTATTGGAACTAACTGTAGGAATGGTTCTCCTATGAAGAAGATCTGGGTTCCAAAATGTCTTCTTGAGAAGCTTCGCGTGAATGTCTTGACAACATCTCCCAAGAAGAAGACAAACCCTAGATCAATGTCTTCGAGAAGACATAAGTCTTCATATGATGGCACTAACCATTCTGTTCCGCAGGAAAAGACTCAGATGACTCATGAATATGTACACAATGGCATGAACCGCTATGTTCATCCAACCAAGAATTTCTCTGCTTATTCATTTGAGTACACTAACCCTCCTGTGAAACGTGCTATTAGGGCATCTTTGCCTAAATTCTCTGATGCTGCCTTACGTCTCATTGCTTCTAAGCCACCCCTTCGCATGTGGGTGGTTAAGAAAAACTAATATCTTCTATACAGCATCGGGTCTCCAGATAGGACGAAGCCTATCCCGAAGATCATCTTTGGGGACCCGAAAACATTCTTGTCTGAACGCAAGAAAACTAATGCATACCTCGTTCAGATTACATACCATTGTCAACTGCTGTATCCTCATCTTAGCATGTTACTCCTACATGCTTTGGTGAACTCGACTAATTCTCAATGCAGGAAGACAAATCCAATACTACTGAATGGATTATGGACAGTCGATGCACAAGTCATATGACGGGTGATCGAAGCCTATTGATGGAGCAAACTCTTCGACCTCCAACAAAAGATCACATCGTCTTTGCTGACAAAAGTAGCTGCAAATTATTGGGGCTAAGTAGAGTTGCTATCTCAAGGGACCGGCACATGGAAAACGTCATGCTTGTCGAATCCCTTGGTTACAACTTGATGTCTGTCTCAATGCTCTGTGACTTAGATATGCTAGTCATATTCGGCAAATTTCGATGTGTGGTACTAATGGCCTCTGACAAAACCAAAGTCTTCAAAGGTTTTCGAAGAGGTGACTTGTACATGGTAGACTTCTCTGCAGGACCATAGGTTGCCTCATGTCTTCTAGCAAAGGCTTCGGAATGCTGGCTTTGGCACAGAAGGCCAGGACATGCTGGGATGAGGAACTTGCACACACTCGCCAAGAAGAAGCTCATCATTGGCGTTGAGGGTGTCAAGTTCAAGAAGGACCACCTTTGTGGTGCCTGTGAAGCCGGGAAGATGACTAGGGCCAAACACCCCTCGAAGACAATCATGACGACCTCACGTCCCTTCGAGCTACTACACATGGACTTATTTGGCCCTACTCACTATTCCACCTTCTCTACCACTGCAAATCTATATGGCTTCGTGATTGTTGATGACTATTCTCGATTCACTTGGGTGCATATCATTCTTTACAAGACTGAAGTGCAGGATGTCTTCAGGCGCTTTGCAAATAGGTGTATGAACAACTATGACATCAAAATCAAGCACATCAGGAGTGACAATGGCACTGAATTCAAGAACACAGGCCTGGACACCTATCTTGATACTCTTGGCATCACTCATGAGTTCTCTGCTCCATATACTCCTCAGTCGAATTGTGTTGTGGAGCGCAAGAATAGGACTCTTATTGAGATGGCTCGCACCATGCTAGATGAATACAAGACACCAAGGAAGCTATGGCCTGAAGCCATTGATATTGCATGTCACATCATCAATAGAGTTTATCTTCACAAGTTCTTCAAGAAAATATCATATGAGCTTCTCACCGATGTGCGATTCGATGAAACTAATGGCTCGCAAAGAGAGCACCTGCCTCCTGTGCTAGATGAACTACCTCCTGATGAAGCTATTCGACTGATGGGCACTGGAGAAATTGTGCCTGAAGAACATGTGGTTGTAGAAGAGGTCATCATTCCTCCATCTACTCAGCGCGAAGACAATGCTGAACCCGAAGACAATGCTGCTGATGAAGACAATGCTCAGCAGCCTGAACAAAGTCTTCGCCCTGCTCATCCACGTGTGGCAAATGAAGTCCAAATTGAGAGAATGCTTGACAGCATAAATGCACCAGGTCCACTTACTCGCTCAAGAGCTACTCAACTGGCTAACTTTTGTGGGCACTTTGCTTTTGTATCTATCACAGAACCCACCAAAGTAGATGAAGCCTTCAAGGAACCAGAATGGATTCAAGCCATGCAGGAAGAGCTTCACCAGTTCGAGCTGAACAATGTGTGGGAGCTCATAAAGCGTCCTGATCCAAGGAAGCACAACATCATCGGTACCAAGTGGATCTTCCGCAACAAGCAAGATGAGTCCGGTCAAGTCGTCCGAAACAAGGCCAGACTTGTGGCCCAAGGTTACACACAGGTTGAGGGTATTGACTTCGGTGAAACCTTTGCACCTGTCGCTAGACTCGAAGCCATTCGTATACTGCTTGCTTATGCTAACCATCATGACATATGCTTATATCAAATGGATGTCAAAAGTGCATTCCTCAATGGTAAGATTGAGAAAGAAGTATATGTTTCTCAACCACCAGGGTTTGAAGATCCAAAGCATCCTGACAAAGTCTTCAAGCTCAACAAGGCACTCTATGGCCTCAAGCAAGCACCACGAGCTTGGTATGACACACTCAAGGAATTCCTTAAGAAGAAAGGCTTCAAACCCGGTTCACTCGATCCCACTCTCTTCACTAAATCCTATGATGATGAACTGTTTGTATGCCAAATATATGTGGACGACATTATCTTCGGCTGTACTAACAACAAATACAGTGATGAGTTTGCTTATATGATGCAAGAAAAGTATCAAATGTCGATGATGGGAGAACTAAAATTATTCCTAGGGCTTCAAATTCGATAACAACCCAATGGCATCTTCATATCTCAGGAGAAGTACCTCAAGGATTGCCTCAAAAATTTGGCATGAATGAAGCCAAAGGCTACAAGACGCCTATGCCTACCAATGGTCACCTCTGCATTGACGAAAATGGTAAAGATTTCGATCAGAAGGTATATCGCTCCATGATTGGGTCTTTGTTGTACTTATGTGCATCTAGGCCAGATATAATGCTTAGCGTTTGCATGTGCGCCCGATTTCAAGCGGCACCAAAGGAGTCGCATCACCTTGCTGTGAAGCGAATACTTAGATATCTGGCTCACACCCCAACACTAGGATTATGGTATCCAAAGGGTTCGAAGTTTGAGCTGATTGGCTATTCAGATTCTGACTTCGCCGGCGACAGAATTGATCGCAAGTCTACATCAGGCACTTGTCACTTTCTGGGACGATCTCTTGTATGTTGGTCTTCGAAGAAGCAGAACTGTGTTTCACTCTCCATAGCCGAAGCCGAATACATTGCTACTGGCGCATGCTGCACTCAGCTTCTTTGGATGAAGCAGACTCTCAAGGACTACGACATCAACCTGAAGCATGTACCTCTCTACTGCGACAACGAGAGTGCAATCAAGATCTCCCACAACCCCGTACAACATTCGAAGACAAAGCACATTCAGATATGACATCATTTTCTTCGGGATCACGTGATGAAGGGCGACATCAACATCAAGCATGCTGATACTGAAGATCAACTGGCAGATATCTTCACGAAGCCTTTGGATGAGAAGAGGTTTTGCAAGTTGCGGTGTGAGCTAAATATCTTAGAATCCTCAAATGTCCTTTGAATGGGAATACATCCTAACGCTTATGCATGTTGATGACTTTGATGCACAACACATGATGTAACGTACGTCTTCAATTCATGAAGACTTACAATCTGAGTGCGAATACATTAACGAAGAATATGACTTCAGAGCGCCACGATAATGGTGCGCCGTGTCTGAGTCAAACATTCTTATACGGTGGGTAACGCCACCAACCAAACTCGAAGACATTGCTTTTTATCTCATCTACTTCACATGTCTTTGAGAGTTGAATGTTTTCGGAACAAAATTTATATGCGTTTCAGTTGAAAACTGTTTGCAGATCTACATTTGGATTAGAGCCTTGTCCTATACAGCATTTGTCCTATAGCTTTGTCGTCAACTTTTTCCTAGGCAAATGTGATCGGACCCGACATTCTATTCTATTCTTCCTTGTCCAAGTCTGTTCTAATCCAGTCATATGCATTCTACATTGACACGTGTTGACTGTCTTCACTCTGTCCTTGACAGTTGAATACAAATCAACCACATATTTAATTCTCAAATCTCAACTGTCTCCGCATTATTAGCAGCAACTCCCGCGCCGCCGCTTCGATTATGGTAGTGGGTTGTCAGGTGGGTTGCATGTATGCCATGTGTCCACTTAAACCGAGGAGTCATGGGCATATCCGTCCAAACCGGTTCGGATGTTTCCCCCCTTATAAATACAAGTTACCCCCTTCCATTATTAACTTCCTCTTCCTCCGCCACCCACGTGCTCAAAACCCTAGCGCCATCACTGGATTCCATCGCCGCCGGAGACGGAGTGCTTAGCTGCCACGCTGATAATCCCCAAGTGCAAGGAATCATCGTAGCAATTTCCAAGGGTGGAAGTGATAAGTATGGAGTGTCGAACCCACAAGGAGCTAAAGGTAAGATCAATATTCTCTCAAGTCCTATCTGCCACTGATACGACTCTACGTACGCCGAACGTTTGCTTCCAACTAGAAACGAGAAATAAAACTACGTTGTGGGTATGAAGAGAATAGCTTTGCATGATATCGGAGAACTAAAATATAAAAATAGGTGCTGTTATCATAAAGTTAGAATATATTACAATATATTACAAACAACGAGTGTGGAATAATGATGGGTCGGTGTACGGAATTGTCCTAGGCAATTGTTAACAAGATCGGTAATCATTATTGCAATTTTATATGAGGGAGAGGCATAAGCTAACATACTTTCTCTACTTGGATCATATGCACTTATGATTGGAACTCTAGCAAGCATCCGCAACTACTAAAGATCATTAAGGTAAAACCCAACCATAGCATTAAAGCATCAAGTCCCCTTTGTCCCATACGCAACAACCCACCTACTCGGGTTTATGCTTCTGTCACTCAAGCAACCCACTATAAGCGAATCATGAACGTATTGCAACACCCTACAGCGGGAATCCTTCACGTGTGCGCGGTACGGAAGGCACCATAGGACAGCACCAAAATAAACATACAACTCAAACCAATCTAGATCATCAATCAACCCATAAGACAAAAGAAATCTACTCAAAACATCATAGGATGGCAACACATCATTGGATCATAATATGTGGCATAAAGCACCATGTTCAAGTAGGGGATTATAGCGGGGTGCGGGAGAGTGGACCGCTGAAAGGAGATGAGGATGGTGATGAAGAAGGTGATGTTGATGAAGACGATCACCGTGGCGATGGTTCCCCCGATGGCACTCCGGCGCCATCGAGAGAGAGGGGGAGAGGGTCTCCCCCTTGTGCTTCCTCCTCCATGGCCTCCCCCTGGGTGGGGAGAGGTTCTCCCTCTGGTCCTTGGCCTCCATGGCAATGATGGCCCCTCCGTCTTCCTCCTCCATGGTCTCCGGTGATGGTGACCCCCTCCGGTAGGGTGCCGGAGAGGGCCAAGATTGATCTTTCGTGGCTACAGAGACTTGCGGCGGCGGAACTTCCGATCTAGGTTTCTTTCTGGAGTTTTCTGGATTTATAGGAGTGCTTAGCGTCGAAATCAAGCCAGGGAGGTTCTTGAGGGCCCCACAAGCCAGGAGGGCGCGCCCTAGGGGGGGGGGGGCGCCCTCTAGGCTTGTGGCCTCCTCGGGACTCCTCTCCGGTATCTTTTTGCTCCGGTATTTTTTATATTTTCCAAAAATATTCTCCGTAAATTTTCAGCCCATTCCGAGAACTTTTATTTCTGCACAAAAACACACCATGGTAGCTCTGCTGAAAATAGCGTCAGTCCGGGTTAGTTCTAATCAAATCATACCAAAATCATATAAAATTATTGTAAACATGGCATGAATAGTTCATAAATTATAGATACGTTGGAGACGTATCACACGTCTTCTCCGACGACGTACTCACGCCGGCCACGTTCATCCTCCGCTCGCCGCCGCCGTAGCTGTTTGCCTCCACCAAGTTAGGATGAGTCCGATCGAACCGCTTGGCTTCTTCGCCTCGTTGAGCTGTTCGTCACGTTCTTCATTGCGGTAAATAAAAAGTTATTTTTACCGCATGTTTTGATCTGAAATTTCTACTGAAAATAGTCGGTTGTTGTTTCTTCACTTTCCACTCAACCGCATAATAGATCTAGATCTCTATTTTGCCAAATACTTTCACTTTTTGGTCTGAAGATTGGTTTGATTCCTCACTTGTACGATTCCTTGGACTTGTACAAATCTGAAATCACCATATATGCTTTAAAAGTGAATGTCTTCGGTAAAAGGTCAATATCTTCTAAACACTGTGCTATCTTCCAAATCTTTTGAGAATGCATATGACCTCTCCTCTTCCCTCGCGTCTCTAACTCTTTCACAGGCACATGTCCGCAGCAGAATCGCTTGGATCTCATAGTCTGAATTCATTTGCAGACTACTTGCAGATACATCTGGAATCCTCTCGTGCGTGCTCATACTTGCACACTCCTGTGAAGCCGTTGCTGAAGCCTCTATCGAAGTCAATGGCTGATAATAATCCAGTCAAGAAGGGAGGGAAGCAGAGACGAAAGAATACAACCAAAGATCTTCCTCCAGCTCTTTATGAGCAATACAAGTCAGATGAGGAGGAAACTTATCATCAGCGCAAGAATCGAATCCAATGGAGTCGACGATATTGGAGTGAGGAGTGGTTCAACTATCACTTTGTGACAAAGGAGTATGCTGAGAAGTGTGCTGAAAAAGCACCATGGGCAGACATTGTCTACAGAATCTTCATCCGAAGACAAAGGCAGAAGCCATCTCTGAGGGGTTCTATCCATGCATGTACAGGCCCCCAATGCCTAGCAATCCTCATCCATCAAGTATTCTTGGCTGCCCAGATCCTACACAGTCTGACTCTGATGGAGATGATGAAGAGCATCCACCGGCCCCTAGGCCGAAGCCTCTGAAGAAGTCACTAGCTTCAAAGCCCAAGGCTTCAAAGCCTCCCAAGCCGTCTGTCTCCTCACCTCAAGATTCACGCTCTCCCTCTGATAATCCAGAAGAGACCGTGGAAGAAGATCGCCTTCACAGGCGTATGAAAAGGAAAGTTGTTGCCTCCCGAGGTCCGAAGCCAACTCTGTCATTAATGGATGCTGCAAATATGATTGAACTATCTGACGATGAGTTCGACGATGAGGCCATAGCAAGGCTCATTCAGCAAAAAGAGGAGGAAGCCAAAAGGCTCAAAGACTTACCTCTGTTTGACCCTGTGAAAGTGCTAGTTATCGACTAGAGGTGGGGTGAATAGGCGATTTTTATGAAAGTCTTCGAAACAGGGAATGTATTCAAATAGAGCGGAAACGTAAACAGGATCAGGTAGGGATACAATCAAGAATCTAATCTAGGCATGCATCACAGTGAAGACATACAAACATGTTAAGCTTTAACATCATGCACAATAAGACGAGTCGAAGATAAACTTAGACAGTACGAAGATAAACAGCAGGCATGAATGTCTTCAAGACAAGTCTTTAGTGATGAACAGGGAAAGGCTTGACGATACAGAACAGGAATGTAAAGAAGTGAAGGATAGAACCAGTAGCTTGATGAAGACACTGTATTTGTTGGACCAGTTCCAGTTGTTGTGACAACTGTACGTCTGGTTAGGGAGGCTGAGATTGAAGTCGGAAGACCTCGTCTTCACCTTATTCCCCTTGAGCCGAAGTCACTTAGACAGCGCCCAATCACTCTGGTAAGTCTTCAGGGGATACTTCCGAAACCTGTACAAACTTGGTCACCCGACGATCCACAATGACTCTTGGATTGCTCTAGACCCAGACGCCTAACTGTCTAGAAGATCACAGTCTTCAAGTGTAATAAGTCTTCAGTTCTCTCAAAACAGAATGACTTCGGTGATGCTCAAACACTCTAGCTCTAGGTGTTTAGGTGTATCCTCGCAGGATGTGTCTCTCTAAATGTCTTCGAGGTGGGTTGCTCCAAAACGACAACAACTGTATCTCTCTCTGAGCAGCCGCCTTCTTATGGTGGAGGGGGTGGGCTATTTATAGCCAGCGGGCAACCCGATTTGATATGACCGAAATGACGCTGGGTCAATGGCCAACCGACACGTGTCACAACGGTCGGATTTCAAACACACGCGGAAGCTTTACTTGGGCTACAAGTAAAGCTGACTCAACCAACTCTGGAAGAGATTTCCTCTCATTGTCTTCGCTCGAAGACATAGGTATGGGTTGAGCATCACGTCAGCATCTGACTTCGATCACATCGACCCCACTTAACAGTATGGTGGTTCCTATGACTCAGGAAAGAAGAAACAAAACTACCAAAAGACTTCGTCTTCGCGTTTCATTGTCTTCGGACGAATGTCTTCGCTTACCACCAATGGCTTCAGCCATCATCAATGTCTTCAGACATTTTTGGGGGTCGTCTTCGACAGCTAAACCGAAACTCCAGGGACTTCTCTCTGTGTTAACCTGTGAACTGTCACAAACACATTAGTCCCTCAACCACGTTTGTCTTCAATACTCCAAAACCAAACACGGGTGGCACTAGATGCACTTACAATCTCCCCTTTTTTGGTGATTGATGACAAACCGGTTGAAGTTTTCAACGGGGATAAAAATATGTGAAGAAATGAAGATTTTGATTACAAGATATAGAGAGCTCACCCTGAAGATGTGCATATGAAAGTTTTGCTTTGAATGCAAGTGCACATGGCAGGTTGTAGTGTGTGGAGATCTCCCCCTATACCTTGTAATCCAATCACTATGCATTAATAGATATGTCGAAGATAATGAAATGCATAATGAAAAATGGGCGTCTGCAGAATGACTTCGAGCGCATAAAATAACTGGTAAGAAGCGCCAAAGAGTATGATAAACATGAAGTGCAGATGTCCATCAGGACTTAAGTTTTACAACCCAAAGCAGCAAATGTTCAGAAACGAGAGTTGTAAACTTAGCAAAAATAGCACCCAGCCCTTATTAATAGACCCGCTTGAAGACTATCATCCAATGCTTCTCCCCCTTTGTCATCGAATGACCAAAAAGGGACGAAGACATGGAAGAACTAAACATTCCCAGCAGGTGTCGATGAAGACGGTGCAGCAGGGTCGCGGGGAGCTGGTGCAGAAGAGCCTAGTGCAGTGCCGCGACGTCGAGTCGATGGAGGCAGAGAGGTGGCATCATCAGCTTCATCTGCGAGCCTGACGTTGACGGATGGGGCTGAAGAAGAGTAATCACTGTCTTCGAGAGATGGGGTCTTGCGCCATTTCTCCGCACTGGGAGGTGGTGTACCAAATCTGTAGCGGGGGTGAAAGCCATCTTCTCGAAACTCATCTTCAGGAGCCAGCATAGTCAAAGTCCTCCATGAGCGGCGACTGGTTTCATAAGCCACAAAGGCATTCTTGGTGGCGAGATTGCGAACATGATTGACATCTTGCATCATGGCATGCATCTGGCGCCGAGTCCATTCATGGTGCTTGTCTTGCCTTTGAATCAGTGAAACAAGAAGTTCACGATCGGTGAGTGCACGCTCTCTCCTTGGTAGGCGTTGACGAGGCAGAGTACTAGCAGTGGCTTCGGTGTTGGTAGCACCGGATCTAGGCTGGCGAAATGCACCAATGAGTCTTGCCCTTGATGGATCGGAAGGAATGTGAAGACCTTCAACATCAGCAGTGCCACTAGTGCCTTCAACAATAGGATTCTTGCTCTTGGATGGATACAGATCTGCTGGCACAACTTCAATATCTGGAAGATAAACGCCATGGTTGCGAGCAGAAGGAAGAAACCCGGTGTTGGTTCTGTAGAGGTTGAACGAGGTTGCGCAGATGGTTACATTGACCACTTTGACCGCCAGGCACACCTAGTAATTTGCGCAAGTGCCCTTGGCTATATGTTTGCAATGAGCATTTTCTGCTTGACTGTGTTGTACACTCCAGTCACGGCTGGCACAGCCAACGTGGCCCAAGGACCCGGCGACATCTTCGTCTGACTTGTAGGCAAAAGAGGGCTCGACCCCCGCGCCTCTCCGCCGACTTTGCCGGTTTTCAACCTTGCCTTGGACTTCGATCGGACACCACCAACCTACCGGCGCTGCAGCGGAGGCGACAACTCGCTGCTGCGCGTCTCCTACCATGACATGATCCTGGCGTGGGCTCAGGTGCCGTATTTTTGCGTCTATGGTGACCGGAGCATTGGCGGTATTGGTACCTTGGAGGTGGAGGCCAAGGCAGACGCCTGCGTGCTGCGAGAGGAGGTGCGCAACTTGCTTCGGAGCGAGATTCAGGTCATGGAGAAGGTCGAGTTCGATGTGGATGGAGAGGTGGCGGGCCTTGGGTATCTTCGCTGCAAGTTTTTCATCATGAAAGATCAGGTTGTGGATATGCCGAAGAGCCTGTGCATCCGCCGTCAGTATGCTGGACTTATGCTTTCTGTCACTGGATTACATTTGGTTTTGTAATAGCTGCTATACTCTGCTTTGAAATAAAATGAACTACTCTCCTCTGCATATATATTTTCCTACGGGCTATTTTCTCCTGAAAATTTTAGCTCAACCCTCCATGCAAACATTCAGCGGAAAGTTTAGTCATACTCGGTCTATGCTTCAAACTTGCAGGGCCGTGCCGGTAAAATCCGGGGCCCTGTGCGAAACCAAAAAATGGGGACCTGTTTCACTAGAAAAAATGAACTAACGAGCACGTGGTTTACGATCAAGAAGTCCACACGGTTTCGAAACACCCACGCGGTTACCACATATTTTAATGCTAGATACATCTAACATTATTTTAATGCTAGATACACGGTCTTCCTCCAACTGAAATTACTTGTCGCTCAAATAGATCTATCTAACACTATTTTAATGTTAGATACATTCATTTAAGCGTCAAGCCGTCTAGTAATTCCTTGGCGTGGTGGTTGTGGTCGATGAGCTCTCGCTTCGCAAGGAGGAGGAGGTCCGGGTCAAGGTCAAATCTCTGGACTCCTCCAAGCTTCGCGCCATGGTCAGGATCTTCTTCAACGACGAGGGCTTCGACATTAAGATCGCCCCTGAGCCACCGAACCATGTGGGCCGCCCTTGCTTCTCTGATGATGGCCCCGCTGGCGGCGGCCAGGGGGGATGACGACTTTCGCGGGCGCCACAGGCACTCGCGCCGCTCCGACGATGACTACGACGGCTTGGAAGACAGTCGCTCCCCCTCCCCTGCCCTCGACCCCTCGACAACCGCTACATCTCGGGGTGGGTGGCGGCGGGACGGACCGTTGGGAGGCAGCTCCCCCTCCTGGCCACTTCTCCGGCCCAGCTTCCGCCACTGGAGGCTAACACCTCCGAGCTTGCCCCTCCGGTGGCCATGGCCTCTCTTGACCGGGTCTGCCCCTCGGCGTCCGGTGGCAGTGACGTCTCCAGCGTGGGGCTCCTGGTGCTCCCAGCATCGTCCCCCCACTCCCCCATCTCGGCCCTGTCGCCACCCTCCCTCCCTGACCCTGAGGCTGTCTCTCGGACTCTGGGAGTGTTGTCAGACATGTCAGCTCCTTCCGGGGCCGTGGCCGGCCCTGCTGATGGTGGCGACTCGACAACTGTCGGTCCTCCACCGACCGTGGGCGGGGAGGCCCGCTCCTCGCTGTGTCGGCCAGCCTCACCCCGGGCTCCTCCTCTGTCGCCTCCCCCGGGCCACCTCTCCAGCTGCTCAACGACTGCCTGCCCCTCCCCTCGCCTGTCGCCCCTGCGGTGGGACCCTTAGTGGTGACCTTGCCGATGGCTGCTCACCCTCACCCACCACGGACGGCCGCTTACTCTAGGAGGGGTAGGTCGACCTCGTCTCCGGTGACCTCCTCCAGGCGCAGTGCGCGGGTCGTTGCTGCCCGGCCTCCTAGTAGCCCAGCTCTGCTCATCCCGAAGCGGGCAGAGCTTCGGGCTGCGGCCCGCAACCTCGAGCCAGGTACTCCAGCCATCCCTACTAGTTCTTCCAACTATTCTTTTTCTGCTCTCGAGTCCGTCTCGCTCAGTCACCTTGCTAAGGTTGCGACGGACTCGGCGATCATCTTCAGGGGGGAAGTAGACCCCTCCTTAGTTCAGATTGAAGCGATTCACGCTCCGGAAATCCTAGACGGGCGGTTGGCTGAGGCTCGTGCTCACCTAGCCGCATCCTCGACCTCCGACTCTAATGCTCCCCCCCGCCCCTCGCGGCCGGCTGCCCGGACCTCGACGACTGTCGCTGAGATTCGGGGACGCACCCGCTCCCGCACCGCGGCGCTTCGTGCGCTAAGTGCTTCCAGTGTCCTGGGGTCAAGCAGCCCCTCGATGGCGCCTTGATGCGGACCCTCTTCTGGAACATCCGCAGTTTCGACCATGATGTCCGACGCCGACAACTTGTGGAGTACATGCGTGATGAGTGAATCGACATAGTGGCCATCCAAGAAACCATGCGCACAAAATTTTCTCTGTCCGAACTCGAGCGTCTTAGCACCCACCTGTTTGCCTGGCACTGGCTCCCTTCTAGTGGGATCGCCGGCCACTCAAGTGGCATCCTTTTAGGTGTGAAGGATGCCACCTTCGAGATAGGAAGCATGGACCGGGGCAAGTTTTATGTCAGTATGGAGATCTTCGAGCGGGCAATCAACTTCAAGTGGGAGATCATCATCGTGTACGGCCCAGCGGACCATCGTCGATCTGCGGCCTTCCTTACTGAACTTAGTAGGAAGGTTTCGGCCGCGACCCTTCTGGTGGTGGTTGGCGGCGACTTCAACCTCTTCCGCTTTGCGGAGGATAAAAACAACGATCTAGTCAACTTCCCGCGGATGCAGATGCTCAACGACTGCATTGCTGAGCTCGCCCTTCGGGAACTTGAGAGGGTTGGTGCTAGGTACACCTGGACCAACCGCCAAGCCGACCCGACCCGATCCGTTCTGGACCGTGTCTTGGTCTCCCCTGAGTGGGATCTTCATTGCCCCCTCGTTTCCCTCCGGGCTATCACCCGGATTGGCTCAGACCACGTCCCGCTGCTCCTCTCTTCGGAGAAAGACCTCCCCCTTCCTTCCCCACGATTCTGTTTCGAAACCTTTTGGCTTAACCAGAATGGTTTCGTCGAGCCTGTGCGCGCTCGCTGGACGAAGGCTCCGATGTCCCCCCATCGGTCCACCTCTGCGGTCGATCATTAGGACTTTTGCGCCAAGCGTTCGAGACAGTTCATGAAGGGCTGGGGTGCAAACCTCGACAGGGATCTACGGGAGCGCACGCAATCCATCCTTGTCGCCATCCAGGCGCTTGACCTCCGGGCAGACTCGGTGGGCATCTCTCCCGACGAGTGGTTGCTGCGTTACGACCTCGAGGATCAGCTCTCGACCATCTACTCAGACAAGGAGGTCTACTGGAGACTCCGAGGAGCCCAGAAATGGGTCCTCAAGGGAGACGCCAATACGGCATATTTCCAGGCCATCGCTAATGGCCGGCGGTGTCGCAACTCCATCCCCTTGCTATGTGACAGTGGGACTCTTCTTCAGTGCCCGGATGATATCCGCGCGCATGTCGATGGCTTCTATAAGGCCCTCTTCTCCTCCTCTCCTAGAAGTGGCCTGACACTAGCAGTTGACTTCTGTACTGGTCATCAGTGTGTCTCGAACACGGAGAACGCGGCCCTGACGGCCCCGTTCTCAGAGGAGGAGGTCTGGACGGCCATCAAGGTGATGAATCCGTCGTCCGCTCCTGGCCCAGATGGCCTGCCAGTCAAGTTCTTCTAGACCTTCTGGGATGTCATCAGGCATGAGGTGATGGCCCTATTTGAGGAGTTCTATGTAGGTTCCATCGACCTCCACCGCCTGAACTATGGGATCATCACCCTGATCCCAAAGGTCACCTTAGCCTTGGATATCCGCCAGTTCCGCCCTATTACGGTGATCAATGTGATCTTCCGCATCCTGGGTACGCCAATAGGGTGGCCCCTTTGGCCGACCGCATTACTCACCCCGACCAGTCGGCGTTCATACGCGGTTGGTATATCCTGGACAGGGTCCTAGTGTTCCATGAGGTCCTTCATGAGGTTCGGTCCAAAAACCTCAAGGCCGTCTTCCTGAAGATCAACTTCCACAAATCCTATGACACGGTTAGCTGGTCCTTCCTTCGGGAAGTGCTGCTTCGGAAGGGGTTCGACGATCGTTGGGTTGCCCGGGTCATGCAGCTGGTTTCGTCCGGGCGAACTGCGGTCAACATCAATGGGGAGATCGGCCCTTACTTCCCCACCCTATGTGGGGTTAGGCAGGGTGACCCCTTTTCCCCGTTCCTGTTCAACATGGTCGCTGACGCTTTGGCGTCTATTCTCGATAAAGCTAAGCCCGCTGGCCACATCCAGGGTGTTGTCCCCCACCTCGTCGCGGGCCACGCAGTGTCCCTATTGCAATACGCCGACGACACCATCATCTTGGTGGAGGGTTCCGCGGCCGACATCTCGAACCTGAAGTTCCTCCTGCTATGCATTCAACAGATGTCAGGCCTTAAGATAAACTTCGACAAGAGCGAAGTGATGGTGATGGGCTACTCGCTCGCGGATAGTCGGAGTATCGCGGACAGGCTTAATTGCAAGTTGGGCTCGTTGCCCACCTCCTATCTGGGAATCCCCATCAACGATTCTCGCCTGTCTTTGGCGGACTTGCGACCCATAGTGATCAAGCTCCAGCATCGTATCAAGCCCTAGCACGGTCATTGGCTATCTAAGGCGGCGCAAATGATCCTCATCAACTCCTCCTTGTCCAGCATGGTCCTGTTCATTATGAGCTTCTATAGCTTGCATGAAACGCTCCATCATGAGATCGGCTCCATTCAGGCAAGGTTCTTCTGGGCCGGCGATGGGGATAAACAGAAATACCATATGGTCCGCTGGCCCGATATCTGCAGACCACGAGACCATGGCGGTTTGGGGATCATGTCCTCCAAACGCATGAACATTGCCCTCTTGACGCATTGGCTCTAGCAGATCGCAAATGGAGAGGGAGGTCTTTGGCTCCAGATCATCCGGAGTAAATACCTCCGGGGCCAACCGCTTGCCTTCTAGCAGCGGACTGGAGGTTCCCAATTCTGGCAGTCCGTCATCCAGCTGCTCCCGGTCCTGCGCATCGGGGCCTCTATCGAGGTCGGATCCGGCTCATCCACCCTGTTCTGGTTCGATTGTTGAGCTGGGCAGGTGCCTTTCGTGGCTCGCTTCCCGAGTCTTTTCTCCATTGCGGTGGCCCCTAGGATCTCCGTCGAGGATGCCCTCACTGACCTTGGGCGCCTTGCCTTCCGGCGGCCATTTGGGCCTGAGGACCTGCTCGCCTGGCGCGAGCTTCTTGAGACCATAGCTCTTCACGAACCGGACCTAGACAAGCATGTCAATTGCTTCTCGTGGCAGCTTGAGCCTTCGGGCGTGTTCTCCACGAAGTCCCTCTATCAGGCCATTGCTGCTACGCCTGCTCCAGAGCCCTTCGAGTTGATATGGTCCATCAGGCTTCCCCTAAAGATCGGGATCTTCCTCTGGTAATGGATCCGCGGCCGTGTCCCGTCCGGCGTTGAGGTACTTAAGCGGAACGGCCCGAGCAATGGGCTCTGCCCCCTATGTGGGACTACTGAGGACTCCAACCACATCTTCTTCTTGTGCGTGTCCGCCCAGTTCCTCTGGAGTTGCCTCCGCAAAGCCATTGGAGGGAGTTGGTGTAACACCAACTTCCCGGCCTTGTTTGCCGAGGTTTAGGCCCCCCCCGGTCTAGACGCCAAATTAGGTGGTTGGTCATTAGGGTGCTCGCTTGGATGCTTTGGAAGGTGCTGAATAAGCTTGTGATACAACGCATGCCTCTTCGACGTGCGACTGACGCGGTGTTCAAAATGTGTGGTTACTTGCAGCTATGGCGGCCGCTTAGCCGTCTTCAGGACCAGGACGCCATCAACACCATTACCGCTGATCTCATGACGATGGCCCTCCTCTTGGCGCCGCCGCTCCCTCCACCACCTCTTGAGCCGGATTAGACACTTTGTTGCGCATGCGTGCCCTTTTTGTTTATTCTCAGGGCTTGTTGAGCTGTGCCCTCAGCAGAATCCTCTTGTACTTGTTGTTGTGCTATCCCTTGTGTGTGTGTGTGTGTGATCTAGACTTATGTTCTACCTTGTGGCTATGGTGGTTGCTTTATCTATAAAGCGGGATGAAAGCCTTTTTCGGTGAGTAATTCCGGACGGAGGGAGTTATGAATCAATAGCATGGTAGACCACACAATTAAGATAATTGAAAACTGGATCTATAATTCGTTGTATATAAGATGAGGGTTGAGAGAATAATAGACAATACTCACTAGTGCTAAACCTTGCCTAGTTCGCTTGACCATAGAAGAATATATCTATAACACAAATCTCCCTAATTTAAAAGGGCTGGGAATCAATTGCGGGCATTGATTCGATTTTGGTCCTCGATTTTGACCGGGTCGTCGCAAGGGGCTTGGAAGGAGCGATTTGTCGATGTGTAGGCCCATTGAGTAAGGGACCGGGTTATCCATCTGCCTATCCGCCTCCCCAGCTCACAAACTCATCTCCCATTCTCCCCTAACCCGAGCCACCGCTGTCGGTGTCAAATCCGGTATATCTCGTAGTAGGGATCCTAAGCTAAGCGTCTTGTGCGCCAAGTCTTGTGGAATCTCCCTTGTATGCATCATGGGCTGCCCGAAGTGGCCCATTAGTAAACCTTCCTGGGGGTCCTCGGCCCGACCCACTGGTCGGGAGACGACGTGGTGAGTACCCCCTAGTCCAGGACACCATCAGTAGCCCCCTGAACCGGTCTTCAAGTTGGGGACGCTCCTCGATTCTTCCGATCTTTTCTTCGTCTTCAGCCGTCGGTCTTGAAAACTGGTTCAACAAATCTTCCCATCTCCGATCTTGAGGATCGCCGAGGTCTATCCGAAGAGTTCACACATCGGGCATCCGAGGAGCCCCTTTAAGTTCTCGGCCTTTATCAATGCCTTATTATTTTTTAGGCCACACCTCGGGTTTGAAGTGTTTCCCGTGCGGCGGTGTCCTCTTGCGTCCGAGCTCCAACGCCGAACTGCATCCGAGGTGTCTTTTTACAGCTGAGCTCCAACACCGGACTGTGTCCGAGCTCCAATGCCGGACTGTATCCGAGGTATCTTTTTGCAGCCGAGCTCCAACGCCGGTAGGCATCCGAGGTGTCATAGATTACCTCGGTCTTGAAAAATTTGAAGGAGTTTATCCGAGCTTAATGCCAGAAATAGTCTTTTATGGAGCCAGCCATTCGCATCCGAGCTTTATGCTAGACTGCTTTCGAGGTGTCTCCGATCTTGAGCTTTATGCCGGACTGCTTCCGAGCTCTAACGCCGGACTGCATCCGAGCTCCAACGAGGATGAGCGTCCGAGGTGTCATAGATTACCTCGGTCTTTATAAAATTGAAGGAATTCAGCCGAGCTTAATGCCGGAAATGCCCTCTATGGAGCCAGCCACTTTGTGGCACCCCGGCTCAGAGAACCGGTTTACCAGTGTTTCCAAGCCAGAGATCATGTCTTCTGGAACACACAACAACTTGGAACAGAACTGAACTGATCTTTATTGAAAAACTTCGGGTACAAGCTCATATTTTACATCGATAGCGAGGCCAAAGGCACACCTGGTGCTATGACAATATCTACATTATTTATGAAACATAGCGGGCCTCGAAACTACTAGGGAAACTCTATGGCGTAGCGGAACATAGCGGAAACTCCATCCATAGGGACACTGCTGGGACACAGCCTAGTTAGCGTAGCACGAACCATCGGGACCTCCGTCCTCGGCTTCTCCTGCATCTGTCATGATACGCCAGGTGAGTACTTTGAATGTACTCGCAAGCTCACGACAACCAAGTAATGCAGCAAACAATAGCATGGCAATTAACATGTTAAATTTTTAAGTGATTCACTTACTGTCATCAGTTATCAACTTACTCTCTTTCGGGTTGTCCCACAACCCTCGGAATACTCATAAGCCATCGAGTACTTCCGAACACAAGACGAGTTCTTCCATCATTATTATCATTGTTACGGTTGACCACCTAGTGAGGCCTGGACGGACTGTCCAATACCGTGGACGCGGCTATTCGAATAGATTCTTACACTCTGCAGAGGTTGCGCACGTTACCCACACCATGGAGCACCTGACCTCGTGATCCCATTCGGGTGGACCAGTGTTGTTTCAACGAAACCCGCCTGACCCGTAACTCTTCCATCGCACCACCGGTAATCATACTCCCCCGGAGTCAAGCCCTGGGTGGCCCCTGTGTCACCTCGTGACACCTGCCACCGTCGTGGCCAAACTAAACTGTCCCAAACGGGGACGCCGACACAATACTCAACTGGGCTCACAGGGTTATCGCCGCCTACCTGATCAGGGCAGCACGCCCGCATAACCCTCCCTATCTGGAGGTACCGGTGAAAGAGCACGGAGCCAGACCAAGTCAAGGCCGTCCCATACCGGCAAATGTGGTTGCACGGATAAGCCCAGACAGGTGACTCCAGATCAACCGACTAAGTTTCATTAAGCATGCATGTGGTTTATCACAATAGCTTAAAATGGTAGCAACTAAGCATTTAAATTAAATTACTATGAATTATTATATAGCAAATAAATGAACATAATGCATTGAAATATGCAATGCTATTGAAATGCTTCAAAAGATGGATGTCCTGGCTAGCCTTGCTCTGTTGGGTTGTCCACAAACTCCTGGTCTTCAAAACCACAAAGATTTCCTTCTGAAAATATTTTAAAATAGCAAAGGAAAATGTCACATAACACATTTCTATTCACCAGAAGTTCTGTGAGTAAGAGAAAAATACCAAAATTTATCAGCAAATAAAGGAGCTCAAGACAAACCCAATGCAAAAAGAATCAATTGATTTAGACTTATAAATAAAAAGTTAGGAGTGGTCAAAGTTACTGGTCAAATTTGATTTTTAAAAAAAATGGAAAAAAATTAGAAAACAGCAAAGGGCCACGTCGAAGGCGTACTTCGCTCGGGCGCCTCCACTTACCGCTTCGGCGCGCGCGGCTGAGCCACTGACGTGCGGGCCCCGGGGTTCGGTTTAATTGGAGGGAGAGATAAAACAGGGAGCTGCGGCTCTCCGGCGATCGTCGCCGGCGATGCAGTCGATGGCGAGGTCGAGCGAGAGTGGGGATGGGACGGGCTCACGGAGACGAACACACACGTACCAGTAGCGTGACGAGAGATGGCTGGACGGCGTTGTCCCCTTCCCCTCTGGCGGCGGCGCTCCTCGGGTGTCGCCGGAGACGGCGTTTCCGGCGAGGCTTTGGTCGGGCAAGAGCTCGGCAGAGTCAGGGGAGCGATCTGAGCCCGTTGGAGAAGTTGGTGGGGGTCGGGTAGGAGTGGAACAGCGAGGGGGCCAAGCTTGGGTGGCGGCGGATCTCCGGCGAATGGCGAGGCCAGAGGGCCTCTCGGCCGTGGCTCGGTGCTTGGGAGTCCGATTGGGTGATGGTGAGGGGCGATGATCAGCTATGGAGGGCTGGCCGTGCCTTTTATAGGCAGAGGCGAGCTCTTTGGAAGCGGCGGGACTCGGGCCACATCACCGGCGCTAGGACGCCGCGCTGGCTGGCCGGTTGCGGGCGACGGGATAGGAGAGAGCAGGGAGGAGTTAAGGCGCGGTGGAAGCTAGCGGAGGAAGAAGACGCGCCGCAGGCCATAGTGGAGCCACGAGCGGCACAGTGCCCGGGTGCCGTGGCGGCCGCCGAGGCCAATTCCGGCGAGGGGAGAGCTCCATAACGGCTAGGTGGGAGGAGGAGAGGATGTCGGCGAGCTAGGACAAGGCGAGGCCACGCGGGGCAGCTGGGACGCATCACTTCAGACGCGGGCGCGGTGCAGAGCTCGTGCATTGCATGCCAATGCCGTGCTCACCACGGCCAGTGGTGTCTGGAGGCCTCCCCTATCCAGCGCACCATGTCTGGGGTTTTCTCCTTTGGTCATCTAGTGCCTCTGCATGCTCGGTTTGGCTAGGATCACTCTGTTGTGAAGTGTAGCTTCAGCTACAGTTTCTGACAGCAACTTTGGGAGAGGTCTGGAGGAGAGGTGAGCTGGAGATGAAGCCAGTGGAGATGTCTGGTGTGATCTACTTTGGAAGGACTATAATCTGACCAAATTTGAAAGGGTTTGGAAAAGTTTTGAATATAGTTCATGTGTAAACTACCATACTGGTCCAGAAACTGGATCTGCTTGGTTCACTTACATGGTGGATCTTCTGAAGATGAATTTTGGTGTGTGGGAGTCTTGGTGCATAGAATATGCCATAAAAATTTCATGGCCATTGGATACCTCTAGCCAGCACTTCCTTCACAGTGGTCTCAGAAATGCAGTAGCAGGCCAGAGCCTTGTTGCTCAAAATTTGTACTGGCCAGGATGATATTTTTGGATATTGTGTCTAGATAGGATCCCTAATATCTCAGGAAATTTATTGGGAATTTTCTGAGCTAGGAAAATGGGAGTTGCTTCACAATTGACCAATTCTAACCAGAAAGACAATAATTATTCTGGCCAAAATTTTGTATTGGACAATGGAATATTTTTGAAGATTATGGGATTATATGAGGATAAGGAGGTGTGACAAGAGTTTGGGATTTTTCTGATCATCAGAGCTATGGGTTGCTTCACAACCCATAGTGATGCCATAATTCCCAAAGGAAGAAAAGAATTAATGGAAAATATTAGAAAAATGGATTGTTGTCCAGAAGGTGTGTGCCATGGTGTTGGTAAGATGTTGGAAGCTCTGGATCACTTAGGAAAAAGTTCAGAGGTTTCCTAGGTCCAAATCAACTGAAAAGATTCGAAAATCAACCAAATTTGCAAGTAAAACCAAAAAGATTTTGAAAAGTTGCCAAAAACCAGGGTGTCACAAACCTACCCTCCTTAGGATGAATCTCGTCCTCGAGATTCGGTTGCTCAGGGAACAAATGCGGGTATGCGGATCTTAGAAAATCTTCTCTTTCCCAGGTAGCCTCTTCCTCAGTATGGTGCTCCCATAATACCTTGTAAAACTTGATCACCTTACTCCTGGTAGTACTTTCCATCTCATTCAAGATTCTGATAGGTTTCTCGTCGTAGGTCAGATCCTTAGCCAGTTCTAGCTCTCTCATATCTGCTTGCTTGATCGGTGGTGCAATGCACTTTCTTAACTGTGATATGTGGAAAACATCGTGAATATCAGATAACTCCGGTGGTAGTTCCAACTGATATGCTACCCTGCCTTTCCTAGCAATTACTGGAAAGGGACCGATGTATCTTGGTGCAAGCTTTCCCCGGGTATGAAACCTCTTTACTCCCTTCATGGGAGTTACTCGAAGGTAAGCATATTCTCCTGGCTCAAAAGTCACTTCTCGGTGCTTTGGGTCATAGTAGCTCTTTTGGCGGGACTTGGCTGCTCGAAGACGCTCCTGAATATCCTTGACCTGCTTCTCAGCCTCGAGCATCAAGTCTTTGCCAAAGATACAACTATCTCCTATCTGGGACCAATTTAATGGGGTGCGGCACTTCCGCCCATATAGTGCTTCAAACGGTGACATCTTGAGACTTGATTGATAACTGTTGTTATAGGAAAATTCCGCATAGGGTAGGCTATCTTCCCATTTGATTCAATGGGTGAGAGCACAGGACTGAAGCATATCCTTTAGTATCTGGTTTACTCGTTCGGTCTGTCCATCTGTCTGCGGATGATACGCCGTGCTATGCTTCAGCATGGTTCCCAAAGCTTGGTGCGATCACAACCAGAATGCCGAGGTGAATAAGGAGCCCCTATCGAAGGTGATCAAAGTTGTCAGAATCGAGATTCTGGATCGGATCGGAGCTCCGTTGGTAGGATCGTGAATTGCTACTTCTTGAGCTTGCGTTGATTTTCCCTTGAAGAGGAAAGGGTGATGCAGCAAAGTAGATAAGTATTTCCCTCAGTTGTTGAGAACCAAGGTATCAATCCAGTAGGAGATACAAGCAAGTCCCCAATCTTCGCACCTACACAAACAATCAAACTCTTGCACCCAACGCTAAAAGGGGTTGTCAATCCCTTCACGGTTATTTGCAAGGATGAGATCTGATAGAGATAGATATAAAGATTGCTAAAACGAAAAGTAAAACAAAAGTAAAAAGATTGCAGCAAAGTATTTTTGGTTTATAGATCTGAAAATATAATATGGAAAATAGACCCGGGGCATAGGTTTCACTAGAGGCTTCTCTCATGAAGGAAAATAATACGGTGGGTGAACAAATTACTGTCGAGCAATTGATAGAAAAGCGCATAGTTATGACGATATCCAAGCCAATGATTATGCATATAGGCATCACGTCCGTGTCAAGTAGACCGAAATGATTCTGCATCTACTACTATTACTCCACACATCGACCGACTCCTGCCTGCATCTAGAGTATTAAGTTCATGAAGAACAGAGTAACGCATTAGGTAAGATGACATGATGTAGAGGGATAAACTCAAGCAATATGATGAAAACCCCATCTTTTTATCCTTGATGGCAACAATACAAATACGTGCCTCGCTACCCCTACTTTCTCACTGGGTGAGGACACCGCAAGATTGAACCCAAAACTAAGCACTTCTCCCATTGCAAGAATTACCAATCTAGTTGGCCAAACCAAACCAATAACTCGAAGAGACTTGCAAAGATATGAAATCATGCATATAAGAATTCAGAGAAGATTCAAATAATATTCATAGATAATCTGATCATAAACCCACAATTCATCGGATCTCGACAAACACACCGCAAAAGAGTATTACATCGGATAGATCTCCATGAAGATCATGAAGAACATGGTATTGAAGAATAAAGAGAGAGAAGAAGCCATCTAGCTACTAGTTATGGACCCGAAGGTCTGTGGTGAACTACTCACGCATCATCGGAGGGGCAATGGAGTTGATGTAGATGCCCTCCGTGATCGAATCCCCCTCCGACAGATTACCGGAAAAGGCTCCAAGATTGGATCTCACGGGAACAGAGGCTTCCGGCGGCGGAAAAGTATTTTTGTGGCTCTTTGTGGTATTGGGGGAATATTTGGGAATTTATCGGGCAAAGATTAGGGTTGGAGAGCCTGCAGGGGGGCCACAAGCCAGGAGGGCGCGCCCCCCCTAGGGGCGCGCCCTGGTGGCTTGTCGCCTCCCGGCAGGTCTCCTGCCTTCATCTCCAAGTCTGGTAGGTTTCTTCTGGTCCAAGAAAAATCATCCCGAAGATTTTATTCCGTTTGGACTCCGTTTAATATTCCTTATCTGCAATACTCAAAAACAAGGAAAAAACAGAAACTGGCACTAGGCTCTAGATTAATAGGTTAGTCCCAAAAATAATATAAAATAGCATATTAATGCATATAAAACATCCAAAACAGATAATATAATAGCAAGGAACAATCAAAAATTATAGATACGTTGGAGACGTATCAAGCATCCCCAAGCTTAATTCCTGCTCGTCCTCGAGTAGGTAAATGATAAAAACAGAATTTTTGATGTGGAATGCTACCTATCATATTTATCCATGTAATATTCTTTATTGTGGCATGAATATTCAGATCCATAAGATTCAAAACAAAAATTTAATATTGACATAAAAACAATAATACTTCAAGCATACTAACAAGGCAATTGTGTCCTTTCGAAATAACATGGCCTCAGAAAGCTATCCCTACAAAATCATATGGTCTGGCTATGCTCCATCTTCCCCACACAAAGTATTTAAATCATGCACAACCCCGATGACAAGTCAAGCAATTGTTTCACACCTTTTATGTTCTCAAACCTTTTCAACTCTTACGCAATACATGAGCGTGAGCCATGGATATATCACTATAGGTGGAATAGAATATGGTGGAGGTTGTGAGGAAAAAGGAGAAGATAGTCTCACATCAACTAGGCGTATCAACGGGCTATGGAGATGCCCATCAATAGATATCAATGTGAGTGAGTATGGATTGCCATGCAACGGATGCACTAGAGCTATAAGTGTATGAAAGCTCAAAAAGAAACTAAGTGGTTGTGCATAATGATGAAAAATTCCACTAGTTATATGAAAGTGACAAAATAGGAGACTCTCTATCATGAAGATCATGGTTCTACTTTGAAGCACAAGTGTGGAAAAAGATAGTAGCATTGTCCCTTCTCTCTTTCTCTCATTTTTTTGGTGGGCATCTTTGACCTCTTTTTTTTTATTTGGGCTTCATTGGCCTCTTTTATTATTTGTAAAGTCCGGAGACTCATCCCAACTTGTGAAGGAATCATAGCTTCCATCATCCTTTTCTCTCACGGGACAATGCTCTAATAATGAAGATCATCACACTTTTATTTACTTACAACTCAAGAATTACAACTCGATACCTAGAACAAAATATGACTCTATATGAATGCTTCCGGTGGAGTACCGGGATGTGCAACAATCTAGCCTAGCAAATGACATCAAAAAACGGACAAGCCATGAAAACATCATGCTAGCTATCTTACGATCATGCAAAGCAATATGAAAATGATGGTGCATGTCATGAAAAACGGAACGGTGGAAGTTGCATGGCAATATATCTCGGAATGGCTATGGAAATGCCATAATAGGTAGGTATGGTGTCTGTTTTGAGGAAAGTATATGGTGGCTGTTTTGAGGAAGGTGGGTTTAATGCACCGGCGAAAGTTGCGCGGTACTAGAGAGGCTAGCAATGGTGGAAGGGTGAGAGTGCGTATAATCCATGGACTCAACATTAGTCATAAAGAACTCACATACTTATTGCAAAAGTCTATTAGTTTTCGAAGCAAAGTATTAGACGCATGCTCCTAGGGGAGAGGTTGGTAGGAGTTAACCATCGCGCGCTCCCGACCCTCACACAAAGTTTGACAATCATTAAACAAATCATGCTCCGACTTCGTTACATAACGGTTCACCATACGTGCATGCTATGGCAATCACAAACTTTAACACAAGTATTTCTACCAATTCACAATTACTCACTAGCATGAATCTCATATCACCATCTTTATATCTCAAAACTATATGCAAGGAATCAAACTTCTCATAGTACTCAATGCACTTAATATGAAAGTTTTTATTATATCCCTCTTGGATGCCCATTATATTAGGACTAAATTCACAACCTAAACCAATTACCATGCTGTTTAAAGACTCTCAAAATAATATAAGTGAGGTACGAGAGTTCAATTATTTCTATAAAATAAAACACCACCGTGCTCTAAAAAGATATAAGTGAAGCACTAGAGCAACATTGCCTAGCTCAAAAGATATAAGTGAAGCACATAGAGTATTCTAATAAATTCACGATTAATGCGTGTACCCCTAAAAAGATGTGTGCAGCAAGGATGATTGTGGCAAACTAAAAAGCAAAGACTCATATCATACAAGACGCTCCAAGCAAAACACATATCATGTGGTGAATAAAAATATAGCCTCAAGAAAATTTACCGATGGATTGAAGACGAAAGAGGGGATGCCTTCCGGGGCATCCCCAAGCTTAGGCTCTTTGGTATCCTTGAATATGGCTTGGGGTGCCTTGGGCATCCCCAAGCTTAGGCTCTTGCCACTCCTTATTCCATAGTCCATCAAATCTTTACCCAAAACTTGAAAACTTCACAACACAAAACTCAACAGAAAACTCGTGAGCTCCGTTAGTATAAGAAAAATAAATCACCACTTTAGGTACTGTTGTGAACTCATTCTTTATTTATATTGGTGTAATATCTACTGTATTCCAACTTATCCATGGTTCATACCCCCCGATACAACCCATAGATACATCAAAATAAGCAAACAACACAAAGAAAACAGAATCTGTCTAAAACAGAACAGTCTGTAGCAATCTATAGACCTCGAATACTTATGTAACTCCAAAAATTCTGAAAAATTAGGAAAATCAGGGAAATTTGTATAGTAATCTTGTGTAAAATTTTCAGATCAAAAGAACGTTCCGGTGAATTTACAAAATTCCTGGACTGAGAGCAAAAGTTTCTGTTTTTCATTAAAATCAAATCACAAACACCGTAGACCATCCCAAAGGTCTTACTTGGCTCAAACACTAATTAAAACAAGAAAACACAATTATTACAGAGGTAATAATGTGTAAAGCACACAAAAACATAAGCAAAAACAAAAGCATAAAAATAAAATTGGGTTGCCTCCCAACAAGCGCTATTGTTTAACGCCCCTAGCTAGGCATAACGCAATAGATCTAGGTATTGTCATCTTTGGTATGCAATCCATAAGTAGCTCTCATAATATATTCATAAGGTAATTTTATTTTCTTTCTAGGAAAGTGTTCCATGCCGTTCCTTAATGGAAATTGGAATCTAATATTTCCTTCCTTCATATCAATAATTGCACCGATTGTTCTAAGGAAAGGTCTACCAAGAATAATAGGACATGTAGGATTGCAATCTATATCAAGAACAATGAAATCTACGGGCACATAATTCCTATTTGCAACAATAAGAACATCATTAATCCTTCCCATAGGTTTCTTAATGGTGGAATCCGCTAGATGCAAATTTAAAGAGCAATCATCAAATTCATGGAAACCTAGCACATCACATAAAGTTTTTGGAATCGTGGAAACGCTAGCACCCAAATCACACAAAGCATGGCACTCATAATCTTTAATTTTAATCTTAATAGTAGGTTCCCACTCATCATAAATATTCCTAGGTATAGAAACTTCCAACTCAAGTTTTTCTTCAAAAGATTTCATCATAGCATCCACAATATGTTTAGTAAAAGCTTTATTTTGATTATAAGCATGCGGAGAATTCAACATGGATTGCAACAAGGAAATTTAATCAATCAAAGAACAACTATCATAATTAAAGTCCTTGAAATCCAAAAGAGTGGGTTCATTGCTATTTAAAGTTTTGACCTCTTCAATCCCACTTTTATCAATCTTAGCATTAAGATCTATAGACTCCGAATCATTGGGACGCCTTTTAACTAAAGTTGACTTATCTCCAGTCCCATATTTATCAAGATTTATATTAGAAAACAAAGATTCAATAGGAGTCACATCAATCACTTTAAGATCTTCATCAATATTATCACGAGAACACACTTTTTCAAGCCATTCACGCTTAGCACGCATTCTAGCGGTTCTTTCCTTACACTCATCAATAGAAATTTTCATAGCTTTTAAAGACTCATTAATATCATTCTTGGGTGGAATAGATCTAATTTTCAAAGAATTAATCTCAAGCGAAATTCTATCAACGTTCCTAGCCAAATCACCAATCTTGAGCAATTTTTCTTCAATCATAGCATTGAAACCCTTTTGCGAACTAATAAATTCTTTAATATTATTCTCAAGATCAGAGGGCATCTTATTATAATTTCCATAAGAATTGTTGTAGGAATTGCCATAATTATTAGAGGAATTACTAGGAAACGGCCTAGGATTAAAATTACCTCTATACGCGTTATTACCAAAATTGTTCCTACCAACAAAATTCACATCCATAGATTCATTATTATTTCCAATCAAAGAAGACAAAGGCATATCATTAGGATCAATAGGATCACTCTTACTAGCAAACAATTTCATTAATTCATCCATCTTTTCACTCAAAGAATTTATTTCTTCAATAGCATGCACTTTTTTACTAGTAGGAGATCTTTCGGTATGCCATTGAGAGTAATTTGCCATAATATTATCTAGGAGTTTAGTAGCTTCTCCTAATGTGATTTCCATAAAAGTACCACCCGCGGCGGAATCTAAAAGATTCCTAGAAGCAAAATTCAATCCCGCATTAAAAATTTGTATAATCATCCATAAACTCAAACCATGCGCGGGGCAATTTCTAATCATTAGTTTCATCCTCTCCCAAGATTGTGCAACATGCTCATGATCAAGTTGCTTAAAATTCATTATGTCGTTCCTAAGGGAGATGATCTTAGCGGGCGGAAAGTACTTGGAAATAAAAGCATCTTTACACTTATTCCATGAATCAATACTATTTTTAGGCAAAGATGAAAACCAAGTTTTAGCAAGATCTCGTAGTGAGAACGGAAATAGCTTCAATTTAACAATATCATTATCCACATCTTTCTTCTTTTGCATATCACACAACTCAACGAAAGTATTTAGATGGGATGCGGCATCTTCACTAGGAAGGCCGGAAAATTGTTCTTTCATAACAAGATTAAGCAAAGCGGCATTAATTTCATAAGATTCCGCACTAGTGGCGGGAGCAATCGGAGTACTAATAAAATCATTATTATTAGTATTGGAGAAGTCACACAACTTGGTATTCTCTTGAGTCATCGTGACAAAGCAAGCAATCTAGCACACAAGCAAACAAAAAGCAAACGAAAAGACGAACGGAAGAAGGGCGAATAAAAAGGCAAATCTTTTTGGTTTTTTCTAAAAATCATTTTAGAAGTAGGGGAGAGGAAGACGAGAGGCAAATGGCAAATAATGTAAATGCAAGAGATGAGTTTGTGATGGGTACTTGGTAGGCTTGATGTAGATCTCCCCGGCAACGGCGCCAGAAATCCTTCTTGCTACTTCTTGAGCTTGCGTTGGTTTTCCCTTGAAGAGGAAAGGGTGATGCAGCAAAGTAGATAAGTATTTCCCTCAGTTGTTGAGAACCAAGGTATCAATCCAGTAGGAGATACAAGCAAGTCCCCAATCTTCGCACCTACACAAACAATCAAACTCTTGCACCCAACGCTAAAAGGGGTTGTCAATCCCTTCACAGTTATTTGCAAGGATGAGATCTGATAGAGATAGATATAAAGATTACTAAAACAAAAAGTAAAACAAAAGTAAAAAGATTGCAGCAAAGTATTTTTGGTATTTTTGGTTTATAGATCTGAAAATATAATATGGAAAATAGACCCGGGGGCCATAGGTTTCACTAGAGGCTTCTCTCACGAAGGAAAATAATACGGTGGGTGAACAAATTACTGTCGAGCAATTGATAGAAAAGCGCATAGTTATGACAATATCCAAGGAAATGATTATGCATATAGGCATCACATCCGTGTCAAGTAGACCGAAACGATTCTGCATCTACTACTATTACTCCACACATTGACCGACTCCTGCCTGCATCTAGAGTATTAAGTTCATGAAGAACAGAGTAACGCATTAGGTAAGATGACATGATGTAGAGGGATAAACTCAAGCAATATGATGAAAACCCCATCTTTTTATCCTTGATGTCAATAATACAAATACGTGCCTCGCTACCCCTACTTTGTCACTGGGTGAGGACACCGCAAGATTGAACCCAAAACTAAGCACTTCTCCCATTGCAAGAATTACCAATCTAGTTGGACAAACCAAACCAATAACTTGAAGAGACTTGCAAAGATATGAAATCATGCATATAAGAATTCAGAGAAGATTCAAATAATATTCATAGATAATCTGATCATAAACCGACAATTCATCGGATCTCGACAAACACACCGCAAAAGAGTATTACATCGGATAGATCTCCATGAAGATCATGAAGAACATGGTATTGAAGAACAAAGAGAGAGAAGAAGCCATCTAGCTACTAGCTATGGACCCGAAGGTCTGTGGTGAACTACTCACGCATCATCGGAGGGGCAATGGAGTTGATGTAGATGCCCTCCGTGATCGAATCCCCCTCCGGCAGATTACCGGAAAAGGCTCCAAGATTGGATCTCACGGGAACAGAGTCTTCCGGCAGCGGAAAAGTATTTTCGTGGCTCTTTCTGGCATTGGGGGAATATTTGGGAATTTATAGGGCGAAGATTAGGGTTGGAGAGCGTTCAGGGGGGCCACAAGCCAGGAGGGCGCCCCCCCCCCTAGGGGCGCGCCCTGGTGGCTTGTCGCCTCCCGGCAGGTCTCCTGCCTTCATCTCCAAGTCTGGTAGGTTTCTTCTGGTCCAAGAAAAATCATCCCGAAGATTTTATTCCGTTTGGACTCCGTTTAATATTCCTTATCTGCAATACTCAAAAACAAGGAAAAAACAGAAACTGGCACTAGGCTCTAGATTAATAGGTTAGTCCCAAAAATAATATAAAATAGCATATTAATGCATATAAAACATCCAAAACAGATAATATAATAGCATGGAACAATCAAAAATTATAGATACATTGGAGACGTATCATGAATCATAGAATCATAACTACCAGAATCGTAGAATCTTAGATTCTATGAGGAAAATGGTAGAATCGGAGGGGCTAGTTTGGATCGTAAGGTCGTAAGATTCTAAGACTTGAGTCGCGATTCTAACAACTTTGGAGGTGATAGACTTGGGTACTCCATGAAGGCTGACTATCCGGGACATATAGAGTTGTGCAAGCTGGTTTGTGTTAAAAGTGGTCTTTACCGGAATAAAGTGAGCCACTTTTGTGAGTATATCCACAATGACCCAGATAGCATCATGGCCTCTTGTTGACTTGGGTAGTCCAACAATGAAATCCATGCATATGTCGTCCCACTTCCACTGTGGAACTGGTAAAGGTTGTAGTAGCCCAGCGGGTTTCTGGTGTTCAGCCTTGACTTTATTGCAGATGTCGCAGCAGGTGACATAGTATGCTATGTCCCTTCGCATCCCTGGCTACCAAAAGGTTTCTCTCAGATCCTGATACATCTTTGTGCCTCCCGGGTGGATGGAGTACGCGGATTCATGCGCTTCTCTGAGTATTTGCTGCCTCAGGTTATTCTGATCGGGCACACATATCCGTTTCTCAGACCATAAGGTGCCTTGGTCATCCACACGGAAAGACTTGGCTTTCCCTTGCTGCATCAGCTCCTTGATCTCTTTTATTCCTTCATCTGGCCCTTGAGCCTTCTTAATTTCTTCCATAAGTGTTGGAGTAATCTCCAAAGTATCCGGGTTAACCGGGCTGCATAGCACCATGTTTAGCTTGGCAAACTCCTCTTGCAGCCTTGGTTGGATGTGGTCTTGTTTTCTACTGAGAGCATCAACGACCACATTAGCCTTTCCCGGATGATAATTTATTCCAATGTCATAATCCTTGACCAATTCAAGCCATCTTCCCTGTCGGAGGTTCAAGTCCAGCTGAGTGAAAATATATTTGAGACTCTTGTGGTCTGTATATATTTCACATCGTTGCCCAATAAGGTAATGCCTCCAAATCTTTAAGTTATGAACCACAGCTGCTAGTTCCAGGTCATGTGTGGGGTAGTTTCCTTCATGAGGTCGTAGCTGCCTGGATGCATATGCCACACCCTTTCCTTCTTGCATTAATGCACAACCGATTCCACGCCTGGAAGCATCGCAATATATGTCGAAACTCTTGTGGATGTCCGGAAGAACTAAGACTGGGGCCGTAGTCAGCCTTGTCTTTAGCTCTAGGAAGCTGCTGTCACACTTCGCCGTCCAGACAAACCTTTGATTTTTCTTTAGCAATTCTGTCAGTGGCTTAGCTATCTTGGAGAAGCCTTCTATGAAACGACGGTAATAGCCTGCCAATCCCAGAAAGCTACGGACTTCGGTCACCGAGGCTGGTGTCTTCCAATTCAGTACTGTAGTTAATTTGCTGGGGTCGATGGCTACTCCTTGTTCTGACAGAATATGCCCCAGAAATCCCACCTCTTTTAGCCAAAATTTGCATTTACTGAACTTGGCATACAGACGATGGGTCCTTAATCTTTCCAGGACAGCACGGAGGTGTTGTTTGTGCTCTGCTTCATCCTTGGAGTATATCAGGATGTCATCGATGAACACCACCACGAATTTGTCCAGGAAATCCATGAAGATCTTGTTCATCATGCTCATGAAATAAGCTGGAGCATTTGTCAGTCCAAATGACATGACTGTAAACTCATACAGACCATATCGGGTGGTGAAAGCTGTCTTGGGTATATCCTCTTTTCTGATTTTTAGCTGATGATACCCGGTTCGGAGGCCAATCTTGGAGAATACCCGTGCTCCGTTCAGCTGGTCGAACAAATCATCAATGCGAGGGAGCGGGTACTTATTCTTGATGGTGACCTCATTTAGCTGGCGATAGTCTACGCACATTCGTAGACTTCCATCCTTCTTCTTGACAAACAGTACGGGTGATCCCCATGGCGAGATGCTTGGGCGAATATACCCTTTTTACAGCAACTCATCCAACTGCTTCTTTAATTCCACCAGCTTTGGGCTCGGCATACGATAGTATTTCTTGTAGATCGGGGCAGTACCGGGAATCACCTCAATTGCAAACTCTAATTCCCAGTCGGGTGGCATCCCTGGTAGTTCCTCGGGAAATACATCCAGAAATTCGCAAACTACCGGAATCAAGTTCATATCCGTACCGGTAGTTTGGTATGCCATTCCCTTTCTTGACATCGTCTTGCTGGCAAGGAATTGAACTGTTTGTCCTGCCGGGTTAACCAGTGTCACTGTCCTGGTGGCACAGTTGATGCACACCTGATGTGGTGTCAACCAGTCCATCCCCAGTATTACATCCAATCCAGGGGATTCAATGGCAACAAGTGTAGCTGGAAATTTAACTCCATGTATCGAAATTTCCAGACCTTTATATATCAGATTTGTTCTGAGCAGGGAGCCAGGGGATTATACCACCATGATTTTATCCAAAAGCGAAGGAGAAAATTTGTGCAGGGTGGCAAAACTCCGCGAAATAAACGAATGGGAAGCCCCAGAATCAAATAAAATTACTGCAGGTATGTCGTTAACAGAAAACATACCAAGGACTACGTTTGGAGCTTCGCAGGCTTCCTCAACGGAGATATGATAGACGCGTCCGTGGCAGAAGTTATTTTTTGGGCGGCGTCCAATATTGTTGACTTGTCGCTTGAAGTCAGATACTGGCTTCCCGTTGTTGGCAGGGCACTGCTTGGAATAGTGTCCGCTTTGGCCGCAAGTAAAGCAGGTGTTATTGCGGCGACAGTCCTCTATTACTGGCTGTTTGCCGAAGGTCTTATTCTGGCTAACCGTCTTATTGTTGTAATTTCCATTGCTCTAGGTGGGCTTGTATTCCGATGGGCCTGGCTGCCAGGTGCGTGGCTTCTGCACAAATTGCTCCCAGTTGTCCTTCTTGGGTTCAAACTTCGGCTTGCGGTCATCATATCCGGACTTATGCTCTCGTTCAGCTATAAAAGCCTTGTTCACCAAAGTCTGGAAGTCCGGAAAGTCCAGCATACGGAGCTGACAACGGAGGGCGTGATTCAGTCCTCCTAGGAATCGATCTATCTTCCTTTCTTCGGTGGACACGTCATGGGTAGAGTACCGTGCCAGATTGTTGAACTTGTTCAGATACTCCCCCACGGACATATTTCCTTGTGTAAGAGCAAGGAACTCCCTCTGCTTCACTTTCATTATGCCTGTAGGGATATGATACTTGCGGAATAGCTCCTTGAACTTCTCCCAGGAAATATCTTCTCCAGAAGGCCACATTGTCTTTGTGTTGTCCCACCATATAGCTGCTGGCCCTTCTAGGTAGTGAGTGACAAAAGGAACCTTATCTGATTCTTCACAGCGGGCTATGTCCAACTTCTTTTCCATGGTCCTCAGCCAATCATCAGCTTCTATGGGGTCCACAGCTTGACCGAAACTGGGTGGCTTGGTGCGCTGGAAGTCAGACAACTTAGAGTGTGTTCCACTGTTGTGGTTATTCTGGCCCACCATAGCCTGCATACTTTTCAAAAATTCCATGAGATTCTGGTTTCTTTTCTCTTCAAACATCCTCATGATCTGATCAGTGGTCGGCGCTTGAGGTGGTGGAGGCGGTAAGTCTTCTGGTGGTTGTCCTGCTTGTCTGGCGGATCGACGAACGGGGTTCCATCGCTGCCTTGGCTACAACCTCTCTTCATCCTAAGTTTGTTCCCATTGCAAAATACCGAATCGATGAGCAACATCCATAAGGGAAACACAGTAATATGACACCAGAAAGAAAATTCTCAAAAAAGGTGAATAAAGCAAACAGAATAATTATACAAGATAACCCAACATCATACAGGGCAAGCTAGTAAGGGGATATCATGGCTAGACTGCTCATACGGCAGTTGACATATGCAAAGATGCATGCACTACAACTCAAGCCTCCACTCTAGTGGCGCGGGTGGCACGAACACTGCCAAACTGAAGACTCCTCGTCATCGGATCCTGAGTCGGAATCGGAACTGATGATATGGATCACATCCAATGGATCAAAGGAAACACGATGACGCTGCTGGGACGGTTCTCCTTCCGAGGAAGAAGGAGCACGACGCCTCAGCATCGGAGCAGCTGGTGTGGCTAGGAGTGAGGCCCACTCTGCCGGGGTCTCACGTCGGCTACCAGACGAAAAGCCTGGTGGCGCAGTAGAGCTAGAAGGAGTATCAAGCCTACGTGGAGGTGGAACTGGTGGTGGATACATAGGTGGAAATATAGGCTGAGGTGAAGATGGTACTGTAATTGCAGCTGCAAGTGCCTCCTGGACACGAGACAGCTCCTCGGCCAAGGAAATGATCATACGATAACTAGCATTTAGATAACGAGATAGAACACCAGTCACACGATCACTCGCCGGGTCAACTGGCGCGAAAATGACTCGCCCTGTCGTAGGCGACAGGGTGGGGTAGTGAAAGAAACCTGGATGAGTCTGCATCTCGACCTCGTGGAAACGCAAGTCAGTGAGAGCCTCCATCGCAGCAAACTGGATCGCCAGCTCCGGAGTAGAAGCCATTCCGCCCTTGGAAGAGCGAGAATAGCTACCAATGTCCGAGCTTGCGGTCAGAAAAGCCTCTGCGTGATACTCGTAGACTGACTCGGCAAGCTGCTCCCGAAACACCTGGTACACTGGATCTTCGCCGTTGGGGTACAGCCGAAGCCAGACGTTACGGAGCAGTACTGGAAAAGTGAACGATGCTGGCTCATGATAGTAGTGATATGGAACTGGTGCCATCTACACTCACAATGCCCACGGTTAGTAAAACAATGAATCATGATGCATGCTATGCAACAATCAAATGCAGCAATCAAGATGCACACTCAAAGTCCTACACTAATCGTGGTTCTAGCGCGGGTTAACTAGGGTGTCCTACAGTCAGCACGGCTCTGATACCAAGCGTTGTGGCACCCCGGCTCAGAGAACCGGTTTACCAGTGTTTCCAACCCAGAGATCATGTCTTCTGGAAACACACAACAACTTGGAACAGAACTGAACTGGTCTTTATTGATAAACTTCGGGTACAAGCTCATATTTTACATCGATAGCGAGGCCAAAGGCACACCTGGTGCTATGACAATATCTACATTATTTATGAAACATAGCGGGCCTCGAAACTACTAGGGAAACTCTATGCCGTAGCGGAACATAGCGGAAACTCCATCCATAGGGACACTGCTGGGACACAGCCTAGTTAGCGTAGCACGAACCATCGGGACCTCCGTCCTCGGCTTCTCCTGCATCTGGCATGATACGCCAGGTGAGTACTTTGAATGTACTCGCAAGATCACGACAACCAAGTAATGCAGCAAACAATAGCATGGCAATTAATATGTTAAATTCTTAAGTGATTCACTTACTGTCATCAGTTATCAACTTACTCTCTTTCGGGTTGTCCCACAACCCTCGGAATACTCATAAGCCATCGAGTACTTCCGAACACAAGACGAGTTCTTCCATCATTATTATCATTGTTACGGTTGACCACCTAGTGAGGCCTGGACGGACTGTCCAATACCGTGGACGCGGCTATTCGAATAGATTCTTACACTCTGCAGAGGTTGCGCACGTTACCCACACCATGGAGCACCTGACCTCGTGATCCCATTCGGGTGGACCAGTGTTGCTTCAACGAAACCCGCCTGACCCATGACTCTTCCATCGCACCACCGGCAATCATACTCCCCCGGAGTCAAGCCCTGGGTGGCCCCTGTGTCACCTCGTGACACCTGCCACCGTCGTGGCCAAACTAAACTGTCCCAAACGGGGACGTCGGCACAATACTCAACTGGGCTCACAGGGTTATCGCCGCCTACCTGATCAGGGCAGCACACACGCATAACCCTCCCTGTCTAGAGGTACCGGTGAAAGAGCACGGAGTCAGACCAAGTCAAGGCCGTCCCATACCGGCAAATGTGGTTGCACGGATAAGCCCGGACAGGTGGCTCCAGATCAACCGACTAAGTTTCATTAAGCAGGCATGTGGTTTACCACAATAGCTTAAAATGGCAGCAACTAAGCATTTAAATTAAATTACTATGAATTATTATATAGCAAATAAATTAACATAATGCATTGAAATATGCAATGCTATTGAAATGCTTCAAAAGATGGATGTCCTGGCTAGCCTTGCTCTGTTGGGTTGTTCACAAACTCCTGGTCTTCAAAACCACAAAGATTTCCTTCTGAAAATATTTTAAAATAGCAAAGGAAAATGTCACATAACACATTTCTGTTCACCAGAAATTCTGTGAGTAAGAGAAAAATACCAAAATTTATCAGCAAATAAAGGAGCTCAAGACAAACCCAATGCAAAAAGAATCAATTGATTTGGATTTATAAATAAAAAGTTAGGAGTGGTCAAAGTTACTGGTCAAATTTGATTTTTTTAAAAATGGAAAAAAATCAGAAAACAGCAAATGGCCACGTCGAAGGCGTACTTCGCTCGGGCGCCTCCACTTACCGCTTTGGCGCGCGCGGCTGAGCCACTGACGTGCGGTCCCCGGGGTTCGGTTTAACTGGAGGGAGAGAGAAAACAGAGAGCTGCGGCTCTCCGGCGATCGTCGCCGGCGATGCAGTCGACGGCGAGGTCGAGCGAGAGCGGGGATGGGACGGGCTCATGGAGACGAACACGCACGTACCAATAGCATGACGAGAGATGGCCGGACGGCGTTTTCCCCTTCCCCTCCGGCGGCGGCGCTCCTCGGGTGTCGCCGGAGACGGCGTTTCCGGCGAGGCTTTGGTCGGGCAAGAGCTCGGCAGAGTCAGGGGAGTGATCTGAGCCCGTTGGAGAAGTTGGTGGGGGTCGGGGTGGAGTGGAACGGCGAGGGGGGCATGCTTGGGTGGCGGTGGATCTCCGGCGAATGGCGAGGCCAGAGGGCCTCTCGGCCGTGGCTCGGTGCTTGGGACTCCGATTGGGTGATGGTGAGGGGCGATGATCAGCTATGGAGGGCTGGCCGTGCCTTTTTATAGGCAGAGGCGAGCTCTCTGGAAGCGGCGGGACTCGGGCCACGTCGCCGGCGCTAGGACGCCGCGCTGGCTGGCCGGTTGCGGGCGACGAGATAGGAGAGAGCAAGGAGGAGTTAAGGCGCGGTGGAAGCTAGCGGAGGAAGAAGACGCGCCGCAGGCCACAGTGCAGCCACGGGCGGCACAGTGCCCGGGTGCCGTGGCGGCCGCCGAGGCCAATTCTGGCGAGGGGAGAGCTCCATAACGGCCAGGTGGGAGGAGGAGGGGATATCGGCGAGCTAGGACAAGGCAAGGCCACGCGGGGCACCAGGGACGCATCACTTCAGACGCGTGCGCGGTGCAGAGCGCGTGCATTGCATGCCAATGCTGTGCTCACCACGGCCAGTGGTGTCTGGAGGCCTCCCCTGTCCAGCGCACCATGTCTGGGGTTTTCTCCTTTGGTCATTGATGTCTACTACGCAACCTTCTTCTTGTAGACTCGTGTTGGGCCTCCAAGCGCAGAGTTTTGTAGGACAGTAGTAAATTTCCCTCAAGTGGATGACCTAAGGTTTATCAATCCGTGGGAGGCGTAGGATGAAGATGGTCTCTCTCAAACAACCCTGCAACCAAATAACAAAGAGTCTCTTGTGTCCCCAACACACCCAATACAATGGTAAATTGTATAGGTGCACTAGTTCGACGAAGAGATGGTGATACAAGTGTAATATGGATGGTAGATATAGGTTTTTATAATCTGAAAATATAAAAACAGCAAGGTAGCAAGTAACAAAAGTGAGCAAAAATGGTATTGCAATGCTTGGAAACAAGGCCTAGGGTTCATACTTTCACTAGTGCAAGTTCTCTCAACAATACTGACATAGTTGAATCATATGTAAATCCCTCACATGCGACAAAGAGTTCGCTCCAAAGTCACAAGTAGCGGAGAACAAACGAAGAAATTATTGTAGGGTACGAAACCACCTCAAAGTTATCTTTTCCGATCAATCATATGAGCTATCCCTATAAGTGTCACGAACAGCCCTAGAGTTCGTACTAAAATAACACCTTAAGATACACATCAACCAAAACCCTAATGTCACCTAGATACTCCAATGTCACCACGAGTACCCATGGGCTTGATTATACGATATGCATCACACAATTTCAGATTCATCATGTTCAATCCAACACAAAGAACTTCAAAGAGTGCCCCAAAGTTTCTACCGGAGAGTCAAGACGAAAACATGTGCCAACCCCTATACATAGATTCCCAAGGTCACGGAACCCGCAAGTTGATCCCCAAAACATACATCAAGCGGATCAATAGAACATCCCATTGTCACCACGGATATCCCATCGCAAGACATACATCAAGTGTTCTCAAATCCTTAAAGACTCAATCCGATAAGAAAACTTCAAAGGGAAAACTCAATTCATCACAAGAAGATAGAGAGGGGAAAACTCCATATGATTCATCTATATTAATAAAGCTCGCGGTACATCAAGATCGTGTCATCTCAAGAACACGAGAGAGAGAGATCAAACGCATAGCTACTTGTACATACCCTCAGCCCCGAGGGTGAACTACTCCCTCCTCGTCATGGAGACCGCCGGGATGATGAAGATGGCCTCTGGTGATGGTTTCCCCCTCCGGCAGGGTGCCGGAACGGGCTCCCGATTGGTTTTTTGTGGCTACAGAGGCTTGCGGCGGCGGAACTCCCGATCTAGGTTTCTGTCTGGGGGTTTCTGTATTTATAGGAATTTTTGGCGTCAGAAACAAGTCAAGGGGGGCCACGAGGCGACGACAAGCCAGGGGGCGCGCCCTAGGGGGGCGCCCCCTAGGCTTGTGGTGGCCTCGTGGCTCTTCTGGCCCAACTCCAATGCCCTGTGGGCTTCTTCTGGTCCATAAAAAATCATCGTAAGTTTTTATTCCGTTTGGACTCCGTTTGATATTCCTTTTCTGTAAAATTCAAAAACAAGGAAAAACAGAAACTGGCACTCGGCTCTAGGTTAATAGGTTAGTCCCAAAAATAGTATAAAATTATAATAAAATGAATGTAAAACATCCAAGAATGATAATATAACAGCATGGAACAAGCAAAAATTATAGATACGTTGGAGACGTATCAGCATCCCCAAGCTTAATTCCTACTCGTCCTCGAGTAGGTAAATGATAAAAACAGAATTTTTGATGTGGAATGCTGCCTAACATGTTCATCATATTCTTTTCTTCTTTGTATAGCATGGGCATTTGGACTTGTAAATGATTCAAAGCAATAGTCTAGTTTTAACATAATGACTTCAATACTCAAACATGTCAACAAGCAACCATGTCTTTCAAAATATCAACACTAAAGAAAGTTATCCCTAGCCCATCATGCTCAATCATTGATCCATTCATGAAACACACTCAAATATTAGCTATGCCCAATGCTCAAGTATGATCATAGTGCCCCCTAGTTGGTGCTTATAAGAGAAGATGGAGACTCAAAGCAAAAATAAAAATTGCATAAAGTAAATAGATAGGCCCTTCGCAGAGGGAAGTAGGGATTTGTAGAGGTGCCAGAGCTTGAGCTTTTAAAACAGAGATGAATAATAATTTTGAGCGGTATGCTTTCATTGTCAACATAACAACCGAGAGATCTCGGTATCTTCCATGCTAGATACATTATAAGCGGTTCCCAAACAGAACGGTAAAGTTTTTACTCCCCCTCCACCAATCAATCACACTCCATGGCGAGACGAATCCACGAGTACCGTCCATACAAACAACAATCTTGGGGGAGTTTTGTTTCATTATATTTTGATTTGATTTTTTTGAGCATGGAATTGGGCATCCCGAATACCAGCCACTTTCTCGTGAATGATAGTGAATCAACACTTATCGTGAGAATAACCCACCTAGCATGGAAGATACTGACAGCCCCTAGTCACTATATGAGCGATTCGGGCATACAAAACAAAATATTATTTGAAGGTTTAGAGTTGGCACATACAAATTTGCTTGGAACGGCATGGAAATACCGCATATAGGTAGGTATGGTGGACTCATAAGGCAAAACTTGGTTTAAGGATTTTGGATGCACAAGTAGTATTTCTACTTAGTACAAATGGAGGCTAGCAAATAGATTGGGAAGCAACCAAACCAAGAAACAAAAATTCACATAAGTGAGCATTGAACATAACTAACACCGAATAATGAACCACAAGTAGGATGTAACTTCATTGCATAACTATTGACTTTCGTGCATGCATAGGGAATCACAAACCTTAACACCAATATTCCTACTAAGCATAATTACTCACTAACATGACTCACATATTACTATCATCATGTTTCAAAACTATTACAAGGAATCAAGTTTAATTTGTCCAATGATCTTCATGAAATTTTTATTATTTCCTCCCTGGATATCTATCACTTTGGGACTAGTTTCATATATTGCCATTGATTTTTGGCAAGCTGAAACAAATTTAAGTGAAGTACAAGAGCATAAAGATTTCATCTCTCAAAAAGATATAAGTGAAGCATGAGAGGATTTCTACAAAAGTTTCCAAGCACACCGTGCTCAAAAAGATATAAGTGAAGATCAATGAGTAGTCAAGCAATTAAGTAGCTATGTGAGGACTCCCTCTCTCAATAAATATTTTAAGATCTAAGTATTTTATTAAACAGCAAGCAAAAGAAAAATATCATTCCAAGAATAGCACGCATCATGTGAACGAATAAAAATTTAGGCTCAACATAGGCTAACCGATAATTGTTGATGAAGAGAGGTGGGATGCGTAGCATCCCCAAGCTTAGATACTTGAGACTTCTTGAAATATTTAATTGGGGTGCCTTGGGCATTCCCAAGCTTGAGCTTTTATATCTCGTTCAATCCTCTCATATCATGGTTTCACCTATTCTCAAAAACTTCATCACCACAAAACTCGAAAAGAACTCGTGAGATAGGTTAGTGCACATAATAATAAATCAACTCTTTATGTACTGCCAAGACAAGTTGCTTAATAATTTCAATTATCATATACTGTTTACTATAATTTCCACAATTTATATCTTCCAATATAGGCTATGGAAACTATAGAATAAGTAGATAACAAAACTATGACAGCAATCTGTCCAAACAGAACAGTCTGTAGCAATTTACTAAACCAGTGTACTTATGTAACTCCAAAATTTATGAAAATTTAGGACAAGCTAAATAATTTATATGACAATACTGTGTAAAAATTTCAGAAACTTTTCACGTTCCAGTAAAATATGAAAATTCAAACATTACAGCAAAAGTTTCTGTTTATACACAGCACACATCAAACATGCAATTCAAGCATCCTAAAAGGCAATTCTTGGAACTTTTTATTGAAAAACAAGATTATAAATAACACCTAACAGAAAACAAGAAAATAAAATGACGCTCCAAGCAAAACTCATATTATGTGACGAATAAAAATATAGCTCCAAGTAAGATATACCGATAATTTTGAAGACGAAAAAGGGGATGCCTTCCGGGGCATCCCCAAGCTTAGGCGCTTGAGTCTTCCTTGGATATTACCTTGGGGGTGCCTTGGGCATCCCCAAGCTTAGGTTCTTGTCACTCCTTATTCTCCTCATATCGGTGTCTCACCCAAAACTTGAAAACTTCAATCACACAAAACTTAACGGAACTTCGTGAGAAGGGTTAGTATAATAAATAAATATAATTCACTTAGGTACTGTCAAGACAAGATTCATAATTGTTCCCACATGATACCTACTATATTCTATCATTCCCATAATTTATACCGCTAAATATAAGCTATGGAAACACTAAAACAAGCAAACTATGCATGCAAAACAGAATCTGTCAAAAACAGAACAGTCTGTGAAGATCTGTAACGTAACCATACTTTCCTGTCTCTAAAAATTCTGAAAATTTAGGAAAATCTAGGAAATTTGTATATTAATCATTTGTAAAAAATTCATATCAAAATCACGTTCCAGTCAATTTACAAAATTCCTGGACTGAGAGCAAAAGTTTCTGTTTTTGCACAGAATCAAGTCAACTATCATCCACACTATCCCAAAGGCTTTACTTGGCACTTTATTGAAACAAAAGCTATAAAACATGATTATATAGTAGCTTAATCATGTGGACACACAAAAACAGCAGGTATAAATATTGGGTTGCCTCCCAACAAGCGCTTTTCTTTAATGCCTTTTTAGCTAGGCATGATGATTTCAATGATGCTCACAAAAAAGATAAGAATTGAAACACAAAGAGAGCATCATGAAGCATATGACTAGCACATTTAATCCTAACCCACTTCCTATGCATAGGGATTTTGTGAACAAACAATTTATGGGAGCAATAATCAACTAGCATAGGAAGGCAAAAGAAGCATAACTTCAAAACTTTGAACACATTGGGAGGAAACTTGATATTATTGCAATATGTAGAAGCATAAGATCCTTTCTCATAATAATTTTCAGTAGCATCATGAAGGAATTTCACAATATAACTATCACATAAAGCATTATCTTCATGATCCACAAGCATAGAAATTTTTTCACTCTCCACATAAGCAATTTTCTTCTCATTCATAATAGTGGGAGCAAACTCAACAAAATAACTATCATGAGATACTTGATTGACATAACCACTTAGAATATTGAAATCATGATGACAAGTTTCATGGTTAATATCACTCTTGATATCATACATTTCATCATCATAATCATCATAGATAGGAGGCATGCCATCATCATAATAGTTTTGCTCATCAAAACTTGGGGGACTAAAAATATCATATTCATCAAACATAGCATCCCCAAGCTTGTGGCTTTGCATATCATTAGCATCATGAATATTCAGAGAATTCATACTAACAATATCACTATCATGCTCATCATTCAAGGAATTCTCATTAAGTATTTTCATAATTTCTTCCTCTACCAATTGAGCACAATTTTCGGAATCCTTATTTTCACGAAAGACATTATAAAGACGATACAAATGATGCAACCTAAACTCCATTTTTTGTAGTTTTCTTTTATAAAATCAAACTAGTGAAAAACAAGAAACTAAAAGATTCAATTGCAAGATCTAAAGATATACCTTCAAGCACTCACCTCCTCGGCAACGGCGCCAGAAAAGAGCTTGATGTCTACTACGCAACCTTCTTCTTGTAGACTCGTGTTGGGCCTCCAAGCGCAGAGTTTTGTATGACAGTAGAAAATTTCCCTCAAGTGGATGACCTAAGGTTTATCAATCCGTTGGAGGCGTTGGATGAAGATGGTCTCTCTCAAACAACCCTGCAACCAAATAACAAAGAGTCTCTTGTGTCCCCAACACACCCAATACAATGGTAAATTGTATAGGTGCACTAGTTCGGCAAAGAGATGGTGATACAAGTGTAATTTGGATGGTAGATATAGGTTTTTATAATCTGAAAATATAAAAACAGCAAGGTAGCAAGTAACAAAAGTGAGCAAAAACGGTATTGCAATGCTTGGAAACAAGGCCTAGGGTTCATACTTTCACTAGTGCAAGTTCTCTCAACAATACTGACATAGTTGAATCATATGTAAATCCCTCACGTGCGACAAAGAGTTCACTCCAAAGTCACAAATAGCGGAGAACAAACGAAGAAATTATTGTAGGGTACGAAACCACCTCAAAGTTATCTTTTCCGATCAATCATATGAGTTATCCCTATAAGTGTCACGAACAGCCCTAGAGTTCGTACTAAAATAACACCTTAAGATACACATCAACCAAAACCCTAATGTCACCTAGATACTCCAATGTCACCACGAGTACCCATGGGCTTGATTATACGATATGCATCACACAATTTCAGATTCATCATGTTCAATCCAACACAAAGAACTTCAAAGAGTGCCCCAAAGTTTCTACCGGAGAGTCAAGACGAAAACATGTGCCAACCCCTATGCATAGATTCCCAAGGTCACGGAACCCGCAAGTTGATCACCAAAACATACATCAAGTGGATCAATAGAACATCCCATTGTCACCACGAATATCCCATCGCAAGACATACATCAAGTGTTCTCAAATCCTTAAAGACTCAATCCGATAAGAAAACTTCAAAGGGAAAACTCAATTCATCACAAGAAGATAGAGAGGGAAAAACTCCATATGATTCATCTATATTAATAAAGCTCGCGGTACATCAAGATCATGTCATCTCAAGAACACGAGAGAGAGAGAGAGATCAAACACATAGCTACTGGTACATACCCTCAGCCCCGAGGATGAACTACTCCCTCCTCATCATGGAGACCGCCGGGATGATGAAGATGGCCTCCGGTGATGGTTTCCCCCTCCGGCAGGGTGCCGGAACGGGTTCCCGATTGGTTTTTCATGGCTACAGAGGCTTGCGGCGGTGGAACTCCCGATCTAGGTTTCTTTCTGGTGGTTTCTGTATTTATAGGAATTTTTGGCGTCGGAAACAAGTCAAGGGGGGCCACGAGGCGACGACAAGCCAGGAGGGCGCGCCCGAGGGGGCGGGGCGCCCCCTAGGCTTGTGGTGGCCTCGTGGCTCTTCTGGCCCAACTCCAATGCCCTGTGGGCTTCTTCTGGTACATAAAAAATCATCGTAAGTTTTTATTCCGTTTGGACTCCGTTTGATATTCCTTTTCTGTAAAACTCAAAAACAAGGAAAAAACAGAAACTGGCACTGGGCTCTAGTTTAATAGGTTAGTCCTAGAAATAGTATAAAATTATAATAAAATGATTGTAAAACATCCAAGAATGATAATATAACAACATGGAACAAGCAAAAATTATAGATACGTTGGAGACGTATCAGTCATCTAGTGCCTCTGCATGCTCGGTTTGGCTAGGATCACTCTGCTGTGAAGTGTAGCTTCAGCTACAGTTTCTGACAGCAACTTTGGGAGAGGTCTTGAGGAGAGGTGAGCTGGAGATGAAGCCAGTGGAGATGTCTAGTGTGATCTACTTTGGAAGGACTATATTCTGACCAAATTTGAAAGGGTTTGGAAAAGTTTTGAATATAGTTCATGTGTAAACTACCATACTGGTCCAGAAACTGGATCTGCTTGGTTCACTTACATGGTGAATCTTCTGAAGATGAATTTTGGTGTGTGGGAGTCATTTGGTGCATAGAATATGCCATAAAAAATTCATGACCATTGGATACCTCTAGCCAGCACTTCCTTTACAGTGGTCTCAGAAATGCACTAGCTTGCCAGAGCCTTGTTGCTCAAAATTTGTACTGGCCAGGATGATATTTTTGGATATTGTGGCTAGATAGGATCCCTAATATCTCAGGAAATTTATTGGGAATTTTCTGAGCTAGGAAAATAGGAGTTGCTTCACAATTGACCAATTCTGACCAGAAAGACAATAATTATTCTGGCCAAAATTTTGTATTGGACAATGGAATATTTTTGAAGATTATGGGATTATATGAGGATAAGGAGGTGTGACAAGAGTTTGGGATTTTTCTGATCATCAGAGCTATGGGTTGCTTCACAACCCATAGTGATGCCATAATTCCCAAAGGAAGAAAAGAGTTAATGGAAAATATTAGAAAAATGGATTGTGGTCCAGAAGGTGTGTGCCATGGTGTTGGTAAGATGTTGGAAGCTCTGGATCACTTAGGAAAAAGTCCAGAGGTTTCCTAGGTCCAAATCAACTGAAAAGATTCGAAAATCAACCAAATTTGCAAGTAAAACCAAAAAGATTTTGAAAAGAAAAAGTTGCCAAAAATCAGGGTGCCACACACTTGCGCCCGAGCTTTATGCCAGACTGCTTCTGAGGTGGTGCACCACCCCGACCGTGGGCTGATTTTTTGATTGGTGCAATTTATTCTCTTCCGAGATATATAGCCAGTAGCCCTCAAGGTGCGTGTCGGTCTAAAACCCGAGATGCACCTGAAGGAAAAAAATAAAACCATAGTTCCTAGTAGCCCCTGAGACTTAGGTCGATTTGCGAAATCGGCCTGAGGATCAAGTCCTTGCTCAGGAGCATAATTAGGAACAGAAACGCGGTGTGCCATAGTTTCCGAGACCCAGGTTGGGTGCAGCCGACCAACCTGAGGATCGAATCTCCTTGGAAACCGTATTGCGCTTTGAATTTCTTGCATTGAATAGGTAATGCAGTAGCCCCCGAGCCTTAATTTGGGCACGTGTGGTCGAATTAAGGATCGACATTTGTTTGACACAAACGTTGTTACGTTCGACTCAATTTATGTATAATGATTCTATGTATCCAAGTACTTTACATCATTAATGCTCGGATCCGCATTGTACAAGACTTTGTTGACCGACCATCGGCTTCAACCTCCTCGGCCAGTAGCCGAGGAGTGTTTGTCCTACTTTATAAAGCCTTTATAAGGGCAAAGATTTACCCGCAAACAAGGCAATCCGGCCATACGGTTTTATAAACAAAGGTACGCGGAGAGATATGTTATATTACTATTTAATGTAAGAAACATCTTCTGGGACAATAGTTCCTTTATAAGTTCCTTTTCCCAGGCTATCATGTTGACCATGATCGTGAAAATCTCACCTCCGATCAATGTGGGGGGGGGGGGGATATTGAGGATTTAGTTCGGCGAATGTTCCCGAACTTTGTGGTCTTTAATGAACCAAAATTTTCACTTCCATCGTTGCCGACCAATTATATTCTTAAGATGACTAGCTTTCGGCTTCACCCAGTCTGAGGTACTAACCCGGATGACCCGGAAGTAACAATCACAGAGGTGCTCCCTTTACCTCCTAGCCGAACAATCGGGAACGTAGGGGGTAAGCACAGGAGCCAGGCAACCCAGCTTGGTCAAAATCTTAAGACAAATTGATGCATATTTATGGCTTTATAATGATGACTACGGAAGGCAGCACTCGCATATTGAATACAAATGCTTGTTATGCTATATGCTATTTTGACTCCTTTGTGATCGTTTATCATTTGAGAGTGGCCCATCGTTGGCTTCTACCCCATTGTAGATGCTATGCAGGGTGTTTCCACAGTAACAAGACAACCCTTAACCGACGTCTCGGTGCCCGGAGGCGGTTGTGTTAGCGGAAACGAGGCAACCAGATATCTAGGCTTTATAACTTTCACTTAGTCATAGGAGCTTAGAGTTTGGGAGGCCAGTTACTAGCCCCCGGTTAGTGTTCGGTGTCAGCCGAGGTCAAGCCATTAACACTTCGGCCCATTTTATGGAAGGCCCATGGGGTAACCTCTATCGGTCTATAGTTTGACAGAGTCATCGGATCGCTGACCAGTTTGCGCTTATTGTGACAGTCAGTTTTTGTCTTTCTCCACTGAGGTACTTGACCAGTTAAATCGGAAGTACAATCGCAGTGGTTCTCCCTTTGCACACCTAGCCGAACAAAGCGAAATGTAGGGCACAATCATAGGAGCAGGGCAACCCAACTATTGACCAAAGACACAATTCGAAACTGATGCATATAAAGCAATATCCGAGAACGTTTTGCCAAGGACTGCTCGGAGTACCCTGACTTTTGGTGGGCTCGGCTCTAGTCGTAGTCCCCCGTTGATATTGTTGATACTTTAAAGGCATCAAGCGTTGTACTACGAGAGCTATGCTGGAGACACAAAGTATCCCCTGAGACTCAGGTTGGGTGCGGCCGACCAACCTGAGGATCGAATCTCCTCGGGAACTAGTCCAGATGTCATGTGCATTTTGCCAACGCCGAGGTGTAAGTCGGCAGGAAAGATACCGAGTTGTGGGTCGAAAAAGATCTCCCGAGCAGAATTATTACGCAGGGCACTTCGGTCATGAGGATGTCCCGCCGCCTAAAAAAACATACAGATAGCTTAAAAATGCTATAAGCTCGAAAAGCCAAAAAACTTATGTAAAAACTTTGACGTCCGAACTAAATCAAGTTTCTTAGTGCCAATCCGACAATTGGTCTTAAAATTAATATGTGCTTCGGTCGTGCTTTAACATGATACATCCGATCTCCAGACTTCAAGCGGGTCAGCCTTCGGCTTCAACCTCCTATCCCGAAGGTGGAGTGCTTCTCAGGCCAGTTTAGCGAACTAAACTCGAACGGCTTTAGAGAGAAACCAGGCTACCCAACTATTGACCAAACAATCACGTCGGAAAAAGGAGTAGTAGAAAAAGACTTTGCAACAACCAAGAAGAAAACAACATTTATTATAAAACGGCTCATATAAATTTAAGAGCCCCCAGTTATCATGGAAAAAATAAGTGTTTTTAACAAACAACGCTATCAACAAGCTATGTTTTTAACAAACAACTTTTTTGTTTAACACAAGTATAATGCTAGGTAGAACCGCACAGGAATTAAAGATTGAAAAAAAAGGTTGAGCAAGAAAGCGACTTAGCTGGTTAATGTGCTCGGTGTGACGTGTGCCGAGCTTGTAGCGGGTCAAGGTCCCAGCCCCCAAGCCGATCATGAGGTAGCCGACGAAGAGCTCGGTTTGATGAAGTGACAACACAACACTTCCGAAGGGCCGAGGAGAAACCCCCGGTCCAGCCGAGGAGACGGAGTAGTTCGGTAGGGTGACGGTGAAGCCCCCACGTCAGTCAACCAAGTCGACAACACAATTTGGTTGATGGAGGCGGGACGACGATGTAGGCACGCCAAGGTGACCGCGTGACACAACCAAAGTCGATTACCTGTGCACACAACATAGTGCAAGGCAAGAGTAATAACAACTAAAGGTACTAATATATATATATATATATATATATAAATATATAAATTCTTCTACTTAGTTAATTTAAGTGAAGCCAATAATTAAAGGAATATGGCCTGGGCGCCGAGGTGCCTGAGCAAAGAGCTCCGTTTGACGAAGTGGCGACGCTGCATGATCGATGTGGCGAGGCAAAGTCCCCGGTCCAGCTAACATGACGAAGCTGGTCGGCTGGTGACGCCGAAATCCCTGGAGCAGGTTGATGAAGAGACGACGAAGCCCCCGGTCTAGCCGAGGTGACGGAGCAGGTCGGTAAGGTGACGCTAGAGCCCCCATGCGAGCCGACGTGTCGAAGCAGGTCGGCATGATGGACGTCGGTTTGAACAAGCGACGATGCAGCGATACCGACGCAGGTCGGAATTTGTGACGCGGTCAATGCTGGCTTCATGAAGCAACGGAGCGCCCGACCCATACGACCCGCGGATGACGAGGTTCTCTTGTGATTATTCGGCCCTCGCTATGCTGAACTCTTGGTCAGCTAACTGAGATGATGAGAAATTTTCCTTCAAAAAGGACGTCCGACAACTCGTTCATGAAAAAGATGAACTCAGGTCGGATTTGTATTCGCGCAGAAAATAGATCCAACATTCGTTGTACTCATCGGACGTTTTCCGGAGTTTGGACGGTCGGATCGAGCTGAAATTTTGAGGGATGATCGACAATGGAATTCGGCAGTCGTTCAACGGTTGGATCTTCCAAAGGATGTCCGAGTTGGGCTCTGGACTCCTCTCCTTAAACTCATCCAGATTCATGTCCAGATTTGACAGGGCTCCGGTATTTCGTAGATCGCCGAAGATTCCTCCAACGGAATATGACGAAATTTTACGGGGTCATTATAGACTCAATTCCGCACAGTTCCACCAAAGGATTCTTCAAAACGACGCTTGAGGAGGCGGTGGCGGTGAGCACATACCCGCTGTCCAGAAGAACTGCACGGTTGCGCGGGGCATTGTTGACGTTGAGCCCTCGAGCTCCATGGATGACTATCCCATGATCTTGATAGAGATCGGAGTTGAAGTTGGGCGCCCATCCGATCTTGATGATCCGACGTGGAACGCTGTCTTCGGTCAAGCCGAGGTGACTAGTCGAGCCGGCGACGAAGATGCCGACATCGACAACAAAGCTCGGTTCCGACGCGTAGATCGCGCCGAAGACAATCCGAATTCCCATCGCACCGCGGTGACTGCCAGCAGGCTCTCAATGAAAGCACCAATGTCGGTGTAAAATCCGGCATATCTCGTAGTAGGGGTCCTAAGCTAGGCGTCTTGTGCGCCAAGTCTTGTGGAATGTCCCTTGTATGCATCATGGGCTGCCCGAAGTGGCCCATTAGTAAACCTTCCTGGGGGTCCTCGGCCCGACCCACTGGCCGGAAGACGACGTGGTGAGTACCCCCTAGTCCAGGACACCATCAACCGCCGCCGCTCCTCCTCCTCCCCAGCTCACTCCTACCGCCGCGTCCCCCTTTTTTTCCGGTCTGAGTAATCGCTGTTTCTCCTCCTCCTTCCCAGCTATTTCCTTCTCGACAGGTCATCAGCCACCCCCCTTCACTTTCTGAGCGGCGACGACCAGTGGGATTGGAGGCGGGAGCTTGCACGATGGGCCATCAAGACAGGGAGAGGAAGAGGCGGTATGCCCGGTCAACCCACAAAATCCCACTAAGGCTACTCATAGTGGGGAGTATCATATAGTAGTATCATGCATATGATACTACTGTATGATACTATCTTCATAATGCATAGTATCATAAACTAGTATAATAGATGATCTCATTTATTGACATGCATGACACATAGTAGCATAGCATTTAACATGATATGGTATCTACCTATGTTAATCAAACCCTCTCTTTCTTCTTTAATTGTCTGCCACATTGATATGTCTCCAATGTATCTATAATTTTTGCTTGTTCCATGATGTTATATTATCACTCTTGGATGTTTTACAATCACTTTATAGCAACTTTATAACATTTTTTGGGACTAACCTACTGACATAGTGCCAAAGTGCCAGTTGCTGTTTTTGCTTGTTTTTTACTTCGCAGAATATCAGTACCAAACGGAGTCCGATCGCGACAAAACTTTTTGGAGATTTTTTCTGGACCAAAAAACACCCAGTGGGCCAAAGAAGTGCCAGAAAGGTGGGCTGTGGAGGCCACAACCCACCAGGGCGCACCAGGGGCCCCCGGCGCGCCCTGATGGATTGTGCCCTCCACGGGGCTCCACTCCACCGCCTCTGACGCCTATAAATACCCAAATATTCAGAAAACCCTAGGGGAGTCGACGAAAAACACATCCAGCCGCCGCAAGTTCCAGAACCTCGAGATCCAATCTAACATCATCACGGAGGGGTTCATCTTCTTCATAGGTGCCTCTCTGATGATGCGTGAGTAGTCCACCATAGACCTACGGTTCCGTAGGCAGTAGCTAGATGGCTTCCTCTCTCTCTTTTGATTCTCAAGACAATGGTCTCTTGGAGATCTATTTGATGTAAACTTTTGCAGTGTGTTTGTTGGGATCCGATGAATTTTGAGTTCATGATCAGTTTCTATCCATGAATATTATTTGAGTCTTCTTTGATCTCTTATATGTATGATTACTTATAGCCTCATATTTCTTCTTCAAATCATTGGTTTAGTTAGGCCGACTAGATCGATTTTTCTTGCCATGGGAAGAGGTGCTTTGTGATGGGTTCGATCTGGCGGTGTCCTTTCCCAGTGACAGAAGGGGCAGCAAGGCACGCATGTATCATTGCTATTAAGGATAACAAGGTGGGGTCTATTCCTACATGAATAGATCTTGTCTACATCATGCCATCGTTCTTATTGCATTACTCCGTTTTTCCATGAAATTAATACACTAGATGCATGCTGGATAGCGGTTGATGTGTGGAGTAATAGTGGTAGATGCAGGCATGAGTCGGTCTACTTATCTTGGACGTGATGCCTATATAATGATCATTGCCTTGGATATCGTCATGATTATTTGATCTTCTATCAATTGCCCAACAGTAATTTGTTCACCCACCGTATGCTATACTCATGAGAGAAGCCACTAGTGAAACCTACGGCCCCCGGGTCTACTTTTCCAACATATTGTTTTTCGATCTATCTTTTTGCCTCTTTGCTTTCAGATCTACTAAACCAAAAACCCAAAAATATATTGCTGCACTTTTTATTTGCTATTTTTATTTTGTGTTCTTGAGAGATCTATCTCTCCTATCTATCATATCCTAATCTATCTTTTTACCGTAGAGAGATTGACAACCTCTCTTTCGCGTCGGGTTGCGAGTATTTGTTATTTGTGTGCAGGTGCTGCTTATTGGGTGGTGGTGATCCTCCTACTAGTTCGATAACCTTGGTTTCATAAGTGAGGGAAATACTTATCGTCGCTGTGCTGCATCATCCCTTCCTCTTTGGGGAAATACCGACGCAGTCTCAAGCCACATCAAAGGAATTTCTGGCGCCGTTGCCGGGGAGGAAGCGGTCTCTTCTACGTGCCAATCTCTGGCGCCGAGGAGACACCATCATCATCTACCAGGTTCCTAATCACAAATCTCATCTCCTTGCAATTACATTATTTGCCATTTGCCTCTCGTTTTCCTCTCCCTCACTTCACAAAATTTGTCGTTTTATTCCCCCTCTTTTTCGTTTGCCTTTTTCTTGCCGAATCTCTTTTTGTTTCCTTATGTTGCCTTGTGCCTTTTATTTGCTTGCATCTTCCCTTGCTAAAAATCTATTGATATGGATCCTCATCCACTTGCTAATCTTTTCAAAAGACCAAATTATGATGAACCAATTGCTAGTGATTTGAGTGCACTTGATTATCTCTATGAAGTTTTGTTTGAAAATCATGAATCTAATTTTTTTGATGAAGTGTTGAAAGAAGAAATTTATAAGGTGATTCATGATAGTTCCTTGAATGATGAGCATGATTGCAATGATGCTAGTATGAATTCTCTAAATATCCATGATGCTAATGATATGCAAAGCCACAAGCTTGGGGATACTATGTTTGATGAAGATGATATTTCTAGTCCCCCAAGTTTTGATGAGCAAATTTATTATGATGATTGCATGCCTCCTATTTATGATGATGGTGATGACACTTATGATATAATGAGTAATGATAACCATGAAACCTATCATCATGGTTTTAATTTGCAATGTGGTTATGTCAATCAAGTGTCTCATGATAGTTACTTTGTTCAGTTTGCTCCCACTACGATGGATGATAAGGAATTTGCTTATGTGGAGAGTAATGAAAATTCTATGCTTGTGCATCATGAAAAGAATGATTTATGTGATAGTTATATTACTGAATTCCTTCATGATGCTACTGAAATTTATTATGAGGGAGGAACATATGCTTGTAGGAATTGCAATAATGTGAAGTTTCCTGTCCATGTGTTCAAAGTTTTGAAGTTATGTGTGTTTTGCCTTCCTATGCTAATTGATTCTTGTTCCCATAAATTGTTTGCTCACAAAATACCTATGAATAGAAATTGGGTTAGACTTAAATGTGTTTGTCATGAGATTCATGATGCTCTTTTGCATATTTCAATTACTACTTTTTTATGTGAGCATCATTGAAATCATCATGCCTAGCTAGGGCGTAAAACGATAACGCTTGTTGGGAGGCAACCCAATGAATAAATTTATTTTTTTCCTTTTCTTTCTGTTTTTGAGTGTTGACACAATTATGCCTCTGTTATGATTGTGCTTTTATGGTTTATTTAGTGTTTGTGCCAAGTAGATCCTTTAGGATGATTCATAAGATGAGTAGAAACAATGCTGAATCTAAAACAGAAACTTTGCGTCCAGTGTTCGAATTTTCCTTTTTTACTGGAACATGATATTGAGATGAAATTTTAGCGCAGTGTTTCTATACAAATTCTTTACATTTTCCTAATTTTCAGAATTTTTAGAGTTACAGAAGTATGGTTAGAGTACAGATTACTACAGACTGTTCTGTTTAAGACAGATTCTGTTTTCGTTGTATTGTGTGCTTGTTTTGATGAATCTATGGGTTATATTGAAGGGTATGAGCCATGGTAAAGTTAAAATACAGTAGGTATAATGCAACAATAAAATATGAATGGGTTTGCAACAGCACCTAAAGTAGTGATTTGCTTATTATACTAACGGATCTCACGAAGATTTTGTTGAGTTTTGTGTGATTGAAGTTTTCAAGTTTTGGGTGAGATCACGATGGATGAAGGAATAAGGAGTGAAAATAGCCTAAGCTTGGGGATGCTAAAGCACCCCCAAGATATATCCAAAGATAAACAAGCAACTAAGCTTGGGGATGCCCCAGAGTGGCATCCCCTGTTTCTTCTAACGACCATCGGTATTTTACTTGGAGCTATATTTTTATTCGTCACATATCATGAGTTTTGCTTGGAGCGTCTTGTATCATTTGAGTCGTTGCTTGCTTTGCTTGTTAGTTTGTCACTTTTATCCTTGCTGGACACACCTACTTGGGAGAGCCAAAATTATGCTATGATTTGTTAGAATTGCTCTATATGCTTCACTTAAACTTTTTGAGCTATAGAATTGCTCTATTGCTTCACTTATATCTTTTTGAGCACGGTGTGCTCGGAAACTTTTGAAGAAATACTCTCATGCTTCACTTAGATTAATTTGGGATTTAGTAAATTTTGAAGAAATACTCTCATGCTTCACTTAGATTAATTTGGGAGTTAGTAAATTTTGAAGAAATCCTCTCATGCTTCACTTATACCTTTTTGAGAGATGAAATCTCTATGCTCAAGTGCTTCACTTGAATTTGTTTGAGCTAGTCAAAAAGCAACGACAATATATGAAACTAGTCCCAAAGTGATTTATATCCAAGGAGGATATAATAAAAACTTTCATGAAGATCATTGGACAAATTAAACTTGATTCCTTGTAATAGTTTTGAAACATGCCTATATGCGGTATTTCCATGCCGTTACAACCAAATTTGTACGGCGGTAATAGGGATGCCCATCCCCGAAATGAAAAAAGAAAAAATATTTACTTTATGTTGTCAAATAATAAATTCCTTGGATAGTGTTGGTATGGAAGGCAACCGTGGATATGGCCCGCCATGGAATGTGAAAGAATGGTGGAAAAAGGAATAAACTTTATTTTCTATTTGGGAACTGCCTATGATATATCTAGCATGGAAAGTATTGTGAACTACTTTGTCGTTTTCGTTGACAGGAAAGGCATGCCACCCAAAATATTTTTCTCTCCCAATTTAAAACTTTGAGCTCTGGCACCTCTACAAATCCCTACTTCCCTCTGCGAAGGGCCTATCTATTTACTTTATGCAATTATTATTTTTACTTTGAGTCTCCATCTTCTCTTATAAAGCATCAACTAGGGGGCACTATGATCGTACTTGAGCATTGGGTATAGGTAATATTTGAGTGTGTTTCATGAATGGATCAATGATTGAGCATGATGGGCTAGGGATAACTTTCTTTAGTGTTATATTTTGAAAGACATGGTTGCTCGTTGGCATGCTTGAGTATTGAAGTCATTATGTTAAAACTAGACTATTGCTTTGAATCATCTTAAAGTCCAAATATCCATGCTACCAACGAAAAAAGAATATGAGATGAACATGTTAGGCAGCATTCCACATCAAAAATTCTGTTTTTATCATTTACCTACTCAAGGACGAGTAGGAATTAAGCTTGGGGTGTTGATACGTCTCCAATGTACCTATAATTTTTGCTTGTTCCATGCTGTTATATTATCATTCTTGGATGTTTTACAATCACTTTATAGCAACTTTATATCAATTTTTGGGACTAACCTATTGACATAGTGCCAAAGTGCCAGTTGCTGTTTTTGCTTGTTTTTTACTTCGTAGAATATCAGTACCAAACGGAGTCCAATCGCGACGAAACCTTTTGGAGATTTTTTCTGGACCAGAAAACACTTAGTGGGCCAAAGAAGTGCCAAAGAGGTGGGCTGTGGAGGCCACAACCCACCAGGGCACGCCAGGGGGGCCCCGGCGTGCCTTGATGGGTTGTGCCCTCCACGGGCCCCCCCTCCACCGCCTCTGACGCCTATAAATACCCAAATATTCAGAAAACCCTAGGCAAGTCGACGAAAAACACATCCAGCCGCCGCAAGTTCCAGAACCTCGTGATCCAATCTAACACCATCATGGAGGGGTTCATCTTCTTCATAGGTGCCTCTCCGATGATGCGTGAGTAGTCCACCATAGACCTACGGGTCCGTAGGCAGTACCTAGATGGCTTCCTCTATCTCTTTTGATTCTCAATACAATGGTCTCTTGGAGATCTATTTGATGTTAACTTTTGCGGTGTGTTTGTTGGGATCCGATGAATTTTGAGTTCATGATCAGTTTCTATCCATGAATATTATTTGAGTCTTCTTTGATCTCTTATATGCATGATTACTTATAGCCTCGTATTTCTTCTTCGAATCTTTGGTTTAGTTAGGACGACTAGATCAATTTTTCTTGCCATGGGAAGAGGTGTTTTGTGATGGGTTCGATCTTGTGGTGTCCTTTCCCAGTGACAGAAGGGGCAGCAAGGCAAGCATGTATCATTGCCATTAAGGATAACAAGGTGGGGTCTATTCCTACATGAATAGATCTTGTCTACATCATGCCATCGTTCTTATTGCATTACTCCATTTTTTCTATGAACTTAATACACTAGATGCATGCTAGATAGCGGTCGATGTGTGGAGTAATAGTGGTAGATGCAGGCAGGAGTCGGTCTACTTATCTTGGACGTGATGCCTATATAATGATCATCGCCTTGGATATCGTCATGATTATTTGATCTTCTATCAATTGCCCAACAGTAATTTGTTCACCCACTGTGTGCTATACTCATGAGAGAAGCCACTAGTGAAACCTACGGCCCCCGTGTCTACTTTTCCAACATATTGCTTTCCGATCTATCTTTTTGCCTCTTTGTTTTCAGATCTACTAAACCAAAAACCAAAAAATATATTGCTACACTTTTTATTTGCTCTTTTTATTTTGTGTTCTTGAGAGATCTATCTCTCCTATCTATCATATCCTAATCTATCTTTTTATCGTAGAGTGATTGACAACCTCTCTTTCGCATCGGGTTGCCAGTATTTATTATTTGTGTGCAGGTGCTACTTATTGGGTGGTGGTGATCCTCCTACTGGTTCGATAACCTTGGTTTCATAACTGAGGGAAATACTTACCGGTGCTATGCTGCATCATCCCTTCCTCTTTGGGGAAATACCGACGCAGTCTCAAGCCACGTGTCGGTGCACTAGGAATGGGGTACCAAGTGCCCCTGACTTATGCACATGCAGTAGTAGCAGAACCCCATCAAGACCCAATCCAAGCCAGAAAAGCCGCTCTATGCGAGATCAAGGAGCGCATCAAGAAGACGAAGCAAACATCCAAGACCCCAGCAGGAGCAGCCTACACTGGCTAGCTACGCCGGCAAGATCAACGCAACGGCCCAGGACGGGCCCGAGCCGCGCCAGCCACGTCCCCGGTGCCTGCCGGGGACCAAGGCGCGCACACCTTCTAGAAGACCCGACAAGCCATCCACTGGCAGGCGCGAGCCGATCAGCCACCACTCCACTAGATCGCAATGCCAGTCAGTTATCGATGCGGTGTCGAGCCCTCAGGTGGCTAAGTGGCTCTCGCTAAGCACGTGGCAACGCACCAGAAGACAGATTACATCCATTTGACACCCGTCCAGAAGCGTGTCAAGACACTAAGCAACAGCCAGCTAAGCGGTGGTAAGAGCTTGCCAGGGATGCACCCCCACTTGCCACCTAGGCTAGCATTTATGGCATTTTGTCCTAAGTGCCAGAGTTAGGTATGATAGCACTGTTAGCTATCTAATCGCTAGATAATGTCTGTTTTGCCACTGTGGTTGCCCCTTGACCTATAAAAGGAGGCCCAAGGCAAGCTAGCTCAGGATTTGGACCCTTGGACACTTGTACTTGCGTAGCAGCTCCCCCGAAGGCGACCTTGCCGGGTTTGAGCGCTATGTGAGCTTCGTGTTCCTCTGATCAATCTACCAAAGCAGGAGTAGGGTTTTACGCTTCTCAGCGGCCCGAACCTGGGTAAAACACCAGCGTCTCATCGCCGTGCCGTCTCATGGCCTCTGCTTTTTGTGCAACATGACCTCACCCCCGCCGAACCACAAAGGGGCTTGTAGCCCCATAGGTGATCGTGTGCATCCTGTCCCGACATCTTTGGCACGCCAGGTAGGGGGGCATCATTTGCGCGAACCTGAGTTCGTGAGCGGCGTGTCGATCTTCATCCCCATCTTCTTCATCCAAGGCTCCCAAGAGGAAGACCGGCGCGACGACACATCCCTCCACTTAGAAGGCCCCCTCGCATGTGGCTGATACGTCTCCAACGTATCTATAATTTATGAAGTATTCATGCCATGTTTACAATAATTCTATATGATTTTGGTATGATTTTATTAGAACTAACCCGGACTGACGCTGTTTTCAGCAGAACTACCATGGTGTCGTTTTTTGTGCAGAAATAAAAGTTCTCGGAATGGGCTAAAAATTTACGGTGATTTTTTATGGACCAAAAGAGACCCCCGAAGTATTGGAGTTGGGCCAGAAGAGCCACGAGGCCGCCACAAGCCTGCAGGGCGCGCCCCCCCTAGGGCGCGCCCTACTAGCTTGTCACCGGCTCGTGGCCCCCTTGACGTGAGACCGACGCCAAAAATTCCTATAAATACCAAAACCCCCAGAAACAAACCTAGATCGGAAGTTCCGCCACCGCAAGTCTCTGTAGCCACGAAAGATCAATCTTGGCCCTCTCCGGCACCCTGCCGGAGGGGGTCACCATCACCGGAGACCATGGAGGAGGAAGACGGAGGGGCCATCATCGCCATGGAGGCCAAGGACCAGAGGGAGAACCTCTCCCCACCCAGGGGGGAGGCCATGGAGGAGGAAGCACAAGGGGGAGACCCTCTCCCCCTCTCTCTCGGTGGCGTCAGAGTGCCATCGGGGGAACCATCGCCGCGGTGATCGTCTTCATCAACATCACCTTCTTCATCACCATCCTCATCTCCTTTCAGTGGTCCACTCTCCCACACCCTGCTGTAATCCCCTACTTGAACATGGTGCTTTATGCCACATATTATGATCCAATGATGTGTTGCCATCCTATGATGTTTTGAGTAAATTTCTTTTGTCCTTTGGGTTGATTGATGATCTAGATTGGTTTGAGTTGTATGTTTTACTTTGGTGCTGTCCTATGGTGCCTTCCGTGCCGCGCACACGCGAAGGATTCCCGCTGTAGGGTGTTGCAATATGTTCATGATTCGCTTATAGTGGGTTGCTTGAGTGACAGAAGCATAAACCCGAGTAGGAGGGTTGTTGCGTATGGGATAAAGGGGACTTGATGCTTTAATGCTATGGTTGGGTTTTACCTTAATGATCTTTAGTAGTTGTGGATGCTTGCTAGAGTTCCAATCATAAGTGCATATGATCCAAGTAGAGAAAGTATGTTAGCTTATGCCTCTCCCTCATATAAAATTGCAATAATGATTACTGATCTTGTTAACAATTGCCTAGGACAATTGCGCACACCGACCCTTCATTATTCCACACTCGCTGTTTGTAATATATTGTAATATATTCTAACTTTATGATAACAGCACCTACTTTTATATTTTAGTTCTCCGATATCATGCAAAGCTATTCTCTTCATACCCACAATGTAGTTTTATTTCTCGTTTCTAGTTGGAAGCAAATGTTCGGCGTACGTAGAGTCGTATCAGTGGCAGATAGGACTTGAGAGAATATTGATCTTACCTTTAGCTCCTTGTGGGTTTGACATTCCATACTTATCACTTCCACCTTTGGAAATTGCTACGATGTTTCCTTGCACTTGGGGATTATCAGCGGCCGCGGACGCCATTGGCACCACGGCGACGACGAATGAGGCAGGCGTCGTGGGCGATGTGACTAGCGCTGGCGGCGCCGCCGTCGCGTCTTCCGCGGCCGGGGCTGGAGCGAGGAACGCCAAAGAAGAGCAACAGCAGCAACATCTTGGCAAGCTCGGCCCTAGTGCCGCTGGAACGAAAAACGTTCAGTCTCCACCTCCCCGCCGCACTGGTGGCCGCGGCCGCAATAGCGGCACCCAGTTTGGGGGCAGCCGTGATCCTCCAGCAGCGCCTGTCGCAGGCGCGGCTGTTGGGCACGCGCCTCGCCCAGAGCAAGACGGAGCGCCAAGTGGAGCCATAGATCCACAAGCTCGACCTCCTCCACGTCAGACCGCCTCGGCGACCGGCGCACGGCGGCAAGGACGCGGCGACGCTCCTCTTGGTTCAACCAGGAGTCGAGCGACGTCGCGGTCCGCCTCCTTAGCCATGCCAGCCACGGCAGCAGAAGCGATGGCACGGGACCAACTACTGCTAAAGTTCCCGCCGGTGGCTGACAAGATGGACGAGTGGAGAGCCACCATCTAGAGTTAGATCGGTTTCGTCGAAGCCAGCAAATCGCAGCATGCAGAGCCATTAAGATTCCCGCGGACGGCGACGGCGGCCCGGACTGACGGTCGCGTCGAGGGGACCGCACCCACGATGCAATCCCCTCCGCAACAAAGGACCCAGAGGCAGCCACGACAAGCTCCACGTGTTGACGAGCCCGACGAGGCATCTATGGTCTCGTCCGGCTCGCACGATCACCGGGACCAGCACCGTGTCCTGAACGACCGACACAGGTAAGACGCGTGCATCACCATAGAGCGACGTCGGGAAGCACACCGCCAATCCGATAGGCGCAACGGCCCAGATGCTGGCGACCCCACGCCCAGTGTTGGCGGGTACCTGCCTTATGAGGTTGGGTGGCCTGCCTTCACTCGCGAGCTGCGACAGGTCTGCTGGCCATCGGCTCGAGCCTTCAAGCCTGAGCTGACGGAGAAATACAACGGGGAGCTGAACCCGGCGGAGTTCCTGGGCATCTACACGATAGCCGTTCAAGCCGCCGGAGGAAGAGATGAGAAGGTGCTCGCCAACTATTTCCCTTTGGCACTCAAGCCAAATGTGAGATTGTGGCTGATGCACCTGCCGGAGAACTCTATTTCCTCATGGGCTGACTTGTGCAACGAGTTTGTCGGCGCCTTCACAAGTGGCCACCAGGACCCAGGATAGCCCAGCGACCTGCAAGTCCTTCCGCAGAAGGAAGGAGAAACCCTGCGGAAGTACATCCAGAGGTTCAGTCGAGTGCACTGCAATATTCCGGAGATACACCCCGCAGCCGTGATTGTCGCATTCCACTCGAACGTGCGCAACAGGAGGATGCGGGCCAAAATGAATGTCAAACTCCCCAAGACCGTCAATGAGATGTACACGTTGGCGGACAAGTGTGCTCGTGCTGAGGAGGGAAGGTGACTCCCCGGAGAGGAGGCTGGTGTCGAAGTCGACTCAGATGACGACGACGATGCCCCTGGCTCGAAAGGGAGAAGCCGAAGTGAAGGAGATGTGCCCTAGAGGCAATAATAAATGTTATTATTTATCCCCATGTTCCTAATTAAGTTTATTTTCCATGCTATAACTGCTATGGTTCTCGAGTCTACAATAACCACGAGGCTCGGAGGAAAACTCATATGCACGTGTGGAATAATAAACGATAAAAAATATTCCTAGTCTGGCCTCTAAGACTAGCTCAAGTATTGCATGATGATCCTGTTTTCCTGGTCATGGGCATGGCTATGCCGGCAATTTTGAGGGCACAATGTTAGAAGAACATTTGTGTTGAATCGACCCGAATTGATGTTATGCTATGAGATACTTTCGTCACAAGTTAATGGTTAATAACACAGAGATGGTTAATGTTTGCATGATTCCTTAGACCATGAGAGTATCGAGTTTCTTGATGCTTGCTTCATGAACTTTGGGGTTTGTTAAACGTCATCCGTAAATGGGTGGCTATTACGGCGGCTTACGGGTTCATGGAAAAGTGTGTCAAATAACTTGATAGCTCAAGATTGGGATTTTCTCCTCCGACGATGGAGAGATATCTCTGGGCCCTCTCGGTATTACGGTATCCATCATCGTTTGGCCAGACACAGGGTGATTTGATCACAGGGATGCCGGAACACGCTAACGAGAAAAGAGAACAATACCGGTAACGAGGTAACTGGCATAGTGGACAAGTTGTTGATCCACGGGGATGCCAACATGTCTCACCTCAGGTATTTGTAACATATCGTGAAGCAACAGGAATAGCACATGGCAACTGGAGGTTCACTCGAAGATTCATTCGTGTGGGTATAGGGGTCAATATGGGTGTCCACGGCTCCGATGTTGATCATTGATCGGAAGGGGTTCCGGGTCATGTCTATACTTCACCGAACCTATAGGGTCACACGCTTAAGGGTAATCTATCTGCTGAATACTAGACAGGGAGTCTGAGAGAAAGTCATCGGAAAAGTTCCGAAGAGAGAACACCGGAATAGTTTTGGTAAAACTGAAAAGTTGTTTCAGGGCATACCATTAGGTCAAATTGGTTTCGGCACATGCCTGGAAATTCTTGGAGGGTGCCAGAATTGTTCTGTGAACTTCTGGGATTTTTCGGAGAAAACACCCGGAAATGTTCCGGAGCTGCCGGAACCGGTTTGGTTGCTTTTCGCAGATGAAAATCACTAAATCAAAAAGTTGTTTCGGAGTACACCATTAAGTCAAAATGGTTTCGGCACACGTCTGGAAATTCTTGGAGGGTGCCAGAATTGTTCTGGAAACTTCTAGGATTTTTCCGGGACAAAAACCGAAAATGTTCCGGAGTTGCGGAACCGCTTTGTCTGCTTTTCGCAGATGAAAATCCCTAATCCGGAATTGTTTTGGAATGCGTCGAAAATTATTTTAGTGGGTACTGGAAATGTTCTAGGTCCGCATAAATATTTTCGGTTCGAACAGACGCTGAAAAATGTCGTCGTGAATAGTGAAATCAGCTTTATGGTTACTTTTTGGAAAGCCACCTTTTTGGGCTTTTGCTCCAAAATATCTTGGAGATGACATGGATGGATGTGGCTGAAATTTCAGCCCCTCCACCCCTCCTTCTCCTATAAATAGAGGTGGAGGGGGCTGCCCAAAACTCACTCTTTCTCAACATACACAAGCCATACATGATCTGGCCTTCTCTCTCCCTCCCAGCGAAATAGTTTCGTAGAGCCGAAAGGCTGTCTGGGTTCCGGCAGGAACTAGTTCTGGACGGCGAAGCCCTGCCGGATAGATGACACCGTATGTGTGCAACTCTGTAGAGAGATCATAGTTTCGGCCTTAGTTCGAGAGTGACTCCCGAAGGACTGTCCGTGTGACCGTCCGAGTTTCGAAGGTCCTCCCGAAGGGTTGTCCGCGACACCGTCCGGGGGACTATCCGACCGCCTCCCGGAGGGCTGTCCAAGGGGCAGATGAGGGTATACATCCTCGCGGTTGGGAGGTTGTAAATCCTAGCTGCGGGGATCTGCACCGCCGATCGTCATCGACTCTACTTCCGCTGCGCTACGAGTCGGTAACGAAAAAGATCAAACCTTGTATGTAGTCTCCATAGTGGTCCTGGGCTGGTGCGTAGGTCAGAAATTTTTGTTTTCTGCTGCGTTCCCCTACACGAAGGCGCAACAAGAAGCGCAAAGGGAAAGCAGTGTTGTCTGTTGAGAGCTTTGGTAATCTCGCTGCCGGCAAGAAAGCCAAGGCCGAGACCCCTGGCAAGGGAGCTGCTGCGTGCGCTGATTGCCGGGAGGTCGCGGTAGCAGAGAAAACCGGAAAGTCCGACGGGTTGTACTGCAAGATACACCGCACCAAGGGCCATGATCTCCAAGAATGCCGCCAAGTTGAGCAGCTTGCTGAGAAGCAAAAGGCTGAGTACGAGAAGCGTGACAAGGAGAAAGGCCAAGATGGAGCTGCCGGAAAGGGCCGTGGTGGTAGAGGAGGCCGCCGGGGCAAGGCCCCGAGGCAGAAGGAAAAACCTGCTAGAGGTCGTGAGAACAAATAAGAAGATGATATGAGTTATGATGAGGATGATGAAGATTCCAGTGATCGAGAGTTCCAGAAGGCAACTGAAGCCATGTGTGTTGACGGGGGTGCATCCTTGCATTCCTCTCACCGCCGGCTCAAGTAGTGGGCGCGTGAGATCAATGCCGTGGAGCCAGCTGCAGAGTCCAGAAGACCACTCAAATGGTCCCGCACGCCTATCATCTTTGATGAAGAGGATCATCCTGACCGCACCACTGCGGTCGGATGTTTGCCGTTGTTGGTCTCCCCAACAATCCGCAACCTCAAAGTAACCAAGATGTTAGTTGACGACGGGGCAGGGTTGAACTTAATCTCCCCTAAGGTGGTTGAAAGGCTGCAGATCCCTGACGGAGAGCTCAAGGACATGGGTACGTTCCAAGGAATCAACCCCGGCAGGAGCCGACCCAAGGGAAAGATCACTTTGCCTGTGACGTTTGGCGGGGAGTTGAATTACCGGACTGAGAAAGTGGTGTTTGACGTGGTCGAGCTCCCCCGGCCTTACAATGGAATTCTTGGTAGCCCATCTCTGGCAAAATTCATGGCAGCATCCCACTATGCTTACAACACTTTGTAGATGCCAGGGCCCATAGGAATCATCTCCATCCCATCTGATAAGAAGGACACAGTCATATGTGTGGACAAGATCGAAAGTGCAATCATGCCCTTATATTATATTTTGATGTTGATGACAATGTACATGTAGAGGACTAATGATGTTTGTCAAGTAAATCTCAAGTATTAGTTCTCAAATCTAAATATGCGAGGATCACGGACGCATGGAATGATTATGAGCCAAGAAGGAAGGAACCAAAAGGTTTACGGATCTAACTTTCTTTTATTCTTGAGTATAGGGATCCCGCACTATTAAGATGGGATCGGTTGGGTCAGCAAAAGACATGCTCAAGTCAAATCAAACTCCTTTCCTCGGTCAAAAACTGCACTATGCACATATCACAAAGTGATGTTTCTCTGTGATGGCCGGATGTCCAGACCCTGTGTCGGATGTCCGGGAGTTCACTCTGTCGCCGGATGTCCGGGAAGTGCCCCGGATATCTGGTAAAACTGCTATCCAGAGAGCATCAGTTTTCACCAGATATGGGCCGGATGTCCGGCACACTGCCGGATGTCCGGGCCCCGGATATCCGAGCCTCTTGCCGAATTTTCGACCCACACAATGCCAGAACCGTGGTGGTCTGATGGTGTGGTATGCCGGATGTCCGGGCATTAGCCGGATGTCCGGGTGTTCCCATAATGGCCAGATGTCCGGGACATCCCCGGATGTCCGGCTCCCCTGTTTTCCTCTCTGGCTCAGTGTACCATGTGCTCACTTCACAGATGCCGGATGTCCAGCCCTTGACCCGGATGTCCGGCCAGACTCTGTCACTTACACTATAACGGCCATATTTGCTCCCACACTATAAATACCTCTTCACCACTTGATGGAGAGGCCGACCATTCACTTTGAGCTAACCCTAGAACACACATTTCTCTCTCAGACATCCTCATACACCAAATCCAAGATCCCAAGAGCATTTGAGAGCATTTGTGAGAAGTTCTCCAATCAAGTGATAGGTCCACTCCTTCCCCTTCTCTCCACCAAAGGAATTTGTGATTTGAGCAAGTCTTGAGCTTTTCCCCATCGTTCTTGTTACTCTTGGAGGTTGGAGACTCCTAGGCGGTAGGAGTTCTTCGGTGAGGAATCAACCATTGTGATCTCCCCCGGAAACTTTGTGAGGGTTTTGGAGACCACCCCATGGTCTACCACTAGTGGTTGAGAAACGCCTTCGTGGTGTTGTCTCAAGGAGAGAATAGGGTGAGCCTTCGTGGCGTTGGTGTGCCTTCGTGGTAACACCCACCTCTCTAAACGATCACGTAGCTTCCCTCCAAGGAAGTGAACATCGGCATACATCCTCGTCTCTCGGAGTTGCGGTTATCCCTAACCCTAACTCCCTACTTGTGGTTATTTGTCTTTGTGGTATTACTTGTATTACTTGTGCTTGCTTATCCACTTACTTGTTGTTTTGCTTAGTACACATAGCACAACTATCATCTCTGCAATTGTTAGGCCCACTTTCATATTCCCTATTATTGCCTAAAATTGCTAAGTAACGATTAAAATTTGTAACTGTACCTATTCACCCCCCCCCCTAGGTCCATTTCGATCCTTTCAATTGGTATCAGAGCCTCGTGCTCTAATCTTGTGGCTTAACCTCCCTAGAGCGAGATGGATAACGATGGGAATCCTCTTGTTGCACTCCCTATCGAGAAAGGGACATCCTCTTCGGATGCGCGCAGATCTTTCACTTCTGAGGACCTTGAAAGGGCCCTTGCCAAGGAAAAGGAGGAGCATGATGCTTCTATTGAGGCCATGGTTAAAATGAGGTTGGATGCATTAGCTGCAAGAACTCCATCACTGGAAAACCCAGGGGGTGTGATAAAGCAACCAAATGCATCCCTTCCAAATTTGGGCCAACAATCTCAAACTGGTGACCACACCGGTGTCCCATGGTTGTATGCAAAATCTAGAGTTGAGAAACCTAGGTATAATGCTACGGGAAACCCCCCTTTACTTGATAACACTGCCGATTTTTCTTTGTGGAGGGTTGGTATGCAGGATCATCTTAGGTTTGTCAACGATGAAATGTTGGAGGTCATGGAGAGAGGGTACAACCCTGTGAATTCCAAGGATCTCACACCAGGTGAAGAATATGACAAACACCTCAATGACATCGCAATCATGCTCATAAGAAAGGGTATTTCTGACAAGCAGAAAAGGCCTTACATTCAGCTCACCAATGCAAAAGAACTATGGGACAGCCTTGTGATGACCAAGACTGGAACTTCCTAGCCTTGAAGGCCAAGCACGTAATTGATGAAGATGTGAGTGAAGAAGAAGAAGATGTTGAAGAAGAAGGCTATGAAGTTGACTCGGATGAGGGGCCCTCATATGAAGACATGGCTCTCTTTGTGAAGAAGTTCAGTGCAGGAAAATTCAAGGGAAGATTCCAAAAGAAGAAAGTAAGGACTTGCTACAATTGTGAACAAACCATACATTTTTCAAATGAGTGCCCCTATGAAAAGAGAGAAGATAAACCAAGATTTGCGAAGTCATTTGTGAAGAAGAAGTTTCCCAACCCATTGAACTCCAAGTTCAAGAAGAGAGATGGGAAGGCCATGGTTGCCCAAGACGAGTCCGACCCCGATGATGTTAGAGGTGTTACAAGTGTAGCCCAAGACACTCAAACCACATTGAGACTCGTAAACAAGACCGGTGATGTTGTCACATACAACTATATGAAAGACTACGAAGGCAACGCACACAAATGTCTCATGGCAAAGGCCACGGTAGATGATGATGAGGGTCAAACCTCTCCAGACAAGGTGAAGGTAACTACACGTCCAAACCGTCCTCTATTTATTCCTACCACACCTAGTGATGAATATCTTGATGCTGAGGATCATGATCATGAATATGAAATAAGTGATGCTATGTTTGCTAAAATGGAGAAAGTCATGTGCTCTCTCAAAGGAAAGAAGCTCGTTATGTTTCGTATGCTTATGGAGATGGTGAGTAAGCACACCATCTCCATCAAGGAACTCGAAACCCTCGTTACTGAGGAAGAGAAAAAATGTGAAATCCTTGAGCAGAAATTCCTATATGAGGAAGCACGTAATGATGAATTGTGCTTAAAAATAGGTGCAAACATTGATAAGCACACTAAAGATTGTGCGCTCCTACGTTCGTCTCTCAAGACAAAGGAAGATGAGCTAAATCTCCTTACTAAGAAGTTTGATGAACTCAAGCTCACTTATCTTAACACACTTGGGAAAGCCTATTCCTCTCCTATTATAAATGTTGATGCTTATGCTACTAACCCCAGTGATGACCAAGCTAGCTTACTTGAGGAGAATCGGGTGTTAAAGGCTCAAATTGAAAAAGGGCTCATGTCATGTGCCCAAGGACAAAAGAACCTCAATGAAGTGCTGAGCCAACACAAGGAGGTTGTGGCCAAGGAAGGCCTTGGATTTGATCCAAGCACAAGCAAGAATAAGGTAGCGACGCATAAGTCCACAACTCCCCTCAAGGAGACATTTGTGCGAGAAGGGCACAAGGAGAAAGGAAAGGGTAAGGTTGACAAGGCTGTGAGTAGGAAGGCCACTAGGGGCAAGCCTACTCCCAACAAGCCAAAAGAATTTATGCCTCCATCATATGTGCTTCGTAAGGGAAAAGATGGAGATGTTTATGCTCAGTTTGTTGGCCCTAGAAATGCTTTTCGGTTTTATGCAATTTGGGTTCCTAAGACCCTTGTCACTAACGTGAGAGGTCCCATTGTAAAATGGGTGCCTCTAACCAAGACTTGAATTGTGTGTAGGTTGCTGTCTCCGGTGGAGTCAAATGGGTGATTGATAGCGGTTGCTCAAATCATATGACCGAAGATGACGCACTGCTCATGGACTTCATGGAAGCTATTCGACCATTTATGAGCATCGTCTTTGGTGGAGGGTCTAAAGGGAAGGTACTTGGTTTGGGCAAGGTGGCTATCACCAATGACATGTCACTTACAAATGTCATGCTTGTCCAATCCTTGAAATATCATTTGCTTTATGTTCGTCAATTGGCTTCTGTTGGTTATGATACATTATTTGGACTAATGGATGTGAAAGTCTTTAAGAGAGATACTCTTGAAGTTGCCTTTGTGGGGGGAGTTGGATGGCAACCTTTACACGGTTGATTTCTCGAAAGAGAGCACATACCATGCAACTTGCCTCATGGCCAAGGCCGACAAGCGATGGCTATGGCATCGCCGACTAGCCCATGTCGACATGAGAAATCTTCAAGATCTCTTAAAGGGTGAACACATCCTTGGACTAACCAATGTATTTTTTGAGAAAGATCGTGTGTGTAGTGCATGCATAGCAGGGAAGCAACATCAATCAAAGCACCCCCCAAGAACATAGTATCAACTTCAAGACCCTTGGAACTACTTCACGTAGATCTCTTTGGCCCTCCTTCATGGGACAGTCTTGGTGAGAAGAAGTATGGTTTTGTTATTGTTGATGATTACTCAAGATACACATGGGTGTTCTTTCTCAAGTCCAAGGACGAGACAAAAATCACCTTCATTGATTTTGCCAAGCAAGCTCAACGCAAGTTTGACAAAGAAATCTTGGCAATAAGAAGTGACAATGGCTTCGAGTTCAAGAACTACAGCTTGGAAGAGTTTCTTAGTGATGAAGGAATTGAGCATCAATACTCCGCACCATATACCCCACAACAAAATGGGGTATCCGAGAGGAAGAACCGGACACTTGTGGAAATGGCGAGGTCCATGTTGGATAAGTACAAATCACCTCATAGCTTTTGGGCAGAGGCTGTCAACACAGCATGTCATGCATCAAATCATCTATTCCTTTGCAAGATTTTGGAGAAGACCCCATATGAACTCATAACCGGAAACAAACCAAATGTCAAATATTTCCGGGTTTTTGGTTGCAAATGCTTCATTCTCAACAAGAGAGAACGGTTAGGAAAATTTCAATCTAAAACAACCGAAGGAATATTTGTTGGTTATGGATCAAACTCCCATGCCTATAGGGTCTACAACAAATCCACCGGATGTGTTGTAGAAACTTGTGACATGGTGTTTGATGAATTTAATGGCTCCCATGGGGAGCAAGTTGATCTAAGTGATGCAGGTGATGAAGACCCTTCACAAGACATTTTGACCATGGGTGTAGGTGCTCTCCTTCCAATGGAACACGTTCCTTGTGACGGTGCAAATGAGGACACAAGCACCACTTATGCTCAAACTACTACTACACAAACATCACCACAAGATCCCATCCCCCAAGAGGAGTTCGTGATCCAAGATCAAGACTCGACACAAGAACAAGTTCATCATCAAGTACAAGAACATGAACAAATTCATCATCAAGAACAAGAACAAGAACATGCACATGTTGATGATGACGAACCATATGATGATGGTGAACCTCAACAAATGATGCATGAAGAAGAAGATCTTCCACCACACATAGAAGATCCACATGTTGAAGATGTTGACGATGGGAAGGAAATTGAACCTCGTGAAACCTTAACCTCCATCATGCCTCGTGTGGCCCGTCGTGTTGACGTTAAGCAAATCCATACCGGCATATTGGAAAGTAGAGTCACTCGTAAACAATTAACAAACTTCTGTGCTCACTTTTCGTTTGTCTCTAGTGTTGTGTGCTACTTCTTGAGCTTGCGTTGGTTTTCCCTTGAAGAGGAAAGGGTGATGCAGCAAAGTAGATAAGTATTTCGCTCAGTTGTTGAGAACCAAGGTATCAATCCAGTAGGAGATACAAGCAAGTCCCCAATCTTCGCACCTACACAAACAATCAAACTCTTGCACCCAACGCTATAAAGGGGTTGTCAATCCCTTCACGGTTATTTGCAAGGATGAGATCTGATAGAGATAGATATAAAAGATTGCTAAAATGAAAAGTAAAACAAAAGTAAAAAGATTGCAGTAAAGTATTTTTGGTATTTTTGGTTTATAGATCTAAAAATATAATATGGAAAATAGACCCGGGGGCCATAGGTTTCACTAGAGGCTTCTCTCATGAAGGAAAATAATACGGTGGGTGAACAAATTACTGTCGAGCAATTGATAGAAAAGCGCATAGTTATGACGATATCCAAGGCAATGATTATGCATATAGGCATCACGTTCGTGTAAGGTAGACCGAAACGATTCTGCATCTACTACTATTACTCCACACATCGACCAACTCCTGCCTGTATCTAGAGTATTAAGTTCATGACGAACAGAGTAACGCATTAGGTAAGATGACATGATGTAGAGAGATAAACTCAAGCAATATGATGAAAACCCCATCTTTTTATCCTCTATGGCAACAATACAAATACGTGCCTCGCTACCCCTACTTTGTCACTGGGTGAGGACACCGCAAGATTGAACCCAAAACTAAGCACTTCTCCCATTGCGAGAATTACCAATCTAGTTGGCCAAACCAAACCAATAACTCGAAGAGACTTGCAAAGATATGAAATCATGCATATAAGAATTCAGAGAAGATTCAAATAATATTCATAGATAATCTGATCATAAACCCACAATTCATCGGATCTCGACAAACACACCGCAAAAGAGTATTACATCGGATAGATCTCCATGAAGATCATGAAGAACATGGTATTGAAGAACAAAGAGAGAGAAGAAGCCATCTAGCTACTAGCTATGGACCCGAAGGTTTGTGGTGAACTACTCACGCTTCATCGGAGGGGCAATGGAGTTGATGTAGATGCCCTCCGTGATCGAATCCCTCTCTGGCAGATTACCGGAAAAGGCTCCAAGATTGAATCTCACGGGAACAGAGGCTTCCGGCGGCGGAAAAGTATTTTCTGGGCTCCTTTTGGTATTGGGGGAATATTTGGGAATTTATAGGCCGAAGAATAGGGTTAGAGGACCTGCAGGGGGGGCACAAGCCAGGGGCGCCCCCCTAGGGCGCGCCCTGCAGGCTTGTGATCTCCCGGCAGGTCTCCTGCCTTCATCTCCAAGTCTGGTAGGTTTCTTCTGGTCCAAGAAAAATCATCGCGAATATTTTATTCCGTTTGGACTCCGTTTAATATTCCTTATCTGCAATACTCAAAAACAAGGAAAAAAACAGAAACTGGCACTAGGCTCTAGATTAATAGGTTAGTCCCAAAAATAATATAAAATAGCATATTAATGCATATAAAACATCCAAAACAGATAATATAATAGCATGGAACAATCAAAAATTATAGATACGTTGGAGACGTATCATTGTGCCACTCAAGACACAAGATGCGTTGACGGACAACGACTGGCTTGTTGCAATGCAAGAAGAGTTGAACAGCTTCGAGCGCAACAAAGTATGGTCTTTAGTCAAAAGGCCAACTAAGGAACACAATGTTATTGGAACAAAATGGATTTTCAAGAACAAGCAAGATGAGCATGGTGTAATCATCAGAAAGAAGGCAATGTTAGTGGCACAAGGGTACTCACAAGTTGAAGGTTTGGACTTTGATGAGACCTTTGCTCCTGTTGCCCGTCTTGAATCAATTCGCATCTTACTTGCTTATGCTGCTTTCAATGGTTTTACTTTACATCAAATGGATGTGAAGAGTGCATATCTTAATGGTCCTCTACAAGAAGAACTCTATGTATCACAACCACCCAGTTTCGTTGACCCCGATCACAAAGACTATGTGTACAAACTTCACAAGGCTTTGTATGGCATCAAACAAGCACCTCGTGCTTGGTATGATCATCTTAAGAAGTTTTTACTCGATGATGGTTTTGTGAGAGGGGTGATTGACCCTACTCTTTTTACTAAAAGGGAAAAGGGTGATTTGATTTTATGCCAAATTTACGTAGATGATATCATCTTTGGTTCTCCTAACATTCATTTATGCAAGAAGTTTGCGGAATCCATGACCAAGACCTTTGAGATGTCACTCAATGCGGACTTAAAGTTCTTTCTTGGTTTTCAAATTCAACAATTTCAAGAAGGTATTTTCTTATCTCAAACCAAGTATCTCAAGGACATTCTTGCGAAGTTCGGAATGACCGATGCCAGCCCAGTCAAGACGCCCATGGCAACCAATTTTTTTCTTGATGAAGACACAAACGGTATTCCGTTTGACCCATCTCTTTACTGCTCTATGATTGGTTCATTGCTTTACCTTTGTGCATCTAGACCAGACATCATGTTAAGTATAGGCATTTTTTCAAGATTTCAAGCTACCCCTAGGGAAAGTCATCATAAGGCGGTTAAGCATATTCTTAGATACCTTGTTCACACCCCAAAGTTGGGCCTATGGTACCCGAAGGATGCCAAGTTTGATCTCATTGGGTACACGAATGCAGATTGGGCTGAAGAGAAAGTGGGAAGGAAATCCACATCCGGGGCATGCCAGTTTCTTGGACGCTCCTTGGTAAGTTGGTCCTCGAAGAAGCAAAATTGTGTCTCCCTATCCACCGCTGAAGCCGAATATATTGCAACTACAAGTTGTGCAACACAATTGCTATGGATGAGGCAAACTTTGAAGGACTATGGTATAACTTACAGACATGTGCCTCTATGATGCGACAATGAAAGTGCCATCAAGCTTGCTGAAAACCCTGTTGATCACCCTCGCACCAAGCACATTGACATTCGGTATCACTTCTTAAGAGACCATGTGCAAAAGGGTGACATTGCTCTTGCTCATGTTGGCACGGACATGCAACTTGCTGACATCTTCACAAAACCGCTGGATGAAGCTAGGTTCTGTCAACTTAGGTGTAGGCATGTATTGTCTAGGTGTAGGCATGTATTTAGGGGGAGACATTCAACTCATGAGTACTCTCACCCTATATGATGCATAAATAAACCAAACACTCTCAAAGTTACTTTGCTCATTTTATGTGACTTGGAACTTTAAATGATGGAGTAGTGTTCATGGGCCAGAGGTTCAAATCTTCGCGGTGCCAATTCACTTATGCTCACACATGGTAACATAGATCATTATCATCTTGCGGAGTAGAGATTGTCCTCATTATTTTAAGTCATGTGCATTCTTATATATATGTGTGTTACAATTTCATCTATATCTCACGTATAAATCTCCTTGGAGGAATCTTCATCATATAGGCCTCCCTCTATGTATTATTTGGTATCTTGGCAGATTCTTAAGACATGGGCCTCCCTACATACTTTCTGGGTCAGAAATATAACCACAGGCGCCGGACATCCGGCCCCATCGCCGGATTTTCGGGCTGCTAGGTATCCAGAATGTCAAAAATGACAACCACAGGCGCCGGACATCCGGCGTAGGCGCCGGACATCCGGCGGGTCTCGGTTCCTGCCCGGTCTCAGGCCCCGGATATCTCGCCAGTCCCGCCGGATATCCGACCCCCCTGCTTACCAGAATGCCTCGAGTCGGCGGGCCTCGACCCCGGATGTCCGGGACCTGTCCCGGATGTCCGGCCCATCAGGTGCGTATAAAAACTGAATCATGTGGGGGTCGGGGCAGTTCTTCCCCAAATCCCCCACTCAGCCCTCCCCACCCTGTTCGGCCGCCGGAGCCGCTGCTGCTCCTCCGCCACTGCCCCGGCCTCCCTCTTCTCTCCCGGCCCCCGATCTCTCCGCTCCATGTCCTCCTCCCCCCGATCAACCTCCTCACCCTCTCCGTCGGTGAGTTGGTGGCCCGGTTCGTTTGGAAGGTGGACATCTTGGTGCCGGACCTCCCCTTTGCTCCATGATGGTTCGGAGAAAGAATGTTGGCCCGGGTCCTGCCGAGGGAGCTCTCTCCCATGGTATGCTCTCCCGTGCCCCGATCTATCTCTTTTCCATCTTTGTTATGCCTTGGTATATGCCTCCACACATGTATATTGGACGTCATGTCTCTGCCATGGCTTGTCTTGCCCTCACTAAATTTCCCACTATCATTACTTTCTATGTCATTAGTCATGCAAATTTACCTTGGTCATGTTGACATTTTCCCTAAGCTCATGGACAAAATGTCACCATTTTTCCTCTATTATTTATGTGTGTTCCTATGGCTACTTCTACCTTACCTCCCTCTCATCGGTGTCATGTTACTTTCAGACGCTCGCCGACAGGGCTCCACCGATTCCGAGGAGAATGTCCGGCCTAAGAAGAAGAAGACGACCTCTAAGAAGTGCTCTTCCGTCCCTAGTCGCAAACGCCAGTCACGGTCATCCTATGACTCTGATTTGGATGATGAGGACTATAATGTGGAATACGACGAAGACTTTGTTCCCAAGCGTCCTGTTGGTCAGTATAAGCCAGGGACACGCCGGGCTCCGGAGGCACCTGTGCCTCCAGTCCGGGGAGAGCCTCTGCCCGTGACTAATGGTCGCCCCATTTCCATGGATATGCATGTCTGTGGGAATCGCCCTGTCCACAACTTCAAGACCATGGGGACGGGCCCTTATCTCGAGTTCAGGCATGATATCAATCAATTTGGGATGGTTGCTGATGCTGAAGACCGCCGGTTCCGTACTCGTATGCAGCAGGATATCTATGCTACTGTGGTTCGTGGGCGTGGCCTAGCTCCACAATCGTACTTGGACTTGCCTTTTCTTCGCAAGCATCCTTTGCATTTCCCGGACAATACTATCACAATCATTGATGACATGGATCTTGGTCCGGCCATGACCTTCAAGTGTGACTGGAATGAAGGTGCTATTCTTCAGTTCTACGCCACCTGTTTCTTTGGGCCTGACAACACCCTCACCTGGATGACTGATGATGCACAGCTGAGTATATCTTACACCCGGTTTGTCCAGATTTTCGGTCTTTCTAGTCATGGCCATCGGATTCATAGTGAGGATCCTAATCATACACACATGAAGATTGGTGACTGTCTACCGCTTCTCAAGCCCGCTCGCCAGCTCACCGATGAGGAGATCAAGTATCCCCCCAATGAGGTCTCTATCTTTCGATCTCCCTACTACATTCTCTATCAGTGTGTGCTTCGCACTCTTTACCCAAAGAAGGGAGATCGCTCGCGGGCTCGCAGCTATTACATTGACCTCATGGTGCGCATGCATTCTCACCCCACGGAGCCACTTGACACTGCTAACTTTATCTGGCATGTGATCCATCTGACCAGTTTCCAGCAGACGCGTCAGTTCCCTTATGCTCCATACATTCAGGCTCTGATTGACCACACTGCTCCCTTTATAGTTGCCAAGACTGTTGTGCATGCCAAGTGGAAGCCTCCTAATCACATGTACGAGTCTGCCGCTGTTCAGCCCACTACTCCTTCTCAGCCCAGGAGGACACCTGCAGCCCAGGGCAAGGCTCCTGCTCAGTCCCAGGGGGCTTCTGGTGCTTCCTCTTCCTCTGAGAGGAACCCTTTTGGTGGTCTTGCTTCCTTCATGGGAAAAGCCCAGTCTGCTATCATGAAGGCTATCACTTTCAACAGTCAGCAGAATCATGATGTCCAGCAGAGCCTCATCCTCTCCAAGAATCGGCTCAAGCAGCGTCTCCGCGCTCGTGGCAGTCCGGTGAGCGATGATGATGATCCTCTCCCGCCTGCTCCATCTTCCTCCGCCTTTGGGTTTCTGACCTGTGCCGAGTACGCCGAGTTCTTCGATGGGGTAGTTGATGATGATGACATCCGCCGGGAGTGATTTCTCTCTATGTACTGATGCCTTCGCCCCTTTTTGTGTGTTCCTGACAAAGGGGGAGAAGTAGTATTTCTATGCAGTATTTCTATGCTATGCTATCGTGTGAACCCTATATTTATGTTAAGATTATCAGGTTGTAAGACTTTAATTGTGAGATTATGGTATTGATGTATTCCAAGTACTATCTTATATGCAATCTTTTCTCTCTATCATATGAGCTTGTGTTCATGGGTTGTCTACGGCTTGCATATGTTTCAAACGCTCCCCCATGAGCAAACATAACACATGTGCATTGAATTATTGTTATCCCAAAGTTGCACACATTAAGGGGGAGCTCAGTCAAAATTATCATATGACTTGTGCTTTTATGAAATACATTGCCATATCTTTTATACTACATGTATGATTGTCATCAACAAACAAAAAGGGGGAGATTGAAAGTGCAATCATGCCCTTATATTATATTTTGATGTTGATGACAATGTACATGTAGAGGACTAATGATGTATGTCAAGTAAATCTCAGGTATTAGTTCTCAAATCTAAATATGCGAGGAGCACGGACGCATGGAATGATTATGAGCCAAGAAGGAAGGAACCAAAAGGTTTACGGATCTAGCTTTCTTTTATTCTTGAGTATAGGGATCCCGCACTATTAAGAGGGGATCGGTTGGGTCAGCAAAAGACATGCTCAAGTCAAATCAAACTCCTTTCCTCGGTCAAAAACTGCACTATGCACAAATCATAAAGTGATGTTTCTATGTGATGGCCGGATGTCCGGGAAGTGCCCCGGATATCTGGTTCCTCTGCTATCCAGAGAGCATCAGTTTTCACCAGATATGGGCCGGATGTCCGGCACGCTGCCGGATGTCCGGGCCCCGGATATCCGAGCCTCTTGCCGGATTTCCGACCCACACAATGCCAGAACCATGGTGGTCTGATGGTGTGGTATTCCGGATGTCTGGGCATTAGCCGGATGTCCGGGTGTTCCCATAATGGCCGGATGTCCGGGACATCCCTGGATGTCTGGCTCCCCTGTTTTCCTCTCTGGCTCAGTGTACCGTGTGCTCACTTCACAGATGCCGGATGTCCGGCCCTTGGCCCGGATGTTCGGCCAGACTCTGTCACTTACACTATAACGGCCATATTTGCTCCCACACTATAAATACCTCTTCACCACTTGGTGGAGAGGTCAACCATTCACTTTGAGCTAACCCTAGAACACACATTTCTCTCTCTCACATACTCATACACCAAATCCAAGATCCCAAGAGCATTTGAGAGCATTTGTGAGAAGTTCTCCAATCAAGTGATAGATCCACTCCTTCCCCTTCTCTCCACCAAAGGAATTTGTGATTTGAGCAAGTCTTGAGCTTTTCCCCATTGTTCTTGTTACTCTTGGAGGTTGGAGACTCCTAGGCGGTAGGAGTTCTTTGGTGAGAAATCAACCATTGTGATCTCCCCCGGAAAGTTTGTGAGGGTTTTGGAGACCACCCCAAGGTCTACCACTAGTGGTTGAGAAACGCCTTCGTGGTGTTGTCTAAAGGAGAGAATAGGGTGAGCCTTCGTGGCGTTGGTGTGCCTTCGTGGTAACACCCACCTCTCTAAACGGTGACGTAGCTTCCCTCCAAGGAAGTGAACATCGGCATACATCCTCGTCTCTCGGAGTTGCGGCTATCCCTAACCCTAACTCCCTACTTGTGGTTATTTGTCTTTGTGGTATTACTTGTATTACTTGTGCTTGCTTATCCACTTACTTGCTGTTTTGCTTAGTACACATAGCACAACTATCATCTCTACAATTGTTAGGCCCACTTTCATATTCCGCATTATTGCCTAAAATTGCTAAGTAACGATTAAAATTTGTAATTGTACCTATTCACCCCCGCCCCCTCTAGGTCCATCTCGATCCTTTCAAAGATGTATCGAGACGCGGTAGCAGCTGAAGTTGCGGAAGCACCAGCTCCCGCCAAGGAATCAAAGAAGGGAGAGAAGTCTAGCAGAGACGCCGGCAAGGACTCCGGGAAGCGCGCCTCTTCGGAGTGCGCTGCGCCCGTCGATGACCTGCCGGAGAGTTCCACTAGCAAGAGATCCAAGGTCACCTATCCTGCAACAAAGAAGGTCCCGGCGGGGCAGGATGGTGCTGATGGTACGTTTACCATCAGTGTCACCCTCAATGACAAATAGGAAAGCGCGCTCGTTGCCTTCCTGTGGGCGAATGTCGATGTGTTTGCTTGGCAACCGTCTGACATCCCCGGTGTTCCCAGGGAGGTAATTGAGCACCACCTTGTTGTCTGCCCTCATGCCAGGCCCGTCAAGCACAAAGTTAGGAAGCAAGCCTTGGAGCGGCAGCGGTTCATTGCCGATGAGATCAAGAAGCTTGAAGCAGCTAGTTTGGTCAGAGGAGTGTTGCATCCGACATGGTTAGCCAACCCGGTGGTGGTGCGCAAGGCGAATGGGAAATGGAAGCTTTGCATTGATTTCACTGACTTAAACAAAGCATGCCCGAAGGACCCTTTCCCCTTGCCGCGCATCGATCAGATTGTTGACTCCACTTCCGGGTGCGACTTGCTTTCCTTCTTGGACGCATACTCCGGATACCACCAGATATTCATGGCCAAGGAAGATGAGGAGAAGACCGCGTTCATAACTCCGTGTGGCACGTACTGCTTTGTACGTATGCCCTTCGGGTTAAAGAGCACTGGTTCTACCTTTCCAAGGGCTGTGCAGATTGGATTTGAACCTCAGTTGCATAGGAATGTGGAAGCTTACATGGATGACATAGTAGTCAAAACCAAGGATGAAGCCACTCTCATACAAGACTTGGAAGAAACTTTTGTGAACTTGCGCAAGATCAATTTGAAGCTCAACCCTGAGAAGTGTGTGTTTGGTGTCCCATCCAGCAAGCTGCTTGGTTTCTTTGTGTCTCAGCTAGGAATAGAAGCCAATCCCGACAAGATCAAAGCAATTGAGCAGATACAGGCACCCAAGTCTGTCAAGGACGTAAGGCGCTTAGTCGGATGCATTGCCGCGTTGAGTAGGTTCATCTCCAAATCTGCTGAGCGCGCACTGCCGTTTTTCAAGATTCTGAAGAAGGCCGGCCCAATAAAGTGGACCCTGGAAGCAGAAGCAGCACTGCAGGACATGAAAACTTACCTTTCCTCCGCTCCCACCTTGGTCGCGCCTAAACCGCAAGAACCGTTGCTGCTATACCTGGCAACAACGAATCAAGTGGTTAGTGCAGCACTGGTGGCGCAGCGAGAAGTAGATGAAGATGCAGCTGCTGCGACTGACGTCACCGGGGGTGGAACCGGAACATCCGCGGTAGGACCAGATACGAACCAAGGGGAACCTAAGCCAACGAGCGAGGGCAGTTTCAAGGAAGTGGCGAAGAAGAAGGTGGTGCAGCGACCAGTGTACTTTGTCAGCTCCTTGTTACAAGGGGCTAGGTCAAGGTACTCTGGAGTGCAAAAGCTGATCTTTGGCCTTCTCATGCCCTTGAGGAAGCTGTGCCACTACTTCCAAGCCCACGAGATCACTGTTGTCACCCGCTTTCCGCTGCAGCGCATATTAAGGAACCCCGAAGCCACTGGCAGGATAGTTTAATGGGCGCTAGAGCTGTCAAGTTTTGGCCTGAAGTATGAGAGCACTTCCACTATCCAGAGCAGGGCGTTGGCGGAATTCATTGCAGAATGGACACCCACGCCAGACGAAGAGGTGCCAGAGACAACTCTCCCCAGCAAAGAAGCACCTAAAGAATGGATCATGTACTTTGACGGAGCTTTCTCACGTCAGGGCGCCGGAGCAGGCGTGCTCCTCATCGCCCCTACCAGAGAGCATCTCAACTATGTGGTCCAAATGCACTTTCCCCGGGAGGAAGCCACCAACAACACTGCTGAGTATGAGGGGCTCCTTGCCGGACTCGGGATCGCAGTGGAGTTGGGAATCAAGAAGCTGATCATCCGAGGAGATTCTCAACTCGTGGTGCAAGTCAATAAAGATTATCAGAGTCCGTTGATGGAAGCATACGTGGAAGAGGTGAGGAAGCTGGAGGAGCACTTTGATGGATTGCAAACAGAGCACGTGCCGCGTGCGGAAAACAGCATCGCTGATCATCTATCAAAGTGCGCTGTGGAACCAGGAACCTTTGTCCTCCACCTCACTCAGCCATCAGTATCCCCATCGACGATGACCAGGAAAAGAAGAAAGCTGAACTCCAGCAAGCATCTCCCGGCAGAGCTTCCCGAAGCCGCCGGTAGAGAGGCTGCCGCGGGCAACCCCGTCTCGGTTGGTGAGAAGCTCCCTCCTGCAGAACCCCAGGTTCTCGTGGTCGAGGCAAGCGCTCCCACAAACGAGGAAATGCCTTTAGTCCTTGTTGTCAAGCCACAAGCTCCAGCTTGGGCACAACACATAGTCCATTTCCTTCAAATAGGAGAACTTCCTGAAGAACAAGAAGAAGCCGAAAAAGTAGCCCGCCAGTCAAGTATGTACCAGTTTGTTGATGACACTATGTACAGAAAAAGACCAAACGGTGTGAAATTAAGGTGCATTTGCCGGTAAGATGGACTAAAGCTGTTGGCAGAGATTCACGGAGGCGTGTGTGGGTCTCACATTGGATCAAGAGCCCTTACCGGGAAAGCCTTCCGGCAGGGTTTCTATTGGCCCACTGCCCTCCAAGATGCAACTGAGCTAGTCACCAAGTGTGAAGCCTGCCAGTTCCATTCAAAGAACATCCATCAACCAGCGCAAGCTCTCCAGACGATCCCTTTATCCTGGCCATTCTCGGTCTGGGGGCTCGATATTTTGGGCCCCTTTCCCTACGCCGTCGGGGGCTTTGAATTCTTGTTCGTAGCAATCGACAAGTTTACAAAGTGGCCGGAGGTGGAACCAGTGAGGAAGGTGACCGCGCAGTCAGCTATCAAGTTCCTGAAAGGACTGTCGTGCCGTTTTGGGGTGCCCAACAGGGTGATCACCGATAATGGTACCCAGTTCACGAGCCGCACCTTTATGCAGTACATCCAAAGCCTTGGAAGCAAGGTCTCCTTCGCCTCTGTTGCCCACCCAAGGAGCAACGAGCAAGTCGAGAGGATGAACGCTGAAGTGTTGCGTGGACTCAAGACAAGAACTTTCGATAGATAGAGGAGATGCGGCAAGCGTTGGATAGATGAGCTGCCGATGGTTCTTTGGTCCCTCAGAACGACACCAAATCGAGCTACCGGCCAGACACTCTTCTCCTTGGTATACGGGGCGGAAGCAGTTCTCCCCACGGAACTCATATACGGGTCACCTCGAGTACTTAACTATGAGGAAGTAGAGCAAAAGCAACTACGGCATGACGATGCCTTGCTCCTCGAGGAAGATCGTCTCCAGGCCCCTGTGCGTGCTGCACGCTACCAGCAAGCCCTGCACCACTACCATAGCCACAGGGTCCACGCCCGGAGCCTTGAGGAAGGCGACCTTGTCCTTAGGCGCGTTCAGTCCGCCAAGGGTACCAACAAGTTGACGCCGAAGTGGGAAGGCCCTTACCGGGTAGCACAAGTCACCAGATCTGGCGCAGTCCGTCTGGAGACCGAAGATGGCACTAAAATGCTTAACTCATGGAATATTGAGCATCTTCGTAAGTTCTACCCGTAAGGCGCGGTTGCCGGGCTTAGTCCCCGGCAGCCACCTTTTGTACAAGCCTTGCCACAGTTGCATGTAACCATTTGTACAAAGTCAGGCCCAGACCCTGTGCATGCAATAATAAAGCTAGGCATTGTATCATATCATCAAACTGCATGTTTACTATGCATTTTGTTATGTTGCAATGTTATTGCTTTTAAGTTTTAGAAATCTACTAGAGTACTTGATCAGCCTGAGATCCTTGTTACTGTATTCTCTCTCCCCAGAGGACAGAGACCTATTGCCTTACATGTTTTGCCGCCAGGAAAAAAAAGAAGGGCAAGGGAACAAAGGACGGCGGCTCGTCGTACTCCAGAAAGGGATATTGCCTGAAAAGATAAGTCTAATCATGTATCCCAAGTTCGGTGCTATTTACATCCTTAAGGAAGCACCTCCTTGTTCCTTTTGACTGTGTGCCACGAAGTTCATCACGCATCGGGAACCCTTGTCAGGACGAGCCGTCCCCTAGCTCCTGTTGATCATCGGCTCTGGGGGGCCGCGACGATACCGACAAGGAGCTTTGCCGGAGGACGATACCAGCCTACTGCCGGGGGCTCACTACCCTTTTGGCGCTCGCGGTTAGTACTGACCCGGCAAGTAGTTCCGCGCGGCAAGGACAAACATGCTGACACAGTACGAACAAGGAAGAAAAGGACAGTACTTAAGGAAGAGAAATAGCATTCTTTCATTCATTTTCAGTACAAAATGGATATAAATACATTAGAGAACCCCCTTTTTTTAATAAATCTTTATTTGACTTTCTCCCCTAGGAGCGAGCTACAAAGAGAAAAAGGGCGGAAGGAGGACCTAAGCAGAAGCCCAGCCTGACCCCGTCAGGGCTGGCAGGGTACGGCTCGGCCGGACCACCTGCAAGGAAGACGAAGCCGAAGTCGACGAGCCTGCCAAGGTCCAGCTGAGGGGAGGATGCGGCGCCCAAGTCAAGAACCCCCGGCAAATCGCTCTACCGGGGGGCTCGCTGACAGTGATCGTGCGACCGGCGGTCAGCTGGAGTCCAGGTCGTCGTACTCCGACTTGACAGCCTGGAGCTCGCTGTCACCATCTTCATCGACACTGTCCTCCTCGTCGCTATCGCTCGAGGACGAGCTTTCATCGTCACTCGAGCTCTCTTCGTACCAGCCGAGACGAGCGCCCGAACGCCCATAAATCTTGATGGAGAGCGTGTCGGCCTCCACCAGATTGAAGCCAAGGACGTACCCGCCCGTGAAGTTGTGAGCACGCGTGAAAGTTTTCCACCCGCGCCTGAGGAGCATGACGCGGGGCGCTGGGAACTCAACGTCGGCCCGCACGGCACCATTACAGCAGCCGTGCATGCGCAACCACATCGCGTGCGGCTTGTCGACCTCCATCACCCTGGCAAAAGGACGAGGGAGTCGCAAGCGACCATGGGGAGGGCCACGCAGCCCGATGACGAACTCCAGCGCCGTGCCTTCCGTATGTCCCATCGCTGGGGAAGGGACCGCTGCCGGAGAAGGTTCGGGTGCGGCGCTCCGTCTCCCCCGGCCACGAGCCCCGTGCCGACCCCGGCCTCTTCCAGCGCTCCCACCACGCGCGCTGGAACCGCCTCCCGTCGCCGCTGCTGAAGCAGCGGCATGATCCCGAAGAGAAGCTCTCGTCGCCGTGGCAGAAGCTGGGAGTCGTCCTCGTCCCCTCGTCATGATGGAGACTAGTGCCTCCAAAGACGGGGAAGAAGGGCAAGCACTGTGGACTTGAGATTGAGGAGGAGAAGGGGCTGGATGAGCATCGCCACTGTGACCCCCCCCCCCCCCAATTTATAGGGAAGGGCACGGGGGCTGGCTCTCCTTCGATCCAAGACGGCCGCCCGTCTCCACCAATCCCACTACCCACGATCACGGGCGAACAGGTAACCGCCCCATTACTCCAATCCCAGGCGCTGCAGTTTCTGCCACTCCCATGCCTGTGGGCCATGCGCATCCACCGCAAACTCCCCGCAATGCATGCGGCGTGCGTGGCGGAAACGGCCTAAGGTAGCAAGTAAGTGCTGACTTAAAAATCAGCAGTTACTCCCTCATATTGCGCGCCTGTGCATAAATTTTGGGCCTGACCCAACGGCGCTGGGCGAGCGCGTTTGGGCCAGACCTGGGGGCTCCTGTCGGTGCACTAGGAATGGGGTACCCAGTGCCCCTGACTTATGCATATGCAGTAGTAGCAGAACCCCATGAAGACCCAATCTAAGCCAGAGAAGCTGCTCTATGCGAGATCAAGGAGCGCATCAAGAAGATGAAGCCAACATCCAAGACCCCGGCAGGAGCAGCCTACGCTGGCTAGCTACGCTGGCAAGATCAACGCAACGGCCCAGGACGGGCCTGAGCCGCGCCAGCCACGTCCCAGGTGCCTGTCGGGGACCAAGGCGCGCACACCTTCTAGAAGACCCGGCAAGCCATCCCCCGACAGGCGCGAGCCGATCAGCCATCGCTTCACTGCATCGCAATGCCAGTCAGTTATCGATGCGGTGTCGAGCCCTCAGGTGGCTAAGTGGCTCTCGCTAAGCACGTGGCAATGCACCAAAAGACAGATTACATCCATTTGACACCCGTCCAGAAGCGTGTCAAGACACTAAGCAACAACCAGCTAAGCGATGGTAAGAGCTTACCGGGGATGCACCCCCGCTCGCCACCTAGGCTAGCATTTATGGCATTTTGTCCTAAGTGCCAGAGTTAGGTATGATAGCATTGTTAGCTATCTAATCGCTAGATAATGTCTGTTTTGCCAATGTGGTTGCCCCTTAACCTATAAAAGGAGGCCCAAGGCAACCTAGCTCAGGATTCGGACCCTTGGACACTTGTACTTGCGTAGCAGCTCCCCCGAAGGCGACCTTGCCAGGTTTGAGCGCTACGTGAGCTTCCTGTTCCTCTGATCAATCCACCAAAGCAGGAGTAGGGTTTTATGCTTCTCAGCGGCCCGAACCTGGGTAAAACACCAGCGTCTCATCGTCGCGTCGTCTCATGGCCTCTGCTCTTTGTGCAACGTGACCTCACCCCCGCCAAACCACAAAGGGGCTTGTAGCCCCATAGGTAGTCGTGTGCATCGTGCCCCGACACCACGTCACACATCAGCATGTTTGCTAATCCCAAGTATATGATACTAGTTAAGATACCTCCACTATGGCTAGCCTAACCAGACATGTGGCTTCCTCGCCGCATTTGCCGCGATTGGAGGAAGTACGCTCCCACCATGGTTTTGTGCAGCAGCCTTGCCGCTCGGCGCGGCTTCACTGCCATTGAAAGACATCTGCCTTTGTCGTTGTTCCGTACTGCTCCATCCACTGCTATGGTCTCCAACCCGCGATGTGCGTGCTTATTCCTCTGCCATTTAATTTGGTTTTTTTTGTGTTTGGGGTGGCGCTGCTGCGGTAGTGTTCGGTCATAGACGGAGTTCGGTTGGGCGTTCAGATTCTTAGGTGGTGGCCGCTTGCTCAAAGAGGCCATGATGGCTCGCTTTTGTTAGGACTGTAAATGACAACCTTGGCTAATTGGCCTGTTGTAGTATGTATTCATACTTTTCAATCTTTCTAATAGAATGCGCAAAGCTCCTGTCGTATTTCGATAAGAGGAAGATAACGTGTATCTCAAAAAATGCAGAATTAGATATCTACATATATTTCTAGAATTACTTGGCGTGAATATTGTATGAGTAAGATTATAATGGAAATGAGCCAGCTTTAAGAAGCTATAAATCTACGAAACCTGAGTATTGGTCGGGTTGTCGATTAGTTCGCCATGCTCATCTTTCAGTTGTTAAAGTTCTACTCAGCCTTTTATATGGTACAAGTTTTGCCCAGTTTATTTCATATACAGAAGTGATGTATGCAGGGATGAATATGGATAATGTTAGAACACTTAGCTGACTAGGCTACATAATCAGAGTGTTTATCTTTTGACAATATTATTACTAAGTTACCGTTGTTTGTGAAGGAACTGGCGCACTTCCGCCAAGTATTTATCAGAGGGAGAGTTTGTTGTGGGATCAATCTGATAGCATATCAAACATGCAATTCAGCGTAACCGAGGTCATATCTTTATATTCAGGTGATGAAGCCATGTATTTGCTTCTTCACATAGGCCATCTGAAGTGGAGTTGCCATATCACAGAGGGCTCACAATCCACAATAAAAGTGGTGTTGTCACATTCCATAGTTAGCTCACAATAAATTTTAGTGACTTCATTTATTTTGCTCAATGCACCACAGTAAGGTGTAGTTTCTGATATTTGTTTCGTGCTTTTTAATAACAAGCCATTATCTTACTGTTACGCCTACTCAAAATTTCATCTCTCTATTGTTTACAGTTTGATATTTGTTCCCCTTTTTCATCTGTATGGCATTGTTGCTGGTATCCATTTTTAGATAACGTGTTTGGAAATTTATTATAATTTTATGTGTTGCTTTGTTAATGAAACCAAAAAATCATTCTTCTCCTGAAAGTTAAACCAAGGACCCCTTTACCTCAAGGAGATGGTTTTATCATCTTAGACGAAACAGTGTGTTTTCTCTATGAGCAAGGGGATGCAACGGTGTGTCTATATCCAATTTAACCAAATTGTAACTTCTTACACATGGTTGTTTTACAAAATATCTTGGCACAACACGTGGAATTCATGTCAGTGCTCATGCCAACCGGCGCGGCAAAGCACGCATGTTGCTTCTAGTTGGAGTGAAGTATGAAGGATTTCCCAACGCAGAGCCGGTGTCGTCTAGTTTAATTGGACTAAATCTAATCAGGATTAATCAGGATTAGTGAGGAAAGAAGTAGCAGCAGTGGCCGGCAGCGATCCTTTTCTTTAGACCGACAATCCCGATTCGATCGCTAGATCGAGCAGTTTCCTTTTTCTTATCCGAGCGAACGAGCACCAGCGCGATCGCTAGATCGAGCGAAGAACGAACGAGATCCCTATCGCTCCATGGGCTCGACTCGGGCCAAGGTCCAGCGGCCCAATGCGGCAGCTACTATGCAGATTTAAAAAAAAAACTAAGCCTATATAAAAAATTTGAGGCCCTTTACAATTATGAGTCCTGTGCGGGCCGCACATTTGGCACCACTATGGACCCGGCCCTGCAAACTTGTATAACAGGTATCATATAAGTGCAAGTGTCTAAGCTAGGCTAGTAGATCACTTTGAAACTGAAAGCTTGGTCAGCCGGAATGAAGATTACTCTACTCAAACCGCAAACAATAGAACAATTGTTTTACTCTACTCAGCTAGGCACCAATTAGTTCATTCAAAATCTCAAGCCGATTGGAAAGATGGGTTATGCTTTTATACGTCAACACTCCCCCTCATGTGTGACTCCCTCCGGCCTAAACATGGACCGAAAGTGGGACGCAATTTAATTGCATCAGCCGGCTCTTAAAGTCAAGACCTCTTGGCTTCGATACCCTCACGCCCCGCAGTGCCGCCGCCTCGTGGTTCTTCCCGCAGCTGCATCGACCCATGCGCCGCCCGCATCGCCCCTTCGGGCCGTAGCACGATGACATGCGGTCAACGCCTCCGTCTTGAGGCCGTTCCCGCGGTTGCACCGACCCGCACGCTGCCACCGTGTCGTCCTTTCGGGTCGTAGTGCCATGGCTCATGGTCCACCGCCGCCCCGAGGTTGTCCCCGCGGTTGCACCAACCAGTGCCCTTCCGCTGCAACACCTTTGTGGGCTGTAGCGTCGCGGCACGCGGTCCACGCCACCGACCCATGCCGTCCCTACAGTTATATCGACCCTCACGTTGACCCTGTGTGGGCCCTTTGGGCCATAGCGACCATGGCACGCGGTCCCTACCACCGCCCCGTGGTCTTCCTCGTTGTCGCCCTGACCCGCGCGCTACCGCTGCTTTGTTCATCGGGTCGTAGCTCCACGGGTCCACTATGTCGTCCCGCGCGTCGAATTCTATGTGGTATGCGTCGTGCCGCCTTCCTAGTCGCGGGAACGCCAATGTCCGCGTCGGTCTTTGTCACGTTGTCGGGTTCTTCCATGCCTACTTCGAGGATTGCCGTTTCGCTCCTAAGCTAGCCACCACCGCCACTCTTCTTCGTTGTGCCACTGCCACTCGCTCAACCGAGTCGTGCCGCCACTCCACCTCTTCGTCTTCGTCCAGCACCATCTCATAGCCAGTGTTGTCGTCATCTTCCTCGACTACCGCGGGCGACATCGGCCCCACACCGATTGGCACCGCAACCGTCGTCGAGTCCATCTCTGCTAGCCCCCTCGACATGGCGTACAGCTCGTGCAGGTCCCCGTCTACGCATGACCGATACTGGCAACACTGACGCGTGCCTTCGTCCACGATGTGTTTCCAAGCCTGGCAATCCTGGAGTAGCGCATCGTCAACATCGACTTCGTCCGTCTATGTGTGCCCGGTGCTAGAAACACCGACGCATACCTTTGTCCATGACGTGTCCCGGGGCTTGGAAAACCCGGTGCGACGCCTTGTCAACATTGTCTTCTTCCGGGCGCACCACTACCTCGACACCATTGAGCCCATGACTAACTCGGCGCCTCCTTGCGCCTGTGGCTCCATGGCGACTACCTCGGCACTGGGCACCCCAACTCGACATCGACCATGGCGTCCCTCGCACGGCTACCTCGACCATGGCTACACCACCCTACGCACTCGGCAACATCAAAATCAGCATAAATGGCTATCACCTCGCTTGAGGAACTTGTTGGCTTCCTCTACAGTCAACACGTCCGCAACGCGACACCGTCAGTGATGCTACCTCTATGATTGCGGGGGGAGGGGGTGTGAGCCCGTCGGCTGCTATTCTCTCCAGTCTGACCGTCCGTGGCGCTCCTATTGTTTGCAATGCTACCGCTATGACTGCGGGGGATATTAGAGATATATTTGGTAGTTAGAGATTGCCCGGGATTAGATAGAATGTTTTCCATCTTATCACTAGGAGGTGGCTTGCCCTCCAAGTCTTGTATATACTCGCCCCCGAGGCTCAATAATATATCCACCGCATTATGCCAATCCCTCTCTATCCTACTACAGATCTGATCAGACAGTTTCTGTGAGTATACGTAGGGGTTCTGAGATGTTGTCATCGTCATTATCGTCACCCACGAGGTCGATCTCGACGGCTGGACCATTGGTGCGTGATGTCTGCGGGACGACCTTAGTCGGTTCCTCGGAACACATCCAAATCAGCCCCGACGTCTGCTCATCTTCTAGCTACGCGGCTAGGGAGTAGAGACTAGTGTTAGAGATATGACACACAATCGAATATGATGAAGAACGAAATCAAGCAAAGGGACACCAGATTTTAACGTGGAAAACCCTTCCAACACGAAGAGGAAAAAAACCACGGGCGCCAGCCAGCCAAACTTCACTATATCGGGAGAGGTTACAAACGCCGGGGATTTACAACTAATCAACTTATCCCGTGCGACGGATTACAAGAGGTATATATAACACAGGAGTCCTAGGTCAACCCTGCTCCGTACCGCGGGGGGCTTCGCCCCCGCACTGTTGGAAATATGCCCTAGAGGCAATAATAAATTGGTTATTATTATATTTCCTTGTTCGTGATAATCGTTTATTATCCATGCTATAATTGTATTGATTGGAAACTCAAATACATGTGTGGGTACATAGACAACACTGTGTCCCTAGTATGCCTCTAGTTAACTAGTTCGTTGATAAAAGATGGTCAAGGTTTCCTGGCCATAGACATGAGATGTCATTTGATAACGGGATCACATCATTAGGAGAATGATGTGATGGACAAGACCCAAACTATAAACATAGCATATGATCGTGTCAGTTTATTGCTATAGTTTTCTGCATGTCAAGTATATGTTCCTATGACCATGAGATCATGCAACTCACTGACACCGGAGGAATACCTTGTGTGTATCAAACGTCACAACGTAACTGGGTGACTATAAAGATGCTCTACAGGTATCTCCGAGGGTGTCTGTTGAGTGGGCATGGATCAAGACTGGGATTTGTTACTCCGTCTGACGGAGAGGTATCTCAGGGCCCACTCGGTAATACAACATCACAATAAGCCTTGCAAGCAATGTGACTAAGTGTTAGCCACGGGATCTTGTATTACAGAATGAGTAAAGAGACTTGCCGGTAACGAGATTGAACTAGGTATAGAGATACCGACGATCGAATCTCGGGCAAGTAACATACCGAAGAACAAAGGGAACAGCGTACGGGATTAACTGAATCCTTGACATAGAGGTTCAACCGATAAAGATCTTCGTAGAATATGTAGGAACCAATAAGGGCATCCAGGTCCCGCTATTGGTTATTGACCGTAGAGGTGTCTTGGTCATGTCTACATAGTTCTCGAACCCGCAGGGTCTGCACACTTAAGGTTCGGTGATGTTTTGGTATAGTAGAGTTACGTATGGTGGTGACCGAAGGTTGTTCGGAGTCCCGGATGAGATCCTGGACGTCACGAGGAGCTCCGGAATAGTCCGGAGGTAAAGATTGATATATAGGAAGTCCTGATTTGGTCACCGGAAAAGTTTCGGGTATTTCGGTAGTGTACCGGGAGTGCCGGGAGGGGTACCGGGGACCTTCGGGAGGGGTGTCTCGACCCAAAAGGACCTCATGGGCTGTGGGAGGAGTCAAACCAGCCCCTAGTGGGCTGGCCTAACCCCCCCCCCCCCCACTAAGGCCCATGTGGCTTTGGGTGGAAAAAATCCAAAGGAGGAAAGGTGGAAAGGGTTTCCAAGTGGAGAGGAGGAATCCTACTCCTAATAGGATTCGAGTAGGACTCCTCCACCTCCAATTTCGGCCAAACCTTGAGGGTTTGAGGCTTCCTCCTCCCCTCCCTCCCTCCTATATATACTAGAGGATTTAGAGGGAAGAGCTAACCCTAATTGCCACGTGCTCCCTCTACTTCATCTAGATCGGTTTCTCCTCTAGTCTAGTTTCAGCGGTGCTTAGGCGAAGCCCTGCCGGAATTGTTCCACCACCATCGCCGCCGCGCCGTCGCGCCGCCGGAGAACTCTTCTACCTCTCCGCTCCCTCTTGCTGGATCAAGAAGGCGGAGATCGTCATCGAGCTGTACGTGTGCTGAACGCGGATGTGCCGTCCGTTCGGCGCTAGATCGGAAGGACCGTGATCAGGATCGCGAGACGATTCGTGATTTGATCGCGGCACGGATCGTTATGGGATCGCGGGACGGATCGAGATTGGATCGTGAGATGGATCGTGATGGGATCGCGGGACGCTCGGCGATTTGGATCGCGAAGACGTTCGACTACATCAACCGCGTTTCTTAACGCTTCCCGCTTAGCGATCTACAAGGGTATGTAGATCCACTCTCCCTCTCGTAGATGCTCATCACCATGGATAGATCTTGCGTGTGCGTAGGAAAATTTTTGTTTCCCATGCAACGTTCCCCAACATGCACCCCCCAGGCGTCCCTAACGGGCTACGCTTTGCTTTGGCCCAAGCCTACCAGCGATGGGCCTCGCTCTGCTCGCTCGTCAGAAGTTGGCCTTTCTCTTTATATTTGAATTTGGAGCATAACATAACAACTAGCCCCCAAGATCGCCATAGCTGCAATGATAGAGTAAGGTCAACTCCAATGTGCGACCGCATTTCATCCGGCAGCGTCCGTTTGGAGCGAGACTGACAAAAAACACGACCCAACGAGCGCTCGCAAATGGACGCGCGTCCGTTTTTTATCCCTCGTTGACCCATTTTTTACTCAAAATTGGGCCGCGTTTGCCCCCAAATGGACAGTGTGTGGACGGGCGGGACTTGCGCCCTTGTCCTCCCCTGGCCCTCCCGTCGGGGACACGAACTTTCCCATTTCCCCCCTTCTCCCCCCAAAACCCTCCTGCCCGTCCCACTCCATCCATGGACACCTCCCCACAACACCACACCGCCGCCATCCTAGCCTCCACCTCCTCTCGCCCCATGACGAAGAACAAGAAACCGAAGGCAGCTCGACCGGCTCGCCCGAGAATCAGCCAAGAAGAAAGGTTAGTGGGTCGCCGTTACGGAGTGGAAATGTGCGGCCCAGGCCACCCACGACACCGCCGCCGCGCAACACAAGACCACCGTTCAAGACAACGAGGCCCTCGTCGCCAAGGCCACACAGGCAGCGACGAAACACGCCCTCCTCACGCTATGGTTTAGCCGACCCACGCTGCCCATTCTTTCCACCGCTGCCATGGCCTTGTCGAGCACATGCTCATCGACTGTTCTCCCTCCACAAGGCTAGTCACCGAGCTCATCCACAACACCGCAAACCGGCGGTTTTCATTCGACACTCGAATATGCTACAACCCGCTTATCCACGTTGCCCGACGAAAGCATGGTTGTGCCAGCCACTCCCGCCCACACGGTCGTCATCGACCTTAATGTCACGCCTGGGTCTGGTGGCATCGGCCAGTCGGTCACAGGGGTGCAAAGGAAGCAGTCGCGGGCGATTCCTATGGCCAACCTTCCCGACACCCACAACCTGTTCGACCGAACGCCCTACCCGACGCCGGTGCGAGAAGATCCCGACTTCATGAAGAAGGTCATCTACGAGGGCCATGGCCAATCTTTCCACCCCGAGGGCCATGGTCAAGCCTTTGATCCCGACAAGACCCAAAGCCAAGACAGTTGTGACCAACATTATGGTGTTGAAAACATTAGGGGCCACGGCTATCGAAATGAAGAGTCTGACGTCCATGGCAACTTGCTACTTCTTGAGCTTGCGTTGGTTTTCCCTTGAAGAGGAAAGGGTGATGCAGCAAAGTAGATAAGTATTTCCCTCAGTTGTTGAGAACCAAGGTATCAATCCAGTAGGAGATACAAGCAAGTCCCCAATCTTCGCACCTACACAAACAATCAAACTCTTGCACCCAACACTATAAAGGGGTTGTCAATCCCTTCACAGTTATTTGCAAGGATGAGATCTGATAGAGATAGATATAAAAGATTGCTAAAACGAAAAGTAAAACAAAAGTAAAAAGATTGCAGCAAAGTATTTTTGGTATTTTTGGTTTATAGATCTGAAAATATAATATGGAAAATAGACCCGGGGGCCATAGGTTTCACTAGAAGCTTCTCTCGTGAAGGAAAATAATACGGTGGGTGAACAAATTACTGTCGAGCAATTGATAGAAAAGCGCATAGTTATGACGATATCCAAGGCAATGATTATGCATATAGGCATCATGTCCGTGTCAAGTAGACCGAAACGATTCTGCATCTACTACTATTACTCCACACATCGACCGACTCCTGCCTGCATCTAGAGTATTAAGTTCATGAAGAACAGAGTAACGCATTAGGTAAGATGACATGATGTAGAGAGATAAACTCAAGCAATATGATGAAAACCCCATCTTTTTATCCTCGATGGCAACAATACAAAAGTTTAATATTGACATAAAAACAATAATACTTCAAGCATACTAACAAGGCAATTGTGTCCTTTTGAAATAACATGGCCTCAGAAAGCTATCCCTACCAAATCATATGGTCTGGCTATGCTCCATCTTCCCCACACAAAGTATTTAAATCATGCACAACCCCGATGACAAGTCAAGCAATTGTTTCACACTTTTTATGTTCTCAAACCTTTTCAACTCTCACGCAATACATGAGTGTGAGCCATGGATATAGAACTATAGGTGGAATAGAATATGGTGGAGGTTGTAAGGAAAAAGGAGAAGATAGTCTCACATCAACTAGGCGTATCAACGGGCTATGGAGATGCCCATCAATAGATATCAATGTGAGTGAGTAGGGATTGCCATGCAATGAATGCACTAGAGCTATAAGTGTATGAAAGCTCAAAAAAGAAACTAAGTGGTCGTGCATAATGATGAAAAATTCCACTAGTTATATGAAAGTGACAAAATAGGAGACTCTCTATCATGAAGATCATGGTGCTACTTTGAAGCACAAGTGTGGAAAAGGATAGTAGCATTGTCCCTTCTCTCTTTCTCTCATTTTTTTATATTTTTTGGTGGGCATCTTTGGCCTCTTTTTTTTTATTGGCTTCATTGACCTCTTTTATTATTTGTAAAGTTCGGAGACTCATCCCAACTTGTGACGGAATCATAGCTTCCATCATCCTTTTCTCTCACGGGACAATGCTCAAATAATGAAGATCATCACACTTTTATTTACTTACAACTAAAGAATTACAACTCGATACCTAGAACAAAATATGACTCTATATGAATGCTTCCGGTGGTGCACCGGGATGTGCAACGATCTAGCCTAGCAAATGACATCAAAAAACGGACAAGCCATGAAAACATCATCCTAGCTATCTTACGATCATGCAAAGCAATATGAAAGTGATGGTGCGTGTCATGAAAAATGGAATGGTGGAAGTTGCATGGCAATATATCTCGGAATGGCTATGGAAATGCCATAATAGGTAGGTATGGTGGCTGTTTTGAGGAAGGTATATGGTGGCTGTTTTGAGGAAGGTGGGTTTGATGCACCGGCGAAAGTTGCGCGGTACTAGAGAGGCTAGCAAAGGTGGAAGGGTGAGAGTGCGTATAATCCATGGACTCAACATTAGTCATAAAGAACTCACATACTTATTGCAAAAGTCTATTAGTTATCGAAGCAAAGTATTAGACGCATGCTCCTAGGGGAGAGGTTGGTAGGAGTTAACCATCGCGCGCTCCCGACCCTCACACAAAGGATGACAATCATTAAACAAATCATGCTCCGACTTCGTTACATAACGGTTCACCATACGTGCATGCTACGGGAATCACAAACTTTAACACAAGTATTTCTACCAATCCACAATTACTCACTAGCATGACTCTCATATCACCATCTTTATATCTCAAAACTATATTCAAGGAATTAAACTTCTCATAGTATTCAATGCACTTTATATGAAAGTTTTTATTATATCCCTCTTGGATGCCCATTATATTAGGACTAAATTCATAACCTAAACCAATTACCATGATGTTTAAAGACTCTCAAAATAATATAAGTGAGGTACGAGAGTTCAATTATTTCTATAAAATAAAACACCACCGTGCTCTAAAAAGATATAAGTGAAGCACTAGAGCAACATTGCCTAGCTCAAAAGATATAAGTGAAGCACATAGAGTATTCTAATAAATTCACGGTTAATGCGTGTCCCCCTCAAAATATGTGTGCAGCAAGGATGATTGTGGCAAACTAAAAAGCAAAGACTCATATCATACAAGACGCTCCAAGCAAAACACATATCATGTGGTGAATAAAAATATAACCTCAAGTAAATTTACCGATGGATTGAAGACGAAAGAGGGGATGCCTTCCGGGGCATCCCCAAGCTTAGGCTCTTTGGTATCCTTGAATATTGCGTGGGGTGCCTTGGGCATCCCCAAGCTTAGGCTCTTGCCACTCCTTATTCCATAGTCCATCAAATCTTTACCCAAAACTTGAAAACTTCACAACACAAAACTCAACAGAAAACTCATGAGATCCGTTAGTATAAGAAAAATAAATCACCACTTTAGGTACTGTTGTGAACTCATTATTTATTTATATTGGTGTAATATCTACTGTATTCCAACTTCTCCATGGTTCATTCCCCCCGATACAACCCATAGATACATCAAAATAAGCAAACAACACAAAGAAAACAGAATCTGTCTAAAACAGAACAGTCTGTACCAATCTATAGACTTCGAATACTTCTGTAACTCCAACAATTCTGAAAAATTAGGACCATCAGGGAAATTTGTATATCAATCTTGTGTAAAAAATTCAGATCAAAAGCACGTTCCAGTGAATTTACAAAATTCCTGGACTGAGAGCAAAAGTTTCTGTTTTTCAGCAAAATCAAATCACAAACACCGTAGACCATCCCAAAGGTCTTACTTGGCTCAAACACTAATTAAAACAAGAAAACACAATTATTACAGAGGTAATAATGTGTAAAGCACACAAAAACAGAAGCAAAAACAAAAGCATAAAAATAAAATTGGGTTGCCTCCCAACAAGCGCTATTGTTCAACGCCCCTAGCTAGGCATAACGCAATAGATCTAGGTATTGTCATAATAGTAAGGGAGATCATCCATGCTCATCTCATACTCCCTTCTTTCAGCGGCAAGTTTCCTTAGTGGCAAGAAAAAATAATCAAAAGGGCTAAATTTAATAGGATAAGGATCCTTGAGATCAAGTGCGGGAGGGATAAGTTCCTCCTTCGGCCCCCTATAATGTATAATCAATTCATCATTGCAAGCTTTCCTTTGGTGGAAAGTCATAAGTCTATCACTTAATATGAACTCTAATCCGTTGTTTTGTATAGCAAAATTATCATTGAGTTCAGAAATCTTATCAACCAAAACCTCGATAGGAACCCTTTTTCTCAAATTTTCATTATAAGCAACATAATCCGGAGATTGCAATCTCATTATTTCTTCTTGATTAAAAAGGATCTCCTCTATGGGGGGACATCCACCATTAATTTTATAATGAGCAAAGATTTCACTAGCCTCTTTCATGATGAATCTAAACTCGTGGGCTAGAAATATAGTGGCGGCACGCTTAATGTAAGAAAGCTGAATATTAGAGAACTCTAGAAAAATTCTTTGTATGCACGGATGCATATGAACAAATTGTCTCTCAAGTTCAATTATTAACAATGTTATTGCGTCCGCAAGACTATTAGTTTTATTGAGAATAGAACCTCCTAAGGTAGGTAGCGTACCCGCACAAGTAAAGAAATCTTGAATAACACTTTTTCCAATAATATTACCGCTACCAATGCGATTTTTTTTGTATGTGTGATAGTAGGTTCTTCATGAGGGTCGTTATTCTCCTCAAGATTATTACTATCCTTTTCAATGAAAACCTCCCCAGATTCAGACATGGTGGCAACGAATAGATCTAGCACACGAGCAAACAAAAAGCAAACGAAAAGACGAACGGAAGAAGGGCGAATAAAAAGGCAAATCTTTTTGGTTTTTTCTGAAAATCGTTTTAGAAGTGGGGGAGAGGAAAACGAGAGGCAAATGGCAAATAATGTAAATGCAAGAGATGAGTTTGTGATGGGTACTTGGTAGGCTTGATGTAGATCTCCCCGGCAACGGCGCCAGAAATCCTTCTTGCTACTTCTTGAGCTTGCGTTGGTTTTCCCTTGAAGAGGAAAGGGTGATGTAGCAAAGTAGATAAGTATTTCCCTCAGTTGTTGAGAACCAGGTATCAATCCAGTAGGAGATACAAGCAAGTCCCCAATCTTCGCACCTACACAAACAATCAAACTCTTGCACCCAACGCTAAAAGGGGTTGTCAATCCCTTCACGGTTATTTGCAAGGATGAGATCTGATAGAGATAGATATAAAAGATTGCTAAAACGAAAAGTAAAACAAAAGTAAAAATATTGCAGCAAAGTATTTTTGGTATTTTTGGTTTATAGATCTGAAAATATAATATGGAAAATAGACCCGGGGCCATAGGTTTCACTAGAGGCTTCTCTCATGAAGGAAAATAATACGGTGGGTGAACAAATTACTGTCGAGCAATTGATAGAAAAGCGCATAGTTATGACGATATCCAAGGCAATGATTTTGCATATAGGCATCACGTCCGTGTCAAGTAGACCGAAACGATTCTGCATCTACTACTATTACTCCACACATCGACCGACTCCTTCCTGCATCTAGAGTATTAAGTTCATGAAGAACAGAGTAACGCATTAGGTAAGATGACATGATGTAGAGGGATAAACTCAAGCAATATGATGAAAACCCCATCTTTTTATCCTTGATGGCAACAATACAAATACGTGCCTCGCTACCCCTACTTTGTCACTGGGTGAGGACACCGCAAGATTGAACCCAAAACTAAGCACTTCTCCCATTGCAAGAATTACCAATCTAGTTGGCCAAACCAAACCAATAACTCAAAGAGACTTGCAAAGATATGAAATCATGCATATAAGAATTCAGAGAAGATTCAAATAATATTCATAGATAAGCTGATCATAAACCCACAATTCATCGGATCTCGACAAACACACCGCAAAAGAGTATTACATCGGATAGATCTCCATGAAGATCATGAAGAACATGGTATTCAAGAACAAAGAGAGAGAGAAGAAGCCATCTAGCTACTAGCTATGGACCCGACGGTCTGTGGTGAACTACTCACGCATCATCGGAGGGGCAATGGAGTTGATGTAGATGCCCTCCGTGATCGAATCCCCCTCCGGCAGATTACCGGAAAAGGCTCCAAGATTGGATCTCACGGGAACAGAGGCTTTCGGCGGCGGAAAAGTATTTTCGTTTCTCTTTTGGTATCCAGGGAATATTTGGGAATTTATAGGCCGAAGAATAGGGTTAGGAGGCCTGCTAGGGAGCCACAAGCCAGGAGGGCGCCCCCCCCCCCCCCTAGGGGCGTGCCCTGGTGGCTTGTCGTCTCCCGGCAGGTCTTCTGCCTTCATCTCCAAGTCTGGTAGGTTTCTTCTGGTCCAAGAAAAATCATCCCGAAGATTTTATTCCGTTTGGACTCCATTTAATATTCCTTATCTGCAATACTCAAAAACAAGGAAAAAACAGAAACTGTCACTAGGCTCTAGATTAATAGGTTAGTCCCAAAAATAATATAAAATAGCATATTAATGCATATAAAACATCCAAAACAGATAATATAATAGCATGGAACAATCAAAAATTATAGATACGTTGGAGACGTGTCACAACTCATGGCATGAAGATATCTATTAAGAAGACGGAGAGAAGGGCGTAGACATTGAGGAGGAGCCATTGTTTATCGATGAGCTCACCCAAAGAGCCAATGCACAAAAGAGGACGCAAAGCATTCACACGGGGTCATACACCAAAGATGGGGACAAGTTGATTTGCGAGAGTTGGAAGGAAATAGGGCAAGATCCCAAGATCTGCGTTGAGAAAAAATGTGTCGTTGTTTTGGGGGGAGTCCATGCGACCTTTCATGAACATAGGAAGTTTCCGCCCTACAAGTTTGCGAGGACCCGTGGCATCAACTCAATCCAAAAGAGGTGGGGATTTATCCAACAAGAATGCAACAAGTTTTGTGTCACACTTGAGAGTGTTGAAGCATGTCCCGTGAGTGGCCCATGCGTGGGCGACTTGGTATGAACTTCTTCTTGTTCTTATGCCATGTTCATGTTTGTTGCATTGTGTGTCATTCGCTATTACATTGTGGCCTACAATTTGATTGTGTAGGCATTCCAAGCTTTGGAAGGCTTCAAGACCCAAGTTCAAATATCAATATGCCGCTCTAAATAAGCATGGAGGGTCGATAACCGTCACTAGGCATGAAGATGGAGTGAAGAGGCCGAGTGTAGGAACGAAGTATGTCTACCAGAGGGGGGTAAATAGGATCTTAAAAATTTCTTCGGAAACTTTCAAACTCTTGAAGCTTAGCAGCGGAGCGAAAGGAAATAAGCTACAACTAGAAAGGTTAAGCTAGCGATCGACAACCAAACTCATGCAACAAAAGTAATCACATGCTTGATATATCATAGGTAACCGAATGGAAGAGTGAAGGATAGAAATCACCGGTGGTGCTCGATGGCGACAAGGGGTTTGATGGACCATTTTGCCCTTCGGCAAAAGGACTACGTCTGGTTAGAGGGGTTGTGAATTAACACCGAAGATAAACTCTCTTCACCTTATTATCCTAGAAAATTGGTTCGTCAACCAATATCGATTACTCGTGGTAGATACTTGAGGTGATGTCCGAACCTTTACAAACTTCTTCTTCGAGAACCACAATTACTCTTGGTCTCTAAAGAGATTGACACCTAACCGTCTAGAGAGTTGGCAGCTCTCTAGAGTAATAGGTGGAGCATATTGGACTTAGATTCGAGTGATGCTAAACCACTATCTAATTTTTTGGCTCTAGGGTTTTCTCTGGGTGGATATTAAACTCAAATCACTCAGGAGAGGGGGTTGCTCACATATCTCTCGGAATCACAAGGAGCAGCCACCGGACAAAGCCGGTGCGGGGTGGCTATTTATAGCCATAGCCTTCCATGGTGGGAAATGACCATTTTGGACACGCGGTCCAGCCAATGGCCAACCGGCATGTTCTTAACTTTCGGATTTTGGGAGCAATGGTAAAATTACTTGGGGAATAAGCAATGCTAACTCCTCGGTCTGAGATAAATCTCTCGCGGCGAAGAAGAACACAGTCTCTTGCTGGAAAGTATTTGCTCAGAGCACAAAGAGATTTCTCTTGTAACTTTCATAGGATTGGGTTTAGCATGAGAGAACCAAACTTCCGAACACTATACCCATCTTAATAGTACGGTGGTCCTATGACTCAATAACGAGAAAGAAGAACAACGAAATAAATGCTACGTCTTCACTTTGCCTTCGTCTTCTCAAATGCAGTCAATTCCTTCGAATAAACACCGAACCAATGGCATAGCTTCAGCAATATTTAGGGGTCACTCTTGTCAGTATAATCTTCAGTGATAAATCTCGCTACCACGTAGGAGATTATCTTCAGAGTTTGAACCAAAATTCCTCCTGACTCCAGGGACCTGATACTCTGTGTGCACTAACAAACACATAAGTCCTGATAACACACAAGTATAGGGGATCACAACAGTTTTCGAGGGTAGAGTATTCAACCCAAATTTATAGATTCGACACAAGGGGAGCCAAAGAATATTTGCGAGTATTAGCAGTTGAGTTGTCAATTCAACCACACCTAGAGATTAAATATCTGCAGCAGAGTGATCAGTAGCACAGTAGTATGATAGTTTTGATAGCAGTAGTAACAGTAACAGTAACGGTAGCAGTGATAGCAATAGTTTTGTAGCAAGTGTAACAGTAGCAGTAGTAACTTAGCAAGAACAATATGTGGAAAACTCGTAGGCACTGGATCGATGAACTCGTTAGATGATATTCATCACATAACATTCATAACCTAGGGCGACACAAAACTAGCTCCAGTTCATAAATGTAATGTAGGCATGTATTCCGTAAATAGTCATACGTGCTTATGGAAAAGAACTTGCATGACGTCTTTTGTCCTACCCTCCCGTGGCAGCGGGGTCCATAAGGAAACTAAGGGATATTAAGGCCTCCTTTTAATAGAGAACCGGAACAAAGCATTAACACACGGTGAATACATGAACTCCTCAAACTACGGTCATCACCGGAAAGTATCCCGACTATTGTCACTCCAGGTTTTACGGATCATAACACGTAATAGGTGCGTACGACTAGCAAGATCGGATCAAGAACATAGATATAATGGTGATAACATAAATGGTTCAGATCAGAAATCATGGCACTCGGGCCCTAGTGACAAGCATTAAGCATGGCAAAGTCATAGCAACATCAATCTCAGAACATAGTGGATACTAGGGATCAAGCCCTAACAAAACTAACTCGATTACATGATGAATCTCATCCAACTCCTCACCGACCAGCAAGCCCACGAAGGAATTACTCACTCCCGGTGGGTAGCATCATGGAATTGGCGATGGAGAAGGGTTAATGATGACGAAGACCGAAGATTCCCCTCTCCGGAGCCCCAAACGGGCTCCAGATCTGGCCTCCCGATGAAGAACAGGAGGTGGTGGCGGCTCCGTATCGTAAAACGCAATGAAACTTTCTCTCTGATATTTTTCTCCGAAAATAGGATTTTATAGCATTGGAATTAGGGTCAGTGGGGTCCCGAGGTGGACACAACCCACTGACGTGGCTTGAGACTGCGTCGGTATTTCCCCAAAGAGGAAGGGATGATGCAACACAGCGACGGTAAGTATTTCCCTCAGTTATGAAACCAAGGTATCGAACCAGTAGGAGGATCACCACCACCTAATAAGCAGCACCTGCACACAAAGAACAAATACTTGCAACTCGACGCGAAAGAGAGGTTGTCAATCTCTCTACGGTAAAAAGATAGATTAGGTAGTGATAGATTGGAGAGATAGATCTCTCAAGAACACAAAATAAAAAGAGGAAATAAAAAGTGCTGCAATATATTTTTGGGTTTTTGGAATAATAGATCTGAAAACAAAAGCGGCAAAAAGGTAGATCGGAAAGCAATATGTTGGAATGGTAGACCCGGGGGCCGTAGGTTTCACTAGTGGCTTCTCTCATGAGTATAGCACACGGTGGGTGAAAAAATTACTATGGGGCAATTGATAGAAGATCAAATAATCATGACGATATCCAAGGCGATGATCATTATATAGGCATCACATCCAAGATAAGTAGACCGACTCCTGCCTGCATCTAACACAATTACTCCACACATCGACCGCTATCCAGCACGCATCTAGTGTATTAAGTTCATGGCAAAACGAAGTAATGCAATAAGAACGATGACATGATGTAGACAAGATCTATTCATGTAGGAATAGACCCCATCTTGTTATCCTTAATGGCAACGATACATGTGTGCCTTGCTGCCCCTTCTGTCACTGGGAAAGGACACCGCAAGATCGAACCCATCACAAAGCACCTCTTCCCATGGCAAGAAAAATCGATCTAGTTGGCCTAACTAAACAAAAGATTCGAAGAAGAAATACGAGACTATTAGTAATCATGCATATAAGAGATCAAAGAAGATTCAAATAATATTCATGGATAGAAACTGGTCATGAACTCAAAATTCATCGGATCCCAACAAACACACCGCAAAAGTTTACATCAAATAGATCTCCAAGAGACCATTGTATTGAGAATCAAAAGAGAGAGAGGAAGCCATCTAGCTACTGCCTACGGACCCGTAGGTCTATGGTGGACTATTCACGCATCATCGGAGAGGCACCAATGAGGATGATGAACCCCTTCGTGATGGTGTTACATTGGATCTCGAGGTTCTAGAACTTGCGGCGGCTGGATGTGTTTTTCGTCGACTCTACTAGGGTTTCTGGAATATTTGGGAATTTATAGGCATCAGAGGCGATGGAGAGGGGGCCCGAGGAGGGCACAACCCATCAGGGCGCGCCTGGGGCCTCTGGCGCGCCCTAGTGGGTTGTGGTCTCCACGGCCCACCTCTCTGGCACTTCTTTGGCCCACTGGGTGTCTTCTGGTCCAAAAAAATCTCCAAAAAGTTTCGTCGCGGTTGGACTCCGTTTGGTACTGATATTCTATGAAGTAAAAAGCAAGCAAAAACTGCAACTGGCACTATGTCAATAGGTTAGTCCAAAAAATGATATAAAGTTCCTATAAAGTGATTGTAAAACATCCAAGAATGATAATATAACAGCATGGAACAAGCAAAAATTATAGATACGTTGGAGATGTATCAGCATCCCCAAGCTTAATTCCTATTCGTCCTCGGGTAGGTAAATGATAAAAACAGAATTTTTGATGTGGAATGTTGCCTAACATGTTCATCTCATATTCTTTTCTTTTGTAGCATGGACATTTGGACTTTTAGATGGTTCAAAGCAATAGTCTAGTTTTAACATAATGACTTCAATACTCAAGCATGCCAACAAGCCACCATGTCTTTCAAAATATCAACACTAAAGAAAGTTATCCCTATCCCATCATGCTCAATCATTGATCCATTCATGAAACACACTCAAATATTAGCTACACCCAATGCTCAAGTACGATCATAGTGCCCCCTAGTTGGTGCTTTATAAGAGAAGATGGAGACTCAAAGTAAAATAACAATTTGCATAAAGTAAATAGATAGGCCCTTCGCAGAGGGAAGTAGGGATTTGTAGAGGTGCCAGAGCTCAAAGTTTAAATTGAGAGAGAAAAATATTTTGAGTGGCATGCCTTTCTTGTCAACGAAAATGACAAAGTAGTTCACAATACTTTCCATGCTAGATACATCATAGGCGGTTCCCAAACAGAAAATAAAGTTTATTCCTTTTTCCACCATTCTTTCACATTCCTTGGTTGGCCGTATCCACGGTTGCCTTCCATACCAACACTTTCCAAGGAATTTATTATTTGACAACATAAACTAAATATTTTTTCTTTTTCATTTTGGGAATGGGCATCCCTATTACCGCCGTACTCTCGTGCAATGACAAGTGAATAAACACTCATCTTGAGAATAACACATCTAGCATGGAAAAATATTGGACACCCCCTACTGTTTCATGAGCGGTACGAGCACACGAAAGAGAAATTTATTTTGAAAAGTAGAGGTGGCACATACAAATTTGCTTAGAACGGCATGGAAATACCGCATATAGGTAGGTATGGGGGACTCATAAGGCAAAACTTGGTTTAAGGATTTTGGATGCACAAGTAGTATTTCTACTTAGTACAAGTGGAGGCTGGCAAATAGATTGAGGCAACCAACCAAGAAACAAAAATTCACATAAGCGAGCATTGAGCATAACTAACACCGAATAATGCACCATAAGTAGGATGTAATTTCATTGCATAACTATTGACTTTCGTGCATGCATAGGGAATCACAAACCTTAACACCAATATTCTTACTAAAGCATAATTACTCACTAACATGACTCACATATTACTATCATCATGTCTCAAAACTATTACAAGGAATCAAGTTTAATTTGTCCAATGATCTTCATGAAAGTTTTTATTATATCCTCCATGGATATCTATCACTTTGGGACTAGTTTCATATATTGCCATTGCTTTTTTGACAAGCTCAAACAAATCTAAGTGAAGCACCTGAGCATAAAGATTTCATCTCTCAAAATAGTATAAGTGAAGCATGAGAGGATTTCTTCGAAATTTACTAACTCTCAAATTAATCTAAGTGAAGCAAGAGAGTATTTCTTCAAAAGATTCCAAGCACACCGTGCTCAAGAAGATATAAGTGAAGCACTAGAGCAATTCTATAGCTCAAAAAGTTTAAGTGAAGCATATAGAGCAATTCTAACAAATCATAGCATAATTTTGGCTCTCTCAAATAGGTGTGTCCAGCAAGGATACAAGTGACAAACTAACAAGCAAAGCAAGCAAAGAATCAAATGATACAAGACGCTGTTGGAAATATGCCCTAGAGGCAATAATAAATTGGTTATTATTATATTTCCTTGTTCATGATAATCGTTTATTATCCATGCTATAATTGTATTGATTGGAAACTCAAATACATGTGTGGATACATAGACAACAAAGTGTCCCTAGTACGCCTCTACTAGACTAGCCCGTTGATCAAAGATGGTTAAGGTTTCCTAGCCATAGACATGAGATGTCATTTGATAACGGGATCACATCATTAGGAGAATGATGTGATGGACAAGACCCAAACTATGAACATAGCATATGATCATGTCAGTTTATTGCTATTGTTTTCTGCATGTCAAGTATCTGTTCCTATGACCATGAGATCATGCAACTCACTGACACCGGAGGAATACCTTGTGTGTATCAAATGTCGCAACGTAACTGGGTGACTATAAAGATGCTCTACAGGTATCTCCGAAGGTGTCTGTTGAGCTGGCATGGATCAAGACTGGGATTTGTTACTCCGTGTGACGGAGAGGTATCTCAGGGCCCACTCGGTAATACAACATCACAATAAGCCTTGCAAGCAAAGTGACTAAAGAGTTAGCCACGAGATCTTGTATTACGGAACGAGTAAAGAGACTTACCGGTAACGAGATTGAACTAGGTATAGAGATACTGACAATCGATTCTCGGGCAAGTAACATACCAAAGAAACAAAGGGAACAGCATACGGGATTAACTGAATCCTTGACATAGATGTTCAACCGATGAAGATCTTCATAGAATATGTAGGAACCAATATGGGCATCCAGGTCCCGCTATTGGTTATTGACCGTAGAGGTGTCTCGGTCATGTCTACATAGTTCTCGAACCCGCAGGGTCTACACAATTAAGGTTCGGTGACGTTTTCGTAGTATAGAGTTATGTATGGTGGTGATCGAAGGTTGTTCAGAGTCCCGGATGAGATCCCGGACATCACCAGGAGCTCCGGAATGGTCCGGAGGTAAAGATTGATATATAGGAAAGTCCCGTTTTGGTCATCGGAAAAGTTTCGGGTACTTTGGTAGTGTACCGGGAGTGCCGGGAGGGTACCGGGGGACCATCGGGGGGGGGGGGCTCTCGCCCCAAAGGGTATCATGGGCTATGGGAGGAGTCAAACCAGACCCTAGTGGGCTGGCCAATTCGCCCACTAAGGCCCATGCGGCTAGGGGTGGGAAAAACCCAAAGGTGGAAAGGGTTTCCAAGTGGGGAGGAGGAATCCTACTCCTAGTAGGATTGGAGTAGGACTCCTCCACCTCCCACTTCGGCCACACCAAAGGGGCAGCCCTAGGGGCTCCGGCCTCCCTCCCCTCCCTCCTATATATACTAGAGGGAGAGAGGGCAAAAGCACTTCAACCCAAAAGGCCATAGTGCAGCCCTCTCTCCCGATAGATAGATTCCTCTAGTTTTCAGCAGTGCTTAGGCGAAGCCCTGCTGGAATAGTTCCACCACCGCCGCCGCCGCACCATCGCGCTGCCGGAGAACTCACCTACCTCTTTGTTCCCTCTTGCTGGATCAAGAAGGCGGAGATCGTCATCGGGCTGTACGTGTGCTGAACGCGGAGGTGCCGTCCGTTCGGTACTAGATCGTGATTGGATCGCGGGACGCTCGGCGATTTGGATCGCGAAGACGTTCGAGTACATCAACCGCGTTTCTTAACGTTCCCGCTTAGCGATCTACAAGGGTATGTAGATCCACTCTCCCTCTCGTAGATGCTCATCACCATGGATAGATCTTGCGTGTGCGTAGGAAAATTTTTGTTTCCCATGCAACGTTCCCCAACAGTGGCATCATGAGCTAGGTCTGTGTGTAGATGAGATCACGAGTAGAACACAAAGGAGTTTGTGGGCGTTGATGGTCAGATTGCTTCCTCCCTTGGTCTTTTCTTGATTCAGCGGTATTGTGGGATGAAGCGGCCCGGACCAACATTACTCGTACGCTTACGAGAGACCGGTTCCATCAACTGACATGTAACTTCGTTGCATAAAGATGGCTGGCGGGTGTCTGTTTCTCCCACTTTAGTCGGATCGGATTTGACAAAGGCGGTCCTTGAGAAGGTTGAATAGCAATTTTTGTATCACCGTTGTGGTTTTTGCATAGGTAAGAATTGTTCTTGCTAGATACCCGTAGCAGCCACGTAAAACTTGCAACAATAATTAGAGGACGTCTAACTTGTTTTTGCAGGGTATGTTGTGATGTGATATGGCCAATTACATGATGAGATATATGTGATGTATGAGATGATCATGTATTGTATAGAATATCACGACTTGCATGTCGATGAGTACAGCAACCGGCAGGAGCCATAGGGTTGTCTTTAATTATTTTCGCCGTTTTGCTTTACTTTATCGCTATGAGTTAGCAATAGTCGTGGAAGCAACAGTCGGCGCGACAACCTCATGGCGACACGTTGATGGAGATCAAGATGATGGAGATCATGGTGTCATGCCGGTGACGATGGGGATCATGCCGGTGCTTTGGAGATGGAGATCAAAAGCACAAGTTCATGGCCATATCATGTCACTTATGATTTGCATGTGATGTTAATCCTTTTATGCACCTTATTTTGCTTAGGATGACGGTAGCATTATAAGGTGATCCCTCACTTAAATTTCAAGATAAATTGTGTTCTCCCGAGTGTGCACCGTTGCGAAAGTCCGTCGTTTCGAGACACCATGTGATGATCGGGTGTGATAGACTCTACGTTCACATACAACGGGTGCAAGCCAGTGTTGCACGTGCGGAACACTCGGGTTAAACTTGACGAGCCTAGCATGTACAGACATGGCCTCGGAACACAAGAGACCGAAAGGTCAAACATGAGTCATATAGTAGATATGATCAACATGAAGATGTTCACCATTGAAACCACCTCATCTCACGTGATGATCGGACTTGGGTTGGTGAATTTGGATCATGTGACACTCGAATGACCAGAGGGATGTCAATTTGAGTGGGAGTTTTTAAGTAATATGATTAACTAAACTCATTATCATGAACATAGTCAAAATGTCTTTGCAAATTATGTTGTAGATTACTAGCTCGCGCTATAGCTCCCTTGAATTTTTATATGTTCCTAGAGAAATAGAGTTGAAAGATGATGGTAGTAATAATGCGGACTGGGTCTGTGATCTGAGGATGGTCCTCATTGCTGCACAGAAGGCTTATGTCCTTAATGCACCGTTCGGTGCACCACCCCCTCGAGCGTCGTCTGTAGTTGTTGTGAACATCTGACAGGCACATTCTGATGACTACTTGATAGTTCAGTGCGTCATGCATTACTGCTTAGAATTGAGGCTCCAAAACGTTTTGAACGTCACGGAACATATGAGATGTTCCAAGAGCTGAAATTGGGATCTCAGGCTCGTGCCCGTGTTGAGAGGTATGAGACATCCAACAAGATTCTTTGCCTGCAAGATGAAGGAGAATAGCTCAATCGGTGAGCATGTGCTCAGATTGTCTGGGTGCTACAATCGCTTGAATCGAGTGGGAGTTGATCTTCCAGATAAGATAGTGATTGATATAGTTCTCCAAGTCACTGTCACTAAGCTACTAGAGCTTCGTGATGAAATATAAAATGCCAGGGATGGAAATAATGATCCCTGAGCTATTCGCGATGTTTGACACCGCGAAGGTAGAAATCAAGAAGGAGCATCAAGTGTTGATGGTTAGTAAAACCACTAGTTTCGAGAAGGGCAAGGGCAAAGAGGGAAACTTCATGGATGGCAAGCCAGTTGCTGCTCCAGTGAAGAAACCCAAGGTTGAACCCAAACCCGAGACTAAGTGCTTCTATTATGAGGAGAGCGGTCGCTGAAGCGGAACAACCCTAGATACTTGGTAGATAAGAAGGCTGGCAATGTCGACAGAAGTATATTTGATATACGTGTTATTGATGTGTACCTTACAAGTACTCCTATTAGCATCTGGGTATTGGATACCGGTTCGGTTGCTAAATGTTAGTAACTCGAAATAAAAGCTACGGAATAAACGGAGGCTAGCTAAGGGTGAGGTGACGATGAGTGTTGGAAGTGTTTCCAAGGTTGATGTGATCACCATCGCACACTCTCTCTACCTTCGGGATTAGTGATGAACCTAAATAAATGTTATTTGGTGTTTGCGTTGAGCATGAACGTGATTAGATCATGTTTATTGCAATACGGTTATTCATTTAAGTTAGAGAATAATGGTTATTCTGTTTACATGAATAATACCTTCAATGGTCATGCACCCAATGAGAATGGTTTATTGAATCTTGATCGTAGTGATACACATGTTCATAATATTGATGCCAAAAGATACAAAGTTAATAATGATAGTACCACATACTTCTGGTACAGCCGCTAAATGTCATATTGGTGTAAAATGCATGAAGAAACTCCATGCTGATGGATCTTTGGACTCATTCGATTTCGAATCGGTTTAGACATGCGGACCATGCCTCATGGGCAAGATGACTAAGACCCTGTTTTCCGGTATGATGGAGCGGGCAAGTAACTTATTGGAAATGATACATGTTGATGTATTCGGTCCAATGAGTGTTGTAGCGTGCGGTGGATATCGTTATTTTCCTACCTTCACTGATGATTTGAGTAGATATGGGGATATTTACTTAATGAAACACAAGTCTGAAACATTTGAAAAGTTCAAACAAAATCAAAGTGAAGTTTGAGATCATCGTGACAAGAAGATAAAATGTCTACGATATGATCGTGGAGGTAAATATCTGAGTTACGAGTTTGGTATACAACTTAAGACAATGTGGAAGTTGTTTCACAACTCACGCCACCTGGAACACCATAGTGTGATGGTGTGTCCGAACGTCGTAGTCATGCTCTATTGGATATGGTGCGAACTATGATGTCTCTTATCGATTTGCCACTATCGTTTTAGGGTTATGCATTAGAGACAACTACATTCACTTTAAAAGGGGCACCATCTAAGTCCGTTGAGGTGACACCGTATGAATTTTGGTTTGGCGGAAACCTAAGCTGTCATTTCTTAATGTTTGGGGCTGCGACGCTTATGTGAAAAAGGGTTTTCACCTAATGAGCTCGAACCCAAAGCAGACAAATGCATCTTCATAGAATACCGTAACGTAACAGTTGGGTAAACCTTCTATCTTAGATCCAAGCACAAAGTGTTTGTTACTAAAACAGGTCCTTTCTCGAGAAAGAGTTTCTCTCGAAAGAATTGAGTGGGAGGAAGATAGAACTTGATGAGGTTGTTGAACCTTTGTTTCAACCAGAGAGTAGCGCATAGCAGAAAGTTGTTTCTGTGGAGCCTACGTTAGTTGAAGAGGAAGTTAATGATGATGATCATGAAGCTTCGATCAAAGTTACTATCGAACCTCGTTGGTCGACAAGGACGCGTACTGCTCCTGAGTGGTACGGCAACCCTGTCTTAGAGGTCATGTTGTTGGACAACGATGAACCTACGAGCTATGGAGAAGAGATGATGGGCCCGGATTCTGAGAAATGGTTAGAGGCCATGAAATCCTAGATGGGATCCATGTATGAAAACAAAGTATGGGCTTTGGAAGTATTACCTGAAGGGCGAAAGGCCATTCAGAACAAATGGATCTTTAAAAGGAAGACGGACGCGGACGGTAATGTCACCGTCTATAAAGCTCGACTTGTGGCAAAGGGTTTTTTCACAAGTTCAAGGAGTTGACTACGATGAGACTTTCTCACCCGTAGCGATGCTAAAGTATGTTGGAATTATGTTAGTAGTTGCTGCATTTTTCGATTATGAAATCTGGCAGATGGATGTCAAAACAGAGTTTCCTTAACGGTTTCCGTGAGGAAAGGTTGTATGTGATACAACCAGAAGGTTTTGTCAGTCCTAAGGATGCTGAAATGTATGCAAGCTCCAGCGATCTTTCTATGGACTGGAGCAAGTATCTCGGAGTTGGAATATACGCTTTGATGAGGTGATCAAAGTTTTTGGGTCTATACAAAGTTTATGAGAAACTTGTATTTACAATAAAGTGAGTGGGAGCACTATAGAATTTCTGATAAGTATATGTGGATGACATATTGTTGATCGGAAATAATGTAGAATTTCTGGAAAGCATAAAGGGTTGTTTGAAAGGAGTTTTTCAAAGGAAAACCTGGAATGAAGCTACTTAAATATTGGGCATCAGGATCTATAGAGATAGATCAAGACGTCTGATAAGACTTTCAATGAGTACATACCTTGACAAGATTTTGAAAGAGTTCAAAATGGATCAGTCAAAGAAAGAGTTCTTGCCTGATTTGTAAGGTGTGGAGTTGAGTGAGACTCAAAGCTCGACCACGGCAGAAGAAAGAGAAAGGACGAAGGTCGTCCCCTATGCCTTAGCCATAGGCTCTATATAGTATGCCATGCTGTGTACCGCACCTGTGTGTGCCTTGCCATGAGTCTGTCAAGGGGTACAAGAGTGATCCAGGAGTGGATCACTGGACAGCGATCAAAGTTATCCTTAGTAACTAGAGGACTAAGGAAATATTTCTCGATTATGGAGGTGATAAAGAGTTCGTCGTAAAGGGTTACGTCGATGCAAGCTTTAACACCAATCTGGATGACTCTGAGTAGCAATCCGGATACGTATAGTGGAGCAGCCATTTGGAATAGCTCCAAGTGGAGCGTGGTAGCATCTGCAGTACGACATATATATTTGCAAAGAACACATGGATCTGAATGTTGCAGACCGTTGACTAAAGACCTCTCTCACATGCAAAGCATGATCGAACCCAATACTCATTGGGTGTTAGATTCATAACAATGTAAATCACATGGTGATGTGAACTAGATTATTGACTCTAGTGAAAGTGGGAGACTGTTGGAAATATGCCCTAGAGGCAATAATAAATTGGTTATTATTATATTTCCTTGTTCATGATAATCGTTTATTATCCATGCTATAATTGTATTGAATGGAAACTCAAATACATGTGTGGATACATAGACAACAAAGTGTCCCTAGTAAGCCTCTACTAGACTAGTCCGTTGATCAAAGATGGTTAAGGTTTCTTAGCCATAGACATGAGATGTCATTTGATAACGGGATCACATCATTAGGAGAATGATGTGATGGACAAGACCCAAACTATGAACATAGCATATGATCGTGTCAGTTTATTGCTATTGTTTTCTGCATGTCAAGTATCTGTTCCTATGACTATGAGATCATGCAACTCGCTGACACCGGAGGAATACCTTGTGTGTATCAAACGTCGCAACGTAACTGGGTGACTATAAAGATGCTCTACAGGTATCTCCGAAGGTGTCTGTTGAGCTGGCATGGATGAAGACTGGGATTTGTTACTCCGTGTGACAGAGAGGTATCTCAGGGCCCACTCGGTAATACGACATCACAATAAACCTTGCAAGCAAAGTGACTAAAGAGTTAGCCACGGGATCTTGTATTACGGAATGAGTAAAGAGACTTACCGGTAATGAGATTGAACTAGGTATAGAGATACCGACGATCGATTCTCGGGCAAGTAACATACCAAAGAAACAAAGGGAACAGCATACGGGATTAACTGAATCCTTGACATAGAGGTTCAACCGATGAAGATCTTCGTAGAATATGTAGGAACCAATATGGGCATCCAGGTCCCGCTATTGGTTATTGACCGTAGAGGTGTCTCGGTCATGTCTACATAGTTCTCGAACCCGCAGGGTCGGCACACTTAAGGTTCGGTAACGTTTTTGTAGTATAGAGTTATGTATGGTGGTGACCGAAGGTTGTTCGGAGTCCCGGATGAGATCCCGGGCGTCACGAGGAGCTCCGGAATGGTCCGGAGGTAAAGATTGATATATAGTAAAGTCCCGTTTTGGTCACCGAAAAAGTTTTGGGTACTTCGGTAGTGTACCGGGAGTGCCGGGAGGGTACCGGGGGACCATCGGGGGGGGGGGGGGGCTCTCGCCCCAAAGGGTCTCATGGGCTGTGGGAGGAGTCAAACCAGCCCCTAGTGGGCTGGCCGAACCCCCCACTAAGGCCCATGCGGCTAGGGGTGGGAAAAACCCAAAGGTGGAAAGGGTTTCCAAGTGGGGAGGAGGAATCCTACTCCTAGTAGAATTGGAGTAGGACTCCTCCACCTCCCACTTCGGCCGCACCAAAGTGGCAGCCCTAGGGACGCCGACCTCCCTCCCCTCCCTCCTATATATACTAGAGGGAGAGAGGGCAAAAGCACTTCAACCCAAAAGGCCATAGTGCAGCCCTCTCTCCCGATAGATTGATTCCTCTAGTTTTCAGCAGTGCTTAGGCGAAGCCCTGCTGGAATAGTTCCACCACCGCCGCCGCCGCGCCGTCGCGCTGCCGGAGAACTCACCTACCTCTTTGTTCCCTCTTGCTGGATCAAGAAGGCGGAGATCGTCATCGGGCTGTACGTGTGCTGAACGCGGAGGTGCCATCCGTTCGGTACTAGATCGTGATTGGATCGCGGGACGCTCGGCGATTTTGATCGCGAAGACGTTCGACTACATCAACTACGTTTCTTAACATTCCCGCTTAGCGATCTACAAGGGTATGTAGATCCACTCTCCCTCTCGTAGATGCTCATCACCATGGATAGATCTTGCGTGTGCATAGGAAAAAAAAAATTCCCATGCAACGTTCCCCAACAGACGCTCCAAGCAAAACTCATGATATGTGACGAATAAAAATATAGCTCCAAGTAAAATACCGATGGTCGTTAGAAGAAAGAGCGGATGCCACTTGGGGCATCCCCAAGCTTAGTTGCTTGTTTCTATTTGAATATATCTTGGGGGTGATGTAGAACCCCCAAGATTAGGATATTTTCACTCCTTATTCCTTCATCCATCGTGATCTCACCCGAAACTTGAAAGCTTCAATCACACAAAACTCAACAAAATCTTCGTGAGATCCGTTAGTATAATAAAGCAAATCACTACTTTAGGTACTATTGCAAACCCATTCAAATTTTATTATTGCAATATACCTACTGTATTTTAACTTCACCATGGCTCATACCCTTCAATACAACCCATAGATTCATCAAAACAAGCACACAATGCAACGAAAACAGAATCTGTCTTAAACAGAACAGTCTGTAGTAATCTGTACTCTAACCATACTTCTATAACTCTAAAAATTCTGAAAACTTAGGACAATGTAAAGAATTTTTATAGAAATACTGTGTTAAAATTGCAGCTAAATATCACGCTCCAGTAAAAAATGAAAACTCGAACACTGGAGGCAAAGTTTCTGTTTCAGACTCAGCATTGTTTCTACTCATCTTATGAATCATCCTAAAGGTTCTACTTGGCACAAACACTAAATAAAACATAAAAACACAATAATAACAGAGGCCTAATTGTGTCAACACTCAAAAACAGAAAGGAAAAGACAAAAATAAATTTATTCATTGGGTTGCCTCCCAACAAGCGCTATCGTTTTACGCCCCTAGCTAGGCATAACGCATAGTTTCAAGTATTGTCATCTTTTGTTTTTGATCCATAGGATGCTCTCATGATTGATTCATATGGTGGCTTTATTCTTGTTCTAGGGAAGTGTTCCATACCCTTTCTTAGTGGAAACTGAAATCTAATATTGCCTTCTTTCATATCAATCACGACACCTATAGTTCGTAAGAACGGTCTACCAAGTATAATGGGACAAGAGGGATTGCAATCAATATCAAGAACAATAAAATATATGGGCACATAGTTACTATTTGCAAGAATAATAACATCATTAATTCTTCCCAAAGGCTTTTTAATAGTAGAATCCGCCAAGTGCAAATTAAGAGAACATTCTTCAATATTGGTGAGACCAAGCACATCACATAAAGATTTCGGAATCGTGGAAACACTAGCACCCAAATCACATAAAGCAAAGCACTCATAATTTTTAATCTTGACCTTAATGGTAGGTTCCAACTCATCATGTAATTTTCTAGGAATAGAAATTTCCAACTCCAACTTTTCTTCAAAAGATTTCATCATGGCATCAACGATATGTTTAGTAAAAGCTTTTTTTTTGTTCATAAGCATGGGGTGAATTCAACATGGATTGCAGCAAAGAAATAGATTCAATCAAAGAGAAACTATCATAATTAAAGTCTTTGCAATCCAAAATAGTGGGCACATCACTAGTTAAAGTTTTGACCTCTTCAAACCCACTTTTATCAAAAATTTCATCAAGATTTTCACCCTCCAAATTATTGGGACGCCTTCTAGCTAAAGTTGACTCTACTTCAGTTCCTTTATCATCAATCTTAATATTACTAAACAAGGAATCAATAGAAGAAACAACAATCACTTTAAGATCTTCATCATTTCTCTGAAAGCAATCGCTAGAAAACGACTTTTCTAAGAATTCCCTTCTAGCTCTAAGCATAGCGGTTCTTCTTTTACTTTCATCCATAGAGACATATAAAGATTTAATTGATTCATCAATCTTAGGCACAAAAGCTTTCAACTTGAGATTTTCCACATCATGAGAAATTCTATCAATGCTTCTAGACATATCATCAATCTTATTCAACTTTTCTTCTATCGTAGTATTGAAAGCCTTTTGCGCATTGATAAATTCTTTAATATTACTCTCAAAATCAGAGGTGTTCCTATTATTCTTGTAAGGATAATTACCATAGGAATTACCATAATTATTAGAGGAATTTCCAGGAAAAGGCCTAGGATTAAAATTACCTCTATAAGCATTCTTATTGAAATTGTTTCGCAAGACAAAGTTCACATCTACGGAATCACTATTTTGCTCAATCAATGTAGACAAAGGCACATCATTAAGATCAATAGGAGCATTTTTACTAGCAACCAACTTCATCAAAGCATCAACCTTATCACTCAAAGTACTAATTTCTTCAACCGAATTAACTTTTTTACTAGTAGGTGCTCTTTCGGTATGCCATTGTGAAGAATTTGCCATAATATTGTCTAGAAATTTAGTAGCTTCACCCAAAGTAATTTCCATAAAAGTACCACCCACGATGGAATCTAAAAGATTTCTAGAGACAAAATTCAATCCCGCATAAAAAATTTGTATGATCATCCAAAGATTTAAACCATGAGTAGGACAATTTCTTAGCATCAATTTCATTCTTTCCCAAGATTGTGAAATATGTTCATGCTCAAGTTGCTTAAAATTCATGATTTGCGTCCTAAGGGAAATAATTTTCTCGGGCGGAAAATACTTAGTGATAAAAGCATCCTTGCACTTATTCTAAGAATCGATACTATTGCGAGGCAAGAAGAAAACCAAATTTTTGCACGATCCCACAAGGAAAAAGGAAATAATTTGAACTTCACTATATCATTGTCCACATCTTTTTTCTTTTGCATATCACACAATTCTACGAATGTGTTTAGATGGGACATGGCATCCTCATTAGGATTACTAGCAAATTGATCTTTCATGACAATATTCAACAAAGCAGCATTAATATCACAAGACTCCGCACTAGTGGCGGGAGGAGCAATCGGAGTACTAATAAAATCATTGTTATTAGTATTGGAAAAATCACACAACTTGGTGTTTTCTTGAGTCATCGTGACTACACAAACAAGATTGCAAGCAAGCAAGAGATCTGACGAGAAAAAGGCAAACGGAAAAGAGGGCGAATAAAACGGCAAATTGGTGAAGTGTGGGAGAGGAAAACGAGAGGCAAATGGCAAATAATGTAACTGCAAGGAAATGAGATTTGTGATTAGGAACCTGGCAGATGATGATGGTGTCTCCTCGGCGCCACAGATTGGCACGTAGAAGAAACCGCTTCCTCCCCGGCAACGGCGCCAGAAATTCCTTTGATGTGGCTTGAGACTGCATTGGTATTTCCCCAAACAGGAAGGGATGATGCAGCATAGCGACGGTAAGTATTTCCCTCAGTTATGAAACCAAGGTATCGAACCAGTAGGAGGATCACCACCACCTAATAAGCAGCACCTGCACACAAAGAACAAATACTTGCAACCCGACACGAAAGAGAGGTTGTCAATCTCTCTACGGTAAAAAGATAGATTAGGTAGTGATAGATTGGAGAGATAGATCTCTCAAGAACACAAAATAAAAAGAGCAAATAAAAAGTGCAGCAATATATTTTTGGGTTTTTGGAATAATAGATCTGAAAACAAAAGCGGCAACAAGGTAGATCGGAAAGCAATATGTTGGAAAGCTAGACCCGAGGGCCGTAGGTTTCACTAGTGGCTTCTCTCATGAGTATAGCACACGGTGGGTGAACAAATTACTGTTGGGCAATTGATAGAAGATCAAATAATCATGACGATATCCAAGGTGATGATCATTATATAGGCATCACGTCCAAGATAAGTAGACCGACTCCTGCCTGCATCTACCACTATTACTCCACACATCGACCGCTATCCAGCATGCATCTAGTGTATTAAGTTCATGGAAAAAACGGAGTAATGCAATAAGAACGATGACATGATGTAGACAAGATCTATTCATGTAGGAATAGACCCCATCTTGTATCGTGCCTAGCCAGGGCTCCCCCTCCGGTGGTTCTTGGCTCCAGTATCTTTCATTTATTATAAAATAAATCTCCAAAAAGTTTTGTCCAGTTCGGAGAACTTTTATTTCTGCACAAAAACAACACCATGGTAGTTCTGCTGAAAACAGCGTCAGTCCGGGTTAGTTTCATTCAAATCATGCAAATTAGAGTCCAAAACAAGGGCAAAAGTGTGATGAAAAGTGGATACAACGGAGACGTATCAACTCCCCCAAGCTTAACCCATTGCTTGTCCTCAAGCAATTCAGTTGACAAACTGAAAGTGATAAAGAAAAACTTTTACGAACTCTTTTGTTCTTGTTTACATATATATGCTTAAGTAGCACCCAGGTTTTCAGCAAAGATTATGACTAACCATGTCGGCAATAACTCTTAAAAATTATATTAACTCATATCAATGACATAAGCAACTAGCGAGCAATAATAAAATATCTCAAGCGCCAACACTTTCTCAAAACGATCATGATATAATATGACAACAGTGGTATCTCACTAGCCCTTTCTGAGACCGCAAAACATAAATGCAGAGCACCTCCAAAGTTCAAGGAGCGACTATACATTGTAATTCATGGTAGAAAAGATCCAGTCATGCTGCACCCAACATTAACTATACACAATGCATGAGGATGACAATAGTGCTCTCAGGTCTGGCGCTTATTTGAGAAGGTGATGACTCAACGTAAAAGTAAATAGATAGTCCCTTCGCAGAGGGAAGCAGGGATTTGCAGAGGTGCCAGAGCTCAAAGCTTAAAACAGAGATAAATATAATTTTGGGAGGTGCACCCTTCATGTCAACGTTACGACCAAGAGTTATCAATATCTTCCAAGCTAAACACATTAGCGGCGGTTCCCAAGCGGTAAAAGTAAAGGTTTACTCCCCCCCCCCCACACAAACAATCACAATCCACAGCTAGCCGAATCCACGGGTACCGTCCATACCAACAACATTCCTGGGGGAGTTTTGTTTCATTATTTGTAATTTTTGATTTCGGGACTGGGAATCCCTATTACCGCCCCTCTCATGCAAGGACGAGTGAATAAACACTCATCATGAGAATAACCCGCTTGACATGGAAGATACTGACCGCCCCCTGTCGCTCCATGAGCGGTCCAGGCACACAAAACAGATGTTCATTTGAATTTTTAGAGGTGGCACATGCAAATTTACTTGGAACGGCAGGGTAATACCACATATAGGTAGATATGGTGGACTCATCTGGAATAACTTCGGTTTAAGGATTCTGATGCACAAGCAGTATTCCCACTTAGTACAGGTGAAGGCTTGTAAATAGATTGAGAAGCGGTCAGCTAGAGAGCAAAAACGGTCATGAACATGCATTATGAATAATAAACATTGAATACTAGTATGAGTAGGATATGGACACCATGAACATAAATATCATGAAGGATATGTTGGTTTTGATTCAACTACATGCGTGAACATATGCCAAGTCAAGCCATTTGAAACATTTAGAGGAGGATACCATATCATCATACCACATCACAATCATTTTAATGCATGTTGATATACAAGATAAATCATTATCCACTCTTAGCTACTTAAGCATGGCATGAGCAACTATAATCCCTAATTGTCATTGCAAACATGTTTGATCATAATATGTTGAATCAAGGATACTAGGCTAAACATATTTACAAAAACAAAAACAAGTTGAGTTCATACCCGCTTTTCTCTGCCACAGTCACTTCATCAAGTATCGTTATTATTGCCTTTCACTTGCACGACCGAATGATAAGAAAATAATAATAGTGCAAGAATGCCGTGGACTAAGCTGGAATCTGCAAACATTTTATTCAGGAGGAGAAGATAAAGTAATATGGGCTCTTTGTTAGATTAACAATAGTGCATATGAGAGCCACTCAACATTTTCATCGTGGTCTTCTCCTTGGTACGACTCGAATAAAAGGAAAAGAATTTCAGAGAAACACACTGAAATATTTTTGGAGTTTTTGGTTTTTCTTGAAGAAAGCAAATTAAAGATGGAAAAACAAAAAACGAGAAAAACTATTTACACGGGAAAGCTCCCAACAAGTAGAAGAAGAAATGAGAAATCTTTTTGGGTTTTCTTTCGATACTACAATTAATTTAAGCTAGAAAGAAAAGCTGAAAAGAAGTAGGAAATATTTTTGGATTTTCTCAAAGTTTTTCAAACACGCAAGAAGAAAGCGAGAAAATAAATCTAGCATGGATAATACAATGAAAAAGTATGGACACTGACAACTGGAATGAAATGTGTAAACATGAATATAATGTCAGCGGATATACGTACTCCCCCAAGCTTAGGCTTTTGGCCTAGCTTGGTAATCACCATCTGTAGTAACCATCCGGTCCTAAGTCGAAGTGAGGTGGAGGCGGCACCTGAGCATCCCATTCCTGGGGCTCCTCCTCAGCCGCTGCTAGGTTGTTCCGGTAGGCTGTAATGTCCTCTGGCATGATCCTATATCCGTCCCTGGCAATAGAATCAAACAGATCAGGTGCAGGCAACGGGATAAAATCACGGGTTTCGACGCTGAATACTAAGTTGTAACGAATGTTATGAAAAGAATCAGTTGCCTCAATAAATTGGTGATCCTGCAGCGCCTTGTGATCTAGATAAACTTGGAACAAGGGATAATCATGTGGGCGAATCTGAACATTAAAGTGTCTCGCTAGGCGAGTAGCATAAATAGCACCATGTATCTTTCCCTTAGTCCTGTTAAGGAGTAAGCGACGTGCAATAATAGCCCCCATGCTAAAGGTGTGATCACTGTGCAGTGCACGGCGTAAAATGGCGAAGTCGGGGGCACTGAGTGCGCCAACCTTCTCCCTAGCGGTTAAACACTTCGCGATGAATAAAGCAAAGTAGTGCACAGAAGGAAACTACAAACTGGTAGCAGTGGCTTTTGACACGCCTCTACCTCCACCCACTGTTAAAGTGAGAATAAAGTCCTCAAACTCCCCTGGTCTAGGTTCTCTTAATTCCCCATCAGAAGGGATCAAGCATATGTCGCAAAAGTCAGTGAGCGGTATCTTGTGAGTTTCAGCGTATAGCTTAAACTGCACCTCAGGAGGATTATTCCTACTCAGAAAATGAAAACTTTGCACAAAGGAATTTGTAAGGATGTGGTTTTGGTCACACTTAGTTGCGAGGAACTCGGTCAGCCCAGCATTTGCAACGAATTGAGCAAACTCTTGATGGAACCCGGCCTCCTCCATGAAGACATCACGCGGCCATTCGCACGGCCGCACCTCCACCGTTCTCGGAGTGTGAAGGTCATTGTCCGATGATTCACCAATGACTCCTTTGGCATTTTTCTTGGAGGAAAACTTCCTAAAGAAATCCATCTTATTCCTATAATAAAAATTCTGAAAATTTTAGTACACAAAATTTTTCGTCAACAAAACTTTGTAAGATTGATAGCAACTACTCCTAAGGATGCATAGAGGCCATATTAAGCATTCAAACTACTTAGAACTCTAAGAATTCAACATGCAAGCTCATCTACAGTAGCACCAAGAGTAGCTAATTACTCTAAAAATAACCCACTAAATCAAAAACTAATTGGAGCAATGGAGGAGTCACATACCAAGTAGCAATCCCTCCAAACAGTTTCGGAAACGGAGCTTCGAGCAAAGAGATCGAAATCCGCGGGTTTGTGAGCAAGAACATGGGAATGAGAGCTATGGTGAATTTTTTCTGGAGGTAGGGGATGACAAGGGCTAAAGGGATAAGTGAGGGGCCCACATGGGGGCCACAACCCACCAGGGCGTGCCTGGGGTTGCTGGCGCGCCCTGGTGTCTTGTGGGCACCAGGTGCACCCCCCTCTTATGTTATTTGCACCAGAAATTCAGAAATATTCAGAAAAAAATCGTATCAAATTTTTAGAAAATTCAGAGAACTTTTATGTTTGGGTCATTTTTTTATTGCACGGAGAAAACAGAAAACAGGATAAACATGGCATTTTATTTTATTTTACTAAGTAAAACAGAAAATAAAAGGTGGGAGCAGAGGATTGTGCCTACTAGATTCACCAACTTCATACCTCTCAAAAATGATCCATTAATAAGGTTGATCAAGTCTTATTAACAACCACTTCCGATTAGCATGAAACCGAAGAACTTTCGTAAAATACTACGTTACCTCAATGGGGATATGCATATCCCCAACAATAAGTATATCATATTTATTTTTGACAGTAGGTAGAGGTAGTTGAAAACTTCCAATAGTGATTGTCGGAGATTATTCAATAACATTTATACCATTCACTTTGCTTTTATTGCAATCAATAACAGCCCCTGCAGTATTCAAAAAGGGTCTACCAAGGATAATCGACATGTTGTCGTCCTCGGGCATCTCAAGAATAACGAAGTCCGTTAAGATAGTAACATTTGCAACAACAACGGGCACATCCTCACAAATACTAATAGGTATGACAGTTGATTTGTCAGCCATTTGCAATGATATCTCAGTAGGTGTGAGTTTATTCAAATCAAGTCTTTTATATAAGGAGAAAGGCATAACACTAACACCAGCTCCCAAATCACACAAAGCAGTTTTGACATAATTTCTTTTAATGGAGCAAGGTATAGTTGGTATTCCAGGGTCTCCAAGTTTTTTAGGTACTCCATCCTTAAAAGAATAATTAGCAAGCATGGTGGAGATTTCAGCTTCAGGTATCTTTCTTTTATTAGTGATGATGTATTTCATGTATTTTGCATAGGGGGCATCTTTAAGATATCAGTTAAGCGGGTACGCAAAAATACTGGCCTAATCATTTCAGCAAAGCGTTCAAATTCTTCATCATCATTTTTCTTAGATGGTTTAGGTGGAAGGGCATGGGTTTCTGAACCCATGGTTCTCTTTCTTTACCATGTTTTCTAGCCACAAAGTCTATTTTGTCATATCGTTTATTTTTAGGATGTGGGTTATCAAGATCAACGGCAGGCTCTATTTCAACATCATTATCTGGTTCTTTATCATTGTTCGGTTGAGTATCTTCATGAACATCATCATTATCATTTTCATTATCACTAGGTGGATGTTCATTACCAGATTGAGTTTCAGCATCAGAAATAGAGACATCATTATTATCAGGAGGTTTTTGTATCTCAGGTTCACTAGAGGTATGCAGAGTCCTATCATTTTTCTTTTTCTTTTTTGAAGGACTAGGTGCATCAGTATTAATTCTCTGAGAGTCTTGTTTAATTCTTTTAGGATGACCTTCAGGATAGAGTGGTTCTTGGGTCATTCTACCTCCTTTAGTTACTGCTCTAGCAGCAAAATCATTCATATTATTATTCATTTCATCAAGCAATTCTTTTTGAGATTTAGCAACTTGTTCTAACTGAGTTTGAACCATGGAGGCATGTTTTCCTACACCTGTAACATCATTACTGATTCTAAATAGCAAGTCACTCAAGCGAGCAATCATATCAGAATTATATTTCAATTGTTTCAGAACATTTGCATTGAAGTGATCTTGCTTCCTAATGTAGTTATCAAACTCATATAAGCATTGACTAGGATGTTTATTGTAAGGGATGTCACTTTCATCAAACTTTAATACAAAATTTACCTCTACCACCTTGGAGGTGGTGGTGTGTCAAGGCCATGTATTTATTCAATAGGTGGTAAATTCTTAACATCCTCAGCTTTAATACCTTTTTCCTTCATACATTTATTTGCCTCTTGCATATCTTCGGGACTGAGAAATAAGATACCCCTCTTCTTTGGAGTGGGTTTAAGTGGTGGTTCAGGGGGAGTCCAATCATCATAATTCTTCAATATATTATTCAATAGTTCCTCAGCTTGTTCAACAGTTCGTTCCCTGAAAACACAACCAGCACAACTATCTAGGAAGTCCCTAGAAGCATCAGTTAGTCCATTATAGAAGATATCAAGTATTTCATTTTTCTTGAGAGAGTGATCAGGCAAAGCATTAAGCAATTGGAGAAGCCTCCCCCAAGCTTGTGGGAGACTCTCTTCTTCAATTTGCACAAAATAAAATGTTTCCTGTAAGGCAGCTTGTTTCTTATGAGCAGGAAAATATTTTTCAAAGAAGTAGTAAATCATATCCTGGGGACTACGCACACAACTAGGAGCAAGAGTATTGTACCATGTCTTAGCATCACCCTTTAATGAGAACGGAAATAATTTGAGGATATAGTAGTAGCGAATCTTCTCATCATGAGCAAAGAGGGTGGCTATATCATTCAGCTTAGTAAGATGTGCCACTATAGTTTCAGTTTCATAGTCATGGAAAGCATCAGATTCAACCAAAGTAATTAACTCTAGGTCAACAGAGAATTCATAATCCTTATCAGTAACAAAGATAGGTGAAGTAGCAAACTTAGGATCATATTTCATTCTAGCATTCAAAGTCTTTTCCTTATACTTGCGTAGTAATTTCTTAAGATCATTTCTATACTTGCAAGAAAGGATTTTCCTAGTTGTCTCCTCATCCATAACATAACCTTCAGGTATCTTAGGCATTTCAAATCTAGGAAAGCCAGGTCTAATAGGTGTTTCATAGTCATTAGTTTCAAAGGCTTCATCAGTTTCAGCAATCTCATCAGTTTCAGTAATTTCATTCTCTTTAGCTCTAGCAATTTGTTCATCAAGAATTTCACCTAGTGGCACATTATCATCAAGCATGGTACTAGCATCATCATAAGCACCATTCATAGCAGAAGTAGCATCATCAATAACTTGCGACATATCAGGATTAATAGCATGTGGTGGTGTTTCAAACTTACTCATAACCGAAGGTGAATCAAGTGCAGAGCTAGATGGCAATTCCTTACCTCCCCTCGTCTTAGAGGGAAAAATCTTGGTTTTTGGATCCTTCAGATTCTTCATAGTGATCAATTGATATAAATCCCAAGTGACTCAACAAATATAGCTATGCTCCTCGGCAACGGCGCCAGAAAAAGGTCTTGATAACCCACAAGTATAGGGGATCGCAACAGTTTTCGAGGGTAGAGTATTCAACCCAAATTTATAGATTCGACACAAGGGGGGCCAAAGAATATTTGCGAGTATTAGCAGTTGAGTTGTCAATTCAACCACACCTGGAGATTAAATATCTGCAGCAGAGTGATCAGTAGCACAGTAGTATGATAGTTTTGATAGCAGTAGTAACAGTAACAGTAACGGTAGCAGTGATAGCAATAGTTTTGTAGCAAGTGTAACAGTAGCAGTAGTAACTTAGCAAGAACAATATGTGGAAAACTCGTAGGCACTGGATCGGTGAACTCGTTGGATGATATTCATCATATAACAGTCATAACCTAGGGCGACACAGAACTAGCTCCAGTTCATAAATGTAATGTAGGCATGTATTCCGTAAATAGTCATACGTGCTTATGGAAAAGAACTTGCATGACATCTTTTGTCCTACCCTCCCGTGGCAGCGGGGTCCATAAGGAAACTAAGGGATATTAAGGCCTCCTTTTAATAGAGAACCGGAACAAAGCATTAACACACGGTGAATACATGAACTCCTCAAACTACGGTCATCACCGGAAAGTATCCCGACTATTGTCACTCCGGGGTTTACGGATCATAACACGTAACAGGTGCGTATGACTAGCAAGATCGGATCAAGAACATAGATATAATGGTGATAACATAAACGGTTAAGATCTGAAATCATGGCACTCGGGCCCTAGTGACAAGCATTAAGCATGGCAAAGTCATAGCAACATCAATCTCAGAACATAGTGGATACTAGGGATCAAGCCCTAACAAAACTAACTCGATTACATGATGAATCTCATCCAACTCCTCACCGACCAGCAAGCCTACGAAGGAATTACTCACTCCCGGTGGGGAGCATCACAGAATTGGCGATGGAGAAGGGTTGATGATGACGAAGACCGAAGATTCCCCTCTCCGGAACCCCAAACGGGCTCCAGATCTGGCCTCCCGATGAAGAACAGGAGGTGGCGGCGGCTCCGTATCATAAAACGCGATGAAATTTTCTCTGTGATTTTTTTCTCCGAAAATAGGATTTTATAGCATTGGAATTAGGGTCAGTGGGGCCCCGAGGTGGGCACAACCCACCAGGGCGCGCCTGGAGGGGGTGGCGCGCCCTGGTGTATCGTGCCCAGCCAGGGCTCCCCCTCCGGTGGTTCTTGGCTCCAGTATTTTTCATTTATTATAAAATAAATCTCCAAAAAGTTTCGTCCAGTTCCAAGAACTTTTATTTCTGCACAAAAACAACACCATGGTAGTTCTGCTGAAAACAGCGTCAGTCCGGGTTAGTTTCATTCAAATCATGCAAATTAGAGTCCAAAACAAGGGCAAAAGTGTGAGGAAAAGTAGATACGACGGAGACGTATCAAGTCCCTCACTATTTATGTCAACAATCTCCAAAACATAAGGAGGCAAATTATTGCACCAACAATCTCCCCCTTTTTGGACGATTGTTGACAAAACAAATAATAATCGAGGAATATATCGATAAGTGAAAGTAGTTTAAGCAAGAGTGAACAAGTGTTACTTTTCTCGAAATCTCCCGCTAAATCTGTGCAGGGTAATAAATTCGAGATAAGTTTTCCTACACATATTGATGTATATAGAGGATTTTTCCAAACATTCAAGATAATGATTCACACTGATGAGATAGTCCATCAAGAGCAAAGTGCAATCATTCATAACTTCTAGTAATAATTCCACCTTCAAAATAGATACTTCAAGAGAAATAGGGCAGCATGAGGGTTATTAACATTACATCATAGAAGTTACCGAGCGTTTTACAACTTAGCACAAATGAACATGAATGAGAAGTTGCAAACTCGAGGGAAAACATGTTCAACGAAAACCAAAAGGAACCCAAATCTATCAAGAAGTCGATGTAATTCTCCCCCTTTTTGTCAAGAAGTGTCAAAAATATGGGCAATAACATGAGGGATGGAAATCTTGATGAAGATCACTCTCAAGCATCACCAGAGGAACTGCCCGAAGACTCTTCTTCTTCAGATGTGCCTAGCGGAATAAGAATTTCCTGGTTGACAACAGCTGAGGGATTGCCTTCAGGCAACTTGACTTGGGGTTGAGCAGACGAGCCGGGCACATTTGGACCTGCAGAAGGAGGCTAGACATAACATTTCCTTTGGTTGGTTTCACAGTTGGAGATGTGGCCTCAGATTCTTCGAGCAATTTTGCAAATCCTTAGATGAAGAAGATCCGTCGTTGGCTCACGAGAAGGCAGAGGAATGTTGCGCTCTTGAAAGTTTTTAGTAGTGAAACCTTTGTCAATATAGTCATAGAGTTCTTAGAGGTTCACATTCAGGAGTTGTTTCTCAGTGAAGAACTTGCGAAGCAGCTTCCAGAGTCTTTTCTTGTTTTCAGCAGAAATTAGGTGCATTACTCTTATGCGATTGTTGATCGTGTCAAGCTGAGAAGGGGATACTAACATTACATCACATAAGTTATTGAGAGTTTTACAACTTAGCACAAATGAACATGAATGAGAAGTTGCAAACACGAGAGAAAACATGTTCAACGAAAACCAAAGGGAAACCAAATCTATCATGAACTCGATGTAATCCCCCCCCCCCTTTTTTGTCAAAATTGTAAAAAAGGTGAGGAATAACACGAGGCATGGAAAGCTTGATGAATATCACTATGAGGCATCACCAGAGGAATTGCCCAAAGACTCTTCTTCTTTAGATGTGACCGGTGGAATAAGAATTTCCTCGTTGACAACAGTCGAGGTATTGCCTTCAGGCAACTTGACTTGGAGCTGAGCAGACGAGCTGGGCACATTTGGACCTGCATAAGGAGGAACACGGGACATAACATTTCCTCACAGTTGGAGATGTGGATTCGGATTCTTCGACATTTGCGAATCCTTAGATGAAGAAGATCCGTCATTGGCTCACAAACAACCGGAGGAATGTTGCGCTCTTGAAGTTTTCGACAATGAAACCTTTGTCCATATAGTCATAGAGTTCTTAGAGATTCACATTCAGGAGTTGTTTCTCGGTGAAGAACTTGCGAAGCAGCTTCCAGAGTCTTTTCTTGTTTTCATCAGCAATCAGGTGCATTGCTCTTGTGCAATTGTTGATCGTGTCGAGCTGAGAAGCTAGATGTTCCTTTTCTTGTCCGTCTTAATATGCTTCAAAAGAAGTTGTTGAGTTCGCATACTGACCTCAAGCTAAGATGGTGGCTATGTGGAACATATATGTTCATGCTGAGGTAGAGTTGGCCCATCAAACTTTCAGTGATAATCCTGGTTAGACGCAGAAGATTTACCCGAGGTAAATTCTTCCATAACTTGCATGGTATCACGCGCAGGAAGAATGAAGGTCTTATGACTGACCTTGGTCAGATACGCAATACGCATGGCATGGTCAATACCTTCTGGATCCATGGTGCGAAGGATACTGAGCAGAATCTTTCAGAATGCGCAGAAACATATCTTCAACATAAAAATGTAGTGCTCAGAAATGGCGTCGATGGCATTTCGATGAACATCTAATATAGATTTGTCTTGGTTCATTCCGGTCAGAGGGCAAATTGTGTAGGCTAATTTTCGAAGGATAAGTGCTACGGGCGAGGAGGACCGGTGTAGTCAGGAATCTTTTCTAGATCCATTATGCACCGATAATCTTCATCTGAAATGGCATCAATGTCATGCACCCGAATGATTTTGTCTCCATGTTCAAATCGAGGGAAATGGAAGTGTGAGACCAAATCCGTTGAGGTGGATTTGATTTGTTTTCCTTTGGTCATCCATTCCATGATCCACTTTGAGCTGTCTGGTTCTTCTCCAGAGATATAGAGGTTTGCATAGAACTAAGGAATAATCTCTCTACTCCAGGGTGCTCGAATGAAAATATTTTGGTGAGGCAAAAATCGTCCAAGTCTTGAAGCAATTTATCAAAGCAACCAATGTTGCTCATTGTAGAGATGTCAAGATATCCGAGAGGAAATATCTTCTTGCTCTCATAGAGTACCCGAGAGTAGTATACGGCGTGTTCCTTAGTCCAGAAGCGAGGCGATTCCAAAGTGCGCAGCCCATCATAAGGATTGGTCTGAAAGAAATGGGGGTGCACATTCCGAATGAAAAGAGGACCTTTGGTGCCAGCGCCAGACGAGAAGAAAGGCAATTCTTCCCGAGGGTATGGAATTTTGAGTTCTTCTTCAGGAGAGAGAAAATCATCGCAATAGACTATAGAGTTTGGATATCGAACAGAGGCTGATTTCCTTTTGGAGGGACCAGTAGCCGAGGGTCTTGCAGTCGTATCAACTGTTTACAGCATTGGAGGTGGTGATGCAGTCGATGCTGCTTCTGATATAGTTAGCTTCATCGCAAGCATTTCTATCGAACGCACTCGGTCTGATACTTGAATCGGAGGAGGAACAGAGTTCTCCACTGGTGATTGATCTTGCTCGGTCTCAATGGGATCCGAGACTTGCGGAGCATCCTGGTTTGGAGAAGCATGGGGCTCGGGGCAAAGGAGTTCAACTTCCTCGGAGGCAGAGCGTTGCGATGGAGTTTCAGCTTGAACTGGAGTTGCAACAGGCACTAATTCAGTTGGCCTTTGCGAGGGAGGAGCATCCGAGGATTAATAGGTAGCTCCGATCGATTATACGCTTACACAAAATATTTCAACCATCTACGTTCGCATTGATGCATTGCCAAAAAATCCATATATATGATTGAATTGCATTACCTATATATAGTTTATTTTGTTTAGAATAATGATAAAGAAAAGTATGAAAGATTTCTGGATTTTCTTAGTTACGTGCTAACATGGTATGTAAAATATGCTGCATACTTCAAAATAATGGTAGTTGTTTTTAAATGATATCTGAAAATGAATAAAAGTTGGATTTGAGCTACAAACAACACTTGATTAAATACGAGTAACTTTGAAGTGTGTCAAAACAATTACCGTAATCAAGGCTCATTTGAAAAAATAATGGTCTGATAAATGTTTTCTGAACTTAGTTCAAAATTTCTCAAGTAACTCCTAAACAAAATACTCCCACCGATCCAAATTAATTGACGCAACTCGTGTACATAACATGGATTGTATATGTGTATATGTATTAAGTCAGATTTGCTTCTTTCCCATTGTGCACATTTTTTCTTCCATATAACTCATGACAAAAAAATGATGTTCAAAGACATCAATAGCCTTGAGAAGGTCAATCTTACTTTTTACCCTTAAAAAGGCAGTAGATCACCTAGCCATTTGATCAATGTAAATGGATGGTCAATGTTTGGGACCATGTTAAAACTTCTCAAGAAATATACAAACATGAAGCCAGGGGACGTACACGTTTGGGGTGCATTGACAGATTTACCACAAGATACACTCACTCGGTCTGATCAAATCTCGTTTGGACCATTTGGAGATATATCTTTAAAACAACGACCTTGATTTGCAGCATTGGTTACAACAGTAGCTACACTAGACTTGACCAGGAGGTCACTAAAAGTTTACTTGACACCCTCAGGGACATCCCCTACTTGCAAACATTTTAAGGTGTCTTGACCAAGCGGAGGATAGGGAGGAGTATCCTATCTCGACCTAGGATAGACTATTTTGGACTATGTACTTTATTGTTGTTTCATAGCGTAGCACGGGCATCCCTGAGGATCTATGGCCGAGGCGCAACGGCGACCTTGGGCGCCCGGCATGGAGACGGAGTTGGCATGATTGGACGGCGGCCCGATGGGATTCTGATGGTGACTGGGCCACCACGGTTGCGGGGGCGGCATGGGGCCGGCCATGGCGGCGATGGATCTGGAGTTTCCCACCCCAGATCGGTTCTCCTCCGTCATCACGTGGACACCTGGGGCGGCAACCCTGGGCTTGGTGGTGGTGGTCATCTCCTTCTTCGGAGGTTGTCGGCCTGAAGGTTGGGTGGTCGGATCTCGAGATTTGTCGTCTAGTCCCGGTTGTGAGCCGGGGAGACATAGTTGCCGGTGAAAACCGAGCCGATGGCGGCGTTCTGCACTGTTACCGTGATGAAGGCATCGTCGTGTAACAACTATCCACCCACTCGTGCTGCTCTGAGGGAAACCCTAGGATGTGGTCTTCCAGATCGGACGATGGCGGCATTGTAGTGTTGTTTCTCTCTTGGGAGCATCGTTTGTGGAGTAGCGCTGGACGACAGAGGCAGGAGGTGGAGTGGCTTCGTCTTTCACGGAGCTTCGGTGTAGATGTCAAGTCATGCCTGGCCGACATGTGCTATGTTGTGTCATGCCTGTTCGGCAGGTGCTACGCACGACAGATCTTCCAGGGACTTCAAGTTGTGTCGGCTGGTGGTACTTGGCGGTATGGTGCCGCGGTGTACCGGCGGTGACCGCGACGTGCTCAGCAGTTTGCGTGCAGGGAGGTGGTACCGTTGGGCGCCGTGGTGGCGACGACAGATGGTCGGGCTGGCAAGGATGATGCGGATCTCTTTCCTGAAGGTGGGTCAGCGGTTCAATGATGATGGCGGCTTCTGAAACGTGTGCATGTGGTGTACGTTTTACGTTTGCCGCATCGGCTGTAGGTTTCGATACGGTATGTGGATGGATCGACGATGACACCGATTTTAGATATAAGAAGTAAGAACACTCCACATTATCAAGTTTGTAAGTGTGAGGGATGGCTTTGGTGGTTTTTTGTCAAACCTTTATTGAATACTCCCTCCGTCCCAAAATAAGTGACTCGACTTTGTATTAACTTTGCACTAAAGTTAGTACAAAATTGAGCCACTTAATTTGGGACGGAGGGAGTAGTTAATAAAGATGGTTGTATGCATCGATTGATGCAGAGACCGGTTTTAACCTTCTTTTCAAGAAAAAATAGCACAGGCATCCTGCTAGCAGTATAAAAAAAAACAGGTTCTTAAAATACTGTTTCAGAAAAGCATGGCAGCCGAGCCTCAGGTCGGACGGACGCGCGGCTCTCTCGGCTTGCTTACACGCCGCCGAAGGCCCAGACTCAGAGGCTTGTTCCCACGCCGGACGTGGCAGCCGCGGCCTGCCAAGCAGTGCCCACCGCCACCGCCTAGGCTCCACCGTACCCCTTCACCCGGGCTCTGCCACCCAGCAGGCCAGCACAATCACTCACTCTGCATCCTCCCCTCTCCTCTGCGCCACCTTAGCTAGCTCTAGTCCTTCCTCCCACGCTCTCGCCGCCATGTCGTACAACAAGACCGCCTCCATCACCGCCGAGACCATAAACCCCAAGGTACCACCGTACCCCGACGGACGCCTCCGATCCCCTCCTGCTCCTGGTGCTTGCGCTTCTTCACGGACTTGATTCTCCATGCTTTTCCTTCGTCCTCACTCGCATCGCAGGTGAAGATCTTCGACTACGAGCCCTGCGGGGAGATCGCCAGGCAAGCAGAGGTAACAGCAACAAATGCCACAAGCACCTTCTACCTGCTGCATTTTGCGTCACATACATCCAGCTCAAACGACGTACTCCAGTATTAATCTGAGGAACGCGTCCAACTTTGAGCTTTAATCTGGTAGCGTTTCAGTATGCCTCCGTGACATTCTTCTGGTAGCCCCTGAATAAATCTGCCAAAGCACTGGCCTTTATGTAAGGGTTTCCTTTGATTTGGTATTCCTATTTTTGTGTTATTATGATCCAGCGGTTGGAGCGGGAGATGGAGAAGAGCCCAGGTTCTCGCCCTTTCCCAGAGGTGCGCCTCCCTTCACCCATGTCTTCCATGTTGTCTCTCTATGTTCAGTCCTGGCCCAAATTTGCTACTACTCCTAGTAAGCAAGTAATTAATGACGGTGAATTGCTTTCTTGAAGATTATATACTGCAACCTTGGGAACCCTCAGGCTCTCGGGCAGCGGCCGATAACCTTCTTTCGTGAGGTTATACTTCTTACTACTAATCACACACTCCAAAACAAAACAAAATTCTGGCAAATGAGAATAATGCATTGCTGTCTTATGCCTTCAGGTTCTTTCTCTGTGTGACAATCCAGCTCTCCTGCACAGAGATGAAACCCGTATGTTATTCAGGTTTGTTGGACTTCAGTAATACCTCAAGTCTGTCTGTTTACCAGATAGCAGCACACCACTCACACTTGTTCAAAAGAAAAGCAGAGTCTTCAGCCATGAATGCATTTGCTTTCCCTTCTACCACAAAAAGTTGGTATTAGCATACCGTGACGCTTTGATTCGGCCAAACTGACCGATGCTGTTTCAATATGCCATTACAGTCCATGTGCCATAAATAGAGCGCAGAAGATTATCGAGTCGATGCCCGGAAGAAACACCGGTGCATATACCAACAGTCAGGTATTATATTCTAGTGCCTACTCGAGCCGTGTCATGTTTTGACTTTTGGGCAATCTGGTCTTGGTGTTGTCATCTTGGCCGACAATGATAATACTCCCTCCGATCCATATTAATTGTCGCAACTTTTTTTTGCCATCTTATTCTGCATTACGTCGTTGTAAATTCTTCTAACATGATCAGGGAATCAGAAGTTTGCGCGAAGCAGTTGCAAACGGAATCGCTGCAAGAGATGGTTTTCCATCAAGACCAGAAGACATCTTTCTGACAGACGGAGCGAGTTCAGCCGTACGTACTGTTCTGCACTCAACAGCTCCATCACATCACATGCGCTTGGTCTATCTCATTATGCTAAACTGGGCGGCATTTTTCATTTCTTTCTTCCAGATTAATTTGAGTATGCAGATACTCATTAGGTCCCAAGAAGATGGCATTTTATGCCCTTTACCTGAATATCCGTTATACTCGGCGTCCATTATACTTCATGGTGGGACTATGGTATGGTGTTGGCTTTATGAAATAATCGATCAGCATTGGTAATTCTTCAGAGTTACTTAACTTGTTCATTGCATCTCAAACTTCTAGATCAGAGCCTGACATTTTCTTCTTAAAACGTGTAAAAATGGGAGTGCATGTAGAAGGATTGCTCATTTTATTACATGCAAAAATTGACCAAGTCGCTAATTTTAATTTATAGGTACCATACAATCTTAGTGAGGATGGTGATTGGGGGCTTGAGATCTTCGAAGTAAAGAGGTGCTTGGAGGAGGCACGTATCGCAGGATTGACTGTTCGGGCTATGGTGATCATAAACCCCGGAAATCCGACAGGACAGGTATGCAAACAGATATTTATGCACCTTGCAATACCATAAATGTGAATGAGATAAAAACATCTAAAAGGTTCCCTAAGATATTGCTGAAACTCAAAATCTGTAAGCTCTCCTGTAGGTACTGTCTGTCACCAACCAGGAGGAGATAGTAGAATTTTGTCGGAAAGAAGGTTTGGTTATGCTTGCCGATGAGGTTTGCACTTGGTGGACTGCGGTAGTTCTGTGATGCGGGCGCGTGTGTAGACATCCTACATTTGTATAAATGTATTTACAGGTATACCAAGACAACGTCTATGCGGAGGACAGGAAGTTCAATTCTTTCAAGAGAGTTGCCAGATCACTTGGGTATGACGAGAATGACATCTCCATAGTGTCATTTCATTCGGTCTCGATGGGTAAACCTTTGTTCGTCAGAAACACAGTCCATAGTCTCTAGAAAATAAGCCTTAGAGCAGAGACCCATGGTTATGTTTTCATCATCTGAACTTGGCAGGGTACTCTGGAGAATGTGGCAGAAGGGGAGGCTACATGGAGATATGTGGTTTTGGAGATGATGTGATGGGTGAGATTCGCAAGGTGGCTTCTGTGACTCTTTGCCCCAACATAGGTGGTCAAATTCTTACTAGCCTTGCGATGGATCCACCGAAGGTTCATTTGTCCTGCCTTTTTGTGTCTGTTACTATAATTTATTATAATTATTACATCTTATCCTTAAAGGATCATACGGCTGCTGCAAGTTTTTGGTGAAATACTTGACAGTACCTAGAAAATGTCTTTTGGTGAAATACATGACAGTACCTAGAAAATGTCTTTTGGTGAAATACATGACAGTACCTAAAAAATGTTGTAATTTGAATATTTTCTTTCAGTATTTTTTTCCTTGTTGACTTTTGCTGCAAGTTTCTTGGGTCATTTTTACTAGATATTATTGATGTAAGATTATTCCCACCTTTGGCATACTAGTAATCAAAACTGATTTTATGAAACTTTGGTGAGATTTTTTGTTCTGGTTTTTAGACAAGAGGTTTGGGTCCTTGCAGTATTAGTAACCCTTACCACCTCTCACAGAAATTAACAAGAATTTTCATATGCGCGTGTGTTGTGTTTACCAAGTTGATCTTGATATTTGCAGCTAGGAGATGGTTGTTTCGAGACTTTTATGGCTGAAAAGGAAAACATCCGTTCATCTTTGGCCAAGCACGCCAAGGTATGTATCCTCCTACATAAACATTGTCAACAAGCACGCCGTCTTTCCTCTTCTTAAGGAATGATGAAGATGAATTGAGACACAAGCCTTGCATACCTTGTAATACTAATAAATACCATGTGGCTGACCCTCTTGTGCTCTTCACAGACCTTGGTGGACGCATTCAGCAGCCTGGAGGGAATGGCCTGCAGCAAAGTGGAGGGCGCAATATACGCCTTCCCACGGATCCACCTCCCAGCAGCGGCGATCAAAGCCGCCAAGGGCGAGGGCGTGACCCCAGACACGTACTACGCGTGCCGCCTTCTCGACGCCACCGGGATCGCGGTCGTCCCTGGCTCTGGATTCCACCAGGTCAGTCGGCCATTTTTCTTTTGTCAGGCCATGTGTCCATGTTACATAAGCTGTTGTTAGTTAGTAGTTGCCTGACTCTGGTGGCCTTTGATCTTGTTGCAAACGAATGCCATGGACGCAACAAAGGTCTCTGGGCGCAACACGGCGACCGGGACATGGCATATCCGGTGCAGTATCCTCCTCGGCGAGGACAAGATCGAGGCGATGATCGCGCGCCTCAAGGCCTTCCACGAGTCCTTCATGAACGAGTTCCGCGACCGAAGCTGATGCGCATCTCCCGGTCTCAGCTCTGGTGGCGCTGTCTGTGTTCTTCGCTCCCTGTAAATTATGTTTGTGTTGTACTGCCAATAAAACTTTTGGGGGCAGTGTGTTCTCCGCTCCCTGTAAAATTAAGCTTGTGTGTTGTACTGTACCAGTAAATAAACTTTGGGTGCACAAACCTGGCACATAATGTGCCGAGTGAGTGCCGTCCTCCGCAAACTTGCCTACATATGCCTCCCAGTAAATTTACTTTGTAGCATTCAGGGACATGTATTAGGGATGTGTTTGGTTCCTCTGCATGCAGCCCATACGAGCCCGCTGGATGCAGATTCGGTCCGTTTGGATGGCTGGGCTGCAGATTCGGTCCGTTTGGATGGCTGGGCTGCACGTAAATTTTGGCCTGCACGAATCTCAAAGCAGTCTCGGACCAGACCGAGTAGAATGGTCGAATCGGACGTTCTCCCCAAGCAAAGCCCGGGCAAGCCACACGTGTACACCTGGGAAAGCACGGAGACAAACAGCACGCTTTGCTCTCTCTCCTCATCGTCCACCCTCGTATTCACACACTCGTCACTTTCTCTCATCGCCCACCCTGTCCGTTTCTCCATGGCCGACTCGAGCTCCCACCATGACTGGTGGATCGACGATCGACGACGTGACCCAATGGCAACATTGCGGTCACGATCCGGTCATCCCCGTTCTACTTCCAGAACTTCCACCGAACGCGGTCCGCAACCATTGGCTTCATCGACGGCGATGATGATGTGTAATGCTTAGGCGGCGGCGACGCCGGCGGCTACTACGGAAGGATTTTTGCCCCCATTCGGTGCAATGCAGTCAACCAAACGAGATTCCAAAGCCGGAAGGTGGCCCAAAGCCTGCATTTTCTTAAACAATCTCAACTGAGTCACAAATACAAAAAGTGTCCATGGATCGATGAGTAACCAAACGCATCCTAGTAGTCTTACATTTTGCTCTTCTGATGCTCTCTTATGACTTTGCTAGGGATCTGGCTACTCATGCGTCCAATCAAGCATCGTTGTGACAGATAATCATTGTGCAACAAAACTGAGAGCTCAAACTACGTACGCTCTGCAGCAAAACAAACAGCTCAGTTTACAGCAACGATGGATTCATTCCGTCAAAATTTTAGAAGAATTCAGAGAGCAGATTCCATCGAATGTTCGAAGATATTCGGAGAGCAGAGTGTAAGCAGAGATCATACATACAGCTCAGGCTGGGCATTCGGGTTACCCGAAAAAATCGGGTCGGGTAATTCGGGTTTTTTCAAATTCGGGTTATGAAAAATGAAACCCGAAATATAGTCACAAATATAAGAACCCGACAATTCGGGTACCCAAAAATTCGGGTTCGGGTTCGGGTTTTCCCGAATTACCCGAATAGGAGCATCACTTCACATCATAGAAGGCCGCTAGGCGGATGGATTCGCGAGGCGCTGCACTTGTGCACGCCGTGGAGGCTCGAGGAAGGCCGTCGAGCACGATAACACGACCAAATGGCCTGGCGGCTGGTGACCCGACCAAGGTTTTGCAGGGATGCGAATAGTGATGGCAGTTTTTGGGCCAACCTTCTCTATGCGTGGAGCATTTTTACTGAGCTGCCAAACAATTCAGGTTATTCGGGTACCGTGATCTTTTACCCAAATTACCCGAATTAAATTCGGGTTTCCAAAATTGATACCCGATATAGTGATCGGGTTTTTCAGGTTCGGGTTATACGGGTTCGGGTTCAGGTTTTTCAGGTTCAGGCTTCGGGCTTCGGGTTTTATGCCCACCGTGACATACAGCAGTAAAATACAAGCAGTCTGGCAACGGAAACCGGGGATACAGATTAACTTATATCAACGGCTGCTTACACTGAATCTGGCCAACTACTGTAGTAAGTAGCCTCCCTGTGTTGTCGGTTGTTACATGCTATAAAAGACTTAAGCTCCTACACTGAACCAAATTAATGGGATGATAATACAGATCAACACTACAAAAGCCTCCCCCCTCTCTATCAGGCCTATACCCTACCACCGACTCATCTCCCCAAATCCTAGGGCGGAGAGGCGAAAAACCGAAAAGCAAGAAAAGAAGAGGATTAAACATTCCGTGATACAGGCAGCACGGTATTCGCAAACCCGTTGGCTACTTTCTGGGGCGGAGGAGGCTTCTTGTAATTCGCTATACTACAATGGGGGCAGATGTACTCCAACCCGTCTGTCTTCGCGTAATCCTGCAAGGAACAAGATCGATCGTTAGATGAGTTAATCATGGAGAGGGGGCAGGGATGGTACAAGATAAGTTTTTTACCTTGAAAGTGCCCAGCCCTTGCCGTCTATCACAACCGAAATGAGCCCATTCTCCGCATAAACCGCAGTTCACCCAATCTCCAGGAGCGCTACTGCAATTATTATATACAAAGAAGGTGTTAGGTTCTGCAGTGACGGAACTTGAAATCCAAAGCAACCATAATGACATAAAGGATCGAACCTGTGACAAAGCAAACAGCATTCCCCATCCACGTCATCATGCGATAGCTCATATTCCAGCAAGTAGGTCTCATAGTGTCTTTTCAGTGTGTTCCCGACGCCCTAAAATATACACAGGCAAGTGCAAAATTAGAACAAGTTCAGCATTTCACTCAACCGGCAGCACTAAAGCTAACTTGTCAAGAAGGGAGCTAATAGTCACAAAATGTCAGAGAAAATGAAGGTAGTAATTAATTTTTATCATGGAGACCAGATCAAAACGAAACTAGCACATGTTCCGTATTGAAATGGAAAAATACTTCTTCAAATGGCCCAGATACCCAGGTTGTTCCCTTGCTCTTCAGCAATGATAGCTAAAGGATATAACAAAATTTAATAATTCTAGGCAAAGTGAATAGTGGATACGTACAGTCATTCTATTTGTTACGGTGTGGTTTCGCATCTTCGAAAAGACTTGACCCTTCCAGTTTATACCATTGCCCACATAAAAGCCACCCCTGGACACCACCTGAGAATACAAACCATTGTCAGGGAACAATGAATTAACAAAATGCACATTTATTTATATCTCTTTAATCATTAGAGTAACACTGTAAACTAGCAAAAGTGCAGAATTACCTCTTTGTACAAGTTATAGAGATCAAGGCGTTTTGCATTAAGGACTGCATCAGGAAATTCAGCTAGACCTCCATGAGGAACGAGTCGATGGTGGCCCCTCTGAATTAAAAATTGCATCACATCCTTCAAAAAGTCCTCCTGCAAAAGGTCAAAGAACAGACCCATTATTCTAGCTTGGTGTAGTGTTCTTGGTCTACAGACATTTCGTCCTCATCAAGCTCAAAGAAGCATACCTCGGAGCACACTTGGATAGGCAACCGATCACACCCATGTTTCTTCATTGGAAGAGGATTCAGCTGAATGATCGATTGAGCATGAGATGGCCCTGAAGTTGATTTCCTATGCGCTGCTGTAGAAGCAGGTGCTGAATTATGCTTAACAGGTGGAGCAACTGGCAAGTTTGGCTTGGCCTGACTAGTTTCGTGAACGTTAGCTTCAGGGAAACCCATAAAAGGATGCATTTGCTGCTGTCGAGAGTGAGGAATAGGCCTCATAGTTGCAGGCTTCAATTTTCCCTTAAAGGGTGTCAGCGAGGAAGGCCCTTCAACTGGAACTTTCCTGTCCTCTAAAGTTCCATTCACACCTAACAAATTTGATTTTGATTCGGAACCCGTCTTTGCTCTGTCTTTGGTAAGGGAGGCTGACCATCTTGGCAGATGAAAATATGGGCCACTTTCACCGGCTAAATCTTTCCGTTGGCCGGTGCAAAAGAAAAGAAGGCGGTCAGCATCTTGCCTGTCGAATGAAGCAACAGGAGTAGCATTTATGCAACCAACTCCAAGTGCAACTAGGCTCCTGTATGAAATTTCTGGTGCTAGATGCTTCAAAACCTAAATATCCAGAAAATATTGTTCAGACAGATATAAACAAAAAATGATTCATATGTAACAACTCAGGCTTTATGCATAAAAAAATGTCATAAAGAGTCCTCATAATAGGAGCATTGGAACTAGCTAAACAGAATCACATGCATAGACAATACGAATAGAAGTAACCAAGCGATGACAGATACACGCACATCAGCACACCCTGGAATTCTAATTTGCTGCATATATGTTTCATTCAATCTATTAAACCAACCTGTGCTGCCCACTTAGGAAGGGTCATCCAGACTTCAAAAGTAGAAGCCCCACAAGCTGTGGACATGGAAGTGAAAGGCTCGGTCGATGATAGCTTATCCTCGCTGTTCGGTAGAGCACGTACCAGCTGGCTCTTCTCGATGAGTTCATTCTTTATGTGGCTTTCTAGAAGCTGCAGATATAGTAAGCACCATATTAGTTCATGTGGTCAAGTCAGAAAGGTCTCACTTGCAAAAAAAAAAAGGTCTCGAGTATGGGCTAATCTGTACCTGGTCATCAAAACAAGTTTGTGCACTCCCAGAAACAAGAAGAGACACATGAGAAGAACTGCAAGTAGTCATATCGCAACGCATGGTAACCATTCCACGTGGTACAGACGCTGCTTCAAGAGGCGGTGGAGAAGCACTGCCACATAGGAGAACACCTGATCAGTTTCTGCTTTACCCGTAAAGAATCTTTGATGAAGATAAAGTTGGGAGCAGAAAAGAAACTGTAGATGAAAAGACTTCTTGCACGGGGTGACCATGTACTTTAGGTTAGCAACTCTACCAACAAAGGCTGACTGGTTCATTTATATGAAACAATAATCTACTTCTAAAAATGGCCCTCTCCATCTCTTTCATGAAGAATAATAGGCAACAATAGTTAGGTGCTAGCTGAGGATGCATAATGTACAGCAAATAAACTTGACTCAGCACTCTACAGCAAAGTTATCAGATAAGAATTCGCAACCCCAACAGGCAGAAAATCAGCACACCTGATTCGATTCTGAAGTTTACTCCCACGAATCTGTCCAAAACAGAATCAAACGTTACATATGAAAAGTATAATGAAACAAACAGAAGTGGTACGAAGATTGATAGATAAGAAATAGCTGAACAAATCCCAGAGCATCTAAGATTGGCACATTTGTGTTATGGGGTCCCTTGTTTTATTTGTGTATCCATGTGCTTACCGACAATATAGTAAAAGAAATAGCTAAATAGTACAGTGTTTTGGATGTGCGTCGATCATAAAATCAAAATGTAATCTGGTTTTGCCGCTTCACATATAAGACAAAAGGATGCATTTTCTTACTAGTCTTCTTGTTTTGTGTATAAACTGGATGAACTCAAGCTGTGTATCTAGTATTTCATTTATGTGCAGTGTTTGGTGACGCAAATCATGACGGATTTTAATTTTATGTGATGCTTGTAACAATTGTCCAATGAAAGTGTAGCCTCTTCTGACTACTGACTATTGAAACAAGAGCGCAAATGTGATAACATCCATGTGACAGAGAAAACAGATTTGCCAACATATAACATGTAAGATCATACTTCTGTAAACAAGATTTCTTAGCTTGTCTAAATGAAGGTTGTTGTTAAGAGTCATTATACCACATTTTTTTCCTTTAGCAAACAGTTTAACATTTTTTCCATGACTGAGAAATCATGTTCATTCCAGACCAGACATAGAAGGACGTGGAGCACAAGAAGTATTGTTGAACTACAATGCTTTAGTCCATACTTCGATATTTAGAAGAGCATTCAGGCCATCTTCTAATGAGCCCAGCAAACAAGAGTCCTGCACAAGAAAAGATAAGACATTAAGAGATAGTTGAATTGAGTAACAAACATTATAAGATGCAAGAGATGTGGATAATTCATATAATATATCGAAGCTTACCAGAGCGCTTGGTACTCCGCAGAGAAGAAATTTCATGTTGATGTCATCATCATATATTTTTATGGCTGGGGACACTTCAGAAGAAGAACCTTCTTCCTCAGCCATTTCATTCTCGGGAATGACAACATTCACCTTTGGAGCATCCCCAAGTAGACGAGGCCCGAGCTTAACACTTTGAACATGATTGTTTCTTACACAGTATAGTCGAAACGAGGCATGAGCAAGCTGAAAGGAATCCCAAGTATGGCTCACCGAACTACATCCAAGCATAACCAGAGTGTTACATGCCATTGATATACTATGATGCCAATGAAAGGTGAAAACGGGGTGATGGTACCTTTGAACTACCGACAACAATGCATTGCGAAAATGGGATGCCGCATAAGATGAAAATGAATTTCTCCAGTATATTACGTATGGAATACCCTGAAATGAAATAATCAGCATCAATGATTATGTAGCAAATTACAATATTATATAATAACTAAAATAAAGCAAATTTTCTTTTGTGAAACTTAAGACAGATTACTAGATACTTCTGTGTGCATCCAACCTTTCTAACTACACTCTGAGAAATGGACAATGGGACTCTAGTTGCTTGGGCAAAATGTTGCAAAGACTAATGTGTATACCTTTGAGTGAACTGCTTGGGCAAGTTTTTCACCAATAGGAACCTCCAGATAAACCTGTGTTATAACGAAGCCGCAGTGTTACCATCACCCACACACAGACAAAAAGAATCAACAGAATCTGATACAGACTACAGTAGCAAAAGGCAGAGAAAATCCAAAATGCAGTATGGAGAGGAAATCTGTCTGTGAAAACATAATAGCTAATATGTACATCATGCAATGAAATGGAGAAGACATTAGCCACCCTAGTGGCACGGGCAGTCTTAGACAAACTGTCTTATTGCGACAAATTAAACAGACATCCTTTGATAAGTTTCTTCAGGTTCATACAGCAGCTGCAATCAAACATGCCAATTGCAGTGGAACTAGAACATTGACTCAAAAACATGTCAGGGAGTATCATGCAACTAGGAACTCATCAATTCCATCAATAGCACTGCAACTTGAACTTGCCGCCGCCACTCAAACAAGGAATAAATAGCATTGCAGACAGTTGAGAGAAAATTTCTGTGCTTACAATGGTGGGGAACGGCGGGCTGATGAGACAGACAAATGACTGCGGGTCAGACATGTCGGCGTCCCCCCAGACGAGCGAACCAATCTCCTCATCTTCCAGCTGCTGGCCTTGGATGTAGAAGAAGTTGGGTTGCACCACCCGCTGCGCCTCGAGGAACTGCTCCGGCGTCGGATTGACCAGCGTGTGCACCTGCACCCAAAAGCACCTCTCCCTGAGCTCACAAGCAAAATCCATCCATCCCCAGGCACAACAAGGTGAGGACGCTACTAACTGACCTCCAACCTCCCCGCTGAGCTGAGCTCAGGAAACGGATAGGACGGCCGCAGCCGCTTCGCCTCCGGCCCGGACCTCCCCGGCGCCGTCCGCTGCTGCAGCTGCTGCTGCTGCTTATCGGCGTGCTTGCCGCAGAGCACCGCGAGCAGCACGCAGCTCCGCGACAAGCTCTGGATTTGCGACATGGCCGCAAGCAAAAAACTCTGAGGAAGACCCGGAAATTCACCTCGGGGGGGCGTCACTTCATGGAACCCTGCGGCCGCGAAACACAAGGGGGTCGTCAGGCCACAAATCCCCCGAAAAATCCGACCGAATCTGAGGCAAGAACCGCCAAACCGGCGCGAGAAACATACCAGGAGGCGGATTTTGGCGGCCGGACCGGGGACCGGCGGGGCGGGCGGGCGAAATCGAGGACGGGCCCCGGATCCGGACGGGGAGCGGCGGGGGTGGGGAGGATTGGATTCGGGGGGGCGCAAAGGGAGGATAACGAAAGAGTAAAGCGTGGGGGAGAAGACGAAGAGGAGGGAGCCCTAATGAGAATCGCGGAAATAGCTCCTCTCAGAGCGCAAAGGCAAATCCCACTCCTGGAACAATAAAAAAGAGGCATACTTGCTGCGGCGGTGGTGGGGAATTGGACGCGAGCCCAACCCAGCGGCAGCCCCCGCCCATCCCGTTCCCGACCCGATGAACGCACGCACGAATGAATCCAAGAAAGAAAGAAAGATAGAAGGCGACCAAACTGGGGATGAGAATCACGCGGAGATTCGCGGATTAGGCAGCAGCAGCAGCGGCGATTAGCAGCAACCACCAGCCTGCCTGCCAATAATAATTATCGCGGAGCCGCAAACAAAACAAAACGAACCGGAGGGGAGAACAGTATGGATGGGGAGGGCGAGGCGTCCCCCGTCAAAGATTGGATTTTGACGGCTCGGGCAGTGGGGACTTTTTCTTTCTCTATCCCTTCCCTTCCCTTCCCTTTGGGATGGATGGATGGATTATTTTGTGCTTTGCTCGCGCATCTGTCTATCCTGCGCTTGCTCTCCTCCTCCGTCGATGATGTTGTTCTCTTGGCCTTGGCGCTTTTCGTTTTCGCTGCCTCTGCCTCGTCCTCATTACTGCTGGGGCGACGGAGAGGAAAAACAGAAAAACTTTAAAGGATTAGATTAGATAGACGGGATTTCGGGAATGGGATTGGGGAATTTCTTTCTTTTGCGTTTCCCGATCCGATGGATGCTGCTGCTGCTTTTTGTCTTGGTTTTGGTCCTGGTTTTGGTTGGGTGGAGGACGTATGTATTGATGGCGTCGTTGATCGCCATCGGATCGGCCCTGGAGGCGTGGTGCGGCGTACGATTGGACTCCTCGGCTGCTGGCTGCCCGTGTGCTTGGGTGGTTGCTTGCTCGTGGCCTCGTGGGTAGGGAGGGGAGGGGAGGACCCGTTTGATCCGTTTCGCCCAATGTCCGTCCCGGACAATGGAGCGGGCATTCTGGTTGCCAGGGCTCACGTGTGCTGCTCTCTGTCTCTATGGACTGTGGGTCCTAGGGCAAGATTGTGTTGGCCTCCTGGCACATACATGAGGTGGACCCACTAGCAGCCCATGTGGTCTTCTGAAGTTTTGGCTGCCGTATTTTCTGTACAAAGTTTGCAGAAAAAATTGTGTGGATTTTGTAGATAAGGAATCCAAATTTCACAGAAGAATAAAAATCCTTTGTAGGACAAAATATTATGTGGATATTAGTCGCTCTGTGTCTCGCATTTTTTTTCGGAATTCACAATGGTTGTTACATTTTATTTTTCTTTGGACGCAGATAACCATCACACATGTGGTGGCGGCAATACCCGACCACACGCCTCATGACCACATATTGGGTCATGCCACTGCATACATGTACAAGTGACGAAACTGATGATATCAATAGGAATTTTTAGTCTTTTCAGTTTTTAAAATGTTTTATCTCTTACATAAAAAACCGATTAAAAACCGTTTTCACCATTAAACTCGTCACGACGAGATCTTCGAAACTAGATCTCATATCGATATGTTTAGACGATTTTTTGGGTTAAAAGTTGTCATGTCTATTGCACATAAATTGTCATCATGATTACATTGAAGTTGTCATGATATATTTCAACTACTTTTTCTTCTACGTTTAAAGTAAATTTTGACATGTTATAAAAAAGGGAATTAAGAAACTAAACTTGCCATGATGAATGACTAAAAATTTTCATGATCCATGAAATAATTTTGACATGGTTCATAAGTAAAAAAAACAAGTCGTCAATCACTTTTAAAATGCATGGTCAATGACTCAAATTTGCCATGAACCATAAACTAAAATTGCCATGGTAAATTACTTAAATTTGCCATGATACATGCACTAAATTTTGTCATGGTTCATACAAAAAAAATGACATGTTCAAAATACTAGAATTGACATGGTCAAAATACTAAAATTGCCATGAGCTATAAACTCAATTTGCCATGATGAATTACTAAATATTGCCATGATCCATGAATCTTATTTGTTGTGGTTAATTACTAAAATTTGCAATGTTCAATTAATTAAAATTGTCGTCAAAAGTAGTTGAAATACAATGGTGGCTTCAAATTTAGAAGAAAAAAATTAGACGAAACATGTCGTGGCAACTTTATTGTAAACACTATGGCAACTTTTGGCCCCAAAAAATGTCGTCAAAACATATCAATATGGGATCTAGTTTTGAAGATCTCGTCGAGGCGGATTTAATGATGAAAACGAATTTTTAATTGGATTATTTATTTAAGAGATAAAACATTTTTAAGTCAAAAAACCTAAAAAGATTCCGCTGATGTCATATGTTTGATGTGGCAAGATGGATGGTTATGGAGGTGTGTGGACCATATTGCCTCGTGCCACACGTGTGGGCGTTATCATTTAGGTTTTCTTTTGTTGCATTTACGACGGTTTGCGGGTATGATTGTCAATTCATAGTCAAATTCAAATTTGCGGTGTGCTTGGTATAGATATACTAAGATTGTTAACCCACGAGTTTTCCTAAGGCACTGTTTGGACGTAGGCATCGGAGGGCTTTGTTGCATTGGTTCTAGTTCCAGATATCCCAGGACATTGTATTGAGTTTCAAGGCCAATTTTGTTGTTTGGTTGTGTAAAACATTGGAGTTTGAATCAAACGAGCACCAGTCCCAATTTATGTTTGAATGTATAAAGTGTTGAATTGTGCCTCACTGAATTCTTCTTCTTTTCCTCTCCTGATTAGCCGCATTGCTCAGCCTTTCCCCTTAAGTTTTCACCTTCACCAGGTTAACCTAAGCCAACAGCAACAAGCAGTGGTGTCCGGCAGTGCCGAGAGGAGAAGTCTGGGAGTGGCGGCAGAGTCAAGCGAGATCCGCGGTATTGGCTCCTAGGGGGAGCAGCGACGGGGCAACTTTTGTGGTTGCGGCGCGAAGAGGCTCAAGCTCTCCTCTTCCCTGTGATTCTCTCTTCTCTACATCTCACTGTTGCATCTCCCTCGAGCGGACAACCACCATGTCGTCAGGGTGCGTGGTCGAAGGGAACTTGCGGTCGTGTTCGACCGTCCCACCTCAACATGGCTTCGTGAAAGGACATCTGCCCTTGATTAGGCTTTTGGTGTTAATGGCAATAGAGATTAGACAACTAACTATGTGTTTGAACATGCTTTCAGCTTTCACACCTATGGAAAATAAACATATTGTTGGTCGGCGCCCCCTCCCCGCAAGCTAAAAGGACAAAAGAAGATGGCACTTTAAATTTGCACCAACGATTTATCATGTTTGAGTCATAGGTATGTTGTACTATTAAGAGGGGATACACCATGGATCAAGTGTGGGAATCACTAAACAATTTATCTGTTTTGCCACTATTTTGATTTTCTGGGTCAGGCCGACGTATCAGACATATGTGGGACTATCTGACATGTCAGACTGTCCAACATAGGGTCCGACTTTGCTAGCGCTCTGTATCAGATCGGATACTGGGTTGTACAAACCCATATTGTCCAACTTCTTCGTATAGTGTGCATAACATGCAGATATTGTGGGGACCTATATCAAGCACCCTTCTTCTCCAAAGGAGGGTGACAACCCCACTGTTGGGGAACGTTGCATGGGAAACAAAAATTTTCCTACGCACACACAAGATCTATCCATGGAGATGAGCATCTACGAGAGGGAGAGTGAATCTACATACCCTTGTAGATCGCTAAGCGGAAGCGTTAAGAAACGCGGTTGATGTAGTCGAACGTCTCCACGATCCAAATCGCAAGTCGTCCCTCGATCCAAGCACGATCCAGCGCCGAACGGACGGCACCTCCGCGTTCAACACACGTACGGCTTGATGACGATCTCCGCCTTCTTGATCCAGCAAGAGGGAGCGGAGAAGAAGAAGAGTTCCAGCAGCACGACGGCGTGGTGATGTTGGTGAGGAACTATTTCAGCAGGGCTTCGCCTAAGCACTACTGAAATTATGACGTAGGAGGAACTAGAGGTTGCCGGCACACGGCTTGGGGCAATCTAATGTGTCCCGTGTGCTAGCCCTGCCCCTCTATTTATATGTTGAGCCTTGGGGTCTAAACTTGGAGTAAAAGCCTCCTCCAGGTCGGTTTTGCCCGCACAAGGTCGGTTTGGCCCACAGGGAAAGAGTCCAACTCGGATCCCTGCAGTACCGCGCACAAGCTGTAGTACCGCTTCAAACAAGCGGTAGTACCGCTTGGGCGGTAGTACCTCTTCACAAAAGCGGTAGTACCGCTCGGGCGGTAGTACCGCTTCACACAAGCGGTAGTACCGCTTATGCGGCAGCAAAACTACTTTTGCACTTTCCAACACCTCGTGGGCTTTTATCCCTTGGCCCATATAAAGTGTTCTCGCACCCGAACACTTCGGTAAACATCCGAAACTTCTTCCGGCGAATTCCGGAACCCTTCCGGAGATCAAAACACTATTATCACATATATCAATCTTTACCTCCGGACTATTCCGGAGATCCTCGTCATATCCGGGATCTTATCCGGGACTCCGAACAACTTTCGGTCACCAAGAAAATAACTCAACTATACTAATCGTCACCAAACGTTAAGTGTGTAGACCCTGCGGGTTCGAGAACTATGTAGACATGACCGAGACACCTCTACGGTCAATAACCAATAGCGGGACCTGGATGCCCATATTGGCTCCTACATATTCTACGAAGATCTTTATCGTTTGAACCTCTATGTCAAGGATTCAGTTAATCCCGTATGCTGTTCCCTTTGTTCTTCGGTATGTTACTTGCCCGAGATTCGATCGTCGGTATCTCTATACCTAGTTCAATCTCGTTACCGGCAAGTCTCTTTACTCGTTCCGTAATACAAGATCTCGTGGCTAACACTTTAGTCACATTGCTTGCAAGGCTCATTGTGATGTTGTATTACCGAGTGGGCCCTGAGATACCTCTCCGTCGCACGGAGTAACAAATCCCAGTCTTGATCCATGCCAACCCAACAGACACCCTCGGAGATACCTGTAGAGCATCTTTATAGTCACCCAGTTACGTTGCGACGTTTGATACACACAAGGTATTCCTCTGGTGTCAGTGAGTTGCATGATCTCATGGTCATAGGAACAGATACTTGACATGCAGAAAACAATAGCAATAAACTGACACGATCATATGCTACGTTTATAGTTTGGGTCTTGTCCATCACATCATTCTCCTAATGATGTGATCCCGTTATCAAATGACATCTCATGTCCATGGCTAGGAAACCTTCACCATCTTTTGATCAACGAGCTAGTCAACTAGAGGCTTACTAGGGACACAGTGTTGTCTATGTACCCACACATGTATTTGAGTTTCCAATCAATACAATTATAGCATGGATAATAAAAGATTATCATGAACAAGGAAATATAATAATAACCAATTTATTATTGCCTCTAGGGCATATTTCCAACACCCACTCCTCTTTTCTCCATTGATTCAAAGCTATGATATTTGATTCCTCCCTCTCTAGCCAATCAATCTACTCCATACTTTAGAGAGACAAAGTGGAACACACCATCTACCAATCCATCAAAGTAAAACATGAGTTTGTTGATTCCCTATGAGATCCTAACAAATAGTGTTACTCTTGGGTTTGTGGGCAATTGAAAGGGCATTTTTCTATCTTAAGTGTTTTGGTGTTCATGATAATGCAATTTCTGGAATAACCGTGTGCTTGAGCTAGATAGATGCATTTGTATGGCACAAGACTGTTAGGGCATCCCTCTAGAGAAAAGAGCGAAGACGGCATTTCCGACGCGTTTATTTCTTTGGTCGTAGGGAATTCGTACTATTAAGAGGGAGTCCGCATCGGAAGGTGCGGGTGGAATCAAATCACATACACTGTTACATATTACACCCACATATCCATCCTTCCATTTCGAGGAGAGAACCTCATTCCTGGCCTGTGCAGAAAAGAACACAACGGTTGTATGATGCATGCAAGCCAAACAGGGGTGTGTTGCACTTTCGTGGAAGTATCCCAATTATTTATCGTCTCAACGAAGAGCAAGAGGAAAGTATTTATATAGACGCTTTTGTCACACACAAGGTGTCACGGTTCTTGTGTGAAGTAACGACTTGAGATTCTACAAATATTGTTACTGTCCTGGTGGACGAATAAACCAGAGTGACAAGGATAAAAGATTTGTAATAACGACGGTAGAAATTATTAAAAGTAAATAACATGAATAAAAGTAGAAGCACAGTTATGTTTCCTGCAATGAAGAGATTAGGCACGGAGAGAATTCAGTTCATGGTAAGAATATATAAAGTGTGCCAGTGCGACGGTAATACCAGTTATCTTGTATTATACTCATAGTATTGGATATGTGTGTTCTGTACGTGGATCACCCTAAAGTTATGAAACTCCTCCTCACAGGATTATATTTCATTCTATGGCCCTATTTCGCCGTTGCCACAGAGTGGTCGTCTCCATAATTAAGGTTCTTGGACCGGAACCAAGCATTAAGTTTTATGGTTCACCATTATCTCATATTGTCTTCGGTCCTCATAGATATCTCCATCTATCACGTCATAGATCACAGATTCACTAAACAATATGTGTTACATGTGTAGGTCTTAAGATCATGTTGCCTGGGCACTTAAATTGGACAACACGCATAGGGTTCACCATAGTATAACAACATACTAGACAGATCATACTACTGCAAATACAAATGATGACATATAGATTAGGCACGAATGAATCTTACCACTCACCTACATCTCCACGCCTATGAGGAATTACTCACACATTATAAGAGAGAATCCAATCACACCGGAGATTAATCCCATGAAAACCATATCGATAATACTATGAAGATCCACAACAAGATGAAATGGATAATCCAAATAGTCTTGATCTCCAAATGAGATTGAAATAGAGTTACAATTGTTCTCACAACTTGAAATTCCTCTTACAATAGTGAAAGACGAGATGATGATGATGGAGATGAAAGGATCAAAACTAAGAAGATCTCCCAAGGTTCTTCGGGTCTCCTCTTCTTCTGTTCTGGTTATGGTGGCGACGGCTAGGGTTCTCTCCTCTTCTTCGGTCCCTTCACGAAAGTGTCTTGTATAGACGTGGTGGTGTTGTTGGCACTTCATACGACCTCTCATACGAGCGCTTGTGGTCATATGGAAGGCCGTCTTTTGCTCTGGTGCGCCTGGTGGCTTGGCTCTCCACATGAAAGTTGCTCCATTTGACTTGATTTGTAGTAATTATCCTTGGTTTCCTTCCATATATTATATTTCCTGCCAGACAATGGAAAAATGGATTTTCTTCTCTTTTGAAGGATTAGCGTTAGAAATAACCAAGAAGTAACAAAGATCCGGTGAAAACCAAATGAGATCATTCGAAAAATATCACAAATTCTCGAGCCATCAACTCCCCCAAGCTTAAAACTTTCTCGTCCTCTAGCAAACAAGAAATCAAGGGAATGAAATGGAGCTTAATTGAGTAGAAAGAAGTTTTACCGGCTCGAGATAATATGACATATCCATCTTCACTTATCCTGTAATTTCATTCAAGAAAGTATTCGAATTTGAAAAGTTTCACTTAAGTTTGTTGCCTAACCACATATAGTTTTCTATCACTAGGTTTAATTTCTCAAGCCAATTTTTCCATTGTTAACCAAGTGTTTAGGCAAGCGAAAACATTTCTTTCTTAGGATGTATATTCTTCTCAGGCTTTTCATAAAACAAAATGCAACAGGGGATTTCAGAAATGAAGAGAGCAAAGAATTCAAGCATTTCATTAACACCCACAAGTAACTCCTAGTCATGGCGTTCAAACACTTGTCTCAATTGTTGTTCCTTGGAAGTTCAACTTTCAGTGACGGGGTTATGCCAAAATTTACTATATGCAATGGGTTTCCGCCATGGCTTAATTTTGCGCACTATGGATCAAGAAGGGGTGTTTCTTTCGAGCTTAGTGATCAGTGCTCTTATTTGCCACTTACACACTTCTTTGGAGAAGGACGATCATTTACCACTCAATCTCCAATTCCGTGACGTGTTGCAGTTACGTGAATTATCTCAACATATAGCAAGGAGACATAAAGCCAGACATAAGCTAGAGCTCCACGGTTTTAGTATCGCGAATAAATTTTGTCATAACCTTGATACCTCAAATATCTATTTCTCAAAACAACTCTATTAATAGGTTTCATCGAGTCAATCAAAGTTAGTACTATGGAGTTGAAATGCTTGAATGCTTGTTTTCTTAAAAAATCCGAGACCCTAAGTTTTTCTTAGAATTTATTTTAGAGCAAAATCATGCTTCACAACAAGGTTTCACTAGAAAAATTTGAATTTGGGAGTTATGACTAAATGATATTCAACTAATGAGGGGAACTAACTCAAGTGCAGCTAGTCAAATGGAAATTCTCTCTTAAATAAAAGGGTCTTTTACATTTGTGTCCCTAACTGGAACCCACTACTCAGATTTGCCCCTAATTTCGAAGCATGCTCAAATTTACCCCTCTGCCGTTAGGTGCACTTATAGAAATGCCCTTCTGTGTCGTTACTGTCCGGTCAAAGGGCCTTGACCACTATATGAACATTTGTTGGACATTTTGCCCCTTACTCCATGTGTCACTTACAGGTGGGACCTGATACGTCTCCATTGTATCTACTTTTCCTCACACTTTTGCCCTTGTTTTGGACTCTAATTTACATGATTTGAATGAAACTAACCCGGACTGACGCTGTTTTCAGCAGAACTACCATGGTGTTGTTTTTGTGCAGAAATAAAAGTTCTCGGAACTGGACGAAACTTTTTGGAGATTTATTTTAGAATAAATAGAAAATACTGGAGCCAAGAACCACCGAAGGGGGGCCCTGGCTGGGCACGATACACCAGGGGGCGCCAGCCCCCCCCCCCCCCCAGGCGCGCCCTGGTGGGTTGTGCCCACCTCGTGGCCCCACTGACCCTAATTCCGGCACTATAAATTCCTATTTTTGGAGAAAAAAATCAAGGAGAAAGTTTCATCACGTTTTACGATACGGAGCCGCCGCCACCTCCTGTTCTTCATCGGGAGGCCAGATCTGGAGCCCATTTGGGGCTCCGGAGAGGGGAATCTTCGGTCTTCGTCATCACCAACCCTTCTCCATCGCCAATTCCATGATGCTCCCCACCGGGAGTGAGTAATTCCTTCGTAGGCTTGCTGGTCGGTGAGGAGTTGGATGAGATTCATCATGTAATCGAGTTAGTTTTGTTAGGGCTTGATCCCTAGTATCCACCATGTTCTGAGATTGATGTTGCTATAACTTTGCCATGCTTAATACTTGTCACTAGGGCCCGAGTGCCATGATTTCAGATCTGAACTGTTTATGTTATCACCATTATATCTATGTTCTTGATCCGTAAACCCCATAGTGACAATATTTGGGATACTTTTCGGTGATGACCGTAGTTTGAGGAGTTCATGTATTCACCGTGTGTTAATTCTTTGTTCCGGTTCTCTATTAAAAGGAGGCCTTAATATCCCTTAGTTTCCTTATGGACCCCGCTGCCACGGGAGGGTAGGACAAAAGATGTCATGCAAGTTCTTTTCCATAAGGACGTATGGCTATTTACGGAATACATGCCTACATTACATTTATGAACTGGAGCTAGTTGTGTATCGCCCTAGGTTATGACTGTTATATGATGAATATCATCCAACGAGTTCACCGATCTAGTGCCTACGAGTTTTCCACTTATTGCTCTTGCTAAGTTACTACTACTGCTATTACTGTTCCAACTGCTACAAAACTATCGCTATCACTGCTACCGTTACTGTTACTGTTACTGCTGCTATCAAACTATCATACTACTGTGCTACTGATCACTTTGCTGCAGATATTTAATCTCCAGATGTGGTTGAATTGACAACTCAGCTGCTAATACTCGCAAATATTCTTTGGTTCCGCTTGTGTCGAATCTATAAATTTGGGTTGAATACTCTACCCAACTGTTGCGATCCCCTATACTTGTGGGTTATGAAGACCTTTTTCTGGCGCCGTTGCCGGGGAGCATAGCTATATTTGTTGAGTCACTTGGGATTTATATCAATTGATCACTATGAAGAATCTGAAGGATCCAAAGACCAATATTTTTCCCTCCAAGACGATGGGAGGTAAGGAACTGCCATCTAGCTCTGCACTTGATTCACCTTCTGTTATGAGTAAGCTTGCAACACCACCACATGCTAGTAATCTTGATATGTCGCAAGTGATTGATGATGCTACCTCTGCTATGAATGATGCTTATGATGATGCTAGTACCTTGCTTGATGATAATGTGCCACTAGGAGAATTTCTTGATGAACAAATTGCTAAAGCTAAAAAAATGAAACTACTGAAACTGATGGGATTGCTGAAACTGATGATGACTATGAAACACCTATTAGTCCTAGCTCTCCTAGATTTGAAATGCCTAAGATACCTGAAGGTTATGTTATGGACGAGGAGGTAACTAGAGAAATTCTTTCTTGCAAGGATAGAAACGATCTTAAGAAATTGCTACGCAAGTATAAAGAAAAGACTTTAAATGCTAGAATGAAATGTGATCCTAAGTTTGCTACTTCACCTATCTTTGTTACCGATAAGGATTATGAATTCTCTGTCGACCCAGAGTTAATTACTTTGGTTGAATCTGATCATTTACATGGCTATGAAACTGAAACTGTAGTGGCACACCTTACTAAGCTGAATGATATAGCCACCCTCTTTGCTCATGATGAGAAGATTCGCTACTATTACATTCTCAAATTATTTCCGTTCTCATTAAAGGGTGATGCTAAGACATGGTACAAAACTCTTACTCCTGGTTGTGTGCGTAGTCCCCAGGATATGATCTACTACTTCTCTGAAAAATATTTTCCTGCTCACAAGAAACAAGCTGCCTTACAGGAAATATTTAACTTTGTGCAAATTGAAGAAGAGAGTCTCCCACAAGCTTGGGGGAGGCTTCTCCAATTGCTTAATGCTTTGCCTAATCACCCCCTCAAGAAAAATGAAATACTTGATATCTTCTATAATGGACTAACTGATGCTTCTAGGGACTTCCTAGATAGTTGTGCTGGTTGTGTTTTCAGGGAACGAACTGTTGAACAAGCTGAGGAATTATTGAATAACATATTGAAGAATTGTGATGATTGGACTCTTCCTGAACCACCGCCTAAACCCACTCCGAAGAAGAGGGGTATCTTATTTCTCAGTCCTGAAGATATGCAAGAGGCAAAGAAATCTATGAAGGAAAAAGGTATTAAAGCTGAGGATGTTAAGAATTTGCCACCTATTGAAGAAATACATGGCCTTGACACACCACCACCACCACCACAGGTGGTATAGCTAAATTCTTTATTAAAGTTTGATGAAGGTGATATCCCTTAGAATAAACATCCTAGTCAGTGCTTATATGAGTTTGACAACCATATTATGAAGCAAGATCATTTCAATGCACATGTCCTGAAACAATTGAAATATAATTCTGATATGATTGCTCGCTTGAGTGACTTGCTATTTAGAATCAGTAATGATGTTAGAGGTGTAGGAAAGCATGCCTCTATGCTTCAAACTCAGTTAGAACAAGTTGCTAAGTCTCAAAAAGAATTGCTTGATGAAATGAATAATAATATGAATGATTTTGCTACTAGAGTAGTAACTAGAGGAGGTAGAATGACCCAAGAACCACTTTATCCTGAGGGCCATCCTAAAAGAATTGAACAAGACTCTCAGAGAATTAATACTGATGCACCTAGTCCTTCCAGAAAGAAAAAGAAAAATGATAGGACTTTGCATACCTCTAGTGAACCTGAGATACAAAAACCTCCTGATAATAATGATGTCTCTATTTTCGATGCTGAAACTCAGTCTGGTAATGAACATTCACCTAGTGAAAATGAAAATGATAATGATGATGTCCATGAAGATGCTCAACTTAGCAATGATAAAAAACCAGATAATGATGTTGAAATAGAGCCTGCTGCTGATCTTGATAACCCATAACCTAAAAACAAACGCTATGATAAAAGAGACTTTGTGGCTAGGAAACATGGTAAAGGGAGAGAGCCGTGGGTTCAGAAACCCCTGCCATTTCCACCTAAGCCATCTAAGAAAAAAAGATGATGAAGAATTTGAGCGCTTTGCTGAAATGATTAGGCCAGTCTTTCTGCGTACCCACTTAACTGATATCTTAAAGATGGTGAAAACACATTTGCTCCCTTGGTGGTTTTGGTAATTAATAACAACATATAAGTCATTGAACTAATGTTTCCACTAAGTATATTTCAGGAAAAGTTCAATGATAGGGATGGCAAAAGGATTGTGGAGATTGTGGAATTACCCCAAGATGCAAGTAAATGGGTTGGCAAAGCTTCAAGCAAGAGGACTCTACATTTTACTTTGTGAGAAATCACTTTGAGTCCATAGGAAAGCCAATACTATTAAAAGGGGGTAAGGTTTTGATTGGTAAACAAAATGCTCATACGTGCACAAGTGTTAGTCACCAAAAACACCCACAAGCTCTTCCACAAAAGTCTGTCCAGAGTCAAATATCCAAAATCGGTGCAACCAACACTTTCCACTCGGTGCCACTGATTCCCAAACTCAGACAGACACTAGCCAAACCCTAGCCTTTCGGTGCAACCGATTCTGCTTCGGTGCCATCGAGTTTAGGTTGCCAACTTTCTGTTACGCAAATTCACAATATCGGTACCACCGAGATTGTTGGATCGGCGTCACCGAGAATGGGCAATCTGACCGTTGGTCACCTTATCGGTGCAACCGAGTTTCCTATATCGGTCTCACCGAGATTCAAAAGTTGCCACCTTTTGGTCACTTCGGTACCACCGAGATTAACACATCGGTGTCACCGAGTTGGTCATTTTGTGTGTAACGGTTGGATTTTTGGGGATGCCTATATATACCCCTTTACCACCACCCACTCGAAAGAGAAGCACTCAGAACTATTCCATACCTACCCTTGTGTTGAGGTCAAGATCTTCCACTCCAACCATATGGATCTTGATTTCTAGCCTCCCCAAGTTGCTTTCCACCAATCCCATCTCTTCCACCAAGCCAAATCTGTGAGAGAGTGATTGTGTGTTGAGGAGTCTATCATCTTGAAGCACAAGAGCAAGGAGTTCATCATCTTTACCGAGCCTATTACCTTTTGGAGGGTGGTGCCTCCTAGATTGGTTAGGTGTCGCTTGGGAGCCTCCTACTTCGTGTTGTGGAGTTGAACCAAGAAGTTTGTAAGGGCAAGGAGATCGCCTACTTCGTGAAGATCTACCCATAGTGAGGCTAATCCTTCCTGGACGGAAGCCGTTATGGAATAGTCAAGGTTGCTACTTCGTGGACCCTTATGGGTGGAGCCATCCATGGACTCTCGCGACCGTTACCCTCCGTGGGTTGAAGACTCCATAAACGTGGATGTACGATAGCACCACCTATCGGAACCACGGGAAAAATCATCGTGTCTACAATTGCGTTTGATCTTCCTACCCAATCCTTTCTACTCATGCTTGTTGTTACTTGCCGCTGCTATACTCTTAGACATGCATGTGTAGGGTGTACTTGACTTGCCATGAAATGCTAAAATCTGCCAACTCTAAAATTTGGGAAAAGGTAGAATTTTTATTTGGTCAAGTAGTCTAATCACCCCCCCTCTAGACATACTTTCGGTCCTACAAGTGGTATCAGAGCTTTGGTCTCCATTGCATTGGTCTCACAACCTAGGAGAGTATGGCGTCTAGTGAGGGAAATTATCACCGTAGAGGTCCGTACTTTGATGGCACTAATTTTGCTAGTTGGAAGCACAAAATGAAAATGCATATTCTTGGTCATAACCCCGCCGTTTGGGCTGTTGTTCGTGTTGGCTTGCAAGGCGAATTCTTTGGTGATGGAAAGGAACCGGATCATGAAGCGACCGCGGAAGAATTGAAGATGTTGCAATACAACGCTCAAGCATGTGACATTCTCTTCAACTGCCTATGCCCCGAAGAATTCAACAAAATCAGCCGTCTTGAGAATGCAAAAGAGATTTGGGATACTTTGGTTGATATGCACGAAGGAACCGAGTCCGTGAGAGAATCCAAGTTAGATGTTCTTCAAAGTCAGCTTGACAACTTCAAGATGAAGGATGGTGAAGGAGTTGCAGAGATGTACTCTAGGCTAGCTCTCATCAGCAATGAGATTGCTGGCTTAGGAAGCGAAGAAATGACCGACAAATTCATCATCAAGAAGAGACTTAGAGCTTTGGATGAGAGATACGACACCGTGTGCACATTGATCCAAATGATGCCCAACTACAAAGATCTCAAGCCTGCGGAAGGCATTGGAAGGATTGTTGCTCATGAAATGACACTCAAAGACAAGGAAGAGCTTCACAACAAGTCTAGCGGTGCTTACAAAGCCACAAGTGATGCTCCCGCAACTTCAAGCGACAACCTTGTCACCAATGAAGAGATAAACCTCATGTTCAAGAAATTCAACAAGTTCTACAAGAATAGAGGCAAAGAACGAAGCTCCAACTCAAGATATGATGAGAAGCGTTCGTCAAGTTGTGACCGCAATTGCTACAATTGTGGGAAGCCCGGACATTAGTCAAATGAGTGCACGGCTCCCTACAAACGAAGAGAAGAGTCACCTCGAAGACGAAGCTCAAGGAATGAATCACCTCAAAGAGAGAGAAGGAGTAGAGATGATCGTTATGAACGAAGACCCTCAAGGAGAAGTAGAGATTCGGAGAAGAAGGACAAGTACACCAAGAGCTACACAAGAGGAAAACATCAAGCTCATGTTGGTGAATGGGTTTCCGGCTCCGACTTCGACAACAACTCCGAGAGAAGCTATCACTACAACTCCGACTATAGTCAAGATGATGGTGTTGCCGGAATTGCTCTAGTGACTACCAACTCCTATGATCTATTTGATTCACCAAACGAAGGGAGTGGAAGTTGCTTCATGGCTAAAGGCCCCAAGGTATCACACCCCGAGTATCTTGATTTCAATAGTGATGAAGATGATTTACTTTGTGATGATGACTTGCTATTTGATAAAACTAGTGATGTTAGTCAAAATGAACTTGATAATTCTCATGCTAGTCAAGATAAGTCAATTGATGATGATAAGATGAAAATAGAAGAGCTAACTAAAGAACTAAACACTCTTAAGTTAGCTCATGAATCTACTCTTGAAGATCATAGAGAGCTTGTAAGAACTCATGAGAAGCTACGCTTCGAGAAGCTCAACTTGGAGCAAGAGCATGAGTTTCTTAAAGCTATCAATGACGATCTCCGAAAGAAGACTTCATCTTATCTAGCCAAACGACTACTCTTGTCTACATTCATGCCACAAGTTAAAACTAAACAAACTAGTAACAAAGGCAAGAAAGGTTCTTCATCTAGTAGCAACAATAAAAATGCTAAACCTAATGATGTTGCTTCTAGTAGTTCTATTGATTCCACTAATGATGATTCTTTTAGCCAAGTTACACTTGAGCAAGAAAATGCTTTATTGAAAGGAATTATAGAGAAAGGTATCTACAAGAGTCTTGCCGGGTGTAAGCAATTTGAGGAAATTGTACGCAAGCACGGAGGATACCGAAAGAACCATGGTGTTGGCTACTTCAACGCTAATGGAGTTGAATGGGAAGAAGGTCAATACCCCAAGCCCAAGTTTGTTCCTCAAAAGGAGAAGTATGAAAATACTCTTCCCAAGGGGACAAACACTCAAGATGACCTTCCACCACAAGACTACAAGCTCAAGGGCAAGAACAAGCTTCAAGAGGACATTGACTCATATGAAGATGAACCCCTAGCTATGGTGGAGTGGGTTCCAATGGCTACTTCAAGCTCAACTTCTACAAAGGCTACTACAACACCAAGGATCCCCATCAACTTGATGTGGGTCCCCAAGAAGAAGAACTAGAGAGTTCATGAGGGGTGACTCCGCCAATGAAATTCACTCACATTCATTATTGGCAAGAACTATTTGCAATCAACATCAACTATATGCAATAGTTCAAGGAGTCACACATTCCCTCAAAGGTAAGCAAGGGACAAGGTAATCAACAAATCAATGGACATCATTACACATGCTTTGCACTCCATGTCCATAGATATCCTTGTATTTGTCTCTTGTGTGTTGGGACTAACCCATGTAGGTGAGAAGAGTAAGGAAACAACAAGGATGCTCCCAACTCTTGGTGATCTTCATCAACCTTGAGCATCCACCACTACCTCACCAACATGAAGTCTTCATCGACAAAACCCAAGGTTAGTTTATCCCTCCTATGGGGGGATGTCACATCAAGGGGGAGCTTTTCTCTAAGACTTGAGTCAAAGCATCTCTTAGAATGTGACAACATTAAATGCCTTATGTAAAAGTGGTAACCCCACTTGTGCTTAAACGATGAGTATGACCTATGATCAAGTATTCTTACTTGGCTCCTAAGTCAATATACTCATATATAGATGACTTAGTCATCGCCCAAGTGCTTGTTAGATGCTAGTATGTATGTGCATGGTTGTCATTATTTATTTTGACATCTTATTGTGTGAGCATGTTGGTCTGCATTTATTTTCCCATTCGAGGACATCCAATTGTTGCTATTTGACTTTTGATTTATCTTTTGCCAATTGGATGGACAAGAATGCCTAGGACCACTCTTTAGCTATCTATGCTTTCTCACCTCATATTCCATTCATGCTGCATCACAAAATTTGAACAAGTACTTTTCGATCCCTCTGTGTGTGGAGCACTCGGAGTTCCGTATCGACAAAGGACTGACCATTAAAACCTCCCAAGTGCATCTCGGTGGAACCAACCCAAATTCTCGGTCTCACCGAATGCCTAGGGTTGATCTGGTTTCTAATCTCGGTACTACCGATTCCATATTCTCGGTTACACCAAGTTTCCCTGTCAACTGACAGTTGAGGAACTCGGTGACACCGAAAATTTAGAATCGGCGTCACCGACAGTGAGGGGTATATAAGCTGTGGTCCCGACGGTTCGAAAATTCAATCTTCAATCGTCACGCCCCAAACCCTAAGCTGCCGCAAAAGGACCCCCTGGTCGTCGCCCTTGTCTCCCCGCGCTCCTCCGCCGCTGGGATCCTCGCCGTCGACGGGCATCTTCGTCGCCGTCCCCGCCGTAGCGGATCCGTCGCCAAGTTACGGTACGGATTCGATCTTTCTTTGCGCTCCCTGTCCGAATCTTGCGCATTGAAGTTATTCCATCGTCTTTCCACCATGTGCAATCCTCTCAATCCTCTAAAAATTTCCAGTGGATAGCGAATGATCGATTTTCTAGGGTTTACCGTCCGCCCGATGGAACTCGGTGGAACCGAAGCAAACAAATCGGTGTCACCGATTTGCCAATCTGTGCTGCTGAGAACTATCTCGGTGAAACCGAGTACTCCTTTTCGGTCTTACCGAAAGGAGTGCCAAGTTTCTGTTAAGGAGAAAGTCAGTCTCGGTAGCACCGAAAGTTTTGCTTCGGCTGTACCGATTTGCATGTGACAGAATGTAAACCTTGAGAATCTTTTGTTCAAACTTTCAAAAATGCAGTTGTACATTTTGTGATGACTCATCTTCTTCTGCTCCTCTATACTCTATTCACAGGGTCAGTATGTCAAGTGCTGAGGACAGTGAGAACAATTTCCAAGAGCAGAACATTGTCATGAGTTCAGGCACTAGTCCTGAGTCCAGTTCCTCTTCAGATCCAGGCACTCCCAGTTCTGATGGGTTGCCCAAGGCTGCAACTAGGGCCAGGAAGATGCTGAATTCAGATGAGGAGGATTCAGATTTTGTGCTAGAGGAGATTCTTGCCAAGAAGCAAGAGAAGGCTGCCAAGAAAGCTGCAAATGAAGCAACCTCTTCAAGGAGGACTGTCAGCAAGGTCTATGCTAGCTCTGAAGCTATGAGAGCACCTGAGAGTGCTAGGGCTAAAATGACTGTTGAGCCCCCAAAGAAGTCTTTGCCTAAGAAGGCAGGTGAGAAGAAGGGAGCTAGGAAGAGGATTATCTATGTCACTGGTAGGCAGACCTCCATGTTTGAGGACCCTGAGGAGGCTGCTGGTGCTGCTGCTGAGGAGGAGGAAGAACATGTTGAGAAGGCCCCTCCCAAGAAGAAACAAAAGAAGCTTATGTCTGATGCTATGCCAAAGACTAGCACATCCAAGAGCACCAAGTCTGCCCCCAAGAAGACTGTTGCTGAAATGCCTAAGAGGTTATCCAGGCAAATTCCAGCTTCTGAAAAGAACAAGGGAACTACCTCCAGAGTTGAGGATGAAGATGCTATGTCAGCTTTGATGAAGCTTAGACCACACCTTCCAGTACATAATGCCAGCTATCCACTTGCTGAAGATATGAAGAAGAGGAAGGATTCTGGTTTGAGGGCATGGAGAGCTGCTGATCCATATGCCCAAAGGAGAAAGACAACTGTGGATTACAGATTATACACCAAAGAGCAACATGATTTCTATGAAACTGTGCTATTTGACAAGAGTCCAGCTGTGAGTGACATGAGGTATGTGGACTGGAAATTCATTAAGGAGAATCAAGACTATTTTCCAAGTGTCCAAGACAATTTCCACTGCATTGGTTTGGATGAGTTTGTTGGCAGAGAGTTTACTGCTTGGAACGATGAGATGATCATGCAATTCTACTCCACTGCTCATTTCTATGGAGATGGTAGGATTGTATGGATGACTGAAGGTGCAAGGTATGAGTCCACTGTTGAGGAATGGGCTGCAATCTTAGGAGTCCCAGAGGTACAGGATGGTGACTTGGATGTCTACTCAGAATCCAAGGAGAGCCACAATGCTATGGCCAACATGTACAATGAGATCCCCGCTACTCATGTGAAGTCTCACAAGCTAGGATCCATCTACTTTCTTTAGGCTGGCCTCCGTACCATGAACACCATTCTGAGGCATACTTTGATGCCCAAGTCAGGAGATGACAAGATGATCCGAGGCTACTCCATCAACATGCTGATCCATCTTGACAGACACACCAGGATTACAGTCATGGACTTGATTGTTGAGATAGTTAAGAGGGTTGCTGCTGATCAGAAGCGCTCTTGCTGCTATGCACCCTATATCCAGATGCTCATCAACTCTAAGTTGGAGAAACACATATTTGCTCTGGACAGACCCCACTTGCCCCTACAGCCAGATCTCGAGGACAACATTGTGGTGATGGATCCAGAACATCCCACATCTGCTGCAGCTCAGGCAGAGGCAGAGGCAGCTAGAGCCACTAGTGCTCAAGTCCCTAGATCCAGGAGCGAGCAAATGGATCTGTTGATCTCATCAGTTCAGGGCATGCAGAAGGACATTAAGGACATCTTGAACAATCAGAACAGTCTTGTCAGGATCTTCGAAAACAGGATCAAGACCCTTAATGATAAGGTGGATGGGCTGACTAAGACAGTCAATGAGCTCAAGAAGGAAGTTGACTCAGTGCCTCTTCCTCATTCTTCAGATGATGATGATGATGATGATGATGATGAGGATGACTCACCTCTCAGGCCAGGCACACACTTCACTACTCAGGCCAGATTAGCCACCGTGCCAGCTCCAGACTTGAGGCCCTCTTCATCAGCTCCTGCCACTGTCACCTCAGCTCCTGCTCCATCAGCTCCAGTTCCTCCAGTTGCCATTCCAACTCCATCCACGACATCTACAGAGATCTTCGCCGACCCTATTCTCTCGACTCCTTCATCAACAACCGGAGGAGATCAGCCCAAGAACGCATAGATATATGCCTTTGAAATTTTTGGTAACTTGTTGCCAAAGGGGGAGAAGTATATATAGATCTTTAGGCTTCGAGTGAGAGAGCGTCTGGTTTTTATTGCTTTTTCAAAAACAATTGGTCTTTTGGTTGCTTGTGTTGAACTTATGTGTGTTTTGATCATACACTTAATGTGTGTTGTGCTACTATTTCTTATCATCTTAATGCTTATGAGATGATCATTATCTTTGTTTGGTTGTGTTGTGCTATGATGTTCATTCTAATTACTCTCGCACACCACCAAGATGTATGTGACATGGAAGAAGTGCCCCATGTACCTAATCGATTGTGCATTTGCATTCAAACGCAAATTTAAAAAAATAATGCACAAATTTAGGAGGAGCTCTTGCTTATCACATACTTCTCAAAGCGACGATTATATTCGTTGATTATATCTTTGTCGAAGCTTTGATCTATATGTTGTCATCAATTACCAAAAAGGGGGAGATTGAAAGCACATTTGCTCCCTTGGTGGTTTTGGTAATTAATAACAACATATAAGTCATTGAACTAATGTTTCCACTAAGTATATTTCAGGAAAAGTTCAATGATAGGGATGGCAAAAGGATTGTGGAGATTGTGAAATTACACCAAGATGCAAGGAAATGGATTGGCAAAGCTTCAAGCAAGAGGACTCTACACTTTACTTTGTGAGAAATCACTTTGAGTCCATAGGAAAGCCAATACTATTAAAAGGGGGTAAGGTTTTGATTGGTGAACAAAATGCTCATACGTTCACAAGTGTTAGTCACCAAAAACACCCACAAGCTCTTCCACAAAAGTCTGTCCAGAGTCAAATATCCAAAATCGGTGCAACCAACACTTTCCACTCGGTGCCACCGATTCCCAAACTCAGACAGATACTAGCCAAACCCTAGCCTTTCGGTGCAACCGATTCTGCTTCGGTGCCACCGAGTTTAGGTTGCCAACTTTCTGTTACGCAAATTCACAATATCGGTACCACCGAGATTGTTGGATCGGCGTCACCGAGAATGGGCAATCTGACCGTTGGTCACCTTATCGGTGCAACCGAGTTTCCTATATCGGTCTCACCGAGATTCAAAAGTTGCCACCTTTTGGTCACTTCGGTACCACCGAGATTAACACATCGGTGTCACCGAGTTGGTCATTTTGTGTGTAACGGTTGGATTTTTGGGGATGCCTATATATACCCCTTCACCACCACCCACTCGAAAGAGAAGCACTCAGAACTATTCCATACTTGCCCCATTCAGTTTTCTGAGAGAGAGCCACCTACCCTTGTGTTGACGTCAAGATCTTCCACTCCAACCATATGGATCTTGATTTCTAGCCTCCCCAAGTTGCTTTCCACCAATCCCATCTCTTCCACCAAGCCAAATCTGTGAGAGAGTGATTGTGTGTTGAGGAGTCTATCATCTTGAAGCACAAGAGCAAGGAGTTCATCATCTTTACCGAGCCTATTACCTTTTGGAGGGTGGTGCCTCCTAGATTGGTTAGGTGTCGCTTGGGAGCCTCCTACTTCGTGTTGTGGAGTTGAACCAAGAAGTTTGTAAGGGCAAGGAGATCGCCTACTTCGTAAAGATCTACCCATAGTGAGGCTAGTCCTTCGTGGACGGAAGCCGTTATGGAATAGTCAAGGTTGCTACTTCGTGGACCCTTATGGGTGGAGCCCTCCGTGGACTCTCGCGACCGTTACCCTCCGTGGGTTGAAGACTCCATAAACGTGGATGTACGATAGCACCACCTATCGGAACCACGGGAAAAATCATCGTGTCTACAATTGCGTTTGATCTTCCTACCCTATCCTTTCTACTCATGCTTGTTGTTACTTTCCGCTGCTATACTCTTAGACATGCATGTGTAGGGTGTACTTGACTTGCCATGAAATGCTAAAATCTGCCAACTCTAAAATTTGGGAAAAGGTAGAATTTTTATTTGGTCAAGTAGTCTAATCACCCCCCCTCTAGACATACTTTCGGTCCTACAGATGGCCCCCTTATGCAAAATATATGAAAGACATCATCACTAATAAAAAAAAGATACCTGAAGCTGAAATCTCCACCATGCTTGCTAATTATTCTTTTAAGGATGGAGTACCTAAAAAACTTGGAGATCCGGGAATACCAACCATACCTTGCTCCATTAAAAGAAACTATGTCAAAACTGCTTTGTGTGACTTGGGAGCCGGTGTTAGTGTTATGCCTTTCTCCTTATATAAGTGACTTGATTTGAATAAACTCACACCTACTGAAATATCATTGCAAATGGCTGACAAATCAACGGCCATACCTATCGGTATTTGTGAGGACGTGCCCGTTGTTGTTGCAAATGTTACTATCTTAACAGACTTTGTTATTCTTGAGATGCCTGAGGACGACAACATGTCGATTATCCTTGGTAGACCCTTTTTGAATACTGCAGGGGTTGTTATTGATTGCAATAAAAGCAAGGCCACTTTTCATGTCAATGGTAATGAGCATACAGTGCACTTTCTGAATAAACAATTCCAAGTGAATGGTATAGATGTTATTGAAGAATCTCCGACCATCACTATTGGAAGTTTTCAATTACCTCTACCTACTGCCAAAAAGAAATACAATATACTTATTGTAGGGGATATGCACATCCCCATTGAGGTAACTTAGTGTTTTACGAAAGTTCTTCGGTTTCATGCTAATCGGAAGTGGTTGTTAATAAGACTTGATCAACCTTATTAATGGATCATTTTTGAGAAGTATGAAGTTGATGAATCTAGTAGGCACAACTCTCTGCTCCCACCTTTTATTTTCTGTTTTAGTTAGTCAAATAAAATAAAATGCCACGACTATCCTGTTTTCTATTTTCACCGTGCAATAAAAAAATGATCCAAAAATAAAAGTTCTCAGAATGTCCTGAAAATTTAATACGATTTTTTCCGAATATTTCTAAATTTCTGGTGCAAATAATACCAGAGGGGGGTGCACCTGGTGCCCACAAGACACCAGGGCGCGCCAGCACCCCCTGGTGGGTTGTGCCCCCCATGTGGGCCCCCTCACTTACTTCTCTAGCCCACATCATCCCCTACCTCCAGAAAAAATCACCACAGCCACCATTCCCGTGTTCTTGCTCTCAAACCCGCGGATTTCGATCTCTTTGCTCGAAGCTCCGTTTCCGAAACTGCTTGGAGGGATTGCTACTTGGTATGTGACTCCTCCATTGCTCCAATTAGTTTTTGATTTAGTGGGTTATTTTTTAGAGTAATTAGCTACCCTTGGTGCTGCTATAGATGAGCTTGCATGTTGAATTCTTAGAGTTCTAAGTAGTTTGAATGCTTAGTATGGCCTCTATGCATGCTTAGGAGTAGTTGCTATCAATCTTACAAAGTTTTGTTGACAAAATTTTTGTGGACTAAATTTTTTCAGAATTTTTATAGGAATAAGATGGATTTCTTTAGGAAGTTTTCCTCCAAGAAAAATGCCAAAGGAGTCATTGGGAATCATCGGACAATGACCTTCACACCCCAAGAAGGGCGGAGGTGCGACCGTGTGAATGGCCGCATGATGCCTTCATGGAGGAGGCTAGGTTCCACCAAGAGTTCGCTCAATTTGTTGCAAACGCTGGGCTGACCGAGTTCCTCGCAGCTAAGTGTGACCAATATCACATCCTTAAAAATTCCTTTGTGCAAGGTTTTCATTTTCTGAGAAAGAATAATCCTCATGAGGTGTAGTTTAATCTTTACGCTGAAACTTACAAAATGCCGCTTACTGACTTCTGCAACATATGTTTGATCCCCTCCGATGGGGAATTGAGAGAACCTAGACCATCAGAGTTTGAGGATTTTCTCCTCACTCTAACAATGGGTGAAGATAGAGGCGTGTCAAATGCTACTGCTACCAGTTTGCAGTTTCCCTTGGTGCATTACTTTGCTTTGGTCGTCGCTAAGTGTTTAACCGCTAGGGAGAAGGTCGGCGTGCTCAGTGCCCTTGACTTTGCTATTTTACGCCGTGCACTTTATGATGGTCACACCTTTAGCATGGGGGCTATTATTGCTCATCGCTTACACCTTAACAGAACTAAGGGAAAGATACATGGTGGTATTTATGCTACTCGCTTAGCGAGACACTTTAATGTTCAGATTCGCCCCCATGGTTATATCTTGTCCCAAGTTTACCTAGATCACAAGTCGTTGCAAGATCACCAATTTCTTGAGGCAACTGATTCTTTCCATAACATTCGCTACAACTTAGTGTTCAACGTCGAAACCCGTGATGTTATTCCGTTACCTGCACCTGCTCTGTTTGATTCTATTGCCAGGAACGGATACAGGATTATGCCAGATGACATTACAGTCTACCGGAACAATCTGCTGAGGAGGAGCCCCAGGGGTGGGATGCTCAGGTGCCGCCTCCACCTCACTTTGACTTGGGACCGGACGGTTTCTATGGATGGTGATTACCAAGCTAGGCCAAAAGCCTAAGCTTGGGGGAGTACGTATTTCCACCGACATTACATTCATGTTCATACTTTTTCATTGTAATATCCATGCTAGATTTTTTTTCTCGCTTTCTTCTTGTGTGTTTGAGAAACTTTAAGAAAATCTAAAAATATTTCCTACTTCTTTTTGGTTTTTCTTTCTAGCTTAGTTTAATTGTAGCATTAAAAGAAAACCCAAAAAGATTTCTCGTTTCTTCTTTTACTTGTTGGGAGCTTTCCCGTGTAAATAGTTTTTCTTGTTTTTGTTTTTCCTCTTTAATTTGCTTTCTTTAAGAAAAACCAAAAACTCCAAAAATATTTCAGTGTGTTTCTCTGAAATTCTTTTCTTTTTGTTTGAGTCGTACCAAGGAGAAGACCACGATGAAAATGTTGAGTGGCTCTCATATGCATCATTGCTAATCTAACAAAGAGCCCGTTTTACCTTGTCTTCTCCTCTTGAATAAAATGTTGCAGATTCTAGCTTAGTCCACGGCACTCTTGCACTATTATTATTTTCTTATCATTCGGTCGTGCAAGTGAAAGGCAATAATGATGATATTTGATGAATTGACTGTGGCAGAGAAAAGCGGGTATGAACTCAACTTGTTTTTGTTTTTGTAAATATGTTTAACCTAGTATCCTTGATTCAGCATATTATGATCAAATATGTTTGCAATGACCATTAGAGATTATAGTTGTTCATGCCATGCTTAAGTAGCTAGGAGTGGATAATGATTTATCTTGGATGTCAACATGCATTAAAATGGTTGTGATGTGGTATGATGATATGGTATCCTCCTCTGAATATTTCAAGTGGCTTGACTTGGCACATGTTCACGCATGTAGTTGAATCAAAACCAACATAGCCTTCATGATATTTATGTTCATGGTGTCCATATCCTACTCATGCTAGTAGTCAATGTTTATTATATGTAATGCATGTTCATGACCATTTTCGCTCTCTAGATGGCCGCTTCTCAATCTATTTGCTAGCCTTCGCCTGCACTAAGAGGGAATACTGCTTGTGCATCAAAATCCTTAAACCAAAGTTATTTCAGATGAGTCCACTATATCTACCTATATGCGGTATTACCCTGTCGTTCCAAAGTAAATTTGCATGTGCCACCTCTAAAAATTCAAATGAACATCTGTTTTGTGTGCCTGGACCGCTCATGGAGCGACAGGGGGTAGTCAGTATCTTCCATGCTAAGCGGGTTATTCTCATGACGAGTGTTTATTCACTCGTCCTTACACGAGAGGGGCGGTAATAGGGATTCCCAGTCCCGAATTCAAAAATCAAAAATAATTAAACAAAACTCCCCCAGGAATGTTGTTGGTTTGGACGGTACCTGTGGATGCGGCTAGGCGTGGAGTGTGATTGTTGGTGGAGGGGGGGTAAACCTTTACTTTTACCACTTGGGAACCGCCGCTAATTTGTTTAGCATGGAAGATATTGATAACTCTTGGTCGTAACGTTGGCAGGAAGGGTGCACCTCCCAAAATTATATCTATCTCTGTTTTAAGCTTTGAGCTCTGGCACCTCTACAAATCCATGCTTCCCTCTGCGAAGGGACTATCTATTTACTTTTATGTTGAGTCATCACTTTCTCAAATAAGCGCCAGACCTGAGAGCACTATTGTCATCCTCATGCATTGTGTATAGTTGATGTTGGGTGCAGCATGACTGGATCTTTTCTACCATGAATTACAATGTTTAGTCGCTGCTTGAACTTTGGAGGTGCTCTGCATTTATGTTTTGCGGTCTCAGAAAGGGCTAGCGAGATACCACTATTGTCATATTGTATCATGATTGTTTTCACAAAGTGTTGGCATTTGAGATATCTTATTATTGCTCGCTAGTTGCTTATGTCATTGATATGATTTAATATAATTTCTAAGAGTTATTGTAGGCATGGTTAGTCATAATCTTTGCTGAAAACCTGGGTGCTACTTAAGCATATATATGTAAACAAGAACAAAAGAGTTCGTAAAAGTTTTTCTTTATCACTTTCAGTTTGCCAACTGAATTGCTTGAGGACAAGCAATGGGTTAAGCTTGGGGGAGTTGATACGTCTCCGTCGTATCTACTTTTCCTCACAATTTTGCCCTTGTTTTGGACTCTAATTTGCATGATTTGAATGAAACTAACCCGGACTGACGCTGTTTTCAGCAGAACTACCATGGTGTTGTTTTTGTGCAGAAATAAAAGTTCTCGGAACTTGACGAAACTTTTTGGAGATTTATTTTAGAATAAATAAAAAATACTGGAGCCAAGAACCACCGGAGGGGGGCCCCTGGCTGGGCACGATACACCAGGGCGCGCCAGCCCCCCGAGGCGTGCCTTGGTGGGTTGTGCCCACCTCGTGGCCCCACTGACCCTAATTCCGGTACTATAAATTCCTATTTCCAAAGAAAAAAATCAGGGAGAAAGTTTCATTGCGTTTTACGATACGGAGCCGCCGCCACCTCCAGTTCTTCATCGGGAGGCCAGATCTAGAGCCCGGTTGGGGCTCAGGAGAGGGGAATCTTTGGTCTTTGTCATCACCAACCCTTATCCATCGCCAATTCCATGATGCTCCCCACCGGGAGTGAGTAATTCCTTCGTAGGCTTGCTGGTCGGTGAGGAGTTGGATGAGATTCATCATGTAATCGAGTTAGTTTTGTTAGGGCTTGATCCCTAGTATCCACTATGTTCTGAGATTGATGTTCCTATGACTTTGCCATGCTTACACTAGGGCCCGAGTGCCATGATTTCAAATCTGAACCGTTTATGTTATCACCATTATATCTATGTTCTTGATCCGATCTTGCCTAGTCATATTCACCTATTACGTGTTATGATCCGTAAACCCCATAGTGACAATATTTGGGATACTTTCCAGCGATGACCGTAGTTTGAGGAGTTCATATATTCACCGTGTGTTTATGCTTTGTTCCGGTTCTCTATTAAAAGGAGGCCTTAATATCCCTTAGTTTCCTTATGGACCCCGCTGCCACGGGAGGGTAGGACAAAAGATGTCATGCAAGTTCTTTTCCATAAGGACGTATGACTATTTACGGAACACATGCCTACATTACATTTATGAACTGGAGCTAGTTGTGTATCGTCCTAGGTTATGACTGTTATATGATGAATATCATCCAACGAGTTCACTGATCCAGTGCCTACGAGTTTTCCACTTATTGCTCTTGCTAAGTTACTACTGCTGCTATTATTGTTCCAACTGCTACAAAACTATCGCTATCACTGCTACCGTTACTGTTACTGTTACTGCTGCTATCAAACTATCATACTACTGTGCTACTGATCACTTTGCTGCAGATATTTAATCTCCAGGTGTGGTTGAATTGACAACTCAGCTGCTAATACTCGCAAATATTCTTTGGCTTCCCTTGTGTCGAATCTATAAATTTGGGTTGAATACTCTACCCTCAAAAACTATTGCGATCCCTTATACTTGTGGGTTATCAGGACCCACTGTAAAAAATAAAAAGGAAAAACTCTTTCGCTCACCCTCTCTCTCACACACACTTACATGTGGGGCCGAACTAAAAAAGAAAAAAAAGAAAAAAGACACTCTCTCACACACAGCCCCCCTCTCTCTCCCTGAAATGTGGGGCCATGGGCCCCACTATCAGGGTCAACACCGGCCCTTGCGTGGTCATGGCAAGGCTTGGCGGCTCTGGTGGCCGTCGCCGGCGAAGGGCAGGCGCGCCTTCGTGTGAGGGCCACGGGGGTAGGTTCTAGGTGGTTTGGCGGGGGAAGGCGTGGAGGTTGAGGTGGATGGCGGCGTATGACGGCACCACCGAAAGGGACGGTTGTGACACAACACCGTCGCCCATAGCTCTCGTCGGAGCCAACGCTCCAGTGCCAGATTGAGAGGTGTGAGCATGTCTATGAGCTCCATCAGGCTCCTCTCCTCTGACTTGCGTGTTGAATCGGGCCTAGGTCCACCTATACATGATGCCGGAGACCTCGACCTCCGCCACGACCGTCGCTCTTCGCCTCATAAATTTGGTCACCCCGATCCACCCTTGGCCTACCCGACCATCGTGGCATCGTCGCCGAAAGCTCGCGCCCCTACTCCCATCTTACCCCTCTCAATTTCACGCTTGGAGTGCCCTGCCCGAAGTCGGCCGCCATGACCGACCTCGGCTGATTCGGCCGTGTGCCCTCCTCTCATGCCCAGGGTGCCTGCCGCACCCAATGTGATTGTCGTGCTCCGCGCAGCTACACTGCGTACCCGCGATCTCCTTCGGGAGTCGTCCGCCCACATGTCAGGGAGAGGGAGGGATTTTTTACCTTTTTATGTTGGGTGGGGCCCATGTGTAAGGGAGAGATAGGGGATGAGAGAGAGAGAGAGTTTATTTTTATTTTTTCCGGGTAGGTCCCACCTGTAAGTGGCATGTCCATACAGGGGCAAAATGTCCAGCAAACGTTCACGTAGCGGTCAAAGCCCTTTGACCGGACGGTGATGACCCACAAGTATAGGGGATCTATCGTAGTCCTTTCGATAAGTAAGAGTGTCGAACCCAACGAGGAGCAGAAGGAAATGACAAGCGGTTTTCAGTAAGGTATTCTCTGCAAGCACTAAAATTATCGGTAACAGATAGTTTTGTGATAAGATAATTCGTAACGGGTAGCAAGTAACAAATGTAGCAAAGGTGCAGCAAGGTGGCCCAATCCTTTTTGTAGCAAAGGACAAGCCTGGACAAACTCTTATATAAAGCAAAGCGCTCCCGAGGACACATGGGAATTTCTGTCAAGCTAGTTTTCATCATGCTCATATGATTCGCGTTCGTTACTTTGATAATCTGATATGTGGGTGGATCGGTGCTTGGGTGCTTTCCTTACTTGGACAAACCTCCCACTTATGATTAACCTCTCTCGCAAGCATCCGCAACTACGAAAGAAGAATTAAGATAAATCTAACCATAGCATGAAACATATGGATCCAAATCAGCCCCTTACGAAGCAACGCATAAACTAGGGTTTAAGCTTCTGTCACTCTAGCAACCCATCATCTACTTATTACTTCCCAATGCCTTCCCCTAGGCCCAAATAATGGTGAAGTGTCATGTAGTCGACGTTCACATAACACCACTAGAGGAGAGACAACATACATCTCATCAAAATATCGAACGAATACCAAATTCACATGATTACTTATAACAAGACTTATCCCATGTCCTCAGGAACAAACGTAACTACTCACAAAGCATATTCATGTTCATAATCAGAGGAGTATTAATTATCATTAAGGATCTGAACATATGATCTTCCACCAAGTAAACCAACTAGCATCAACTACAAGGAGTAATCAACACTACTAGCAACCCACAGGTACCAATCTGAGGTTTTGAGACAAAGATCGGATACAAGAGATGAACTAGGGTTTGGAGAGGAGATGGTGCTGGTGAAGATGTTGATGGAGATTGACCCCCTCTCGATGAGAGGATCGTTGGTGATGACGATGGCTTCGATTTCCCCCTCCGGGAGGGAAGTTTCCCCGGCAGAACAGCTCCGCCGGAGCCCTAGATTGGTTCTGCCCAAGTTCCGCCTCGAGACGGCGGCGCTTCGTCCCAAAAGCTCCCTTATGATTTTTTCCAGGTCAAAACCCTCCATATAGCAGAAGATGGCCACCGGAGGCCTGCCAAGGGGCCCACAAGCCACAGGGGCATGCCCAGGGGGGTAGGGCGCGCCCCCCTGGCTTGTGACCTCCTGGTGGGTCCCCTCTGGTATTTCTTTCACCCAATATTTTTTATATATTCCAAAATAATTCTCCATAACTTTTCAGGACTTTTGGAGTTGTGCAGAATAGGTCTCTCATATTTGCTCCTTTTCCAGTCCAGAATTCCAGCTGCCGGCATTCTCCCTCTTCATGTAAACCTTGTAAAATAAGAGAGAAAAGGCATAAGTATTGTACCATGATGTGTAATAACAGCCCATAATGCAATAAATATCAATATAAAAGCATGATGCAAAATGGACGTATCAACTCCCCCAAGCTTAGACCTCGCTTGTCCTCAAGCGAAAGCCGAAATCGATAAATATGTCCACATGTTTAGAGATAGAGGTGTCGATAAAAATAAAATACGGACATGAAGGCATCATGGTCATCTTTAGAACAGCAACATATATTGACATATAATTTCTTATGCTGAAGTAACAATTCATTCACAAGGTAAAGTATGAATCAAGAACTCTATTGAGAACCAACAAACTATGATCTTAGTCATTGAAGCAATTCCAATTTATCATAACGTCGGAAAGAGTCAATATAAGAGCTTGTAAAGCAAATCCACATACTCAATCATCTTTTAATCTTTCATAATTGCTAACACTCACGCGGTATCTATGAGGTCAAAGCTTCAATCGGACACTGTCGGTGCACTAAGGATTGGGTCCTTTAGTACCCCGTACTTGTGCACGAGCAGTTGTAGCCACACCTGCGGCAAGGCCTGCCGGGAGACAACCAAATGCAAGTTCATAAAGTCAAGAAGGCATCCAAGACAAGGCAATAATCAGAAGATAGAAGACTGGAGGCTGGAGCCCCGGCAAGATCTTGCCGGGATGGCTTGCAGCCCCGGCAAGGCTCGCCCCCGGCAAGCCCTCGCTGCCCTATCACCGCTCCAGTGCGGTCACCAGCTTGTCTTTTAGCTGTTGTCCTCCTGGTAACGTGTCAGGTGCTAGCGGTGGATGGGCTTAAGCGGTGCGATGGGACGGCCCCTTTTTCCAGCCCCAAGACGCTAAGGGACACCTCAATGGAGCATTAAATGCATTTGTCCTAAACCGTCAGTGTTAGGTATGATAACACTGTAGCTACTTTTACACCTCATGTATGCACTGTGCGCCACTGTTGGTGACCCATTCGAACGTATAAAAGGAGGCCCAAGGCGTAGCTACAGGGGGATCGGATCCTTTTCAGCCCTTTCTGCATGTGTAGCTACTGAGTACTATAGCGCTCCCAGAACTTGAGCTAGAACACACCTAATATAACCAAGCAGGAGTAGGGTTTTACGCATCTTTGCAGCCCGAACCTGGGTAAAATTCCCGCGTGTTGATCATCAGATCTGCTCTCTGTACAACCCTTCCCCTTGCCGAATCGTTAAGGGATCCTCGCGATCCCATAGGTGTCGTTTCTCCGACATCTTTGGCGCGCCAGGTAGGGGAAGTAGAGGTTGTGCGGACCTGATCTGGTGATTAGCGCGCCAGTTCTTCATCATCTTCGTCGCCATGGCCCCCCAAGAGGAAGGGTTTCACGGCGGTTGGTCCATCCACGTCCGCTGACACGGGCGACGGTGTCGACGCGGGTGGAGGAGGAAGTAGAGATCCAGAGCTTCCACGACGCTCTAGTGATCGTAGCCAGGCGAGCGGCGTCGTTCGCGCCGCTGGATCCAGGGATGGAGCTGTGCTGCCAGCAGGCGGTGCAGCGAACTCCAGAGATGAAAGGGCGCCTTCCAAGACGCACACACCGGCGCACGTGCCGCGACCTTCTCAGGGCGCGCGCTATGAAAGTCGCCGTGATGTTGGTGGGTCCCGGCGTCCCCATGGAAAGTCTCCTGAGCATCAACCTCGGGATGTGCGAGACCAGCATGCACGTCCGCATGCTGGTGGAAGCGGTGTAAGGTCGCGGGACCGTGATGTAGCTCCTTCCAACATAGTTGGGAGTCAGAGCACATCACGTTCCTCGCACCTGTCGCCGCCGCCTACACGAGCAGAAGCGCTAGCACGTGCACAGCTGCTTCTGAACTTCCCTCCTGCTGCGAACAAGCTCGACGAATGGAGAGCTGCCATTCAGAGCCTCGTCGGCCTCGCCAACGAAGATAAGCCGGAGCAGGCGAAGCCCTCGCGGCGGCAGTCCATCGAGCCGGCACGCGTCGGCGGTGAGAAGACTGTGGGCGGTACAACTACGGTGTACTCTCCCCCACAGCGGCAGCAGCGGACGCTGACTCGACGGGTTGACACCCGCGATGACGATTCCACGGCGTCGTCCGATCCACGAACTCGCCGCGATCAACGTCAAGTTCTTCGGGAGCGAGGCAAGGAAGACGCTCGAACTACCATCGAGCGCCGTCGGGAAGCGCGTCATCAATCTGATAAGTGTTGGGGAACGTTGCATGGGAAACAAAAATTTTCCTACGCACACACAAGATCTATCCATGGTGATGAGCATCTACGAGAGGGAGAGTGAATCTACATACCCTTGTAGATCGCTAAGCGGAAGCGTTAAGAAACGCGGTTGATGTAGTCGAACGTCTCCGCGATCCAAATCGCAAGTCGTCCCTCGAACCGATCACGAACTAGTGCCGAACGGACGGCACCTCCGCGTTCAACACACGTACGGCTTGATGACGCCTTCACCTCCTCGATCCAGCGAGCGATGATGAAGTAGTGGATGAGTTCCGGCAGCACGACGGCGTGGTGATGGTGGTGAGGAACAATCTCTGCAGGGCTTCGCCAAGCACTACGGAGATTATGACGGGAGAACTAGAGGGTTAGGGTTGCCGACACACGGCTTGGGAAATCTTAATGTGTCCCGTGTGCTATCCCTGCCCCTCTATTTATATGTTGAGCCTTGGGGTCTAAACTTGGAGTAAAAGCCTCCTCCAGGTCGGTTTTGCCCGCACAAGGTCGGTTTGGCCCGCAGGGAAAGAGTCCAACTCGGATCCCTGCAGTATCGCTTACGATAAGCGGTAGTACCGCTTACGATAAGCGGTAGTACCGCCCGTAGCGGTAGTACCGCTTACGATAAGCGGTAGTACCGCCCTAGACGCCAGCAAAACTTCCTTTTGCACCTTGCCTAAGCCTCGTGGGCTTTAGCCCTTGGCCCAAATAAAGTGTTCTCGTACCCGAACATTTCGGGAAACATCCGGAACCTCTTCCGGTGAATTCCGGAACCCTTCCGAAAACCAAAACACTATTATCACATATATCAATCTTTACCTCCGGACTATTCCGGAGATACTCGTCATGTCCGGGATCTTATCCGGGACTCCGAACAACCTTCGGTCACCAACAAAATAACTCAACTATACTAATCGTCACCAAACGTTAAGTGTGTAGACCCTGCGGGTTCGAGAACTATGTAGACATGACCGAGACACCTCTACGATCAATAACCAATAGCGGGACCTAGATGCCCATATTGGCTCCTACATATTCTACGAAGATCTTTATCGGTCGAACCTCTATGTCAAGGATTCAGTTAATCCCGTATACTGTTCCCTTTGTTCTTCGGTATGTTACTTGCCTGAGATTCGATCGTCGGTATCTCTATACCTAGTTCAATCTCGTTACCGGCAAGTCTCTTTACTCGTTCCGTAATACAAGATCTCGTGGCTAACACTTTAGTCACATTGCTTGCAAGGCTCATTGTGATGTTGTATTACCGAGTGGGCCCTGAGATACCTCTCCGTCACACGGAGTAACAAATCCCAGTCTTGATCCATGCCAACCCAACAGACATCCTCGGAGATACCTGTAGAGCACCTTTATAGTCACCCAGTTACGTTGCGACGTTTGATACACACAAGGTACTCCTCCGATGTCAGGGAGTTGCAAGATCTCATGGTCAAAGGAACAGATACTTGACATGCAGAAAACAATAGCAATAAACTGACACGATCATATGCTACGTTCGTAGTTTGGGTCTTGTCCATCACATCATTCTCCTAATGATGTGATCCCGTTATCAAATGACATCTCATGTCAATGGCTAGGAAACCTTAACCATCTTTGATCAACGAGCTAGTCAACTAGAGGCTTACTAGGGACACAGTGTTGTCTATGTACCCACACATGTATTTGAGTTTCCAATCAATACAATTATAGCATGGATAAAAAACGATTATCATGAACAAGGAAATATAATAATAACCAATTTATTATTGCCTCTAGGGCATATTTCCAACAGTCTCCCACTTGCACTAGAGTCAATAATCTAGTTCACATCACTATGTGATTTACATTGTAATGAATCGAACACCCATGCAGTTCTGGTGTTGTTCATGCTTAGCCCTTGGAAGAGGTTTAGTCATCGGATCTGCAACATTCAGATCCGTGTGTACTTTGCAAATATTTATGTCGTCCTCCTTGATATAATCGCGGATGGAATTGAAACGTCGCTTTATGTGTCTGGTCCTCTTGTGAAATCTTGGTTCCTTGGCTAGAGCAATGGCACCAGTATTATCACAAAACAGTGTCATTGGGTTAAGCGCACTAGGCACTACTCCAAGATCTGTCATGAACTCCTTCATCCAGACACCTTCCTTCGCCGCCTCCGAGGCAGCGATGTACTCCGCTTCGCATGTAGAATCAGCTACCACGCTTTGCTTGGAACTGCACCAGCTAACCGCACCCCCATTAAGAATAAATACGTATCCGGTTTGCGACTTAGAGTCATCCGGATCAGTGTCAAAGCTTGCATCGACGTAACCCGTTACGACGAGCTCTTGATCACCTCCATAAACGAGAAACATGTCCTTAGTCCTTTTCAGGTACTTCAGGATATTCTTGACCGCCGTCCAGTGTTCCATTCCTGGATCACTTTGAAACCTTCTGACCATACTTATGGCAAGGCTGACATCGGGTCTTGTGCATAGCATTGCATACATGATAGAGCCTATGGCTGAAGCATAGGGGATGACACTCATCTTTTCTCTATCTTCTGCAGTCACTGGGCATTGAGTCTTACTCAACTTCACACCTTGCAATACAGGCAAGAACCCCTTCTTGGACTGATCCATTTTGAACTTCTTCAAAACTTTGTCAAGGTATGTGCTTTGTGAAAGTCCTATTAAGCGTCTCGATCTATCTCTATAGATCTTGATGCCTAATATGAAAGCAGCTTCTCCTAGGTCCTTCATTGAAAAACTCTTGTTCAAATATTCCTTCATGCTTTCCAACATTTCTATATTGTTTCCAATCAGCAATATGTCATCCACATATAATATTAGAAACGCTATAGAGCTCCCACTCACTTTCTTGTAAATACAAGCTTCTCCGTAAACTTGTATAAACTCGAACGCTTTGATCACCTCATCAAAGCGAAGATTCCAACTCCGAGATGCTTGCACCAGTCCATAAATGGATCGCTGGAGTTTGCAAACTTTGTCAGCATTCTTTGGATCGACAAAACCTTCTGGTTGCATCATATACAACTCTTCCTTAAGGAAACCATTAAGGAACGCTGTTTTGACATCCATCTGCCAAATTTCATAATCGAAAAAGGCAGCTATTGCTATCATGATTCTGATGGACTTAAGCATCGCTACGGGTGAGAAGGTCTCATCGTAGTCAACTCCTTGAACTTGTGAAAAACCCTTTGCCACAAGTCGAGCTTTATAGACGGTGACATTACCGTCCGCGTCCGTCTTCCTCTTAAAGATCCATTTGTTCTGAATGGCCTTACGCCCTTCAGGTAATACTTCCAAAGTCCACACTTTGTTTTCATACATGGATCTCATCTCGGATTTCATGGCCTCTAACCACTTCTCGGAATCCGGGCCCATCATCGCTTCTCCATAGCTCGTAGGTTCATCGTTGTCCAACAACATGACCTCTAAGACAGGGTTGCCGTACCACTCAGGAGCAGTACGCGTCCTTGTCGACCTACGAGGTTCGATAGCAACTTGATCCAAAGCTTCATGATCACCATCATTAACTTCCTCTTCAGCTGATGTAGGCTCTACAGAAACATCTTTCTGCGCTGCGCTACTTTCAGGTTGAAGTAAAGGTTCAACAACCTCATCAAGTTCTATCTTCCTCCCACTCAATTCTTTCGAGAGAAACTCTTTCTCAAGAAATGTTCCGTTTTTAGCGACAAACACTTTGCCTTCGGATCTGAGGTAGAAGGTATACCCAACTGTCTCTTTTGGGTATCCTATGAAGACGCATTTCTTCGCTTTGGGTTCCAGCTTTTCAGGCTGAAGCTTTATGACATAAACATCACATCCCCAAACTTTAAGAAACGACAGCTTTGGCTTCTTGCCAAACCAAAGTTCATATGGCGTCGTCTCAACGGATTTCGATGGTGCCCTATTTAAAGTGAATGCAGCTGTCTCTAATGCATAGCCCCAAAACGATAGTGGCAAATCGGCAAGAGACATCATAGATCGCACCATATCCAATAAGGTTCGATTACGACGTTCGGACACACCATTACGCTGTGGTGTTCCAGGCGGTGTCAATTGTGAAACAATTCCACATTGTCTTAAGTGACTGCCAAACTCATAACTCAGATATTCTCCTCCTCGATCAGATCGTAGGAATTTAATCTTCTTGTTACGATGATTCTCAACTTCACTCTGAAATTGTTTGAACTTTTCAAATGTTTCAGACTTGTGTTTCATTAAGTAAATATACCCATATCTACTTAAGTCATCAGTGAAGGTGAGAAAGTAACGATAACCACCGCGCGCCTCAATGCTCATCGGACCGCACACATCGGTATGTATGATTTCCAATAAGTCACTTGCCCGTTCCATTGTTCCAGAGAACGGCGTTTTAGTCATCTTGCCCATGAGGCATGGCTCACATGTGTCAAGTGATTCAAAATCAAGTGACTCCAAAAGTCCATCAGCATGGAGCTTCCTCATGCGTTTTACGCCAATATGACCTAAACGGCAGTGCCACAAGAAAGTGGTATTATCATTATCAATTCTACATCTTTTGGCATCAATGTTATGAACATGTGTATCATTACTATCGAGATTCAATAAGAATAAACCCCTCACATTGGGTGCATGACCATAAAAGATATTACTCATATAAATAGAACAACCATTATTCTCTGATTTAAATGAGTAACCGTCTCGCAATAAACAAGATCCAGATATAATGTTCATGCTTAACGCAGGCACTAAATAACAATTATTCAGGTTCATCACTAATCCCGATGGTAATCGAAGAGCGAGCGTGCCGACGGCGATCACATCAACCTTGGAACCATTTCCCACGCGCATCGTCACTTCGTCCTTTGCCAGCCTCCATCTATTCCGCAGTTCCTGCTTTGAGTTGCAAATATGAGCAACCGCACCGGTATCAAATACCCAGGCACTACAACGAGAGTTGGTAAGGTACACATCAATAACATGTATATCATATATACCTTGTTTGTTGTTGGCCGCCTTCTTGTCAGCCAAATACTTGGGGCAGTTCCGCTTCCAGTGTCCAGTTCCCTTGCAATGAAAGCACACAGTTTCTGGTTTGGGTCCAGCCTTGGGTTTCTTCACGAGAGGAGCAACTGCTTTGCCACTCTTCTTGGAGTTACCCTTCTTACCCTTGCCATTTTTCTTGAAACTAGTGGTTTTATTGACCATCAACACTTGATGCTCCTTCTGAATTTCAGACTAAGCGGCTTTCAACATCGCAAACAGCTCGGCGACTGACTTGTTCATCCCGTGCATGTTATAGTTCAACATGAAGCTCTTGTAGCTAGGTGGCAATGATTGAAGAACTCTGTCAGTGATAGCCTCTGGCGGAAGGGGCATCCCCAATTCAGCCAGACGGGTAGAGTACCCAGACATTCTGAGCACGTGATCACTGATAGACCCGTTCTCCTCCATCTTGCAAGCATAGAACTTATCGGAGATCTCATATCTCTCGATCCGGGCATTCTTCTGAAAGATAAACTTCAACTCCTGGAACATCTCATATGCTCCATGACGTTCAAAACGTCTTTGAAGTCCCGGTTCTAAGCCATACAATATTGCACATTGAACTATTGAGTAATCTTCAGAACGAGCCTGCCAGGCATTCACAACGTCTAGAGACTCAACTGGAGCGGGTGGATCACCAAGCGGTGCATCAAGGACATAAGCCTTCTGGGAAGCCGTAAGGATAATCCTTAGATTACGGGCCCAGTCCACAAAGTTACTTCCATCATCTTTCAACTTAGCTTTCTCTAGGAACGCATTAAAATTCAGGGGTGCTACTGCGCGAGCCATGATCTACAACATAAATATTGCAAAGACAACTTAGACTATTGTTCTAGATAATGAGTTTAGTTAATCATATTACTTAAAAACTCCCACTGAAATTGACATCCCTCCGATCATTCGAGTGTAACATGATCCAAATCCACCAACTCAAGTCCGATCATCACGTGAGTTGAGGTGGTTTCAATGGTGAACATCTTCATGTTGATCATATCTACTATATGACTCATGTTCGACCTTTCGGTCTCTTGTGTTCCGAGGCCATGTCTGTACATGCTAGGCTCGTGAAGTTTAACCCGAGTGTTCCGCACGTGCAACATGGCTTACACCCGTTGTATGTGAACGTAGAGTCTATCACACCCGATCATCACGGCGTGTTTCGAAACGACGAACTTTCGCAACGGTGCACACTCGGGGAGAACACAATTTATCTTGAAATTTAAGTGAGGGATCACCTTATAATGCTACCGTCGTCCTAAGCAAAATAAGATGCATAAAAGGATTAACATCACATGCAAATCATAAGTGACATGATATGGCCATGAACTCGTGCTTTTGATCTCCATCGCCAAAGCACCGGCATGATCTCCATCGTCACCGGCATGACACCATGATCTCCATCATCTTGATCTCCATCAACGTGTCGCCATGAGGTTGTCGCGCCGACTGTTGCTTCCACGACTATTGCTAACGTTTAGCGATAAAGTAAAGCATTACATAGCGCTTATTGATTGACACACAGGTCATACAATAATTAAAGACAACTCTATGGCTCCTGCCAGTTGCCGTACTCATCTACATGCAAGTCGTGATATTCTATACAACACATGATCATCTCATACATCACATATATCTCATCATGTAATTGGCCATATCACATCACAACATACCCTGCAAAAACAAGTTAGACGTCCTCTAATTGTTGTTGCAAATTTTACGTGGCTGCTACGGGTTTGCAAGAACCGTTCTTACCTACGCAAAACCACAACGTGGTGTAGTGATTGCTTTTTGATCTTCTAAAAGAACCCTCTTCATTGAAATCGATTCAACTAAAGTGAGAGAGACAGACACCCGCTAGCCATCTTTATGCAACAAAGTTACATGTCAGTTGAAGGAACCTGTCTCGCATAAGCGTACGCGTAATGTCGGTCCAGGCCGCTTCATCTCACAATACCGCCGAATCAAGTATCAACTAGTAACGGCAAGCAATATGTATACACCCACGCCCACAACTCGTTTGTGTTCTACTCGAGATCTCATCTACGCATAGACCTAGCTCAGATGCCACTGTTGGGGAACGTTGCATGGGAAACAAAAAATTTCCTACGCACACACAAGATATATCCATGGTGATGAGCATCTACGAGAGGGAGAGTGAATCTACATACCCTTGTAGATCGCTAAGCGGAAGCGTTAAGAAACGCGGTTGATGTAGTCGAACGTCTCCGCGATCCAAATCGCAAGTCGTCCCTCGAACCGATCACGAACTAGTGCCGAACGGACGGCACCTCCGCGTTCAACACACATACGGCTTGATGACGCCTTCACCTCCTCGATCCAACGAGCGATGATGAAGTAGTAGATGAGTTCCGGCAGCACAACGGCGTGGTGATGGTGGTGAGGAACAATCTCTACAGGGCTTCGCCAAGCACTACGGAGATTATGACGGGAGAACTAGAGGGTTAGGGTTGCCGACACACGGCTTGGGAAATCTTAATGTGTCCCGTGTGCTAGCCCTGCCCCTCTATTTATATGTTGAGCCTTGGGGTCTAAACTTGGAGTAAAAGCCTCCTCCAGGTCGGTTTTGCCCGCACAAGGTCGGTTTGGCCCGCAGGGAAAGAGTCCAACTCGGATCCCTGCAGTATCGCGTACAAGCAGTAGTACCGCTTACGATAAGCGGTAGTACCGCCTGTAGCGGTAGTACCGCTGCTACGGTAGCGGTAGTACCGCCTGTAGCGGTAGTACCGCTTACGATAAGCGGTAGTACCGCCCGTAGCGGTAGTACCGCTTACGATAAGCGGTAGTACCGCCCCAGACGCCAGCAAAACTTCCTTTTGCACCTTGCCTAAGCCTCGTGGGCTTTACCCCTTGGCCCAAATAAAGTGTTCTCGTACCCGAACATTTCGGGAAACATCCGGAACCTCTTCCGGTGAATTCCGGAACCCTTCCGGAAACCAAAACACTATTATCACATATATCAATCTTTACCTCCGGACTATTCCGGAGATCCTCGTCATGTCCGGGATCTTATCCGGGATTCCGAACAACCTTTGGTCACCAACAAAATAACTCAACTATACTAATCGTCACCAAACGTTAAGTGTGTAGACCCTGCGGGTTCGAGAACTATGTAGACATGACCGAGACACCTCTACGATCAATAACCAATAGCGGGACCTGGATGCCCATATTGGCTCCTACATATTCTACGAAGATCTTTATCGGTCGAACCTCTATGTCAAGGATTTAGTTAATCCCGTATACTGTTCCCTTTGTTCTTCGGTATGTTACTTGCCCGAGATTCGATCGTCGGTATCTCTATACCTAGTTCAATCTCGTTACCGGCAAGTCTCTTTACTCGTTCCGTAATACAAGATCTCGTGGCTAACACTTTAGTCGCATTGCTTGCAAGGCTCATTGTGATGTTGTATTACCGAGTGGGCCCTGAGATACCTCTCCGTCACACGGAGTAACAAATCCCAGTCTTGATCCATGCCAACCCAACAGACATCCTCGGAGATACCTGTAGAGCACCTTTATAGTCACCCAGTTACGTTGCGACGTTTGATACACACAAGGTACTCCTCCGATGTCAGGGAGTTGCAAGATCTCATGGTCAAAGGAACAGATACTTGACATGCAGAAAACAATAGCAATAAACTGACACGATCATATGCTACGTTCGTAGTTTGGGTCTTGTCCATCACATCATTCTCCTAATGATGTGATCCCGTTATCAAATGACATCTCATGTCAATGGCTAGGAAACCTTAACCATCTTTGATCAACGAGCTAGTCAACTAGAGGCTTACTAGGGACACAGTGTTGTCTATGTACCCACACATGTATTTGAGTTTCCAATCAATACAATTATAGCATGGATAATAAACGATTATCATGAACAAGGAAATATAATAATAACCAATTTATTATTGCCTCTAGGGCATATTTCCAACAATAAGCATGCGGGACCCACTGTAGATAAGCCTGCGCCGGGGTATCCTGTCGATCTACCTTATGAGGTGGGTTGTCCAGCGTTTACCCGCGAGCTGCGGCGAGTCCAGTGGCCCAATTCCCGCACGTTCAAGCCGGAGGTCCCGGAGAAATACGACGGCAAGACCCACCCGTCGGAATTCCTGAGCATCTACACCATTGCGGTGCAGGCTGGCGGGGCTCGCGACGACAAGATACTCGCCAACTACTTCCCGTTGGTGCTTAAGCCCAACGTCAGGCCGTGGTTGATGCACCTGCCGGAGAATTCCATTTCTTCCTGGGCAGATTTGTGCCATGAGTTTGTTGGCGCCTTCACTGGAGGCCACCAAGCTCCTGGCCAGGAAAGCGATCTGCATCTCAGCCCCCAGAAGGAAGGCGAGACTTTGCGCAAGTACATCCAGAGGTTCAGCCGCATACATCACAACATTCTAGACGTTCACCCTGCCGCTGTTATCAGCGCGTTCCATCAGAACGTGTGCAACCGCAGGATGCGGGAAGAGCTGGCGATGAACAAGATCAGGGATGTTGCCGAGCTTTATGCTCTGGTAGATAAGTGTGCTCGAGCTGAAGAAGGGAGGAGACTCCCCGGCGAAGATGCTGGTGCAGGGGTCGACTCTTTAGATGAGGACACCGCCGCTCCGGCAAAGAAGGGCCGGCGGTGTAATAGGAAGCGCAAGGGCAAGGCCGTGTTTGCCGTTGAGGGATCCGGCAACCCCGGTGCCGCCAAGAAGGCCAAGGTTGATGACCCCGGCAAGGACGTTGTCGGGTGCGCCTCCTGCCAAGCCTTGGCGGCTGCCGACAAGCCAGACGGTTCCGGCAAGCAATACTGCAAGATGCACCGCACCAAGGGCCACGATCTCCAAGACTGCCGGCAAGTTGAGCAGCTTGTCGAGAAGCAAAAAGCCGAGTACGAGAGGCGAGACAAGGAGAAGGCCAGGATGGCGCGAAGGGGTCCGGCAAGAAGCGTCGTGGCCGAGGAGGTCGCCGCGGCAAGGCCAAGCAACAGAAGGACCGGCCCGCTCGAGGCTGCGACAAGCAAGGGGGGGTGATGATGACATGGAGGAGGACGATGAATCCAATGAGCAAGAGTTCCAGAAAGCTACGGACGCCATGTGCGTTGACGGAGGTGCCTCGTTACATTCTTCCCACCGCCAGCTTAAACAGTGGGCGCATGAGGTTAACGTGACTGAGCCATCTATCGGCGCCCGGAAGCCTTTGAAATGGTCCAACAAGCCTATCATTTTTGACGTTGAGGATCACCCTGATCGCGCAACTACGGTTGGGTGTTTGCCGTTGTTGGTCTCACCAACGATTCGCAACCTCAAGGTGACGAAGATGTTAGTTGACGGTGGGGCCGGTTTGAACTTGATCTCACCCGAGGTAATCAAGAGATTGCAAATTCCTGATGGAGATCTCGAGGAAACGGGCTCGTTTCAATGGGTCAATCCAGGAAGGAGCCAGCCCAAGGGAAAGATCACGATGCCGGTTACATTTGGCAGTGACCTGAACTTCAGAACTGAGAAGATCGTGTTTGACGTCGCCAAGATTCAGTTGCCATATAATGGGATCCTTGGCCGCCCAGCGCTGGCCAAGTTCATGGCGGCATCGCACTACGCCTACAATGTGCTGAAGATGCCTGGGCCGATGAGCGTTATCACTGTCGGCTCCAACAAGAAGGACGCACTTATCTGCACCGATCAACTCTACCGGGAGGCAGTTGCAGCATCTGCCGCCAAGGCACTTGCTCCTGCCACTGAAGCTCCCGGGGGGAAGAAGACCGGCAAGACCTCTCGCACACACTCCGGCAAGCGCACCTCCTCGGAGTGCTGCGCTCCCATTGAGGACGTGCCTGAGAGCTCCACCGGCAAGAGCAAGAAGTCCAAGGCTGCTCCGCCAGAGACCAAGAAGGTTCCCGCCAAGGAAGATGGCTCGGGAGGAACTTTCACCATAAGTTCCACCCTCGACAGTAAATAGGAAAGCGCGCTCGTTGCCTTCCTGCGGGCGAATGTCGATGTGTTTGCATGGCAACCATCTGATATCCCCGGTGTTCCCAGGGAGGTGATTGAGCACCACCTTGCCGTCTGTCCACACGCGCGGCCCGTCAAGCAAAAAGTCAGGAAGCAAGCTTTGGAGCGGCAACAGTTTATTGCTGAAGAAATTAAGAAGTTAGAAGCAGCAGGCTTGGTTAGAGGAGTACTTCATCCAACATGGTTGGCCAATCTAGTTGTAGTGCGCAAGGCGAATGGAAAATGGAGGCTATGTATTGACTATACAGATATCAATAAAGCCTGTCCAAAAGATCCTTTTCCCTTGCCGCGCATCGACCAGATTGTGGACTCCACTACCGGCTGCGACTTGCTGTCATTCCTTGATGCCTATTCAGGCTATCATCAGATTTTCATGGCCAAGGAAGATGAAGAGAAGACTGCATTTATCACCCCATGTGGTACGTACTGCTTCTTGCATTTGCCTTTCGGGTTGAAAAGTGCTGGTTCTACATTTGCAAGAGCGGTCCAGATTGGTTTTGAGCCCTAGCTACATAGAAATATGGAAGCTTACATGGATGATATAGTGGTCAAAACCAAGGATAAGGCGACGCTCATATCGGATTTAGAAGAAACATTTGCAAATCTGCGCAAGATCAACTTGAAGCTCAACCCTGAGAAGTGTGTGTTTGGTGTCCCATCCGGCAAGCTTCTCGGATTCTTTGTATCTCAGCGTGGAATTGAAGCGAATCCCGACAAGATCAAAACAATTGAGCAAATTGAAGCGCCAAGACGTGTCAAGGATGTGCGTCGTCTTGCCGGCTGCGTTGCTGCTCTGAGTAGGTTTATCTCAAAATCTGCTGAGCGCGCCCTGCCCTTTTTCATAATCTTGAAGAAGGCGGGTCCAATGAAATGGACTCCGGAAGCGGAGGCAGCGCTGCAGGATTTGAAGAAGTACCTGTCCTCTCCGCCAGTACTAGTCGCGCCAAAACCACAAGAGCCATTGCTGCTATATCTAGCGGCAACGAATCAAGTGGTAAGTGCTGCGCTAGTGGCTGAGAGAGAAGTGGATGAAGAAGCAGTGCCAGCGGTAGACTCGCCAAACGACAAGCTGGGATCTTCCCCGGCAGAGTCTGGTGCCGACAAGGTTGAATCTGCGCAGTCAAGTCAAGCAATACAGAAGAAGAAGATGGTGCAGCGCCCGGTCTATTTTGTCAGCTCCCTTTTGCAGGGGGCTAGGTCAAGATATTCTGGTGTGCAGAAGTTGCTCTTCGGCCTCCTTATGGCCTCCAGGAAGCTGCGCCATTACTTTCAAGCACATGAGATCACCGTTATCACTCGCTTTCCATTACAGCAGATTTTGCGGAACCCAGATGCTACCGGCAGGATTGTGGAGTGGGCTTTGGAGCTGTCAAGCTTTGGTCTCAAGTTTGAAAGTACTTCGACAATCCAGAGCAGGGCCTTGGTGGAGTTCATTGCAGAATGGACACCAACGCCAGATGAAGAAGTTCCAGAGTCAACTCTCCCCGGCAAGGAAACGAATCAAGAGTGGATCATGTATTTTGACGGGGCTTTCTCGCTGCAAGGCGCCGGTGCTGGCGTGCTGCTTGTCGCACCCACCGGAGAGCACCTCAAATACGTGGTTCAGATGCATTTTCCCCGGGAGAGGTCAACGAACAATACTGCGGAGTATGAAGGGTTGCTTGCCGGTCTCAGGATCGCGGCAGACCTCGGAATCCAGAAGCTTATTGTCAGAGGTGATTCTCAACTTGTCGTCAAGCAAGTCAACAAGGATTATCAGAGCCCGTTGATGGAAGCTTATGTAGATGAAGTGAGGAAGTTGGAAGAGCATTTTGACGGCCTGCAAATGGAGCACGTTCCTCATGCAGAAAACAACATTGCTGATGGCCTGTCAAAATGCGCTGCTCTCAAGTTACCTGTGGAACCAGGAACTTTTGTGCTTCGACTGACTCAGCCATTCGTGACACCATCAATGGGACAAGAGAAGAGAAGAAAGTTGAGTTCCGGCAAGTACTTCCCGGCAGAGCTACCAGAAGCCGCCGGCAAGGAAGTTGCCGGGAACAACGCCCAGCTTGCCGGTGAGCGACAGGCTCCGGCAGGGCCTGAGGCTCTTGCCGTCGAGACAAACGCTCCCGCCAAGCTTGTCGGGGAACAGCCAGCTCCGGCAGGGTCTCAGGCCCTTGCTGTCGAGACGACTGCTCCCGCGGCAGAAGATTTGCCTTTAGTTCTTGCCGTCGAGCCTCAGGCTCCAGCATGGGCACAACACATCGTCCATTTCCTTCAGACAGGAGAACTCCCCGAAGAGCAGGAAGAAGCAGGGAAAGTAGCCTGTCGGTCTAAAATGTACCAGTTTGTGGACAATGTCCTGTACAGAAAGAGGCCGAATGGTGTGAAATTGAAATGCATTCCTCGGGAGGATGGACTAGAGCTGTTGGCAGAGATACATGGAGGCATATGTGGCTCCCACATAGGATCAAGAGCTCTTGCCGGCAAGGAATTCCGGCAAGGTTTCTTTTGGCCCACTGCTCTCCAGGATGCAACTGCGCTAGTAACCAAGTGTGAAGCATGCCAGTTTCATTCGAAGAAATTGCATCAACCAGCTCAAGCTCTTCAGACAATCCCTCTCTCCTGGCCATTCTCGGTCTGGGGGCTCGACATCTTGGGCCCTTTTCCCCGTGCTACCGGGGGCTTTGAATACTTGTACGTTGAAATCGACAAGCTTACAAAGTGGCCGGAAGTGGAAGCAGTGAGGAAGGTGACAGCATAGTCAGCCGTCAAGTTCTTCAAAGGAATAGTTTGCCGCTTTGGTGTACCAAACAGGATTATCACCGACAACGGCACACAGTTCACGAGCCGCACCTTCATGCAGTATGTCCAAGACCTTGGCGGCAAGATTTGTTTTGTTTCTGTTGCCCACCCGAGGAGCAACGGCCGGCGGAAAGGGCTAATGCTGAAGTGTTGCGAGGCCTCAAGACGAGGACTTTCGACAGGCTGCGCAAGTGCGGAAGGCGCTGGGTTGATGAGTTGCCGGTGGTTCTTTGGTCAATCAGGACGACACCGAATCGAGCTACCGGCCAGACACCCTTCTCCCTAGTATATGGGGCGGAAGCAGTTCTCCCCACAGAACTCACATACGGGTCACCTCGAGTGCTCGCTTATGATGAGCTCGAGCAAGAGCAGCTGCAGCAAGATGACGCTGTGCTCCTTGAGGAAGATCGTCTCCAGGCTGCTGTGCAAGCTGCACGCTACCAGCAAGCTTTGCTCCGCTACCATAGCCGCAAGGTTCATGCCTGGAGTCTTGAGGAAGGTGACCTTGTTCTTCGGCGCGTTCAGTCGGCCAAGAATTCCAACAAGTTGACGCCGAAGTGGGAAGGCCCTTATCGGGTAGTACGAGTCACCAGGCCTGGCGCAGTCCGCCTGGAGACCGAAGACGGTATTCCGGTGAGCAACTCCTGGAATATCGAGCATCTTCGTAAGTTCTACCCATGAGGCGCGGTTGCCGGGCCCCCCGGCAACCACCTTTTGTACAAGTCTTGCCGCTGTAGCATGTGATCCTTTGTACAAAGCCAGGCGCAGACCCTGTGCATAGTTGAATAAAGCCTAAGTGTTTTACAATTCTTGTCGATTTTCATGTTTACTTACGTGCATGTTTATCTGAGATATTGTATTACACTCATCTCCAGCAAGTGCTAACGAACCGCCAAGGTTCCATATCTCTATTTTCTCTTCTTTCTTTTTCTCAAAGGACAGAAGGTTCCCTCGCATGCAAGTTTGCCGGGGGGATAGGATGGTATGGATACCGACAGACGACGTTCAGGGTTGACATCTTGCCGGAAGAAGTACTGCGACGGAAAGCTAAGTTGCAGAAACTTTGAAGAAATTTTTTGTTTGTAAGGTTATTCTCCTTGAACGATTTCGACTCTTGTATGGAAAACCTGCACGCGAAGGAACCTTGTTGTGATTGGTTGTGCCCTTATCCTGTTTCGAGTCCGCTCAACAGTTTAGGTGGCTGCACTGAAAACACCAAGGTCTCTTGCCGGTAGCGGCACCGCCAGCAGGCTGCTAAAGTTCCGCACCTAGCGCTCGCGGCAAGGGTGCGCGCGCCGGCAAGTTTCCGACCAAGCGTAGGGCGAATACATATGGAAAGAAATTAAACAAGGGAATAGCATAGCATTCACCCAGAACATAGCGAGTTATATTACATCAATCTTGCCGCAATTCTAACATAAGATAAATTGTTCTTGGCATGGATGGCAGCGGGAAGTAAGGCAGCTAATCCCGGCGATCGCCTTCAACTCTCTTGACTTGGCTTACCCTGTCGACGATGGGCGCGACAAGCTCCTCAAGTGCCTTGACGTCCACGTCCTTCGATAGGCGGTCGAAGATGCTGAGGTTGATGCCGGAGTTTTTATGCACCATCTTGACGAGCACCTTCTGGAGGACGGCCTGGCAGAGTTTGCGCGACTCACTGGCCAGATGAGCTTTTCGGTCTGAATGGAGCTGCTCCAGGGCTACAAGCACACGGTCGAAGAACATGGTCAGCTTGGCGCTCGGGGACACCCTGTCGTCAAGAGGACGCCTGTGATCTTGCAGGCCCATGGTAGACAGTTGTGCGGCGAGCTTCTCTGCAACATCGGCAAGCTTCTCAGTCCAGATTTGCACTCCCTGCACATAGTCATTGTGAGTGGCGGCGGCGCTCTTGACCAGCTCCTCCTCATCCCGGAGACTTTTGACCAGGGTCTTCTCGCGAGCCTTGGCGGTCTCCAGAGTTTCATCCAGTGTGGACAGTTTCAGCTTCAGAACAGCGATGGATTCGTTGGCTGTGGAGAGCTCCTTGGTCTTGTCGGATACGGCAACTTGCGTCTCCATGAAGCTGTGGAGAGCTTTGTCTCTCTCGGTCTTGAGTGTTGAGATCTGCTTGCCGTGTTCCTCAAGATCTGCTTCCAGCTTCTTCACTCCGTCGGCAAGCTTGTCCTTGGCGGCCTCTGCAGCTTTGGTGGCATCGACGACCTCCTTCAGCTTGCCGGCATGATCTACAGTCAGAGCCTCAAGGGTCTCCTTGTGCTTCAGCTCCAGATCCTGGATCCGCTGCGTGACAAGCTTTTCAATCTCCTCGTCTTTGGCGCGGAGCTTGTCGGCAAGTGCCTTCTTGCGAGCGGTCAGGTCGTCATCATGAGCCTCAAGCCCAACGCGGAGTTCCCTTAAGCGTGCTTCCTCTGTGGCAGCCTGTTGCTTGGCATCCTCCTGTGCCTTCTCCACGTCAGACTGCTTCATGAAGAGATCGTTCCATCTTTGGCTCAGCTGCTCTTGGCCAGTTCTCAACTCCTGGATAGCTTCGGTGAACCAAGCCTGCGTCTCCTCAATGCGTTTCTGGAGATCTGCTTCAATCTTATCGGCAACCGCGGCCCTGGAGTCTAGTTTCTCCTTCCGGGCGCGGTGGAGTGCTTGGAGCTTCTGGTAGTTGTCGTGCATGGCCTTGAGGAGCTTCTCTTCTTCAGATTTGCTGCTGCTGGCGCTTGGTTCATCGACGACCTCGAGCCCGGCGGCGGCAATGGCATCTTCATCGAAGACTTCCCCTTCAGTTGGCGCCCTAGTGCTTGTCGTGCCTGGGATGCTGACGAACAAGTTGTCGCCAATCTTGAGGTACTTGCTTGACGACGGAGCTTCGGATGTTGGTGGCTGTTCCTCAACAGCCGCCTCCCCGGCGGCTGGGGGCTCTGTGTCCGGTGTAGCGCCTGACGCTCCTGCGGCAGGGATGCCGTCAGTACGGTCACTAGCCTCCTCGCCGGCCCTTTCGGCAGATTCCTTGGCGGCCTCTTCCTCTGCAACCCTGGCAGCTTCGGCGCTGGCGTCCTTGGCGGCCTCGGCAACAGCGTTCTTGGCAGCTTCAGCGGCAGCATTCTTGGCGGCCTCCTCGGCGGCAAACCTGTCGGCCTCGGTGGCAGCATCCCTGGCGGTCTCCTCGATGACGGTGTCAATGTCCATTTGCTCTGCCGAGGGAATGTCTGGGGGCCAAGGAAGCAAAACAAGATGAGATTGAGATGGAAGTTCAAGAAGACAAAAAAGAAGGAAAACAGAATGACAAGTACCTGTGCCAATATTGATTGCCGGCATAGAGCTGCCGGTGCCCATGCTTGCCGGCTCTTCCTCGTCGCGATAGAGAACGCTAGAGGAAGTCCTTGCCGGCGATCCATCTCTGGGCGGCGTGGTTGACGGAGGCGGCATATCAGGGGTGGCCTCTGATGGTTCTCCTTGTCGCTGCTCTCCTCCTGCACGCCTAGCGATGTCAGCAGTAAAGATGCACACCCCGGCACTTGCCAGCGGAAAGTGAGTAATAGACTCACGCTGGGGGCTGCGCCGGGGGCTGAGTCGAGGGCTGCGTCGCGGGTTGGGCTCCGGGCTGATGGTAATCGTCTCCGGCGCACCTGAGGTGCTTGCCGGCGGTTCCTCGCCCGTCGAGGTCTTCGCCCTCTTCGCCATCCTCTGCACCAGAGTTTATGTATCCCTGCGGAGACAAGCAGAAGCAAAACAAATGAGACGAGAAAAACCAAAAACTCAGAAAGTAAAGGACGCGACAAGATCCTTACTCTTCTTCTTCTTCTCCCAAGCTAAAGGCAGAGAGGTCGAAGTCGACTTTCGCCACGGGAGGAGGTGCGGGGGTGCTCCTGGGTCGCTTGGCTGCGGCAGGCGCAGGTTGCTGAGGAGCTCCTTGCCGCTGCGTGGCCTTGCCGGCCGCCCCTTTGCCGGGGGCTGCACTGCTCGAAGAAGCTTGGCGGACCGGGACCCCAGAAGCGGCGCTCCGAAGGACACGCCTACTCCTTGGTTCAAGGGTCGGGGCTTCCTCGTGCAGTTCCTCCTCGGCGGCATCTCTAACAGAAGGGCCTTCGGCTGATGTGCCGCCCTGCTCTTCTGCGGTCTCGTCTTGCCCGGCAAGATCCTCATCCGGCAGCACTTCCTCTCCGCAGGTTCCCTTTTTCACGAAGCTAGCGCTGCCGGCCTCCGCGGCAAGATTTGCTTCCTCCACCCTGCTGGCAATGTATGCCACTTCTTCCTCAGTGGTGGCGCGGACGAGGCCCTCTTCTTCGCGGATGGCCCTCTCCGTCAGGTTGTCAAAGAATTGCTGCACTTGCTCTTCAGATGGCTCAATCCAAGATCCGTCAAGGCTGTGAGCGTCAAACGCCGGCATCATGGCGATGATTGGGCCTAGAGAGGAGTTGTTGCATAGAGGGACTATGCTTGCCGGCAGCTTGCATACCACGTCGCCCCTGAACAGTTTCTGGCAGAGAGCTGCGTGCTGCATAAATGTCAGATTGCCATTCAGCCCAGGGCGCAGTCTCATGATGTCTGCCGCGTTCCGGAATTGCCAGGCTGGCCTCCCTTTGTTCTGCAAAGGGGCGATGCGCCGGCGAAAGAAATCGGCGCCTATCATATCTATTGTGAGCCCGGCAGCTCTGAGGCGGTGAATCCTGGTGGTAGCAACTGTGAGCTTCTTGTCGTCAGGATCGAAGGCGCTCCAGTCGTTGCTGAGCGCTATCTTCATCTGCCGCGGCAAGCAGAAAGGTTGGACTTCGGATTTTTCTGTCTCCCGAACCCAGCACCATCTGGCCCGCCATTGATCCCACTTCTCGTGGAAGGCCCCGTCTGGATAGACCTCCTTGGTTCCTGGCCGTGGGATCCAAGCGATGGAGCCAGAAAGAGCCTCGCCTTTTTGGATGTGGGGAATGAAGTAATGGCGAAAAAGAGCAGTGCTAGGAACTACTCCGGCAAAGTTTTCGCAAAGGTGAGCGAAAACGGACATGCAAGTTACGGCATTCGGCGTGAAATCCAAAAGTTGGAAGCCGTAGGTGAGCATGATGTCGCTGAAGAAATCAGAGAAAGGGGGGCAGAGTCCGCAGTAGAAATAATCGGCAAAGAAGTGATATTTATTTGGGCCGCCCCTAGAAGAACCTGGACTCACGGTGGTGGCCGGATGCGCTGTCGTCTCTGTCGCCCACATGAACTGATATCGCTCCCTCAGTGCGGCCGCATCAAGCGCCGGGGGGAAGACGACGTGCTCCTTCCGCATCTTCGCCATCTTGTTCTCCGAGACGGCGGCATCCACCTCCTTGCCCCTGCTTGCTTTGGGCGGCATGGCGACAATGGGAGACAGAGGCTGAGGGCGGAGAAGGCATGAAGGCGGCGAATGACAGGGGGGAGCTCTGTTTTGACTCGAGGAAGAAGACGGCGACGGTTCCCAGATTGGAAAAGGCTAGAGGTAAATGAGCAGCGCCTCTGCAGATTCCTTTTTATGGGGAGGACGCGAGGCCGCCTCTTTACTAAAATAATATTGAAACGCTTCACGAGCGCGCTGCTATAACGGCCGCGCTGCGCACGTCCCCCACGTCCCGCATTCAATGGGCGTCGTGGGCGGCGCAGTAAATGGAATGATTACGGTGGATAACTCCTGCCACGCGTGCCCGTGCACTGTTTGGGCCTGGCCCAACAATGCCTCGCACCCGTGTATGGCCCAGGCCCGGGGGCTCCTGTCGGTGCACTAAGGATTGTGTCCTTTAGTACCCCGTACTTGTGCACGGGCAGTTGTAGCCACACCTGCGGCAAGGCCTGCCAAGAGACAACCAAATGCGAGTTCATAAAGTCAAGAAGGCATCCAAGACAAGGCAATAATCAGAAGATAGAAGACTGGAGGCTGGAGCCCCGGCAAGATCTTGCCGGGATGGCTTGCAGCCCCGGCAAGGCTCGCCCCCGGCAAGCCCTTGCTGCCCTGTCACCGCTCCAGTGCGGTCACCAGCTTGTCTTTTAGCTGTTGTCCTCCTGGTAACGTGTCAGGTGCTAGCGGTGGATGGGCTTAAGCGGTGCGATGGGACGGCCCCTTTTTCCAGCCCCAAGACGCTAAGGGACACCTCAACGGAGCATTAAATGCATTTGTCCTAAACCGTCAGTGTTAGGTATGATAACACTGTAGCTACTTTTACACCTCATGTATGCAGTGTGCGCTGCTGAGTACTGTAGCGCTCCTAGAACTTGAGCTAGAACACACCTAATATAACCAAGCAGGAGTAGGGTTTTACGCATCTTTGCGGCCCGAACCTGGGTAAAATTCCCGTGTGTTGATCATCAGATCTGCTCTCTGTACAACCCTTCCCCTTGTCGAATCGTTAAGGGTTCCTCGCGATCCCATAGGTGTCGTTTCTCCGACAGACACAGAGAAAGATAGGGGCTTATAGTTTCGCCTCCCCACTATTTACCTCAAGGGTAATGTCAACAGAAATACCTCATGATCACCCACATCCGAGTGGATATATGTGTCTAGATCATTCCCCAACACATGACGCTTGCCAAGAGAGAAAGGCGAAATAAAGGAAGTGGTGAAGATCACGACGACTCTTGCAAAAAGTTAAGTACTAGAAAGTAAAAGTAACAGATAGGCCCTTCGCAGAGGGAAGCAGAGGTTGTCATGCGCTTTTATAGTTGGATGCGCAATCCCTTAATGCAAAAGAACGTCACTTTATATTGCCCCTTGTGAAAAAGAACTTTATTATGCAGTCTGTCGCTTTTATTTCTTCCATATCACAAGTTCGTGTAAAGTTTATTTTCCTCACACTAATAGATCATACATATTTAGAGAGAAATTTTTATTTCTTGCACCGATGACAACTTACTTGAAGGATCTTACTCAATCCATAGGTAGGTATGGTGGACTCTCATGGCAAAACTGGGTTAAGGGTGTTTGGATGCACAAGTAGTATCTCTTCTTGGTGCAAAAGTTTTGGCTGATATGGGGTGGAAGCAAGCGTCACATGTTAAAGGATCTATAACCATATAACTTCTATTCGGAAATAAGCAAACATAACCCATTATGTTGTCTTCCTTGTCCAACATCCACTTCTTAGCATATAATATTTTAATGAGTGCTCACAATCATAAAAGATATCCAAGATAATATATTTATATGTGAACCTCTCTTTCTTTAATACTTCCTTTTAATTGCAACAATGACCAATCGCTATGTTTGTCAACTCACAACAAATTTCAATCGACATACTTCTTATATGTGAAGTCATCACCCCCCATAAGATCATCATATATACTCTTTGCTTTTATTTTATACTTCTTTCTATTTCTTTCTCAAGATCATAGCAAGCAAGCAAAGCCCTCTACTCAAAACTACTTTTTATTATATAACTCTCGGACTCGCTTACATAAGGGGAACAAAAAGCAAAATTCAAAACTAGATCACACTAAAGACTTTATTCTACTAGATCAAGATATAACCAAAAGGATCGAACTAAGAAAAACGATAAAAGTAAAAGATGTGATGGTGATACGATACCGGGGCACCTCCCCCAAGATTGGCAAAAGCCAAGGGGAGTGCCCATACCCATGTGTTTAGTTGTCTTTCTTCGGAGGTGGTGATGCTGGAGTTGTTGATGAGGTTGGAAGCTGTTCCTCCGTCTTCCAAGGCATAGGCTCACCATCGTAAAAATATGAACGAGTCTCCGGGATCCTCAAATCTGCAGCCAAACTCATTCTCTTAAATATGTATTCATACTCACAGTTTTGGTTTTGCAGGTCATAGATCTAGGCTTGGAGATGCTCGATTTTCTCGTAAAGCTTGAAGATGTGCTCCCCGATGTCCTTGGCGTCCAGCTTGTGCTTATGGGTAAACTCCGCGATCATCATGTGATTGGCATTGAGTCCGCATTCCACCATCCCTTGGCACTTGAAGACTTGTTGCTCCATTGCTTCGAGCCTTGTATCCACGCTTCCGGTCTTCTTTGGCCCCTCAACATCACGGATGTGCATCACCCCCCTCACGCATCTCAATGGTTTGAGGGTGTCGCAGCACCTCCGCAAGGTAGGGGTTGATGACCTTCTCGAAGAACTTGTCCTTCGAAGCACTTGGGGACGTCATGCCAATCTAAATATGTCCGGAAAACAACTCGAAACAAAAACATGAGATATTGTCGTGATACGAAGGTCCAAACCTTCGGGATATTATATAATGAATTTTTACCGACCTGAAGGAGTATACCACAAGAAAACGGAGTCCGGAGGGTACACGGGGTGGCCACAAGCCACAGGGGCGCGCCCAGGGGGGTAGTGCGCGCCCCCTGGCTTGTCGCCTCCTCGTGCACTCTTCGGACTACTTTAAATTTTCCTAATTTATTAAATATTCCAAAACGGATAAAAATCGCTATTGGAAAAGTTTGGAGTCGGTTTGCTTACCGTAACACATACCTATTCCTTTTCGGAGTCTGAAACGTTCTGGTTGGTCTCCCTAATGTACTCCTCCGGAGTCATGGTATTGATAATATTGGTTTCAACATTTATGGGAGTACCTGAGATATAATGTTTAATTCTTTGCCCGTTTACCACCTTAGGATTTGTGCCTTCGGCGTTGTTGATCTTGATGGCACCGGAAGGATATAATTCCTCGATAATGTAAGGCCCTTCCCATTTAAAGAGAAGTTTTCCTGCAAAAAATCTTAAACGAGAATTGTATAGCAAGACATGATCACCTACATTGAATTCACGCTTTTGTATCCTTTTATCATGCCATCTCTTAACCTTTTCTTTAAACAACTTGGCATTCTCATAGGCCTGGGTTCTCCATTCATCAAGTGAGCTAATGTCAAATAACCTCTTCTCACCAGCAAGTTTGAAATCATAGTTGAGCTCTTTAATTGCCCAATAAGCTTTATGTTCTAGTTCTAGAGGTAAGTGACATGCTTTACCATAGACCATTTTATACGGAGACATACCCATAGGGTTTTTGTAAGCAGCTCTATAAGCCCATAATGCATCATCAAGTTTCTTAGACCAATTCTTTCTGGATCTATTAACAGTCTTCTGCAAGATCAATTTAATTTCTCTATTGCTCAATTCTACTTGACCACTAGACTGAGGATGAGAAGGAGATGCAATTCTATGATTAACAACATACTTAGCAAGCAATTTACAGAAAGCACCATGAATAAAGTGTGAGCCACCATCAGTCATTAAATATCTAGGGACTCCAAATCTAGGGAAAATAACTTCTTTAAGCATTTTAATAGAAATGTTATGATCAGCACTACTAGTTGGAATAGCTTCTACCCACTTAGTAACATAATCAACAGCAACTAGAATATGAGTATACCCGTTAGACTTTGGAAAAGGCCCCATATAATCAAAACCCCAAACATCAAATGGTTCAATAACAAGAAAGTAATTCATAGGCATTTCCTGACGTCTACTAACATTACCAATTCTTTGACATTCATCACAAGACAAGACAAACTTACGAGCATCCTTAAAGAGAGTAGGCCAATAAAAACCAGATTGTAGTACCTTATGTGCAGTTCTATCTCCAGCGTGGTGTCCTCCGTAGGCCTCGGAATGACACTTGTGAAGGATCTGTTCCTGTTCATGCTCAGGTACACAACGTCTAATAACACCATCTACTCCTTCTTTATAAAGGTGTGGATCGTCCCAAAAGTAATGTCTTAAATAATAGAAGAACTTTTTCTTTTGTTGGTATGTGAAACTAGGTGGTATAAATTTAGCAACAATGTAATTAGCATAATCAGCATACCATGGAGCATTACGCGAAGCATTTATGACAGCTAATTGTTCATCACGAAAGCTATCATCAATAGGTAGTGGGTCATCAAGAACATTTTCTAACCTAGACAAGTTGTTTGCTACGGGGTTCTCAGCACCCTTTCTATCAATAATATGCAAATCAAATTCTTGTAGCAGAAGGACCCATCTAATAAGTCTAGGTTTAGCATCTTTCTTTTCCATAAGATATTTAATAGTAGCATGATCAGTGTGAACAGTTACTTTGGAATCAACAATATAAGGTCTGAACTTATCACAAGCAAACACAACTGCTAATAATTCCTTTTCAGTGGTAGCATAGTTTCTTTGAGCACTGTCTAGATTTTTACTAGCATAATGGATAACATTTAATTTCTTATCAACTCTTTGTCCTAGAACAGCACCAACGGCATAATCACTAGCATCACACATAATTTCAAAGGGTAGGTTCCAATCAGGTGGTTGAACAACAGGTGCAGAAATCAAGGCTTTCTTAAGAATTTCAAATGCTTCTACACAATCATCATCAAAAACGAATGGAACATCCTTTTGCAAAAGATTAGTGAGAGGCCTAGAAATCTTAGAGAAGTCTTTAATAAACCTCCTATAGAAACCAGCATGACCAAGGAAACTTCTTATACCTCTGATATCTGTAGGACACGGCATTTTTTCAATAGCATCAACTTTAGCTTTATCAACTTCAATACCTCTTTCGGAGATTTTGTGCCCCAAGATAATTCCTTCATTAACCATAAAGTGGCACTTTTCCCAATTTAAGACAAGATTAGTTTCTTCGCATCTCTACAAAACTCGATCAATGTTGCTCAAGCAATCATCAAAAGAAGTTCCGTAAACGGAAAAATCATCCATGAAAACCTCAACAATCTTTTCACAAAAGTCAGAGAATATAGCAGTCATACATCTTTGAAAGGTAGCAGGTGCATTGCATAAACCAAAAGGCATACGTCTATAAGCAAAGGTACCGAAAGGACAAGTAAAAGTTGTCTTTTCTTGATCCTCTTTTGACACAGGTATTTGAGAGAAACCAGAATAACCATCTAGAAAGCAAAAATGTGTGTTTTTGGATAGTCTTTCTAGCATTTGATCAATAAAAGGTAGAGGGTAATGATCTTTCCTAGTAGCTTTATTTAATTTCCTAAAATCAATTACCATTCTATATCCTGTAACAATTCTTTGCGGGATCAATTCATTTTTATCATTAGGAACAACAGTAATACCTCCTTTCTTAGGAACACAATGAATGGGACTAACCCATCTACTATCAGCAATAGGATAGATTATACCTGCCTCCAGAAGCTTTAGTATTTCATTTCTTACCACTTCTTTCATTTTAGGATTTAACCGTCGTTGGTGATCAACAACTGGTTTAGCATCAGGCTCCATATTAATTTTATGCTGACATAGAGTGGGACTAATGCCCTTAAGATCATCAAGAGTATATCCAATAGCAGCACGGTGCTTCCTCAGAGTTTTCAATAATCTCTTTTCTTCATGCTCTGAAAGGTTAGCACTAATAATAACAGGATATATCTCCTTTTCATCAAGATAAGCATATTTCAAAGTATCCGGTAATTGTTTAAGCTCAAACACGGGATCACCCTTGGGTGGAGGAGGATCCCCAAGTATTTCAACAGGCAGGTTGTGTTTCAAAATAGGCTGCTGATCAAAGAAAATTTTATCTATTTCATTCCTTTCATTCATATGCATATCGTTTTCATGGTCTAGGAAATATTGTTCTAAGGGATCAGTAGGAGGCACAACAATAGAAGCAAGACCAATAATTTCATCTTTACTAGGCAATTCTTTGTCATAGGGTTGTCTACGAAATTTAGAGAAATTGAACTCATGAGACACATCCCCAAAACTTACAGTAACAGTTTCTTTCTCACAATCTATCTTAGCATTAACAGTATTCAAGAAAGGTCTACCAAATATAATGGGACAACAATCATCTTGTGGGGAACCAAGAACAAGAAAATCAGTAGGATACTTTATTTTCCCACACAAGACTTCAACATCTCTAACAATCCCAACTGGTGCTATAGTATCTCTATTAGCAAGCTTAATGGTAACATCAATTTCCTCTAATTTGGCTGGTGCAATATCATTCATAATTTCTTGATATAAGGTGAAGGGAATTGCACTGACACTAGCACCCACATCACACAAGCCATGATAACAATGATCTCCTATTTTAACAGAAACAACAGGCATGCCAATAATAGGTCTATGTTTATCTTTAGTATCAGGTCTAGCAATTCTAGCAGCTTCATCACAGAAATGAATAACATGCCCATCAATATTATCAACCAAGAGATCTTTAACCATAGCAATACTAGGTTCAACTTTGATTTGTTCAGGGGGTGTAGGTGTTCTAGTATAACTCTTACGAACCACAGTTGAAGCTTTAGCATGTTCCTTTATTCTAACAGGAAAGGGTGGTTTCTCAATATAAGCAGTAGGAATAATAGGATCAACATTATAAATAATAGTTTCTTCTTCAACTTTAATAGGTTCAACTACTTTCACTTCAATGGGAGGATGATATTTAAACCACTTCTCCTTAGGGAGATCAACATGTGCAGCAAAAGAGTCACAAAAAGAAGCTACTATCTCAGAGTCAAGTCCATATTTAGTGCTAAATTCACGAAAAGCATCGGTGTCTATAAAGGATTTAACACAATCAAACTTCAGATTTATACCTGACTCCTTACCTTCGTCGAGTTCCCAATCTTCGGAGTTGCGTTTAATTATTTCCAATAAGTCCCATTTGAATTCAATATCTTTCTTCATAAAGGAACCAGTACAAGAGGTATCGAGCATGGATTGATCATTACGAGAAAGCCGAGCATAAAAATTCTGAATAATAATTTCTCTTGAGAGCTCATGATTGGGGCATGAATATAACATTGACTTAAGCCTCCCCCAAGCTTGAGCGATACTTTCTCCTTCACGAGGCCAAAAATTATAAATATAATTCCGATCACGATGAACCAGATGCATAGGATAAAACTTCTAATGAAATTCCAATTTCAATCGGTTGTAGTTCCATGATCCAATATCATCACATAGCCTATACCATGTCAATGCCTTCTCCTTCAAAGATAAGGGAAATACCTTCTTCTTGACATCATCCTCGGGCAAACCTACAAGCTTAAATAATCCACAAACTTCATCCACATAGATTAGATGCAAATCAGGATGTAGTGTTCCATCTCCTGCGTAAGGATTAGCTAGCAGTTTCTCTATCATACCCGAAGGGATTTCATAATAAATATTTTCAGTTGGTGCAGTAGGTTGAGGAGCATCTCTTTGTGCTTCCGGTCGGGGTGAAGATACCCCAAACAAGCCCCTCAAAGGATTATTTTCCATAGTAACAAGTGAGAGTAAATTTCAGCACACTATATAAATTTTTCCTTACCAAGTTCCACTCACCAAAGGCGCTTCACTCCCCGGCAATGGCGCCAGAAAAGAGTCTTGATAACCCACAAGTATAGGGGATCTATCGTAGTCCTTTCGATAAGTAAGAGTGTCGAACCCAACGAGGAGCAGAAGGAAATGACAAGCGGTTTTCAGTAAGGTATTCTCTGCAAGCACAGAAATTATCGGTAACAGATAGTTTTGTGATAAGATAATTCGTAACGGGTAGCAAGTAACAAATGTAGCAAAGGTGCAGCAAGGTGGCCCAATCCTTTTTGTAGCAAAGGACAAGCCTGGACAAACTCTTATATAAAGCAAAGTGCTCCCGAGGACACATGGGAATTTCTGTCAAGCTAGTTTTCATCATGCTCATATGATTCGCGTTCGTTACTTTGATAATCTGATATGTGGGTGGATAGGTGCTTGGGTTCTATCCTTACTTGGACAAACCTCCCACTTATGATTAACCTCTCTCGCAAGCATCCGCAACTACGAAAGAAGAATTAAGATAAATCTAACCATAGCATGAAACATATGGATCCAAATCAGCCCCTTACGAAGCAACGCATAAACTAGGGTTTAAGCTTCTGTCACTCTAGCAACCCATCATCTACTTATTACTTCCCAATGCCTTCCCCTAGCCCCAAATAATGGTGAAGTGTCATGTAGTCGACGTTCACATAACACCACTAGAGGAGAGACAACATACATCTCATCAAAATATCGAACGAATACCAAATTCACATGATTACTTATAACAAGACTTATCCCATGTCCTCATGAACAAACGTAACTACTCACAAAGCATATTCATGTTCATAATCAGAGGAGTATTAATTATCATTAAGGATCTGAACATATGATCTTCCACCAAGTAAACCAACTAGCATCAACTACAAGGAGTAATCAACACTACTAGCAACCCACAGGTACCAATCTGAGGTTTTGAGACAAAGATCGGATACAAGAGATGAACTAGGGTTTGGAGATAAGATGGTGCTGGTGAAGATGTTGATGGAGATTGACCCCCTCTCAATGAGAGGATCGTTGGTGATGACGATGGCTTCGATTTCCCCCTCCGAGAGGGAAGTTTCCCCGGCAGAACAGCTCCGCTGGAGCCCTAGATTGGTTCTGCCCAAGTTCCGCCTCGAGACGGCGGCGCTTCGTCGCAAAAGCTCCCTTATGATTTTTTCCAGGTCAAAACCCTCCATATAGTAGAAGATGGGCACCGGAGGCTTGCCAGGGGCCCCACAAGCCACAGGGGCACGCCCAGGGGGGTAGGGCGCGCCCCCCTGGCTTGTGACCTCCTGGTGGGTCCCCTCTGGTATTTTTTTCGCCCAATATTTTTTATATATTACAAAATAATTCTCCGTAACTTTTTAGGACTTTTGGAGTTGTGCAGAATAGGTCTCTCATATTTGCTCCTTTTCCAGTCCAGAATTCCAACTGCCGGCATTCTCCCTCTTCTTGTAAACCTTCTAAAATAAGAGAGAAAAGGCATAAGTATTGTACCATAATGTGTAATAACAGCCCATAATGCAATAAATATCAATATAAAAGCATGATGCAAAATGGACGTATGAGACGGTAACGACACAGAATAGCATTTCTATAAGTGCACCTAACGGCAAAGGGGCAAATTTGAGCATGCTTCGAAATAAGGGGTAAATCTGAGTAGTGGGTTCCAGTTAGGGACACAAATGTAAAAGACCCTAAATAATATTGTGAGACAAGGGATTATGCATATGGTATACCTTCTCGCACTGTCTCACTTTCTCCCTCGGTCAATTCTCCGCTTCATTTCCCTCATTTCCAACTTGTTAGTGGTGAACAAATCTGTGGCCTTGAAGAAACAAAACACAAACAAAGAGAATTCCAACAAAGCAAAGCTTGCTCTATAAATTTATTATGAAAATTGAAAATAAACATGCTAAATAAATAAATAAATAATAAAGGGAAAATAAAATATGCATGCATGGATAACTAGGGGATCAGCTCCCCGAAGCTTAGGCTATTGGCCTACTCTCTAGTATATGTCCTTGATGTCTACTACGCAACTTTATTCTTGTAGACTCGTGTTGGGCCTCCAAGCGCAGAGTTCTGTAGGACAATAGCAATTTTCCCGCAAGTGGATGACCTAAGGTTTATCAATCCGTGGGAGGTGTAGGATGAAGATGGTCTCTCTCAAACAACCCTGCAATCAAATACAAGAAATCTCTTGTGTCCCCAACACACCCAATACAATGGCAAATTGTATAGGTGCACTAGTTCGGCGAAGAGATGGTGATACAAGTGCAATATGGATGGTAGATATAGGTTTTTGTAATCTGAAAATATAAACACAGCAAGGTAACAAATAGTAAACAACGAGCAAAACGTTGTATTAATGCTTGGAAACAAGGCCTAGGGTCCGTACTTTCGCTAGTGCAATATCTCAACAATGCTAATATGATTGGATCACATAACCATCCCTCAACGTGCAACGAAGAATCACTCCAAAGTTCTTATCTAGCAGAGAACATAAGAAGAAATTGTATGCAGGGTACGAAACCACCTTAAAGTTATTCTTTCCGATAGATCTATCCAAGAGTTCGTACTAAGATAACACCAAGTTATCCTTTCCGATCGATCTATCTAAGAGTTCGTACTAGAATAACACCACATGATACGCATCAACCAACCCTAGATACTCCAATGTCACCACAAGTATCCAAGAGTTAATTATACGATACGCATCAAACAATTTTAGATTCATAATACTCAATCCAACACAAAGAACTTCAAGGAGCACCCGAAGATTTCTATCGGAGAATGTAGGACAAGAACGTGTATCAACCCCTATGCATAGATTACCCCAATGTCACCTCGGGAATCCGCAAGTTGAGTACCAAAACATATATCCAGTGAATCAATAGAACACCCCATTGTCACCACGGGTATCCACATGCAAGACATATATCAAGTGTTCTCAAATCCAATATTCAATCCAACATAACGATATCTCAAAGGGAAAGATTCAATTCATCACAACATGATAGCAAGGGAATAACATCATATGATCCGACTATATTAACAAAGCCCATGATACATCAAGATCGTGACATCTCAAGAACACGAGAGAGAGAGAGAGATTGAACACATAGCTACTGGTACATACCCTCAGCCCCGAGGGTGGACTACTCCCTCCTCGTCACGGCCTCCGCCGGGATGATGAAGATGGCCACCGGAGATGATCTACCCTCTCCGACAGGGTACTGGAATGCCTCCAGATTGGTTTTTCATCGATACAGAGAGTTGCGGCAGCAGAACTTCTCGTCTAGTGTTATTTCTAGGGGTTTCTGAATATATAGGATTTTTGAGCGTCGGTTTCACGCGGAGATGGGCCACGAGTGGACCACAAGACACCAGGGCGTGCCAGAGGGGCCTGGCGCGCCCTGGTGGGTTGTGCCCACCTCGTTGCTCTTCTGGCCCTCCAACGAAGCTTCTAGTGCCTCTTTTGTTCCAAAAAAATCATCAAAAAGTTTCATTACATTTGGGGAACTTTGATTTCTGCATAAAAAACAACACCATGGTAGTTCTGCTGAAAACAGCATCAGTCCGGATTAGTTCTAAATAAAGCATGTAAAGTGCATCAAAACCATATAAAAGTATTGTAAACATAGGCAATCATGACATGAATACTTCATAAATTATCGATACGTTGGAGACGTATCAGCATCCCCAAGCTTAATTCCTGCTCGTCCTCGAGTAGGTAAATGATAAAAGAACTAATTTATGAAGTGTGAATGCTAGCATAATATATAAGTTTGATCATTGATAATTTCAGTCAATTTTCTAGCATCATAACGAGCAACTTTTTCTCACGAAAATCATCATGATAGATCAATCAATTCACACGTCATGGTTCAAATAATGAATTCTCTTGAAATTTAACAACCTATGTTCTTAGTCACCAAACAATTGCAATTCAACTTATTCTCAACAAAGTCTAATTAAGAGCTCCACATACTCAATCATCATATAGTATTCTATGATTGCTAGTACTCGAAGCATATTTTTAGAACAAATGGCATCCATCGAACACAGAGAAAGATAAGGGGCTTAATGTTTCGCCTCCCAACTCATTTATCATAGAGATAATTGTCAACAATAATAAGTCATGATCAAATATATTTGACTAGCCACATGTGCCTAGATCTTTCCCCACCACATGATGCTTGCCAACTAGAGAATAATTGTGGTTGAAATGAGAATGCATACTATTGACTCTTGCATAAAAGTAAATACTGAAAGGTAAAAGATAGGCCCTTCGCAGAGGGAAGCAGGGATTTGCAGAGGTGCCAGAGCTCAAAGCTTAAATCAGAGATAAATATAATTTTGGGAGGTGCACCCTTCCTGTCAACGTTACAACCAAGAATTATCAATATCTTCCATGTTAAACACATTAGCGGCGGTTCCCAAGCGGTAAAAGTAAAGGTTTACTCCCCCTCCACCAACAAACACACTCCACGGCTAGCCGAATCCACGAGTACCGTCCATACCAACAACATTCCTGGGGGAGTTTTGTTTAATTATTTGCATTTTTTATTTCGGGACTGGGAATCCCTATTACCGCCCCTCTCGTGCAAGGACGAGTGAATAAACACTCATCATGAGAATAACCCGCTTAACATGGAAGATACTGACCGCCCCCGTTGCTCCATCAGCGGTCCAGGTACACAAAACAGATGTTTATTTGAATGTTTAGAGGTGGCACATGCAAATTTACTTGGAATGGCAGTGAAATACCATATATATAGGTAGGTATGGTGGACTCTTATGGAAGAAACTTGGCTCAAGGATTTGGATGCACAAGTAGTATCTCTACTTAGTACGAAGTGTTGGCTAGCAAAAGGTTCTAAACAAGCACCACATGTTGGAGGATCCATAACAATATAACTTCTATGCAAATATACACAACCATAACTCATTACGTTGTCTTCCTTGTCCAACTTCAACTAATTTTATCAAGTTTGAAAACAATTAATGGGTATTCACAATCATAGAAGATGTCCAAGATAATATATTTGTATGTGAAAGTTCTCTTCCTTATACTAATCTTTCACGAATTGCTTGTATGACCAATATTGTGATTGTCAAGCTTCAAAAGATTTCACTTTCTAAACCCAATGAGAAGCTACTACTAGGCATGATATGAACATATAATTTCAACTTCATGGTATTCAATTCATTCAACAATTTACTCAGAGGATATAAGTGAAGCACAAGAGTAAATGACAAGCCACTCTCAAAAGATATAAGTGAAGATCAATGAGTAGTCAAACAATTAAGTAGTTATGTGAGGACTCTCTCTCTCAATAAAGATTTTCAGAGCTGAGTATTTTATTAAAATAGCAAACTAAACAAAAATAGAACTCCAAGAATAGCACGCATCATGTGAACGAATAAATTTTTTGGCTCAACATAGGCTAACCGATAGTTGACGAAGAGAGGTGGGATGCGTAGCATCCCCAAGCTTAGATGCTTGAGACTTCTTGAAATATTTATTTGGGGTGCCTTGGGAATCCCCAAGCTTGAGATTTTGTATCTCGTTCAATCTTCTCATATCATGGTTTCACCTATTCTCAAAAACATCATCCACACAAAACTCGAAAAGAACTCGTGAGATAGGTTAGTACACATAAGAATAAATCAACACTTCATGTACTGCCAAGATAAGTTGCATAATAATTTCCAAACATCATCTACTGTTTACTATCATTTCCAAAATTCATATCTACCAATATAGGCTATGGAAACTATAGAATAAGTAGATAACAAAACTATGTCAGCAATCTGTCCAAACAGAACAGTCTGTAGCAATCTATTAAACCGGTGTACTTCTGTAACTCAAACCATTATGAAAATTTAGGACATGCTAAAAAATTTATATTACAATACTGTGTAAAAATTTCAGAAACTTTCCACGTTCCTGTAAAATATGAAAATTCAAACAGTACAGAGAAAGTTTCTGTTTTTACACAGCACACATCAAACATGCAATGCAAGCATCCTAAGGCAATTCTTGGAACCTTTTATTGAAAAACAAGATTATAAATAACAGATAACAGAAAATAACAAAATATAATGACGATCCAAGCAAAGCACATATTATGTGATGAATAAAAATATAGCTCTAAGTAAGATATACCGATAATGTTGAAGACGAAAGAGGGGATGCCTTCCAGGGCATCCCCAAGCTTAGATGCTTGAGTCTTCCTCGGATATTACCTTGGGGGTGCCTTGGGCATCCCCAAGCTTAGGTTCTTGTCACTCCTTATTCTCCTCATATCGGTGTCTCACCCAAAACTTGAAAACTTCAATCACACAAAACTTAACGGAACTTCGTGAGATGGGTTAGTATAACAAATAAAGATCATTAACTTAGGTACTGTCAAGACAAGATTAATAATTTTTGTCACATAATACCTACTGTATTCTACCATTCACATAATTTATATCACTGAATATAAGCTATGGGAACACTAAAACAAGCAAACTATGCATGCAAAACAAAATCTGTCAAAAACAGAACAGTCTGTGAAGATCTGTAGTATCACCATACTTCCCTGTCTCTAAAAATTCTGAAAAATTAGTACAACCTGAATAATTTGTATATCAAGACTGTGTAATAATTTCAGAGCATTATCACGCTCCAGTAAAAAATTAAAATTCCTTTACTGGAGTCAAAAACTTCTATTTTGGTTCAGCATCAATTCCACTCATCTTGTGAGTCATCCCAAAGGCTTTACTTGGCACAATATTGAAATAAAAGACACAAAACATGATTACTACAGTAGATTAATCATGTGAACACTCAAAAAACAGAAGGTAAAAGTATTGGTTTGTCTCCCAACAAGCGCTTTTCTTTAATGCCTTTTTAGCTAGGCATGATGATTTCAATGATGCTCGCATAAAAGTAAAGAATTGAAACATAAAGAGAGCATCATGAGTCACATGGCAAGCACATTTAAGTCTAACCCACTTCCTATGCATAGGGATTTTGTGAGGAAACAATTTATGGGAGCAAGAATCAACTAGCATAGGAAGGCAAAACAAGCATCACTTCAAAACTTTGAACACATAGAGAGGAAACTTGATATTATTGCAATTCCTACAAGCATATGTTCCTCGCTCATAATAGTTTTCAGTAGCATCATGAAGGATTTCAACAATATAAATATCACATAAAGCATTCTTTTCATGATCTACAAGCATAGAAAATTTATTACTCTCCACATAAGCATATTTCTTCTCATTCATAATAGTGGGAGCAAACTCAAGAAAATAACTATCATGAGATACATGATTGACATAACCAAATTGAAAATTAAAATCATGATGACAAGTTTCATAGTTATAATTATTCTTTATAGCATACATGTCATCATCATAATCATCATCGATAGGAGGCATGCCATCATCATAATAAATTTGCTCATCAAAACTTGGGGGACTAAAATTATCATCCTAATCAAACATAGCATCCCCAAGCTTGTGGCTTTGCATATCATTAGCTTCATGGATATTCAGGGAATTCATACTAGCAACATTACAATCATGCTCATCATTCAAGGAATTCTCATTAAGTATTTCCATAATTTCTTCCTCTACCAATTGAGCACAATTTTCCAAATCCTTATTTTCACGGAAGACATTATAAAGACGATACAAATGATGCAACCTAAACTCCATTTTTTGTAGTTTTCTTTTATAAAAACCAAACTAGTGAAAAACAAGAAACTAAAAGATTCAATTGCAAGATCTAAAGATATACCTTCAAGAACTCAACTCTCCGGCAACGGCGCCAGAAAAGATCTTGATGTCTTCTATGCAACTTTATTCTTGTAGACTCGTGTTGGGCCTCCAAGCGCAGAGTTTTGTAGGACAGTAGCAATTTTCCGTCAAGTGGATGACCTAAGGTTTATCAATCCGTGGGAGGTGTAGGATGAAGATGGTCTCTCTCAAACAACCCTGCAATCAAATACAAGAAATCTCTTGTGTCCCCAACACACCCAATACAATGGCAAATTGTATAGGTGCACTAGTTCAGCGAAGAGATGGTGATACAAGTGCAATATGGATGGTAGATATAGGTTTTTGTAATCTGAAAATATAAAAACAGCAAGGTAACAAATAGTAAACAACGAGCAAAACGTTGTATAAATGCTTGGAAACAAGGCCTAGGGTCCGTACTTTCGCTAGTGCAATCTCTCAACAATGCTAATATAATTGGATCACATAACCATCCCTCAACGTGCAACAAAGAATCACTCCAATGTTCTTATCTAGCGGAGAACATAAGAAGAAATTGTATGTAGGGTACGAAACCACCTTAAAGTTATTCTTTCCAATCGATCTATCCATGAGTTCGTACTAAGATAACACCAAGTTATCCTTTCCGATCGATCTATCTAAGAGTTCGTACTAGAATAACACCATATGATACACATCAACCAACTATAAGGTCACCTAGATACTCCAATGTCACCACAAGTATCATGAGTTAATTATAGGATACGCATCAACCAATTTTAGATTCATAATACTCAATCCAACACAAATAACTTCAAGGAGCACCCCAATATTTCTATCGGAGAATGTAGGACAAGAACGTGTATCAACCCCTATGCATAGATTACCCCAATGTCACCTCGGGAATCCGCAAGTTGAGTACAAAAACATATATCCAGTGAATCAATAGAACACCCCATTGTCACCACGGGTATCCACATGCAAGACATATATCAAGTGTTCTCAAATCCAATATTCAATCCAACATAACGATATCTCAAAGGGAAAGATTCAATTCATCACAACATGATAGCAAGGGAATAACATCATATGATCCGACTATATTAACAAAGCCCATGATACATAAAGATCGTGACATCTCAAGAACACGAGAGAGAGAGAGAGAGAGATTAAACACATAGCTACTGGTACATACCCTCAGCCCCGAGGGTGGACTACTCCCTCCTCGTCATGGCCTCTGTCGGAATGATGAAGATGGCCACCGGAGATGATCTACCCTCTCCGGTAGTCTACTGGAACGCCTCCAGATTGGTTTTTCATCGATACAGAGAGTTGCGGCGGCAAAACTTCTCGTCTAGGGTTATTTCTGGGGGTTTCTGAATATATAGGATTTTTTAGCGTTGGTGTCACGCGGAGATGGGCCACGAGTGGACCACAAGACACCAGGGCGCGCCAGAGGGGCCTGGCGCGCCCTGGTGGGTTGTGCCCACCTCGTGGCTCTTCTGGCCCTCCAACGAAGCTTCTAGTGCCTCTTTTTTTCCAAAAGAAATCGTCAAAAAGTTTCGTTGCATTTGGAGAACTTTGATTTCTGCACAAAAAACAACACCACGGTAGTTCTGCTGAAAACAACGTCAATCCGGGTTAGTTCTAAATAATTCATGTAAAGTGCATCAAAACCATATAAAAGTATTGTAAACATAGGCAATTATGGCATGAAGACTTCATAAATTATCAATACGTTGGAGACGTATTAGTCCTTGTCATCGTTGCCTCTCTAACTAGTGTGAGGCCACTGCATGTGAGATGGGCCACTAGAGGACGCTGCTCCTGCACCTGGGTGTGTCTGCCCAGAAAGAAAGGAGGGACTGCATGTTCCCACTAAGAAGGTTAATGTTGTTGTTAGTCTCATGGAGGTCTGCACGAATGCCTCTGACCTGCTGATGCAGCTGCTGAAATTCTACCCTAGGCACGTAGTCACTGTCATGCACAAAGTTAACCTGAGGAGCATATTGGGGTGCATTACCCCATGCATCCCAACCGTGATCGTGCCTCTGAGCAGTGGGATGAACATCATCCCCGAACCTGGCTGCATGTCTAAACTCATTGAGTTCATCAATAGATAGAACCCACATATCATGCGTAGAAATGGTAAAAGTCTGAGGCAAGGGCAAGCACACATCGGTAGTATCAGTGTTTGGCAGGGGCACTTGTAGCAATGCTCCCCCTGTACGGGCCCAAGGAAATGATAGTTAGTCATAACTACGGTTAAGTATCGCTGGCCCGGTAACACGCTCAATGATACGTCCATTTTGCCTCATGTTTTCCTATTGATATTTATTATGTTTTGAGTCATTATTTTACTTTATGATGCAATCCCAATGCATTTTCTCTCTTATTTTGCAAGTTTCACACAAAAAGCAAGATTGTCGGCAGATGGACTTCTGGACCGGAAAAGGCTACAGAAGAGCTGGATATTCTCTGCAACTCCAAATGTCCTGAAAATTTATGGAGAATTATTTTGTAATATATAAAAAATATTGAGGAAGTAATTACTAGAAGGGGACCCACCAGGGGGCCACAAGCCTGGTGGGCACGCTCTACCCACCAGGGCGCGCCCACTAAGCTCGTGGGCCCCTCGGCAAGCCTTAGGGGCCCATCTTCTCATGTACGTCCATTTTGAATCATGTTTTTCCGTTGATATTTATTATGTTTTGAATCATTATTACACTTTATGATGCAATCCTAATGCCTTGTCTCTCTTATTTTGCAAGTTCCACACAAAGAGGGAGATTGTTAGCAGGTGGAATACTGGACCGGAAAGGACCACTGAAGAGCTGGATATTCTATGGAACTCCAAATGAGCTGAAAATTGACGGAGAATTATTTTGGAATATATCAAAATTATTGGCGAAAGAATCATCGGAAGGGGACCCACCAGATGGCCACAAGCCATGGGGCGTGCCCTACCCCCAACGGCGCGCCACCCTAGCTCGTGGGCCACCTGGCAGGCCTCCGGTGCCCATCTTCTCCTATATGATGTCATTTACCCTAGAAAAAAATCATAAGAAGACTTTCCATACCAAGCGCCGCCGTCTCGAGGCGGAACCTAGGCAGGACCACTTATGCTCTTTGGCGGAGCGATTCCGCCGGGGAAACTTCCCTCCGGGAGGGGAAGATCGAAGCCATCGTAGTCACCAACGCTTCCTCCATCATGCGCGCGGGGGGGGGGGGGGGGGACACAATATTCATCAACATCTTCACCAGCGCCATCTCATCTCAAACCCTTCATCTCTTGTATTCAATCTTTGTCTCAAAACCTCAAATTGGTACGTGTGGGTTGCTAGTAGTGTTGATTACATCTCGTAGTTGATGCTAGTTGGTTTATTTGGTGGAAGATTATATGTTTAGATCCTTAAACATATTTGATGACCCACAAGTATAGGGGATCAATCATAGTCCTTTCGATAAGTAAGAGTGTCGAACCCAACGAGGAGCAGAAGGAAATGACAAGTGGTTTTGATACGGAAGTTTCTGCAATCACTGAAAGTAGCGGTGATAGATAGTTTTATAGCAAGGTAAGTCGTAACAAGTAAAAAGTAACAATGGTAGCAATGGTGCATCAAAGTGGTCCAATCCTATTTGTATCAAAGGACAAGTTGGAATGTACTCTTATATGAAGCAAAGCGCTCTCGAGGATACATGGTAATTTCGTCTAGTCATGATTCATCATGTTTAGTTGATTCGCATTCGCTACTTTGATAATTTGATATGTGAGTGGACCGGTGCTAGGGTGTTGTTCTTACTTGAACAAACAACCCACTTGTGATTACCTCCTCTCGCAAGTATCCACAACTACGAAAGAAGAATTAAGATAATCTAACCATAGCATTAAACATGTGGATCCAAATCAGTCCCTTACGGAACAACTCATAAACTAGGATTTAAGCTTTGTCACTTTCGCAATCCATCATATACTTATCATTCTCCAATGCTTTCCTTTAGGCCCAAATATGGTGAAGTGTCATGTAGTCGACGTTCACACGACACCACTAAAGGAAGAGCAACATACGTATCATCATAATATCGAATGAATACCAACATCACTTGATTATTTATGACAAGACTTATCCCATGTCCTCAAGAACAAAAGTAAATACTCACAAAGCATCATCATGTTCAAGATCAGAGGTGTAATGAATATGCTTAAGGGTCTGAACATATAATCTTCCACCAATTAAACCAACTAGCATCAACTACAAGGTGTAATCAGCACTCCTAGCAACCCACAGGTACCAATGTGAGGTTTGGAGACAAATATTGAATACAAGAGATGATCTAGGGTTTGAGATGAGATGGTGTTGGTGAAGATGTCGATGAAGATTGGTCCTCCCATGATGGAGGAAGCGATGGTGATGACAATGGCTTTGATTTCCCCCTCCCGGAGGGAAGTTTCTTCGGCAGAATCGCTTCGCGGGAGAGCAAAAGTGCTCCTGCCCAGGTTCCGCCTTGAGACGATGGTGCTTCATCCCGAAAGTATTCTTATGATTTTTTTCTAGGGTAAATGACATCATATAGGAGAAGATGGGCACCGGAGGCCTGCCAGGTGGCCCATGAGCTAGGGTGGCGCGCCCTTGGGGGTAGGGCGCGCCCCCATGGCTCGTGGCCATCTAGTGGGTTCCCTTCCAATTTTTCTTTCGCCAATAATTTTGATATATTCCAAAATAATTATCCGTCAATTTTCAGCTCATTTGGAGTTCTAGAGAATATCCAGCTCTTCGGTGGTCCTTTCCGGTCCAGTATTCCACCTGCCGACAATCTCCCTCTTTGTATGAAACTTGCAAAATAAGAGAGACAAGGCATTAGGATTGCATCACAAAGTGTAATAATGATTCGAAACATAATAAATATCAACGGAAAAACATGATGCAAAATGGACGTATCAACTCTCCCAAGCTTAGACCTCGCTTGTCCTCAAGCGAAAGCCGGACTCGATAATCATGACCACATGCTTAGAGAGAGAGGTGTCGATAAAATAAAATACGGACATGAGAGCATCATGATCATTATAATAGCTGCAACATAATAGCATAAAACTTCTCATGAACAAGTGACAATCTATCCACACGCTCAAGTATAAATCATAAACTTTATTGAAAACTAACAAGCTATGTTGTTAGTCATTGAAACAATTGCAATCAATCATATTTTCAAAAAGAGACTATGTCAGAGCTTTGTTTAGCAAGTTCACATACTCAACTATCATTTAGTCTTCTATGATTGCTGACACTCACGGCATATTTGTGAAGCAAAAAGTTTCAATCAGACACATAGGAAGATAGAGGTTTATTTTTCACCACCCAACAGCTTATCTGAGGGATAGTGTCAACAATAATTACTCATGATCACCTATATCCAACTAGATATATGTGTCCGGATCTTTCCCCACCACATGATGCTTGCCAAGTAGAGAATAATAATAATGGAATAGGGATTGACATTATTGACTCTTGCATAAAAGTAAATACAAAAAGTAAAAGATAGGCCCTTCACAGAGGGAAGCAGAGGTTGTCATGTGCTTTTTATTTGGATGTGCAAGCTCTTAATAGAAAGGAACGTCACTTTATGTTGCTCCTTATGATAGCAAACTTTATTACGCAGTCTATCACTTTTTTCTTTGCCATCACAAGTTCGTACAAAGTTTATTTTCCCTTCCAATAAAACATCATACATATGTAGGAGCATTTTTATTGCTTTTGCACCAATGATAATTTACTTGAAGGATCTTATTCAATCCATAGGTAGATATGGTGGACTCTTATGGCTAGAAACTGGGTTTAAGAGTTTTTGGATGCACAAGTAGTATCTCTACTTGGTGCGAAGTTTTGGCTAGCAAAAGATTATGAGCAAGCACCACATGTTAGAGGATCCATGACAATATAATTTCTATGTGAATATAAGCAAACACAACTCATTACCTTGTCTTCCTTGTCCAATGTCAACTAGTTGATCATACATAAAATATTTAATAGGGGCTAACAATCATAAAAGATGTCCAAGATATTATATTTATATGTGAGACCTCTCTTTCATTAATACTTTTTCATGAATTGCATCGATGACCAGTGCTATGTTTGTTAACTTCCAACAAATTTTATCAATTATGCTCTTTTTATGTGAAGTCATCACTCCCCATGGGATTAGCACATGATCTTTTTATTCTTTTCATTGCTAGGATTGATGCAAGAAAGTAAAGCAAACAAACTCAAACTACTCTTTATTACTATATAATTCTCACACTCGATTACATAGACAGATAGATCACAAAGCAAACACTCGAAACTAAATCATACTAAAACTTTATTCATCTAAATCATAGGATAGCTAAGGATCGAACTAAAATAGATAATGATGGTAAAAGTGATGGTGATACAATACTGGAGAACCTCTCCCAAGCTTGGAATAGGCTAAGGGTGGTACCCATACCCGTGTACTCAAGTTTCTTTCCTTGGCGATGGTGGTGATGAAGTGGTGGGCTTGATGTTCTTAGCAATAATGCCCCTTAGAGTACGGATCTCCTCCTTGAGCTTATCGACCTCTCACCTGAGGTCGAAGTTCTCCTTGCGAAGCTTATTCGTAACGGTCAAAGCACCGTCCATTAAGGGATGGATTTTGTCTGTAGGAGAGGAAGTGGCATCCACCTGCGCACGACGATAAGGGGTAAATCGAGAACTGGAAGGTGTAACCTTGTTTGGCAAGCTCGACTTTTTGAACTCCACATGCATATCTCCCGGTTGAGGCAAAGGTTCCTCTTCTTCTTCCTCGCTTGAAGACTCCATCCTTTTGAAATCCTCCTCCTCTTCTTCCTCCGTTGTCCATCCATAGGGATCAAGATCTGCATAGCGAAATGTAGCTCTCCCTGTCCGAATCTTGAGATGACATAGTGCTTCTAGATCTGGCAAAAAACAAGCCGAAATTAGAACATAGGTAAAACTTGCGATACGGTGGTCAAAACATCACGAAGTATATATAATGATTTTTTCCGTGCAGGACCAGTCTTATGAAAGGAAAACGGAGTCAGGAAAGTCCATGAGGGGCCCATGAGCTAGGGTGGCGCGCCCAGGGGGTAGGGCGCGCCCCCTGGCTCGTGGCCACCTCGTGCACTTTACTAACTAGTTATTATTTTTGAATTTTTTTATTTATTCTGGAACAAACAAAAAATGCTTTTATGGAGCGTTTGGAGTTGGTTTGCTTACCGTACCACATACCTGCCCTTTTTCAGGGTTCTGGAGCATTCCGGAAGGTCTCTTTTATGTGCTTCTCCAGTGTTATTGTTTGGATAATATTGGTTTCCTTGTTAATGGGTATACCTGAAATATAATGTTTCAGTCTTTGCCCATAACCACCTTAGGATTCGTTGCTTCCGCGTTGTTTATCTTGATGGCTCCGGAGCAATAAGCCTCCTCAATAATATAGGGTCCTTCCCATTTGGAGAGGAGTTTTCCTGCAAAAAATCTGAAACGAGAATTGTATAATAGAACATGATCCCTAATGTTGAATTCTCGTTTTTGTATTCTCTTGTCGTGCCATATTTTGACTTTTTCTTTAAATAGCTTGACATTTTCATAAGCTTGTGTCCTCCGTTCATCTAGAGAACTCATGCCAAATAACCTCTTTTCACTGGCAAGTTTGAAATCATAATTATGTTCTTTAATTGCCCGACATGCCTTGTGTTCTAATTCTAGACGTAAATGACAAGCTTTTCCATAGACCATTTTATAAGGGGACATACTCATAGGATTTTTATAAGCAGTTATATATGCCCACAATGCATCATCTAGTTTCTTAGACCAATTATTGCTAGATCTATTAACGGTCTTTTGCAAAATTAACTTTATTTCTCTACTGTTCAATTCAACTTGACCACTAGATTGAGGGTGATATGTAGAGGCAATTCTATGATTGACATCATATTTAGCTAAGAGTTTTTGAAATGCACAATGAATAAAATGTGAACCACCATCAGCCATTAAATATCTAGGGACTCCAAACCTCGGAAAGATGATTTCTTTAAGCATTTTAGCATTTTAATAGAGGTGCTGTCATCAACACTACTAGTTGGAATAGCTTTTACCCACTTAGTAACATAATCATCAGTAACTAAAATATGAGTATACCCATTAGAGGAAGGAACATGTCCCATATAATCAAAGCCCCAAACATCAAATGGTTCAATAACAAGTGAATAATTCATTGGCATTTCCCGACGTCTACCAATATTACCAATTCTTTGACATTCATCACAAGAAAGGACAAACTTACGTGCATCCTTGAAGAGAGTAGGCCAATAAAAACCAAACTGTAATACCTTATGTGCGGTTCTGCCTCCCGCATGGTGTCCTCCATATGCTTCAAAATGACACTTCCGTAGGATTTGTTCTTGTTCATGCTCAGGTACACAATGTCTAATAATACCATCTACTCCTTTATATAAATGTGGGTCATCCCAAAAGTAATGTCTCAAATCGAAGAAGAACTTTTTCTTTTGTTGGTATGTGAAGTGAGGTGGTATATATTTAGCAACAATGTAATTAGCATAATCTGCATACCAAGGACTATTGCAAGAAGTAGAAGGATTTATAACAGCTAACTGCTCATCAAGAAAACTATCATCAATAGGTAGTGGGTCATTGATAATTGTGATCCGCGTTGGGTTTTCCGTGAAGAGGAACGGGTAATTGCAGCACAAAGTGGGTAAGTATTTCCCTCAGTTATGAAACCAAGGCTTATCATACCAACATGAATATCAATCCTCAACCTTCTTCAGCGGCTGCACACAAATGAACAAACAACTTGCACCCAACGCGGGCAAGAGCGTTGTCAATCCCCTTGATCTCGTTATTTGCAAGCAAATGAGTTGTGTAGATAATTGTTGATAAATATAAATTGCAAAATAAAATAAAAGATAAATATAGGCAGCAAGGTAATTGTAGCATTCATAAATATATAAGTGAATAGACCCGGGGGCCATAGTGTTCTCTAGCGGCATCTCTCATGTAGGCAGCATACGTTGGGTAAAAAATTACTGTTGGGCAATTGATAGAAAAGCGGATAGTTATGCGATTTTCACGGCAATGATCATGTGTATATAGGCATCACGTCCATAAACAAATAGGCCGACTCCCGCCTGCACCTATTACTATTACTCCACTCATCAATCGCTATCCAGCATGCATCTAGAGTATTAAGTAAAACAGAGTAATGCTTGGAGTACGATGACATGATGTAGACAAAGTAAACTCAATCAATATGAATGAACCTCATCGTTTTATCCTTAGTAGCAACAACACAAAGACGCATCTTGTCCCCTACTTTGTCACTGGGATATAGAAACTCGCTAGGTTGAACCTACCACAACGCACCACTCCCACCGATGAAATATCAATCTACTTGGCCAAAACACATCAATAGATCGGAGAACATTACGAAGCTATAGTGATCATGCAATTAAGAGACAAAATATATCAGAGGTATCTCAAATACTTGTCATGAATAATCTGAACATAAACCCACAATTCATCGGATCTCAACAAACACACCGCACAATAGGATTACATCGGATAGATCAAAGCGAAGATGCGATGACCATTGTATTGAAGATCATAAGAGAGAGAGAGAGATTGCCATCTAGGTACTAGCTATGGACCCGTAGGTCTGTGGTGAACTACTCACACATCATCATGAGGGTGGCAAGGTTGATGAAGAGGCCCTCCGTGATCGATCCCCCCTCCAGTAGGGTGCCGGAACGGAGCTCCAGATGGCCTCGCGACCGAACAGAGACTTGCGGCAATGGAAAAAGGGTTTCAGGACTGCCTTCAGGGTTTTTGCAATATTAGAGAATTTATAGGCCGAAGAGGGACGTCGGGAGAGCCACGAGGGGGCCACCACATAACAGGGCGCGCCCCCCCATAGGGCGCGCCCTGATGTGTGGTGGGGCCCTCGTGTGCCTCCCGACCTCCTTCTGAAGCTTCTAGGTCTTCTTTTGGCCCAGAAAAAATCATCGAAAAGTTTCGTGGCAATTGGACTTCGTTTGGTATTGTAAACCTGAAAAGGCAAAAATATGCAGAAAACAACAACTGTCACTGGGCACTGGGTCAATAGGTTAGTGCTCAAAAATATTATAAATTGGTAAATAAAGACCCAAAAAGTATGCTAGAATTATAATATATCAGCATGGAACAATCAAAACTTATAGATACGTTGCAGATGTATCAGTCATCAAGAAATTTTTCCATCCTAGACAAATTATCTGCTACGGGGTTCTCAGCTCCCTTCCTATCAACAATATGCAAATCAAACTCCTGAAGTAAGAGAACCCACCTAATCAGTCTAGATTTAGCATCTTTCTTTTCCATAAGATATTTAATAGCAGCATGATCGGTGTGAATCATTACCTTAGAATCAACAATATAAGATCTGCATTTATCACAGGGAAACACAACTGCTAGAAATTCTTTTTCTGTGATAGCATAATTCTTTTGAGTGGTGTCTAGAGTTTTACTAGCATAATGAATAACATTAAATTTCTTATCAACTCTTTGTCCTAGAACAACACCAAAAACATAATCACTAACATCACACATTTTTTCAAAGGGTAAGTTCCAATGAGGTGGTTCAATAATAGATGCAAAAATTAAGTATTGCTTAAGTAGTTCAAAGGCTTCTACACGATCATCATAAAAAACAAATGGAATATCTTTTTGCAAAGATTGGTAAGATGCCTAGAAATCTTAGAGAAATCTTCAATAAACCTTCTATAGAAACCAACATGACCAAGGAAACTTCGAATACATTTGATATCTTTAGGACATGGCATTTTCTCAATTGCATCAACTTTAGCTTTATCTACCTCAATACCTCTTTTGGAGATCTTGTGCCCAAGGACGATACCTTCGTTCACCATAAACTGTCACTTCTCCCAATTCAAGACAAGATTAGTTTCTTCACATCTCTGCATAACTCGATCAAGGTTGTTTAGGCAATCATCAAAAGACGTTCCGTAAATAGAAAAATCATCCATGAATACCTCAACAATATTTTCACAAAAGTTAGATAATATAGCATTCATACATCATTGAAAAGTAGAAGGTGTGCATTGCATAAACCAAAAGGCATACGTCTATAAGCATAGGTTCCGAAAGAACAAGTAAATGTTGTTTTCTCTTGATCTTCTTTTGCTACAGGTATTTGAGAAAAACCAGAATATCTGGTTAAGAAACAAAAGTGTGTGTGCTTAGACAATCTTTCTAACATTTGATCGATAAAAGGTAAGGGGTAATGATCCTTTCTAGTAGCTTCATTTAATTTCCTATAATCAATTACCATCCTATAACCAGTTACAATTCTCTGTGGGATAAGTTTATTTTTATCATTAGGAACAACGGTAATGCCTCTTTTCTTAGGAACACAATGAACATGACCCACCCATCTACTATCACCTATAGTATAAATAATACCTGCCTCCAGAAGCTTTAATATTTCAGTTCTTACCACATCCTTCATTTTAGGATTCAAATGATGTTGATGATCAACGACAGGTTTAGCATCTGGTTCCATATTAATCTTGTGCTGACATAAAGTGGGACTAATACCCTTAAGATCATCGAGAGTATATCCAATTGCAGCATTGTGCTTCTTCAGAACCTTAAATAATCTCTTTTCTTCATGTTCTGAAAGGTTAGCACTAATAATAGCAGGATATATCTTCTTCTCATCAAGATAAGCATATTTCAATGTATCAGGTAGTTTATTTAATTCAAACACAGGGTCACTCTTAGGAGGTAGAGGGTATCCAAAGGTTTCAACATGCAAGTTATGTTTAAGGATAGGTGCTTGATTAAACAAAACATCATCTATTTCTTTTCTTTCTTTCATATGCATATCATTTTCATGGTCTAGCAAATATTGTTCTAACGGATCAGTAGGAGGCACAAGAATAGAAGCAAGACCAACTATTTCATATTTACTAGGCAATTCTTCCTCATGCATGTGTCTACTAAACTTGGAGAAATTAAACTCATGAGATGCGTCACCAAAATTGACACTGGCCGTTTCCTTAGTGCAATCAATTTTAGCATTAACAGTGTTCAGGAAAGGTCTACAAAATATAATGGGACAAAAATTATATTGTAATGATCCAAGGACTAAGAAATCAGTAGGGTATTTGATCTTACCACACAAGACTTCAACATCTCTAACAATCCCAAGTGGTGAAATAGTCTCTCTGTTTGCAAGCTTAATATTAGCATCAATATATTCTAACTCAAGAGGTGCAATATCATGCATAATTTCTTGATAAATAGTAAATGGAATAGCACAAACAATAGCACCCATATCACATAATCCAGGATAATAATGATTTACAATCTTAACATAAACAACTCGCATGCCAACAACCGGTCTATGTTTATCTTTAGAATCTTTTTAGCAATATGAGATGCTTCATCACAGAATTTTATAACATGTCCATCCACATTATCAACCAATAGATCCTTAATCATTGCAACATTAGATTCTACCTTTATGTGTTCAGATGGTTTATGTGGTTTGATATTACTTTTATTAACCATAGTTGCAACCTTAGCATGTTCTCTAGTCCTAAAAGGAAAAGGTGGTTTCTCAATATAAATAGTAGGCACAACTGTATCAACATTATAAATGATTGTTTCTTCTTTAGCTATAACATCCGCAACTAAGAAATAAGAATTAAGATAAATCTAACCATATCATGAAACATATGGATCCAAATCAGCCCCTTACGGAACAACTCATAAACTAGGGTTTAAGCTTCTGTCACTCTTGCAACCCATCATCTACTTATCATTCCCCAATGCTTTCCTTTAGGCCCAAATATGGTGAAGTGTCATGTAGTCGACGTTCACACGACACCACTAAAGGAAGAGCAACATACATATCATCAAAATATCGAACGAATACTAACATCACATGATTATTTATGACAAGACTTCTCCCATATCCTCAAGAACGAAAGTAACTACTCACAAACCATATTCATGTTCAAGATCAGAGGTGTATTGAATATTGATACGTCCATTTTGCATCACTTGTATGCAAAATTAAGTAAGTGTGAGTTCTGGCTGGACCAAGTAGCTTTCTTGGGGCATGTAATTTTAGGAAGAGGAGTTCAGGTTGACCCATCCAAAATTGAGACAGTTGTGTCTTGGGCTCGTCCGACCAATCCAAGTGAGATAAGGAGTTTTCTGGGCTTTGCTGGATACTAACGCATATTTATAAAAGGGTTTTCTTAGATTACAACACCAATCACTGAATTGATTAGGAAAGAAGCTAAGTTTATTTGGATTGAAAATTGTGAGAGAAGTTTTCAGGAACTAAAGAAAATGCTAACTATCGCGCCAGTGTTGGCACTACCTGAAGGTGGACAAGATTATGTGGTGTATTGTGATGCTTCAAAATCTGGACTAGGATGTGTTCTGATGCAAAATGACAAAGTAATAGCCTATGATTCTCGGCAAATATAGACGCACGAAGTAAACTATCCTACCCATGATTTGGAGCTGGGAGTAGTTGTGTTTGCACTGAATACTTGGAGGCACTACGTATATGGTTCTAAGTGCACACTGTACATCGACCACAAGAGTCTCAAATATATATTTGCGCAAAAAGAGTTGAACATGAGGTAGAGGAGGTGGCTGGAACTAATCAAAGATTATGACTTGACTATTAATTACGACCCTGGTAAAGCAAATGTACTTGCAGATGCACTTAGTAGAAAGAAGCAATGCAACCACCTATCAATTCTAGAGTATGGCAAAGAGCTACTGCAGGAGCTTGCAAAAATGGGAATCGAGCTGAGAGAGAGGCCACATCTAGGGCCAATATAGCAGCCATGACATTTTACCCCACATTGCTAGATCAGATTAAGGAAAAGCAAGCAACATATACATTCATCAAGGAGGAAACAAGAAGAATTCAATCTGGATAGCCTTCACAATTTAGGTTGGACAAGCAAGGTGTTCTATGGAACCGTAATAGGATTTGTGTGCCAGATGACCTACAAGTCAAGGAAATTATTTTGCGTGAAGCTCATGAAATTTTGTACACTATCCATCCTGAGAGCAGAAAAAATTATAAGGATGTGAAGGGACATTTTTGGTGGCCTGGTATGAAGAGGGAAATTGCAGAATATGTTAGCAAATGTGACACTTGTCAAAGGGTAAAAGCGGAGCATCAACGGCCAGTCGGGTTGTTAAAGCCACTAGAGACACCAGATTGGAAGTGGGAAGATCTATGTATGGATTTTATTACTGGTTTGCCTATGAAACCAAAGAAGAAGGATGTCATATGGGTTATGGTTGACTGACTCACCAAGTCAGCACATTTTATTGCCACAATCCATGAATATTCCTTTGATAAGTTGGTTGAACTATATTTGGAGAGGATAGTTTCCCTCCATGGTGTGCCAAAGACCATAACTTCTGACCGAGGTTCCGTGTTCACATCAAGATTTTGGAAAAGCTTACAGAAGTCTCTTGGAATTGAATTACATTTTAGCACGGCTTACATCCGCAAACCTATGTCCATACTGAACGGGTAAATCAGATCCTTGAGGATATGTTGAGAATGTTGGAAAAGGTTGAAAATTTTCCTACGCGCAAAACATCCAAGAACATGCTACGGAGATGGATCACAGCTCGTTACCACTAGACGCGCAGTGCCGTGCAGCGGAAGTAGAGTTGGGGTAGTGCGTTCGCGTGGTCCGTCTCCTCCTCGTCTGATCTCCCTCGAACAGCCAATCCGATCTCCCTCGCGCAGCCGGTCGCCGGATCCCACATACAGGTTCGCCGGAGCAGCACAAGTGCACCGCCTCTAACGGTATTCACGCGTGCAGGAGGAACACCGTGCGGCGGACTGCTAGGTCCGATCGCACAGTCGACGGCGGCAAGTGGAGGTGACTAGTTGCAACAGATGCAAAGCCTAATGACGGTGCGAAGCGATCAACCAGATGGGTGTGCAGCACCTCCACTATATATAGGCATCCGGCGCGGGCTCAACTCTTGGGCCTCGCACGGATCCTAAAGCCCACGTGTAGTTCCTTCCCTTAAGCGCGTGACCCCTTAGGTTCTCGTTCACTTGGTCACGAGTCAGATCACATCCGACTCGACTAGTCGGTAGCGGCCTCTAGCAAAGCGTGCCAACTCCAAGTGTCCGATGAAGCTGGTTAGGTGAACCTGTACTTCACACTTCTATTCCCTTTGCCACACAATATATGTTGTCATGCTCAAGGCGACATGGTCATCCTTGTTGCAGCACGACCTCTTTCTCGTTCCGGTGAATCCAACCAATACTTCAGATTATCTCATAATCCTCATAGCATGGCCATGCTTATCCAGGTCGGATCACCCGAGGGGCCCAGAGTATATCTCTCCTGGTCGGAGGGGCAAATCCCATCTTGCTCAACCATGTCTCGCAGCATGGGTCAGGACAGGCCCGAAACCTACCTTTATAACTACCCAGTTACAGAGTAGCGTTTGGTCGGCCCAAAGCAGGTCTATCACCATCCCGAGTACATGCGTCAGCTCAGGTCTTAGGACATAGAACGTATGTTGTACTGGAGACTCTCAGATGACCTATCGCTGCGTCTCATAGTCGGGTCTGTCCAACTCAGACCTTATCTCAACTCGGATCCGACTACGTCGAATCCGACTAGATCTTTCTGAGTCCATATTATCCAGCTAGCATCCAATGCTACATGGTCAGTGAGACCAGACCATCCACCGTGTCATATGCTAGTCTAACTGGCTGCGCGTCCACACAACACTTTCGACTAGGGACCATTTAGGACAGTCATCATGCAATGCATAGTCTCACAAACAAGTCACGTACTTGTTAATACAAATCATTGATAATGTCCAAGGACTATCTTTATTCATAAACACATAGGAAATATCATCATACATGATTGCCTCTAGGGCATATCTCCAACAGAGAATGTGTGTAATGAACTTTGGAGAATCATGGGATCAGCATCTGCACCTATCAGAATTTGCCTACAATAATAGTTATCAATCCAGCATACAAATGGCTCCATTTGAAGCATTGTATGGGAGGAAATGTAGATCACCTATATGCTGGTATGAAGTTGGTGAGAGACCATTACTTGGTCCTGACATAGTGAGAGAGAATGATGAGAAGATCCAACTAATTAAAGAACGTCTCCATATTGCACAAAGTAGGCAGAAGAGCTGCGGACCGACATAGGAGGGAAATGGAATTGGAGGTAGGAGATTGGGTTTATCTAAAAGTATCACCTATGAGAGGAGTTCAATGCTTTGGAATCAAAGGAAAGTTGGGTCCTAGATATGTTGGGCCATTTAAAATTTTAGAGAAGGGGACATCTGCTTATAAGTTTGAATTACCACAACACCTATCAAGGATTCACAATGTCTTCCACATATCCCAAGTTAAGAAATGCAATAAGCCACCACCACAAGTATCAGACTTGGAGATTGAATTACAACCAGACCTGACCTATGAAGAGCATCCATTTAAGATACTAGAAGTTGAAGACTGCAAGCTCAGGACAAGAACCATTCAGTTCTGCAAGGTGCAATGGAGGAACCACTCGGTTCGTGAGGCGACATTGGAGAAGGAGGAAGACCTATGAGTGACCTACCCCAACCTTTTCAAGTAAGATTTCAATTTTGAGGACGAAATCTTTTTCTAAGGAGGGTAAGATGTAATGGCTCAGACTTTATAATTTATTATTACCCACTCAATTACAATTAGGAAAATCATATATATTAAATTATAACATGTCATATTTCTTCAACAAGCATAACCGCTCAAATAGATATTTTATTCTTATATCGCAAATAATACATCAGTACAATTGTATTACAATTCTTTGGTAAAAATAAATACATGGAGACCAGACTATGCTAATATATACAACCATGAAACACCAAACTTAGGCCAACACAAAAATATCTCTGGGTCAACTAGGACAACATGACATATTTGGTACACACACAGACCACCACTCTCACGTGCACCATATATTAATATCCAATGGGTCAACAATATAGTCCATGTATGGGCTTCAGCCTCCAGCCAATTAAAATATAGCACCTGTGAGAACAATGGAGAAGGGGATGGGCAACCATACCAACTAGGAGGAGTGCAGTTCAGATTCAGATATTAAGTGGAGGGAGTGCAGAGCAAGCATCGACAAGGTTTCACACCTCTCCATTCTTCCCAAAATAGCTAGACCAGCAACTTGTCTTCCTCCCATTGTCTTCATCTCTCTACCTGCAACCAACAAAGATCCAAGAACAGTAAGTGAAGGTGGTGACCTGAGCAATATTTTAGATCGAAGGGGGCAGGCCGCATGCTAGAGTAAGAAGCTAGCCTACCGGATTGGGGTCTAGAGGTAGGAGCAGCACTAGTAGGACCAGCAGAGCGTGCAAAAGAAGAAAGATGAGTTCTTCTTCTTGTGTCACTATGTATTTCTCACCCACAAAGAAGCCTGACCAGATGCACACATGATACTTGTGATCTGCGTTGGGTTTTTTCGTGAAGAGGAATGGGTGATGCAGCACAGTATAGATAAGTATTTCCCTCAATGACAAACAAGGTTATCGAACTAATAGGAGGACCACACAACCCCCGTCTTCAGCGCCTACACATAAAAGAGCAAACACTTGCACCCAACGCGGGCAAGAGGGTTTTCAAGCCCCTTGAACTCGTTACTTGCAAGTAGATAAGTAGTGTAGTTGATAGTTGGATAAATATAAATTGAAAAATAAATAAAAAGTAAATAATGGCAGCAATGAAATAGTAGAGTTTATAAATTTATAAGTGAATAGACCCAGGGGGGGCATAGTGTTCTCTAGTGGCATCTCTCTCGAAGTAGGCATACGGTGGGTAAACAAATTATTGTTGGGCAATTGATAGAAAAGCGCATAGCTATGTGATATTCACGGCAATGGTCATGTGTATATAGGCATCACGTCCATAAGCAAATAGGCCGACTCCTGCTTGCACCTATTACTATTACTTCACCCATCGACCACTATCCAGCATGCATCTAGAGTATTAAGTAAAACAGAGTAATGCTTGGAGAACAATGACATGATGTAGACAAAGATAATCCAATTAATATGAATTAAACCCATCATTTTATCCTTAGTGGCAACAATACAAATACGTGTCTTGTCCCTTTCTGTCACTGGGATATAGAGCACCGCAAGATTGAACTCACTACAACACACCCCTTTCACTGAAGATAGATCAATCTAGTTGGCCAAACCAAATCAATAGATCGGAGAGATTTACGAAGCTATACTAATCATGCAAATAAGAATCATAATAGAATTCAGAGAAGATTCAAATCTTTTTCATGAATAATATGAACATAAACCCACAATTCATCGGATCCTAACAAACACACTGCACAAAGTGATTACATCGAATAGATCATCGCGAAGATGCGATGAACTTTGTATTGAAGAGCAAAGAAAGAGAGAGCCATCTAGATACTAGCTATGGACCCGTAGGTCTGTGGTGGACTACTCACACATCACCATGGGAGCAACAAGGTTGATGAAGAAGCCCTCCGTGATCGACCCCCCCTCCGGCAGGGCACTGGAACAGGGCTCCAGATGGGCACACGGTAGAACAGAGACTTGCAGCGGCGGAAAAATTGTTTCGGAAGCTCCCCTTCAGTTTTTGGGGAATATGAGAATTTATAAGCCAGAGAACAAGGTCTGGAGAGCCACGAGGGGCCCATGACCCAACAAGGCGCGACCACCCTCCTGGGCGCGCCCTGTTGGCTCGTGGGGCCCTCGTGTGGCCTCCGGCCTTCTCCCGAAGCTTCCAGGTCTTCTTTTGGTCCAGAAAAATCGTCCAAAAGTTTCGTGGTATTTGGACTCCGTTTGGTACTGTAAACCTGAAAAGCCAAAAACATGCAGAAAACGACAACTAGCACTGGGCACTAGGTTAATAGGTTAGTGCTCAAAAATAATATGAATTGGCAAATAAATGCCTAAAAAGCATCCTAGAATGATAATATTATAACATGGAACAATAAAAGTTTATAGATACGTTGGAGACGTATCACATGCCACATCAAAAATTATGTTTTATCATTTACCTACTCGAGTACGAGTAGGACTTAAGCTTGGGGGTGCTGATACGTCTCCGATGTATCTATAACTTTTGATTGTTTCATGCTATTATATTATCAATCATGGATACTTTATATGCAATTATATGCTATTTTATAGTATTTGTTGGGACTAACCTATTAACCCAGTGCCAAGTGCTAGTTCCTATTTTTTTGCCTGTTTTTGGACTTTTCAGAAAATCAATATCAAACGGAGTCCAAATTGGATGAAAATTTACGGGAGTTAATTCTTGGACATAAAGAGACCCTAGAAGCTTCGGGAGGAGGCCACAAGACCCACGAGGAGGCCATAAGCCTGGAGGATGGACCCTGAGGGGTAGGGCGCGCCCCCCGAGCTTGTGGGCCCCTCGTGGCACCTCCTGACCTAATTCCACTTCTGTATAACCTCATTTACCCCAAAACCAACATAGAGACACCCGAAACACTTTTTTCGTTGCCACAAGCCTCTCTTATTCCGCGATCCTATCTGGCGACCTTTTATGGTACTATGTCAGAGGGGGAATCAATCATGGAGGTCGTCCACATCAACCTTGCTGCCTCCATGATTATTTCTGAGTAATTGACCACAGACCTATGGGTCCATAGCTAGCAGCTAGATGGCTTCTTCTCTCCTTTTGATCTTCAATACAATGTTCTTCGGGATTCTCGCGAAGATCTATCAGATGTAATCTTCTTTTGCAGTGTGTTTGTTGGGATCTGATGAATTGTGGGTTTATGATCAGATTATTCATTGAAAGTAATTGAGCCTTTGATAATTGTGATCAGTGTTGGGTTTTTCCCCGAAGAGGAGGGGATGATGCAACACAGTATAGATAATTATTTTGCTCAGTGAGAACCAAGGTTATCGAACCAATAGGAGAACCACGCAAGTTCCCGTCTTCAGTGCCTACACAGAAAGAGACACACTTGTGATAATCCCCAAGTGCAAGGAATCATCGTAGCACTTTCCAAAGATGGAAGTGATAAGTATGGAGTGTCGAACCCACAAGGAGCTAAATTGAAGGTCAATATTCTCTCAAGTCCTATCTACCATCGATACGACTCTACATAAACCACACGTTTGCTTCTATCTAGTAACAAGAAATAAAACCGCGTTGTGGGTATAAAGAAGATAGCTTTGCATGATATTGGTGAACTAAAATATGAAAATAGTTGCTGCCTAAATAAAGTTAGAATATATTACAATATATTACAAATAGCGAGTGTGGAATAATGATGGTATGATGTGCGGAATCATCCTAGGCAATTGATAACAAGATCGGTAATCATTCTTGCAATTTTATATGAGGGAGAGGCATGAGCTAACATACTTTTCGTACTTGGATCATATGAACTTTTGACTGGATCTCTAGCAAGCATGCACAACTACTAGAAATCATTAAGGTAAACCCAACCATAGCATTAAACATCAAGTCCCCTTTACTCCCATACGTAAACAACCCCCTTACTCGGGTGTAAGCTTCTGTCACTCTAGCCGCCCACTATAAGTGAATCATGAACATATTGCAACACCCTCCAGCATGAATCCTTCACGTGTGTGCCTCACGGAAGGCACCTTAGGATAGCACCAAAATAAAACATACACTCAAACCAATCAAGATCATCAATCAACCCAAAGGACAACGAAGATCTACTCAAACATCATAGGATGGCAACACATCATTGATTAATAATATGTGGCATGAAACACCATGTTCAAGTAGGGGATTACAGCGGGGTGCGGGAGAGTGGACCACTTAAAAGAGATGAGGAAGGTGATGAAGACGGTGATGTTGATGAAGACGATCACCTCGGCGATGGCTCCCCCGGCGGCACTCCGGCGCCGCCGGAAGAGAGGGGGAGAGAGTTTCCTCCCTTAGGCTTCCTCCTCCATGGCCTCTCCCCATCTTAGGGAGATGTTCTCCCTCTAGTCCTTGGCCTCCATGGCTCCCGGAGGGGCGAGATCCCCTACGAGATTGGATCTCTCTCTCTCTGTTTCTCTCCTGTTTTTGCTGCTGGTTTCTGGCCCTTCGTTGTTTCTTAAATATCCGGAGATCCGTAACTCTGATCGGGCTGAAATTTTGAGGGGATTTTTATCGCGAAAATATATTTCTTGCGGCGGAAGGAGAGCCCCAACCGACTTAAGGGGGAGGCACAAGCCATCAGGGCGCCCCCCTGGGCCGCGCCCTGTTGGCTTGTGCCTCCCTCGGGCACCGTCTTGTTTTGATTCTGACTCCCAAAATTCACATATATTCCAAAATATCTCCATAAATTTTTATCGCTTTGGACTTCGTTTGATATGGATTTTCTGCGAAACAAAAAACACAAAAAAAAACAGGAACTGGCATTGGGCACTGGATAAGTAAGTTAGTCCCAAAAATAATATAAAATGTTGCTAAAAGTATATAAAAGTTGTAGAATATTGGCATGAATACTTCATAAATTATCAATATGTTGGAGACGTATTAAATTGCACCCAACGCATGCAAGAGGGTTGTCAATCCCCTTGAATTCGTTACTTGCAAGCGATAAGTAGTGTAGATGTTAGTAGATAATTATAAATTGCAAAATAAAAGGAAAAAGTAAATGGCATCAAGGTATTGAAAGCATTTGTAAATATATTTGTGAATAGACCCGAGGGCCATAGTGTTCGCTAGAGGCTTCTCTCTCTCGAAGAAAGCATACGGTGGGTAAACAAATTAATGTTCGACAATTGATAGAAAAGCGCATAGTCATGCAATATTTATTATCGGCAATGATCATGTGTATATAGGCATCACATCCATAAACAAGTAGACCGACTCCTGCCTGCATCTACTACTACTCCACCCATCGACCGCTATCCAGCATGCATCAAGAGTATTAAGTGAAACAGAGTAATGCTTGGAGAATGATGACATGATGTAGACAAAGTAAATTCAACTAATATGAATAAACCCCATCGTTTTATCCTTAGTGGCAACAATACAAAGACGTTTCTCTCCCCTACTACGTCACTGGGATATAGAGCACCGCTAGATTGAACCCACTACAACACACCTCTCTCACTGAAGATAAACCAATCTAGTTGGCCAAACTAAACCGATATATCGGAGAGAATTACGAAGCTATACTAATTATGCAAATAAAATACCAGCAATTATTCAATATATTTTCATGAATAATCTGAACATAAACCCACAATTCATCGGATCCCAACAAACACACCGCAAAGATGGATTATTACATAAGATAGATCATCGCGGGAATCGCGTTGATTGAAGAACATAGAGAGAGAGATAGCCATCTAGGTACTAACTACGGCCCCGTAGGTCTGTGGTGAACTACTCACACATCACCATGGGAGCAGCAAGGATGATGTAGAGGCCCTTCGTGATCGATCCCCCCTCCGACAGGGCATCAGAAAAGGGCTCCAGATGAGATCGTGGCGGAAAAGAGACTTGAGGTGGCGGAAAAAGTGTTTCGGGAGCTCTGCTAGGTTTTTTTGGAATATATGTGAATTTATAAGCTAGAGTACGAGGTCAAGAGAGTCGGGGGGTGGGGGCACAAGCTAACAAGACGCGGCCACCCCCCTGGGCGTGCCATGTTGGCTTCTAGGGCCCCTGTGTGGGCTCTGGTCTTCTCCCAAAGCTTTGAGGTCTTCATTTGGTCCAGAAGAAATCATAAAAAAGTTTTGGGGTATTTGGACTCCGTTTGGTACTGTAAACATGAAAAGCCAAAAACATGTAGAAAACAGCAACTAGCACTGGGCACTAGGTTAATAGGTTAGTGCTAAAAAATAATATGAATGGGCAAATAAATGTCTAAAAAGCATCCTAGAATGTTAAGCTTATAGCATGGAACAATAAAAAATTATAGATACATTGGAGACGTATCAGCATCCCCAAGCTTAATTCCTGCGCCTCCTCGAGTTGGTAAATGATAAAAACAGAATTTTTGATGTGACATGCTACCCAACATAATCTCTTGCATGTATGCTCATTGAGAAAAGATGAATTAACAAACATCAACATAGTAATATTTACAAGCATAAGTAACACAATCATCAATCTTTCGAAATATACGATCCTCAAAGAATGTTTAATCCCGTTCATTTTATCATATTAGTAAGGCATGGCTCCGCCTTCACCACATTAATACAAATGTCAAGCACCACGGTGTCCAAGTCAGGCAATTGGATCGTACCTTTTAACGCGCTTCAGATTTTTATTCGTCATGCAATACATGAGCGTGAACCATGGAGACAACATATAGGTGGAATAGAATATGGTGGTAGATATCAAAGGGGTAAAAGTGGAGAATAAAGTCTCGCATCAACTAGGCGTATCAATGGGCTATGGATATGCCCATCAATAGATATCAATGCAAGGATTAGGGATTGTCGTGCAACTGATGCACTAGAGCTATAAGTGTATGAAAGCTCAACTGAAGCTAAGTGGGTGTGCATCCAACTTGCTTGATCAAGAAGACCTTGGGCATTTGAGGAAGCCCGTAATCGGAATATACAAGCCAAGTTCTATAATGAAAAATTCCCACTAGCATATGGAAGTGACAAAACATGAGACTCTCTATATGAAGAACATGGTGCTACTTTGAAGCACAAGTGTGGAAAAAGAGGTAGTAGCACTGTCCCTTCTCGCTTTTCTCTCATTTTTTTTACTTTTACTTTTTCTTTCTTTCTTTCTTTTTTTCTCTTCCTTTTTTCTTTTTCTTTTTTTCCTAACTGAGATAGTACCCTAATAATGAAAATCATCACACTTTTATTTACTTACAACTCGATATGAAGAACTATGAAGTAATATGACTCAATATGAATGCCTCTGGCAGTGTACCAGTATGTGCAATGATCTAGCATAGCAGAAGATATCAAAAAGCGGACAAGCCATGGAAGTATCATGCTAGCTATCTTACGATCATGCAAAGCAATATGACGATGAGTGAACTAGTCATATGATGTGACGGTGGAAGTTGCACGGCAATATATCTCAGAACGGCTATGGAAATGCCACAATAGGTAGGTATGGTGTCTGTTTTGAGGAAGATATAAGGAGGCTTATGTGCAACAAAGCGTATCATGTCAAGGGGTTTGGATGCACTGGCGAAGTTGGCACCGCTGCTGGAGGTGAAAATGGGCAATTGACGGTACTGGAGAGACTAGCAAAATATGAGGAGGTGAGAGTGCGTACGTCCAACGATTCACATTAGTCGTAACAAACTCATATACTTATTGCAAAGTTTTATTAGCATTCCTTGAAGCAAAGTACTACTCGCATGCCCCTAGGGAGGAGGTTGGTAGGAGTTAACCATCGCGTGCCTCCGACTGAAAACAACACTAGGATTTCAACGAGGAATAAGAATGCTCACACATCCCCACCATGCCATAACCAATATTTAGACAAACGGGAAATTAACAACTTTTAATATCGATACTCCTACGAACCGACAACCATGCACTCACACCCTTTCACATTACCACATCAATATTATTAACCCACAGTTTCTCTTTTAGATGCTACATGAAGGTTTTGATTATGCACTCCTTGAATACCTATTATTTTTGGACTAGTGTTATAACCCATGCAAATTATCGTCACTATTTATTAACTCTCAAACAAATATAAGTGAAGAACGAGAGTGCAATTATTTCTATAAAATTTATACGCCACCATGCTCAAAAACATATAAGTGAAGCACTAGAGCAACTGCTAAGCTCAAAAGATATAAGTGAAGACATAGAGTATTCTAACAAATCATGGTGAAGGTGTCTCTCTCTCAAATAGGTGTGTCCAGCAAACAATGATTGTGGCAAACTAAACTGAAAACAAATGACGCTCCAAGCAAAACTCGTATCATGTGATGAATAAAAATATAGCTCCAAGTGACATACCGATGGATTGAGACGAAAGAGGGGATGCCTTCCTAGGCATCCCCAAGCTTAGACGCTTGAGTCTTCCTAGAATTTGACTTGGGGTGCCTTGAGCATCCCCAATCTTAGGATCTTTTCCGCTCCTTATTCCTTCATCCATCGTCATAACACCCAAAACTTTAAAACTTCAGCACACAAAACTCAACAAAACTTCGTGAGATCCGTTAGTATAATAAACATATCAAATACTTTAGGTACTGTTATAAATTGATTCATATTTTATTATTGCATAAGGTACTGTATTCTAACTTCTCCATGGCTTATACCCCCCGATACAATCCATAACATCATCAAAACAAGTAAACTATGCAAGTAAAAACAGAATCGGTCTAAAACAGAATAGTCTGTAATGATATGTAAAGAAACTATACTTCTGTGACACCAAAAAATCTGACAAATTTAATAAGATTTGCGGAATTTGAATAGAAATACTATGTAAAAAAATTCAGATAAAAAATATGTTCCAGTAAAATCAGAGAAATTCTGCACTAGACGCTAAATTTTCTGTTTTTGCACCGTATCAATTTTACTTATCATGCAAGTCGTCCCAATGGCTTTTGTTGGCACAAACACTAAATTAAACACAAAAAGACAATCATTATAGAGGAAATAATCATGTTATCACACAAAAATAGAAATTATTGGGTTGTCTCCCTACAAGCTCTTTCTTTATAGCCATTAAGATAGGCTTGTGATAATAATGATGCTCACATAAAATACAAGAATCGAAGCACAAAGAGAGCATCATATAGAATGTAATTAACATATTTAAGTCTAACATGCTTCCTATGCATAGGCATTTTACAAGCAAACAAATTATCAAGACAAGAAGTATCTAGCATATGCATATAAGTAGAATGAAACATTAATAATTTCAACACAAAGAGAGGTAAGTGAGTAACATGAGAATTTCTATAAACATATTTGCCTCTCTCATAATAATTACATGTGGGATTATATTGAAATTTAAAAATATATCTATCATAGAAAATATTTTCTCCATGATCCACATGCAAAAAAAATTTACAATCTTCCAAGATAGTGGGATCAACATTAACTAAAGTCATGACCTCTCCAAACCCACTTTTGTCAATAAAATCATAAGATCGAACACTCTCTGAATATGTGCGATTCTTATCTAAAGTTAACACTCTTCCAAACCCACTTTTAGTATTATTGTAAATATCATTACCAATAATAGATTCATCATGCAGCTCAAAATTCTCAAGATCACAAGAAACATCATGATTATCACCCCAATCATGGTCGTTAGCACAATTGTTATTCATAGAATTTATAATAACAAAATTGCAATCATGTTTTTCATCCAATAAATGTATTAGAATAACATTTTCTTTCATCACTTAATTATGAGCTATTGGTTTACAATATGTAGCAAGTTTGAAAAGATTAGCAAGTGGATGAGGATCCATTTATCTTAATTTTTTGCATTTATTTCCTGTTATGGTGTGACAAAGATAAGGATAGCATAACTAGGCAAGCAAGCAAAAAGAAATATTTTTGTATTTTTGTTTTTTATAGCAAGCAAAATATAACAACAAATAAAAAATAGAACAAATGAATGATAATTTGTGTGAACGTACTTGATAAGAAGTTGATGATACTCCCCGGCAATGGCGCCATAAATCTTTCCTGATACTTGTGATCTGCGTTGGGTTTTCCTTGAAGAGGAGGGGATGATGCAACACATTGTAGATAAGTATTTCCCTCAGTGAGAACCAAGGTTATCGAACCAATAGGGCAACCACGCAACTTTCCATCTTCAGCGCCTACACACAAAAGAGCACACTCTTGCACCCAACGCTGGCAAGAGGGTTGTCAATCCCCTTGAACTCGTTACTTACAAGCGATAAGTAGTGTAGATGATATTTGATAATTATAAATTGCAACATAAAAGGAAAACAAATAAATGGCAGCAAGGTATTGAAAGCGTTTGTAAATATATTTGTGAATAGACACGGAGGCCATAGTGTTCCCTAGAGGCTTCTCTCTCGAAGAAAGCATACGGTGGGTAAACAAATTACTATTGGGAAATTGATAGAAAAGCACATAGTTATGCAAAATTTATTCACGACAATGATCATGTGTATATAGGCATCACGTCCATAAACAAGTAGACCGACTCCTGCCTACATCTACTACTATTACTCCACCCGTCGACCGCTATCCAGCATGCATCTAGAGTATTAAGTGAAATAGAATAATGCTTGGAGAATGATGACATGATGTAGACAAAGTAAACTCAATTAATATGAATAAACCCTATCGTTTTATCCTTAGTGGCAGCAATACAAAGATGTGTCTTGTCCCCTACTATGTCACTGCACTGGTACCGTTATGTGCTATACAAACGGTTTTTTACCCCTTTCCGCGATGTAGTTCCGAACCGTCGCCTTGCCTGTGTGGGCGATAGGGGGGGGGGTCATCCCACACGACACCGAAACATCATTTGCGATGGTGCGAGTGCCTGCTGACGATTCGCCTAACATCAGCGTATGCGAAATCGTAGCCAATCCCACACGCCACACTTTGACGTTATGTTTGTGATCAAGCACACATCTGAGACGATGGCACAGATATATTCATGTGCAATAGTTATTCGGATCGCACACGCGAAATGTATGCCAACCGTCTTCTTATCGTCCTACATTCGCACGCAGGTTTGGAACCGTTTGTGCTATTGACGGCAAGCGCACACGGTTACAACGTGCAAACGCATGTGTGACAGTGCGCGCATCCCACATGCGCAAAATATGCGATCGTGTGTTTTAAAGCTGATAATCACACACACTATTCTTCAAACAATCGTGTGTGACATATGACACCATCGCACACGATTTAATCATTCTAACTGTGTGCGCTGCAATTTATTACCTAATAGCTTATTTTTGTTAATTTATTATTAGAATTGGAAATTTCAAATTTTTAATTATGAAATGTGGATTTCACATCCATCAATACATACCCTAATTACAATGGTTCAACAGCCAATGCATAAATCAAAAGGTCGGTACATGTTCGATGGTTACAAAGTTCGGTAGAAGATTAAATATGATGAACCCCAATATATAGTACTAGAGGCGGTAAAGGTGAAGAGAGAATTGTAAATGCTTTTGGCTGTCGATGGTGTTGAAGAAGCGGAATACCCATAATGTGCCCTCCTCCACGCTAAAGGTGCGACAACTTTTGTCCAACCCCTTGCGATGATCACCCGTCCATCCTTCACCGCCTTCAGGAAGACTTCTAGACCATTATCATGGTAGCATGAATTATATACTATAACCTTCGTTACCTCCACTTCGGTCAGCTAGTTTGCTAGGTAATCTTGAGTAAATTCCTTCAAAAACCACTGAAAAGAGACAACTTTCAGGTATTCATGTCTAATAAAGGAACTTGTTCTGGGCTAGAAAAGAAGGCAACAGATTACCTACCATCCTAAAGTTCACTGATGTCTTGGATAAAGTATAAATAAAGAGTTTAATTCCAATCAGATGTCTCTTCTTCCCAACAATTTTTCTTAGTTTCCTCACTTGATGCTTGTTCATGTTTATCTCATTGCCCCATATGCAAAGGGGGTCGAAGCGTGAATTAGTACCGCTGACATATGTACCTACAAACAACAAATAAATGTTACCCCCTTCGTCTCATAATATAAGAGTGTTTTTGACACTAGTGCAGTGCAAAAAACGATCTTATATTATGGGACAGAGGGAGTAGAACCTAAGCTGCAATTGCACAAATGATGTAAAATATTATAAGAAAATGGGATGTGACTAACCTCGATGGTAAACAACAGCATCGCACATCGTAGCCCTACATAAGCACATAGAAAGACGTGTTAAATACAATAGGGTTAACATCCACAAAAAATAGCAAATGTTAATTAAATGACAATATCTCCAGTGATATTTTCATTGCGAGGAGTAGCACGGTAACAAAGGGACATATATTGGTGAAACGAAACTGGACAGTTCATACTTGAACAGTAGTGCGCATTACTGAAATAAACAACGAAAGTGTTAACTTCAGAGTACAGACAACCTAACATAGTCATTAAAACTTGTACTAGTGAAACTGAAATTGACACGCTTAAACATCGCGAGCCAGTTCATACTTGGTAAATCCCGAGGGGTAGTTGCTGGGGTACTTCAACTCGGCCAGAGCCCGCACAAAGTCGGTGGCTAGGTGTTCCTGCTGGTCGTAGCGTGGATCAGTACCGTTAACATATGTACCTACAAGCAACAAGTAAATGTTAGAAGCTAAACTGCAATTGAACAAATGATGTAAAATACTACTCCCTCCGTCCCATAATATAAGAGCGTTTTTGACACTATTTTTGACACTATTATAGTGTCAAAAACGCTCTTATATTATGGGATGGAGGGAGTATAAGATATTGGGATGTGACTAACCTCGACGGTAAACAACATCATCGTGCATTGTGACACTGCGTAAGTACATGGAAAGGCATGTCAATTACAACAGGGTTACCATCCACCATAAAAATCTAATGGTAATTGAAGGACATCATCTCCAGTGATATCTTCTTTGCGAAGAGTAGCACGGTACCGAATGGACAGCGTAAAAAATGGATATAACTGTTCACTACAGCAGGCTTAACAGCAACCTAGCATAGGCATTGTAAGTTTGTAACTGGTATTGTGAAATTGAACTGGAGAGTTCATACTTGAACAACACAGTGCGCATAACTGAAATGAACAACGGATGTGTTAACTACAGAGTACAGACAACCTAACATGGCAATTTAAACGTGTACCATTGAAACTGAATTTGACACGGTTAAACATTGCAACTAGTATTCGTAAAAATGAACTGGACAGTTCATACTTGGAAAATCCCGAGGGGTAGTTGCTTGGGCATTTCATCTCGACTAGAGCCCGTCCAAAGTCGGCGGCGAGGTGTTCATGCGGATCGAAGCATGGATCAGTACCGCTACAATATGTACGTGTACAAACAACAAGTAAGTGTTAGAAGCGTGGGGCACTTCATCTCGGCCAGAGCCCGCACCAAGTTGGCGGCGTCGGCGGCAAGGTGTTCCTCCTGGTCGGCACGCATAGCGTCCATCACGCCATCGACCACCATGATCAGCTCCTCGACCTTCGCGTGACATGTGGTTGGGCTTACGTGGGGATGCTCAGCAATAGGGGGTGGGGATGTGGAGGCATGAGGGTGGTTCACAGGCTCCATCTGAGCAATCAGGCCGGGGTGGTGATGGAGATCGGAGGTTACCTCACTAGATCGACGAGCGAGACTGGGGCAGAACGAAGATTTGGTTGCGGCGGCGATGGAGGTTTGGGCTACAGTTAGAGGGGGAGATAGGGGGGGGGGAATGTGATGGGTGGGTATGGGGTGGGAGGAATAACTTCTTAAATCGCGTGCCTATTGAAAATTTGGCGGCGAAACTCGAACCTTACGGGGGGAACACGCAACACAGACGAAGCGCATCAAATACCTGTGTTTGAGAAAAGAGAAAATTGGTGATCCCGCGTCGGAAAAATTTCAAACCTTCTCTCTCTTGTGCCATCGGACGTTTCGCAAACGGTTCGTTGTAAGAAAACATTTGCCGGTAAAGCTGTATTTTTGGAAAACTGATAGTATCAGATAGTACATGATACTTTGCTTGGTGTTCAAATATTTGGCAAAGCATACTGGTGTCGTATAACGACACCACACCAGGCCTAAATTGAAGTACAAGCACAAAAAGGCCTAGAAAGTACACAAAAAGGACTAAATACGGTAAACGAGCCTGAAAAAAATGTCAAATTTTGGACACGGTGCATTCTAGTGGGTATGATGATCGTAGAAAATAAATCAAGTTGAAAGGACCAAGGAAATATGGGTTCCCCTTCAAAACATGGCGATTTCGCTCCCCGAACCATGAAACTCCATTGGTGATGGTCGGGTATATGAAGAGTGCGTATGATGACATTATCCATACCTCTTCAAATATTCACCGCATCATATTGAGGTCATGTCTAGGCACCACACGAGGTAACATGTTTTTCAGGCATGTTTTCATTTTTCTAGAGTTACAAAACAAATAAACGACACATATGTGGTTGCCTCTTCCCATACATATCCTTTAAAATTCTATTAATTTCCTGTATATACATGAAAAGTTATTCAATGACACAATTACGAATTTTTGAGTCCTTTTTGAACACCTTTTCATGTACAGAAATTTCGAACTTGAATTATAAGCAGTAAATGCCTAGAAAAGTACATAAAAAAGACTAAATATGGTAAATGAGCCTGAAAAAATGTCAAATTTGGACACGGTGCATTCTAGTGGGTATGATGATCGTAGAAAATAAATCAAGTTGAAAGGACCAAGGAAATATGGGTTCCCCTCCAAAACATGGTGATTTCGCTGCCCGAACCATGAAACTCCATAGGTGATGGTCCGGTATATGAAGAATGCATATCACGACATTATCCATACCTCCTCAAATATTACTGCATCGTATTGAGGTCATGCCTAGGCACCACACGAGGTAACATGTTTTTCAGGCATGTTTCTATTTTTCTAGAGTCACAAAACAAATAAACGACACATCTTTGGTTGCCTCTTCCCACACATATCCTTTAAAATTCTATTAATTTCCTGTAAAATTCATGAAACGTTATTCAAAGACACAATTATAAATTTTCGAATCCTTTCTGAACACTTTTTCATGTAAAGAACGTTTGAACTCGAATTACAAGCAGTAAATGCCTGGAAAAGTACACAAAAGGAGTAAATATGGTAAACGAGCCTGAAAAAAATGTGAAATTTGGACACTGTGCATTCTAGTGGGTATGTTGACAGTAGAAAAATAATAAATGGAGAAACGACCAAGGAATTATGGATTTCCCTTGAAACTTTGCGATTTGTTTCGGCAAACAGTTACTTTGCGAATGCCCTGTGCGTTCACCCCATTCTGCGCTGTGTTCTGATTGGCCAGAACCCCAGGCACACGGATCGCGCATGCGCACCGTAGGATGCACCGCGATCGAAGGGCAATCCACACTTCTCCCGTCACACCCATATACTGTAGTTGGGATTTTTGTTCGTACATGCACTAAATTAAGCTACCAACAAAAACTTTAATGGCATTAATCACACCCGGTTCATGTTTACGAACCGTTTCCTACGCGGACCCTCTACCCCGACCCTCTCCCCCTTCGTCCTCATTAGCATTGCTGTATAGTTGCTCGTTCTCGACCTCGGCCCGCCCAAATCTTTGAGCTCGACGACGCCTGTCGCAGCCGGCTGCCGCCGACAAACGCCACCGCATTTTGTTTCATCCCCTCGCTGACGCCTATCGGCGCCGACTTTCTCGACGCTGCTCGATTGGGGATTTTTGCGGGATTGGGCCGTTTTTCTAATGCAGAACCAGGTAATTAATTTTGCAAAATATTCGAGTATCCCTTATCGCAGTTCGTATGTCCGTGTCAATCACTCGGGGAAAAAAGCCGTCGTAGTGTCCAAAGTGCAAGCACAAATCAGGCATGAACAATTCTATCGAACATTTACATGCTCAAATTGGTACAGTGTATAGTTGGCGGAGTAATTTACAAAACATTAGCTCACTATTTTACAAGAATATAATATATATGAACTGTGCACGCACAAAAGTGCTACTGCCCCTAACGCCGATGCATCATGCACAGCTGCCATCGTCCATCGATATCGTGTCGTTCCTTGGCTCAGGAGGACAGGAGGTCGCCAAGTCAATGACCTACACCTCGATCGACCGAGGAAGGGCCAGCCTCGATATTGATGATCGCCGCTACTGCCTCGAACGCGCTCTCACCAGGACTGCGGCGTCCGTCGGGTCTTCGTACATCGTCCCGGCGGCCGACGAGACCCTGGCTATCACCAGTGCTGCACCAACGGCCGCCAGGCCTCCCCCGGCGTCTGGAGCTGCGTCCTCCTGCATCTGGGACATAAGTATGCGCCTCGTGCGGCGACCACTACCGCAGTTGTCCTTGCGGTGTCGCGGTTCCCGCTCCACCGCCCACACCATCTGTCGCACTCTGCGTCGAGCTCGCAATTGTGCCCGCTGGCGATCCCTAGCTGCTTTCAAGATGACCATGGCTAACCTGCTGGCTTGCTTGTGTCGTCATTCTTGCCTCCTCTGGCTGTCTTCAGGAGAGGTGGCGGCATGACCATCGACCCTCAAGCCGACCATCGCACCGGCAGCCTGGATTCCGTCGTCGCCCAACTCCATCCTGTCGTCAGCCATTGGGGGTTTGACTTTATGTATGGCAACTAGCCAGGGGATCATTGACTCAGCTCGCCCCCACCGGCCATCGCTGTGTTATTTATAGCTAGCTGCTGCCAAGGCCAAGGGGATTGGGGAATTTAAAATTTACCGCTGTGGCTGGCGCTTGCGCTTGCGCGGGAAGCATTAGCTCAAGGGCAGGAAGACTAAATGGAGCCCATGAGCGACGACCAACCACCATTGGTGAGTGAGGGTATGGCGAGGAGGGCGGCGAGTCGTGCCACACAGTTGGTACTTTAAACCCGTGTGTGGTTGTGTCACTCATCAGAGGCGATCCGTTTTTTTTGCTGCAAACATAGTCGCACACGGAAAAAATGTAGCAACTGTCTGCAATCGTGTATAGGGTCATAAATAAATATCACCACTCTTCTCTCTCCATCGTCTCTTTCCCCTCTCGCAGCCCCCAAATCTGGCCTTCTTCTCCCCACTGTCCTTGCCTCCACAAAATTCTCAACATTAGACATGTCATCCGAATCTAGGCCACGCCTCTCCATCTTAGAAAGCGCGCGGTTGAGGCATATCTTATGCGCGGAGGAGCCCGCGGCGGCTGTGGCGGTATGCACTGCTGAGGGTCCGGAGGCCTTGGTGGCGGTACGCGCTGCTGAGGGTCCGGAGGCCTGGGTGGTACGCGCTGCTGAGGGTCCGGAGGCCTTGGCGGCGGTACGCACTGCTGAGGGTCCGGAGGCCTTGGTGGCATGAGTGGAAAATCTGGAGGTTACATCAGATCGGTTGTGGGCAAGCGTGGTTCTGTACGTGGAACGCGCGGCTGTGTCCTTTGAAAGGGCATCATGCGCCGATCAGTTTGTCTTTGCCTTGGCGGCTCGCGTGGATTTGGCCGCGGTAAGGGTAGCAACCTCCTTAGAGTCTGCTACCGCTCTAGCACAGCGCACAGCTTATGGCTTTCTTGTTTATGACGGCATTGAAAATCTCCGTCATGAGAGGGTCGCACGCACGCCTTTGGCCGTGGACGAGATTTTCCATGAGACCGGAGCTACTGTGATGGAGCCGGAGCAGAGGAAAGGCCGGGCCTATGAAGCGTTCAAGAACATGGTCATCGCCGACCCGAAAGTGGATCCTTCTTCCACAGAGATGATGTTGTATGAGTGCAGACAATATTTCAACATTGGCGATCCAACAGGCCAGCCCTGCAACAACGCCGACGAGTAGCTGTTTCCATTTTGCTATTTTCTGAACCTTGCTGATATGTAATGTCGCTATTATGTTGTTTAGGAGATTATGTAGGACTGCGAACGATAATTTGTGCTATCATTTTCTGAATCAGTTGCTTATTACCAGGAATCGTCTGTGTTATTATCTGTTTGTGTTATTTTCTGTCTTTCCACACAAAGTAGATTACTGACTTGTTTGCTGGGCATCACACACATCTTGTTACGCCCAATTGTTTGTGTTATTTTGGCTCGCACATTTCATCCGAGCGCACAGTATGCCGTCTGTCGCACACATCTTGATCTGTGCCACCATTTGTGTTATTTTGGCTCATCGCAAATAGTTCACCCGAGTGACCTGTAGGCAACATAGATGTTGTGCAGACAGAGCAAATTACCGTACACACGGACAAAACTACGAAACCCGTCGGTGATGATTTGATCAATCGCTGAGAAATTGTATACCAGCAAGCGTTTCCCCACAACACACAGGTTATTAACACCAATCGTTTGTGTTATTTCTGGTGTTCGCACACGATTCTGATTACTCACCTGTTTGCCCTCTATCACACACATCTTGTTATGCTGAATCGTTTGTGTTTTGCTATGTCATCGCACATAGTTTATTGTGTGAACTGTGTGCCCTATATCGCACACATCTTGTTATGCCAAATCGTTTGTGTTCTGCTATATTATCGCACACAGTTTATGGTAGTGAACTGTGTGCCCTATATTGCACACATCTTGTTATGCCGAATCGTTTGTGTTCTTCTATATCATCGCACACAGTTTATGTTATTGAACTGTGTGCCCTCTATCGCACACATCTGGATATGTGTAACCGTTTCTGTTATCTTTGCTAATCACAAATGGTTCATAAGAACAACCTGTCTGCCGTAGATCGCACACGCAACTATTTTATGAATCGTATTTGATGGGTCCGCCATCGCACAGTTCGCGTTATTGGCGATGGAGCTTGAACTATACCGTTTGCGATTCGTGCATCGCACACAGTTTCCTCGAAGGGTCTCTGATTGATGTGTTGTCTTTGGACCATCCAGCGGTAGTGCTGGGATATAGAGCACCGCCAGATTGAACCCACTACAACACACCTCTCTAACTGAAGATAAACCAATCTAGTTGGCCAAACTAAACCGATAGATCGCAGAGAATTACAAAGCTATAATAATCATGATAATAAAATACCAGCAAGTATTCAATATCTTTTCATGAATAATCTGAACATAAACCCACAATTCATCGCATCCCAACAAACGCACCGCAAAGATGGATTACATAAGATAGATCACCGCGAGAATCGCAGTGATCATGGCAATGAAGAACATAGAGAGAGAGAGAGAGAGAGAGAGCCATCTAGGTACTAACTACGGACCCGTACGTCTATGGTGAACTACTCACACAGCACCATGGGAGCAGCAAGGATGATGTAGAGGCCCTTCGTGATTGATGCCCCTTCCGGCAGGGCACCGGAAAAGGGCTCTAGATGACTTCATGGCAGAACAGAGACTTGCGGCGGCGGAAAAAGTGTTTCGGGAGCTCCCCCTAGATTTTTTGTAATATATGTGAAATTATAAGCCAGAGTACGAGGTTAGGAGAGCCGGGAGGGGGACACAATCTAACAGGGCGCGGCCACCCCCCTAGGCATGCCCTATTGGCTTTTGGGGCCCCTGTGCGGGCTCTGGTCTTCCCCCAAAGCTTCCAGGTCTTCTTTTGGTCCAGAAAAAAATATAAAAAAGTTTCAGGGTATTTGAACTACGTTTGGTACTGTAAACCTGAAAAGCCAAAAACATGCAAAAAACAACAACTGGCACTTGGCACGGGTTAATAGGTTAGTGCTGAAAAATAATATAAAACAACAAATAAATGCCTTAAAAATATCCTAGAATGATAATATTATAGCATGGAACAATCAAAAATTATAGATATGTTGGAGACGCATCAGTCTTTCCTGAACTTTATTATGCATGATTGTTATAGCTTTGTAATTCTCTTCGATCTATCCGTTTGGTTTGGCCAACTGGATTGATTTTATTTTCAGTGGGAGGACTGTATTGTAGTGGGTTCAATCTTGTTGTTCTCTATATCACAGTGATAGAAGGGGACAAGACATATATTGTATTGTTTTCATTAAGGATACAACGACGGGGTCTGAATATATTGCTTGTCTTACTTTGTCTACATCATGTCATCTTGCTTAATGTGTTACTCTATTTGTCATGAACTTAATACCATAGATGCAGAATCGTTAATTTCGATCGATTGGTGGTGTAATAGTAGTAGATGCATAATCATTTTGGTCTACTTGTGACGGTATGATGCCTATATACATGATCATTCCCATGAATAACATCAGAACTATGCACTTTTCTATCAATTGCCCAACAGTAATTTGTCTACCCACCGTATGCTATGCGTTCAAGAGAGAGGCCTCTAGTGAAAACTATGCCCCCAGGTTTATTTAATCATATTTCTAAAACCCTAAAAACCTTGCTGCAATTCATTTACTTTTATTTTCTTTTTACTTTTATTTATTTATCTATTGCTATCAGAAGTAACCCTTGCAAGTAACGAGTTCAAGGGGCTTGACAACCCTCTTGCCCGCGTTGGGTGAAAGTGTTTGGTTTTGTGTGAACTGTTTAACTACTTATATTAAATTAAGTATTATTTAAGTGTTAGTCTAGTGTCGTATCCCTTACTATCTTACCCTTCCTTTGCATCCCCCTCAAAAGGTACTGTCAACGTGAAGTTATCTTGGTTCTTCTACTGGTTTGATAACCTTGGTTCACACTAAGGGAAATACTTATCGCTACAATATTGCTTCACCCTCCCTCTTTGGGGGAAAAACCTAACGCAACTCACAAGTAGGAGATATCACTTGTCATTTCCTTCCGCTCCTCGTTGGGTTTGACACTCTTACTTATCGAAAGGACTACGATTGATCCCCTATACTTGTGGGTCATTACTCAAAACCCTCCAAGTTGAAACTAAAGTGCTCGGTGAGCCAAGTCACTAGACCTCCCACAACTATACTCCCCCTCGGGTGCTTGTGCTGCCCACCGAGGTGGATCATCAGAAAAGCTCCCAAGTCTGGCTTGGGGCTAAGTTGGGGTGGAGTGATGCATGGAGCACAACATGTCATAGCTTGACATGCCCCCGAGGTTCTCCCTACCAAAAATAGTGTAGACTAGGAAGGTCATGAAGTAATGAATGACGGGATTCTGGATGTTTGATACCTTCTTACCAGAGAAGTTGTGCTCATACTTGACGGAGATGAGGTCCCACGTCGCTGCGGCATCGGCGGTGGCCAAGCCCCCCGGTGTCGAGAAACCCACGGTTCTCGAACCCAAACATGTTGCACCACTACTCGAGTGTCATCGAACGTGGCATGCTTTTTTAACTTTCATAATAAGATCACATTTAATTGAGTACTCTTTTGCATAATTTGTAGGATATACTATAGGAGATCTCTGGATCAGTACTGAAGCCCAATGATCTCTTACAGTCTTCTTTGGCTTCGGAGTAATCGACATGTCTGCAAACAAAGTGTTAAGCTCAACTATTTGATTGCTTTTGTATTTTTCTGTTAAGGAATCTTGTTGCTACTGTGGGAAACAAACAATATAATCTAGTAAATATGTTCTTCCCGAACGAGTAGATCCCCTATCACTTACATGAAGCGTCTACAATAACAACACCTAGAAAAACAGTTACGAACAAATACTTTGTGCTTAGTAACCTGGAAACGGCGCTAGAAAATGCTTTGATGCCTGCAAGCCAAACAGGGTTGTGTAGCACTTTCGTGGAAGTGTCCCAATTAGTTATCGTCCCAACGACGATCAAATGAGTATTTATATTGACGCTTCTATCACACAAAAGGTGTCACAGTTCTTGTGTGAAGTAACTGCTTTAGTTTCTACGAATATTGTTACAGTCCTGGTGGACGAATAAACCAAATTGACAAGGATAAAAGATTTGTAATAAGCTTAACGCCAATGTCGCCACCTCTGCTCATCGTGTTGCTGATGATGAGGAGATTGTTAAGGAGGACCCCACGGATGTTCGCAGTGCTGGCGAGGAGGAGCCAGAGGACTCGGGGGATACCATGGGGGGGGATGAGGAGTAGTGCTATCACCTCGGGTCGCTTATATGCTCTTTGTCTTTTTGGCGTCTATATGCCAAATGGGGAGAGAGTTTAGGACCAGGGATTTGCTCAGGGTGCTGCCGAGTCACAAGCTCCTGTTTGCTTTGCTTTCATCGCTTGTGAACCCTTTTATCGTATTTCTTTCATCGCTTGTGAACTCTTTTATCGTATTTTCTTTGGTTTGTGAGACTTGAAGACTATGCGTGTATGGTGTGAGACATATGTTATCTCGCAGCTATCTTATTATGTCGTTCTTTCATAGTATGTGTTGTATTGCTATTATCATGCCCTATGATCTTTATGCTCACATGCTCTTACTTGCAATCTTTGCCTAGTTTAATATTATGTTGTTGCAAGTATTGCCTCGTCTATAAAATATAGGGGGAGTGTTGATCCTAGTGTGTGTGCTTTGCATTCCAAAAGCATATTCAAATAGTGCACACATCTATGGGGAGCCCGTCTATATTTTGTAGATTCTCGGTTTGTATATTATTCATGGATACCTTTTGTGCAAATCCGGTGTTGTCATCAATCGACCAAAAAGGGGGAGGTTGTGAGGGCATATTTCTCTCTAAGTAGTTTTGGTGATTGATGATAATGCAATTTGCAAACTAACCATATGCATCGATCATTTCAGGTATTACATCATGGCACGAGACGGTTTATTCCCCTCGGTGCTAAAGAGTGAAGACGGTTGTTTCCGACGGTTCTTTTTCAATGGATTTGAGTTGTAGGAGAACTGTACTATTAAGAGGGGGTCCGCATTGTAAAGGTTAGGGTGGAATCAGTCCTGGCCATGGGAAACCTGGCCCGGTCGGCCCGACCCGACCCGACCCGAAAAAGCCCGTCTCGGCCCAGCCCAACCTTGCACATGGGTCGGTCCTGGGCCTCAGTTTTGAGCCCAAAGGCCGGGCTCGGGCTTGGCATATTGGAGATTTAAGGAAGAGGCCTGGCCCAAGGCCTGAGGCCCGACAGGCTTTTCATCTGACGGCCTGGGCTTGGGCCTGGAAACTAGGCTCAACGGTTGGGCTGGGCCGGGCCCGAGCCTAGATTTTTTTGCTTCAGGCTTGATTAGGCCCGACCCGAGGCCCGGCCCGGACCAAATTATGCCTAGGTATAGGTGGAATCAAGAGGTACATATACCCATATGCACTCACATACCTTTCCCGCTTCATTGGAGTTTCCTATGTTTTTCTGCATTATGAGATTTTGAAGCATCCTCGCGGTAGTACCGCCCTGGTTAGCAATAGTACCGCTTCTAGCGGTACTTCTGCATTCTAGTGTCACGGGCACTACCGCTTCTAGCGGTAGTAGGGCGGTAGTACAACTTAGTGCGGTACTTGATAGGCCTCCAACGTATCGTCAATTTATGAAGTATTCATGTCGTGTTTACAACAATTTTTTTATGGATTTGATGCACTTTTATTTGATTTAAATGAAACTAACCTGGACTGACGCTGTGTCGGGGGAGTTACCCGTGGCTAGACCCGACTCTGAGGATAAGTCATCTCTGGAGTTAAGTTATTTCTGGAGTTAAGTCATCTCTGGAGTTAAGTCATTTCTGGAGTTAAGTCATCTCTCAAGTTAAGACATTTCTTGAGTTAAGTCATCTCTGGAGTTAAGTCATTTCTGGAGTTAAGTCGTCAGGTTACAATCATGACCAGGCTACTATCTTGACCCGGCCTGTTACAAGACAAATTTTCTGACTCTGAAGATAAGCCAGCTCCGGAGATAAGCCAACTCTTGGATAAGCCGGCTCACGAATAAGCCGGCTCACAGAGCTAAGTAGGCTCTGATACTTGTGATCTGCGTTGGGTTTTCCGTGAAGAGGAATGGGTAATTGCAGCACAAGGTGGGTAAGTATTTCCCTCAGTTATGAAACCAAGGTTTATTGAACCAACAGGAATATCAATCCTCAACCGTCTTCAGTGGCTGCACACAAATGAACAAACGACTTGCACCCAACGCGGGCAAGAGGGTTGTCAATCCCCTTGATCTCGTTATTTGCAAGCAAATGAGTTGTGTAGATAATTGTTGATAAATATAAATTGCAAAATAAATAAAAAGTAAATAAAGGCAGCGAGGTAATTGTAGCGTTTGTAAATATATAAGTGAATAGACCCGGGGGCCATAGTTTTCCCTAGTGGCATCTCTCATGTAGGCAGCATACGGTGGGTAAACAAATTACTGTTGGGCAATTGATAGAAAAGGGGATAGTTACGCGATGTTCACGACAATGATCATGTATATATAGGCATCATGTCCATAAGCAAATAGGCTGACTCCTGCTTGCACCTATTACTATTACTCCACTCATCGACCGCTATCCAGCATGCATCTCGAATATTAAGTAAAACAGAGTAATGCTTGGAGAATGTTGACATGATGTAGACAAAGTAAACTCAAACAATATGAATGAACCCCATCATTTTATCCTTAATAGCAATAACACAAAGACGCATCTTGTCCCCTACTTTGTCACTGGGATATAGAAACTCGCCAGGTTGAACCTACCACAACGAACCACTCCCACCGATGAAATATCAATCTACTTGGCCAAAGCACATCAATAGATCGGAGAGCATTACGAAGCTATAATGCTCATGCACTTAAGAGATAATATAATTCAGAGGCATCTCAAATACTTTTCATGAATAATCTGAACATAAACCCACAATTCATCGGATCCCAACAAACACACCGCACAATAGGATTACATCGGATGGATCAAAGCGAAGATGCAATGATAATTGTATTGCAGATCATAAGAGAGAGAGATTGCCATCTAGGTACTAGCTATGGACCCATAGGTATGTGGTGAACTACGCACACATCATCATGAGGGCAGCAAGGTTGATGAAGAGGCCCTCCGTGATCGACCCCCCCTCCGGCAGGGTGCCGGAACGGAGCTCCAGATGGCCTCGCGACGGAACAGAGACTTGCGGCGGCGGAAAAAGGGTTTCGGGACTGTCTTCGGGGTTTTTAGGATATTAGAGAATTTATAGTCCGAAGAAGGACCTCGGGAGGTGGCCAAGGGGGCCACCACATATCAGGGCGCGACCCCCTGATACGTCTCCAACGTATCTATAATTTTTGCTTGTTCCATGCTATTATATTATCATTCTTGGATGTTTTACAATCACTTTATAGCAATTTTATATCATTTTTTGGGACTTACCTATTGACATAGTGCCAAAGTGCCAGTTGTTGTTTTCGCTTTTTTTTTACTTTGCAGAATATTAGTACCAAACGGAGTCCAATCGCGACGAAACTTTTTGGAGAATTTTTTTGGACCAGAAGACACCCAGTCGGCCAAAGAAGTGCCAGCGAGGTGGGCTGTGGAGGCCACAACCCACCAGGGCGCGCCAGGGGGCCCCGGCGCGCCCTGATGGGTTGTGCCCTCCACGGGCCCCCTCCACCACCTCTGATGCCTATAAATACCCAAATATTCAGAAAACCCTAGGGGAGTCGACGAAAAACACATCCAGCCGCCGCAAGTTCCAGAGCCTCAAGATCCAATCTAACACCATCACGGAGGGGTTCATCTTCTTCATAGGTGCCTCTCCGATGATGCGTGAGTAGTCCACCATAGACCTACGGGTCCGTAGGCAGTAGCTAGATGGCTTCCTCTCTCTCTCTTTTGATTCTACATACAATGGTCTCTTGGAGATCTATTTGATGTAAACTTTTATGGTGTGTTTGTTGGGATCCGATGAATTTTGAGTTCATGATCAGTTTCTATCCATGAATATTATTTGAGTCTTCTTTGATCTCTTATATGCATGATTAGTTATAGCCTCGTATTTCTTCTTCGAATCTTTGGTTTAGTTAGGCCGACTAGGTCGATTTTTCTTGCCATGGGAAGAGGTGCTTTGTGATGGGAGTCGATCTTGCGGTGTCCTTTCCCAGTGACAGAAGGGGCAGCAAGGCACGCATGTATCATTGCCATTAAGGATAACAAGATGGGGTCTATTCCTACATGAATAGATCTTGTCTACATCATGTCATTGTTCTTATTGCATTACTCCATTTTTCCATGAACTTAATACACTAGATGCATGCTGGATAGCGGTCGATGTGTGGAGTAATTGTGGTAGATGCAGGCAGGAGTCGGTCTACTTATCTTGGACGTGATGCCTATATAATGATCATCACCTTGGATATCGTCATGATTATTTGATCTTCTATCAATTGCCGAACAGTAATTTGTTCACCCATCGTGTGCTATACTCATGAGAGAAGCCACTAGTGAAACCTACGGCCCCCGGGTCTACTTTTCCAACATATTGCTTTCCGTTCTATCTTTTTGCCTCTTTGTTTTCAGATCTACTAAACCAAAAACCCGAAAATATATTGCTGCACTTTTTATTTGCCCTTTTTATTTTGTGTTCCTGAGAGATCTATCTCTCCTATCTATCATTACCTAATCTATCTTATCACCGTAGAGAGATTGACAACCTCTCTTTCGCGTCGGGTTGCAAGTATTTGTTGTTTGTGTGTAGGTGCTACTTATTGGGTGTTGGTGATCCTCCTACTGGTTCGACAACCTTGGTTTCATAACTGAGGGAAATACTTACCGTCGTTGTGCTGCATCATCCCTTCCTCTTTGGGGTAATACCGACGCAGTCTCAAGCCACGTCACCCCCAGGGCGCACCCTGATGTGTGGTGGGGCCCTCGTGCATCTCCTGGCCTCCTTCCAAAGCTTCTAGGTCTTCATATAGTCCAGAAAAAATCATCAAAAAGTTTCATGGCAATTGTACTTCGTTTGGTACAGTAAACCTGAAAAGGCAAAAACACGTAGAAAATAACAACTGGCACTGGGCACTGGGTCAATAGGTTAGTGCTCAAAAATATTATAAATTGGTAAATAAAGACCCAAAAAGTATCCTAGAATGATAATATATCAACATGGAACAATAAAAAATTATAGATACGTTGGATACGTATCAAGCATCCCCAAGCTTAATTCATGCTCGTCCTCGAGTAGGTAAATGATAAAAACAGAATTTTTGATGTGACATGCTATCCACTATGTAATCTTGTGCATGTATGCTCACTTAGAAAAGATGAACCAACAAATATTAACATAGCAATAATTAAAATGTAAGAAACAGAATTGTTAATTCTTAAACGTATACGATCCTTAAGAAATGTTTACCCCCCCATTCATCTTGTTATATTAGCAAGGCATGGCTCCATCTTCACCACATTAATACAAATGTTAAGCACCACGATGTCCAAGTCAAGCAATTGGTTCGTACTTTTTCAATATGCATCAACTTCTTATTCTTCACGCAATACATGAGCGTGAGCCATTGGACATAGCATTTGAGTGGAATAGAGTATGGTGGTAGATATCAAAGGGGTAGGAAGTGGAGAAGATAGTCTCACATCAACTAGGCGTACCAACGGGCTATGGAGATCCCCATCGATAGATGTCAATGCGAGGAGTAGGGATTGCCATGCAAATGATGCACATGAGCTATAAGTGTATGGAAGCTCAAATGAAGCTAAGTGGTGTGTGCATCCAACTTGCTTGCTCATGAAGACCTTGGGCATTTGACGAAGCCCGTCATAGGAATATACAAGTCAAGTTTGTAATAATGAATAGGTAATTCCCACTAGCATATGAAAGTGATATATCATGAGACTCTCTACATGAAGAGCATGGTGCCACTTTGAGGCACAAGTGTGGTAAAGGATAGTAGCGAAGTCCCTTCTCTCATTTTCTCTCATTTTTTTCAATGGATGGTGGGCTCACTTGGCCTCCCCCATCTTTATTTTCGTCCGGAGTCTCATCTTGACTTATGGGAGAATCATCATCTCCATCATTCTTTCCTCACTGGGACAATGCTCTAGTAATGATGATCATCACGCTTTTATTTACTTACAACTCAATATGGAGAACTGATATGAAGATATGACTCTGTATGAAAGCCTCTGGCAGTGTACCAGGATGTGCAATGATCTAGCGTGACATGTATCAAACATTATGAATGGTGGCTTTGCCACAAATACTATGTTAGCTCTATATGATCATGCAAAGCAATATGATGATGAACGAACTAGTCATGTGAAGTGATAATGGAATTTGCATGGCAATATATCTCAGAATGGCTATGGAAATACCGTGATAGGTAGGTATGGTGGATGTTTTGAGGAAGATATAATAAGGCTTGTGTGCAACAGAGCATGTCATGTGACGGGGTTTGGATGCACCCGCGAAAGTTGCACCGATCCTCGAGTGAGAACAGGCTATGCACGGTACCGAAGAGGCTAGCAAATTATGAAAAGGTGAGATTCTGTATGTCCATGGTTTCACATTAGTCATAAAGAACTCATATACTTATTGCAAAGTTTTATTAGTTTATCATAGATCAAAGTACTAATCGCATGCCCCGAGGGAAGAGGTTGGCAGGAGTTGACCATCGCGCGCTTCTGACCCGAAATAACACTAGGATTTCAACGAGGAATAGAAATGCTCACACATCATCACCATGCCTCTTTAATTTTTAGATGAACAAAAAGGTTAACCTTTCTTAATATCGAAACTTCTATGGTTTAACAATTATGAACTCATACCTATTTCATATTACTACATCAATATCATTGACCCACAATTTCTCTATATGTGCTACATGATGGTTTTTATTTTCACTAATTGAATACCTAATATTATTGGACTAGTCTTTATGACCCATGCAAATTACCGTCACTATTTATTAACTCTCTAACAAATATAAGTGAAGAACGAGAGTGAAATTATTTCTTTAAAATCTACACGCCACCGTGCGCAAAAAGATATAAGTGAAGTACTAGAGCAACTACTATGCTCAAAAGATATAAGTGAAGCACATAGAGTATTCTAACAAATTATGATGAAGGTGTGTCTCTCTTAAATAGGTGTGTCCAGCAAACAATGATTGCGGTAAACTGAAAGTAAAAGCAAACGACGCTCCAAGCAAAACTCATACCATGTGACGAATAAAAATATAGCTTCAAGTGACATACCGATGGATTTGAGACGAAAGAGGGGATGCCTCCTGGGGCATCCCCAAGCTTAGACGCTTGAGTCTCCTTTAAAATATTACCTTGGGGTGCCTTGGGAATCCCCAAGCTTAGGCTCTTGCTACTCCTTATTCCTTTGTCCATCAAGATAACACCCAAAACTTGAAAACTTCAATCACACAAAACTCAACAAAACCTCGTGAGATCCGTTAGTATAAGAAACATGTTGCATACTTTAAGTAATGTTATAAATCGATTCAAATTTCATAAATGCATAATAGGTACTGTATTCTAACTTCTCCATGGCTTATACCCCCCGATACAATCCATAGCATAATCAAAACAAGCAACTATGCAAGCAAAAACAGAATCTGTCTAAAACAGATCAGTCTGTAGAAATCTGTAGACAGTCTATACTTCAGTAACTCTAAAAATTATGAAAAATTATGAAAACCTCGAAAATTTGTATATAAAACACTGTGTAAAAATTTCAGATCATTATCAAGCTCCATAAAAAAATGAAAATTCATGTACTGGAGTCAAAAGTTTCTGTTTTGTTTCAGCATCGATTCTACTCATCTTGTGAGTCATCCCAAAGGCTTTACTTGGCACAAACACTAATTTAAACACAAAAACATAATAATTACATAGGAAATAATCATTTTATTAAATATAAACAGAAAGTTTAAAGCAAAAATTTAAGATAACTATTGGGTTGCCTCCCAACTAGCGCTATTGTTTTATGCCCCTAGCTAGGCATAATGCATAGTTTCAAGTATTGTCATCTTTGGCACTCCACCCATAAGTAGCTCTCATTATTGATTCATAAGGTGGTTTAATTATATTTCTAGGGAAGTGTTCCATCCCTTTCTTTAATGGGAATTGGAACCTTATGTTTCCCTCTTTCATGTCAATGATTGCACCTATAGTTCGTAAGAATGGTCTTCCAAGTATTATGGGACAAGAAGGAATGCAATCAATATCAAGCACAATGAAATCTACAGGCACATAATTTTTATTTTAAATAATAAGCACATCATTAATTCTACCCAAAGGTTTCTTGATAGTAGAATCCGCAAGATGCAAGTTGAGGGAACAATCTTCAATATTAGTGAGACCAAGCACATCACAAAGAGTTTTAGGAATAGTTTGAAACACTAGCACCAAGGTCACACAAAACATTGCATTCATATTTATTGATATTTATTTTGATAGTAGGTTCCCACACATCATGCAATTTTCTAGTAATAGAAACTTCAAGCTCAAGTTTCTCTTCATAAGCTCTTATCATAGGTTCTACTATATGTTCGGTAAAAGATTTGTTTTGTTCATAAGCATTGGGTGAGCTAATAACGGATTGCAACAAGGATATACATTCTACTAAAGAGAAATTATCATAATTAAAGTCCTTGTAATCCAAAATAGTGGGCACATCACTAGTTAAAGTTTTGACCTCTCCAAACCCACGTTTTTCAGTTTTAGCATCAAAATCATCACCCTCCAAGCAAACGGGACGCTTCTCTACTAAAGTTGACTCATATCCAGTCCCTTTATCATTTATATTCAGAGAGGTAAATAAAGATTCAATAGGAGAAACACCAATCATTTTAAGATCTTCATCATGATTCCGGTAAAAACCGGGTGGAAGCGCTTTTTCTAAGAATTCCCGCTTAGCTCTCAACTTAGATGTCCTCTCCTTACTTTCATTGATAGATATTTGGATATATTTAATAGCATCATTAAAATCATGCTTGGGTGGCAAAGCTTTATTTTTAAGAGTTCCCACATCAAGAGCAATTCTATCCATGTTTTAACCAAAGTGTCAACTACATGCAATTTTTCTTCTACCATAGTGTTGAAAACCTTTTGAGAATTAATAAATTCCTTAATTGTGTTCTCAAGATCAGAGCGAATCCTATTAGAATTTGTAGAAGAATTTCCATAAGACTTACCATAAGAATTTCAATAGTTGTTAGAGGAATTACCGGGATACTGTCTAGAATTGAAATTTCCTCTATAAGCATTGTTGTTGAAATTATTTCGCGAGACAAAGTTCACATCAATAGCATCATTATTTTGCTCAATAAAAGTAGACAAGGGAATATAATTAGGATCAACATGAGCATTTTTACTAGCAACCATATTCATAAGAGCATCCACTTTTTCACTCAAAGTAGCGATTTCTTCAACAGAATTTACCTTCTTACCGGTTGGAGCCCTTTCGGTATGCCATTGAGAATAATTTTTCATGATGTTGTCCAGAAGTTTGGTGGCCTCTCCTTAGGGGTGGGCATAAAAACCGAGAACCAAAGATCGGAGTCGAAGAAACCGAGACCGAAGCCGAAAAACCCGAGGACTGAAACTTCGGTTGTTCTCTCGGTCAGCGAACCTAAAAAACCGATATTACATCGGTGTATTCGGTCATTGGATGTTGTTGACCGAATCTCCTGAACTAACCAAAATAGTAGTACTGTATTTAGGCCAGACTAAATAAGCCCAATAGTCCAGCGAACGTAACGACGCGCTTAACGCAAAAAAAATCTAAATGATGGGTTCCCAGCCTTTTCGTCAGCCATACACGCAGCCCCCTCGCATCTTATCTTGGATTCGCTAGAGGCTTTGCCTTCACGCTCTCACAGGCCACTCCACGCAGCGCGGCCGCCTCTATTTTCCCGAGCTCTCACAGGCCACTCATCTGTCCTGTGCAGTGACTGCTGACGGCGCGCATGACTTCCTCGCGACGGGCGATGGCCGATGATGTCTACAGCTCCCACGCGGTCATGGGCTCACGTCCCGCACTCCTTCATGGTCGGCTACTCGCTTCTGATGATGCATCAGCCACTGTATGATATGGATATTTGGATTAATTCCTGTTTGCCTCTCCGTATTTCTTGGCCAAGATTTGATTCCCGATTTCTTCATCCCAGCGAAAATATTGGGTCTCTTCGGTAGTGACCGAGGACCGAACCGAATTATAGGTGGACCGAAGTCTCGGTCATTGACTTTTTTGAAGACCGATCGATCAGCAAAAAAAGAAAACCAAATTTCAGTGTAAACCGAGGTACCGAACCGATTTTTTCGGTCTAACCAAACGCCCAGGCCTACCTCTCCTAAGGTCACATCCATAAAGGTACCACCTGCAGCAAAATGTAGAAGATTTCTAGACACAAAGTTTAGTCCAGCATACAAGTTTCGAATAATCATCCACATATTTAAGCCACGAGTTGGACAATTTCTTATCATTAATTTCATTCTATCCCAAGCTTGTGCAACATGCTCTTGATCTTGCTATTTAAAATTCATTATTTGATTTCTAAGGGAGGTGATCTTAGCAGGAGGAAAATACTTGGCAATAAAAGCATCTTTACACTTATCCTATGTTCCAATACTATTACGAGGTAAAGATGAAAACCAAGCCTTAGCTTTATCTCTTAGTGAAAAAGGAAATATTTTGAATTTCACAATATCATTATCCATATCCTTTTTCTTTTGCATGTCACATAATTCAACAAAGGTATTAAGATGTGATGCGGGATCCTCATTAGGACTTCCCGAAAATTGACCCTTCATGAAAAGATTTAGCAATGCAACATTAATATCAAAAGCCTCCGCACTTGAGGCGGCTGGTATAGGAGTACTAATAAAATCATTATTATTAGTATTTGAGAAGTCACACAACTTAGTAGTATCTTGAGACATGGTGACCGAACAAGCAGGACAAGTAAACTAGAAAGCAAAGAAGTAAACTAGTAACAAGCAAAGATAAATATTTTTTTATTTTTTATTTTTATGAGACAAGCTAAATATTCAGCGAATAAAAAGATAAACAAGTGAATGAAAATTTGTGTGAAGTTACTTGATAGTTGATGATGATATTCCCCGGCAACGGCGCCAGAAATCCTTCCTGATCCTTGTGATCTGCGTTGGGTTTTCCGTGAAGAGGAACGGGTAATTGCAGCACAAGGTGGGTAAGTATTTCCCTTATTTATGAAACCAAGGTTCATCGAACCAATAGGAATATCAATCCTCAACCGTCTTCAGCGGCTGCACACATATAAACAAATGACTTCCACCCAACGCGAGCAAGAGGGTTGCCAATCCCCTTGATCTCGTTATTTGCAAGCAAATGAGTTGTGTAGATAATTGTTGATAAATATAATTGCAAAATAAATAAAAGTAAATAAAGGCAGTGAGGTAATTGTAGCATTTGTAAATATATAAGTGAATAGACCCGGGGGCCATAGTTTTCCCTAGCGGCATGTCTCATGTAGGCAGCATACGGTGGGTAAACAAATTACTGTTGGGCAATTGATAGAAAAGCGGATAGTTATGTGATGTTCACGACAATGATTATGTATATATAGGCATCACGTCCATAAGAAAATAGGCCGACGACTCCTGCCTGCACCTATTACTATTACTCCACTCATCGACCGCTATCCAGCATGCGTCTAGTGTATTAAGTAAAACAAAGTAATGCTTCGAGAACAATGACATGATGTAGAAAAAGTAAACTCAAACAATATGAATGAACTCCATCGTTTTATCCTTAGTAGCAACAACACAAAGACGCATCTTGTCCCCTACTTTGTCACTGGGATATAGAAACTCGCCAAGTTGAACCTACCACAACGCACCACTCCCACCGATGAAATGTCAATCTACTTGGCCAAAGTACATCAATAGATCAGAGAGCATTACGAAGCTATAATGATCATGCACTCAAGAGATAATATAATTCAGAGGCATCTCAAATACTTTTCATGAATAATGTGAACATAAACCCACAATTCATCGGATCCCAACAAACACACGGCACAATAGGATTACATTGGATGGATCAAAGCGAAGATGCAATGATAATTGTATTGAAGATCATAAGAGAGAGATTTCCATCTAGGTGAACTACTCACACATCATCATGAGGGCAGCAAGATTGATGAAGAGGCCCTCCGTGATCGATCCCCCCTCCGGCAGGGTGCCGGAACGGAGCTCCAGATGGCCTAGCAACGGAACAGAGACTTGCGGCGGCGGAAAAATGGTAAATGGACTGAATTCGGGGTTTTTAGGATATTAGAGAATTTGTAGGCCGAAGAAGGACATCGGGAGGTGGCTGAGGGGGCCACCACATATCAGGGCACGCCCCCTAGGGTGCGCCCTGATGTGTGGTGGGGCCCTCGTGCACCTCGTGGCCTCCTTCCGAAGCTTCTAGGTCTTCATATAGTCCAGAAAAAATCATCAAAAAGTTTCATGGCAATTGGACTTCGTTTGGTACAGTAAACCTGAAAAGGCAAAAACACGCAGAAAACAGCAACTGGCACTGGGCACTGGGTCAATAGGTTAGTGCTCAAAAATATTATAAATTGGTAAATAAATACCCAAAAAGTATCCTAGAATTATAATATATTAGCATGGAACAATCAAAAATTATACATACGCTAGAGACGTATCAGGCTCACGGAGACGAGTGGGCTCATGGATAAGCCGGCTCGCGGATGAGCCGGCTCACGGAGTTAAGTGGGCTCTCGGAGCTAAGCGGCCTCACGGAGATGAGCCGGCTGACAGATAAGACGGCTCATGGATGAGCCAGTCACGGAGATAAGCACGCTCTGGAGATAAGCCAGCTCAGGAGATGATCTGGCTCATGGAGATAACCCGGCTCTAGAGATAAGGCGGCTCATGGAGATGAGCCGGCTCTAGAGAAGAGACCAGGCTTGAGGATGAGTCCCAACCTAGAGAGACAAGTCCTGGTTTCCACCAAGGAGTCCAAATACAAGACGGAGAACCCCAACTTGGAAGACACGGAGGACTTAGAGTAATACTCCGACTACGGGTATAACCCGAAATCTCTTGTAACCACAGGGACTCAGCTATTATATAAAGCGAGTCCCTGGGTCATCAAAAGGGGAGGTTTTAGACACATGTTTTGATAGGTCTCGAGACAAATGTTTTAATAGGTCTCGAGACAGAGGCAGTGAAATAGCGCCCTTGTAATCATGACCACCACAATCAATAGCAATCAAATAGGATGTAGGCTTTTACCTCCACCGCGAGGGGCCAAACCTGGGTAAAACTCATGCCTCTCGATACTGATCAACCCCATCCAAGCTTCCACCTAGCAGCAATGGCCTCACACCTAAGTCCTTTCACAAGGGCATCTGCCGTGACAAAACCACGACAGTTGGCACCCACCATGGGACCCGCGCATGGTGGTGTTATGTTCTTGGAGGGAGCCCTCCAAGGTATCGAGAAGCTCGCGGTCGACTGGATGAGGAAGAGCCGGCGCGGAAAGATCTACAACGACCAAACAATTTTGGGTGCCAAGACCGACTCACGAGAGTCAGGATTCTGGGTCATTCATCAGCAAAATCAACGACATCAATGACTTCATCGGAGAAGAGCCGGACATAGAGGGGTCGGTTCTGGAGAAAATCCGGCTCACCGAAAAAATCTGGGTCACCAGAAAAATCCTGCTCTTAGAAAAATCTGGCTCAAGAAAAATCTGGTTCAAGAAAAATCCGGCTCAAGAGAAATCCGGCTCAAGAAAAATCCGGCTCAAGAGAAATCCAGTTCAAGAAAAATCCGGCTCAAGATAAATCCGGCTCAAGAGAAATCCGTCTCATGAAAAAATTCCGAGTCGTCGAAAATTCCGATTCGATGAAAAAATTCCGAGTCGTTGAAAAAGTCTGGCTTATGACAAAGGTTTCGGCATATTCAGAAAAATTCCGGCTTATGATAAAAGTTCCGGTTCTTCAGAAAAATTCCGGCTTATGACAAAGGTTCCGGCATATCCTGCTAAATCCAGCATATGACCAAAAAATTTGGCTCTCCAAAAAAAATTCCGGCTCGAACTACCAGCTATGTTACCGGCTTACAGCTGCTACAGGGTCGTCTACAACCTCGAAAGTCACCGATCATCAAATCTTCGCTGGATTTATATTGTGTCTTCAAACGCCAAGGTTACCGAAGAGGACTAGCTGCCATGATGTACAGTTCAAACATAGGTATCCTGCCTCATTGGCGAAAAATTAAAGGTTGCCAAAGAGGACTAGCTGCCATGATGCACAGTTCAAACATGGGTATCTTGCCCTATTAGCGAAAGGTAAGGTTGCCAAAGAAGACTAGTCGTCATGATGCACAGTCTAAACATGGGTATCCTGTTCAATTATGACCATTGGAATAAAGCCAGCGTGTCTGGACCCAGATGTTTTACAGTAGTACCATTGTCTCCTGTATATCTTATGCTGAGCTTTTCCATGATCATTGATTACTTGGGGGCTTCCAACTAATCGATTTTAGCTATTAATATCCCTCTTAACCTAGCAAAATACTATTACTTACTTGGTTAAACCTGTCTGTTAGCAAAATGCTACTCCGAAAAGGTGACCCAGTGTACGCCTGATGAGTCAATCATAGAGGTGACCCAGTGTACGCCTGATGAGTCAATCATAGAGGTGACCCTGAACTCATCAGAGTTAAAACGCTGCTTTGTCATGTGAGAGCCGGCTTTTAGAGAGCTAGACAAACCAAAAGAGGCGAAAAGACCTGCTTCCACAGGAAGCAAAATCAGACTCGAGCCTTGAAAGCCGGTCTTATGTCATGCCTTGAAAGTTGGCACTTTTATACTCGGTTATCATATAGATACATCATCCTGCATTGCATCATTGCATAATGCATCATATATACATATCTATATTTGTTTATGTTGCAGAAAGCCGGTCTTCAAACCAGGTTACATTGTAACTTCTGTAGGAACAAATAAATCTTTGATAGCCAAAATAGCCGGATCTTCATCATGGTTTATCATAACCAGTATTAAATGATTGGGTTTTCAAGCCAGCTCAGAAGAAATGACATTTCTCGGAGAGCCGGCCTATCATATATTGCTAAGCTGGCATATTACATATTGCTGAGCTGGCCTATCACATATTGCTGAGAGGGCATATTACATATTGTTGAGCTGGCCTATTACATATTGCTGAGCCGACCTATTACATATTACTGAGCCGGCCTATCACATATTGCTGAGCCGGCCCTTGGGAGCTACCAATTGCTCCTGTCAAAATTCAGAAGTTCAAAAACACAAGCCCCAATCCACTATATCAATAGTGACCCGAAGCTTGGGGGCTACATCAGTCAATTCTGACCTGATTCGACATGGCTTATATAAATACAAGTGGGTTATATTACCCAGTCCCAAGTCACTGCAGGCATGTGACCCGACACTTGGGGGCTACATCATATGATGTTTTTCTTTTCAAAGGAGAAGTACATGTAAGTCCCGAGTCGCTGTAGCCAAACGGCCCGGCACTTGCGGGCTACACTACTCAGTTCAAGATCTACAAACTTTCTAAGTCCCAAGTCACTGCAGGCATGCACCCGACACTTGGGGGCTACAGCGTTCAGTTGTTTAAAATAGTGCATAAGGTCCAAATTAAAGACCCGACCCATCACATACTGATGAGCTGGCCCTTGGGGGCTACACATGTGAAATGCAAAACATTCAGTTTATGACTGGAGACTCGGATGAACAACCCAGGATGTCTCCAAATTCAACATTTATTTTTTTCACTATGTTCTACTCTTAAGACTTGGGGGCTACATTGGCTGAAGCCTTGTGAGCACAAGAGAACTTATAAAGTCCCAGCTTGCCGCAGGCCAGGCAACTCGGCACTTGGGGGCTATACTATTTGTAGTTATATATCTACAACATTCAACACAAAGTCCAAGTCCCAGGTTGCTACATGCAAGACAACCCGACACTTGGGGGCTGCCTTGGCTGAAGTTTTACAAGTATACGACAATTACAAGTCCCAGATTGCTGCAGGCAAGATAACCCGGCACTTGAGGGCTGCACAGTCAAGATGTTATTTTTATGCAAAACACCAAGTCATCACGAGGTGATAAACTCGGAGCTTGGGGACTACATGTAATATGGACATAAAGGAGAAATGCCTTCAAATTTTCAGTTGTGAACGAGTTGGGTATCATATTCTTGTTGGAAGCTTGCAAAGTTTATCTCCTCCAAGCTATCATAGAAACCCCAGAAATCGGCTCAAACATCAAACGGATTTTTATTCCCAATATTTTTAAGATGAAGCACAAGAAACCGGCTCAAGGTCAGATGGGTTATCACTCCCAATATTTTCCTTCGAGGAACCAACATGAGCAACTTGATTGTGAAGCTAGGTTGTTGATTTGACAAACAGACCCGAACTTTTTAGGAGCCGGTTCATTGAATAAACTGGTCATTTGAGCGAGCTGGTCCCTTAATGTACTAATTATTTTTTTATTTCAAGAGCTTACCATGAATGCACGCGAAGCCTGTATTCAAGCTAACCTGGGGGCTAATGTCGCGGGACTTACCCGCGGCTAGACCCGGCTCTGAGGATAAGTCATCTCTAGAGTTATGTCATCTCAAGAGTTAAGTCATCTCTGGAGTTATGTCATTTCTGGAGTTAATTCATCTCTGGAGTTAAGTCATTTCTGGAGTTAAGTCGGCTGGTTACAACCATGATCCGGCTACTATCTTGACCCGGTTACAATCTTGACCCGTCCTGTTACAAGACAAGTTTTCTGACTCTGAAGATAAGCCAACTCCAGAGATAAGCCGACTCTTGGATAAGCCAGCTCATGGATAAGCCGGCTCACAGAGCTAAGCAGGCACACAGAGATGAGTTGGCTCATGGATAAGCCGGCTTGCGGATGAGAAGACTCACGAAGTTAAGCGGGCTCTCGGAGCTAAGCGGCCTCACGGAGATTAGCCGGCTCATAGGAAGCCAGCTCATGGAGATAAGAACGCTCTGGAGATAGGCCGGCTCAGGAGATGAGCCGGCTCATGGAGATAAACCGACTCTGGAGATAAGGCGGTTCATGGAGATGAGCTGGCTCTAGAGACGAGACCCAGCTTGAGGATGAGTCCCGACCTGGAGAGACAAGTCCTGGTTTCCACCAAGGAGTCCAAATACAAGACGGAGAACCCCAACTTGGACGACATGGAGGACTTAGAGGACTTAGAGTAGGACTCCGACTACGGGTATATCCCGGAATCTTGTAACCCTAGGGACTCAGCTATTATATAAAGCGAGTCCCTGGGTCATTAGAAGGGGAGGTTTTAGACAGATGTTTTGATAGGTCTCCAAACAGATGTTTTAATAGCTCTCGAGACAGAGGCAACGAAATAGCGCCCTTGTAATCATGACCACCACAATCAATAGCAATCAAGCAGGATGTAGGCTTTTACCTCCACCGTGAGGGGTCAAACCTGGGTAAAACTCGCCTCTCTCGATTCTGATCAACCCCATCCAAGCTTCCACCTAGCAACAATGGACTCACAACTAAGTCCTTTCACAAGGGCATCTGCAGTGACAAAACCATGACACGTTGTTTTAGCAGGATTACCGTGGTGTTGTTTTTGTGCAGAAAATAAAAGTTCTCAGAATCGCCCAAAACTTTTTTGTGATTTTTATGGAACATAAGAGACCCCCGAAGCTTCGAGGGAGTACCATGGGACCCACGAGGAGGTGAAAAGGTAACAGGGCACGCCCAGGGGGGGTGGTCGCACCCTGTTGCCATGTGGGCCCCTTGTGGCACCTGCTGGCTTGATTCCAATGCTGAAAAAACCTATAAATCCCAAAAACCCCAAAAATAAACCTAGAACTTCCGCTCCGCCGCCACAAGCCTCTGTTCCGAAGCGATCTCATTCAGAGCCCTTTTCTGGTACCCTGCCAGAGGGGGAAATCATCACTGCAGGCCATCTTCATCATCCCGACGGTCTCCATGACGAGGAGGGAGTAGTTCACCCTCGGGGATGAGGGTATGTACGAGCAGCTATGTGTTTAATCTCTCTCTCTCTCTCTCTCTCTCTCTCTCTCTCTCGTGTTCTTGAGATGGCATGATCTTGATGTATCACGAGCTTTGTTAATATAGTTAGATCATATGGTGTTCTTCCCTCTCTATTTTGATGTGATGAATTGAGTCTTTTCCCTTTGAGATCTCGTTATGTTGGATTGAATACTTTGGATTTGAGAACACTTGATATATGTCTTGCATGTGGATACCTGATACGTCTCAAACGTATCTACTTTTCCAAACACTTTTGCACTGGTTTTGTCCTCTAATTTGCATGATTTGAATGAAACTAACCCGGACTGACACTTTTCAGCAGAACTACCTTTGTGTTATTTTTGTGCAGAAATAAAAGTTCTCAGAATTGGACGAAACTTTTTGTGAATTTTTTCTGGAATATATAATGATTTTTGGAGCGAAGAACCGCCGGAGGGGGTGGACCAGAAGGCCACCACATATCTGGCCGTGCCCCCTAGGGGCGCGGCCAGATGGCTTGTGGGGCCTTCGTGGCCCCTCCGATCCTAATTCCAACGCTATAAATTCACATGCACGGAGGAAAAAATCGGAGAGAAGATTTCATCGCGTTTCATGAGACGGAGCCGCCGCCACCTCCTGTTCTTCCTCTGGAGGGCCGATCTGGAGCTTGTTTTGGGCTCCAGAGAGGGGAAATCGTTGCTGTCGTCATTACCAACCCTTCTCCATCAACACCGCCATGATGCTCACCACCGGGAGTGAGTAATTCCTTTTTAGGCTTGCCGGACGGTGGTGGGATTGGATGGAATTGATCATGTAATCGAGTTAAGATTGATAGGGCTTGATCCATAGTATCCATTATGTTCTAAGATTGATGTTACTATGACTTTGCTATGCTTAATGCTTGTCACTAGGGCCCGAGTGCCATGATTTCAGATCTGAACCTATTATGTTTTCATGAATATAAGAGTGATTTGGATCCTATCTTGCAAGTTATATGTACCTATTACGTGTCATGATCCGCGCACCCCAAGGTGACAATAATTGGGATTCTTTCCGATGATTGCCGTAGTTTGAGGAGTTCATGTATTCACCATGTGTTAATGCTTTGTTCCGGCTCTCTATTAAAAGGAGGCCTTAATATCCCTAAGTTTCCAATAGGACCCCGCTGCCACGGGAGGGTAGGACAAAAGATGTCATGCAAGTTCTTATCGCAAGCACGTATGACTATATACGGAATACATGCTGTCAGTGCACTAGTACAGGGGTACGCAGTGCGCCTGACTTATGCACAGGCAGTAGTAGCTAAACCCTTCGACGCCCATACAATCCCAACAAATGATCCAGACCAGACTCCGACAAGCCCAACGCGGCAGCCCAAGCCTACACTACAAACGCGCCGAGCACGTCCCCGGCACTTGCCGGGGGCCAAGACGTGTGCATCTTGTTGGAAATATGCCCTAGAGGCAATAATAAATTAGTTGTTATTATATTTCCTTGTTCATGATAATCGTTTATTATCCATGCTATAATTGTATTGATTGGAAACTCAAATACATGTGTGGGTACATAGACAACACTGTGTCCCTAGTAAGCCTCTAGTTGACTAGCTCGTTGATCAAAGATGGTTAAGGTTTCCTAGCCATTGACATGAGATGTCATTTGATAACGGGATCACATCATTAGGAGAATGATGTGATGGACAAGACCCAAACTATAAACGTAGCATATGATTGTGTCAGTTTATTGCTATTGTTTTCTGCATGTCAAGTATCTGTTCCTATGACCATGAGATCATGCAACTCCCTGACATCGGAGGAGTACCTTGTGTGTATCAAACATCGCAACGTAACTGGGTGACTATAAAGGTGCTCTACAGGTATCTCCGAGGGTGCCTGTTGGGTTGGCATGGATCAAGACTGGGATTTGTTACTCCGTATGACGGAGAGGTATCTCAGGGCCCACTCGGTAATACAACATCACAATGAGCCTTGCAAGCAATGTGACTAAAGTGTTAGCCACGAGATCTTGTATTACGGAACGAGTAAAGAGACTTGCCGGTAACGAGATTGAACTAGGTATAGAGATACCGATGATCGAATCTCGGGCAAGTAACATACCAAAGAACAAAGGGAACAGTATACGGGATTAACTGAATCCTTGACATAGAGGTTCGACCGATAAAGATCTTCGTAGAATATGTAGGAGCCAATATGGGCATCCAGGTCCCGCTATTGGTTATTGATCGTAGAGGTGTCTCGGTCATGTCTACATAGTTCTCGAACCCGCTGGGTCTACACACTTAACGTTTGGTGACGATTAGTATAGTTGAGTTATTTTGTTGGTGACCGAAGGTTGTTCGGAGTCCCGGATAAGATCCCAGACATGACGAGGATCTCTGGAATAGTCCGGAGATAAAGATTGATATATGTGATAATAGTGTTTTGGTTTCCGGAAGGGGTTCCGGATGTTTACCGAAGTGTTCGGGTGCCGCAACACTTTATATGGGCCAAAGGGGTAAAACCCATGAGATATTGGAAAGTGCAAAAGGAAGTTTTGCTGCTGCCTTTAGCGGTACTACCGCTGGTAAGGCAGTACTACCGCGTAAGCGGTACTACCGCTCGTGAGCGGTACTACCGCTTGTGCGCGGTACTGCAGGGATCCGAGTTGGACTCTTTCCCTGCGGGCCAAACCGACCTTGTGCGGGCAAAACCGACCTTGTGGAGGTTTTCTCTCCAAGTTTAGACCCCAGGCTCAACATATAAATAGAGGGGCAGGGCTAGCACGCGGGACACATTAAGATTTCCCAAGCCGTGTGTCGGCAACCCTAACCCTCTAGTTCTCCCGTCATAATCTCCGTAGTGCTTGGCGAAGCCCTGCAGAGATTGTTCCTCACCACCATCACCACGCCGTCGTGCTGCCGGAACTCATCTACTACTTCATCATCGCTCGCTGGATCGAGGAGGTGAAGGCGTCATCAAGCCGTACGTGTGTTGAACGCGGAGGTGTCGTCCGTTCGGCACTAGTTCGTGATCGGATCAAGGGACGACTTGCGATTTGGATCGCGGAGACGTTCGACTACATCAACCGCGTTTCTTAACGCTTCCGCTTAGCGATCTACAAGGGTATGTATATTCACTCTCCCTATCGTAGATCCTCATCACCATGGATAGATCTTGTGTGTGCGTAGGAATTTTTTTTGTTTCCCATGCAACGTTCCCCAACAGTGGCATCTGAGCTAGGTCTATGCGTAGATGAGATCTCGAGTAGAACACAAACGAGTTGTGGGCGTGGGTGTATACATATTGCTTGCCGTTACTAGTTGATACTTGATTCGGCGGTATTGTGAGATGAAGCGGCCCGGACCGACATTACGCGTACGCTTACGCGAGACAGGTTCCTTCAACTGACATGTAACTTCATTGCATAAAGATGGCTAGCGGGTGTTTGTCTCTCTCACTTTAGTTGAATCGATTTCAATGAAGAGGGTTCTTTTAGAAGATCAAAAAGCAATCACTACACCACGTTGTGGTTTTGCGTAGGTAAGAACGGTTCTTGCAAACCTGTAGCAGCCACGTAAAATTTGCAACAACAATTAGAGGACGTCTAACTTGTTTTTCAGGGTATGTTGTGATGTGATATGGCCAATTACATGATGAGATATATGTGATGTACGAGATGATCATGTGTTGTATAGAATATCACGACTTGCATGTCGATGAGTACGGCAACTGGCAGGAGCCATAGAGTTGTCTTTAATTATTTTCGCCGTTTTGCTTTACTTTATCGCTATGAGTTAGCAATAGTCGTGGAAGCAACAGTCGGCGCGACAACCTCATGGCGACACATTGATGGAGATCAAGATGATGGAGATCATGGTGTCATGCCGCTGACGATGGAGATCATGCCGGTGCTTTGAAGATGGAGATCAAAAGCACAAGTTCATGGCCATATCATGTCACTTATGATTTGCATGTGATGTTAATCCTTTTATGCATCTTATTTTGCTTAGGACGACGGTAGCATTATAAGGTGATCCCTCACTTAAATTTCAAGATAAAATTGTGTTCTCTCCGAGTGTGCACCGTTGCGAAAGTTCGTCGTTTCGAGACATGCCGTGATGATCGGGTGTGATAGACTCTACGTTCACATACAACGGGTGTAAGCCATGTTGCACGTGTGGAACACTCGGGTTAAACTTGACGAGCCTAGCATGTACAGACATGGCCTCAGAACACAAGAGACCGAAAGGTCGAACATGAGTCATATAGTAGATATGATCAACATAAAGATGTTCACCATTGAAACCACCTCAACTCACGTGATGATCGGACTTGAGTTGGTGGATTTGGATCATGTTACACTCGAATGACTGGAGGGATGTCAATTTGAGTGGGAGTTTTTTAAGTAATATGATTAACTAAACTCATTATCTTGAACAATAGTATAAGTTGTCTTTGCTATATTTATGTTGTAGATCATGGCTCGCGCAGTAGCACCCCTGAATTTTAATGCGTTCCTAGAGAAAGCTAAGTTGAAAGATGATGGAAGTAACTTTGTGGACTGGGCCCGTAATCTAAGAATTATCCTTACGGCTTCCCAGAAGGCTAATGTCCTTGATGCACCGCTTGGTGATCCACCCGCTCCAGTTGAGTCTCTAGACGTTGTGAACGCCTGGCAGGCTCGTTCTGAAGATTACTCAATAGTTCAATGTGCAATATTGTATGGCTTAGAACCGGGACTTCAAAGACGTTTTGAACGTCATGGAGCATATGAGATGTTCCAGGAGTTGAAGTTTATCTTTCAGAAGAATGCCCGGATCGAGAGATATGAGATCTCCGATAAGTTCTATGCTTGCAAGATGGAGGAGAACGGGTCTATCAGTGATCACGTACTCAGAATGTCTGGGTACTCCACCCGTCTGGCTGAATTGGGGATGCCCCTTCCGCCAGAGGCTATCACTGACAGAGTTCTTCAATCATTGCCACCTAGCTACAAGAGCTTCGTGTTGAACTATAACATGCACGGGATGAACAAGTCAGTTGCCGAGCTGTTTGCGATGCTGAAAGCCGCTGAGTCTGAAATTCAGAAGGAGCATCAAGTGTTGATGGTCAATAAAACCACTAGTTTCAAGAAAAATGGCAAGGGTAAGAAGGGTAACTCCAAGAAGAGTGGCAAAGCAGTTGCTCCTCTCGTGAAGAAACCCAAGGCTGGACCCAAACCAGAAACTGTGTGCTTTCATTGCAAGGGAACTGGACACTGGAAGCGGAACTGCCCCAAGTATTTGGCTGACAAGAAGGCGGCCAACAACAAACAAGGTATATATGATATACATGTTATTGATGTGTACCTTACCAACTCTCGTTGTAGTGCCTGGGTATTTGATACCGGTGCGGTTGCTCATATTTGCAACTCAAAATAGGAACTGCGGAATAGACGGAGGCTGGCAAAGGACGAAGTGACGATGCGCGTGGGAAATGGTTCCAAGGTTGATGTGATCGCCATCGGCACGCTCGCTCTTCGATTACCATCGGGATTAGTGATGAACCTGAATAAATGTTATTTGGTGCCTGCGTTAAGCATGAACATTATATCTGGATCTTTATTATTGCGATACGGTTACTCATTTAAATCAGAGAATAATGGTTGTTCTATTTATATGAGTAATATCTTTTATGGTCATGCACCCGAAGTGAGGGGTTTATTCTTATTGAATCTCGATAGTAATGATACACATGTTCATAACATTGATGCCAAAAGATGTAGAATTGATAATGATAATACCACTTTCTTGTGGCACTGCCGTTTAGGTCATATTGGTGTAAAACGCATGAGGAAGCTCCATGCTGATGGACTTTTGGAGTCACTTGATTTTGAATCACTTGACACATGCGAGCCATGCCTCATGGGCAAGATGACTAAAACGCCGTTCTCTGGAACAATGGAACGGGCAAGTGACTTGTTGGAAATCATACATGCTGATGTGTGCGGTCCGATGAGTATTGAGGCGCGCGGTGGTTATCGTTACTTTCTCACCTTCACTGATAACTTAAGTAGATATGGGTATATTTACTTAATGAAACACAAGTCTGAAACATTTGAAAAGTTCAAACAATTTCAGAGTGTCGAGCCCTCAAGCGGCTAATCAGCTCTCGCTAAGCACGTGGCGACACACCAGGAGACAAGTTGTACCCAGTTGACACCCGCCCTGCAGCGTGTCAAGACCATAAGCAACAACCGGCCAAGCGGTGGCAAGAGCTTGCCAGGGATGCACCCCCAAGCACCACCTAGGCTAGTAATCATGGTATTTTGTCCTAAATGCCAGAGTTAGGTATGATAGCTCTGCTAAGCTATCTAATCAATAGGTAATGAGTGTTTTGCCATTGTGGTAACCCCTTGCACTATAAAAGGAGGCCCAAGGCTACCTAGCTCAACGTTCGCGATTCGAACTCTTGAACACTTGTATTCGCGTGGTAGGTCACCCCGACAGCAGCTCTTGCCGGGGTTAGGCGATGTGCGTTCTTCGTGTTCCTCTGATCAATCCACCAAAAGCAGGAGTAGGGTTTTACGCTTAGCAGCGTCCCGAATCTGGGTAAAATGCCTGTGTCCTGATCGTCGCGCCGTCTCATGCTCTCCGCTCTTCGTGCAACGTGACCCCCCTTGCCGAACCACAAGGGGCCTCTGTCCCCATAGGTGATCGTGAGCATCCATGCCCCGACATCTTTGGCACGCCAGGTAGGGGCGCGTGCATCACTTGCGCGAACACGAGTTCGTGAACGGCGAATCGATCTTCATCATCATCTTCTTCAACAATGTCTCCCAAGAAGAAATCCGGTGCGGCCACGCATCCCTCCACTTCGAAGGCTCCCTTGCACGTGGCCGCCGGCGCCATAGACGCCGCGGCAGCTGCGGGTGAGGTAGGCATGGTGGACGACGTAGCTGGCGCAGGCGGTGCCCCCGTCCAGTCCTTCACGGCCGGAGATGGAGCAGGAGGCGCCGGAGGGGAGCAAGTACAACAACAGCTTGGCGAGCTCGGCCCCGACGCCACGGGCGAGGGAAACAACCATCCGTCACCTCCCCATCGCGCAGATGTCCGCGGCCGCCTCGGCGGCGCCCGGTGGGGTGTGAGCCATGACCCTCTAGCCGCACCCGTCGCCGGCGAAGCCGCTGGGCATGCCCCTCGTGCGGAACGAGACAGGGCGCCAAGCGGGGCCACAACCCCGCAGGATCAGCCCCCTGCGCGCCAGACAGCTCCGGCGAGTGGCGCATGGCATCGGGAACGCGGCGACGCTTCTCTCGGCCCTACCAGGAGCCGAGCGACATCGCGGTCTGCCTCTTTCGCCATGCCGAGCACCGCAGAGGAAGCCATGGCGCGAGTCCAGATGCTGCTCAACTTCATGCCAGCAGCTGATAAGATGGACGAATGGAGGGCCACCATTCATAGTCTGATTTCTTTTGTTGAAGCCAACAAGCCCCAGCATGCAGAGCCGTCGCGACATACACGAATAGCAGCAACAGCCCGGGCCGGCGAGCGCGTCGAAAGGGCCACCCCAATGGTGCAGTCCCCTCCGCGACAACAGGCCCAGAGGCAGCCGCAACAAGCTTCACATGCTGATGAGCACGACGAGGCGTCCATAGTCTCATCTGGCCCGCGCGACCACCAGGATCAACGACGTGTCCTTGAAGACCGGCGGAAAGAAGACGCACGCATCACCATCGAGCGACGCTGGGAAGCGCACCATCAATCCGACAAGCGCAATGGTCCATACGTCGGCGACCCCGCACCCAGTGCTGGCGGGTACCTTCCCTACGAGGTTGGTTGCCCTGCCTTCACTAGCGAGCTGCGACGGGTCCGCTGGCCGTCGACCCGAGCTTTCAAACCTGAGCTGCCTGAGAAATACGATGAGAAGCTAAACCCGATAGAGTTCTTGGGCATATACACGATAGTTGTTCAAGCTGTGGGAGGAAGAGATGAAAAGGTGCTCGCCAATTATTTCCCTTTGGCACTTAAGCCAAATGTGAGATCGTGGCTGATGCACCTGCCGGAGAATTCAATCTCGTCATGGGCTGATCTATGCAACGAGTTCGTTGGCACCTTCATCGGTGGCCATCAAGAACCAGGCCAGCCCAGCGATCTCCAAGTCCTCCCGCAAAAGGAGGGAGAAACCTTGAGGAAGTATATCCAGAGATCCAGCCGAGTGCACCGCAACATCCCAGAGATACATCCCGCAGCAGTGATTGCCGCGTTCCATTCGAACGTGCGCAACAGGAGGATGTGAGCCAAGATGAATGTCAAGCTCCCCAAGACTATTAATGAGCTTTACACCTTGGCGGATAAGTGCGCTCGAGCTGAAGAAGGAAGACGACTTCCAGGGGAGGTGGCGAACGTCGAAATGGACTCCGACGACGACGACGACGCCCCCGACCCGAGGGGAAGAAGCAGGAAGCGCAACAAGAAGCGCAAGGGAAAAGCAGTATTGGCTGTCAAGAGCTCTGAAGACCTCAGTGCAGGCAAGAAGGCGAAAGCCAAAACCCCCGGCAAGGGAGCTGCCACATGCGCTGATTGCCGGGAGGCTATTGCCGCTGAGAAGACCGGGAAGTCATACGGGCTGTACTGCAAAATTCACCGCACCAAGGGCCATGATGTCCAAGAATGCCGACAGGTTGAGCAGCTTGTTGAGAAGCAGAGGGCCTAGTACGAGAAGCGCGACAAAGAAAAAAGCCAGGACGGTGCTGCCGGGAAAGGCCATGGCGGCAGAGGAGGTCGCCGCGGCAGAACCCCACAACAAAAGGAAAAACCCGCCATAGGCCGAGAGAAGAAGGAGACACATGATATGAGTGAGGATGAGGATAATGATGAGGATTCCAGCGATAGGGAGTTTTAGAAAGCAACCGAAGCCATGTCCATTGATGGGGGTGCGTCCTTGCATTCCTCTCGCCGCCAGCTCAAGCAGTGGGCACGCGAGGTCAACGCTGTGGAACCAACTGTGGAATCTAGGAAGCCACTCAAATGGTCCCGCACGCCTATCATCTTTGACGAAGAGGATCATCCCGACCGTACCACTACGGTCGGGTGTTTGCCATTGTTGCTTTGTCCGACAATCCGCAACCTCAAAGTGTCCAAGATGTTAGTTGACGGCGGGGCAGGATTGAACTTAATCTCCCCTAAAGTGGCTGAGAAACTGCAGATCCGTGATAAAGAGCTCGAAGCTACGGGTACATTCCAAGGAATCAACCCCGGCAGGAGCCGACCCAAGGGAAAGATCACTCTGCCTGTCACATTTGGTGGGGAACTGAACTTCCGGACAGAGAGGATAGTGTTCGACGTCGCCGAGATCCCGCTGCCTTACAACGGAATCCTCGGTCGCCCAGCCCTAGCAAAGTTCATGGCGGCATCCCACTATGCCTATAATACCTTGAAGATGCCGGGGCCCATTGGGGTCATTTCCATCCCATCCGACAAGAAGAACACAGTCATCTACGTGGACCAGATGTATCGTGACGCGGTAGCAGCTGAAGCCTCAGAAATCCCAGCTCCCGCCAAGGACACAGAGAAATTGAAGAAGACTAGTAGGAACTCCGGCAAGGACTCTGGGAAGCGCGCCTCTTCAGAGTGTGCCGCACCCGACGATGACCTGCCAGGGAGTTCCGCCAGCAAAAAGACCAGGGCCACCTATCCTGAGACAAAGAAAATCCTGGCAAGGCTGGATGGCACTGGTGGCATGTTAACCATCAGTGACGCCCTTACTGACAAATAGGAAAGCGCGCTCGTTACCTTCCTACGGGAGAATGTCGATGTGTTTGCATGGCAACCATCTGACATCCCCGGTGTTCCCAGGGAGGTAATTGAGCACCACCTTGCTGTCTGTCCTCATGCCCGGCCCGTCAAGCAAAAGGTTAGGAAGCAGGCCCTGGAGCGGCAGCAGTTCATTGCCGAGGAAATCAAGAAGCTTGAAGCAACTGGTTTGGTCAGAGGAGTGTTGCATCCAACTTGGCTAGCAAACCCGGTGGTGGTGCGTAAGGCAAATGGGAAATGGAGGCTTTGCATAGACTTCACTCACTTAAACAAAGCTTGCCCGAAGGACCCTTTCCCCTTGCCGCGCATAGATCAGATTGTTGATTCCACCTCCAGATGTAACTTGCTCTCCTTCTTGGATGTCTACTCGGGATACCATCAGATATTTATGACTAAGGAAGATGAGGAGAAGACCGCATTCATAACCCCCTGCGGCACATACTGTTTTGTACGTATGCCCTTCGGGTTAAAGAGTGCTGGTTCGACCTTCGCTAGAGCAGTTCAGATTGGCTTTGGACCTCAGCTGCATAGAAATGTGGAAGCCTACATGGATGACATTGTGGTCAAGACCTGGAAGCCACTCTCATACAAGATCTGGAAGAAACCTTTGCGAACTTGCGCAAGATCAACTTGAAGCGCAACCCTAAAAAGTGCGTGTTCGGTGTCCCCTCCGGCAAGCTGCTTGGGTTCTTCGTATCTCAACGAGGGATAGATGCCAATACCGACAAGATCAAGGCGATTGAACAGATACAAGCGCCCAAGACTGTCAAAGATATCAGGCGCTTGACCGGATGTGTTGCCGCGTTGAGCAGATTCATCTCCAAGTCCGCTGAGCGCGCCTTGCCGTTCTTCAAGATCCTGAAGAAGGCCGGCCCAATGAAGTGGACCCCGGAGGCAGATGCAGCGCTGCAAGACCTGAAGAATTACCTATCCTCTGCTCCCACCTTGGTCGCTCCTAAGCCGCAAGAGCCGTTGCTGCTATATTTGGCAGCAACGAATCAAGTGGTTAGTGCAGTGCTGGTTGCGTAGCGGGAAGTGGATGGAGATTCAGCAACTGCTGCTGATGCTGCCGGGGACGAGAATGAAACATCCGCGGCAGGACTTGACACAGGTCAAGGGGAACCTCAGCAAATGGTCGACAGCAGATCCAAAGAGGTGGCGAAGAAGAAAATGGTGCAGCGACCGGTGTACTTTGTCAGTTCCCTGCTACAGGGGGCTAGATCAAGGTACTCTGGAGTACAAAAGTTGATCTTCGGCCTCATCATGGCCTTGAGGAAGCTGTGCCACTACTTCCAAGCCCATGAGATAACAGTTGTTACCCGTTTTCCGTTGCAACGCATTCTGAGGAACCCCGAAGCCACTGGCAGGATAGTTGAATGGGCATTAGAATTGTCAAGTTTTGGATTAAAGTATGAGAGCACTTCCACCATTCAAAGCAGGGCGCTGGCAGAGTTTATTGCAGAATGGACACCCACGCCACACGATGAAGCTCCGGAGACAATCGTCCCCGGCAAAGAAGCACCCAAGGATTGGATCATGTACTTTGACGGTGCTTTCTCGCTCCAGGGTGCCGGAGCAGGCGTGCTCCTCATTGCCCCCACCGGAGAGCACCTCAAGTACGTCGTCCAAATGCACTTTCCCCGAGAGTAGGCCACCAACAATACTGCTGAGTACGAGGGGCTCCTTACCGGACTTAGAATTGCGGTAGAGTTGGGAATAAAGAGGCTAATTGTCCGAGGAGATTCTCAACTTGTGGTGAAGCAAGTCAACAAGGATTACCAGAGCCCAGTGATGGAGGCATATGTGGAAGAAGTGAGGAAATTGGAGGAGCATTTTGATGGGCTGCAAACAGAGCACATGCCACGAACAGAATACTGCATTGCAGACCACCTGTCGAAGTGCTCTGCACAGAAGCTTCCTGTGGAACCAGGGACTTTTGTTCTCCACCTCACTCAACCATCAGTATCCCCATCAGCAATGTCCAAGAAGAGAAGGAAGCTGAACTCCAGCAAGCATTTCCCGGTCGAGCTTCCCGAAGCCGCCGGTAGAGAAGCTGCCGGGGAAAATCCCGTTCCGGTTGACGAGCAGCTCCCTCCCGTAGGACCTCAGGTTCTCGCGGTTGAGGCAAGCGCTCCCGGAGACGAGGAGACGCCTTTAGTCCTTGTTGTCGAGCCGCAGGCTCCAACCTGGGCGCAGCATATAGTCCATTTCCTTCAAACAGGAGAACTCCCCGAAGAGCAAGAGGAAGCCGAAAGAGTAGCCCGTCAGTCAAGTATGTACCAGTTTGTCGATGACACCCTGTACAAAGGACGACCGAACGATGTGAAATTAAGGTGTATCTGCCGGGAGGATGGACTGGAGCTGTTGGCAGAGATTCACGGAGGGGTATGTGGCTCCCACATTGGATCAAGGGCCCTTGCCGGGAAAGCTTTCTGACAGGGTTTCTATTGGCCCATTGCCCTCCAGGACGCTACTGAGCTGGTCACCAAGTGTGAAGCCTGCGAGTTCCATTCCAAGAACATCCATCAACCAGCACAAGCCCTGCAAACAATCCCTCTATCCTGGCCATTCTCGGTCTGGGGGCTCGATATTTTGGGCCCCTTCCCCCGTGCTGTCGGGGGCTTTTAGTTCTTGTTCGTGGCAACCGACAAGTTCACAAAGTGGCCTGAGGTGGAACCAGTGAGAAAGGTGACCGCTCAGTCAGCTATCAAGTTCATGAAAGAACTGGTGTGCCGCTTTGGAGTGCCTAACAGAGTGATCACTGACAACGGCACCCAGTTCATGAGCCGCGCCTTCATGCAATATATCCAAAGCCTTGGAAGCAAGGTCTCCTTCGCCTCTGTTGCTTACCTAAGAAGCAACGGGCCAGTCGAGAGCATGAATGCTGAAGTGCTGTGAGGGCTCAAGACAAGAACTTTTGATAAGCTGCGGAAGAGCGGCAGGCGCTGGATAGATGAGCTGCCGGTGGTTCTTTGGTCCCTCAGAATGATAGCAAATCGAGCTACTGGCCAGACGCCCTTCTCCCTAGTGTACGGGGCGGAAGCAGTACTCCCCACGGAACTCATATACGGGTCACCTCGAGTGCTTGCCTACGATGAAGTAGAGCAATAGTAGCTACGGCATGACGATGCCATGCTCCTCGAGGAAGACTGTCTCCAGGCTGCGGTGCATGCTGCCCGCTACCAGCAAGCCCTGCGCCGCTACCATAGCCGCAGGGTCCACGCCCGAAGCCTTGAGGAAGGCAACCTTGTCCTTAGGCGTGTTCAGTCCGCCAAGGGTGCTAACAAGTTGACGCCAAAGTGGGAAGGCCCTTACCGGGTAGTACGAGTCACCAGACCTGGCGCAGTCCGTCTGGAGACCGAAGATGGCACCAAGGTGCTTAACTCATGGAACATTGAGCATCTTCGTAAGTTCTACACGTAAGGCGCGGCTGCCGGGCTCAGTCCCCAGCAGCCACCTTTTGTACAAGCCTTGCCAATGTTGCATGTAACCGTTTGCACAAAGCCAGGCGCAGACCCTGTGCGACAATAATAAAGCTGGGCATTGCATCATATCATTTTTACATGCTCATTACGCATTTTTATGACTGCAATATTATCGCTTTTAAGTTATAGAGATTGGCTAGAATAATTGATGAACCCATAATCTTTGTTATTGTTCTCACCCTACATGTTTGACCATCGGGAAAACAGGGAAGGAAAACAAGGAAACAAGGATGGAGGCCCATCATGCTCTAGAAGAAGATACTTCTTGGAAAAGATAAGTATATCGCATATCCCCAGTTCAGTATCTTTCAATTCTTCAAGAAAATCCTTAGTATCTTCCTTACTGCGGGTGGTGGAGTCATCCACGTGGTGAAAACGACTGTGGAGGGCGGTGGCGGCGCCGACACCGACAAGGGGCTCTGCCGGTGAACAACGCCAACCTGCTGTCGGGGGCTCGTTTCCCCTATTTGGCGCTCGTGGTTTGAATGATGACCCGGCAAGCAGCTCCATGTAGCAAAGACAAAACATACCAATGCAGTATAAATAAGGAAGGAAAAGGAATAGTACTTGCGAGAGAAAGACAACACATTTTCTCATTCATTTCCGATACAAAGTGGATAAGAAATTACAATCTGATCAGCTAAAATTTGGCAAACGCCTACATTTCTTGGGCTTACAAAAAGATAAATGCCCCGTAATGCCTTTCTTGTCCCTATCCTCTCAGAGATTAGGTGAAGAAGGAATAGTGTGCAAAAGGAGCGCCTGGCCGGGATTCGACGCTTCCAAGCCAGGACCAGAGGGACGCGGCCGGCGAGCAGAAGGGCCCCGCCCCCAGGCAGGGCGGACGAAGCTGACGGAGTGGACAAGACCAACAAGGGGAAAGAAGGTGGAGGGCAGGTGCAGATGGTGGCGCTACCGGAGCCCAGCTACTGATGATGGTGCTGCCGGGGAACGCGACGCGTCAGAGACCTCATCCGTGCTCCTGGTGCGTCATAGGTCCCCGGCCGCCATCGTCTTCCTCATTGCCACCACTTGAGGAGACGCCCCCGCCATCACCCAAGCTCCAGGCACGGCGACCCGGGGACCCCATAGAGAGCATGGTCGTCCCCGGTGGCCAAAGGCGGGGAATTCCATCCCTCGCCTTAGAAGAGCACACGCAGATGAAGGGCTCCCTCCCATACGCTCCATCCAAAACGCTGCGGGAGGAGAGCTTCACCGCGATAAACGATGACGCACGGTTGCAACCATATGCGTGCCCGTGGTGGCCGTGTGGGCGCTTTTTCTCCATCACCTTGAAGAAGGACTGCGGGAACCGCGGACCGCCGCGACGATGCACCTCCGACAATGATCCCGACACGGTGTCAACCGCATGGCGCTCCGTCAAGGCTAAAGAAGTGGCCAGCGCGACGGCAGGCGTGCCGCCGCCGCTGTCCCCAACACGGCCACTGCGGTGCCCGCTCCCCCATCCAAGACTTCCCCGACCAGCCTTCGGTTCAGAGTCATCTTTCCATGACGAGGACTGAGCATGGGTCCAGGGGGAAGGCTCTGCAAACACGCTCGCTCGGCCCCTCCCCCTGAGCATCGAGAGGGGGAACGCAGCCCAAGGCAAAGAAGCAGAAGGGCGATCTCTGTGGACTCGGACTCGAGGAGGAAGAAGGGATGGATGAGCATCGCTCCTCGCGACCCCCAATTTATAGGGGAGAGCGCGGGGGCTGGCTCTCCTCCGCTCCAAAGGTCGCCGCCCATCTCCACCAATTCCACCACCCACGATCACGGGCGAACAGGTAGCCGCCCCATTGCTCCAATTCATGGCGATGTGGTTTCTACCACGGCCAGGGCTTTAAGTTACGCGCGCGCGTCGCTAACTCCCCCGCCATGCATGCGGCGCGCGTGGCGGAAACGGCCTGAGGTGGTGGGTCGGTGCTGACCAATAAATTGGCAGTTACTCCCTCCCATTGCGCGCCTGTGCATAGATTTTGGGCCTGACCCAACGGCACTTGGCGAGCGCATGTGGGCCAAACCCGGGGGCTCCTATCGGTGCACTAGTACAGGGGTACCTAGTGCCCCTGACTTATGCATAGGCGGTAGTAGCTAAACCCTATGACGCCCATACAATCCCGATGAATGATCAAGACCAGACTCCAAAAGGCCCAACCCGGCAGCCCAAGCCTACACTACAAACGCGCCGAGCACGTCCCCGGCGCTTGCCAGGGACCAAGACGTGTGCATCTTCCTGAAGACCCGGCAAGCCATTCCCCGGCAGGCGCGAGCTGATCGGCCACCGCTCCACCGCATCGCTACACCGGTCACTTATCGATGCGGTGTCGAGCCCTCAAGCGGCTAATCAGCTCTCGCTAAGCACGTGGCGACACACCAGGAGACAAGTTGTACCCAGTTGACACCCGCCCTGCAGCGTGTCAAGACCATAAGCAACGACTGGCCAAGCGGTGGCAAGAGCTTGCTGGGGATGCACCCCCAAGCGCCACCTAGGCTAGTAATCATGGTATTTTGTCCTAAATGCCAGAGTTAGGTATGATAGCTCTGCTAAGCTATCTAATCAATAGGTAATGACTGTTTTGCCATTGTGGTAACCCCTTGCACTATAAAAGGAGGCCCAAGGCTACCTAGCTCAACGTTCGCGATTCGAACTCTTGAACACTTGTATTCGCGTGGTAGCTCACCCCGACAGCAGCTCTTGCCGGGGTTAGGCGTTGTTCGTTCTTCGTGTTCCTCTGATCAATCCACTAAAAGCAGGAGTAGGGTTTTACGCTTAGCAGCGGCCCGAACCTGGGTAAAATGCCTCTGTCCTGATCGTTGCGTTGTCTCATGCTCTCCGCTCTTCGTGCAATGTGACCCCCCTTGCCGAACCACAAGGGGCCTCTGGCCCCATAGGTGATCGTGAGCATCCATGCCCCGCCACATGCCTACAATACATTGATGAATTGGAGCTAGTTCTGCGTCGCCCTAGTGTTTAACTGTTATATGATCAATATCATCTAAATCATTATCCACCACCGATCCACGTGCCTACGCGTTACATATACTGTATCTTGCCAAGTTAGTATTGCTATTGTTACTCTCACACTTGCTACAAAACTGCTACTGTCACTGTTATTGTTACTTTTGCTACTACTATTTGCCGTGCTACTAAATCTTTGTTGCAGAGAGATATCCTCGGTGCGGTTGAATTGACAACTCAACTATCAAAGCCAATAAATATTCTTTGGCTCCCCTCGTTTCGAATCAATAAATTAGGGTGAAATACTACCCGTGAAGACTGTTGCGATCCCCTACACTTGTGGGTTATCAAGACCTTTTTCTGGCGCCATTGCCGGGGAGCATAGCTCTATTTATTGTGTTAACTAAAGGATATCCAATTGCTACTATGAGAAATCTAAAAGACGACCGAACTAAGATCGTCCCCTCTCACATGAGAGGAGGGAAGGAACTGCCATCTAGCTCTGCTTTTGATTCACCTTCTGTTTTGAATCAGCTTGTTACACCGCCACATGTTGATCGTCCTGATATGTCATATGAACTTGATGATGCTACTTCTGAAATTAATGATGAAACTATTGCTACACATGTTGAAACTGAACCTGTGCCACTGAATGAATTACTTGATGCAGAATGCTGAAATTGAGGAAGACTTTGAAACAACTATTACCCCTCGCTCACCTAATAGATATGAATTACCTTTTGTACGTGAAGGTTATGTTATGGATGATGAGGTAGCTAGGGACATTCTTTCTTGTGAAAATAGAGATGATGTGAAGAAACTATTATGCAAACTAAAAGAAAAATCTATGATGGAGAAAATGAAACGTGATCCTAAATTTGCTACTTCTCCTATATTTGTTACTGATAGGGATTATGAGTTCTCTGTAGACCCTGAGTTAATTTCTATAGTAGAGTCTGATCCTTTCCATGGTTATGAAAATTAAACTGTTGTCGAACACCTTATGAAAATAAATGATATTGTTGCTTTGTTCACCAATGAAGAAAAAATTTGCTACTATTATATCCTTAAGCTTTTTCCTTTCTCGCAAAAAGGCAAGGCCAAGGAATGGTTCTTATCACTTACTCCTGGTTGCATACGTAGTCCCCAGGATATGCTTCAACACTTTTCTGCAAAATATTTTCCTGCTCATAAGAAACAAGCTGCCTTACATGAAATATTTAACTTTGCCCAAATTAAAGAAGAGAATCTCCCTCAAGCTTGGGGGAGGCTTCTCCGGTTACTACGAGCTTTGCCTGATTGTCCACTTGAGAGGAATGAAAAACTTGATATTTTTTATAATGAACTAACTGGTGCTTCTAGGGATTTCCTAGATAGTTGTGCTGGTTGTGTTTTCGGGGAAAGAACTGTTGGACAAGCTAAAGAATTATTGAAAAACATAATGCAAAATGCCAATGATTGCAGACTTCCTGAACCACATGCAGAACCTATTCAAAAGAAGAGAGGTATTCTATTTCTCAGTCCCGAAGATATGCAAGAAGCAAAAAGATCTATGAAAGAAAAAGGTATTAAAACTGAGGATGTCAAGAAATTACCACCTATTGAAGAAATACATGGACTTGATACCCCGACACGGGTAGTAAAGGTAAACTCTCTTTGTTCCTTTAATAAAAGTGATATACCTTATACTAAGACTCCTGAACAATGCTTGGATGAATTTGATAATTACGTTGTTAAGCAAGAACATTTTAACAAATATGTTAAGAATCAATTGCAACGTAATGCTATGATGATAGATCGCTTAAGTGACTTGATGTTTAGAATTGCAAATGATGTGAAAGGTTCAGGCAAACATGCTGCTATGGTTCACACTCAATTAGACCAAGTCTCTAAATCACAAAAAGATTTGCTTGCTGAAATGAATAGTATAAATGATCATGCTATTAGAATAGTGACTAGAGGAGGTAGAATGACCCAAGAACCTCTTTATCCTAAAAGTCACCCTAAAAGAATTGAACAAGACTCACAGAAAATTAATGAAGATACACCTAGTTCATCTAAGAAGAATAAGAAAAAGAAAAATGATAGGAACTTGCATGCTTCTAGTGAACCTGTCATAGAAAAACCTGTTGAGAAAAACAATGAACTTTCTGTTTCTGATGCTGAGACTCAGTCTGGTAGTGAGCATACACCTAGTGATAATGAAAATAATAATAATGATAATGATACTCATATAGATTCTCAACCAGATAATAATAAAGAAAATGATAATGATGTAGAAATTGAACCCGCTGAGGATCTTGATAACCCACCTTCTAAAAATAAACGTTATGATAAGAGAGACTTTGTTGCTAGGAAACATGGAAGGGAAAGAGAACCATGGGTTCAAAAACCTATGCCATTCCCTCGTAAGGCCACTAAAAGTAAAGATGAGGAAGATTTTGAGCGCTTTGCTGAAATGATTAGGCCTATCCATTTACGCACTCGCTTGACTGATATATTGAAAATGCCTCCTTATGCTAAGTATATGCAAGATATTATCACTAATAAAAGAAAGATACCCGAAACTGAAATTCCCACCATGCTTGCTAATTATTCTTTTGATGGTGGAGTACCTAAGAAGTTGGGGCATCCGGGTATACCCACAATACCTTGCTCTATTAAAAGGAATTATGTTAAAACAACTTTATGTGACTTAGGGGCCGGTGTTAGTGTTATGCCTTTCTCCCTTTATAAAAGACTTGAATTGAGTAAATCCACTGCTTTACCTATAAATCCATAGCTTTACCTATTGGAATTTGCGAAGATGTTCCCGTCATGGTTGCAAATGTTACTATCTTAACAGACTTTGTTATTCTTGATATGCCGGAGGACGACAATATGTCGATCATCCTTGGTAGACCTTTTCTAAATACTGTAGGGGCTGTAATAGATTGTAATAAAAGCAAGGTCACCTTTCATATCAATGGCAAGCAACATACCGTGCATTTTCCGAGGAAGCAAACTTTGGTTAATAATATTAATGTCATTGATCCTCTGCCTACGATTATCATAGGAGATATTAAAATTCCTCTCCCTACTGCCTAGAAGAAGAAATATTACAATCTTATTGTTGTGGAGATGCAAATCCCAATCGAGGTAACCTAGTGACATATGAAGATTCTTCGGTTTCATGTTAATCGGAAACGTTTATTAATAAGTCTTGATCAACCTTACTAATGAATTCTTTTTGAAAGACATGAGATTGATGAATTGAATATTTAGAACTCTCGGTATCACAAGTTTATATTCTGTTTTCTTAGTAAAAATAAAAATTAAATTCCATGAAATTCCGGTTTTCAGTTTTTCCCGTGCATGAAAAATACCTCAAAAATAAAAAGTCTTAGATTTCCACGAAATTTTAACATGAATTTTTCTGGAATAAATAAAAAAATTGGGTGTAAAAATCACTGCAGAGGGGTCTGTCAGTGGGCCACCACGCAACAGGCCACGCCCCCTAGGGGGCGCGGCCGGTTGGCTTGTGGGCCCCACAGGGCCCCCCTGCCTTATCCCTTCCTCCCCCTCCTTCTCCTACCTCTAGAAAAAATTCTCCAACTATCTCTCTCCCGTGTTCTTCACCCAGAAAGTGAAATTTTCGATCTCTTTGCTAGGAACTCCGTTTCCGAAACTGTTTTGAGGAATTGTTCCTTGGTATGTGACTCTCCCATTCCTCCAATTAGTTTTTGTTCTAGTGGTTTATATTTTGCATAAGTTGCTGGACTTGGTGCTACAGAAAATAAGCTTGCATGTCTAATTCTTTGAGTTCCAAGTAGTGGGAATGCTTGATATGTCCTCTAGGCATCCATATGAGTAGTTGCTACCAATCTTGCAAAGTTTTATTGACCTAATTTTGTGACTAAAAAATTTCAGAAATTTTGTTCGGGAAAGATGACTTTCTTTAGGAGGAGCACCTCAAGGAGGTGTTCTTCAAGAGAGTCATCGAGTAGAAGCTCGTTTCGATAGGGCTACATAGAGCCTAGAGCTAATAAAATAGTCATGGCAGATGCAAAATCTTGTCGGTGGTTAAATGCGGGAATCAAAGATGAATTTGATCATTTCGTTGAAAATACCGGCCTCACCGACTTCCTTGCAGATAAGTGTGTCCAACATTATAACCTTACCCATACTTTCGTAGATGGATTTTGCCTTCAAGAGAGTAACTCTAGGGTGTTATTTAAATTATATGATGAATCTTTTAGCATGGACCTAGAAGAGTTCTCGATTGCTTGCAAACTTCCACTTTGGGGTTCAGTTGAGAAACCATCAACAATTGCTTATAATACGTTTCTCAAGAGTCATTGTGTGGGGGAAGATAGGGAAGTATCGCAGGCTAGAATTAAGAGTATACAATTTCCCTCTATCCGTTACTTTGCATTGTTCAACGGGAAATGCGTAGTAGGAAAACAGGAGTGCAGTGCATTGTGTGCCCATGATCTGAGCCTTATACATACTGCTGTGATGGGAGAGCAACATTTTAACCCCGGTGCAATTGTTGCCCGAAGGTTGCACTCCAACTCTAGTAATGGAGAACTTTATGGAGGCATTTATGCATCCCGCGTAGCTACACATTTGAGAGTGGTGCCCCAACCTAATGATCCTGTTTTGCCTGAACGATATTTAGATTATGAAGCTATGCGTTATCACGAATTTCTTGTGAAACATCCTAGAGGCTATGAGTACAACTTAATATTTAGAAAATACACGCCCATGCCTGTCTTTTTACCTGCACCTGCCCTTTTTGACTTTCAGGTTCGACAAAGATATTACGTTCTTGGGGACGAGGTGCGTGAGCACAATGCTGCGGTAGAAGCTGCTCGCTTGACAGCGGTATCTGCTCGCTTGGCAGCGGAGGCTGCTCGTCTGGCAGAGGAGGAGGCCAGGAATGCCTCCACGAGCTACCACTTCAACTATTACTCAGATCCCCAGTGGTACCAAGCTAGGCAAAAGCCTAAGCTTGGGGGAGTACGTATTTCTCACCGACATTACATTCATGTTCTCACACTTCATACAAATTGTCGGTGTTCATCCTCTTTCTATGTATATCCATGTTAGCTTTATTATCCGCTTTCTTCTTGTGTGTTTGAAAAACTTTGAAAATCCAAAAATATTTCTCGCAACTTTTCGGTCCTTTTATTTTCCTTGTCTCTTTAGCTGTAGTACTAAAAAGAAAACCCAAAAATATTTCCTTTGCTTGCTGGGAGCTTTCCCGTGTAAATAATTTTTCTCGTTCTCGTTTTCCCCTTAGTTCCTTCGCTTGCTAGAGAAAAACAAAAACTCCAAAAATATTTCAGTGTGTTTCTCTGAATTTCTTTTCTTTTGTTGAGTTGTTGAAAGGAGAAGACCACAATGAAAATGTGGAGTGGCTCTCATATGCTTTACTGATGATCTAACAGAGAGCCAATTTTACCTTGTCTTCTCCTTTATCTTAAACTGCCCTGCAGATTCCAGCTTAGTCCACGGCATTCTTGCACTATTATTATTATCACACCGTTCGATCGTGCAAGTAAAAGGCAATAATGACGATATTTGATGAAGTGATTATGGCAAAGGAAGCTGGTATGAACTCTTCTTGTTTTCCGTTTTTGTAAATATGTTTAGCCAGTTTGATCCTGATTCAGTATATCACGAGTAAACATTTTCATGATGACAATTAGAGATTATAGCTTCTCATGCCATGCCTAAGTAGCTAGGAGTTAATAATGATTTATCTTGTGTGTCAACATGCATTAAAATGGTTATAATATGATATGGTAGTATGGTATTTCCCTCTGAGAAATTCGAGCAGTTTGACTTGGCCCATGTGCAAACATGTAGTTGAATCAAAACCAATATAGCCTTCATGATGTTTAAATTCAGAGTGTTCATATCCTACTCATGCTACATCTAATGTTAATTATCCAAAATGCATGTTCATGACAGTTGTTGCTCTCTAGCTAGTTGCTTCTCAACCTATTGCTAGCCTTCGCCTGTACTAAGTGGAAATGCTGCTTGTGCATCCAAATCCTTGAACCAAGTTATTGCAGATGAGTCCACCATACCTACCTATATGCGGTATTACCCTACCGTTCCAAGTGAATTTGCATGTGACATCTCTTAATATTCAAATAAACATCTATTTTTGTGCACTCGTCCCGCTCATGGAGCGACAGGGCGGTCGATATTTTCCATGCTAAACACGTTATTCTCAGGACGGTCGTTTATTTGCCGTCATTGCACGAGAGAGGCTGGTAAGAGGGATGCCCAGTCCCACATAATCAAAATAAATTACACCAACTGTCGTGGTTTTATCAACCCGACAGATGTCCTCGTAACAGGACTTAGGTGTGAGGCCATCGCCGCTTGGTGGTGACTCGAAGGGGTTAAGCGAGAGAGAGAGTCGGGTTTACCCAGGTTCGGCCCCTCCTATGGAGGTAATAGCCTACGTCCTGCTTTTTGTGTATTGGATGGATAGATCTCGATTACAAGGTGCGGAATTGCTAACCTAGCTATCGAGAGGTTGTAACTTGAGAGTTTTGGCCTAGGGGCCTACCTTTATATACAGGTCGAGCCCTAGGATTTACAACAGAGTCCGGGTCATATTATGACCCGTGATCTATTATACCTCTAACTTATCTTGCACCGTAAGGAAACTTCAACCGGCGTCCTTAGCTTCATCGGCTCTGAGCCGCCGTCTTCGGGTATTGGGCCGCCCGGCATCTTGGTGAGCCGCCACCTTACTTATCTTGTACGTAGGACACGACCCGCCTCGAACTGGGTCACAAGACTGTTGAATAGTAGACCCGGCCCAGTAGGGCGGGTTATATCGTGGAGTTATATCCCCGACATTAGGCCCCAGATTGATATGAATTCATTCATGTCAATACACCTTTCCTTCCCGTGGCGGCTCATCTTTGGTTTGGTGTCTTCTACAAATTTCATAACGCCGGCTTGTTCTGCTCCCACACTTGTCATTTTCCTAGCGTTCATTTATCGTGACGTCACATGTCGTCAGTCTGGAAAAACAAAAATGTCATCATGGCAAATCTGGTCGTATCCGTTTTATCCCAAAAATCGAGGCATTTTTTGTTTCCCGAAATTTACTGTGTTCCCTCGATTGTCGCGCCTATCAGTTGTCTTTTCGGGCTCCTTCCCTTTAAATATTCACCGAAAGGCCCTGGATTCATTTTTCACTTCCCCTTCTTGCTTCTTCTTCTTCCTCGAGTCCGGGAGCTCCTTGCGCCATCGCCGCAACTTCTTCATCCCGTCGATCTTCCTCGATATCGTCACGACACTCCCTTCTTCGTCAATCAATCATCCGTGCGCTTTTCTCGTCACCGGTCGACCACTTCGAGTAAGTCATCTTCCTTCCGGCTAGATCCATTATAGCACCTCGAGGTTCTTCGAGTTCTTCGGCAATTTTTCTCTGGTTCATCACCATTGCTAGCGCTGTAAGTAGATCCCACGAGCATGTTTACCAAAGTAGGGCGGTAGGGTTACCAACTCCGTTTTGCGTATGACATGTCTTAATCTTTCCTTGTATTAGATAAACAATACTGTCATTGTTTCCATGCCCTCCTGCTAGGGCTAGCGAATATTCTCGCCTTTTTGAACTATTTTTAGATCCAAAATTGTTGCTTCCTCGGGAGAAACTTGTTTGTCTCACACTTAGCAAAATTCCCAAGAACCTATTGTCTTAACACGAATCGCCCTTACTTCTGCCGGCTTAGTATTTGTAACTTGCCATGTATTTAGACCATTGTAAAGACTCTGGTCTTCTACCAAACTCGCCCTTTATTGCAAATAGTTATATTATTTTACTTGAACCATCTACTTAAGCCGCCCTTTTTTACCTTATCCAGGCGACTCATTATGTCGGACTCAAAAGCCTGCAACTGGGTGGCGACTCAAGTCTCTGATATTCATTTAAAGGATTATGAGGATCATGGGTTTCTGCCACCTCAAAACGTGGTTGGCTGGCGAGTCGTCCTTGGATAGGAGATCCCACACCCCCAGGAGGGAGAAGTGGTGATATTTTTAGATCACCTGCAGAGGGGTTTTTCACCTCCCTGGTCGAAATTCTTCCGGGACGTCTTACACTTTTTCAATCTCCATCCTCAAGACTTGGTCCCCAACTCCATAACAAACCTTTGCCAGTTCCAAGTATTTTGCGAGGTGTATCTTCAGACGGAACCCACTGTCTCTCTCTTCAGGGATTTTTTCTATTTGAACCGGCAAACAGAGTGCGCAGATGGCCCCGGCTTAGAACTTGGCGGGGTTTCGATCCAAAGGCGGAAGGATGTCCTTTTTCCTGTCGCCACCTTACCAAGCCACCCCAAAGGGTGGAACAAGGCTTGGTTTTATTGCCGAAACACTGCGCCCGCCGACGAAAATCCCTTGCCGGGTTACAGGCCCAACTGCCTTCCAATGGATCTCGAGCTTCCGTGCTGGGCTCCTGCCGAGGAACGCTCCCAACACGCCCATGTCTATCCAAAGCTGATGGCTCTGCTAGCCAACGGGTTGACGGGGTCGACTTAACCCGGTGTTGGGTATCTTGGAGAATTCTGCCATTAAGCCTGCGTAGTGGCTTAATGTATACTTATTCTGGCGACTTGAACGACGCTCAACGGTATAGCAATTTTTCCTTGGATGCCGATGAAATAATACCGGATGGTGAAGAAGCTGCTAGGTGAAAACCAGGAGACTTGCAGCAAAGACGGGTTGAAATCCTTCTACGCCCTCAACCCGGCTCCTCCGGTATAAAACCTTTTAAGATATTGACCTGGCTTTTTGAACAAACCTTGAGCTTTTGCTTCCTTGGTCCGAGTGTTTGATTTCGCAGGCTACCTCTTCTTTCTGGAATCAAAAGCGTACCAAGACAGCGGCTAACAAATCCAAAGCCGCCCCGAGCAAGAAGAAAAGTAAGGCGGCTGCAGAAGAACTGTCTCATATGGACGAAACAGTTGCCACTGATACCCGATCAGAGGTAAAATTAACCTTTTGCTTATATTTCCTTGAATTTATCTAACGTCTTTTCCTTCTTAGGGTGATGTTGAAACAAGCCGTGAAGGCGATGTTGAGGTAATTTCCATATCTTCCGACTCAGATCCTCCGCCTCCGCTGAAAACAAGGCAGGTTGTTTGGAAGGTAGGCTTTTCTCACCCGGACGCTCATATGGATCCTTGCTTTATTTTGAAGAAAACCCAGCACCAGTCCAGGCATCAAACTAGAAGTGGGAGTGGTGATCTTGTTGAGGGCTTACCCGATAAATCGGTCGCCAGGAAGCGATCAGCCAAGGTACTTAATATTCCAAACTTTCCAAAGAAAACTCCGGCTTGATGTGTCAATGTTTTGACTCATGCCTTGGTTAATCAGGAGACGCCACCTTCGTCAGATGACTCGACTGCATCCAAGCTGGCGCCCTTTGTCATCAATCAAGGGTAACTTCCTCATCAATTCATTTGTTTGAGTAAGCTATTGCTTTTTGCATTTTTTTCATATCATACTTTTGTAACTTGACAGGGCCAAAGCCAAGAAAAGGAAAACTGACGGGTCTTCTGTTAACCTGGAGGTCCCTGAGCCGGAGCTTCCTGATCCGGCGGCCAATGAAATCCATGCTGATCATCCTGAAGACCCTCAGAATATCCAAAGCGATTTACCCCCTCCATCTGAACCAATCAATACCGATGTCGTAACTTTTGAAGCTACATCAACAGTTAACCTTGACCCGCCCAATCCTTCAGTGACAAACACAAACAATCCTGAAGTTATTATTACCGGGACGGGTTATACTGCTCCTGAGACTTCCAGTGTTTTAACAAAGGTTGTTGCTAAGGATGAAGTGGTACTTCAAGAAAAAGGGAAGGCCAAGTTGGAACTTCCAAATTATGAGAGCTTTAGTGTTGAGGATCTTCATGCTGCCTGCTTAGACCGCCTAGCAACAAGCCGTGAGATGGAAATCGATCTTGTTAGCATGATGAAAAATAAATATGAGGTATGTTCTCCTTTTCATGTTATCATATATCCCTTTGTAGCACCCAAGGCCCATCTTCGTCTTTCTAAGATAAGATGGGTCTTGCAAATGGTCTTGCGAATGTTTATCTGACTTAGCCTATAATCCCTAAGGACCGGCTCATCTCTTTGAGATAAGTCGGGTCTTTTTTGTAATGGCTTTAAAGAACTCTCGACCTGTGGCCCCTCAAGGGCCGGCTCATCTCCTTGAGATGAGTCGGGTCTTCTTGTAATAACTTTGAAGAACGTTCGACCTGTAGCCCCCAAGGGCCGGCTCATCTCCTTGAGATGAGTCGGGTCTTATTGTAATAGCTTTGAAGAACTTTCGACCTGTAGCCCCCAAGGGCCGGCTCATCTTCTTGAGATGAGTCGGGTCTTTGTCTCATCTTCAATGTTAAAAAAGAGCTGAGATACATTAGCCCCCAAGTGCGAAATATATTGCTTTGCAATATGTTTGGGACTTGATGTAAACCTCATTCATGATGCAGGAAGCTCTGAAGACAGCTGAATCCAGCACGGCTAATTTGAAAAAAGACCTGGAAAAAAGGCAGACTTCCCAGGCAGAAGTTGAAGAAAAACTTCGCCTTTCTTTGATTGAGCTAGAAAACACCAAGGCGGGCTTCTTAAAAGAGAAGAAATCCTTTGAAGATGAAAAGACGGCCTTGGTTAAGCGTGCAGAGGATGCGGAGGGCCGGCTCAAGCCCGTTGCCGAGGAGTTATCCGGGTTAAAACAACATATTCCCCAGATGGCCCAAGCTGTTTTTGGTAAGTATATATATATCCCCCTGTCTTCTTGGAATATAGATAGAATGCGCCTGCCGACTTATACATTGATTCTATTTTGCAGGTCCCCGGACTAGCAGCTTTTATGATAACAGTTTGCTCATGCTCAAGGCTGTTTATTCTTTGATGGAGAAGCTCTACACCGGGAGTCATCTCGCAATTAAGGCGACACTGGGGAATAAGCAACCCTTAAATTACATCAAGAATGTGTTGGAAAATCTCTCCATCATCCCTCGGCATATTCCAGAGCTAAAGAGATCAGCCGCCCGATCCGACGCAATATATGCACTGAGCCGGGCTCTAGCTTACGGAGAAGAGCTTGACCTGGCCAAGCTGGCAAAGGGCTTCCCTGAATTTAAAAATGATGGGTCAGAATTTTCCTAGGAAGATTACGCGGCTTGTGTCAAGGATGCTCAGATTCTGTCGAATCAGCTGGTCTCCGAGATGAAGATGAGGAGCTACGAGGCGGCTTATGGTGCCAACCATACTCGGATTCCACCACCAGACCTGATAACAAAAAATCTGGCTCCGCAACGGCGCGAGCACATTTTTGCCCCTGAAGTTGACCCGTCTTCAATTCTCGATGACGAGGCTGTGTTCCAGGCTTTATCTCATTGCAACCGGGATGCGGACAACCTTCAGATTCAGGTGCCAGAAGACCAGTCGGTGGACAACCCAGAAGCGTCGCATGCGCAAGATTAGCTGCCACTGACCCGGATCACGTGGTCGGTAATTTGAACTTCCTGAATTGTTATCTTGTCAACTTTAAGCCCCCATGTATGGGCAGAAAAACAATGTGTGGCTTCTTTAAGCATGTAATAGGGATAGTTGAATACAGTTGCCATGCCATCGTGCATGTTTTGGACCTTTGATGCTAGATACTTTATTTGCTGCTTCATCATCCCGTCCATGCAATCCTTCCATTGATGGGCCTTTTGATAACATATAACTGGGCAAAACGACCCGGCCCTTGATTTTAATAACCTATTCCTCTTTCAACAATGTTGAACTTGTAGGATAGCTTGTTGGTTGGCTGCTCACGCATATCCAATCGTTTAACCCGGTCTTTGAAGCATGGGCCAGTAATAATTTGGACCTAAAACTTGTTGTAATAAACAAGCGAAATAAAACACAATTGATAAGCCGACTCAATGAATCTTGGCCAAAATTTGATGCCCAAGCTTGAGGTCCTTTGCTAGCCTTTTTAAGCAATAACGTAATTTGTTGCCGTCATGCAATCAATAACCTGGTTATTTTATACAAAAACTGGTGAAAATCGGGTCATTCCCAAAATGTTATTGTGTGATGAGTTTCATCACATAGTATTCATGTTGGGGATTGTTTCCCGAAGTTTTAGAAATATAAGCTAACCCCCATTGGAGGCACCTTCGGTGGTCCTAGCCTTAATGTAAAGGACACATGATTATAATGCCGGCTTTCGAGGCTCGACAGAAAAAGACCGACTTTCAAGGCTCAGGTCTTGCTTCAAAGAAGCGGGTATGATAACCCATGGCTTATCCTAGCTTTTCGTGTGCCGGCTCTCACATGACTCAAGCCGGTGTTTTAACCTTAACAAGTTCAGGGTCCAAAGAGGATTGACTCGTCAAGAGTTCACGGGGTCATCTGATCAGAGTCGCATCAAGCACATAGGCAGATTTAACCATATATGGCGTTTATTTTGCCGGGTCAAGAGGGTGAGAAAGCTAAGCCCGATGGGCTAGAAGCCCCCAAATGCCCTTTATAGGTGGCATTGTTATGCCGGGTCACAAGGGTGAGAAAGCTAGACTCGATGAGACGGAAGCCCCCAAGCGCCATTTGTCTTAGAAAATAAAGACTCAAACTTATCTTGTAAGTTGAAACGACAAAATACGCCGGCTTTATTCATACTTGAAACATAAAGAAGTATATACAGAAGTCTGCAAGGGGGGAAGACAATTACATAAAAGGAGCCGGCGGAGCTAGGTTTTAATAAGGCCACTGGTGTTCCAGGGCCGACTTATTTCCCTCTTGGAGACATAAGATTTTTTCTCTAATACTCTCCAGAATTATGAATTTCATTCAGGGATTCAGGGGCTAGTTATACTGACCGCTATTCAACTGCTTGGGATTACTTTGAAATCCCCCTTGGTTATTATGCTGATTGCCCTGGCTAGGATGGTGCCCATTGTCATGATGTCCTTGATGTTGAAAACCAGCCCTTGGGCCACCTTGTGACCCGCCAGGTCCATGTTGACCAGGATGTCCTCCACCATTCCTCCTGAGTTATTCTGGAAAGCCTGGCTACAAAACTCTTGCATGATATAAAAATTGTCCCAGGAGTGGCTAGCCGGCTTATCTTGGGTGCTATGTTTAGGACAAGGTGCTTTAAGCGCCTCCTCATAATTGTGAGGTTTATTTCCATTGTAAGCTCCTCCGGGTCGACCGTTCCGATGCTAGTTCTTGAAAGTTGTGTTAGTGTTGGCCACAAAGTCTGACCCGCCATCCGGTTGCTTCAGTTTATTTTGAGCCCCCTGGTTGCCTCCTGGACAGTGCTGACCTTTCCCTCCTTCAGCTTTTTTGCCTTTGGAGGTCTTGTCCTCGTTTGAGTCGGGATCCTTCGTGCTATCGGACTCGGCATACCTGGTGAGGACGTCCATCAAGTCGCCCATGTCTTGCACCTTCCGCTTGAGCCGCCCAAGCTTCAGAACCGAAGGCTGGAAATGACAGTTCTTTTCCAATATTAGGACTGCCTGAGCTGCAGTGATGTTGTCCGACGAGTGGATGATTTCCGCGACCCGACGAGTCCAGTGGTGAGCCGACTCGTCTACTCATTGAACGTAATGCTGTAGATCTACTATCGTCATAGGCTTCTTGTAGGTTCCTTGAAAATTCTTGATGAATCGCTCTTTCAGCTCAGTCCATGAGTTGATGGAGTTAGGCGGCAAGTTCTTGAACCATGTTGGATCCGGTCCTTCAACATCATGGTTAAGTATTTAGCACACACAGCGTCGCTGACGTCCAGCATGTCCATCGCCAACTCGTAACTCTCGATCCAGGACGCCGGCTCAAGATCTGTTGTGTAGTTTGGCACCTTACGAGGCCCCTTAAAATCTTTGGGCATGCACTCTACGCGGAGCACTGGTGATAAACATGGTATACCAATCATCCTACTGTTGGACCCAGCCCCCAAACTCACCATTTGAGGGTGAAGCTGCTGGATCGCCCGTGCTGCTGCTTCTGCCTGTCGTGCACCTCTCGCAGCATCAACAACCGCCTGGGCGTCTGTTGGCATGGGACGAGTCAGAGAGACCTGATGCTGCTGTCTTCGCCCACTGCTAGAGATGGCCGGGAATTCCACATGGCGGCCCTTGCTAGCATAGGGAGTTGTCGGTGCACTAAAATAGGGGTACCCAGTGCCCCTGACTTATGCATAGGCAGTAGAGCAGAAAACCCTGATAGCAACCAAGCCAAGACTCCAGCAAGCCCAACGCGGCAACCCAAGCCTGGGCTGTGATGCGCCAATCACGTCCCCGGCGCTTGCCGGGGACCAAGACGAATACACCTTCCAGAAGACCCGACAAGCCACTTCCCGGCAGGCACGAGCCAACCAGCCACCGCTCCACCGCATCTCTACGGCTGTCACTTATCGATGCGGTGTCGTGCCCTCAGGCGGCTAATCAGCTCTCGCTAAGCACGTGGCGACACTCCGGAAGACTAGTTACGCCTGGATGAAACCCGCCCTGCAGCATGTCAAGATCTCAAGCAGCAACCAGCCGCGCGGTGGCAAGGGCTTGCCGGGGATGCACCCGCAAGCGCCACCTAGGCAGGTAATCATGGCATTTTGTCCTAAATGCCAGAGTTAGGTATGATAGCTCTGCTTAGCTATCTAATCAATAGACAATGTCTGTTTTGCCATTGTGGTAACCCCTTGCACTATAAAAGGAGGCCCAAGGCAACCTAGCTCGAGGTTGGCAACTCGAACCCCCCGAACGCTTGTACACGCACAGCTGCTCTTACCCCGGCAGTAGTCCTTGCCGGGGTTAAGCGCCATGTGTTCTTCATGTTCCTCCAATTAATCCACCAAAAAGCAGGAGTAGGGTTTTACGCTTAGTAGCGGCCCGAACCTGGGTAAAAATGCCTGACTCTTGATCGTTGCGCCGTCTCATGCTCTTCGCCCTTCGTGCAACGTGAACCCCCTTGCCGAACCACAAGGGACCTCTGGTCCCATAGGTGATCGTGAGCATCCGTGCCCCGACATCTTTGGCACGCCAGGTAGGGGGCGTGCATCATTTGCGCAAACCAGAGTTCATGAACGGCGGATTGGTCTTCTTCGTCGTCTTCCTCGTCCAGCGGGGCTGCACATCCCTCGTCCTCGAAGGGCCCTTCAAACGCGGCCGCCGGCGTCGTAGGCACCGCGGTGGCTGCGGGCGAGGCGGACGTCGTGGACGACGCGGTCGGCGCAGGCGGCGCCCCTGTCCAGCCCCTCACAGCCGGGAATGGAGCGGGAGGCGCCGGAGGGCAGCAACTACAACAACAACATGGCGAGCCCAGCCTCGGTGCCATGGGCGGAGGGAACGTCTGTTCATCACCTCCCCGCCGCGCGGATGGCCGATGCCGCCTCAGCGGCGCCCAGTCCGGTGCGATCCGTGACCCTCCGGCTGCACCCGTCGCCAGCGAGATTGTTGGGCGTGCACCTCGAGCGGAGCGAGACGGGGCGCCCAGCGGAGCCGCAGTCCGTCAGGATCGACCCACAACTCACCAGAAAGCTCCAGCGAGTGGCGCGCGCCATCAAGGTCGCGGCGATGCTTCTCTTGGTCCCACCAAGAGTCGAGCCACGTCAAGGTCCGCCTCTTTCGCCATGCCTGGCACCATAGAGGGCGCCATGGCGAGAGTCCAGATGCTGCTCAACTTCATGCTAGCAGCTGATAAGATGGATGAATGGAGAGCCACCATTCAAAGCTTGATTTCCTTCATTGAAGCCAACAAGACCCAGCATGCAGAGCCGTCGCGACATACGCGAACAGCGGCGGCGGCCCAGGGCAGCGAGCACGTAGAAGGAGCCACCCCAACGGTGCAGTCCCCTCCGTGACAACAAGCCCAGAGGCAGCCGCAGCAAGCTTCACATGCTGACTACCACGACGAGGCATCCATAGTCTCCTCTGGTCCGCACGACCGTCGGGATCAGCGGCGTGTCCTTGAAGACCGGCGGAAGGAAGACATGCGCATCACCATCGAGCGACGTCGTGAAGCACACCGTCAATCCGACAGGCGCAATGGTCCAGACGTCGGTGACCCCGCGCCCAATGTCACCGGGTACCTTCCTTACGAGGTTGGTTGCCCTGCCTTCACTAACGAGCTGTGATGGGTCCACAGGCCGTAGTCCCAAGCCTTCAAGCCTGAGCTACCAGAGAAGTACGACGGAAAGCTAAACCCCACAGAGTTCTTAGGCATCTACACGATAGCTGTTCAAGCTGCGGGAGGAAGAGATGAAAAGGTGCTCGCCAACTATTTCCCATTGGCGCTCAAGCCAAATGTGAGATCATGGCTGATGCACCTGTCGGAGAGTTCCATTTCCTCTTGGGCTGATCTGTGCAATGAGTTCGTTGGCGCCTTCACCAGTGGTCATCAAGAACCAGGCCAGCCCAGTGATCTCCAAGTCCTCCCGCAGAAGGAAGGAGAAACCCTGAGGAAGTACATCCAGAGATTCAGCCGAGTACACCGCAACACCCCTGAGATCCATCCCGCGGCAGTGATTGCGGCGTTCCACTTGAATGTGCGCAACAGGAGGATGCGAGCCAAGATGAATGTCAAGCTCCCCAAGACCATGAACGAGCTTTACACCTTGGCGGATAAGTGTGCTCAAGCTGAAGATGGGAGGCGGCTTCCCGGATAAGAGGCGGGCGTCAAAGTGGACTCGGATGATGATGACGATGCCCCCGACCAGAAGGGCAGCTACAGGAAGCGCAACAAGAAGTGCAAGGGAAAAGTAGTGCTGGCTGTCGAGAGCTCCGGAGACCTCAGTACCGGCAAGAAGGTGAAAGCCGAAACCCCCGGCAAGGGAGCTGCCGCATGCGCTGATTGCCGGGAGGCTGCTGCTGCTGAGAAGACCAGGAAGTCCGACGGGCCGTACTTTAAGATTCACCGCACCAAGGGCCATGATCTCCCAGAATGCCGACAGGTCGAGCAACTTGTTGAGAAATAGAGGGTGGAGTACGAGAAACGCGACAAGGAAAAAGGCCAGGACGGTGCTGCTGGGAAGGGCCGTGGCAGCAGAGGTGGTCGCCACGGCAAGACCCTGTAGCAAAAGGAAAACCTGCCAGAGGCCGAGAGAAGAAAGAAACAGATGATATGAGCGATGACGAGGACGATGATGAGGATTCCAGTGACAGGGAGTTCCAGAAAGCAACCCAAGCCATGTGCGTTGACGGGGGTGCGTCCTTGCACTCCTCTTGCCGCCAGCTTCAGCAGTGGGCGCGCGAGGTCAATGCTGTGGAACCAACTACAGAATCAAGGAAACCACTCAAGTGGTCCCGCACGCCTATCATCTTTGACGAAGAGGATCATCCTGACCGTACCACTACGGTTGGATGCTTGGCGTTGTTGGTTTCCCGGACAATCCGCAACCTCAAAGTGTCTAAGATGTTAGTTGACGGTGGGGCCAGACTGAACTTGATCTCTCCTAGAGTGGCTGAGAAACTGCAGATCCTTGATGAAGAGCTCGAAGCCACGGGTACGTTCCAAGGAATCAACCTCGGCAGGAGCCGACCCAAGGGAAAGATCACTCTGCCTGTGACATTCGGCGGAGAGTTGAACTTCCGAACAGAGAGGATAGTATTCGACGTCGCCGAAATCCCACTGCCCTACAACGGAATCCTTGGTCGCCCAGCTCTGGCAAGGTTCATGGCGGCATCCCACTATGACTACAATTCTTTGAAGATGCTGGGGCCCATTGGGATCATTTCCATCCGATCCGACAAGAAGAGCGTGGTTATCTACGTAGACCAGATGTATCGCGACGCGGTAGCAGCTGAAGCCACAGAAATCCCAGCTCCCGCCAAGGATACAAGGAAAATAAAGAAGCCTGGCAGGAACACCGGCAAGGACTCCGGGAAGCGCGCCTCTTCAGAGTGCGCGGCACCTAATGATGACCTGCCGGAAAGTTCCACTGGTAAGAAGACCAAGGTCACCTACCCTGAGACTAAGAAAGTCCCGGCAAGGGAGGATGGCACTGGTGGTACCTTCACCATCAGTGCTATCCTTACTGACAAATAGGAAAGCACGCCCGTTGCCTTCCTGTGGGAGAATGTCGATGTGTTTGCCTGGCAACCATCTGACATCCTCGGTGTTCCCAAGGAGGTAATTGAGCACCACCTTGTTGTATCCAACCATCTGGCAGCAGTTCATTGCCGAGGAAATCAAAAAGCTTGAAGCACCTGGTTTGGTCAGAGGAGTGTTGCATCCAACCTGGTTAGCAAACCCGGTGGTGGTACGAAAGGCAAATGGGAAATGGAGGCTTTGCATAGACTTCACTGACTTGAACAAAGCTTGCTCGAAGGACCCTTTCCCCTTGCCGCGCATAGATCAAATTGTTGACTCCACCTCCGAATGTGACTTGCTTTCCTTTTTAGATGCCTACTCCGGCTACCACCAGATATTTATGAACAAGGAAGATAAGGAGAAGACTGCATTTATAACTCCCTCTGGCACGTACTGCTTTGTACGAATGCCTTTCGGGTTAAAAAGTGCTGGTTCAACCTTCACCAGGGCTGTTCAAATTGGTTTTGGACCTCAGCTGCACAGAAATGTGGAAGCATACATGGATGACATCGTGGTCAAGACCAAGGATGAAGCCACTCTCATACAAGATCTGGAAGAAACTTTTGCAAACTTGCGTAAGATCAACCTGAAACTCAATCTTGAAAAATGCGTGTTTGGTGTCCCATCCGGCAAGCTGCTTGGGTTCTTCGTGTCTCAGCGAGGAATAGAAGCCAATCCCGACAAGATCCAGGCGATCGAGCAGATATAGGCACCCAAAACCATCAAAGATATAAGACGCCTGACCGGATGTGTTGCCGCGTTGAGTAGGTTCATCTCCAAATCCGCCGAGCGCGCCTTGCCGTTCTTCAAAATCCTGAAGAAGGCTGGCCCGATGAAGTGGACCCCGGAAGCAGATGCAGCGCTGCAAGACCTAAAGAAATACCTATCCTCTGCTCCCACCTTGGTCGCTCCTAAACCGCAAGAGCCGTTGCTGCTATACTTAGCGGCAACAAATCAAGTGGTTAGTGCAGCGCTGGTGGCACAGCGGGGGGTAGATGAGGATTCAGCAGCCGCCACTGATGGTGCCGGGAGCGAGAAAGAAAACTCTGCGGCAGAGCTCAATGCAGATCAAGGGGGATCTCAGCAAATGGTTGACAGCGAGTCCAAGAAAGTGGCAAAGAAGAAAATGGTGCAGCAGCCCGTGTACTTTGTCAGTTCCCTATTACAGGGGGCTCGATCAAGGTACTCCGGAGTACAAAAGCTGATCTTTGGCCTCATCATGGCCTCGAGGAAGCTGCACCACTACTTCCAAGCCCATGAGATAATAGTTGTCACCCGTTTCCCATTGCAACGCATACTGAGAAACCCCGAAGCCACTGGCAGGATAGTTGAGTGGGCACTGGAATTGTCAAGCTTCGGATTAAAGTATGAGAGTACTTCCACCATTCAAAGCAGAGCCTTGGCAGAGTTTATTGCAGAATGGACACCCACACCAGATGATGAAGCTCCGGAGATGATCCTCCCCGGCAAAGAGGCATCAAAGGATTGGATCATGTATTTTGACGGTGCTTTCTCACTCCAGGGCGCAGGGGCAGGCGTGCTCCTCGTCGCCCCGATCGGAGAGCACCTCAAGTACGTCGTCCAAATGCACTTTCCCCGGGAGGAAGCCACCAACAATACTGCTGAGTACGAGGGGCTCCTTGTCGGGCTCAGAATCGCGGTAGAATTGGGAATAAAGAGGCTGATCGTCCGTGGAGACTCTCAACTAGTGATAAAGCAAGTCAACAAGGATTATCAAAGCCCGCTGATGGAGGCCTACGTGGAAGAAGTGAGGAAGTTGGAGGAACACTTCGATGGGTTGCAAACAGAGCATGTGCCGCGAGCAGAAAACAACATTGCTGACCACCTATCGAAGTGCGCTGCGCAGAAGCTTCCTGTGGAACTAGGAACCTTTGTTCTCCGCCTCACCCAACCATCAGTCTCCCCGTCTGTGATGTCCAAGAAGAGAAGGAAGCTGAACTTCGGTAAGCATTTCCCAGCAGAGCTTCCCGAAGCCGCTGGCAGAGAGGCTGCCGGGGAAGATCCCGTTCCGGTTGATGAGCAGCTCCCTCCCGCAGGACCTCCAGGTCTAGCGGTTGAGACAAGCGCTCCCGGAGACGTGGAGATGCCTTTGGTCCTTGTTGTCGAGCCACAGGCTCCAACTTCGGCGCAGCATATAGTCCATTTCCTTCAAACTGGAGAACTCCCCGAAGAGCAAGAGGAAGCCGAAAGAGTAGCCCGTCGGTCAAGTATGTACCAGTTTGTCGACGACATCCTGTACAGAAAACGGCCAAACGGTGTGAAATTGAAGTGTATCTGCCGGGAGGATGGACTAAGGCTGTTGGCAGAGATTCACGGAGGAGTATGTGGTTCCCACATTGGATCAAGGGCCCTTGCCGGGAAAGCTTTCCGGCAGGGTTTCTATTGGCCCACTGCCCTCCAGGACGCTACTGAACTGGTCACCAAGTGTGAAGCTTGCCAGTTCCACTCCAAGAACATCCATCAACCAGCGCAAGCCCTGCAAACAATCCCTCTATCCTGGCCATTCTCGGTCTGGGGGCTCGACATCATGGGCCTCTTCCCCGTGTTGTCGGGGGCTTTGAGTTCTTGTTCGTGGCAACCGACAAGTTCACAAAGTGGCCTGAGGTGGAACCGGTGAGAAAGGTGACCGCACAAGCAGCTATCAAGTTCATGAAAGGACTAGTGTGCCGTTTTGGAGTACCTAACAGAGTGATCACCGATAACGGCACCCAGTTCACGAGTCGCGCCTTCATGCAATATATCCAAAACCTTGGCAGCAAGGTCTCCTTCGCCTCTGTTGCTCACCCGAGGAGCAATGGGCAAGTTGAGAGGATGGACGCTGAAGTGCTGCGAGGACTCAAGACAAGGACTGTCGATAAGCTGCGGAAGAGCGGCAGGCGCTGGATCGATGAGCTGCCGGTGGTTCTTTGGTCCCTCAGAACGACACCAAATCGAGCTACCGGCCAGACGCCCTTCTCCCTAGTGTACGGGCCGGAAGCAGTGCTCCCCACAGAACTCATATACGGGTCACCTCGAGTGCTTGCCTACGATGAAGTAGAGCAACAACAGCTATGGCATCACGATGCCACGCTCCTCGAGGAAGACCGTGTCCAGGCTGCTGTGCGTGCCGCACGTTACCAGCAAGCTCTGCGCCGCTATCATAGCCGCAGGGTTCAGGCCCGGAGCCTTGAGGAAGGCGACCTTGTCCTTCGGCGTGTTCAATCCGCTAAGGGTACAAACAAGTTGACGCCGAAGTGGGAAGGCCCTTACCGGGTAGTACAAGTCACCAGACCTCGCGCAGTCCGTCTGAAGACCGAAGATGGCACCAAGGTGCAGAACTCATGGAACATTGAGCATCTTCGTAAGTTCTATCCGTAAGGCGCGGCTGCCGGGCTCAGTCCCCGGCAGCCACCTTTTGTACAAGCCTTGCCGATGTTGCATATAACCATTTGTACAAAGTCAGGCGAAGACCCTGTGCAACAATAATAAAGCTAGGCATTGCGTCGTATCATCATCCTTACATGCTCATTACGCATTTTTATGATTGCAATGTTAGCACCTTTAAGCTATTAGGATTTGCTAGAATGCTTGATGAGACCATAATCTTTGTTACTGTCCTCACCCTACATGTTTTACCATCAAGAAAACAGGGGAAGGAAACAAGGGTACAAGGAGGCGAAAAGGAAATACTGCCTGGAAAAGATAAGTGTATCACGTATTTCCAGTTCAGTACTTCTCGTTTTCTCAAGGAAACCCTTAGTATTTTCCTTACTGTGGGATGTAGAGTCACCCGCATGGAGAAAACCCTTGTCGGGACGAGCCGTCCCCCTGTCCTTGTTCATGGGGGTGACGGCGCTGATACCGACAAGGAGCTCTGCCGGGGAACAACGCCAACCTGTTGCCGGGGGCTGATACGTCTCCAACGTATCTATAATTTTTTATTGTTCCATGCTATTACATTATCTGTTTTGGATGTTTTATATGCATTAATATGCTATTTTATAATATTTTTGGGACTAACCTATTAATCTAGAGCCTAGTGCCAGTTTCTGTTTTTTCCATGTTTTTGAGTATTGCAGATAAGGAATATTAAACGGAGTCCAAATGGAATAAAATCTTCGGAATAATTTTTCTTGGACCAAAAGAAACCCAGAAGACTTGGAGATGAAGGCAGGAGACCTGCCGTGGCGTCACAAGCCACCAGGGCGCGCCCTGGGGGGCGCGCCCCCCTGGCTTGTGGCCCCACGGCAGCCCTCCTAACCCTATTCTTCGGCCTATAAATTCCCAAATATTCCCTGGATACCAAAAAAGAGCCACGAAAATACTTTTCCGCCATCGGAAGCCTCTGTTCCCGTGAGATCCAATCTTGGAGCCTTTTCTGGTAATCTGCCGGAGGGGGATTCGATCACGGAGGGCATCTACATCAACTCCATTGCCCCTCCGATGATGCGTGAGTAGTTTACCACAGACCTTCGGGTCCATATCTAGTAGCTAGATGGCTTCTTCTCTCTCTTTGTTCTTCAATACCATGTTCTTCATGATCTTCATGGAGATCTATCCGATGTAATACACTTTTGCAGTGTGTTTCTCGAGATCCGATGAATTGTGGGTTAATGATCAGCTTATCTATGAATATTATTTGAATCTTCTCTAAATTCTTATATGCATGATTTCACATCTTTGCAAGTCTCTTCGAGTTATTGGTTTGGTTTGGTTTGGCCAACTAGATTGGTAATTCTTGCAATGGGAGAAGTGCTTAGTTTTAGGTTCAATCTTGCGGTGTCCTCACCCAGTGACAAAGTAGGGGTAGCGAGGCACGTATTTGTATTGTTGCCATCGAGGATAAAAAGATGGGGTTTTCATCATATTGCTTGAGTTTATCCCTCTACATCATGTCATCTTACCTAATGCGTTACTCTGTTCTTCATGAACTTAATACTCTAGATGCAGGCAGGAGTCGGTCGATGTGTGGAGTAATAGTAGTAGATGCAGAATCGTTTTGGTCTACTTGACACGGACGTGATGCCTATATGCATAATCATTGCCTTGGATATCGTCATAACTATGCATTTTTCTATCAATTGCTCGACAGTAATTTGTTCACCCACCGTATTATTTTCCTTCATGAGAGAAGCCTCTAGTGAAACCTATGCCCCCCGGGTCTATTTTCCATATTATATTTTCAGATCTATAAACCAAAAATACCAAAAATATCTCGCTGCATTATTTTTACTTTTGTTTTACTTTATGTTCTAGCAATCTTTTATATCTATCTCTATCAGATATCATCCTTGCAAATAACCGTGAAGGGATTGACAACCCCTTTTATAGCGTTGGGTGCAAGAGTTTGATTGTTTGTGTAGGTGCGAAGATTGGGGACTTGCTTGTATCTCCTACTGGATTGATACCTTGGTTCTCAACAACTGAGGGAAATACTTATCTACTTTGCTGCATCACCCTTTCCTCTTCAAGGGAAAACCAACGCAAGCTCAAGAAGTAGCAAGAAGGATTTCTGGCGCCGTTGCCGGGGAGATACATAGCAAGTCAGGACAAGAACTCTCCCGTCAACTTGCCAATTTCTGGCGCCGTTGCTGGGGAGATCTACATCAAGCCTACCAAGTACCCATCACAAACTCATCTCTTGCATTTACATTATTTGCCATTTGCCTCTTGTTTTCCTCTCCCCCACTTCTAAAACGATTTTCAGAAAAAACAAAAAGATTTGCCTTTTTATTCGCCCTTCTTCCGTTCGTATTTTCGTTTGCTTTTTGTTTGCTTGTGTGTTAGATCGCTTAAACTCATGGCTAGCCTTTCTACTATCGCTAGTAATCCCGAGAATGAAGTTCTTAATTTTAAGCAAAGGGAGGGAGAAAACTTAAAAGATGCTTGGTATAGAATTTGCAATGCTCAAAATAGATCCACTCGTAAGAAATCTACTACCGTTCTCCTTCGCAATTTTTATGTGGGTATCCCTCCTTGGAATAGATATGTTTTGGATACCATTACGGGAGGAAACTTCTTGGGTAGCCATACCTTTGATTCTTATAATGCTATGACAAATTTGGTAGGTTCACCCCCACTCATGGTTAATGAAACAATCTTAACTTTGGAACATGTGATGCGAAGGCTTGATATTATTGAAAATAAAGTTTCTACTATAGAGCTCATTGAAAACATGGATAAAAAGATTCATAATCATATTACTCAATATGGATCCAAGGTAGGAATTACTTTAAAAAACCTAAAGGAAAAGGAACCCATAGTTAATGAAAAACTGGATCAAGATTCCTCTAGAATTGGAAAGCTAGAGGACATTATTACCAATTTGGGTTCCGCTTTTGCCTCTGTTAAAACCACTCCAAAATTTCCTCCTTCTAAGACTACCAAGTTTGTTTATGTTCCCAAAAATAAGGGTGAATCCTCTAGAAAAGGGGATGAAGATCTTAAGATGATAAGTGTTCACCCTAGCTTTATCAATATTGTTAGGGAACCAATTGCTACAAGTGAATTACTTAATTTTTTTGCCTAGGAGTGTGATTATCGATAAAACCAAAGAATCTCCTAGGGTTTATAAGTGTGCAATTGAGGAGTTGCATACCAAAGATGACAATACCTAGATCTATTGCGTTATGCCTAGCTAGGGGCGTTAAACAATAGCGCTTGTTGGGAGGCAACCCAATTTTATTTTTATGCTTTTGTTTTTGCTTCTGTTTTTGAGTGTTTTACACATTATTACCTCTGTAGTAATTGTGTTTTCTTTTTTAAATTAGTGTTTGAGCCAAGTAAGACCTTTGGGATGGTCTACGGTGTTTGTGATTTGATTTTGCTGAAAAATAGAAACTTTTGCTCTCAGTCCAGGAATTTTGTAAATTCACTGGAACGTGCTTTTGATCTGAAATTTTACACAAGATTGATATACAAATTTCCCTGATTTTCCTAATTTTTCAGAATTTTTGGAGTTACAGAAGTATTCGAAGTCTATAGATTTCTACAGATTGTTCTGTTTTAGATAGATTCTGTTTTCTTTGTGTTGTTTGCTTATTTTGATGTATCTATGGGTTGTATCGGGGGGTATGAAATATGGAGAAGTTGGAATACAGTAGATATTACACCAATATAAATAAAGAATGAGTTCACAACAGTACCTAAAGTGGTGATTTATTTTTCTTATACTAACGGAGCTCATGAGTTTTCTGTTGAGTTTTGTGTTGTGAAGTTTTCAAGTTTTGGGTAAAGATTTGATGGACTATGGAATAAGGAGTGGCAAGAGCCTAAGCTTGGGGATGCCCAAGGCACCCCAAGCCATATTAAAGGATACCAAAAAGCCTAAGCTTGGGGATGCCCCGGAAGGCATCCCCTCTTTCGTCTTCAATCCATCGGTAAATTTACTTGAGGCTATATTTTTATTCACCACATGATATGTGTTTTGCTTGGAGCGTCTTGTATGATATGAGTCTTTGATTTTTAGTTTGCCACAATCATCCTTGCTGCACACATCTTTTGAGGGGTACATGCATTAATCGTGAATTTATTAGAATACTCTATGTGCTTCACTTATATCTTTTGAGCTAGGCAATGTTGCTCTAGTGCTTCACTTATATCTTTTTAGAGCACGGTGGTGTTTTGTTTTATAGAAATAATTGAACTCTCGTACCTCACTTATATTATTTTGTGAGTCTTTAAACAGCATGGTAATTGGTTTAGGTTATGAATTTAGTCCTAATATAATGGGCATCCAAGAGGGATATAATAAAAACTTTCATATTAAGTGCATTGAATACTATGAGAAGTTTGATTCCTTGCATATAGTTTTGAGATATGAAGATGGTAATTTGAGAGTCATGCTAGTGAGTAATTGTGAATTGGAAGAAATACTTATGCTAAAGTTTGTGATTCCCGTAGCATGCACGTATGGTGAACCGTTATGTAACGAAGTCGGAGCATGATTTGTTTAATGATTGTCAACCTTTGTGTGAGGGTCGGGAGCGCGCGATGGTTAACTCCTACCAACCTCTCCCCTAGGAGCATGCGTCTAATACTTTGCTTTGATAACTAATAGACTTTTGCAATAAGTATGTGAGTTCTTTATGACTAATGTTGAGTCCATGGATTATACACACTCTCACCCTTCCACCTTTGCTAGCCTCTCTAGTACCGCGCAACTTTCGCCGGTGCATTAAACCCACCTCCCTCAAAACAGCCACCATATACTTTCCTCAAAATAGCCACCATACCTACCTATTATGGCATTTCCATAGCCATTCCGAGATATATTGCCATGCAACTTCCACCATTCCGTTTTTCATGACACGCACCATCACTTTCATATTGCATATAGAGTCATATTTTATTCTAGGTATCGAGTTGTAATTTTTGAGTTGTAAGTAAATAAAAGTGTGATGATCTTCATTATTAGAGCATTGTCCCGTGAGAGAAAAGGATGATGGAAGCTATGACTCCCTCACAAGTTGGGATGAGTCTCCGGACTTTACAAATAATAAAAGAGGCCAGCGAAGCCCAAATAATAAAAAAGAGGCCAAAGATGCCCACCAAAATAAAAAAAATTGAGAGAAAGAGAGAAGGGACAATGCTACTATCTTTTTCCACACTTGTGCTTCAAAGTAGCACCATGATCTTCATGATAGAGAGTCTCCTATTTTGTCACTTTCATAGAACTAGTGGAATTTTTCATCTTATGCACAACCACTTAGTTTTCTTTTTGAGCTTTCATACACTTATAGCTCTAGTGCATTCATTGCATGGCAATCCCTACTCACTCACATTGATATCTATTGATGGGCATGTCCATAGCCTGTTGATACGCCTAATTGATGTGAGACTATCTTCTCCTTTTTTCCTCACAACCTCCACCATATTCTATTCCACCTATAGTGCTATATCCATGGCTCATGCTCATGTATTGCGTGAGAGTTGAAAAGGTTTGAGAACATAAAAGGTGTGAAACAATTGCTTGACTTGTCATCGGGGTTGTGCATGATTTAGATACTTTGTGTGGGGAAGATGGAGCATAGCCAGACCATATGATTTTGTAGGGATAACTTTCTAAGGCCATGTTATTTCGAAAGGACGCAATTGCCTTGTTAGTATGCTTGAAGTATTACTGTTTTTATGTCAATATTAGACTTTTGTTTTGAATCTTATGGATCTGAATATTCATGCCACAATAAAGAATATTACATGGATAAATCTGTTAGGTAGCATTCCACATCAAAAATTCTGTTTTTATCATTTACCTACTCGAGGACGAGCAGGAATTAAGCTTGGGGATGCTTGATACGTCTCCAACGTATCTATAATTTTTTATTGTTCCATGCTATTATATTATCTGTTTCGGATGTTTTATAAGCATTAATATGCTATTTTATATTATTTTTGGGACTAACCTATTAATCTAGAGCCTAGTGCCAGTTTCTGTTTTTTCCTTGTTTTTGAGTATTGCAGATAAGGAATATTAAACGGAGTCCAAATGGAATAAAATCTTCGGAATAATTTTTCTTGGACCAGAAGAAACCCAGAAGACTTGGAGATGAAGGTAGGAGACCTGCCGTGGCGTCACAAGCCACCAGGGCGTGCCCTAGGGGGTGCGCCCCCTGGCTTGTGGCCCCACGACAGCCCTCCTAACCCTATTCTTCGGCCTATAAATTCCCAAATATTCCCTGGATACCAAAAAAGAGCCACGAAATACTTTTCCGCCGCCGGAAGCCTCTGTTCGCGTGAGATCCAATCTTGGAGCCTTTTCCGGTAATCTGCTGGAGGGGGATTCGATCACGGAGGGCATCTACATCAACTCCATTGCCCCTCCGATGGTGCGTGAGTTGTTTACCACAGACCTTCGGGTCCATAGCTAGTAGCTAGATGGCTTCTTCTCTCTCTTTGTTCTTCAATACCATGTTCTTCATGATCTTCATGGAGATCTATCCGATGTAATACTCTTTTGCGATGTGTTTGTCGAGATCCGATGAATTGTGGGTTTATGATCAGCTTATCTATGAATATTATTTGAATCTTCTCTGAATTCTTATTTGCATGATTTCATATCTTTGCAAGTCTCTTCGATTTATTGGTTTGGTTTGGCCAACTAGATTGGTAATTCTTGCAACGGGAGAAGTGCTTAGTTTTGGGTTCAATCTTGCGGTGTCCTCACCCAGTGACAAAGTAGGGGTAGCGAGGCACGTATTTGTATTGTTGCCGTCGAGGATAAAAAGATGGGGTTTTCATCATATTGCTTGAGTTTATCCCTCTACATCATGTCATCTTACCTAATGCGTTACTCTGTTCTTCATGAACTTAATACTCTAGATGCAGGCAGGAGTCGGTCGATGTGTGGTAATAGTAGTAGATGCAGAATCGTTTCGGTCTACTTGACACGAACGTGATGCCTATATGCATAATCATTGCCTTGGATATCGTCATAACTATGCACTTTTCTATCAATTGCTCGACAGTAATTTGTTCACCCACCGTATTATTTTCCTTCATGAGAGAAGCCTCTAGTGAAACCTATGGCCCCCGGGTCTATTTTCCATATTATATTTTCAGATCTATAAACCAAAAATACCAAAAATAACTCGCTGCATTATTTTTACTTTTTTTTTACTTTACATTCTAGCAATCTTTTATATCTATCTCTATCAGATCTCATCCTTGCAAATAACCGTGAAGGGATTGACAACCCCTTTATAGCGTTGGGTGCAAGAGTTTGATTGTTTGTGTAGGTGCGAAGATTGGGGACTTGCTTGTATCTCCTACTGGATTGATACCTTGGTTCTCAACAACTGAGGGAAATACTTATCTACTTTGCTGCATCACCCTTTCCTCTTCAAGGGAAAACCAACGCAAGCTTAAGAAGTAGGAGTGGCTCGCCCCCCCCCCCCCCCCCCACTCTGGCACTTGTGGTTCGAATGACGACACGGCAAGCAGCTCCACGCGGTAGAGACAAAACGTACTAATGCAGTGCAAATAAGGAAAGGAAAAGGACAGTACTTGCAGAAAGAAAATAGCATTCTATTCTCATTCATTTTCGGTACAAATGGAATGAATATTACATGAGGAGGCACCTCTTTCTAATAACTCTTTATTTGACTTTCTCCCCTAGGGGCAAGTTACAAAAAGAAAAAGAGCAGAGGGAGACCCCCAACGGAAGACCAGCCTAACCCCGTCAGAACCAGCATTGCGCGGATGTCGACCCCACCGGGAGGGAAGGCGAAGCCGAAGTCCACGAGCCTGCCGGGGTCCAGCTAAGAAGAAGAGGCGGCGCCCCTGCCAAGAACCCCCGGGAAATCGCTCTGCTGGCAGCAGGAGGAGGAGGAGCGCGATGACGGTGATGGTGCGGCGGACAATCAGTCAGAGCCCAGGTCGTCGTACTCCGACTTGACGGCTTGGGACTCGTCATCGTCGTCTTCACCGACATTGTCCTCCTCGTCGCTATCGCTCGAGGAGGAGCTTTCGACATCGCTCGAGCTCTCCTCGCAGCAACCAAGAGGGGCGCCCGACCTCCCGTAAATCTTGACGGAGAGCAGGTCTGCCCCCATCATCTTGAAGCGGAGGACGTGCCCTTCCATGAGGTTATGGGCGCGGGCGAAGGTTTTCCACCCAAGCCTAAGCAGCATGACGCGATGCTCCGGGTACTCGACGTCCACCCGCACGGCGCCATTACAATGACCATACGCCCGCAGCCACAGGACGGGCGGCTTGTCAACCTCCATTACCCTGGCGAAAGGGCGAGGGAGGCGTGGGTGGCCTCGGAGGGGACCACACAACTTGATAACGAACTCCAGCGCTGTTCCCTCAGCATGGGTCTCTTCAAGAGGAGGGTCTGGCATTGGAGGAGGGAGAGAAACAGCACTCCGCCTCCCCCGACCACGGGCTCCACGTCGACTGCGACCCCTCCCAGCTCCTCCGCCGCGCACACTCAAGCCGCCCTCCGCCTCCGCGGCTGAAGCGGTGGCATGATCCCGACGGGAATCCCTCGCCGTTGAGGCGGAGGCCGGAGGACGCCCTCGTCCCCTGGGCATACTAGCGGCGAGCGCAGCTCAAGACAAAGAAGTAGAAGGGCGAGCTTTGTGGGACTACACTCTAGGAGGAAGAAAGGGTGGATGAGCATCGCCCCTCGCGACCCCCCAATTTATAGGGAGGAGTGCGGGAGCTGGCTCTCCTCCACTCCAAGGGTCGCCGCCCATCTCCACCAATTCCATCACCCACGATCATGGGTGAACAAGTAACTGTGGCGCCCTGCCTGATTACCACTGTAGCCAGACGGTCGCCACGCATACCAGCCCAGGAAATCACTCTGGCATGCGCGTTTACAACAAGTATCATGAACACAGGCATTTCTATTAATGGATATATAAGTCTTACATGATCTATTATAAGAGTGATGGCAGCGCAAAGTCTCTATCTAGGGCAGCATGGCCTTGGTGCGGCTCCAATCCACAGGGATCTGACTGGGTTACTCTCCTAGCCCGCGAACGCTCCGGCTCCTCGTCGACGGACGACGGATCCTTATGTGAACCTGGCCATGTTAAAGGCCGCTGAGTACTTTTGAATGTACTCGCAAGCAAACCAAACTAACATATACACCAAGCAAAGCAATCCATGGCATTCAAGCATGCATTTGTTATTAAAGCAATATTAATCATCATGACCTAGCATACTTATCTAGCAACATTAATTATCATGTTGTAACAGGATTATCCAGTGTGATACTACTAGAGTAAAGTAAAGCATGGCAAGTAAATAATCCATACTCCGAACATTCTCACGATCCAATCTGAATCTGATCCAAATCCAATCCTAATCATGTGGTCATCCGACCACTCATCTCATAGCCATCCCATGTCTAACATATCATATTCCTGACATCATCTGATGTCTGCACCAGACGAGTTCTTCCGTCACGGAGGTTGTTTGTCCACGACTTCTTTGTTCTTGTGGACTCCTTTGATGGACCTGTAATGACCTGCCAACACGGCTCCTTGATTGTTTTTCCGGTTTGTCGGGCTTGTTCTCAGAACTTACTCTTGCATACCTTGTAGGGATTGCTGTGCTCATATCCCTTGCAACATGGGGCCAATGTTTCTCTGAACACAGTCATACCCGACGAGTGGCTCGCATGAACTGATCCACTGGACTGCATGCTCACAACACATGCAGATGTAGGGTAATTACTTTCATAACCACTGAGTTCTGAGGCGGATGTGTGCCCAAACTAGTTTGTGCTCCTAACAAGCTTGTTGTAGGCACAATGGTGTGTTGACGAAGGTTACATTCCTTATGCTCGAAGCTTCTTGCGAGGGTAGTGTGCTGAAGAAGGCTAGGTGTCGTACCTTAGAAGCTTTTCCGTCATGTGTCTTACTGTGGAAGGTCAAATGCCTTATGCCGGAAGTTTTTCGCGGTAGCACGCTATGGAAGATAAGAATGTACTCCAGAAGATTTTCTCACCAGGTGGCGTAGTGAGGAAGGTTGACAGTCTGGTGTCGTAAGCCCCTTCTCGGTAGCTTGCGGAGGAAGGCTGGGTTCCTTATACCCGAAGCCTTTTGCTGTATCGTCGGATCTATGGCCGGTTCTGGCTTCCTTCCGAAGTATTCGGAATGTTACCCATAGCGGAGCCAAACTTAGTATAGGCCATACCTTGACTGAAGATTTTCTGTTGGTCCTGCACACCAGTTGTCCTTCTGCTGGTCTCGTCATGGCTGATGTAAAGGTTGCATGACTGATGCAGACCTCATGTTCACCATTAATCCTGAATACCATATGTTGCCGGTAGTACATAGTCGGCGGATAATTCCATTTGATTTAGTTGAACTTCCAAGCATTTGAAGTTCTCATTGATTCTAGGCAACCGTAAACTTATCCATATTTCTTGCAAACCTTGTTCACAGTGCCCAGAAAATTTTGTATTTGCATCGGTGAATTCCAAGATATGCTTTGAAATTCGTATCATCATACCAGAGTTTAGTTGTTGCTCTCGGCACCTTCACATTCTTGAAATATGTCCTCGGTGGGTAATAAATGATTCTTGGGTCCATTGAGAGAAGACTCAGGGTTCACTTCATTGACTGAAATAATCCTTGTGTCGAGGACTGGATCATTTGTCCCTACTGGTGTTTATTCTTGGTAGCTCATCTGACTGCTCCTCGGGTATGATCGGTTCTGAGCCCAACTCTCTCAGGTATATTCTGGCCTTGTCTGTTGCACACATATTTTGCTTCTGACCCATTCTTTGTTTTCGACAGATCCGAGGTTGCTGTTCTGAATATCAGGCAGTTGTCATGGCTTGACTTTTGTTGAATTGGGATTATTGGGTACTATCCCAGTTGTATGCCGATCTTCTTGACGGTACTTGCGGATGGATCCAGTCGGAGCGAAGAAACGGAACCGACAAAAGAAACAAAAACCGCAAAAAACCAAAAAGCAAATAAAGCTCAAATTTTGCGGACCTTACACATGTGGCCAAGGATCCACTAATATCATTAATATAGCTCACTCGATGTACCTCTAAGGATTTAGAAGCGAAACCACACAATGCTCCTGGTAGCACTGGTGTCAAGCTCCTACTACTTCCTTAGGGAGCATCACACTCGATGCAGGACCATAGCCAAAGTGGCTTAGTCAACGTTCCTAAGGTTGTCGAGGAGAGATAGAATTTATGGGTGTTTCCCAAAGGAAACTAGAGTAAGAAGAAAAATGCCATGGCTAGCAAGCAGGGTAAGGATATCTGGTTTACCTAGGGGTTTCAGGGCTCACGGGTCGTTGCCCGGTGCGAGCGTTTCACACCGGTGGCAAGGGCCACGAGAGTTGGGGTCTGATGGAGCCGAAGACCCATGGGATTGCCTTAAGATCAATAGTAGCCGTGCCAGGTGGCAAAGATGGCTGAAATCCATCTGGGCTTTCTATTGAACACAGGACACTGAAGTCTAGCTAGGGTAACCTATAGTCAGCCTGGCTGCTCTGATACCATCCGTTGTGGCACCCCGCCTGATTACCACTGTAGCCAGACGGTCGCCACGCATACCAGCCCGGGAAATCACTCTGGCATGCGCGTTTACAACAAGTATCATGAACACAGGCATTTCTATTAATGGATATATAAGTCTTACATAATCTATTATAAGAGTTATGGCAGCGGAAAGGCTCTATCTAGGGCAGCATGGTCTTGGTGCGGCTCCAATACACGGGGATCTGACTGGGTTACTCTCCTAGCCCGCGAACGCTCCGGCTCCTCGTCGACGGACGACGGATCCTTATGTGAACCTGGCCATGTTAAAGGCCGCTGAGTACTTTTGAATGTACTCACAAGCAAACCAAACTAACATATACACCAAGCAAAGCAATCCATGGCATTCAAGCATGCATTTGTTATTAAAGCAATATTAATCATCATGACCTAGCATACTTATCTAGCAACATTAATTATCATGTTGTAACAGGATTATCCAGTGTGATACTACTAGAGTAAAGTAAAGCATGGCAAGTAAATAATCCATACTCCGAACATTCTCACGATCCAATCTGAATCTGATCCAAATCCAATCCAAATCATGTGGTCATCCGACCACTCATCTCATAGCCATCCCATGGCTAACATATCATATTCCTGACATCATATGATGTCTGCACCAGACGAGTTCTTCCATCATTATTATTATTATTACGGTTGACCACCTAGTGAGGCCTGGATGGACTATCCAATACCGTGGACGCGGCTATTCAAATAGATTATTCACTCTGCAGAGGTTGCGCACTTTACCCACACCATGGAGCACCTGGCCTCGTGATCCCATTCGGGTGGACCAGCATTGCTCCAACAAAACCTGCCTAACCCGTGACTCTCCCATCGTACCACAGGCATTCATCCTCCCCCGGAGTCCTGCCCTGGGTGGCCCCTGTGTCACCTCGTGACACCTGCCACCGTCATGGCCAAACTAAACTGTCCCAAAAGGGGACCACGCGCAAACAAACAACTGGACTCACAACGTTATCGTCGCCTACCGGGCCAGTGTAGCGCGCACGCATAACCTTCCCTGTCTGGTGGTACCGATAAAAGAGCACGAAGTCAGACCAAGTCAAGGTCGTCCCATACCGGCAAATGTGGTTGCACGGATAAGCTCGGACAGGTGACTCTGGATCAACCGACTAAATTTAGCTTTAGCCAGTACTCAGCAGGCGTAGTTATTTAACACACAAGGTTGAGGTGGCAGCAACTATGCATTTAAGTAAATTACTTTGAATTATCACATGGCAAACTAATGCAAGTAATGTAAACAGTAAGTGCAATCTAACAAAAGTTTAATTATTTCTATCACGGGCATAATCATTAATTAAACATGCAAGAATAACACAGAGCAATGCTTTAGGTTATATATCAGATGGTCGGCTTGCCTGGGGTCGAAGAATACTCCGGGAAGAAGTGCGGAGAGTCCGCGGAAGGAATCGCTGGAAACCGTTCTCTCTCGGAGGGGCTGATGGAAGGGCAAGGGCAAAATGGTCATTTTCAGAATGCGCAAGCATTATGAAAGTGACCTTATCGGAACGGTCTCAACGCACTGAAGACGTGAGCGTTGGTTTCACCTGAATCGGAGTTAGGATCGAAAAGTTATAGCCGTCTGAAGTACAGGGACCAATCTATAAAGATTTTATTCGCCGACAGGCCCCTGGGGGCTTGAACCGAAAGCGCACTGGGTAGATTACGTTTTCTGCAAAAGAAAACACATTTTAGGCCGCAGTAGATTGAAAATACGCTTCACAGAACTGAAAACATATTTTCTAAACTGCGCCATCACTTAAAACACGTGGGCCCGGGGATGGAGAGGCTTACAGGTGGGGTCGGCTGGGCTGGCGGGGCTGTCGTCTTCCTCCTCCCTCTGTCCCGATCGAAACAGACGAGGAGCCGGGGAGGGGCGATGCCGCGTCGGGCCTGGCCGGCTCCGGCCAGCTCCGGCCGAACGGGGAGCACCGGCGGGCTTGCTGCGACACGCCGCTCCCGTCCAGAGGGGTAGCAGGCGTCGGGGAGGAAGGGAACTGCCACTGCTTGAGACGACAGAGGACAGAGGAGGAGCGTGATGCCGGCGACGTCCATGGCGACTCCGGCAGTCCCCGGCCGAGCGAAGGACACCGACGGCTTTGGGGCGAGGTGGCGCGTCCACCTGGGGAGGAAACAGCGCCGGGGAAGAGCAGTAGTTGTGGCAGCTCGCGGTGGCCGCGAACAGAGGCGGCGGCCAAACGTGGGGGCCGCAACCATGGGCACTCCTGCGAGGAGTGGAGGAGATGGGGAGGTGAGCCGGTGTGGAGGGGTTCGGGTGGTGAGAGCTAGAGGTGGAGGGGAGGACTAGGCTCGCCGGAATCACGCGGAGGCCGAAGCGGCCATGGCGGACGGCGGCGGTCAGCGAGAGATGGAGACGCTCCAGGAGCTCGAGGGGAGGGGCGTGGGCTTGCTAGTGGTACATGGGAGGCTCGAGAGAGCTTATATAGCTGCGGGAGAAGGCTCGAGAGGGAGAGGAGCTGGCACCGAAGCTCCAAGAGGCATGGCGATACTCCGGCGAGGAATCGATGTCGGCACAGCCGTCCACGGCTAGAGGACGAGGGGAGAAGCCTCCAGAGGACTCACCCATGCGGTGGATAGCTCTCCGGCGCTCGCGGACAAGCCGGAGCCCGTGGGAGCGAGCTCCCGAATCCTCTGGCACATGGTGCTCTGCCCTGGCGTGCACTACACGCGGTCACCGCGTGGCCACGGTGTTGCAACGCCGCACGCGAGGCCAAACCGTGTCTGGGGTCTTCTCCTTTCTTCGCTGAGTTGACTAGAGAGGGTGAGTTGGGAAGTGGGGGCAGGAGATGACAGATGAGAGCCGACTTAAGTCCTGACCAGCAAGTGCTTTGCATGTGGTGTGGCCACCACAGTGCTCACTTTGGCCTGATCTTGGGAAAGGGTTAATCATACCCTAAGGTGAACGTGATAACAAATTTTAAACACAAATGGGCAACTCCAAATGGTACTTCCTTTGTAACCATGCACTCTGGCCAGAAATGAAGATGTTGATGTTGTGCTCACATGGCTGAATGAATTTGGCTAAATTTTTGTGGAGGGTGATAATTTGGATTTATAAAGCCACTGTAAAAGTTTCATACCATTTGGGTACACCAAAATGGTACTTCCTTCACAGAGCTTTCAAATGGACAGAAACTTAGGAAAATTGCTGGGGAAGAATGGATAGATGAATTGAGCTGGTTTTTGGTATCCATGGGTGATTTTGCAATGTTAAGCGCCATGAAAAATTTCAGCTCAAATAGATAAAGGAATAGAGCACTTCCTTTGCAACTTGCCCAACTGGACAGAATCTGCAAATTGATGTTGTGCTCACAATTTGAACTATGGAACTTAGGTTCTTGATGGAAATGGAGAAGATATGGATAGGAGAAGCTCCACAATTTATTTGTGATTTTTCCTGGCTACCAAAATGGTAGTTCCTTCAGAAAGGGTCCAAAATACAATATTGGCATTAAATAGGAAAAGACAATTTTGCTTATTTAATTATGGCCAATATTTTTATGGGAGCTCAATATGATCACAAAGAATATCTCCACAAGGTTTCATGAACTTTGGAGATGGATAGATATTTTCCTGGATTTAATTCCTTTAACTGGCAGAAAAAGGAATTAATTATAAATGAAAAATATTGCAAATGACTTGGCAATATTTTTGCATATCCAGGGTTTACAGATAAAGGATGATCACTGGGAAGAGTTTGGGAGGCAAAAGATCAAAGGAAATTGGGGTTCCTTTGTAACTGAAAGGATTAGGGTTTCCCTTCCGGCAACTCGGAAGGTAGGGTTTTGGTGGAAAGTCCTGAAAATAGATCTTGGGTGGCAAGGTTGGACTGGAGAGAATCTCTGGTTGGATAGGAAGGCAAGGCTAGATGACCATCTTCACATTCCCAGGAGCGAGAGAAATCCGATAACACCGAGGAAAAAGACGGGAGTCAAATCCCGCGAAGGAAAAATCCAGGAGCGAAAACCAGGGTGTTACAAACCTACCCCCCTTAAGAAAATCTCGTCCTCGAAATTTCCGGGCTCACCTCCCGGTGAAGGGGGACTTACCTGTGTGCGACTTGGATCCATCAGTTGTCCTGTCTTTGTTGGTTCACTGACCCTTTGACTGCCTCTTCTGAGGGACCATGTGTTGTCTCTGCACACAGCTTCCTTGAATCCTTCTCTTTTCTGTCAAGTAAGCCTTTTGTCCGAATTGTAGTGTTGCTGGGTGAAGTAGCGGGTAATACCAACAAACAGCTTGGTTTCCAAGATCTGGAAACAACTGCTTCAGGTTTAATTGCGATACTTCGTACCCTGACTATCATGGGCAAGACATCCTTTCCTGGTACCAGGCTCACGTGCTCGTATGGCTTTGAATGGCTAGGGGTGATTTTCTTTTTGCCGTGTCAGAACGCTCAGTCTGGCTATGGGTTCCATACTGACATTTCTTTCTTTCTTCGGCATTCTGACTTTGTCCTTAGGTGATCCATCATTCAAGGAACAACATGACCGAGCTATTACTGCTATGTTCCCAACCGAAATGTCAGGCTTGATCACAAAGTAATCGTAGATAGTAATCTCTTATTCCAATGATGTCTCTGAGCTGTTGGTGCTGACGTGCTTTGAGCCATTCTATCTGAATGTCTTGTTTCAAACTCTATCGCTCGTGGAGATGGCTCTGTCATATATAGCCTCTGTAGTCCTTGCTATGACCACTGAGCTGAGCATAGTATGGCTAGCATCCGGTGTATCTTTCGGAGCATAGCCCTTTTAGCTTAGTTGGTAGCCCATATTCATGAAGAGTGTGGCAAGCTCGTTTGTAGCCGCAGGTAGGGCATTGTTGTGGCCGCATATGCAAGAGTCTAACAAGGGTTGGTAATACCACTCTGTTCGTGAAGCTGTATCTTGTTGACCGTCACGGAGGTTGTTTGTCCACGACTTCTTTGTTCTTGTGGACTCCTTTGATGGACCTGTAATGACCTGCCAACACGGCTCCTTGATTGTTTTTCCGGTTTGTCGGGCTTGTTCTCAGAACTTACTCTTGCATACCTTGTAGGGATTGCTGTGCTCATATCCCTTGCAACATGGGGCCAATGTTTCTCTGAACACAGTCATACCCGACGAGTGGCTCGCACGAACTGATCCACTGGACTGCATGCTCACAACACATGCAGATGTAGGGTAATTACTTTCATAACCACTGAGTTCTGAGGCGGATGTGTGCCCAGACTAGTTCGTGCTCCTGACAAGCTTGTTGTAGGCACAATGGTGTGTTGACGAAGGCTACATTCCTTATGCTCGAAGCTTCTTGCGAGGGTAGTGTGCTGAAGAAGGCTAGGTGTCGTACCTTAGAAGCTTTTCCATCATGTGTGTTACTGCGGAAGGTCAAGTGCCTTATGCCGGAAGTTTTTCGCGGTAGCACGCTGTGGAAGATAAGAATGTACTCCAGAAGATTTTCTCACCAGGTGGCGTAGTGAGGAAGGTTGACAGTCTGGTGTCGTAAGCCCCTTCTCGGTAGCTTGCGGAGGAAGGCTGGGTTCCTTATACCCGAAGCCTTTTGCTGTATCGTCGGATCTATGGCCGGTTCTGGCTTCCTTCCGAAGTATTCGGAATGTTACCCATAGCGGAGCCAAACTTAGTATAGGCCATACCTTGACTGAAGATTTTCTGTTGGTCCTGCACACCAGTTGTCCTTCTGCTGGTCTGGTCATGGCTGATGTAAAGGTTGCATGACTGATGCAGACCTCATGTTCACCATTAATCCTGAATACCATATGTTGCCGGTAGTACATAGTCGGCGGATAATTCCATTTGATTTAGTTGAACTTCCAAGCATTTGAAGTTCTCATTGATTCTAGGCAACCGTAAACTTATCCATATTTCTCGCAAACCTTGTTCACAGTGCCCAGAAAATTTTGTATTTGCATCGGTGAATTCCAAGATATGCTTTGAAATTCGTATCATCATACCAGAGTTTAGTTGTTGCTCTCGGCACCTTCACATTCTTGAAATATGTCCTCGGTGGGTAATAAATGATTCTTGGGTCCATTGAGAGAAGACTCAGGGTTCACTTCATTGACTGAAATAATCCTTGTGTCGAGGACTGGATCATTTGTCCCTACTGGTGTTTATTCTTGGTAGCTCATCTGACTGCTCCTCGGGTATGATCGGTTCTGAGCCCAACTCTCTCAGGTATATTCTGGCCTTGTCTGTTGCACACATATTTTGCTTCTGACCCATTCTTTGTTTTCGACAGATCCGAGGTTGCTGTTCTGAATATCAGGCAGTTGTCATGGCTTGACTTTTGTTGAATTGGGATTATTGGGTACTATCCTAGTTGTATGCCGATCTTCTTGACGGTACTTGCGGATGGATCCAGTCGGAGCGAAGAAACGGAACCGACAAAAGAAACAAAAACCGCAAAAAACCAAAAAGCAAATAAAGCTCAAATTTTGCGGACCTTACACATGTGGCCAAGGATCCACTAATATCACTAATATAGCTCACTCGATGTACCTCTAAGGATTTAGAAGCGAAACCACACAATGCTCCTGGTAGCACTGGTGTCAAGCTCCTACTACTTCCTTAGGGAGCATCATACTCGATGCAGGACCATAGCCAAAGTGGCTTAGTCAACGTTCCTAAGGTTGTCGAGGAGAGATAGAATTTATGGGTGTTTCCCAAAGGAAACTAGAGTAAGAAGAAAAATGCCATGGCTAGCAAGCAGGGTAAGGATATCTGGTTTACCTAGGGGTTTCAGGGCTCACGGGTCGTTGCCCGGTGCGAGCGTTTCACACCGGTGGCAAGGGCCACGAGAGTTGGGGTCTGATGGAGCCGAAGACCTATGGGATTGCCTTATGATCAATAGTAGCCGTGCCAGGGGGCAAAGATGGCTGAAATCCATCTAGGCTTTCTACTGAACACACGACAGTGAAGTCTAGCTAGGGTAACCTATAGTCAGCCTGGCTGCTCTGATACCATCCGTTGTGGCGCCCCGCCTGATTACCACTGTAGCCAGACGGTCTCCACGCATACCAGCCCGGGAAATCACTCTGGCATGCGCGTTTACAACAAGTATCATGAACACAGGCATTTCTATTAATGGATATATAAGTCTTACATGATCTATTATAAGAGTTATGGCAGCGGAAAGGCTCTATCTAGGGCAGCATGGTCTTGGTGCGGCTCCAATCCACAGGGATCTGACTGGGTTACTCTCCTAGCCTGCGAACGCTCCGGCTCCTCGTCGATGGACGACGGATCCTTATGTGAACCTGGCCATGTTAAAGGCCGCTGAGTACTTTTGAATGTACTTGCAAGCAAACCAAACTAACATATACACCAAGCAAAGCAATCCATGGCATTCAAGCATGCATTTGTTATTAAAGCAATATTAATCATCATGACCTAGCATACTTATCTAGCAACATTAATTATCATGTTGTAACAGGATTATCCAGTGTGATACTACTAGAGTAAAGTAAAGCATGGCAAGTAAATAATCCATACTCCGAACATTCTCACGATCCAATCTGAATCTGATCCAAATCCAATCCAAATCATGTGGTCATCCGACCACTCATCTCATAGCCATCCCATGGCTAACATATCATATTCCTGACATCATCTGATGTCTGCACCAGACGTTCTTCCATCATTATTATTATTATTACAGTTGACCACCTAGTGAGGCCTGGACGGACTGTCCAATACCATGGACGCGGCTATTCGAATAGATTATTCACTCTGCAGAGGTTGCGCACTTTACCCACACCATGGAGCACCTGGCCTCGTGATCCCATTCGGGTGGACCAGCGTTGCTCCAACAAAACCTGCCTAACCCGTGACTCTCCCATCGTACCACAGGCATTCATCCTCCCCCGGAGTCCTGCCCTGGGTGGCCCCTGTGTCACCTCATGACACCTGCCACCGTCGTGGCCAAACTAAACTGTCCCTAAAGGGGACCGCGCGCAAACAAACAACTGGGCTCACAAGGTTATCGCCGCCTACCGGGCGATACTCCGGTGAGGAATCGATGTCGGCACAGCCGTCCACAGCTAGAGGACGAGGGGGAGAAGCCTCCAGAGGACTCACGCACGCGGTGGACAGCTCGCTGGCGCTCGCGGACAAGCCGGAGCCTGCGGGAGCGAGCTCCCGAAGCCTCTGGCACACGGTGCTCTGCCCTGGCGTGCACTGCACGCGGTCACCGCGTGGCAACGGCATTGCCATGCCACACGCGAGGCCAAACCGTGTCTGGGGTCTTCTCCTTTCTTCGCTGAGTTGACTAGAGAGGGTTTGGAGGGAAGTGGGGGCAGGAGATGACAGATGAGAGCCGACTTAAGTCCTGACAAGCAAGTGCTTGGCATGTGGTGTGGCCACCATAGTGCTCACTTTGGCCTGATCTTGGGAAAGGGTTAATCATACCCTAAGGTGAACGTGATTACAAATTTTAAACACAAATGGGCAACTCCAAATGGTACTTCCTTTGTAACCATGCACTCTAGCCAGAAATGAAGATGTTGATGCTGTGCTCACATGGCTGAATGAATTTGGTTAAATTTTTGTGGAGGGTGATAATTTGGATTTATAAAGCCACTGTAAAAGTTTCATACCATTTGGGTACACCAAAATGGTACTTCCTTCACAAAGCTTTCAAATGGACAGAAACTTAGGAAAATTGCTGGGGAAGAATGGATAGATGAATTGAGCTGGTTTTTGGTATCCATGAGTGATTTTGCAATGTTAACCACCATGAAAAATTTCAGCTCAAATAGATAAAGGAATAGAGCACTTCCTTTGCAACTTGCCCAACTGGACAGAATCTCCAAATTGATGTTGTGCTCAAAATTTGAACTATGGAACTTAGGTTCTTGATGGAAATGGAGAAGATATGGATAGGAGAAGCTCCACAATTTATTTGTGATTTTTTATGACTACCAAAATGGTAGTTCCTTTAGAAAGGGTCCAAAATACAATATTGGCATTAAATAGGAAAAGACAATTTTCCTTATTTAATTATGGCCAATATCTCCACAAGGTTTCATGAACTTTGGAGATGGATAGATATTTTCCTGGATTTAATTCCTTTAACTGGCAGAAAAAGGAATTAATTATAAATGAAAAATATTGCAAATGACTTGGCAATATTTTTGCATATCCAGGGTTTATAGATAAAGGATGATCACTGGGAAGAGTTTGGGAGGCAAAAGATCAAAGGAAATTGGGGTTCCTTTGTAACTGAAAGGATTAGGGTTTCCCTTCCGGCAACTCGGAAGGTAGGGTTTCGGTGGAAAGTCCTGAGAATAGATCTTGGGTGGCAAGGTTGGACTGGAGAGAATCTCTGGTTGGATAGGAAGGCAAGGCTAGATGACCATCTTCACATTCCCAGGAGCGAGAGAAATCCGATAACACCGAGGAAAAAGACAGGAGTCAAATCCCGCGAAGGAAAAATCCAGGAGCGAAAACCAGGGTGTTACTGTAACCGCCCCATTGCTCCAATCCATGGCGCTGCGGTTTCTGCCATGATCAGGACTTTAAGTTACGCGCGCCCGTCGCTAACTCCCCGCTATGCATGTGGCACGCGTGGCGGAAACGCCCTGACGTGGTGGGTCAGTGCTGACCAATAAATTGGTAGTTACTCCCTCACATTGCGCGCCTGTGCATGAAACTTGGGCCTGAAGCAACGACACTTGGCGAGCACGTGTGGGCCAGTCCCGGGGGCTCCTGTCGGTGCACTAGTACAGGGGTACCCAATGCCCCTGACTTATGCACAGGCAGTAGAGCAGAAAACAACGACAGCAACCAAGCCAAGACTCCAGCAAGCCCAACGCGGCAACCCAAGCCTGGGCTGTGATGCGCCAAGCACGTCCCCGACGCTTGCCGGGGACCAAGACGAATACACCTTCCAGAAGACCCGGCAAGCCACTTCCCGGCAGGCACGAGCCAACTAGCCACCGCTCCACCGCATCGCTATGGCTATCACTTATCGATGCGGTGTCGAGCCCTCAGCTGGCTAATCAGCTCTCGCTAAGCACGTGGCGACACTCCGGAAGACAAGTTACGCCCGGATGACACCCGCCCTGCAGCGTGTCAAGATCTCAAGCAGCAACCAGTCGAGCGGTGGCAAGGGGTTGCCGGGGATGCACCCCCAAGCGCCACCTAGGCAGGTAATCATGGCATTTTGTCCTAAATGCCAGAGTTAAGTATGATAGCTCTGCTTAGCTATCTAATCAATAGACAATGTCTGTTTTGCCATTGTGGTAACCCCTTGCACTATAAAAGGAGGCCCAAGGCAATCTAGCTCGAGGTTGGCAACTCGAACCCCCTGAACGCTTGTACACGCACAGCCGCTCTTACCCCGGCAGCAGTCCTTGCCGGGGTTAAGCGCCCTGCGTTCTTCATGTTCCTCCAATTAATCCACCAAAAAGCAGGAGTAGGGTTTTATGCTTAGCAGCGGCCCGAACCTGGGTAAAAATGCCTGACTCTTGATCGTTGCGCCGTCTCATGCTCTCCGCTCTTCGTGCAACGTGACCCCCCTTGCCAAACCACAAGGGACCTCTGGTCGCATAGGTGATCATGAGCATCCGTGCCCCGATAGGAGTGGAATGCATCCGGTCCCGGCTATACGAATACTGTGCCTGTTGTACCACAGCAGTCTTTAGCATCTCGATGGCGTTCCTGGCTTCAACCTCGAGCGGAGAGTTTCCATTAATGGGCAATGCTTCCAAATTCCGGGTTGCATCCAACATGTTGTCAACGGGATTACAAAAGTGGCCCTGTGGCGTCAAAAATCGCCGAGGGGGGGATTGAGCCGGCGGGGGTTGAGCCGGTTCCTCTTGCCGATTCCTGGGTCGCTGAACAGTCCCTAGTGTCTGTTGTGGGGTGTTAAAAAGCTGTTGAGGCTCAAGGTTCGGGGGGAGTCCACGGTGGCGTCTTCTCTCGTAAACCGCCTCCGACGCTTCTCTCTGAACCCCTAACCGCCAGGCCTCAGCCTTAAGGCGTTCCGTCTCTTGATGTATGCAAGTCTGCAGATCTGCCATCCGTGTGTTTTTAGCATCTATCTCCTTCTGTTCCTCAATTATTTGAGTACACAGTTTGGTTAGCTCCACATTGCCCTCTTCCTGGTTTTCCGCAGTGATCGGGGCATCCATGAGTTTTGCCATCTCGGCCATAAGATAAGCCATAGCCTAAGCCGGTGTTTTGGTTGACCCGCCAGAACCTCCAACTGCGGTCTGATCTGGAACCACTGTAGCCCCGGCCATGTAGACGGCAACTTGGCGAGGCGACTCATTGCTTTCCTCAGGGGCTTCGATATCCAAAGAGCCCCTAAGTCCGCCATCATAAAGAGGGCAGATTGACTCCGTATCTCCTGTAGATGACGTGTCATCCGAATTGACGAGGACGTCGCGGCTGAAGGCTGGCTCATCCGAAAGGCTGACCCCTTGCGTGAAGCCAACGAATACACGGCGAAGACTGTCCTGACGTTGATTGGATCGGGCGCTCCGAGCCGGCTCGTCGATGTCGATGTAGATGTCCGGCTCGGAAGTTTTTGACCCAATCTCTCCCGCGGGATCCCGTGACCCACGTCCGATCGGGTCGTCCTTGACGCTCCAAACCGGTTCGTAGATCCTGTCACGGTGGCTCTTAATCATCTGGTTCACCGCAAACTTCCTGAATCCTGACTGGATCCCCTTCGAAAACTCAACTCCAACGGGCGAGAGCCCCACGGTGGGCGCCAACTGTCGTGGTTTTATCAACCCGGCAGATGTCCTCGTAACAGGACTTAGGTGTGAGGCCATCGCCGCTTGGTGGCGACTCGAAGGGGTTAAGCGAGAGAGAGAGTCGGGTTTACCCAGGTTCGGCCCCTCCTATGGAGGTAATAGCCTACGTCCTGCTTTTTGTGTATTGGATGGATAGATCTCGATTACAAGGGTGTGGAATTGCTAACCTAGCTATCGAGAGGTTGTAACTTGAGAGTTTCGGCCTAGGGGCCTGCCTTTATATACAGGTCGAGCTCTAGGATTTACAACAGAGTCCGGGTCATATTATGACCCCTGATCTATTACACCTCTAACTTATCTTGCACCGTAAGGAAACTTCAACCAGCGTCCTTAGCTTCATGGGCTCTGATCCGCCGGCTTCGAGTATTGGGCCGCTCGGTGTCTTGGTGAGCCGCCACCTTACTTATCTTGTACGTAGGATACGACCCTCCTCGAATTGTGTCACAAGACTGTTGATATGTTGACCCGGCCCAGTAGGGCGGGTTATATCGTGGAGTTATATCCCCGACACGAACTCCTTGCGACATTTGATTATTTGGAGGGCAACCATGGATTCGGCCAGCCATGGAATGTGTTTGGATGATGGATAGGAGTAAACTTTACTATTCCATTTGGGAACCGCCAATAATGAGTTTAGCATGGAAAGTGTTGAAAACCTTTGTCGTAACGTTGACAAGAAAAGTGCTTCGCTCAAAAATTATACTTTCACTCTTGTTCTAAGCTTCGAGCTCTGGCACCTCTGCAAATCAATGCTTCCCTCTGCGAAGGGCCTATCTATTTACTTTTATGTTGAGTCATCATCCTCTTACTAAAAGCACCAGACCCGAGAGCACTATTGTCATTCTTATGCATTTGGTTTAGTTAATGTTGGATATGAGCATGATTGGATCTTTGCTACCCTGAATTATAATGTTTACTCGCTGCTTGGATCTCAGAGGTGCTCTGCATTTATGTTTTGCGGTCTCAGAAAGGGCTAGCGAAATACCATGTCACCATATTGTATTATGAGTGTTTTGATAAATTGTTGACATGGGAGATATTTTATTATTGCTTTCTAGCTGGTTATGTTTTGCCATGAGTTAATATAATATCTAGTTGTTGTCATGGACTTGTCTATCTATGATTTATGCTGAAAACTTGAGCACTAACTAAGCATGTGTATAATAACGAGAACAAAAGAGTTTGTAAAAGTTTTTCTTTATCACATTCAGTTTATCAACTGAATTGCTTGAGGACAAGCAATGAGTTAAGCTTGGGGGAGTTGATACGTCTCAAAAGTATCTACTTTTCCAAACACTTTTGTTCTGGTTTTGTCCTCAAATTTGCATGATTTGAATGAAACTAACCCGGACTGACGTTGTTTTCAGCAGAACTACCTTGGTGTTATTTTTGTGCAGAAATAAAAGTTCTCGGAATTGGACGAAACTTTTTGTGGATTTTTTCTAGAATATATAAGGATTTTTGGAGCGAAGAACTGCCAGAGGGGGTGGACCAGAAGGCCAGCACATATTTGGCTGCGAACCCCTGTGCGGCCAGATGGCTTGTGGGGCCCTCGTGGCCCCTCCGACCCTAATTCCAACGCTAAAAATTCACATACGTGGAAAAAAATCAGAGAGAAGATTTCATCGTGTTTCACAAGACGGAGCCGCTGCCACCTCCTGTTCTTCCTCCGGAGGGATGGTCTGGAGCCTGTTTTGGGCTCCGGAGAGGGGAAATCATCGCCGTCCTCATCACCAACCCTTCTCCATCAACACCACCATGATGCTCACCACCGGGAGTGAGTAATTCCTTTGTAGTCTTGCTGGACGGTGGTGGGATTGGATGGAATTGGTCATGTAACCGAGTTAAGTTTGATAGGGCTTGATCCCTAGTATCCACTATGTTCTGAGATTGATGTTACTATGACTTTGCTATGCTTAATGCTTGTCACTAGGGCCCGAGTGCCATGATTTCAGATCTGAACCTATTATGTTTTCATGAATATAAGAGTGATTTGGATCCTATCTTGCAAGTTATATGTACCTATTTCGTGACATGATCCGCATACTCCAAGGTGACAATAATTGGGATTCTTTGCGGTGATTGCCGTAGTTTGAGGAGTTCATGTATTCACCATGTGTTAATGCTTTGTTCCGGTTCTCTATTAAAAGGAGGCCTTAATATCCCTAAGTTTCCAATAGGACCCCGCTACCACGGGAGGGTAGGACAAAAGATGGCATGCAAGTTCTTATCGCAAGCACGTATGACTATATACGAAATACATGCCTACATTACATTCATGAATTGGAGCTAGTTCTGCGTCGCCCTAGTGTGTAACTGTTATATGATCAATATCATCTGAATCATTATCCACCACCGATCCACGTACCTACGTGTTACATATACTGAATCTTGTCAAGTTACTATTGCTATTATTACTGTCACACTTGCTACAAAACTGCTACTGTCACTGTTACTATTACTTTTGCTACTACTATTTGCCGTGCTACTAAATCTTTGTTGCAGAGAGATATCCTCGGTGCGGTTGAATTGACAAATCAACTATCAAGGCCAATAAATATTCTTTGGCTCCCCTTGTGTCGAATCAATAAATTAGGGTGAAATACTACCCGTGAAGACTGTTGCGATCCCCTACACTTGTGGGTTATCAATACCCGTGGTGACAATGGGGTGTTCTATTGAGTCACTTGATATATGTTTTGGTTATCAACTTGCGGATCCCCGTGGTGACATTGGGGTGATTTAGGCACATAGGTTGATGCATGTTTTCGTCTTACTTTCTTCGATAGAAATGTTGGAGTACTCTTTGAAGTTCATTGTGTTGGATTGAATATGATGAATCTAAAATTGTTTGATGCATGTCGAATCTAAAATTGTTTGATGCATGTCGAATAATTAACTCATGGATACTTGTGGTGACATTGGAGTATCTAGGTGACTGATAACCCACAAGTATGGGGGATCGCAACAGTTTTCGAGGGTAGAGTATTCAACCCAAATTTATAGATTCGACACAAGGGGAGCCAAAGAATACTTGAGAGCATTAGCAGTTGAGTTGTCAATTCAACCACACATGGAGATAAATATCTGCAGCAAAGTGATCAGTAGCACAGTAATATGATAGGTTTGATAGTAGTAGCAATAGTTTTGTAGCGGTAACAGTAGTAGCAATAGTTTTGTAGCAGTTGGAACGGCAGCAACAGCAGTAGTAACTTAGCAAGAACACTAAGTGGAAAGGTCGTAGGCACTGGATCGGTAACTCGTTGGATGATATTCATCATATAACAGTCATAACCTAAGGCAATACAGAACTAGCTCCAGTTCATCAATATAATGTAGGCATGTATTCCATAAATAGTCATACGTGCTTATGCAAAAGAACTTGCATGACATCTTTTGTCCTACCCTCCTATGGCAGTGGGGTCCATAAGGAAACTAAGGGATATTAAGGCCTCCTTTTAATAGAGAACCAGAACAAAGCATTAACACATGGTGAATACATGAACTCCTCAAACTACGGTCATCACCGCGAAGTATCCCAAATATTGTCACTATGGGGTTGACGGATCATAACATGTAATAGGTGCATATGACAAGACAAGATCAGATCAAGAACATAGATATAGAGATGATAACATAAACGGTTCAGATCTGAAATCATGGCACTCGGGCCCTAGTGACAAGCATTAGGCATAGCAAAGTCATAGCAACATCAATCTCAGAACATAGTGGATACTATTGATCAAGCCCTAACAAAACTAACTCGATTACATGATGAATCTCATCCAACTCCTCACCGACCAGCAAGCCTACGAAGGAATTACTCACTCCCGGTGGGGAGCATCATGAAATTGGCGATGGAGAAAGGTTGGTGATGACGAAGACCGAAGATTCCCCTCTCCGGAGCCCCAAACGGGCTCCAGATCTGGCCTCCCGATGAAGAACGGGAGGTGGCAGCGGCTCCGTCTCGTGAAACGCGATAATTCTTTCTCTCTGATTTTTTTCTCCAAATTTAGGAATTTATAGTGGCGGAGATAGGGCAAGTGGGGCCCCGAGGTGGGCACAACCCACCAGGGCGCACCGGGAGGGGGCTGGCGCGCCCTGGTGTATCGTGCCCAGCCTGGGCCCCCTCTCCGGTGGTTTCCGGCTCCAGTATTTTTTATATTTTCCAAAATAAATCTCCAAAATGTTCCGTTCCATTCTGAGAACTTTTATTTCTGCACATAAACAACACCATGGTAATTCTGCTGAAAACAGCGTCAGTCCGGGTTAGTTCCATTCAAATCATGCAAATTAGAGTCCAAAACAAGGGCAAAAGAGTGAGCAAAAGTAGATACATTGGAGACGTATCAGTGACATTAGAGTTGATGTATGCGTGTCATAGGTGTTATTCTAGTATGAACTCTAGGGTTGTTTATGACACTTATAGGGATGGCTCAATAGATTGATCGGAAAGGATAACTTTGAGGTGGTTTTGCTACCTACAACAATCTTATCTTATGTTCTTCGCTAGATAGGAACTTTGGAGTGATTCTTTGTCGCACGTTGAGGGATGTTTATCTGATTCAATTATGTTAGCACCGTTGAGAGATTGCACTAGTGAAGGTATGACCCTAGGCCTTGTTTTCAAGCATTGCAACACAGTTTTCACACACTTTTGCCACTTGTTACCTTGCTGTTTTTATTATTTCAGATTACAAAAACCGATATCTACTATCCATACTACACTTGTATCACTATCTCGCCGAACTAGTGCACCTATACAATTTGCCATTGTATTGGGTGTGTTGGGGACACAAGAGATTTCTTGTGTTTGATTGTAGGGTTGTTTGAGAGAGACCATCTTCATCCTACACCTCTCACGGATTGATAAACCTTAGGTCATCCACTTGAGGGAAAATTGCTACTATCCTACAAAACTCTGCGCTTGGAGGCCCAACTTGAGTCTACAAGAATAAAGTTGTGTAGTAGACATCAGTACTGTCGTTGTCTGCACCTGCTTCTGTTAGGTTTATTGCTTTTGTAACTCGTCATGAAAATCACGATGGTAGAGAGGTAGGCCATCCTCTACTATTGCCATTTCTGTGTCCTGAGACACTTAGCGGTAGCACCGCTAAGTGAGGACGATAGTACCACTCCGGTGGCAGTACCGTCCCTATAACTCATTACTCTCCTATTGACCTTGAACTACCGCTCTAAGCGGTAGTACCGCTCCCCCGAGCGGTAGTGCCACTTGAGCATGATTTTTGGGCAAAATAACAGTTGGATCGTTCCCCACTATATAAAGGTAGCCTTCTTCCCCAAGAAAACTCACTTCTTATCCCCCAAGCTCCATTATTGTCCCTAAGCCTATTTTCGCCCGATCTCTCTCCCTTGTCGTCAAAATTTGTTGATTTTCTAGGGTTTGGAGGCGAGTGTTGGAGATATGCCCCAGAGGCAATCATGTATGATGATATTTCCTATGTGTTTATGAATAAAGATAGTCCTTGGACATTATCAATGATGTGTATTAACAAGTACGTGACTTGTTTGTGAGACTATGCATTGTATGATGAGTGTCCTAAATGGTCCCTAGTCGAAAGGGCTGTGTGGACGCGCAACCAGTTAGACTAGCATATAACTCGGTGGATGGTCCGGCCTCACTGACCATGTAGCATTGGATGCTAGCCGGATAATATGGACTCAGAAAGATCTGGTCGGATTCGACGTAATCGGATCTGAGTCGAGATAAGTTCTGAGTTGGACAGACCCAACTATGAGACGCAACGATAGGTCATCTGTGAGTCTCTAGTACAACATACGTTCTATGTCCTAAGACATGAGCTGGCGCATGTACTCGGGATGGTGACAGACTTGCTTTGGGCCGACCAAACGCTACTCCGTGACAAGGCAGTTATAAAGGTAGGTTTCGGGCTTGTCCAGACCCATGTTGCGAGACGTGGTCGAGCAAGATGGGATTTGCCCCTCTTATCAGGAGAGATATACTCTGGGCCCATCGGGTGATCCGACCTGGATAAGCATGTCCATGCAATGAGGATTATGAGATAATCCAAAGTGTTGGTCAGATTCACCGGAACGAGAAAGACGTCGTGCGGCAACAAGGATGACCATGTCGCCTTGAGCACGACAACATATATCGTGTGGCAGAGGGAACAGAAGTGTGAAGTACAGGTTCGCCACAAGACCAGGCACATAGACCGAAAGTATCACCTGTTACGAAAGCTCGTAAAGAATGGTGATACTAATTTATGCAAGATTCATACGGATGAAAATGTTGCAGATCCGTTGACTAAGCCGCTTCCACAACCCAAGCATGAGGGGCACGTTAGAGCTATGGGCATTTGATGTCTATTTGATTGACTCTAGTGCAAGTGGGAGACTGTTGGAGATATGCCCTAGAGGCAATCATGTATGATGATATTCCCTATGTGTTTATGAATAAAGATAGCCCTTGTACATTATCAATGATGTGTATTAACAAGTACGTAACTTGTTAGTGAGACTATGCATTGTATGATGACTGTCCTAAATGGTCCCTAGTCGAAAGGGATGTGTGGACGCGCAACCAGTTAGACTAGCATATAACACGGTGGATGGTCCGGTCTCACTGACCATGTAGCATTGGATGCTAGCCGGATAATATGGACTCAGAAAGATCTGGTCGGATTCGACGTAGTCGGATCCGAGTCGATATAAGGTCTTAGTTGGACAGACTCAACTATGAGACGTAGCGATAGGTCATCTGTGAGTCTCTAGTACAACATACGTTATATGTCCTAAGACCTGAGCTGGCGCGTGTACTCGGGATGGTGACAGACTTGCTTTGGGCCGACCAAACGCTACTCCGTGACAGGGCAGTTATAAAGGTAGGTTTCGGGCTTGTCCAGACCCATGCTGCGAGACGTGGTCGAGCAAGTTGGGATTTGCCCCTCCGATCGGGAGAGATATACTCTTGGCCCCTCGTGTGATCCGACCTGGATAATCATGACCATGCGATGAGGATTATGAGATAATCCGAAGTGTTGGTGGGATTCACCGGAACGAGAATGAGGTCGTGCGGCAACAAGGATGACCATGTCGATTTGAGCACGACAACATATATCGTGTGGCAAAGGGAACAGAAGTGTGAAGTACAGGTTCACCTAACCAGCTTCATCGGAAACTTGGAGTCGGCACGCTTTGCTAGAGGCCGCTACCGAGTGGTCGAGTCGGATGTGATCTGACTCGCGACCAAGTGAACGAGAACCTAAGGGGCCGCACTCTTAAGGGAAGGAACACGTGGGCTTTAGGATCTGTGCGAGGCCCAAGAGTTGAGCCCGCGACGGATGCCTATATATAGTGGAGGTGCGGCACACCCATCTGGTTGATCGCTTCGGCGCCATCATTAGGGCTTTGCATGTGTTGCAACTAGCCACCTCCACTTGCCGCCGAACTCAGTGATCGGACCTAGCAGTCCGCCACACGGTGTTCCTCCTACACGCGCAGATACCATTAGAGGCGGTGCACTTGCGCCGCTCCGGCGAACCTATATGTGGGATCCGGCGACCAGTAGTTCGAGGGAGATCGGACCGGCTGTTCGAGGGAGATCGGATGAGGTGAAGACGGACCTCGCGGACGTGCTCCCCCAACTCTACTTCCGCTGCATTGCACTGCGCGTCTAGTGGTAAAGATCTATGATCCATCTCCGTAGCATGTTCTTGGTTGTTCTGCGCGTAGGAAAATTTTAATTTTCATGCGATGCACCTACGGTAGAACCCAACAGTGGTATCAGAGCCTCTGTTATAGGAGTTGGATTCAGTTCGGATGCATATTTGATATTGGAGGTGGCAGATGAGATCTGTTGTCGTTCATGAGATCAACTGCACATGGGGATCATTGAGGCTATGTTTTCTGTCAATCGGAATCGACGAGGTCGTGACACAACCTACCCCTACCGGTCAGTATCCGCCATCGGGGTTAATAGTGAAACATAAATCCGAATCGGGTTCGCGATGATCGATAAGATCTATCAGATCATAAAATTCGGCATGATCGGAGTACAGATTCGATCTGTGATTTCTGAAAATGTATCTGGGACCGCCGTGTGCGTAGCGCCTTGTATTTCGTACGCGGTCACACAAACCGATAGAATGCGATTCTAGGCATAACTTTGTTTTGCAGGTTTTATGTGAATAGTATGGCCCATATGTATGTGATGCATGTGTGTAATTTAACATGACCTGTGTGTCATGATTGTCAGCCGACAGGAGCCAAAAGAGCTGTCATTATATTGTATAACGACCTGCGTGTCGACTTGCGATTCTCTGTAAATTCATTACTAGTTGTAGTAGTTGGAGAACAGAGATCAAGTTCGAGGCTTTGGCATCCCGGTGTGACGAACAAGATGGAGTTCCGCCTTGGTCATCGGAGTTGGAGCCGGCCTGGAAGGATGTCCATGAAGGAGCCATACTATTTCACATATTTATGTTTATATGTGATTGATATTGCTTCTTGTTTCTATGCATGTTAAAATGGTAGAAAGATCCTTCGTTAATATCAAGCACATTGCCATTCCGGATGTTGCACCTTCGCACGTCAAGTACGTCTAGTGGTGGGCTCATAAAATTGAGGTGTCACTAGGTGTCCTTGAACTGGAGGGTTCGTGTGGGACACGGACATGCACTGCATCAGGTTAACTTGACAAGGCTATCAAATGGTTTTGGGCCTTGTGGCAAAGAAGGTTGGGGGCCGGGGTATAAGATACCTACCCGACCGACAGGAGTCGTATAGAGATACGATTAGCAAGGAGTTGCTTACCGAATAGGCAAGTTGGCTAGTAGGGATGCTAAAGCTCACTAGTCGCTCGCGCTAGACGGGTCCTGAATCACTGAGAGTTTGCGGAGGGATGCTGACTTCAGTGGGAGTAGTTCTGTTTAACGCTTGAATTACTCTACATAAACACATTGCTTAGTGATTGCATATTTCCTGTTGTAGATCAATGGCACCACCTGCTCAACCCAACTTTGCATCGAAATCAATTCTGGAAAAGGATAAACTGAATGGAACAAACTTTACCACCTGGTATGGAAATTTGAGAATTGTTCTCAAGCAGGATAAAAAGGAACATGTTCTAGAGGATCCACTTCTAGAGGTACCTGCCGATAATGCTAATGCCACAACCAAAAATGCGTACCAGAAACTCGTTGACGAATCAAACGAGATCAGCTGCCTCATGCTGACTTGTATGGAGCCTGATTTGCAATAGCATTTCGAAAACATTCAGGCTTTCGATATGATCGAGAGTCTCAAGAGCATGTTTCAGGTGCAGGCTAGGACCGAAAGGTTCAACGTCTGGCTATCCTTGATGGATTGTAAGCTGAAAGAGGGTGATCCACTGAGCCCATATGTGATCAAGATGATGGGGTACGTGCAAGCTTTGGATCGGTTAGGCTTCCCACTTGGGGACGAGCTGTCCACAGATGCAATTCTGGGTTCTCTTCCACCTAGCTATGGGATGTTCATCTCGAACTATCATATGCACGGCATGGATAAGAAGCTCACTGAATTGCATGGGATGCTCAAGGTGGCGGAGCAAGATATTAAGAAAGGCACGCATCAAGTGTTGATGGTGCAGAACTCGGCTAAGTTCAAGAAGAGTTGGTCCAAGAAAAAGGGTAAGGCAAAGGGCACGGAGAAGGTTGTCTCCGCCGCTGCGCCAAAGCCGGGACCGGACTCAAAGACCATTTGCTTTCATTGCAAGGAAACTGGTCACTGAAAGAGGAACTGTAGCAAGTGGCTTGCTGAGCATGGCAAGAAGACCGGAAATGCTTCTTCAGGCAAAGGTACACTTGTTACATATGTTATAGACATTTACCTTGCTGACATACCTAGTAGCTCTTGGGTATTTGATATCGGATCGGTTGTTCATATTTGCAACTCGATGCAGGGGCTGATAAGAACTAGGCGTGTGGCACAAGGGGAGATTGACATCAGGGTCGGCAACAAAGCAAGAGTTGCTGCGTTGGAGGTCGGCACGATGCAGCTCAAGCTTCCTTCTGGATTTATTTTGGAATTGAATAGTTGTTATTACATTCCCGCACTTAGTCAGAACATTATTTCTGCCTCATGCTTGATGAGTCAGGGTTATGAATTCAGTTTAAAGGACAATGGTTGTTCATTTTATTTGAATGGAATGTTCCACGGCTATGCACCCATTGTAGATGGGCTATTTATTTTGAATCTGGAAGCGGAACCAGTCTATAACATGAATGTCAAGAGGCATAAGCCTAACAAGATAAATCCGACATACTTCTGGCACTGCCGGCTTGGACAAATTAGTCTGAAACGCATGAAGAAGCTCCATGATGATGGACTCCTAACTTCGTCCGACTTTGGGTCATTCGAGACATGCGAATCATGCTTGCTAGGAAAGATGACTAAGTCTCCTTTGCAAAGAGTTGCGAAAGGGCGTCCGAGCTGTTGGAGCTTATACACAGTGATGTGTGTGGTCCAATGAGCACAACGGCCAGAGGTAGCTATCAGTACTTCGTGACTTTTACCGATGACTTGAGTTGATATGGATATATCTATTTGATGAGGCACAAGTCGGAAACTTTTGAAAAGTTCAAAGAGTTTCAAAACGAGGTTGAAAATCAACTCAGCAAGACGATAAAGCTTCTGCGATCAGATCGTGGTGGTGAATACATGAGCCAGGAGTTTGATGATCATCTGAAAAGCTAAGGTATAGTACATCAGCTCACACCTTCGGGTACGCCGCAGAGAAACGGCGTGTCAGAACGGAGAAATCGAACCTTGTTGGACATGGTCCGATCAATGATGAGCAAATCGGATTTACCCTTGTCATTCTGGGGATACGCTCTGGAAACTGCAGCTTTCACACTTAATAGGGTACCATCAAAGTCCGTAGATAAGACACCACATGAGATGTGGACTGGGAAGGGTCCTAGTTTGTCTTTTCTAAAGATTTGGGGCTGTGAAGCATTTGTCAAACGACTCATGTCGGACAAGCTTACACCCAAGTCGGATAAATGCATATTCGTGGGATATCTGAGGGAAACCTTAGGATACAACTTCTACAGCCGAGAAGAGAACAAAGTGTTTGTTGCTCGGAACGGAGTTTTCCTAGAGAAAGAGTTTCTCAGTCGGGAAGCCAGTGGGAGAACGGTGCGACTCGAAGAAATTTGAGAGCCACTCGGGGACAACTCAGCTGGTGATGAGATCATACAGGAGTTGGTCAGGGAACCCGTAGTAGAATTGGCACCGGAGCCACGGAGGTCGGAAAGATTGCACAGAGTGCACAATGTGTTGTTGCTAGAAAGCGACGAGCCAGCCACGTATGCGGAAGCGATGGTGAGCCCAGATTCCGAGGCATGGCTGGAGGCCATGAGATCCGAGTTAAAGTCCATGGATGATAATCTAGTCTGGTACTTGGTTGATCCGCCACCTGGCGTAATTGCCATTGGTTGCAAATGGGTCTTTAAGAAGAAAACCGATGTGGATGGAAATGTTCAGATCCACAAAGCCCGGCTTGTCGCTAAAGGTTATGGACAAGTTCAAGGAATTGACTACGACGAGACCTACTCGCCGGTAGCGATGCTAAAGTCGGTGAGGATCATACTAGCTATAGCTGCATATTTCGATTATGAGATATGGCAGATGGATGTCCAAACGGCTTTCCTTCAAGGAAATTTAAAGGAGGATGTATACATGATACAACCTGAAGGTTTTGTCGATCCAAATAATGCTAGTAAAATATGCAAGCTCAAGAGATCCATTTATGGATTGAAGCAAGCAGCTTGGAGTTGGAACGTTCGTTTTGATGAAGTCATCATTGACCTTGGTTTCATCAAGAACGAAGAGGACTATTGTTTATACAAGAAGTCTAGTGAGAGCTCGGTAGTATTTTTGATCCTGTATGTGGATGACATACTGCTGATTGAAATGATGTTTTGATGCTGAACTCAGTCAAGGAATCATTGAATGGCAAGTTTTCGATGAAAGACCTTGGAGAAGCAGTATACATTTTAGGCATCAAGATCTATAGAGATAGATCGAAGAGGCTGCTCGGCTTAAGCCAGAGAACGTTCATAGACAAAGTGTTGAAGCGGTTCAACATGAATGAGGCTAAGAAAGGGTTCTTGCCCATCTCACATGGTATAAGGCTAAGCAAGACTCAGAGTCCTACGACTTTTGATGAGCGAAACCGGATGAGTAAGATTCCGTATGCTTTGGCAATAGGATCCATCATGTATGCCATGCTATGTACTCGACCTGATGTTGCCTATGCAATAAGCTTAACAAGCAGATACCAGGCTGACCCAGGTGAGAGTCATTGGGCAGCGGTGAAAACTATCCTGAAGTACCTGAAAAGGACTAAAGAGATGTTCCTGGTTTATGGAGGTGAGGAGGAGCTTTGCGTAGAGGGTTACGCTGATGCTAGTTTCCAAACCGACAGGGATGATTGTCGATCGCAAACTGGATACGTGTATGTCATGAATGGAGGAGCAGTGAGTTGGACGAGTTCCAAGCAAGATACGGTGGCCGACTCCACAACAGAGGCCGAATACATTGCAGCTTGTGAAACCGTAAAGGAAGGTGTTTGGATTCGGAAGTTCCTGGAGGATCTTAGTGTGTTCCCGGGCTGGGCAAAACCGTTGGACCTGTATTGCGACAATTCAGGTGCCATCGCACAGGCCAAAGAGCCAATACAACACCACAAGACCAGGCACATAGACCGAAAGTATCACCTGTTATGAAAGCTCGTAAAGAATGGTGATACTAATTTATGCAAGATTCATACGGATGAAAATGTTGCAGATCCGTTGACTAAGCCGCTTCCACAACCCAAGCATGAGGGGCACGTTAGAGCTATGGGCATTCGATGTCTATTTGATTGACTCTAGTGCAAGTGGGAGACTGTTGGAGATATGCCCTAGAGGTAACATGTATGATGATATTTCCTATGTGGTTATGAATAAAGATAGTCCTCGTACATTATCAATGATGTGTATTAACAAGTACGTGACTTGTTTGTGAGACTATGCATTGTATGATGACTGTCCTAAATGGTCCCTAGTCGAAAGGGCTGTGTGGACGCGCAACCAGTTAGACTAGCATATAACACGGTGGATGGTCCGGTCTCACTGACCATGTAGCATTGGATGCTAGCCGGATAATATGGACTCAGAAAGATCTGGTCGGATTCGACGTAATCGGATCTGAGTTGAGATAAGTTCTGAGTTGGACAGACCCAACTATGAGACGCGGCGATAGGTCATCTGTGAGTCTCTAGTACAACATACGTTCTATGTCCTAAGACCTGAGCTGGCGCATGTACTCGGGATGGTGACAGACTTGCTTTGGGCCGACCAAACGCTACTCCGTGACAGGGCAGTTATAAAGGTAGGTTTCGGGCTTGTCCAGACCCATGTTGCGAGACGTGGTCGAGCAAGATGGGATTTGCCCCTCCAATCAGGAGAGATATACTCTGGGCCCCTCGGGTGATCCGACCTGGATAAGCATGTCCATGCGATGAGGATTATGAGATAATCCGAAGTGTTGGTCGGATTCATCGGAACGAGAAAGACGTCGTGCGGCAACAAGGATGACCATGTCGCTGTTGAGCACGACAACATATATCGTGTGGCAAAGGGAACAGAAGTGTGAAGTACAGGTTCGCCTAACCCGCTTCATCGGACACTTGGAGTCGGCACGCTTTGCTAGAGGCCACTACCGACTGGTCGAGTCGGATGTGATCTGACTCATGACCAAGTGAACGAGAACCTAAGGGGTCGTGCGCTTAGGGGAAGGAACACATGGGCTTTAGGATCCGTGCGAGGCCCAAGAGTTGAGCCCGCGACGGATGCCTATATATAGTGGAGGTGCGGCACACCCATCTGGTTGATCGCTTCGGCGCCGTCATTAGGGCTATGCATGTGTTGCAACTAGCCACCTCCACTCGCCGCCGAACTGTGTGATCGGACCTAGCAGTCCGCCGCACGGTGTTCCTCCTGCACGCGCGGATACCATTAGAGGCGGTGCACTTGCGTCGCTCCGACGAACCTGTACGTGGGATCCGGCGACCAGCAGTTCGAGGGAGATCGGACCGGCTGTTCGAGGGAGATCGGACGAGGTGGAGACGGACCTCGCGGACGCGCTGCCCCAACTCTACTTCCGCTGCACGGCACTGCACGTCTAGTGGTAAAGATCTGTGATCCATCTCCGTAGCATGTTCTTGGTTGTTCTGCGCGTAGGAAAATTTTAATTTGCATGCGATGCACCTACGGTAGAACCCAACAGAGAGGGCCTTGATCTACACTTCCACCAAGAGATATTTGATACCCCCCACACTAATACCTTGCGGATCTTGTTACTCTTGGGTGTTTGGGCACCTTACACGGAATAGGTCACCTCGAAGCCACATTCCATTGTGGTGAAGCTTCATTGTTGTATTGGGGGCCTCCAATTAAGTTGTGGAGATTGCCCTAACCTTATTTGCAAAGGTTCGGTTACCGCCTTCAAGGGCACCACTAGTGGAATCACGGCATCTTGCATTGTGCGAGGGTGTTAGGAGAATAAGGTTGCCCTAGTGGCTTCTTGGGGAGCATTGTGCCTCCACACCGCTCCAACGGAGACGTACCTGCCCCTAAAGGGAGGGAACTTTGGTAACACATCCTCTTCTCCATCGATTCCACTTGTGGTTACTTCATACTTTTACTTTGTGCAAGCTATATTGTGTTTGTATCTTATGCTTGCTATTGTTGTTGTTGTTGAGCTCTTCATATAGGTTGTCCACTTAGTTGCATATCTAGACAACCTATTTTATTGTTTAGCATAAAGTGCAAAAAGAAGCTAAAAATTGTTAGTTGCCTATTCACCCCCCTCTAGTCGACCATATCGATCCTTTCACCTACCTCGACGACAGTCGATCCGGTGCTATCGAAGGGCCTAGAGAGTTTGTGTCCCGAGATCTGATGGCTCTCTTTAAATCATTGCAGTTGATGTGTCCTTCAAGGGTAGGAGTTGGCCGGCCATTGTCGCGATGACTTCAACATCTTCTTTTGTGTTGTTCCGTGGCATGGTCCAGTTTCTCCAACTCTCTAGACCGGTGGCGATGGATTAAAGCTTATTTTGCATGGGTTGATGCTCCAACTGATGTTTCTTAAACGGCTCCTAGATCTTGTATCAAGGGGCGAGAGGTTATTGCGGTCTTTAAAGCCTAGTATGGCGAGTACATTTGCAAGTGTCCCTTCCTTTAAAGTTAGTTCGGTATAATTTTCAATGTCCGACAGACGGTGTACAGTCGGAGGAAGAAGAACGATAGTATGTTTTGTAATGTAATTTTATTTGTACCGGTTGATTTGTGTCTAGTTGTCTTTCCGTTATACCGACTATTATTTTTCTCAATAAATATCAGGTATAAGTTGCCCTTTTGGCATCTTTAAAAAAAAGTAAATGGTGTGAATTCGCTAAAAGGCGAATCCAGAGCAAATGGTTTTAGGATTTAAAGACAAACATAAAAATTATAGAGCATAAGCAGCGTAAATAAATTCAGAATGGAGCCCTAGTCTTTCCTACTTATAAAGGTTGGTGTTGGTGGTGAGTTTACGTATGAGGCCAACAACCTTTACAATAAACAAATACACTCTTATTCATATGTTGGAAGTAGCAACCTTTCAAGAAACATATAAACAATTATACTCCCTCCGTTCCTAAATATAAGACCTTTTAGAGATTAAACTATAGTCTACATACGGAGCAAAATGAATGAATCTACACTCTAAAATATGTCTATATACATCCGTATGTAGTCTATAGTGAAATCTCTAAAAGATCTTATATTTAAGAACGGATGGAGTACTTTACTCATGTGTAGGACTTAACACAAATAAATAAATAAATTACTACTTCAATTGAAAACCAAACTCATGTAGAAGACACAAGTAAGAATTGGAAAAAATATGACTCAAACTCAAAATCATAATTTTAGTTTTAGTTTCTCTTCCCAACCAATTTTTTCAAGTTCTATATCATACCATAGGGGAGCGAACGAATTGTAATGCCCATTCCCCCGTGTTTCCAAATTCAAAATGTTGTCTCACTTTAAATCTTCCAGCATCAAATTCTCCGACGCCCACCGCAACCCACTCACTGTATTTGTGCCTTTTTTTAACCATGAATCTTGTGGATATTAGTGTCTTTTGATCATCTCCTAAGTCGGTGGCCAAACTTCTCAGGCATTTTAGGGCTTCGTAGTAACACACAGGCACTATGCTAGTTTCAAACAAAACACAAAGTGGGCAAGGACGAGAGTCAAGCATAGTTTGGATTTTTAGTCCAGTTGGGTGTACCTGGTCAGAGGTTAAACCATAGGCTTAGATTTGATGTTTGTGTCTCAATCAAGATCGTTATTACGCGACGTGTGGTGTTCATCTCAAAGATAAAAGATGGGGAGTCAAATCGTATCACGCACTAGCTCTAGAATAGACAACTCTCGCCCAAAAAAAAATACAGCAGGGAATAAACGTCATGGTGGTCCAGCCTTGGGGGATGCTCAGCTCCAAAATTCTGCGCTTTGCGCATCCCACACTTGGCGCATGTGCATGTGCATGTGGCTGCGCAAAATCCGCCTTTCGCGAATCCGCTGAACCACAAGAAAAACAGCGCATTACCGGTGCAGACGGGTGCGTAGAAACATAACGTACAGCATGAGATGATAAGAGCATCTACAATAGGACCTTTTAAACCCGCCTCAAACGCCCGGGCAGGCCGCCCGGTAAGTGTCCGGTCACTTTTTTTTGACCCAGACGGGCCTCTCAAACGGCTCTCAAACGTCCGGGCTGACCGGCACCCCCCATATCCAGCCCAAATATGAAGCGGGTATGGGGGCGCCCGGACGCGCCCGGGCACGCCAGTCACGTCGGACCCGACAGCCCGTCCCCATCCCAAATTGCACCAAATCCCCCAAACCCTTCCTCCTCCTCCCGCCGCTCTAGAACAATTCCCACGCCCGGACACTCGCCCGCCTCCACCCTTGCTCCCAATCCTCACCTCCGGTCCCGATCCACCGCCGGAGATGTCGTCCAGCCCGACCCAGACCGCCGCGACGGAGACGCAGTCCGCCTCGTCCGTCGACGGCGTGAATTCGTCCGCGGCGACTTGCAAGGCGGAGAACGTCGCCCGCAAGTTGCGGCGACGCCGACAGCGAGAGAGGGAGGCGGCGGCTGCGGCATCGCAGGGAGGTCCGGACGCGCAGGAGCAGATGTCTCCTCCGCCGCGGCCGGATCCCCGCACCCCTTCTCTCCGAGCGCTAGCGAGGATTACGGTCACCGACCCCATACCCACAAACGACGATTCGAGCGCCGGCTGGGCCATTCCGGACAGCTTTCCGCCCACGCAGATGCCGGCGGTGGAAGTGTGTGACTCGCCGGAGCTCGTTCGGGCGCGGACGAGCACGGGCTCCGGCACTGCCCGGGCTGACCTCAACCTGCTCGACGGAATGACCGAACAAGACTCGGTGCGTTTTCTTTGCTCTTGTCCGATCATAGTTAAGCATAGCCCTCTAGTTTCTTTCGATCACGATGAATACTTGCAAATCTTAATCATATAGGCGGCGTTCATGTCGACGATGATCAATAAGAACGAAGATCCGACCGAATTGGAGTATGAATTGGAGGCCACCACCGCTTTTGAAGTTGGGAACACATCCGATCCCAATCCGAGCAAGAAGAAGAAGGCGAAGACGGTGAAGGCAAGAGGTCCGGCATTCTCAAGACACGAGGACATCTTGTTGGTCAGAGTTTGGTTGGCCACAACGATGGATCCAATATGCGGCACGGAGCAAAAGGGGAGCACCTATTGGACGAAGATTTGGAAGGAGTATCACGAGCTAAAGGAGTATGTGGAGCCGCATCCTATCGTGAGCACTCGCAATGTGGCATCTCTCCAACATCGTTGGGGGATCATTCAAGGGGAAGTGAACAAGTACGTCGGCTTGCGGACAAGAAGGAGATCAACGCCCGGAGGGCGGCTGCGGCGGAGGAGGCAGGCCGGATGCAGGCGGAGGAGGCAACAAGGATTCAGACGGAGCAGCATGCCCGGATTCAGGAGGAGCAGGACGCACTCTTCTTCTCGCAGCAGCCGCACAACGAGTGATCGGAGGCCATCGGTCACGCTCGGACATTGATTTGATTTTGCCATGTCCGGTTTGTTGAACTATGATTTGCTTTGCTTTGCTTTCTTTCGAACTTTGGCATTCGGACAATTTGTTTCGTATGATCGACGTGCATGTATTTGCATGGATTTGAGAGTCCGGATTTGAGATATGTGGATGCACGGAACGAAATATGAGGGCCTGTCCGGATGCGCCCGCGGGCGTTTGAGGGGCCGGATTTGCCAAGTTCGGCTGTAGATGCTCTAACTGGGCCAAAGGCTCGAGGAGGATCTGGCGCCACTAATACCAATGGGTGTTTCCAGATGTGATCCATCATCATCATCCGTCTATATATAAGATACCAATGGAGCACTATGATTCTTGCCCGTGTAATATCTAAGCAAATTCAAGTGATGCATTACTTGACGCAGTTTGCCCCAGTTTCATATGTTATGTGAACCATGGCAAGGTTTCTAATGACTTCCTATTGTGCTTGATAAGCTGGTGACAAACTAGGGACGCGGTGAAGCTGGGAACAACGCAAGACATGCTTAATTTCAGGCATCACGACCCAGCAGATAAGAAGATTGGTCACATTACATTGGCTAGCAGAAACAGTAATTCCACTTCAGATATCAGATGTACATGAATTCCCCACCCCTGACAGCATTGGCCGCTCCCTTCCTGTCTTCCTCCTCCTCTCGCTCCCGCTCCTTCCGGCTCTCGTACGCATGGTCATCCGTCCTCAGCTCGTGCCGGCAGATCGGGCAGGAGTTGTTCTCATCCTGCGGGGTGACCATCAAGATTGGTTAGCTGCGCTGAATTGTAATGATCAATGTAACTTCAAGAGCAATGGTTACGAGGGTGTACGAGCAAAATTACCAGCCACGGCTTGAGGCAAGGAGGATGGAAAAGGTGCTTGCACGGCAGCTCCTGCATCTTGTCATCCACAACCAAGTTTTCCCGGCAAACAGCACACTCAGTCTCACTGCCCAGTCTAGCAATGACTTCTTCAGTGACAGTTACAACGGGGAGATTAGCAACGACCTCCTTTGAAGCTGGAGGTACCTTGGGCTGCGCTGTGATGCCCTGACAATAGTAAAACGAGACACAGGTTTCATACGCATATTCAAATATTCTTTACTTAAGAACCACACAATACTCTCAATCATGACGGACTTGTGATAGCAGCAGTAGAAAGTAGTAAATTAATTGTACTGGCAAATCCCACTTTTAGCAAACAAAAAAGGTCTGAATTTGAGAATAAAGGTAAATCAAATACTAGGCACAAATTCCAAATCCAACAAAGCATGTTGAGTTCTGTTTTTAGCAATTAAGCACCACTTATGTTCAGTGCAGGCTAGGCTCAAGGTAACTCACAGATTGTTATAAAATACACATTGGATGATATACTCTACAGACCTATCGAATCTGTTCTACTATAGAACCCAGAACGCCAAAACCTATGGTTGCATGCTTTCTCTGCTAGTTAAGATACCAAACACATTGTGTGCATCAACCAACTATATATAGAAAAGTTAGGATGTGAAAATGGGCACCAAACAAATTTGATTATCATGAACCTACCTGAAGTGATGCTTCCAAGGCACTCTCAAGATCCGCGTCCCCTGATAAGGTGTTTAAGAAGTTCATTATAGCAGGTGTCATCTCCTCAGGCCTCAACTCCGTTCTAGTGTTGTTCCCGTTTTGATCTACAGAAGGTTCTGCTAAGATGCTCAATTCTCGTGTTAAATTCTGGGCGACAAGCCACGCTGGAGGAGGAGGTTCTTGTCCCACGGTAAGGTGGCCTTCAAAGAGGAATCTAGAGTCTGGAAAAGGCAACATCTTATTAGTAAGTAGATATTTCCAAGGGTAAAGACTTCTGAGGACAGACACTTGATGTAACCAAAGTAAACACACAAAAAGGCTTATACGGCCAAAAGTCTCATATGTTTATACATGGTTGCCATGATATACCACGTAATACCATCTATTAAACTATGGACATTACAGCTGAATTATTATTGACATCGCTGCCAGAACACAACCAGACCAATCAATACAGGATTTACCAACACGAGATGTGCCACGAGAATGTTGCATTGTGGAATTTCATAAAATGTATTTATGCTAAGTATTGATGTGTTACTAAATTCAGAATTTGAAATCTTGATTACATACCTGGTTGTCTGTTGGTTGGCATTAACTCCTCATTTTCTTTTTCATCAAGATGCTCCCGGGCCCTCAAAATGCAAGTCTTGAGGCGTTCCTTTTCAGCAGGATTATTTAACAACTTCTCTGTTGCTACGAAGAGGTTTAGACCAGCACGCCAGAATCCAGGTGCTGTATATCTAGTCTGAAGGACGGTTGCAACACGGCAAACCGTAGAGTACATCTGCAAAAGGTAGTTCACATATATGAATGACAACAAAACAAGGCGGAAAAATAGGATGACAGGCATGAAAAAGAAAACTGGATTGTAGCGCATAGCAACCCAAACAATTGATTAAGTAAAATAATAACAACATTGCTCGCAGAGTCATGGGTTGTATAGTAGGCAAAAAAATGGTCCATGAGAACATTTCCAACTAAAAGAGTGCTAGGTGAATTTGTACCGATACCAAGACGATCAGTTCAGGAGATAATGGACATACTCTCCATGGCTGAATGCTCTCTATGGCAAATATCTCCGCTAACATTTGTTTTGAACACCCTGTCTTTTACTTCCAGGCTGATGCCATTGTGACATGTAGTGTGCACGATCATGCATGTTCATGGCCATATATTTGTTTATGCTGACAATACAAAGTGCATCCAACCATGGAAGTCAAAGGGCACATCTATATTACTCTCTTCATCAAATCAGTACATATAACCCTGTTCATTTCGATGGTATTTTAGTTCTTGTGATTTGGCAATTTTAACACAACAGACCCATGACCACAAGTTTTTTGTTCATATAGAACATGGGAAACAATTCCCTTAAATAGTTTATCCACATATTGACTAGTTTTCAACAGTTATAAGATATGTCATATTGGCTGGTTCCTTTGTTTTGTGCAAACAATAGTTAAAAATGATTAGTCCAGAAACTAGTTAACATGATTTAGGTTTGGCACCTTAGCATATACAGTGTCTCTAAGGTCCACCTCGGATGCTGGACCAGGATTTCTGTAGCGAATCGATGCTGAGGTTAGCTTCAGCAGAACAACAAGGTTAAGAATCGTAGTTTTGCCTAGACAGCACCAGCTGCAGAAGAGACCACTAACACTTTCTGCTCCTTGGGTAATTTAAAATACTCAAGAACCCTGAAACTGGAATAGCCATCATCTATCACCCGAAGCAGAGCGTTCATTGATAGGCGCAGGTTAACTAACGGAAGTCTTATTGCTAATTTGGACAGTTATATCTCAACAAATGTAATTTCAATACTATGCACGATCCGGTTCCGCACCAATCGAATTTTGCATCCCCAAATCCTCTCCTCCTAGATCCATACCAAGCAGCAACCTCTCCCTTCTACGACCAATCTAATAATATCTCGTGGGGATGGGGGAGGTGGGGTCGGCCTTACCGACTCGCGGAGGGCGGGCGAGGCGCCGGCGAAGCGGTCGCGGAGCGTGGCGGCGAGGTCGGCGACGGCCTCCTCGAAGTGCTGCTTCTTGCCCAGCTTCCTCCGCAGCGCCTCCAGGCGCTCCGCCACCGCCGCCTCGTCCCCCGCCGTGGCAGACATGGCGCTAGGTTTCCGATTCGACTGGGGTTTCAGCTTTCAAGGTTGCTTCCTGATCTGGGATCGGGTGGCCGATGAGCTGCCCGCGATTTTTGTGTGTATGATGCGTGCGTCGCCGGAGGTATAAATGCCGACGGAGTCTGGTGGAGGGGCGCGCCGACTCTGGTGGTGTCTTGGAGGAGAGGAAAGAAATACCGCGGGGACGGCTCGGACGGGACGGTGGCTTAGCCAGGCGGGCGGTGACGACGTCGTGCGTGGCGTGCGGATGGACGGGGACGGAGGAGGGAGGTGGGCCCAGCCTTGCAGCTTACTCCGCGGCCCGAGCCGTCGGATCGACATTCGACGGTAGAGGTAAGTACAGATATTCACAACAACTCTAACCGGACAATACGGACGCGCGTTTTATCCGCCTTTTATCCGTTTGGTTCGGTATGTCTGTCCCTTTTTTGTTTGGGTCGGCTGTGCACCCAACACGCCGATCCATTTTTCGTTTGCGCGGTAGCTTGCGGCCCTTTTTTATCGTTTTGTCACATGTGTATAAAATTTGATCCTAAATTAACAAATTTCAATAAAAATACAAAACATTACATAGTTCAACAACCACATAAATATCTTATTCTGTACAAGCCAAATTAACATTAAATTGTCTCAAATACATTTGAAAGAAAATGTTACTGATACATCTATTGGTTGCCAACATGAATCCACATATGCTCAACCAAATCATTTTGCAGCTGCATGTGAGTTTTTCAATCACGCATCCGATGATGAAACTCGATGAATTGTGCAAACGTTGCCGCTCCTCCATGCTCAGGCATAATATTATCACCCTAAAACTGAAACCCTTGATCATAGAGACGTTCTGGGCGCTCATCCTCTACGATCATATGAATCTATATGAATGCCTCTGGCAGTGTACCAGGATGTGCAATGATCTAGCGTAACATGTAGATAATGGTGAACGGTGGCTTTGCCACGAATACTATGTTGGCTACATGATCATGCAAAGCAATATGATGATGAACACGCAAGTCATGTGACAGAACAGTGAAAGTTACATGGCAATATATCTCGGTATGGCTATGGAAATTCCATAATAGGTAGGTATGGTGGCTGTTTTGACGAAGATATAAGGAGGCTTATGGGGTTTGGATGCACCGGCGAAGGTTGCACCGACTCTCGAGGTGAAAATGGGCAATGCGCAGCACCGAAAAGGCTAGCAAATTACGGAAAGATGAGAGTATGTATATCCATGGATTCACATTAGTCATAAAGAACTCACATACTTATTATAAAGTCTAAACATCGCGCACCTCCGATTCGAACAACACGATAGAATTTCATTTCAGACACAAAAATGCTTACACATCATTACCATGACATACCAATACTTAGATGAACAACAAATAACAAGCTTTGATACCGATATTTCTACTAACCAATGATTATGTACTCATGCCCTTTCATATTACTACATCAATATAATTAACCCATGTTTCTTCTTTTGTGAGCTACATGAAAGTTTTTATTATACCCCCCTTGAATACCTATCCTTTTTGACTAGTCTTATAACACATGCACATTACCGTTCCTATTTCTTAGACTCTCAAAAAGATCTAAGAGAAGCATGATAGTTCAATTATTTCTATAAAATCTGAACACCATCGTGCTCTAAAAGATATAAGTGAAGCACTAGAGTAACTGTCTAGCTCAAAAGATATAAGTGAAGCATATAGAGTATTCTAACAAATTATGGTGACCATGTGTCTCTCTCAAATATGTGTGTCCAGCAAACAATGATTGTGGCAAACTAAAAGAAAAGGCAAACTATAATACACGACGCTGCAAGCAAAACACATATCATGTGATGAACAAAAATATAGCTCCAAATGACATACCGATAGATTGGAGACGAAAGAGGAGATGCCTTCCGGGGCACCCCCAAGCTTAGACGCTTGGGTCTTCCTTGACTATTACCTTGGGGTGCCTTGGGCATCCCCAAGCTTAGGGTCTTGCCGCTCCTTATTCCTTCATCACAGTTTATTATTGCATAATAGGTACTGTATTCCAACTTCTCCATGGCTTATGCCCCGCTATACAATCCATAGCATCATCAAAACAAGCCAACTATGCAAGCAAAAACATAATCTGTCTAAAATAAAACAGTCTGTAATGATCTGCACTAAAACCATACTTCTGTAACTCCGAAAATTCTGAAAAAATGGAAAAACCTGGGAAATTTGTATACCAATACTGGTTAAAAAAATCAGATTAAAAAGACGTTCTAGTAAAATCATAGAAATTATGCACTGGACGTAAAAGTTTCTGTTTTTGCACAACATCAATTCTACTATCTTCCAAATCATCCCAAAGGCTTTACTTGACATAAACACTATATTAAAACATAAAAACACAATCGTTACAGTATCAATAATGATGACAACACACCAAAATAGAAAGTAAAACAAAATTTTAAGATAACTATCGGGTTGCCTCCCAACAAGCGCTATTGTTTTATGCCCCTAGCTAGGCATAATGCAAAGTATCAAGTGGTATCCTTCTTATCATCCTTCAAATCCAACTCCTCAATTATGCAACCATGCTTTCTAGGAGGTTTAGAACCTAAGTTCTTCATGACCACGCTCCTAGGGACGAAGAGAGGAGGCTTGATGATAGGTTCCTTTATTACATTTATGAAATTGGGGTGCACACTAATCATTTTAAGATCTTTGTTCCTTTTAGTAGGTGTGACACTTGTATGCTTAGGAACATGCATAACCTTGGGACTCTTATTGAGGGAGTCTTATCAATAGTTTTAGTGGAAGCAAAAAGCGGAGCCCATTTTATTAAGGATTTCATCCAACTTATCGATTCTAGATGGACTTTGTCCGAGTCGTTCACTAATCTTTGGCTCGCTATATTTTAGCACCTTTAACATGGTTCCTAATTTTGAACCAAATTTACTAATTTGATTATGAACCTTCTTGTCTAGATTTTCAATGTGCTCCATGACAGGCATTTTATTTTCTATAGCATCTAGCCTACGCATCACATCTTCCAATGTCAATATGGTTTCATTAACAATAATAGGGGGTGATCCTACTAGATTTTCCATGGCATTGAAAGCGTCCAAAGTGTGACTAATTAAGCAAAAGCGGAGCACAAATCTATACCAAGTAGTTGTTGGGGAACGTTGCATGGGAAACAAAAAATTTCCTACGCCCACACAAGATCTATCCATAGAGATGAGCATTGATGACCCACAAGTATAGGGGATCAATCGTAGTCCTTTCGATAAGTAAGAGTGTCGAACCCAACGAGGAGCAGAAGGAAATGACAAGCGGTTTTCAGCAAGGTAATCTCTGCAAGCACTGAAATTGTAGGTAACAGATAGTTTGATAGCAAGGTAATTTGTAACGAGCAAGTAACGGTAACGGTAAACAAGGTGCAGCAAGGTAGCCCAATCCTTTTGAGGCAAAGGACAGGCCAGAACAATCACTAGTATTAGGCAAAGTGTTCTTGAGGGTACACGGGAATTTCGTCTAGTCACTTTTATCATGTTGGTTTGATTCGTGTTCGCTACTTTGATAATTTGATATGTGGGTGGATCGGTGCTAAGGTGATGTTCTTACTTGAACTAACAACCTACTTATGATTAACCCCCTCGCAAGCATCTGCAACTACGAGAAAAGTATTAAGACAAAGTCTAACCATAGCATTAAACATGTGGATCCAAATCAGCCCCTTACGAAGTAGCGCATAAACTAGGGTTTAAGCTTCTGTCACTCTAGCAACCCATCATCTAATAACTACTCCACAATGCATTCCCTTGGGCCCATGAATGGTGAAGTGTCATGTAGTCGACGTTCACATGACACCACTAAGGGAATCACAACATACATATCATCAAAATATCGAACACATATCAAATTCACATGATTACTTGCAACATGACTTCTCCCGTGACCTCAAGAACAAAGGTAACTACTCACAAATAATAAACATGCTCAAGATTAGAGAGGTATTGAATAGCATATTGGATCTGAACATATAATCTTCCACCAAATAAACCATATAGTAATCAACTACGCAAGGTAATCAACACTACTAGTCACCCACAGGTACCAATCTGAGGTTCCGGTACAAAGATTGAACACAAGAGATGAACTAGGGTTTGAGAGGAGATGGTGCTGTTGAAGATGTTGATGAAGATTGGCCTCCCAAAGATGAGAGGGGTGTTGGTGATGACGATAGCTTCGATTTCCCCCTCCGGGAGGGAAGTTCCCCCGGCGGAATCGCTCCGCCGGAGGGCAAAAGTGCTCCTGCCCAAGTTCCGCCTCGAGGCGGCGGCGCTTCATCCCGAAAGTCCTCCTCCTAATTTTTGTAGGTTTTTTGGGAATTTATACCAGATGGGCACCGAAAGCGGGCCAGGCTGGGCACAACCCACCAGGGCGCGCCCAGGGGGGCCTAGCGCGCCCTGGTGGGTTGTGCCCACCTGGGGGCCCTCCTCCAGTAGTTTTCAGCTCCAGTAATTTTTATTAAATACAAAAATAATCTCCGTAAATTTTCAGCTTCATTGGAGTTATGCAGAATAGGTATCTCTGACGTGCTTTTCTTGGTTCCAGAATTCCAGCTGCCGGTATTCTCCCTCTTTGTGTAAACCTTGCATATTATGAGAGAAAAGGCATTAGAATCACTACCCAAAGCATTATTATTCAATAAAACAAAGTAAATAATACTAGGAAATCATGATGCAAAATGGACGTATCAACTCCCCCAAGCTTAGACCTCGCTTGTCCTCAAGCGAAAGCCGATATTGAAAAGCATGTCCACATGGTTTGAGAGAGAGGTGTCGATAAAAACAAATACGGACATAGAAGCATCATGCTTATTAACATAACAACAACAAACTCTAACACAAGAACTTATTTCAATACATTTTTATCATAAGGCTTCTCATGAACAAGTAACAATTCATCACAACATAGAAGTATGAAGCATAAACCTTATTGGAAACCAACAAACTATGTTCTCAGTCAACTTTGCAACTACAATTCATCATATTTTCAGGAAGGGTCTCATGTCGGAGCCTTTTGGCAAGTCCACATACTCAACTATCATTTAGTATTCTATGATTGCTAACGCTCACGGCATACCCATGAACAAAAAGTTTCAACCGGATACGTAGGAAGATAGGGGCTTATAGTTTTGCCTCCCAACTCACTCACTTCAAGGGTGATGTCAACAATAATAACTCATGCCCACCCATATCCAACCGGATATATGTGCCTAGATCTTTCCTCACCACATGATGCTTGCAAAAGGAAAAAGTAAAAAGGAATAGGGAAGAATACTTTGACTCTTGTATAAAAGTAAGTGCATAAAAGTAAAAGATAGGCCCTTCGCAGAGGGAAGCAGAGGTTGTCATGCGCTTATTGATTTGTATGCCCAATCCCTTAATGTAAAAGAACGTCACTTTTATTACTTTGCCATCATAAGTTCGTATAGCGCTCAATTTTCTCTTACACTAATTGATCAAAACACTTTTAGAAGCAATTTTTATTGCCTTGTTGCACCGATGACAACTTACTTGAAGGATCTTTCTCGATCCATAGGTAGGTATGGTGGACACTCAAGGAAAGAGTTTGGGTTTGGGTTTTTGGATGCACAAGTAGTATCTCTACTTAGTGCGGAACTTTTGGCTAGCAAAGATATTGGGCAAGCACCACATGTTAAAGGATCTATGACAATATAACTTCTATGTGGATATGAACAAACATAAATCATCACGTTGTCTTCCTTGTCCAATGTCAACAATTTTGACATATAATATTTGATGGGGGCTCACAATCATAAAAAATGTCCAAGATAGTGTATTTGCATGTGAATCTTCTCTTCCCTAATTAGTTCTTTCATGAATTGCATCATTGACCAATGCTATGTTTGTCAATCTCCAATAAATTTTACTACTTATACTTTTCCTTATGTGATGTCATTACTCACCATAAGATTAGCATATGATTCTTTTCATTTATTTGTCTTTCTTTTATTTGATTGCAACAAGAAAGTAGAGAAGCAAAAACTCAAACTAAACTTTATTATACAATTTTCACTCGATTACATAGATAGGTAGGCCACGAAACTAACACACGAAAAAAGATCACGCTAAACTTTTATTCGACTAAGGAAAAGGGAAACTAAAGATAGAACCAAAATAGGTAAAGGTGAATAAAAGTGATGGTGATACAATACCGGGGCACCTCCCCCAAGCTTGGCTCAAGCCAAGGGGAGTGCCCATACCCATGTGCTCAAGTCTCCTTTGGTGGTGGTGGTGAAGAAGGTGGAGGTGTTGATGTAGTAAGCTTGTCCTCCAGCTTCCAGGGTAAGGGATCCCCATCAAAGGTTGACGCGAGAGTCCCCTGAGTCCTGCAACTGGCAGCTAAACTCATACCTTTAAATCTTACTTCATATTTGAAAACTTGGTTTTGGAGATCATAAACTTGGCTCTGCAGAAAATTAATTTGCTCGTTGAGGGTGGAGATGATGTCCTTCACGGACCGGCCATCCACTGTCTGATCACGGGTGAATTCCGTGATCATGGAGTGATTGGCACTAAGTCCACGCTCCACCATCTTCTGGCACTTGAAGATTTCCTGCTCCACCGCCTCAAGCCTAGCCTCCACGCTTCCGGTCTTCTTGGGTCCTTGAACATCGCGGATGTGGATCACCCCCTCACGCATCTCAATGGCTTGAGGGTGCTTCATCACCTCTGATAAGTACGGGTTGATGACCTTTTCGAAGAACTTGTCCTTGGAGGAGCTTGGTGGAGCCATGGAGATCTAGATCTAGCGAGAAAACAGCAAGAAACAAGAACAGAGGATTTTTCTGCGATGCGGTCATCAAAACAGTCAGGGGTATATATATAGAGAATTTTTATTCTTGGGAAACAAGTATTTGGAAGGAAAACGGAGTCGGGAAGGCATCCGAGGTGGGCACAACCCACCAGGGAGTGCCCAGGGGTGCCTGGCGCGCCCTGGTGTATCGTGCTCACCTCGATCACCTTCCGGTTTATTTTTTTTATTTCCAAAATACTAAAATATTCCAAAACTAACAAAAAATATTTTTTGCAGATTTTTCGGAGTCCGTTTACTTACCGTATCACGTACCTCCTATTTTTAAGTATTCTGGAGTGTTCCGGAAGATTTCTTTTATGTGTTCCTCCGGTGTCATGGTTTGGATAACATTGCTTCAATGTTAATTGGCGTACCTGAGATATAATGCTTAATTCTTTGTCCATTGACTACCTTCGGATTAGTACCTTCGGCGTTATTAATCTTGATAGCTCCAGGACGATAGACCTCTTCAACAATATATGGTCCTTCCCATTTCGAGAGAAGCTTTCCTGCAAAAATTCTTAAACGAGAGTTGAACAAAAGAACATAATCTCCTATTTTGAATTCCCGCTTTTGGATTCTCTTGTCATGCCATCTCTTTACTTTTTCTTTGAATAGCTTGGCATTTTCATACGCTTGGGTTCTCCATTCATCTAGTGAGCTAATATCAAATAGCCTCTTCTCACCGGCAAGTTTGAAATCATAGTTGAGCTCTTTAATTGCCCAAAATGCTTTGTGTTCTAGTTCTAGAGGCAAATGACAAGCTTTTCCGTACACCATTTTATATGGAGACATACCCATAGGATTTTTATAAGCTGTTCTATAGGCCCAACGTGCATCATCTAATTTCTTAGACCAATTCTTACGAGACCTATTGACAGTTTTTTGTAATATTAATTTTATTTCTCTATTGCTAAGTTCTACTTGACCACTAGATTGAGGATGATAGGGTGATGCAATTCTATGGTTAACATCATATTTAGCAAGCATCTTACGGAAAGCGCCATGAATAAAGTGTGAACCACCATTGGTCATTAAATATCTAGGGACTCCAAACCTCGGAAAGATAACCTCTTTAAGCATTTTAATGGAGGTGTGGTGATCAGCACTACTAGTTGGAATAGCTTCCACCCACTTAGTGACATAATCAACCGCAACTAAAATATGAGTGTACCCGTTAGAGGAAGGAAAAGGCCCCATATAATCAAAACCCTACACGTCAAATGGTTCAACAACAAGTGAATAATTCATAGGCATTTCTTGACGCTTACCGATATTACCAATTATTTGACATTCATCACAAGACAAGACAAACTTACGGGCATCCTTGAAGAGAGTAGGCCAATAAAAACCAGATTGCAATACCTTGTGAGCAGTTCTATCTCCCGCATGATGTCCTCCATAAGCTTCGGAATGACATTTCCGTAGGATTTGTTCCTGTTCATGCTCAGGTACACAACGTCTAATAATACCATCTACTCCTTTATAAAGATGTGGGTCATCCCAAAAGTAATGTCTCAAGTCATAGAAGAATTTTTTTTCTTTTGTTGATATGTAAAGCTAGGTGGTATATATTTAGCGACAATGTAATTAGCATAATCAGCATACCAAGGTGTTTTGTGTGAGACACTTATTGCAGCTAACTGTTTGTCAGGGAAACTATCATCAATAGGTAGTGGGTCATCAAGAATATTTTCTAACCTAGACAAGTTATCAGCTACGGGGTTCTCAGCTCCTTTCCTATCAACGATATGCAAGTCAAATTCTTGAAGAAAAAGAACCCACCTAATAAGTCTAGGTTTAGCGTCTTTCTTTTCCATAAGATATTTTATAGCAGCATGATCGGTGTGAACAATAACTTTGGAGTCAACAATATAGGATCTAAATTTATCACAAGCAAACACAACTGCTAAAAATTCTTTTTCAGTAGTAGCATAATTTCGTTGGGCACTGTCTAGAGTTTTACTAGCATAATGGATAACATTCAATTTCTTATCAACTCTTTGTCCTAGGACAACACCAACAACATAATCACTAGCATCACACATAATTTCAAAAGGCAAGTTCCAATCAGGTGGTTGAACGATAGGTGCAGAGGTTAAGGCTTTCTTGAGTATTTCAAAGGCTTCCACACAATTGTCATAAAAACAAAAGGGATATCCTTTTGCAAAAGATTAGAAAGAGGCCTAGAAATTTTAGAGAAGTCTTTAATGAACCTCCTATAAAAACCAACATGACCAAGGAAACTTCGAATACCTTTAATATCTTTAGGACATGGCATTTTCTCAATTGCATCAACTTTAGCTTTATCCACCTCAATACCTCGTTCAGATATTTTATGCCCCAAGACAATACTTTCATTAACCATAACGTGGCACTTCTCCCAATTCAAGACGAGATTAGTTTGTTCACATCTCTGCAAAACTCGATCAAGGTTGCTTAAGCAATCATCAAAAGAAGTTCCGTAAATGGAAAAATCATCCATGAAAACCTCCACAATCTTTTCACAAAAATCAGAGAATATAGCAGTCATACATCTTTGAAAGGTAGCAGGTGCATTGCATAAACCAAAAGGCATACGTCTATAAGCATAGGTTCCAAAAGGGCAAGTAAAGGTGGTTTTCTTTTGATCGGATTGTGACACAGGTATTTGAGAGAAACCAGAATATCCATCTAGGAAACAAAAGTGTGTGTGCTTAGATAGTCTCTCTAGCATTTGATCAATGAAAGGCAAAGGGTAATGATCTTTCCTAGTAGCTTTATTTAATTTTCTAAAATCAATTACCATTCTATAGCTAGTGACAATTCTTTGTGGAATGAGTTCATTCTTATCATTAGGAACAACGGTAATACCTCCTTTCTTAGGGACACAGTGAACGGGACTTACCCATCTACTATCAGCTATGGGATAGATTATACCTGCTTCGAGAAGCTTTAATATTTCAGTTCTTACCACTTCTTTCATCTTGGGATTCAATCCTCGTTGGTGATCAACAACGGGTTTAGCATCAGGTTCCATATTGATCTTGTGCTGACATAGAGTGAGACTAATGCCCTTAAGATCATCAAGAGTATATCCAATAGCAGCCCGGTGCTTCCTTAGAACTTTCAATAATCTTTCTTCTTCATGTTCTGAAAGGTTAGCACTAATAATAACAGGATATATCTTTTTCTCATCAAGATAAGCATACTTCAAAGTGTCAGGCAATTGTTTCAATTCAAACACAGGATCACCTTTAGGTGGAGGAGGACCTCCAAGGGTTTCAATAGGCAAATTGTGTTTCAGGAGAGGTTGTTGTTCAAAGAAAATTTGATCTATTTCATTTCTTTCACGCAAGTGCATATCATTTTCATGGTCAAGCAAATATTGTTCTAATGGATCAGTAGGAGGCACAACAATAGAAGCAAGACCAATTATCTCATCCTCACTAGGTAGCGCTTTATCACAAGGTTGTCTACTAAACTTGGAAAAATTAAACTCATGAGACACATTACCAAAACTGACACCGATGGTTTGTTTTTCACAATCTATCTTAGCATTGACGGTGCTCAAGAAAGGTCTACCAAAGATAATGGGACAAAAGTCATCTTGTGGGGAACCAAGGACTAGAAAATCAGTAGGGTATTTTACTTTCCCACACAAGACTTCAACATCTCTAACAATCCCAAGTGGTGTGATAGTGTCTCTATTAGCAAGTTTAATAGTAACATCAATATCTTCCATTTCAGCAGGTGCTATTTCATTCATAATTTCTTGGTATAAGGTAAAAGGGATAGCACTCACACTAGCACCTAAATCACATAAACCATGGTAGCAATGATCTCCTATTTTAACTGAGACAACAGGCACGCCTTCTATAGGTCTATGTTTATCTTTCTTATCAGGTTTAGCGATTCTAGCAGCTTCATCACAAAGGTAGATGACATGCCCATCAACATTTTCTACCAAGAGATATTTAACCATAGCAACACTAGGTTCTACTTTAATTTGCTCAGGGGGTTTAGGTGCCCTTATATTACTCTTACGAACTAGAGTTGATACCTTAGCATGTTCCTTTATCCTAACAGGGAAAGGTGGTTTTTCAATATAAGCGGTAGGCACAACTGGATCAACATTGTAAAAGATGGTTTCTTCTTTAGCTATGACCGGTTCTTTAATTTCTTCTTTAATAGGGGGATGATATTTAAACCACTTCTCCTTAGGGAGGTCAACATGAGTAGCAAATGCTTCACAAAAAGAGGCTACTATCTCAGAGTCAAGTCCATATTTAGTGCTGCACTTATGAAAAGTATCGGTATTCATAAAAGATTTAACACAATCAAATTCAAGCTTTATACCTGACTCATTACCTTCGTCGAGTTCCCAATCTTTAGAGTTGCGTTTAATTCTTTCTAAGAGATCCCACTTGAAATCAATAGTCTTCTTCATATAAGAACCAGCACAAGAAGTATCGAGCCTGGATTGATCATTATGAGAAAGCCGAGCATAAAAATTTTGAATGATAAATTCCCTCGGAATGTCATGATTGGGGCATGAATATAACATTGACTTAAGCCTCCTCCAAGCTAGAGCGATACTTTCTCCTTCACGAGGCCAAAAATTATATATATAATTCCGATCACGATGAACTAGATGCATAGGATAAAACTTTTGATGGAATTCCAATTGCAAACGATTCCAGTTCCACGATCGAAGATCATCACATAGCCTATACCACGTCAATGCTTTTCCCTCCAAAGATAAAGGGAAAACCTTCTTCTTAACTTCATCTCCGGGTAAACCTGCAAGCTTAAATAATCCACATATTTCGTTCACATATAAAAGATGCATATCAGGATGTTCAGTTCCATCTCGTGCATAAGGTTTAGCAAGCAGTTTTTCTAGCATACCCGAAGGAATTTCATAAGTAACATTTTCAGTAGGTGTTGTAGGTGGAGGGGTAACTAATTGTGGTTCCGGTCTTGGTGAAGATACCCCGAACAAACCCCTCAAAGGATTGTTCTCCATAGTAGCAAGTAGCAATAAATTTCAGCACGTAGTATAAGTTTTTCCTTACCGATTTTCACTTACCAAGAGTGCTTCACTCCCCGGCAACGGCACCAGAAAAGAGTCTTGATGACCCACAAGTATAGGGGATCAATCGTAGTCCTTTCGATAAGTAAGAGTGTCGAACCAACGAGGAGCAGAAGGAAATGACAAGCAGTTTTCAGCAAGGTAATCTCTGCAAGCACTGAAATTGTAGGTAACAGATAGTTTGATAGCAAGGTAATTTGTAACGAGCAAGTAACGGTAACGGTAAACAAGGTGCATCAAGGTAGCCCAATCCTTTTGAGGCAAAGGACAGGCCAGAACAATCACTAGTATTAGGCAAAGTGTTCTTGAGGGTACACGGGAATTTTGTCTAGTCACTTTTATCATGTTGGTTTGATTTGTGTTCGCTACTTTGAGAATTTGATATGTGGGTGGACCGGTGCTAAGGTGCTGTTCTTACTTGAACTAACAACCTACTTATGATTAACCCCCTCGCAAGCATCTGCAACTACGAGAAAAGTATTAAGACAAAGTCTAACCATAGTATTAAACATGTGGATCCAAATCAGCCCCTTACGAAGTAGCGCATAAACTAGGGTTTAAGCTTCTGTCACTCTAGCAACCCATCATCTAATAACTACTCCACAATGCATTCCCTTAGGCCCATGAATGGTGAAGTGTCATGTAGTCGACGTTCACATGACACCACTAAGGAAATCACAACATACATATCATCAAAATATCAAACACATATAAAATTCACATGATTACTTGCAACATGACTTCTCCCGTGACCTCAAAAACAAAGGTAACTACTCACAAATAATAAATATGCTCAAGATCAGAGAGGTATTGAATAGCATATTGGATCTGAACATATAATCTTCCACCAAATAAACCATATAGTAATCAACTACGCAAGGTAATCAACACTACTAGTCACCCACAGGTACCAATCTGAGGTTCCGGTACAAAGATTGAACACAAGAGATGAACTAGGGTTTGAGAGGAGATGGTGCTGTTGAAGATGTTGATGAAGATTGGCCTCCCAAAGATGAGAGGGGTGTTGGTGATGACGATAGCTTCGATTTCCCCTTCCGGGAGGGAAGTTCCCCCGGCGGAATCGCTCCGCCGGAGGGCAAAAGTGCTCCTGCCCAAGTTCCGCCTCGAGGCGGCGGTGCTTCATACCGAAAGTCCTCCTCCTAATTTTTTTAGGTTTATTGGGAATTTATACCAGAAGATGGGCACCGGAAGCGGGCCAGGCTGGGCACAACCCATCAGGGCGTGCCCAGGGGGGCCTGGCGCGCCCTGGTGGGTTGTGCCCACCTGGGGGCCCTCCTCCGGTAGTTTTTATCTCCAGTAATTTTTATTAAATACAAAAATAATCTCCATAAATTTTCAGCTTCATTGGAGTTGTGCAGAATAGGTATCTCTGACGTGTTTTTCTTGGGTCCAGAATTCCAGCTGCCGATATTCTCCCTCTTTGTATAAACCTTGCATATTATGAGAGAAAAGGCATTAGAATCACCCCCCAAAGCATTATTATTCAACAAAACAAAGTAAATAACAGTAGAAAATCATGATGCAAAATGGACGTATCAAGCATCTACGAGGGGGAAGATCGGATCCACATACCCTTGTAGATTGCTAAGCGGGAAGCGTTAAGAAACGCGGTTGATGTAGTCGAACGTCTTTGCAATCCAAATCGCAAGCCGTCCCGCGATCCAATCATGAGCTAGCGCCGAACGGACGGCACCTCCGCGTTCAGCACACGTACTGCTCGATGACGATCTCCGCCTCCTTGATCCAGCAAGCGAGGGCAGAGAGGTAGATGAGTTTTTCGGCAGCACGACGGCGTGGCGGCGGTGGTGTTGGAGCTGATCCGGTAGAGCTTCGCTAAGCAACGCCGAGTCAAACTAGAGGAGAGACGATCTAGGGGAGAGGGAGGGTTGTGCCGTGGCTTATGGTGGTGGCAGCCCTCCCTCCCCTCTCATATATATAGGGGGAGAGGGAGAGGGGATCGGCCCCCTAGGGTTCCCACCCCTAGGGGCGGCGGCCAACGGGTGCCTTGGCCCCCAAGGCAAGGTGGCCGGCCCCCTTTAGGGCTCCCCCCTCCACCCTTCGGCCGCATGGGCCTTGTGGGAGGGGCGGCAGCCCACCAGGGGCTGGTGCGCCCCCTCTCACAGCCCATCAGGTCCTCCGGGGCTGGTGGGCCCCTTCCGATGGACTCCGAAACCCTTCCGGCACCCCCGGTACATTACTGGTGACGCCCGAACCTTTTCCGGTGACCAACACGGAACTTCCTATATAACAATTTTTACCTTCCGGAGCTCCTCGTAACGTCCGGGATCTCATCCGAGACTCCGAACAACCTTTGGTCACCAACATACATAACTCAATAAAACCGAAACGTCGCCGAACGTTAAGTGTGCAGACCCTGCGGGTTCGAGAACTATGTAGACGTGACCGAGACACCTCTACGGTCAATAACCAAAAGCGGGACCTGGATGCCCATATTGGTTCCTACATATTCTACGAAGATATTTATCGGTTGAACCTCTATGTCAAGGATTCAGTTAATCTCGTACGTTGTTCCCTTTGTTTATCGGTATGTTACTTGCCCGAGATTTGATCGTCGGTATCTCCATACCTAGTTCAATCTCGTTACCGGCAAGTCTCTTTACTCGTTCCGTAATACAAGATCTCGTGGCTAAAACTTTAGTCACTTTGCTTGCAAGGCTCATTGTGATGTTGTATTACCGAGTGGGCCCTGAGATACCTCTTCGTCACATGGAGTAAAAAATCCCAATCTTGATCCATGCCAACCAAACATACACCTTTGGAGATATCTGTAGAGCATCTTTATAGTCACCCAGTTACGTTGTGACGCTTGATACACACAAGGTACTGCTCCGGTGTCAGTGAGTTATATGATCTCATGGTCATAGGAACACATACTTGACATGCAGAAAACAATAGCAATAAACTGACACGATCATATGCTACGTTCATAGTTTGGGTCTTGTCCATCACATCATTCTCCTAATGATGTGATCTCATCATCAAATGACAACTCATGTCTATGGCCAGGAAACCTTGACCATCTTTGATCAACGAGCTGGTCCATCAGAGGCTTACTAGGGACACATTGTTGTCTATGTACCCACACATGTATTTGAGTTTCCAATCAATACAATTTAGCATGGATATTAAACATTTATCATGAACAAGGAAATATAATAATAACCATTTTATTATTGCCTCTAGGGCATATTTCCAACAGTCTCCCACTTGCACTAGAGTCAATAATCTAGCTCACATCAATATGTGATTTACATTGTAATGAATCTAACACCCATAGAGTTCTGGTGTTGATCATGTTTTCCTCGTGTAAGAGGTTTAGTCAACAGATCTGCAACATTATGTTCCGTGTGTACTTTGCAAATACTTATGTCTCCTCCCTCGATGTAATCGCGGATGGAATTGAAGCGTCGCTTTATGTGTCTGGTCCTCTTGTGAAACCTTGGTTCCTTGGCTAGAGCAATGGCACCATTGTTGTCACAGAACAAAGTCATTGGATCTAGTGCACTCGGCACAACTCCAAGATCCGTCATGAACTGCTTCATCCAGACACCTTCCTTTGCCGCCTCCGAGGCAGCTATGTACTCCGCTTCGCATGTAGAATCATCTACCACGCTTTGCTTGGAACTGCACCAGCTTACCGCTCCTCCATTGAGAACAAATATGTATCCGGTTTGAGACTTAGATTCATCCGGATCAGTGTCAAAGCTTGCATCGACGTAACCCTTTACGACTAGCTCTTGATCACCTCCATAAACGAGAAACATTTCCTTAGTCCTTTTCAGGTACTTTAGGATATTCTGGACCGCCGTCCAGTGATCCACACCTGGATTACTTTGAAACCTTCCAGCCATACTTATGGCAAGGCTGACGTCTGGTCTTGTGCACAGCATTGCATACATGATAGATCCTATGGCTGAAGCATAGGGGATGAAACTCATCTTTTCTCTATCCTCTGCAGTTACTGGGCATTGAGTCTTACTCAACTTCACACCTTGTAACACAGGCAAGAACCCTTTCTTGGACTGATCCATCTTGAACTTCTTCAAAACTTTATCAAGGTATGTGCTCTGTGAAAGTCCTATTAAGCGTCTTGATCTATCTCTATAGATCTTGATGCCTAATATGAAAGCAGCTTCTCCTAGGTCCTTCATTGAAAAACTCTTGTTCAAATATTCCTTCACGCTTTCCAAAAATTCTATATTGTTTCCAATCAGCAATATGTCATCCACATATAAAACTAGAAACACTATAGAGCTCCCACTCACTTTCTTGTAAATACAAGCTTCTCCGTAAACTTGTATAAACCCAAACACTGATCACCTCATCAAAGCGCTTATTCCAACTCCGAGATGCCTGCACCAGTCCATAAATGGATCGCTGGAGCTTGCAAACTTTGTCAGCATTCTCTGGATCGACAAAACCTTCTGGTTGTATCATATACAACTCTTCCTCAAGGAAACCATTAAGGAACGCTGTTTTGACATCCATCTGCCAAATTTCATAATCGAAAAATGCAGCTATTGCTAACATGATTCTGACGGACTTAAGCATCACTACGGGAGAGAAGGTCTAATCGTAGTCAATTCCTTGAACTTGTGAAAAACGCTTTGCCACAAGTCGAGCTTTATAGACGGTGACATTACCGTCTGCGTCCGTCTTCCTCTTAAAGATCCATTTATTCTGAATGGCCTTTCACCCTTCAGGTAATACTTCCAAAGTCCACACTTTGTTTTCATACATGGATCCTATCTTGGATTTCATGGCCTCTAACCATTTGTCGGAATCCGGGCCCACCATCGCTTCTCCATAGATCGTAGGTTCATCGTTGTCCAACAACATGACCTCCAAGACAGGGTTACCGTACCACTCAGGAGCAATACGTGCCCTTGTCGACCTATGAGGTTTGATAGCAACTTGATCCGAAGCTTCATGATCATCATCATTAGCTTCCTCTCCAACTGATGTAGGCTCCACAGAAACATCTTTCTGTGATGCGCTACTCTCTGGTTGAAGTGAAGGTTCAACAACCTCATCAAGTTCTATCTTCCTCCCACTCAATTCTTTCGAGAGAAACTCTTTCTCGAGAAATGACCCGTTCTTAGCGACAAACACTTTGCCTTCGGATCTGAGATAGAAGGTGTACCCAACCGTCTCTTTTGAGTATCCTATGAAGACGCATTTCTCCGCTTTGGGTTCCAGCTTTTCAGGCTGAAGCTTTTTGACATAAGCATCGCATCCCCAAACTTTAAGAAACGACAACTTTGGTTTCTTGCCAAACCACAGTTCATATGGCGTCATCTCAACGGATTTAGATGGTGCCCTATTTAAAGTGAATGCAGCTGTCTCTAACGCATAACCCCAAAACGATAGTGGCTAATCGGCAAGAGACATCATAGACCGCACCATATCCAATAAGGTTCGATTACGACGTTCGGACACACCATTACGCTGTGGTGTTCCAGGCGGTGTAAATTGTGAAACAATTCCACACCGTCTTAAGTGATTTCCAAACTCATAACTCAGATATTCTCCTCCCCGATCAGATCGTAGGAATTTAATCTTCTTGTTACGATGATTCTCAACTTCACTCTGAAATTGCTTGAACTTTTCAAACGTTTCAGACTTATGTTTCATTAAGTAAATATACCCATATCTACTTAAGTCATCGGTGAAGGTGAAAAAATAACGATATCCACCGCGCGCCTCAATGCTCATGGACCGCACACATCAGTATGCATGATTTCCAACAAGTCACTTGCTCGTTCCATTGTTCCAGAGAACGAGGTCTTAGTCATCTTGCCCATGAGGCATGGTTCACATGTGTCAAGTGATTCAAAATCAAGTGACTCCAAAATTCCATCAGCATGGAGTTTCTTCATGCGTTTTACACCAATATGACCTAAGCGGCAGTGCCACAAGAAAGTTGTGCTATCATTATCAACTCTACATCTTTTGGCATCAATGTTATGAACATGTATATCATCACTATCGAGATTCAATAAGAATAAACCCCTCACAATGGGTGCATGACCATAAAACATATTACTCATATAAATAGAACAACCATTATTCTCTGATTTAAATGAGTAACCGTCTCGCAATAAACAAGATCCAGATATAATGTTCATGCTTAACGCAGGCACTAAATAACAATTATTCAGGTTCATCACTAATCCCGATGGTAGTCGAAGAGCGAGCGTGCCGACGGCGATCACATCAACCTTGGAACTATTTCCCACGCGCATCGTCACTTTGTCCTTTGCCAGCCTCCGTCTATTCCGCAGTTCCTGTTTTGAGTTGCAAATGTGAGCAACCGAACCGGTATCAAATACCCAGGCACTACAACGAGAGTTGGTAAGGTACACATCAATAACATGTATATCATATATACCTTGTTCGGTGTTGGCCGCCTTCTTGTCTGTCAGATACTTGGGGCAGTTCCGCTTCCAGTGGCCAGTACCCTTGCAACGAAAGCACTCAGTTTCTGGCTTGGGTCCAGCCTTGGGTTTCTTTACGGGAGGGGCAACTGCTTTGCCACTCTTCTTGGAGTTACCCTTCTTGCCCTTGCCATTTTTCTTGAAACTAGTGGTTTTATTGACCATCAACACTTGATGCTCCTTCTGGATTTTAGACTCAGCGACTTTTAGCATTGCAAACAGCTCGGCGATTGACTTGTTCATCCCTTGCATGTTATAGTTCAACACAAAGCTCTTGTAGCTAGGTGGCAGTGATTGAAGAACTCTGTCAATGATCGCCTCCGGCGGGAGGGCAATTCCCAACTCAGCCAGATGGTTGGAATACCCAGACATTCTGAGTATGTGCTCACTAACAGACCCATTCTCCTCCATTTTGCAAGCATAGAATTTATCAGAGGTCTCATACCTCTTGATCCGGGCATTCTTCTCAAAGATAAACTTCAACTCCTGGAACATCTCATATGCTCCATGACGTTCAAAACGCCTTTGAAGTCCCGACTCTAAGCCATACAGCATAGCACACTGAACTATTGAGTAATCATCCGAATGTGACTGCCAGGTGTTCGCAACATCTGGAGACGACACTGGAGCGGGTGGCTCACCGAGCGGTGCATCAAGGACATAAGCCTTCTGGGAAGCCATGAGGATAATCCTCAGATTACGGGCCCAGTCTACAAAGTTACTTCCATCATCTTTCAGCTTAGCTTTCTCTAGGAACGCATTGAAATTCAGGGGAACTACTGCGCGAGCCATTGATCTACAACATAAAATTTGCAAAGACAACTTAGACTATTGTTCAAGATAATGAGTTTAGTTAATCATATTACTTAAAAAAACTCCCACTCAAATTGACATCCCTCCGGTCATCCGAGTGTTACATGATCCAAATTCACCAACCCAAGTCCGATCATCATGTGCGATGAGGTGGTTTCAATGGTGAACATCTCCATGTTGATCATATCTACTATATGACTCATGTTTGACCTTTCGGTCTCTTGTGTTCCGAGGCCATGTCTGTACATGCTAGGCTCGTCAAGTTTAACCCGAGTGTTCCGCATGTGCAACACTGGCTTGCACCCGTTGTATGTGAACGTAGAGTCTATCACACCCGATCATCACGTGGTGTCTCGAAACGACGAACTTTCGCAACGGTGCACACTCGGGGAGAACACAATTTTTATCTTGAAATTTTAGTGAGGATCACCTTATAATGCTACCGTCGTCCTAAGCAAAACAAGGTGCATAAAAGTATTAACATCACATGCAAATCATAAGTGACATGATATGGTCATGATCTTGTGCTTTTGATCTCCATCTTGAAAGCACCGACATGATCTCCGTCGTCACCGGCATAACACCATGATCTCCATCATCTTGATCTCCATCACCGTGTCGCCATGAGGTTGTCGCGCCAACTATTGCTTCTACAACTATTGCTAACTCATAGCTATAAAGTAAAGCAAAAAGGCAAAAATAAATTAAAGACAACCCTATGGCTCCTGCCGGTTGCCATACTCATCGACATGCAAGTCGTGATAATCTATACATAACATGATCATCTCATACATCACATATATCTCATCATGTTTCTGGCCATATCATATCACATCATACCCTACAAAAACAAGTTAGACGTCCTCTAATTTGTTGTTGCATGTTTTACGTGGAAGCTATGGGTATCTAGCAAGAACGATTCTTACCTACGCAAAACCACAACCGTGATATACAAGTTGCTATTTCACCTTCTACAAGGACCGCCTCTGTCGAATCCGATTCAACTAAAGTGGGAGAGACAGACACCCTCCAGCCATCTTATGCAACAGAGTTATATGTCAGTCAATGGAACCGGTCTCTCGTACGTGGACGAGTAAGGTTGGTCCGAGCCGCTTCATCCCCGAAATACCGCCGAATCAAGATAAGACTAAGGAGGGAAGAAATATGAATATCAACGCCCACAAAATCCTTTGTGTTCTACTCGTGATCTCATCTACGCATAGACCTAGCTCATGATGCCACTGTTGGGGAACGTTGCATGGGAAACAAATTTTTTCCTACGCACACACAAGATCTATCCATGGAGATGAGAATCTACGAGAGGGAAGATTGGATCCACATACCCTTGTAGATCGCTAAGCGGGAAGCGTTAAGAAACTCGGTTGATGTAGTCAAACATCTTCGCGATCCAAATCGCAAGCCGTCCCGCGATCCAATCACGATCTAGCGCCGAACGGACGGCACCTCCGCGTTCAGCACACGTACAGCTCGATGACGATCTCCGCCTCCTTGATCCAGCAAGCGAGGGTGGAGAGGTAGATGAGTTCTCTGGCAGCATGACGGCGTGGCGGCGGTGGTGGTGGAGCTGATCCGGCAGAGCTTCGCTAAGCAACGTCGAGTCAAACTAGAGGAGAGGGAGGGCTGCGCCGTGGCTTATGGTGGTGGCAGCCCTCCCTCCCCTCTCATATATATAGGGGGAGAGGGAGAGGAGTCGGCCCCTTAGGGTCCCCACCCCTAGGGGCGGCGGCCAAGAGAGGAGGCGGCGACCAAGGGGTGCCTTGGCCCCCAAGGCAAGGTGACCGGCCCCCTTTAGGGCTCCCCCCTCCACCCTTCGGCCGCATGTGCCTTGTGGGAGGGGCGGCCAGCCCACCAAGGGCTGGTGCTCCCCCTCTCACAGCCCATGGGGTCCTCCGGGGCTGGTGGGCCCCTTCCGATGGACTCCGAAACCCTTCTGGCACCCCCGGTACATTACCGGTGACGCCCGAACCTTTTCCGGTGACCAACACGGAACTTCCTATATATAAATTTTTACCTCCAGACCATTCCGGAGCTCCTCGTAACGTCCGGGATCTCATCCGGGACTCCGAACAACCTTCAGTCACCAACATACATAACTCAATAAAACCGAAACGTCACTGAACGTTAAGTGTGCAGACCCTGCGGGTTCGAGAACTATGTAGACATGACCGAGACATCACTACGGTCAATAACCAATAGCAGGACCTGATGCCCATATTGGTTCCTACATATTCTATGAAGATCTTTATCGGTTGAACCTCTATGTCAAGGATTTAGTTAATCCCGTACATTGTTCCCTTTGTTTATCGGTATGTTACTTGCCCGAGATTCGATCGTCGGTATATCCATACCTAGTTCAATCTCGTTACCGGCAAGTCTCTTTACTCGTTCCGTAATACAAGATCCCGTGGCTAACACTTTAGTCACTTTGCTTGCAAGGTTCATTGTGATGTTGTATTACCGAGTGGGCCATGAGATACCTCTTCGTCACACGGAGTAACCAATCCCAATCTTGATCCATGCCAACCCAACAGACACCTTCGGAGATATCTGTAGAGCATCTTTATAGTCACCCAGTTACGTTGTGACGTTTGATACACACAAGGTACTCCTCCGGTGTCAGTGAGTTACATGATCTCATGGTCATAGGAACACATACTTGACATGCAGAAAACAATAGCAATAAACTGACACGATCATATGCTACGTTCATAGTTTGGGTCTTGTCCATCACATCATTCTCCTAATGATGTGATCTCATCATCAAATGACAACTCATGTCTATGGCCAGGAAACCTTGACCATCTTTGATCAACGAGCTAGTCCATCAGAGGCTTACTAGGGACACATTGTTGTCTATGTACCCACACATGTATTTGAGTTTCCAATCAATACAATTTAGCATGGATAATAAACATTTATCATGAACAAGGAAATATAATAATAACCATTTTATTATTGCCTCTTGGGCATATTTCCAACAGTAGTAAGACCCGCATAAAAATTATGAACAAAATAATGGTGGATTTCTTACGAGTTGATTTATTTTGAGCATTGCAAATCCTATACCAAGCAAAACTTAAATTTCTCCTCCCCTTTGTTTAAAATTAAGCACTCTATTCTTGGGAGTACACGAAATAAGAGAAGAACTAGCCATAACGACAAGTTAACAAAAAAATAGAAATATTTTTGTATTTTTTATTTTTATGTAAAGCAAATATAAAGACAAATAAAAAGTAGAACAAATGAATGACAATTTGTGTGAAGGAACGTGATGAGAGTTTGATGATGTCTCCTCGGAAACGGCACCAGAAATTCCTGGTACTTGTGAGCTGTGTTGGGATTTTCCCTGAAGTGGAGGGGAGATGCAGTACAATAGAGATAAGTATTTCCCTCAGTGAGAACCAAAGTTATAGAACCGATATGAGAACCAAGCAAACCCCTTTCAACAACACCTACACACACAAAACCAAACACTTGCACCCAACGCGCGCAAGAGGGTTGTCAAGCCCCTTGAACTCGTTACTTGCAAGGACTAAATCTTTATAGAGATAGATGATACGAATAGTAAAAGTAAAAAACAATAAGTAAATTGCAGCAAGGTAATTTTAGGGTTTTAGTATTTATGATTAAGTAGACCCGGAGGCCATAGTTTTCGATAGAGGCTTCTCTCTTGAACATAGCATACGACGGGTAAACAAATTACTCTTGCGCAATTGAAATAATAGCGCATAGTTATGACATGTTATTCATGACAATGCTCATGTATATAGGCATCATGTCCATAAACAAGTAGACCGAAACGATCCTGCATCTGCTACTATTACTCCACTTCGAGAGCGCTTCTATGCTTGCCTCTCTAGGTATTAAGTTCATGAAAAACAAAGTAATGCTTGGAGCAAGGTGACATGATGTAGACAAAGTAAGACAAGCAATATGTTCAGATCTCATCGTTTTATCCCTAATGGCAACAATACAAATACGTGTCTTGTCACCTTCTGTCACTGGGATATAGAGCAGCTCAAGATTGAACCCATTACAACGCACCACTTCCACTGAAGATAAATCAATCTAGTTGGCCAAACGAAATCGATAGATCGAAGAGAAATACAAAGCTATAACAATCATGCATAATAGTATTCAGAAAAGACTTTCAATGAATAATCTGATCATAAACCCACATTTCATCGGATCCAATAAACACACTCCAAAAGAGGGTTACATCGGATAGATCACCGCGAGAATTGCGGTTGAAAGGACGTGGATGTCGCCTAGAGGGGGGGGGGGTGAATAGGCGCTTTAAAATAATTACGGTTTAGGCTTGAACAAATGCAGAATAAAACTAGCGTTTAATTTGTCAAGCACAGAACCTAAAACAACGAGGCTCACCTATGTGCACCAATAACTTATGCTAAGCAAGATAAACAACTAAGTGATAGCAAGATATATAACATGAAACAATATGGCTATCACAAAGTAAGGTGCATAAGTAAAGGGCTTGGTAAGAGATAACCGAGGCACGTGGAGACGAAGATGTATCCCGAAGTTCACACCCTTGCGAATGCTAATCTTTGTTTGGAGCGGTGTGGAGGCACAATGCTCCCCAAGAAGCCACTAGGGCCACCGTAATCTCCTCACGCCCTCGCCAATGCAATATGTCGTGATTCCACTAAGGGACCCTTGAGGGCGGTCATCGAACCCGTACAAATGGCAACCCTTGGGGGCGGTCACCGAACCCGTACACTTTGGTAACCCTTGGGGCGGTCACCGGAACCCGTAAAAATTGCTCGGGGCAATCTGCACAACCTAATTGGAGACCCCGACGCTTGCCCGAATCTTTAAACCACAATGATTGAGCTCCGAGGCACCACCAACCATCTAGGGCGCCAAAGCACCCAAGAGGCACAAGCTCTAGGGGTCCAAGAGTAATAAGCTTCTCAACCTTTCACTTCCACGTATCACCGTGGAGAACTCAAACCGATGCAACTAATGCAATGGCAAGAACACACGAAGTGGTCAAGTCCCTCACACTCAAATCCCACCACAACAACAAAAGCTATGGAGGACTATGAGAGGAAGAACAAGGCGCTCACAAAGAACTCCAAGATCTAGATCCAAGGGGTTCCCCTCACATAGAGGAGAAAATGATTGATGGAAATGTGGATCTTGATCTCCTCTCTCTTTTCCCTCAAAAAGGAGCAAGAATAATTGGAGGGATTGAGATTTAGCAAGCTCGAAGAAGGTCAACAATGCGGGAAGAACACGAGCTCAAGAGGTTGGTACCATTGGGGAAGAAGGCCCCCTTATATAGGCCTCCCCAAATCCAACCGTTATGTGCACTAGTCGTGCACAAGTAGTACAACCGCTCGGCTGAGTGATACTACCGTTTAGTGCGGTAGTTCCAAGAAAAGAGTGCAAATGGCAGAAACCTCGAGGCGGTAGTGCCGCCGAAGCGGTAGTTCCGGCCGACCCGACGGTACAACCGCTGGCGATGCAGTACCAAGGTAACATCGGTAGTATAGTGAGAGCAGGGCGGTAGTACCGTGCCCCACTGCCGCCCTACTATAGCTGAAATAAATAAGAGGTCAGTAGCACAAAATAAGCGATAGTAGCAGCGGTACTAGAGAGCCGCCCGGGCGGTACTACCGCCCTACTATCGTGCTACTACCATGAGTGAAAAGCAGACCAACAAAAGCTTCAAATAAGCATTAGTAGCAGCAGTAGTACATAGAGGAAGTACCGCCTGATTATATTAAGAACACACAATGAAGAATAAATGCCAATAGGATAAGGAAGATGACCTTCCCAAATATGATTTGGCAAAATCTCCAACACCGAAAACTCAAATATGATGCCGTTTTCGGTGAACTTGAACTTAACATGATGAAGACCGTAAGCTCCAAAACTCACATAGAAAAAAGCAAAACAAGAACCACGAAAGATGATGATGCCAAGAATGCAATGGTTTGAGCTCTCAACGAACGATATGATCAAGCTACTCACTCGAGAGCCCTCCTTGATAGTACGGCTATCGATCCTATAACCTGGTCTCCCAACTACCACCATGAGACCGGTAAAATAGAAAAACCTATCAAGGACAAACCTTTGCCTTGCGCATAGTCCACTTGAGCTAGATGATGACGATCTTGTCCTCCTCAAGATGGACCACCTTTCTTGATTGCGCCTGCTCGATGAAGACTAGTAGATTGCTCCCCCATACTCCACTATGGGTGAGCCTCTCTTCGGCACATCTTCAAATGTCCATTATCACCATAATGGACGGCAAGCTTCAAGCATGATCTCTTCGTGATGCTCCACTTGAACTTGCACACCGCAATCTTGATGACGATCACCACTTGATGTCATCCTCCATGGGTTTTATGAGATCTTCCTCTTGACGCAATCCCATGAAAAAATACCTAACCCCACATAGAACTCTCACTTAGACCATGGGTTAGTACACAAAGCGTAATGAACAATGCTTACCATACCATGGGATCACTTGATCCCTCTCGGTACATCTTGTACGCTTTGTGTGTTGATCAACTTGATTCACTTTGCCTTAGTCTTGATCAACCTTGTATCTTATCTTCTCGATGACCAATCTTTGGAGGTACTCTTATATTAAACAAATGCTCCTGAGGACACATGGGAATTTCTGTCTAGTCATGTTCATCATGTTGAGTTGATTCGCATTCACTACTTTGATAATTTGATATGTGGGTGGACTGGTGCTAAGGTGCTGTTCTTACTTGAACTAACAACCTACTTATGATTAACCCCTCTAGCAAGCATCCGCAACTACGAAAGAAGAATTAAGAATAAATCTAACCATAGCATGAAACATGTGGATCCAAATCAGCCCCTTATGAAGCAATGCATAAACTGGGGGTTAAGCTTCTGTCACTCTCGCAACCCATCATCTACTTATTACTCCACAATGACTTCCCTTAGGCCCATAACATGGTGAAGTGTCATGTAGTCGACGTTCACATGACACCACTAAGAGAAGTAACAACATACATATCATCAAAATATCGAACGCATACCAACTTCACAAGATTACTTATAACAAGACTCCTCCCATGTCCTCAGGAACAATAGTAACTACTCACACATCATCAACATGTTCAAGATTAGAGGTGTAATAATGATAATTAAGGATCTGAACATAATCTCTTCCACCAAGTAATCCAACAAGCATCAACTACGAGATGTAATCAACACAACTAGTAACCCACAGGTACCAATCTGAGGTTTTGGGACAAAGATTGAATACAAGAGATGAACTAGGGTTGGAGATAAGATGGTGCTGGTGAAGATGTTGATGAAGATTGGTCCTCCCATGAAGGAGGAAGCGTTGGTGATGACGATGGCTTCGATCTCCCCCTCCCGGAGAGGGATTTCCCTGGCAGAATCTGACTGTCGGAGTGCAAACGGGCCTCTGCCCAGGTTTACGCCTCGAGACAGCGGCGCTTCATCCCGAAAGGTTGCTTATGATTTTTTAGGGTAAAACACACCATATAGGAGAAGAGGGGCGTCGGAGAACCAGCAGGGGGCCCACAAGCCATCTGGCCGCGCCACCAGGGGCGCGGCCTGTTGGCTTGTGCCCTGCTGGCAGCCCCCCTCCGATATATTTTTGCTCCCGAAATTCTTAAATATTCCAAAAATATTCTCCGTGAATTTTCAGGTCATTCTGAGGTTGTTGATGTTTCTGCCTTTTTCTCGGTTTTCCTGTCCAGAATTCCAGTTTCCAAATATTTCACTCCTTATGATGTACCTCGCATATTCAGAGAGAAAAGACATAAGAATTGTGTGATAATGTGGAATAATGAACAAGAATGAGGTAAATAGTAGTGAGAATTCATGATGCAAAATGGACGTATCAACTCCCCCAAGCTTAGACCTCGCTTGTCCTCAAGCAAAAGCCGAACTCTAAAATAATGACCACATAATTTGAGAGAGAGGTGTCGATAAAAACAAAATACGGACATAAGAGCATCATGAACATCATCATAGCAGCAAATTTTCAATCATATAACCTCTCATGAAAAAGTAACAATCTATTCAAAACTGAAGAAATATGAAGCATGATCTTTATTAAGAACCAACAAGCAATGCAATTAGTCCTTGACATAATCACAACTTTTGCAATCGAGAGAAGACTCTATGTAAGAGCTTTATATTTCTAGCAAGTTCACATATTCAACTATGATGTAGCCTTCTATGATTGCTAACATACATTGCATATTTTTGGAACAAGCGATTCCGTGGGACACATAGGAAGATGGGGGCTTTAATGTTCTTGCCACCCAAGTTTTTTACCTCAAGGATAATGTCAACAATAATGGAACATGCTCATCTACATTCAGCTGGATATATTTGTTTTAATCTTTCCTCAACACATAATGCTTGCCACTAAATGGTTTGAAGAATAAAAACAAGGGAAATACTATTGACTCTTGCATGAACATAAAACTTGTAAGAATGTAAAATATAGGCCTTTCGCAGAGGGAAGCAGAGGTTGTCATGAGCTTTTATTTGTTTGGCATGTTCAATCTCTTAATGCAAAGAAACATCACTTCATATTGCCCCTTGTGATAGCAAACTTTGTTATGCACTCCGTCGCTTTTATTGCTTCACCATCACAAGATCGTACAAAGCTTACTTTCTCTTACAATAAAAGATCTTACATGATTAGAGGCAATTTTTATTGCCTTGTGCAACAATGACAACTTACTTGAAGGATCTTATTCAATCCATAGGTAGGTATGGTGGACTCTCATGGCAAGAAACTGGGTTTAATGGTTATGGATGCACAAGTAGTACCTCTACTTAGTGCGAATCTTTGGGCTAGCAAAAGGTCCTAAGCAAGCATCACATGTTAAAGGATTCAATACCATATAACTTCTATGCAAATGTTGACAAACATGATCATTATGTTGTCTTCCATGTCCCACTGCAACACTTGGTCATTACGTAATATTTTGATGGAAGCTCACAATCATAGAAGGTGTTCAAGATAGTATATTTATATGTAAATCTCCTCTTCTCTACCATACTTTGGCATAGATGATATCAATTACTAACATTATGTTTGTTAGTTTTCAACATTCTTATTGCTTATACCTCTTTTCTATGTGAAGTCATTACTTCTCAAGAGATAGGCATATGATTCTTTTCTATTCTTTTTATTCCCATGCTAAGATGATGGATGCAAGAGAATAAGAGGCACATGATCCCAACTAACTTTATAATATAACCCTCGCACTCGATTACAAGGATAGGTAGAACTAAAAGCAAAAACTCTAAACAAAGCAAATCTGAAATTTTAAATTCCTAAATCACGAAAACTTTAGATCAAACTAAGGTAGATAATGGTGATGAAAAGTGATGGTGATACAATGCGGGGGCACCTCCCCCAAGCTTGGAACAAGCCAAGGGTGGTGCCCATACCCATGTACTCAAGTGTTCTTCAGTGATGGCGGTGATGTTGTTGTAATATTCTTCTTCTCCAATTTGCGCTTGAGGATGAAGTTTTCTTCCCTTAATTCGTCGTTCTCTTGTTCAAGCTTCAATATCCTTTTGCATAAAGCTGCCTTGCTTTCCTGCAGAAAACGAGAAGGGATAAACTGGGTATTGGGTTTGTTCCCTCCATTAGGGAGGCTTGACTTCTTGAACTCCACGTGCATATCTCCAAGTTGAGGTAGTGGAGCTTCATCTTCATCTGAACTAGCATCCGGGCCAGCATCTTCTATTTCCTCCAAGTCGGTGTCTTGTTCCACCTCCGAGGACCATAGGTAGGGGTAGATATCCCCAAAGATCTTTGGATTGGCAACATAATGGGATGCATAGCTCTCTCCATCCGAATCTTGGGACGACATATTTTCCGATCTGCCAGAAAAACAGTCCGAAACAAGAATAGAGGAAAATCTCGCGATGCGGTGATCAAAATATCTGGGTGTATATATAATGATTTTTTCTAGGTGAGACTACATGTTCTGGAAGAAATCGGAGTCCGGAGGCCACATGAGGGACCCACAAGCCATCTGGCCGTGCCACCAGGGGGGCGCGACCTGTTGGCTTGTGCCTCCCCCGTGGGTCCTTCCGACTCCTTTTTATGTTTGTAATTTTTCTAAAATACCAAAAACGACAGAAATTATTTTTATGGAATTTTTGGAGTCGGTTTACTTACCGTACCACATACCTACCCCTTTTTAGGTTTCTGGAGTGTTCTGGAAGACTTCCTTGATGTGTTCTTCCGGTGTGATGACTTGGATGACATTAGTTTCTTCATTAATGGGTGCACCTGAAATATAATGCTTAATTCTTTGCCCATTCACCACTCTCGGGTTCTTGCCTTTGAAGTTGTTGATTTTTATAGCACCAGAGCGATAAACCTCCTCAACAACGTATGGGCCTTCCCATTTGGAGAGGAGTTTTCCTGCAAAAAATCTAAAATTAGAATTGTATAAAAGCACTAAGTCTCCTACATTAAATTCTCGTTTTTGAATCCTCTTGTCATGCCATCTTTTAACCTTTTCTTTAAACAACTTAGCATTTTCATAGGATTGTGTTCTCCATTCATCAAGTGAGCTAATGTCACATAACCTCTTCTCACCGGCAAGTTTAAAATCATAGTTAAGTTCTTTAATTTCCCAATAAGCTTTGTATTCTAACTCAAGAGGTAAGTGACAAGCTTTCCCATAGACCATCTTGTACGAAGACGTACCCATAGGATTCTTATAAGCAGTTCTATAAGCCCAAAGTGCATCATCTAGTTTCTTAGACCAATTCTTCCTAAATCTGTTAACAGTCTTTTGCAATATTAATTTTATTTTTCTATTACTTAATTAAATTTGACCACTAGACTTGGGATGATAAGGTGATGCAATCCTATGGTTAACATCATATTTAGCTAGAACTTTACGGAAAGCACCATGAATAAAATGTGAACCACCATCAATCATTAAATATCTAAGAACTCCAAACCTTGGGAAAATAATATCTTTAAGCATTTTAATAGAGGTGTTATGATCAACACTAGTAGTTGGAATAGCTTCTACCCACTTAGTAACGTAATCAACAACAACTAGAATATGAGTATACCCATTTGAGGAAGGAAAAGGTCCCATAAAGTCAAAACCCCAGACATCAAATGGTTCAATAGCAAGTGAATAATTCATAGGCATTTCCTGACGCTTACCGATGTTACCGACTCTCTTGCATTCATTGCATGAAAGGACATACTTACGAGCATCTTTGAAAAGAGTATGCCAATAAAAACCAGATTATAATACCTTGTGTGTAGTTCTGTCACCGGCATGGTGTCCTCCATAAGCTTGGGAATGACACTTCTGAAGAATCAGTTCCTATTCATGCTCAGTTACACATCGTCTAATAATACCATCTACTCCCTCTTTGTAAAGATGTGGGCCATCCCAAAAGTAATGTCGTAGGTCATAAAAGAATTTATTTCTTTTGTTGATATGTGAAGCTAGGTGGAATGTATTTAGCAATAATATAATTAGCATAATCAGCATACCAAGGAGCACTACGTGAAGTATTTATAGCAGCAAGTTGTTCATCAGGAAAACTATCATCGATAGGAAGTGGGTCATCAAGAACATTTTCCATTCTAGACAAGTTATCTGCTATGGGGTTTTCAGCTCCTTTTCTATCAATGATATGCAAGTCAAACTCTTGAAGTAAAAGTACCCACCTAATAAGTCTAGGTTTAGCATCTTTCTTTTCCATAAGGTATTTAATAGCAACATGATCAGTGTGAATAGTTACTTTGGAATCGACAATGTAAGGTCTAAACTTATCACAGGCAAAAACAACTGCTAAAAATTCATTTTCAGTGGTAGCATAATTCCTTTGAGCAGAGTCTAGATTTTTACTAGCATAATGAATAACATTTAATTTCTTGTCTACTCTCTGCCCTAGAACAGCGCCAACAACATAATCACTAGCATCACACATAATTTCAAATGGTAAGTTCCAATCAGGTGGTTGAACAATAGGTGCAGAAATTAAAGCCTTCTTAAGTATTTCAAAAGCTTCTACACAATCATCATCAAAAACAAAAGGAACATCTTTTTGAAGAAGATTAGTTAGCGGCCTAGAAATCTTTAATGAAACGCCTATAAAAACCAGCATGACCAAGGAAACTTCTTATACCTTTGATATCTCTCGGGCATGGCATTTTCTCTATCGCATCAACTTTAGCCTTGTCTACCTCAATGCCTCGTTCAGAAATTTTGTGCCCAAGCACTATACCTTCATTTACCATAAAGTGGCACTTCTCCCAGTTCAAGACAAGACTAGCTTCTTCACATCTCTACAAAACTCGATCAAGGTTGCTCAAGCAATCATCAAAAGAAGTCCCGTAGACGGAAAAATCATCCATGAAAACTTCAACAATCTTTTCTCAAAAATCAAAGAATATAGCAGTCATACATCTTTGAAATGTAGCAGGTGCATTGCATAAACCAAAAGGCATACGCCTATAAGCATAAGTTCCAAAAGGACAAGTAAAGGTAGTTTTCTCTTGGTCTTCTTTTGATACATGTATTTGAGAAAATCCAGAATATCCATCAAGAAAGCAAAAGTGTGTATGCTTAGATAATCTTTCTAACGTTTGATCAATAAAAGGCAAGGGGTAATGATCTTTTTTAGTAGCTTTATTTAATTTTCTAAAATCAATTACCATCCTATAACCAGTTATGATTCTTTGCGGAATAAGCTCATTTTTACATTAGGAACAACAGTAATACCTCCTTTCTTAGGGACACAATGAACAGAACTTACCCACCTACTATCAACAATAGGATAGATTATACCTGCCTCCAGAAGCTTTAGTATTTCAGTTCTTACCACTTCTTTCATTTTAGGATTTAAGCGTAGTTGACGATCAACAACAGGTTTAGCATCTGGTTCCATATTAATCTTGTGCTGACATAGACTGGGGCTTATGCCTTTTAAATCGTCAAGAGTATATCCAATAGCAGCCATGCGCTTCCTCAGAGTTTTAAGTAATCTTCTTTCTTCATGCTCTGAAAGGTTAGCACTGATAATAACAGGATATATCTTATTTTCATCAAGATAAGCATATTTCAGAGTATCCAGTAAAGGTTTTAATTCAAACATGGGATCTCCTTTGGGTGGAGGAGGATCCCATAAGATATCAACTGGTAAGTTGTGTTTGAGGATAGGTGTTTGTTCGAGGAGAATCTTATCTATTTCATTCCTTTCATTTATTTGCATATCATTCTCATAGTCTATTAAATATTGTTCTAAAGGATTAGTAGGAGGTACGACAATAGAAGCAAGACCAATCATTTCATCCTTACTAGGAAATTCCTTCTCATGTGATTGATCAGTAAACTTGGAGAAATTAAATTCATGAGGCATATCACCAAAGCTTACTCTAACCTTATTAGTAACACAATTGATTTCAGCATTAACGGTGTTTAAGAAAGGTCTGCCAAATATAATGGGACAAAAGTTATCTTGTTTTGAACCAAGTACTAGGAAATCAGTGGGGTACTTGACCTTCCCACATAGAACCTCAACATCTCTAACGATCCCAAGTGGCGAAATAGTATCTCAGTTTGTAAGTTTAATAGTAACATCAATATCTTCCATAGTAGAGGGTGCCATGTCGCTCATAATTTCCTGATATAAGGTACTCCCTCCGTCCCATAATGTAAGACATTTTTCACACTATACTAGTGTCAAAAAACGTCTTACATTATGGGACGGAGGGAGTATAAGGTATAGCATTAACACTAGCACCAAGGTCACACAAACCATGATAACAATGCCCTCCAATTTTAACTGAAACAACAGGCATGCCAACTACCGGCTTATTTTTGTCTAACTCATCCTGTTCGTTTCTAGTGAGTTTCGCAATCCTAGCAGCTTCCCCACAAAAATAAAGAACCCGACCCTCAACATTATTATCCAGAAGATCTTTGACCATGGCAACATTAGGTTCAACATTTATTTGATCAAAAGGTATAGGTGTTCTAATATGACTTTTATTAACCACAGTCGTAGTCTTAGCATGTTCCCTTATTCTAACAGGAAAAGGGGGTTTCTCAATGTAAGCAGTGGGAATAACAGGATCAGCATGACTAACAATTATTTCTTCTTTCTCAATTTTAATTGGTTCCTCTAATGGTGGTTCGATGGGAGGATGATATTTAAACCACTTTTCTTTGGGAAGATCAACATGAGTAGTAAATGATTCACAGAAGGTAGCTACTATTTCAGAGTCAATACCATATTTGTTGCTAAACTCATGAGAGGTGTTGGTTTCCATAAAAGATTTAACACAATCAAAATTAAGTTTTACACCTGACTCGTTACCTTTGTCGAGCTCCCAATCTTGAGAGTTGCGTTTAATTCTTTCCAAAAGATCTCATTTGAATTCAATAGTTTGATTCATATATGAGCCTGAGGAAGAAGAATCCAATAATATCCGATCATCATGAGAAAGCCGAGCATAAATTTTTTGTATAATCATTTCTTTTGGAAGCTCATGATTGGGGAAGGTGTGCATCATAGATTTAAGCCTCCCCCAAGCTTGAGCGATGCTTTCTCCCTTACGAGGCCAGAGGTTATATATATAATTCCGATCACGGTGAACTAGATGCATTGGGTAAAACTTCTGATGAAATTCCAGCTTCAAGCGATTCCAATCCCATGATTCAATATTATCCAATAGCCTATACCACATTGATGTCTACTACGCAATTTTATTCTTGTAGTGTTTGTTGGGCCTCCAAGCGCAGAGTTTTGTAGGATAGTTGCAATTTTCCCTCAAGTGGATGACATAAGGTTTATCAATCTGTGGGAGGTGTAGGATGAAGATGGTCTATCTCAAGCAACCCTGCAATCAAATACAAGAAATCTCTTGTGTCCCCAACACACCCAATACAATGATAAATTGTATAGGTGCACTAGTTTGACGAATAGATGGTAATACAAGTGCAATATGGATGGTAGATAAAGGTTTTTGTAATCTGAAAATATAAAACCATCAAGGTAGCAAGTAACAAAAGTGAGCACAAACGTTATTGCAATGCTTGAAAACAAGGCCTAGGGTCCGTACTTTCGCTAGTGCAATCTCTCAACAATGCTAATATAATTGGATCACATAACCATCCCTCAACGTGCAACGAAGAATCACTCCAAAGTTCTTATCTAGCGGAGAACATAAGAAGAAATTGTTTGTAGGATACGAAACCACCTTAAAGTTATCCTTTCTGATCGATCTATCCAAGAGTTTGTACTAAAATAACACCAAGTTATCCTTTCCGATCAATCTATCTGGAGTTCGTACTAAAATAACACCATATGATACGCATCAACCAACTCTAATGTCACCTAGATACTCCAATGTCACCACAAGTATCCATGAGTTAATTATACGATACACATCAAACAATTTCAGATTCATAATACTCAATCCAACACAAAGAACCTCAAAGAGTGCAACAAGATTTCTATCGGAGAACATGGTATGAAAACGTGCAATCAACCCCTATGCATAGATTACCCCAATGTCACCTCGGGAATCCACGAGTTGAGTGCCAATACATAGGTCAAGTGCTCTCAAATCATAATGTTCAATCCAACATAACGAGATCTCAAAGGGAGAACTTAATTCATCACAACAAGGTAGCAAGGGAATAACATCATGTGATCCGACTATATTAACAAAGCCCGTGATACATCAAGATCGTGACATCTCAAGAACACGAGAGAGATTGAACACATAGCTACCGATACAAACCGTCAGCCCCGAGGGTGGACTACTCCCTCCTCATCATGGCCTCCGTCGGGATGATGAAGATGGCCACCGGAGATGATCTGCCCTCTCCGACAGGGTACTGGAACGCCTCCAGATTGATTTTTCGTCGATACAGAGAGTTGTGGCGGCGGAACTTCTCGTCTAGGGTTATTTCTGGGGGTTTATGAATATATAGGATTTTTGGGCGTCGGTTTCACGCGAAGATGGGCCACGAGTGGACCACAAGAAACCAGGGCGCGCCAGAGGGGCCTGGCGCGTCCTGGTGGGTTGTGCCCAGCTCGTGGCTCTTCTGGCCCTCCAATGAAGCTTCTAGTGCCTCTTTTGTTCCAAAAAAATTGTCAAAAAGTTTCATTGCATTTTGAGAACTTTGATTTCTGCACAAAAAACAACACCACGGTAGTTCTGCTGAAAACAACGTCAGTCCGGGTTAGTTCTAAATAAATAATGTAAAGTGCATCAAAACCATATAAAAGTATTGTAAACATAGGTGAATGTGGCATGAATACTTCATAAATTATTGATACGTTGGAGACGTATCACACATCAACACTTTCCCTCCAAAGATAAAGGAAAAACTTTCTTCTTAACTTTGTCCCTAGACAAACCTGCAAGCTGAAACAGTCCACAAACTTCATCGATGAATATCAAATGGAAATCACGATGGGTCGTACCATCATAAGGATCAGACAATAATTTTTCAAGCATACCCGAAGGAATCTCATAATAAATATTTTCAGTAGGTGGAGGAACAATTTCCTCATCTTCCGTTCGGGGCAAAGATGCCCCGAACAAGCCACTCAAAAGGTGGCCGTTCATAGTGACAAGCAACAGTAAATTTCACCACGTATAGAAAATGTTTCCTTACCAATTTCCACTTACCAAAGGCGCTTCACTCCCCGGCAATGGTGCCAGAAAAGAGTCTTGATGACCCACAAGTATAGGGGATCAATCGTAGTCCTTTCGATAAGTAAGAGTGTCGAACTCAACGAGGAGCAGAAGGAAATGGTAAGCAGTTTTCAGCAAGGTATTCTCTGCAAGTGCTCTGAGTAATAGTAGTAGATAATTTGTAGCAAGATAATTCATAACCAGTAACAAGTAACAATAGTAACAATGGTGCAGCAAGGTAGCCCAATCCTTTTTGTAGCAAAGGACATGCCTCAAGGTACTCTTATATTAAACAAATGCTCCCGTGGACACATGGGAATTCCTGTCTAGTCATGTTCATCATGTTGAGTTTATTCGCGTTCGCTACTTTGATAATTTGATATGTGGGTGGACCGGTGCTAAGATGCTATTCTTACTTGAACTAACAACCTACTTATGATTAACCCCTCTCGCAAGCATCCGCAACTACGAAAGAAGAATTAAGAATAAATCTAACCATAGCATGAAACACGTGGATCCAAATCAGCCCCTTATGAAGCAACGCATAAACTGGGGTTTAACCTTCTGTCACTCTCGCAACCCATCATCTACTTATTACTCCAAAATGACTTCCCTTAGGCCCATAACATGGTGAAGTGTCATGTAGTCGATGTTCACATGACACCACTAAGAGAAGTAACAACATACATATCATCAAAATATCGAACGCATACCAACTTCACAAGATTACTTATACAAGACTCCTCCCATGTCCTCAGGAACAATAGTAACTACTCACACATCATCAACATGTTCAATATCAGAGGTGTAATAATGATAATTAAGGATATGAACATAATCTCTTCCACCAAGTAATCCAACAAGCATCAACTACGAGATGAATCAACGCAACTAGTAACCCACAGGTACCAATCTGAGGTTTTGGGACAAAGATTGAATACAAGAGATGAACAAGGGTTGGAGATGAGATGGTGCTGGTGAAGATGTTGATGAAGATTGGTCCTCCCATGAAGGAGGAAGCGTTGGTGATGACGATGGCTTCGATCTCCCCCTCCTGGAGAGGGATTTCCCTGGCAGAATTTGACTGCCGGAGTGCAAACGGGCCTCTGCCCAGGTTTCCGCCTCGAGACGGCGACGCTTCATCCCGAAAGGTTGCTTATGATTTTTTTTCTAGGGTAAAACACACCATATAGGAGAAGAGGGGCATCGGAGGTCCAGCAGGGTGCCCACAAGCCATCTGGTCGTGCCACCAGGGGGCGTGGCCTGTTGGCTTGTGCCCTACTGGCAACCCCCCTCCGGTATATTTTGCTCTAGAAATTCTTAAATATTCCAAAAATATTCTCCGTGAATTTTCAGGTCATTCTAAGACTGTTGATTTTTCTGCCTTTTTCTCGGTTTTCCGGTCCAGAATTCCAGTTTCCAGATATTTCACTCCTTATGATGTACCTTGCATATTCAGAGAGAAAAGACATAAGAATTGTGTGATAATGTGGAATAATGAAAAAGAATAAGGTAAATAGTAGTGAGAATTCATGATGCAAAATGGACATATAAGAGACGTATCAAGGCCCCACAGGGAATAACGAAATAGATCCGTGGATATTGAATTGATAGGGATTAGGAGGGCACCCATGTGGGATTGACTCATCATCTCCCTCTTTTCCATGTTCTTCCTCCTTGATCTCCACCACCTCAACCTTCTCCTCCATCTCCGTCTTATCCGCATGAGGTTCTTCCTTGATGCTAACCTTTCTCAGGTCTTGATGACCCACAAGTACAGGGGATCAATCGTAGTCCTTCGATAAGTAAGAGTGTCGAACCCAACGAGGAGCAGAAGGAAATGACAAGCGGTTTTCAGCAAGGTAATTTCTGCAAGCATTGAAATTGTAGGTAACAGATAGTTTGATAGCAAGATAATTGATAGCGAGCAAGTAACGGTAACAGTAAACAAGGTGCAGCAAGGTAGCCCAATCCTTTTGAGGCAAAGGACAGGCCAGAACAATCACTAGTAATAGGCAATGTGTTCTTGAGGGTACACAGGAATTTCGTCTAGTCACTTTTATCATGTTGGTTTGATTCGTGTTCGCTACTTTGATAATTTGATATGTGGGTGGACCGGTGCTAAGGTGCTGTTCTTACTTGAACTAACAACCTACTTATGATTAAACCCCTCGCAAGCATCCGCAACTACGAGAAAAGTATTAAGACAAAGTCTAACCATAGCATTAAACATGTGGATCCAAATCAGCCCCTTACGAAGTAGCGCATAACTAGGGTTTAAGCTTCTGTCACTCTAGCAACCCATCATCTAATAACTACTCCACAATGCCTTCCCTTAGGCCCATGAATGGTGAAGTGTCATGTAGTCGACGTTCACATGACACAACTAAGGGAATCACAACATACATATCATCAAAATATCGAACACATATCAAATTCACATGATTACTCGCAACATGACTTCTCCCGTGACCTCAAGAACAAAGGTAACTACTCACAAATAATAATCATGCTAAAGATCAGAGGAGTATTGAATAGCATAATGGATCTGAACATATAATCTTCCACGAAACAAACCATATAGTAATCAACTACGCAAGGTAATCAACACTACTAGTCACCCACAGGTACCAATCTGAGGTTCCGGTACAAAGATTGAACACAAGAGATGAACTAGGGTTTGAGAGGAGATGGTGTTGTTAAAGATGTTGATGAAGATTGGCCTCCCAAAGATGAGAGGGGTCTTGGTGATGACGATAGCTTCGATTTCTCCATCCGGGAGGGAAGTTCCCCCGGTGGAATCGCTCCGCCAGAGGGCAAAAGTGCTCCTGCCCAAGTTCCACCTCGAGGCGGCGGTGCTTCGTCCCGAAAGTCCTCCTCTGATTTTTTCTAGGTCAAGAGTGACCTTGTACCAGAAGATGGGCACCGGAGGTGGGCCAGGCTGAGCACAACCCATCAGGGCGCACCCAGGGGGGCCTGGCGCGCCCTGGTGGGTTGTGCCCACCTGGGAGGCCCCCTCTATTAGTTTTCAGCTCTAGTATTTTTTATTAAATGCAAAAATAATCTCCGTAAAATTTCAGCTTCATTGGAGTTGTGCAGAATAGGTATCTCTGACGTGCTTTTCTTGGGTCCAGAATTCCAGCTCCCGGTATTCTCCCTCCTTGTGTAAACCTCGCATATTATGAGAAAAAAGCATTAGAATCACTCCCCAAAGCATTATTATTCAACAAAACAAAGTAAATAACAGTAGGAAATCATGATGCAAAATGGACGTATCAGGTCTTCCCATCCTTAGGGCATAACATCATCAAGGTTGTGAGTGGGATGATGCGAGCACATGTGGACGAGGTCTTGTTGCTCATGGCGGCGATCATGCTTGTTACCTGCAACTAAAAGCTTTTGGAGGAGATGGGAAGCAAAGAAGATGGGATATTAGATGGTTTTAGGTTTATGGGCGTCCCTCTTTCCTTCTTATAAAGGCTAAGCCTGTACGTAATCACGAGATATGACATAAAAAGTTAGTTAGAAAGAAATCAAAACAAAATCGGGAAAAGATCGCGCAGACCGGCCCAACGACGACCTTCCATGCGAGCGCTTGCGCTCGTATGGACTGTCGTTTGACCCGCCGCCAGGATCCCTCTTTATTTAAAAAAAAAGTGTACACCTGCCGCAGAGAAGGGATGAAACAAACGCTTATACGATCATGGTTGTTCATTCGAAGCGCCATCTTTGACTCTGTTCTCGCAGCGCTCGCCGAGGGCATCTCAAACGACCACAAAAACTGGCGCTCGCGTCTGTATGAAATGTCGTCTTTGTCTCTGTCCTCTGCATCCCTCCTGTCTTCTTTCCATACGACCACCCAAATGGGCGCTCGCGGTCGTTTGGAGCGCCATCTTTTGCTCTGTCGACCGCTGTGCTAATTTCTTCCTTAGAAAAAATTTCATCCCTGAAAGATTAGTGGCAATGCTCCCGACTATAGAAGAAAAGTCCAACATATGAGACGTGAGATTAACAAGTCTAGCAAAACAATATAGTTTCTACTTAAGTATTCACATCAACCTTACCGGAGTGTTAATCTATACTTCTCGTTCCTTACGGAAACGACAGTTAAATAGGAGGACCTTGTCCCCCACAGTGAAAGTTCATTTTAGTATCTGATGATCATGCCACATTTTAACCTTTTCTTTGAACAACCTGCACTCTCGTAAGCACTGTTGCGAAGTTCACCTAGAGCATGCATATCCAGCAACCTTTTTTCTCCAGCTTCTTTAAGATTAAGATTAATATTTTTGATTGCCCAGAAAGCTTTATGCTCTAGTTCTAAAGGTAGATGACAAGCCTTACCATACACCATATTGTATGGTGACATCCCCATGGGATTCTTGTAAGCGGTGCGGTAAGCTCAAAGTGTTTCTTTCAGCTTTGCTGCCCAATCTTTTTTGGACTTCTGCACCATCTTTTGCAATATTGTCTTTATATCCTTGTTAGAGAGTTCCACCTGGCCACTAGTTTGTGGATGATACGGTGAAGCTACTCGGTGAGTCACCCCGTACATACGAAGTACTCTTCCGAATATTCCCTGTATAAAATGAGATCCACCATCAGTGATAAGAATTTAAGGAACTCCAACCCTGGGTAGTATGATGCCCTTTATCATCTTCAATGAAGTAGCCGCATCTGCATGCTTGGCTGGTAGAACTTTAACCCACTTTGTAACATAATCTACATCCACAAGAATATGATTATACCCATCGGAAACAGGAAAAGGTCCCAAATAGTCCAATCCCCAAACATCAAAAGGTTCACGGGCTAGACTATAGTTCATGGGTATTTCCTGCCTCTGTCCAATGTTACCTATGCATTGACATCCGTCACAATTTTTAACAAACCTGTGAGCATCTCTAAAGAGAGTGTGCCACTAAAATCCTGATTGAAGCACCTTGGTTGCTGCCCTATCTCCAGCATGATGTCCTACATAAGGGCTACTATGGCGCCTTTATAGTATAGTATTCATCTCATACCCCGGGACAAAACGCCTTATCATGTCATCTGATTCATGCCGATAGAGAAATGGGTCATCCCAGAAATAATACTTCAAGTCACGGAAGAACTTTTTCCTTTGGGGTGTGTTGTACTTTTCTACAAGAAAGTTAACATAATCTGCAAACCAAGGTTCTGTCTTCTTAATCACAGCCAAAATCTCACCTAGAAAAGATTCATTTATATATAATAGATCATAAGGTATTCTTTCCATGCGCTATAGGTGGTCCTTTTTTGCGGTATACTATCTGCAAATCAAACTCCTGAGGCAGTAATATCCATCTAATCAACCGGGGCTTAGCATCCTTTTTTGCAAGAAGGTAATGTAAGGCATGATGATCAGTATGGACTATAACTTTTGAATTAATAATTTAAGGAAAAAATTTGTCACAAGAAAAAAATAATGGCTCGCAATTCTTTTTCAGTAGTTGACAAATGTAGTTGGTCTTCATACAAACTCCTCCTAGCATAAAGATGACATTAAGTTTTTTATCAACATGTTGTCCTAGAACAACACCAACAACATAATTGCTAGCATCACACATGATCTCAAAGGGCTCATCCCACTTTGAAGGTTGGATAATGGGGGTTGTGATCAAGGCATCTCTTAATTTCTCATAAGCCCGCACACAAATCTTATCAAAAGAATAAGGCACATCTTTGTGCAACAAGTCAATCAAAGGTTTAGATATTTTGGAGAAATCTTTGATAAATCTTTTGTAGAAACTAGCATGTCCCATAAAAGTTTGCATACCTTTCACATCTTGAGGATAGGGTAAGTTTTCTATTACCTCAATCCTATCTTGGTCTATCTCGATGCTCTTTCCCGAGACTCTATGTCCCAACACCACCCCTTCGGTGACCATAAAATGGCTCTTCTCCCAATTCAGCACAAAACCTGTTTCCTCACATCTCTGCAAACTTTCGTGAAATTATGGAGACAGTTATCAAATGATGTGCCTTGGACAGAAAAACTGTCCATGAACATGTTGACACCTGATTTTGGCACGATCCAAAATGCAATAAATATGGCCTCAAATGAAAAGGTTTTTACATGAGAAAGTTCACATTGCCGAGTGGAACAACTTTGATGTTTAGACCATCATCATTCGGCATCATATCAAGGATCAAAATTACACTCGGATTGTCATGTTTAGGTGTTCTGAGTGCTTTTTGGTCGATTACGCCTCCAAGACAGCCTCGGATGAAGGAATGCTCTACATGGATTGTCTTCGTCTCGTCGAGCTGATCAATTTTGATATATAAATCATCTCAATCCGATTTCGTATGCAAAAGTTAGAAGCAAAACACTGCGGACTGACCCTGAGCAAAAGTATGGCGCGAGGGACCAGACACTCACCTGGATGGTGTCTGATGGGTCGTGCGGGAAATTAGGCCCTCAAGACGGCTTTGAATCGAAAAGTCTTCAGCACGGAAAAGTTTCGTCTCGTCGAATCGGTTGATTTTGATATATAAATTGTCCAAATCCGAGGTCGTATGCAACCTGCAGAGGCGAAACAAGTTTAGGCTGTGTTTTCATTCGAGAAATCCGAGTGAAAAGCTTACCATCCGAGTGAAAATATAGCTATCCGAGTGAAGGCTTGATGACCGAGTGAAAAGTTTCCATCCGAGTGAAACTTCGGACAAGGAGACCAGGTACATGAATTCCGAGTGAAAAAATTGCTGTCCGAGTGAGAAATTTCACTCGACCGACTAAAGGAATCCAAATCCGAGTGATTCAACCAGAAGGTAAAGATTGACCTATATGGTCATCTAGATGGACTCGGATGGAAAAGTGTTCAACATGAAAGTTGTTCGTAACGTCGAAACGGTCAACTTTGCTTTTAAGCTCATTATCATCTAAGATAGTATACGGCCTGCAGAGACGCTACAACACTCGGACGATCCAGTTCGCTACATGACCGAGTCCGATTCAAAGCTAAAGATGACCTCGTGGAGTATTCAAGATGGCGTTATTTGGGAAAGTGATCAACATATGGATTGTTGGCCTCGTCGAGGCACACAAAATTGATGTTTGGACTATCTCCATCGGAGGTCATATGCAGATTCCACGGCCCACGCAAGGAGCAAGACAGAAGATTGGGCCAGATTTGGGCTGAATCCGAGTGGGACTAGAACTAGGACTCTAGGACGTGAATTGATGTAATTTTCTTATAAGGAAAGCATAGATGAATCCTTTGCTTGTACGGGAAGTCCAGCCGCCTCTTATATATGTTGGGGTGACGGCCGATTGAACAACACCAATCGAACCAATCTATCAATCTACTTTTTCGTGTTCATCTACTTTTTATCTCCTACCCTTGTATCTTTCTTTCTCGTTCTTCGCTAGCCTTCCACGACGGAGGGCTGCGGATCCACGAGGCTCTAGGGGCGAGCGAATCGACCTAGGGCAGCCCATAGCTGCCGCGAGCCCTGACGGGGTCCCTCCCGGGTGAGCGGGGCTTCGGGTCTACAAAAGTGCCCGCTGACTGTCTTGCGTATCGCGCTGTCGGTCGGGTCTCCTTCGACGTGAGCTGCGGTGCATCACCCCCGGCGTCGAGGGTACACAGTGGCATGTTCGTGTGTGAACACACTTTTTGGCGACTCCGCTGGGGACGAAGCTTTGAACGGTCTCCAGCCCATTCTTGCTATGAGGAGAGCGTCATCAAGCGGCTGCAATCTACACGGTAACATGTATCATAAATCTGCTTATGTAGATGCAAATAGCCATTATATTGTTGTCATTAGATCCTTTGATGGGCATACCATGCCGGCTAGCCCTAACGAGCAAAGGCCGACTAAGTATCCTGTTGGAGAAGCTTGGGAATTACATAATTGTGACATGCAACTTATAGATCCGAACTTTCGTGCATCGGCAACTCCCTTCAATATGCCGGTGAAGAACACGATGAGTTCGAGAGATCAATATAAGACACCTCATGCACAGGAGGGTGTTTCACAGTTTTGTCCATCGGCAGCCGGCTCGCAATATGCGGGTTCATCCCCAAACATGCCGATGGATGGGGGAATCGGCCATGCTTCCATTAGCTATTTGGCCGGTTATCCTCACTCATCATATACCACACCTCGTGAGGTTAATTGTTCAGCAGCATATGCAAATAAAAATATTCATGACTCGGCTCACCTTCATGGTTATTGCCGAGTGAGTGGAGATTCTATAGGAGCATCTGTGTCTAATATTGCAAAAGATGAGGTGGCTCTGGCTGCTTTAAAAAGTTTAGCCCAGAATAAGCAGATTACTGCTCTTTGCCTTGAGCAACATGATAAGGGTTTGGTACCTGATTATGAGGGAATAAGAGCTAAGGTTTTGCAAGAAGACAACTTGTTGCCAATTGACCAAATTGGCGAGAGGAAATATGGTTCAACAACAGTGCATACGTCTTCACCTATCATTGCAGCGTGTCATACACCCCCTATACAATTGCAAAATTTCGGCAACATCAGTTCATTGCCGAAAGATCCTAAAAGCATTGGGGGGCAAGTCGATCCAAGCAGGGCCGAATTTAAAGAAAAATATGTGGCCCGAATGGACAAGGTCAATCCAAAGCTCACAGGGAATTGCGTCAACAATTTTACCACACCGACTCTTGAGGATTTACCAGCAGAATATCGACAGGCTTATGAAGCACTCAAGAAGAAGCGTGAGGAGGAAAATTTGCAAGAATATGTCAAGTCCATTCCTTTATGCAGCAACCATGTTGGTCCCTCTGCGATGTTGAGGCAAGATAAAACAGAAGCTTTGCAAGCCAAACAACAAAAAAGGATTCACTCGGTTAATACGGTTGATTCGGTAGAAACCGAGTCAAATATGACTAATTCGTCTACAGCCAAGTCAAACGGTTCCTTTAAAGCCAAGACAATGATGGATTCGGTTGAAACCGGATTGAGCACCGAGACGGCCAAGGTCGAGTGCATAGAGTCAATATCGAGTGCATCGAGCCAACCGAGTGCTTCGAGCTAGTTAAGGCCGAGTGCATCAAGTCAGCCGAGTGCATTGAGTCATCCGAGTGCATCACCGGATAATGTCGAGTGCATCGAGACAGTTATTGCCGAGTGTACCAAAACAGATGATGCAAGCTTCACCGAGCAAAATAACGACAAACACAGCAAATTGGCCGTGCTCGATTTTTCTGGATGTGAGGGAGCTTACATGCTGCCCTATGAGTTTCGTGCTAAAGAAATTGATGAGCATCAAGAACAAAGTAATATGGCCGAACACAGTTCGATTAACGATGAACATCAAGAACAAAAACATGTTGCTAAGCAAAGTTCAGCTGATAAAGAGCGTCTGAGTGGAATCCATTCGGATAGTCCGAGTGAAATCTACACGGGAAATCCAAGTGATGATGCACGAGATCCAGAAGAAGAGGAAGGGGCATTGGAGAATTATTTAGAAGTGGAGCAAGATATTGTTCCAGTTATGCAACCATCTTCTCCTCCCAACGTCTTCACAAAGGTACGCCCAGATGACAGTTTACTCAATTTTCGATTCGGTCAAAATCATATTGTTGATCCACCCGTTAGCAAGATTCTAATTAATTTTGAAAGACCAATCGAGATGAGTAATCTGTTTGTTTGGAATAATCTTGTCACTATTCATGCTGATCAACACATGGCACCATTCACAGAAGCTAATAGTGACAACTTATCACAACCAAAGTTGTTCCCGTCATGTCGGCTAAACTTTATATTCATATGGACAACTTTGTTTGTTTTATGCCTAGCTAACATTTGGTCTCAGATGAGACGTATATTCTGTAATTATTTTGGTTGCAGAAACATAAAGCCAGGTCCAAAGTCCTCCGAGATAGCCGATTCAAGAGCATCGGGAAAGGAGGACGAAAATCAATGCCTAGCCGAGTCGGATGACGTTAAGTCGGCACCACTCGGTTGTTTTGTTTCAGAGCCGGTATCACAATATCAGTTAATGGATGAGCAGTCTACCTTCAGTCCGGGCATAGGTGATCACATCATCGGTGCATCACCGACTAATCCTATTATTATAATTGATCACGATGTCGAGCTATCAAAACAAGAACAAGTGCAATGTTCATTTGAACAGAATGTCAAAGATAACAATGTGATTCATCAAGCCACACAATCGGCCAACAGAGGACGATTGGAGCTCGTTGAGGCACAAGCATACGGCCAGTCGACTCAGATTGGTCTTGATGGTTATCAAGTGTTGACTCAACTACCTCAAGCTGGCTCATCCAAAGACAGACAGGTATACGCTAATGATGATGGGATCAAATCTTCAAGTGAGGTAATTATTCAAAAGTGCATCAGCAATAATATTGAAGACATGAATTCCATCAAAGTTACAACTGACACGTCTAGCACTGGGGGCAACAAGAAAATTCAAAGACCAATGCGCTCAAAACCAAAGAAAGCAAAGGCCGTGGTAAGCACAAAGGTAAAAAGCCGAAAGTCACTTTCGCGCAGTTATTGGAAAAATATCAGAAGATAAGTGAGGCGAAGAGTGCTTATCGGCCGAGTGAAGCAAAGGCATCGAAGTCACCCCCAAGGAATAAATCTGAATACTGGGATTGGCGAAGGAAGAAGTTGACTCCATATCCTCCTTTTGGGCCACCAATGCCGATGTCCTATGTACCTCCTCATGCCGACTATTATTCATATCAATCATGGGACAGGTATAAATCGAGGGATCACCATCCATCATATTCTAAACCACCTCACCAAAATTATGCAGCTTCGAGAGGATCATTGTTTGTTCAACAACCACATGCTAAAGGCCGACTCAACCAAAAAGAATCGGTCCGAAGCTTGGCGAAAGAGATGGACGTGGTCAAGCAAATTTACCGAGTGAAAAAGGATGGCCGCAAGTGTGCTCTTTCAGATCCGACTCCGGATGACAAAACACCAGCTGAGTCTACGTTGGCTACTAAAGGCAAGGAGATGAAGCGTGTAACTTTCAAGGATCCAATTGCCGAATTTCAACAGGCCAAGTTGGAGGTTCCCAAAGCCAAGAAAAACTTGCCAGTGCATAAAACAAAGCCACAGCCGAGATGCCCACTCGGCTTATCATATTCGCAAGAGAAGAAGCTGAAGCGGCTTAGGGCCTATGAGCTGGAGAAGAGGAACATGGCGTGGGTTCCCAAAGGAAGCCGTCAAGGCAAGAATGATGTGACATCTCCTGTTGCAGGAGTAAGAGAGGACAAGCGTGAAGCCGGTAGGCAAAAACAACGATTTTCAGACAGTGCATCATCCATGTTCTTCAACCGTCCTATCAGAGTTTGTGCCCAACAATTTATCGCCAGCTGAAATTTCTGATTTATTTTGGCTATTCACACTTTGGTGGGCAGGTTCCCCAGATCCTTTGAGATGAGAACGCATGGCCGATATTTGTTTATCGTCCTGAGATTTCGTCATGTTGGTACAACAAGCATTAGGTTACTATCTCAGCTGAATCCGAGTGGATCATCATTTAGGTAATATTGCCAAGGTTCGAACCGAGTGAAATACAGTCGGTATGTCCGATTGAAAATCTTTGTGATGACCCGACTGGTCCTAAAGCATCAAGTTGCGATCCGGGTGATTTTAAATCCATGTGGATCGCCACTTGAGTAATATCGATAAAACTGAAGATGGACCTATCAGAACTGTTCAAATAACTTCAGATGGAGTTGATCCAACAAGAGGCACGTTTTTTCACATCTGAACAGTCTGATGCTTGGTGTAGCCAATTCACATATGGCCGACTTATTTATTCACTCGGCTCGTGGGGAAAATACGGCTGACTCATCTTTGAATCGGCCAGGAAAACTACATGTGACTGACTCCTTAGTCGATTCAGCCAGTAATGAAGGATCTAGTGCTATTCAGGAAGCTAACTGGAAGAAATCTGAGTGTCAGTCATTTGCAGGATCTGAGTGAAGCAAGATTGTTCGGCACATGGCTTAATATACAGTTTGATCTTTGATGATTTGTGTTGCCGAATAGTTGACGGTATTCCTTTGAGGTGCATGGTCATAATCGTTCGGCAACCAGAATGGTGTATCGTCGAACGGTTCTAATATCCCCAAGGAGTGCCTGAGCATATGGCCGATAATAATTGTCGTCCTCAGCATGCACAGCCGATGGAGTGTTGACATCGTCCTTAGAACAAACGCGGTGCAAATTATTTTTCGGCATGCAAGCTTTGCCGAAAAACAGGGGGGCATGTGTTGACACCTGATTTTGGCACGATCCAAAATGCAATAAATATGGCCTCAAATAAAAAGGTTTTTACATGAGAAAGTTCACATTGCCGAGTGGAACAACTTTGATGTTTAGACTATCATCATTCGGCATCATATCAAGGATCAAAATTACACTCGGATTGTCATGTTTAGGTGTTCTGAGTGCTTTTTGGTCGATTACGCCTCCAAGACAACCTCGGATGAAGGAATGCTCTACATGGATTGTCTTCGTCTCGTCGAGCTGATCGACTTTGATATATAAATCATCTCAATCCGAGTTCGTATGCAAAATTTAGAAGCAAAACACTGCGGACTGACCCTGAGCAAAAGTATGGCGCGAGGGACCAGACACTCACCTGGATGGTGTCTGATGGGTCGCGCAGGAAATTAGGCCCTCAAGACGGCTTTGAATCGAAAAAATTTCAACACGGAAAAGTTTCGTCTCGTCGAATCGGTCGATTTTTATATATAAATCGTCCAAATCCGAGGTCGTATGCAACCTGCAGAGGCGAAACAAGTTCAGGCTGTGTTTTCATTCGAGAAATCCGAGTGAAAAGCTTATCATCCGAGTGAAAATATAGCTATCCGAGTGAAGTATTGATGACCGAGTGAAAAGTTTCCATCCCAGTGAAACTTCGGACAAGGAGTCCAGGTACATGAATTCCGAGTGAAAAAATTGCTGTCCGAGTGAGAAATTTCACTCGACTGACTAAAGGACTCCAAATCCGAGTGATTCAACCAGAAGGTAAAGATTGGCCTATATGGTCATCTAGATGGCCTCGGATGGAAAAGTGTTCAACATGAAAGTTGTTCGTAACGTCGAAACGGTCAACTTTGCTTTTAAGGTCATTATCATCTGAGATAGTATACGGCATGCAGAGACGCTACAACACTCGGACTATCCAGTCCGCTACATGACCGAGTCCGATTCAAAGCTAAAGATGACCTCGTGGAGTATTCAAGATGGCTTTATTTGGGAAAGTGATCAACATACGGATTGTTGGCCTCGTCGAGGCACACAAAATTGATGTTTGGACCGTCTCCATCGGAGGTCATATGCAGATTCCACGGCCCACGCAAGGAGCAAGACAGAAGATTGGGCCAGATTTGGGCTGAATCCGAGTGGGACTAGAACTAGGACTCTAGGACGTGAATTGATGTAATTTTCTTGTAAGGAAAGCATAGATGAATCCTTTGCTTGTACGGGAAGTCCAGCCGCCTCTTATATATGTTGGGGTGACGGCCGATTGAACAACACCAATCGAACCAATCTATCAATCTACTTTTTCGTGTTCATCTACTTTTTATCTCCTACCCTTGTATCTTTCTTTCTCGTTCTTCACTAGCCTTTCACGACGGAGGGCTGCGGATCCACGAGGCTCTAGGGGCGAGTGAATCGACCTAGGGTAGCCCATAGCTGCCGCGAGCCCTGACGGGGTCCCTCCTGGGTGAGCGGGGCTTCGGGTCTACAAATGTGCCCGCTGACTGTCTTGCGTATCGCGCTGTCGGTCGGGTCTCCTTCGACGTGAGCTGCGGTGCATCACCCCCGGCGTCGAGGGTACATAGTGGCGTGTTCGTGTGCGAACAGAACACTTCAACAATTTTTTCAATAAAGCCAGGAAAAAAAATTAGATATGCATTTTTGAAACGAGGGTGGTCCATTACATAGACCAAATGGCATTCTACGATATGCATATGTACCGTACGGGCAGGTGAAGGTAGTCTTTTCTTGATCCTCAGGTCAAACTGGTATTTGAAAAAACCCAGAGTACCGATCAAGATAGAAAAAGTAAGAATTGTTGGCCAATCTCGCCAATGTCTCATTTATGAATGGCAACGGACAGTGATCCTTCTTCATGTATTTATTTAATTTCATGAAATCAACACACATTCCATATCCAATAACAACCCTAGTAGGGACTAGGTCATTGTGTTCGTTAGTTACTAAGGAAACTCCCCCTTTCTTTGGAATGCAATGAATCGGACTTACCCATTTGCTATCAGATATGGGGTAAATTACCCCTGCATCAAGAAGACATATTATTTCTTTTCATACACATTCTTGGAAGCCGGATGAAGTCTCCGTTGGCTCTCAATTACGGGTTTAGCACCTTCCTCTATAGGTATTGCATGATGATATATAGAAGGGAGTATCCCCTTCATCCCGGATTGAGTAGCCCAAAGCCTTTCGATGCTTGCTCAGCACTACTAAGAATTTCTCTTTCTCTTTACCTGAAAGGTGAGCATTGACAATAACAAGGAATCTTTTTGTATTATCCATAAACTCATACGCAAAGTGGGAGGGGGTAACTCCTCATCTCCCTTCCTTTCAAGTGCTTCATAAACTTTATTAAGACGCGGGCATACTATCGGTGTAGTATCTATTATTATCTCAATCTCCTCTTTCTCTTCATCTTCATATAAGGATCCTGGACTCACCAATACTCGTTCAACTTCATCTTCTGGTGTTTGGAGATGGATTTCAGCTAGTTGATTTAGTTGCTGCTCCTCAATATCCTGAGCTTCCTCTTCATACGACTTGCTTAACATAGAGGAAATGGAAACTTTATCATCTCGTCTCCCCACTTCATGGAGATAGATTTCTTATTTATGTGGCTCTTGCAACATTCAAAAAGTAGGTTCCAAATACAATAGGTCAATCTTTATCCTTAGAGATCATTAGTACATAGATATCAATGTTTTAAATGAGGGAGCCTATTATTATGTTGACATCTTTAAGTTTGCCACAAGGTTTCCTATCGGATTTATCTTCAAGCTTGATAATAACGTCAGTAGGCTCAAGAGTGCAAGGAGAAATCTCATCAAAAAATTTAGCATAAAGACTATAAGGTATTATATGAACTAGTGAACCAGGGTCACACAACCAAAAATATGTCTTGCATCCAAAGGAACATGATAGAATTTGCTTACCTGCATTTTTACCTTCGGTACACCCTTTACGATAAGAAGTGGTGTATCTATCTAAATAGACTTCTTTATTCACCACCATTATTGGTGTAGCAAGCTCTTTAATTATGTTAACATAGGGTGGAGTCCCATATTGTTCTACCTTGACATTCTTCTTCCCCTTTTCAAAGGATATGCCTTTTAGCTTTTTACCATTTGGTTTCCAATAAGCTTCTTTTCGCTTTTCAGGTGAAGTAATCTTTTTCTTTATCGCTTCCACAATACGAATAGCCTTAGACCCCCTACTAAATTTTAAGTACTTTTTCTCTGGGAAATTCAAGAACTTAGAAAAATCTTTCAAAACATGCAGCATGGGGTCAGCTCCAATATTTAGCTCACGATGTAAATAATTTAATTTCAAAGTTCTAAGGAAAGATTTAGTGCTATCATAAACAAGATGAACTTTACTCTTTTCCTTTGAACAAAGGTACCAATTCTCAGCATTGTACCTCATCCTGTCAAGTAAACTCCAAGCATCTAATATCTCGGTTCCCAGAAAATAACCTTTAGAAGCAAGATCTAAAGCTTGTTTACTTTGTGAGTTAATCCCACCATAAAAAGAAATTGAATATTAAATAGTCAGGATAGTGATGTTCAGGGCACGCAAGAAGTATTTCACAATACCTTACATATGCATCTACTAGCTTCTCACCTTCTCACTGTCCAAAGCTGCTTATCTTCTTCCTGATTGTATATAGCTTCCCTTGAGGAAAATAGTAAGAAGAAAATGCAGCCAATAATTCTGGCCAGCTAATCAGTGTATTTATATCTTGGCATATTAGCCACCTTGTAGCTTCTCCCTAGAGAGAATAAGGGAATACTTTTACTTTGATCTCATCATTAGTTAATTCCTGCAACTGAAGAGTTCCACATGCAAGATTAAAATTGTCAATATGCTCATAAGGACATTCAGTTGCATCACCTCGGAACATATTTTATTTTATCATAGCAATTAACCGAGGATTTATCTCATATACTTTACCATGCAAGTCTGGACAAGATGTTATAAAATTCTCTCATCTAGCCGGTCCTGCTACTAACTCAACACCTACCTGATAAATTTGTTCTTGAAAGACCATGACTACGTTTAGTCTGCAAAAACCGTTAGGTCACAAAATAGTTCAAAACTCAAGGCAAGTCCCAAAAGTGCTCGGCTCCCCGGCAACGGCGCCGTAACATGCTTGATACCCTGCAAGTGCACAGGGTTTAGTTGTAGCCTTTTCGAAGTAAGAGTATCGATCCCACAAGGAGCATAAGAATCAGGCATTTGCCTCTTGTAGAGAATTATGTAACTTTGTACCTACAGATAATTTTAGACATGGAGTAGAGTGAGGGCAGATTTAAATAAAGATTGAGTAAAATGGTGACTTGTAACTAAATAACATAAAAGTAAATAAAAGATATAAATTGTAATGACGGTGAAACAACAGAATTAAAAAGGCGTTCTCGGAGAGTCTGGAATCCCCTTTGGTATGTTTCTAGTACTAATATGCATAAGCATAACATGGAACGAATACTTGAGCCACTGTTGATGATTATGATGGGCGGAGCCACGTACAGAACACGTTCTACTCGTCGTAGACTTCGTGCGACACACGCGACCATCACAGTCTCGCACTGTGGGTTACAACTCAGCATAATTAAGGGTTTCCACTTGGACGCGGCCTCACTAAGGGTTCTCTGTAAATCCCCGGTCACTTGTAATGGTTAGGAGCAGCAGGCTTTTACTGTCACCTCGAATTACCTCCACAACCTAGACCTATGCAAAGACACTGTAATGGTTAGGAGCAGCAGGCTTTTACTGTCACTGAGTGGGGCCCCTTCAGAACATTCACGAAGTTATTAAACTAAGCATTTAATAGAGGATCTCATATCCATAATAAACGTTTAAGATCCTACACATACCAAGGTTCATCCATATCCCCGAGAACTAGGGGTCTATTCACACATGGGAACAACAATCATCATGGTAATGGTAATGGAATACATTGACGAATGATTCAACCGATACATCAAAGGATCCACTAGGGTTCTTGATGTTGTAGAAGGATGCGGATGATGATAATGATGAAGGTTGTGGTGATAGATACTTGTGATCTGCGTTGGGTTGTCCGTGAAGAGGAACGGGTAATTGCAACACAAAGTGGGTGAGTATTTCCCTCAGTTATAAAACCAAGGTTTATCGAACCAATACGAATATCAATCCTCAACCGTCTTCAGCGGTTGCACACAAATGAACAAACAAGTTGCACCCAGCGCGGGCAAGAGGGTTGTCAATCCCCCTGATCTCATTATTTGCAAGCAAATGAGTTGTGTAGATAAGTGTTGATAAATATAAATTGCAAAATAAAATTAAAGGTAAATAAAGGCAGCGAGGTAATTGTAGCGTTTGTAAATATATAAGTGAATAGACTCGGGGGCCATAGTTTTCCCTAGCGGCATCTCTCAAGTAGGCAGCATACGGTGGGTAACAAATTACTGTTGGGAAATTGATAGAAAAGCAAATAGTTATGTGATGTTCACGTCAATGATCATATATATATAGGCATCACGTCCATAAGCAAATAGGTTGACTCCTGCCTGCACCTATTACTATTACTCCACTCATCGACCGCTATCCGGCATGCATCTAGAGTATTAAGTAACACAGAGTAATTCTTGGAGAACGATGACATGATGTAGACAAAGTAAACTCAAACAATATGAATGAACCCCATCGTTTTATCCTTAGTAGCAACAACACAAAGACGCAACTTTACCCCTACTTTGTCACTGGGATATAGAAACTCGCCAGGTTGAACCTACCACAACGCACCACTCCCACCGATGAAATATCAATCTACTTGGCCAAAGCACATCAATAGATCGGAGAGCATTACGAAGCTATAATGATCATGCAATTAAGAGACAATATATATTAGAGGTATCTCAAATACTTTTCATGAATAATCTGAACATAAACCCACAATTCATCAGATCCCAACAAACACACCGCACAATAGGATTACATCGGATAGATCAAAGCGAAGATGCGATGATCATTGTATTGAAGATCATAAGAGAGAGAATGCCATCTAGGTACTAGCTATGGACCCGTAAGCCTGTATTGAACTACTCACACATCATCATGAGGGCAGCAAGGTTGATGAAGAGGCCCTCCATGATCGATCCCCCCTCCGGCAGGGTGCCAGAACAGAGCTCCAGATGGCCTCGCGACGGAACAGAGACTTGCGGCAGCAGAAAAAGGGTTTCGGGACTGCCTTTTGGGTTTTTGCAATATTAGAGAATTTATAGGCTGAAGAGGGACGTCGGGAGGTAGTCGAGGGGGCCACCACATATCAGGGCGCCCCCCGAGGCGCGCCCTGATGTGTGGTGGGTCCCTTGTCCACCTCCTGGCCTCCTTCCGAAGCTTCTAGGTCTTCTTATAGTCCAGAAAAAATCATCAAAAAGTTTTGTGGCAATTGGACTTCGTTTGGTACTGTAAACCTGAAAAGGCAAAAACATGCAGAAAACAGCAACTGGCATTGGGCACTGGGTCAATAGGTTAGTGCTCAAAATATTATAAATTGGTAAATAAAGACCCAAAAAGTATCCTAGAATGATAATATATCAGCATGGAACAATCAAAAATTATAGATACATTATAGACGTATCAAGCATCCCCAAGTTTAATTCCTGCTCGTCCTCGAGTAGGTAAATGATAAAAACAGAATTTTTGATGTGACATGCTATCCACTATGTAATATTATGCGTGTATGCTCATTGAGAAAAGATGAATCGACAAATATTAACATAGCAATAATTAAAATGTAAGAACAGAATTGTTAATTCTTAAAAGTACACGATCCTTAAGAAATGTTTACCCCCCATTCATCTTGTTATATTAGCAAGGCATGGCTCCATCTTCACCACATTAATACAAATGTTAAGCACCACGGTGTCCAAGTCAGGCAATTGGTTCGTACCTTTTCAATATGCATCAACTTTTTATTCTTCACGCAATACATGAGCGTGAGCCATTGGACATAGCATTTAAGTGGAATAGAGTATGGTGGTAGATATCAAAGGGGATGGAAGTGGAGAAGATAGTCTCACATCAACTAGGCGTACCAACGGGCTATGGCGATGTCCATCTATAGATGTCAATGCGAGGAGTAGGGATTGCCATGCAAATGATGCACTAGAGCTATAAGTGTATGAAAGCTCAAATGAAGCTAAGTGGGGTGTGCACCCAACTTGCTTGCTCATGAAGACCTCGGGCATTTGAAGAAGCCCGTCATAGGAATATACAAGCTAAGTTTGTAATAATGAATAGGTAATTCCCACTAGCATATGAAAGTGACATATCATGAGACTCTCTACATGAAGAGCATGGTGCCACTTTGAGGCACAAGTGTGGTAAAGGATAGTAGCAAGGTCCCTTCTCTCATTTTCTCTCAATTTTTTTGAATGGATGGTGGGCTCATTTGGCCTCCCCCATCTTTATTTTCGTCTGGAGTCACATCTCGACTTATGGGAGAATCATCATCTCCATCATTCTTTCCTCACTGAGACAATTCTCTAATAATGATGATCATCACAATTTTATTTACTTACAACTCAATATGGAGAACTGATATGAAGATATGACTCTGTATGAATGTCTCTGGCAGTGTACCAGGATGTGCAATGAGCTAGCGTGACATGTATCAAAAACATTATGAACGGTGGCTTTGCCACAAATACTATGTCAGCTCTATATGATCATGCAAAGCAATATGATGATGAACGAACTAGTCATGTGAAGTGACGATGGAATTTGCATGGCAATATATCTCGGAATGGCTATGGAAATGCCATGATAGGTAGATATGGTGGCTGTTTTGAGGAAGATATAATAAGGCTTATGTGCAATAGAGCGTGTCATGTCACGGGGTTTGGATGCACCGGCGAAAATTGCATCGATCCTCGAAGTGAGAACGGGCTATGCACGGTACTAAAGAGGCTAGCAAATTATGAAAAGGTGAGATTGCGTATGTCCATGGTTTCACATTAGTCATAAAGAACTCATATACTTATTGCAAAGTTTTATTAGTTTATCATAGATCAAAGTATTAATCGCATGCCCCGAGGGAAGAGGTTGGTAGGAGTTAACCATCGCGCGCTTCTGACCCGAAACAAAACTAGGATTTCAATGAGGAATAGAAATGCTCACACATCATCACCATGCCTCTTTAATTTTTAGATGAACAAAAAGGTCAACCTTTCTTAATATCGACACTTCTACGGTTTAACAATTATGAACTCACACCTATTTCATATTACTACATCAATATCATTGACCCACAATTTCTTTATATGTGCTACATGATGGTTTTGATTATCACACATTGAATACCTAATATTCTTGGACTAGTCTTTATGGCCCATGAAAATTACTGTCACTATTTATTAACTATCAAACAAATATAAGTGAAGAACGAGAGTAAAATCATTTCTATAAAATCTACCCGCCACCATGCTCAAAAAGATATAAGTGAAGTACTAGAGCAACTGCTAAGCTCAAAATATATAAGTGAAGCACATAGAGTATTCTAAAAATTATGATGAAGGTGTGTCTCTCTTAAATAGGTGTGTGTAGCAAACAATGATCGTGGCAAACTGAAAGTAAAAGCAAATAAAAGCAAATGTTGCTCCAAGCAAAACTCATATCATGTGACGAATAAAAATATAGCTTCAGGTGACATACCGATGGATTTGAGACGAAAGAGGGGATGCCTTCCGGGGCATCCCCAAGCTTAGACGCTTGAGTCTCCTTTAAAATATTACCTTGATGTGCCTTGGGCATCCTCAAGCTTAGGATCTTGCTACTCTTTATTCCTTTGTCCATCAAGATAACACCCAAAACTTGAAAACTTCAATCACACAAAACTCAACAAAACCTCGTGAGATCCGTTAGTATAAGAAACATATTGCATACTTTAAGTACTGTTATAAATTGATTCAAATTTCATAAATGCATAATAGGTACTGTATTATAACTTCTCCATGGCTTATACCCCCGACACAATCCATAGCATAATCAAAACAAGCAACTATGCAAGCAAAAACAGAATCTGTCTAAAACAGAACAGTCTATAGTAATCTGTAGAGAACCTATACTTCTCCAACTCTAAAAATTCTGAAAAATTAGGACAACCTATAAATTTTTATAGCAACACTGTGTAAATATTTCAGATCATTATCACGCTCCAGAAAAAAATGAAAATTCATGTACTAGAGTTAAAAGTTTATGTTTTGTTTCAGCATCGATTCTACTCATTTTGTGAGTCATCCCAAAGGCTTTACTTGGCACAAACACTAATTTAAACACGAAAGCATAATAATTTCAGAGACAATAATCATGCTATCAAAAACAAATAAAAAGTTTGAAGCAAAAATTTAAATATAACTATTGGGTTGCCTCCCAACAAGCGCTATTGTTTTATGCCCCTAGCTAGGCATAATGATTTCAACGATGCTCACATGAAAGTAAAGAATTGAAACACAATGGGAGCATCATGAAGCATATGACAAGCACATTTAATCCTAACCCACTTCCTATGCATAGAAATTTTGTGAGCAAACAATTTATGGGAGCAAGAAACAACTAGCATAGGAAGGCAAAACAAGCATAACTTTGAAACTTTGAACACATAGGGAGGAAACTTGATAATATTGCAATTCCTAAAATCATATGTTCCCCCCTCATAATAATTTGCAGTAGCATCATGAAGGAATTCCACAATATAACTATCACATAAAGCATTCTTTTCATGATCTACAAGCATAGAAGTTTTATTACTCTTCACATAAGCAAATTCCTTTTCATTCATGGTAGTGGGAGAAAACTCAACAAAAATAACTATCATGTGACACTTGATTCTCATAACCAAATTGAAAATTTAAATCATGATGACATGTTTCATGGTTATCATTACTAATTATAGCATACGCGTCATCACCACAATCATCATAATATATTTGCTCATCAAAACTTTTGGGACAAAAAATATCATCTTCATCAAACATAGCATCCCCAAGCTTGTGGTTTTGCATATCATTAGCATCATGGATATTCGGAGAATTCATACTAACAACATTTCTATCATGCTCATCATTAAAGGAACTTACATTAAGCATTTTTATGAATTCTTCCTCTAACAATTGAGCACAATTTTCCGAATCCTTATTTTCACGAAAGACATTATAAAGACGAAGCATATGAGGCAACCTAAGCTCCATTTTTTGTATTTTTGATTCTTATGTGACAAGCTAAATATAAAAGCAAATAAAAAGAAGAACAAGTGAATGAAAATTTGTGTGAAGTTACTTGGTAGTTGATGATGATATTCCGTGACAACAGCGCCAGAAATCCTTCCTGATACTTGTGATCTGCGTTGGGTTTTCCGTGAAGAGGAACGGGTAATTGCAGCACAAAGTGGGTTAGTATTTCCTTCAGTTATGAAAGCAAGGTTTATCGAACCAATAGGAATATCAATCCTCAACCGTCTTTAGTGGATGCACACAAATGAACAAACAACTTGCACCCAACGCGGGCAAGAGGGTTGGCAATCCCCGTGATCTCGTTATTTGCAAGCAAATGAGTTGTGTAGATAATTGTTGATAAATATAAATTGCAAAATAAAATAAAAGGTAAATAAAGGCAGTGAGGTAATTGTAGTGTTTGTAAATATATAAGTGAATAGACCCGGGGGCCATAGTTTTCCCTAGCAGCATCTCTCATGTAGGCAGCATACGGTGGGTAACAAATTACTGTTGGGCTATTGATAGAAAAGCGGATAGTTATGCGATGTTCACGGCAATGATCATGTATATATAGGCATCACATCCATAATCTAATAGGCCAACTCCTGCCTGCACCTATTACTATTACTCCACTCATCGACCGCTATCCGGCATGCATCTAGAGTATTAAGTAAAACAGAGTAATGCTTGGAGAACGATGACATGATGTAGACAAAGTAAACTCAAACAATATGAATGAACCCCATCGTTTTATCCTGAGTAGCAACAACACAAAGACACATCTTGTCCCCTACTTTGTCACTGGGATATAGAAACTCCCCAGGTTGAACCTACCACCACGCACCACTCCCACCGATGAAATATCAGTCTACTTGGCCAAAGCACATCAATAGATCGGAGAGCATTACGAAGCTATAATGATCATGCAATTAAGAGACAATATATATCAGAGGTATCTCAAATAATTTTCATGAATAATCTGAACATAAACCCACAATTCATCAGATCCCAACAAACACACCACACAATAGGATTACATCGGATAGATCAAATCGAAGATGTGATGATCATTGTATTGAAGATCATAAGAGAGAGATTTCCATCTAGGTACTAGCTATGGACCCGTAGGTATGTGGTGAACTACTCACACATCATCATGAGGGCAGCAAGGTTGATGAAGAGGCCCTCCGTGATTGAGCCCCCCTCCGGCAGGGTGCCGGAACGGAGCTCCAGATGGCCTCGCAACGAAACATTAACTTGTGGCGGCGGAAAAAGGGTTTCGGGATTGGCTTTTGGGTTTTTGCAATATTAGAGAATTTATAGGCCGAAGAGCGATATCGGGAGGCAACCGAGGGTGCGACCACATATCAGGGCGCCCCCCTCGGGGCGCGACCTGATGTGTGGTGGGTCCCTCGTGCACCTCCTAGCCTCCTGACATGCCTTGAGACTGCGTCGGTATTTCCCCAAAGAGGAAGGGATGATGCAGCACAACGACGGTAAGTATTTCCCTCGGTTATGAAACCAAGGTTATCGAACCAGTTGGAGGATCACCACCACCCAATAAGCAGCACCTGCACACAAACAACAAATACTTGCAACCCGACGCGAAAGAGAGGTTGTCAATCTCTCTACGGTAAAAAGATAGATTAGGTAGTGATAGATAAGAGAGATAGATCTCTCAAGAACACAAAATAAAAAGAGAAAATAAAATATACAGCAATATGTTTTTGGGTTTTTGGTTTTGTAGATCTGAAAACAAAGATGCAAAAAGATAGATCGGAAAGCAATATGTTGGAAAAGTTGACCCAGGGGCCGTAGGGTTCACTAGTGGCTTCTCTCATCAGTATAGCGCACGGTGGGTGAACAAATTACTGTTGGGCAATTGATAGAAAATCGAATAGGCATGACGATATCCAAGGCGATGATCATTATATATGCATCACGTCCAAGATAAGTAGACCGGCTCCTGCCTGCATCTACCATTATTACTCCACACATCGACCGCTATCCAGCATGCATCTAGTGTATTAAGTTCATGGAAAACGGAGTAATGCAATAAGAACAATGACATGATGTAGACAAGATCTATTCATGTAGGAATAGACCCCATCTTGTTATCCTTAATAGCAATGATACATGCGTGCCTTGCTGCCCCTTCTGTTACTGGGAAAGAACACCGCAAGATCGAACCCATCACAAAGCACCTCTTCCCATGGCAAGAAAAATCGATCTAGTTGGCCTAACTAAACCAAAGATTCGAAGAAGAAATACAAGGCTATAAGTAATCATGCATATAAGAGATCAAAGAAGACTCAAATAATATTCATGGATAAAAACTGATCATGAACTCAAAATTCATCCGATCCCAACAAACACACCTCAAAAGTTTACATCAAATAGATCTCCAAGAGACCATTGTATTGAGAATCATAAGAGAGAGAGGAAGCCATCTAGCTACTGCCTATGGACCCGTAGGTCTATGGTGGACTACTCACGCATCATCGGAGAGGCACCTATGAGGAAGATGAACCCCTCCGTGATGGTGTTTAGATTGGATCTCGAGGTTCTGGAACTTGCAGCGGCTGGAATTGTGTTTCGTCGACTCCCCTAGGGTTTTTGGAATATTGGGGAATTTATAGGCATCAGAGGCAGTGGAGAGGGGCCCCGGGGAGGGCACAACCCATCAGGGCGCGTCGGGCCCCCCTGGCGCGCCCTGGTGGGTTGTAGTCTCCTCGGCCCACTTCTCCGGTAATTCTTTGGCCCACTCGGTGTCTTCTGGTCCAGAAAAAATCTCCAAAAAGTTTCGTCGCGATTGGACTCCGTTTGGTATTGATTTTCTGTAGTAAAAAACAAGCAAAAACATCAACTGGCACTTTGGCACTATGTCAGGTTAGTCCCAAAAAATGATATAAAGTTGCTATAAAATGATTGTAAAACATCCAAGAATGATAATATAACAACATGGAACAAGAAACAATTATAGATACGTTGGAGACGTATCAGCATCCCCAAGCTTAATTCCTATACGTCCTTGAGTAGGTAAATGATAAAAACAGAATTTTTGATGTGGAATGCTGCCTAACATGTTCATCTCATATTCTTTTCTTTTGTATAGCATGGACATTTGGACTTGTATATGATTCAAAGCAATAGTCTAGTTTTAACATAATGACTTCAATACTCAATGCTCAAGTACGATCATAGTGCCCCCTAGTTGGTGCTTTATAAGAGAAGATGGAGACTCAAAGTAAAAATAAAAATTGCATAAAGTAAATAGATAGGCCCTTCGCAGAGGGAAGTAGGGATTTGTAGAGGTGCCAGAGCTCAAGGTTTAAATTGAGAGAGAGAAAATATTTTGGGTGGCATGCTTTTCCTGTCAACGAAAATGACAAAGTAGCTCACAATACTTTCCATGCTAGATATATCATAGGCGGTTCCCAAACAGAAAATAAAGTTTATTCCTTTTTCCACCAAACTTTTCAATTTCCATGGCGGGCCGTATCCACGGTTGCCTTCCATACCAACACTTTCCAAGGAATTTATTATTTGACAACATAAAGTAAATATTTTTTTCTTTTTCATTTCGGGAATGGGCATCCCTATTACCGCCGCACTCTCATGCAATGACAAGTGAATAAACACCCATCTTGAGAATAACACATCTAGCATGGAAAAATATTGGACACTCCCCACCGTTTCATGAGCGGTACGAGCACACAAAAGAGAAAATTTATTTTGAAATGTTAGAGATGGCACATACAAATTTGCTTGGAACGGCATGGAAATACTGCATATAGGTAGGTATGGTGGACTCATAAGGCAAAACTTGGTTTAAGGATTTTGGATGCACAAGTAGTATTTCTACTTAGTACAAATGGAGGCTAGCAAATAGATTGAGAAGCAACCAAACCAAGAAACGAAAATTCACATAAGCGAGCATTGAGCATAACTAACACCGAATAATGCACCACAAGTAGGATGTAATTTCATTGCATAACTATTGACTTTCGTGCATGCATAGGGAATCACAAACCTTAACACCAATATTCCTACTAAAGCATAATTACTCACTAACATGACTCACATATTACTATCATCATGTTTCAAAACTATTACAAGGAATCAAGTTTAATTTGCCCAATGATCTTCATGAAAGTTTTTATTATATCCTCCTTGGATATCTATCACTTTGGGACTAGTTTCATATATTGCCATTTCTTCTTTGACAAGCTCAAACAAATTTAAGTGAAGCTCATGAGCATAAAGATTTCATCTCTCAAAAAGGTATACGTGAAGCATGAGAGGATTTCTTAAAAAAATTCTCACTCTCAAATTAATCTAAGTGAAGCATGAGAGTATTTCTATAAAAATTTCCAAGCACACCGTGCTCAAAAAGATATAAGTGAAGCACTAGAGCAATTCTATAGCTCAAAAAGTTTAAGTGAAGCATAGAAAGCAATTCTAAGAAATCATGGCATAATTTTGGCTCTCTCAAATAGGTGTGTTCAGCAAGGATACAATGGAAAAACAAACAAGCAAAGCAAGCAAAGATACAAGACGCTCCAAGCAAAACTCATGATATGTGACGAATAAAAATATAGCTCCAAGTAAAATACCAATGGTCGTTAGAAGAAAGAGGGGATGCCACTCGGGGGCATCCCTAAGCTTAGTTGCTTGTTACTCTTTGGATATATCTTGGGGGTGCGGTAGCATCCCCAAGCTTAGGCTTTTATCACTCCTTATTCCTTCATCCATCGTGATCTCACCCAAAACTTGAAAACTTCAATCACACAAAACTCAACAAAATCTTCGTGAGATCCGTTAGTAAAATAAAGCAAATCACTACTTTAGGTGCTGTTGCAAACCCATTAAAATTTTATTATTGCATTATACCTACTGTATTTTAACTTTACCATGGCTCATACCCTTCAATATAACCCATAGATTCACAAAACAAGCACACAATGCAACAAAAACAGAATCTGTCTTAAACAGAACAGTCTGTAGTAATATGTACTCTAACCATACTTCTGTAACTCTAAAAATTCCGAAAAATTAGGAAAACGTAAGGAATTTGTATAGGAATACTGTATTAAAATTTCATCTCAAGATCACGTTCCAGAAAAAAAATGAAAATTCATATAATGGATGCAAATTTTCTGTTTCAGATTCAGCATCACTTCTACTCATCCTATGAATCATCCTAAAGGCTTTACTTGGCACAAACACTAAATAAACCATAAAAACACAATCATAACAAAGGCATAATTGTGTCAACACAAAAAAACAGAAAGGAAAAGCAAAATTTTATTTATTCATTGGGTTGCCTCCCAACAAGCGCTATCGTTTTACGCCCCTAGCTAGGCATACCACATACATTCAAGTATTGTCATCTTTGGTTTTCAACTCTTCAATCACACATATAGATTTCTTCAAGGATTTAGCATGCATTCTATCAATGACAACACTTTTAGGAAGAAAACCAAAAAATTCATTCTTATAAATAGGATCTCTTATGATTTCAACAAAGGCGGGATGAATACTAATCATTTTAAGATCTCCCTTGTGGCCACTAGGTGTAGCAACTTTGTTCTTAGTGACTTGTGTGGTCTTGCCAATTTTTACGGGAGTTTTTTCAGTAGTTTTGATAGAAAAAAAAGTCGAACCCAAATTACTAAAAATCTCTTCCAACTTATCGATACGGTAAGGACTTTCTTCTACCCTTTCGTTAACTACGATTTCTTTTTCATTTAGCAATTTAAAAGCATCTCCTGCCTTAGATCCAATTTTATTAGCAAGATTATGCATTTTCTTATCCAAACTTTCAAGATGTTCTTGGGTAATCATCTTCTTTTCAATAACATCTAATCTCTCCATAACGTGTTCCAGAGTTAAAGTTGTTTCATTGATCATGATAGGTGGTGATCCCACTAAGCTTCCCAAAGCATTAAAAGCATCCAAAGATGGACACATCAAGAAATTCCCACCGGTAATCGTTGTCGTGGGAACGAGCCTGACAGTAGAGGTTAGGGGTGCGTAAGGAGAGGGCAGAGTCTTAGCTACGGCGAGATTGTACACACGGATGTATGAGTTCAGACCCCTCTCGTGGAGGTAACAGCCCTACATCTCAGTGCTCGGGAGCTTCTGTCATGTGGAATGTATGAGTTACAGGGGGTGCGAACCCTTGTGCCAGAGGGGAGGGGTGGCTTATATAGAGTGCGCTACCCCTCATGAATACCCGGCAACCAAGGGTTCGATCGTGGTAGTAAAGGTGAACGTTACTGATAATGTATGTAATAAATGCTACTTATGTTGTCTAGTTGAACGCCTGTCCGTTGGCCTCCCTGGAGTGGCTTCTGGTCTTCTGCGGTCGACTGACTTCTGGTTCTTCCGAGTGAAAGGTGGCTGTCGAATGGAGGGAGAAATCTCTAAGTGGATACTCTGTCGAGTGACTCATGTGCCATGGTGATTTCAGTCGGAGTCTTCCTTGTAATCTTGTGATCTTTATGTTCTCCAATGTAGTGTCCTTAGGTAGGGTACGTAGGTCAGGCCTATGACCCTACCCCAGGTACATATCCCCATCATTAGCCTCCGAATGGATCGGGGTTCGAGTGAAAAGGGATCGATGCATGTTCTGATAAGACACAAAAATTCCGAGTGCATTTTAGGGCTTCACAGAAGTCTGCGTCGATTGGAATCTTTGTCATTCACCCTGATTGATTCGGCCTTGAAATGCCCCCGAGTGAACTTGAGCACAGACTCAGGCCCGAGTGATCAGCAGGACCTCTTGATGCGACGGGTCGCTTCGTCAGGCCCGGATTTTACGGGATTCGAAAATTTGGAAAGCACGCGCCGCGCGAAGATGACGCAACGACTGGGGCAAGTGGGGGTATGACGCCTTGATTTTCACGCCGCCCTTAACGCCACGTACTGCGCTTCCTCTGAAATCGGGATACACAGAGATCTGGCGGGCCCGCAGGTCAGCGACCCACTCGGGCAGTTATAAGACAGGACGGCGCAAGGGTTGATACAGTGATCCTCCTCCATTCCCCTCTTTTCCTCCGCCTCCTCTGCTCCATGTGCGCCGCTCGGCTCCGCCTCGGAGACCGCCGCCGCGATGACGAAGGGGAAGACGGAGAAGCTCGAGCGCGCCAAGAAGGGAGCCAAGGCGAAGAAACCGTCGGGCGCCCGGTCCATGGCGCCGTCGGGGTGGATCCAAGACGATTTCCTTCGATCGACCATCATGGCGGAGGACGTCCAGAACCTCATCGCCGATGGGCTGATTGCTGACGGGTCATGGAGGCTGTCGGAGGGAGAGACCGAGCCAGAGCCGCGCGAAGGCGAGCGAGTCCTCCTCCTCACCCACGTCGAGCGAGGTTTTTCTCTGCCTCCCCATCCATTCATCCGTGGGTTCTTGAATTTCATCGGCGCACAACATCACCACTTCCCTCTGAATGCCATTGCGTATCTTGCTACGTTCATAACACTATGTGAATGCTTCTTGGGCTGTTCCCCTCACTGGGGTTTGTTCAAACACATCTTCACCATTCGGTCTCAGTCAGTCAAAAAGGCCAACCCCAATGATAGTAAGACCCACGTCATCCAGCTATGCGATGGCCTGGGACTCCAAAAGAGAAGCAGGAGTGCGTTTCCCTCGATGACCTTTCCTGAATCTGTTCGGGGCTAGCAGTCGGCTTGGTTTTACTGCAAAGATGTTGCATCTCCCAATATGTCGACTGGCCTTCCCCCCTTCAGATTGGAGCAACCCACTACTCCCAGAACATTGTCCGTGACAGAGGGAGAGAAAGTCCAGGTAGGAATTTTAGTGAATGCAGTAGTTGATTTGATCCGTGGCGGAGTAATTGGTATGGACCTGCTAGAGGCGTTTCTCAGTCGGCGAATCCAGCCCCTTCAAGCGAGGGACCACACTATGTGGCACTATTCGGGCGCCGAAGACACCACTCGGACACATCCAGAGGAAGTCTCTGAGGAGACCGTTGCACAGTGGCTCAGAAGCATCACCGGAGCCTGCGACAACCCTCTGGGAGCCAAGCGAATCTTGCCCTTCTCTACCGAGAACCCGCCGCCGAACCTGGTAAGTTATATCTTTGTCGAATGCTTTCATGTTTCGTCGAGTGATTGGGTCTTCAGCCGACTGACTTTACTGTTTGTATCTTGCAGGAGTTTATGAACATGTATTCGCCCGTGCCGAACGGAGGGCAGCCTGAAGACGGAGAAGAGAGTGCAGGCGGCAGCGCAGACGTTGATTACGCCGATGAAAGTGAAGGCAGCGACGACGACCTGGAGGAGAGCCAAGAAGAGGTCCAAGTTCCTCCGCGCACCAAGCGTCGTTCCAAGCAGCGCGAAGACCCCGAAGCTGTCCCAAGCAGAACATTGGCATCGAACACCAGGAATCCGAAGCGCGACTGGGTTGCGACACCTGAGTCGACTGAAAAGGTCGCAAAACAGCCCAGGTCTGACGCACCAAAACCTCGGAAGGCTCTGCCCCGCATGAAGATCGCCGTGCCCGTCGCCTCAACGTGAGTGTTCATTTTCCTTTTTCTGCTATTGTGGAACTTCATGTCTTTGCTGATCGAGTGGAATTTATTTGCCAGAGCTGCTACCTCGGTGACATCGCCTCTGCGAGATGAAGAGGAACACATGGAAGTGGACACTACTGACGCGGCCACCTCTCAACGAGGTATAACAAATCTTCACTCTACTCTGTTTTTTGGAGAAGAATCGTAGATTGAATAAGTTAACGTTCTCAATTGGCAGCTGCAGACGTCATTCACGTGGAAGACGATGAGGAGCCACAGCAGGGTGCGGGGGATGAAGGAGCGACCTTGGGCACCCCGCGCGTACGCGCTCGGAGAACATCGTCGGGGCAGGCGCCTCGTAGGTCGACTATTGCATCGTCCCAAGAACTTGGCGACTCTTCCTGAGCCAGAGCTGATCTTGTGGTTCCGCTGTCGAGTGCCCCGCCAGAAACTTCTACTCTTGTGGTCTCAACGCCAATTGGGCAACCTCAGGCAACTCTTGTGACCTCAGCTGCAGCACCGACTCATCCAACGCCCGCATACCCTCTGTACCGCGTCCCAGAGAACCAGACTGGAGCTGGCAAAGAAGCCATGATCCAGGCTGAGCAAATGATGCTGCGTACGAAGGAGGCATACGAGGCCAGCAAGTTGGCTTACGATGCCAGCTCAGCGCTTCGTGCCAATGTCCGAGTAAGTGCGATTGTAAGTTCATTTCTGATTGAATTCCTGTCCATCTTGACTCTACACCCACTGGGTGTTTTCTTTTGGTGCATACTTGCTTGTTTTCCCCTCGAGTAGATCAGGTCTTAGTCGAGTGGTTTCTGGTCCAGTGGGGGCACACTGAGTGCACCCACTGGGTGTAGTCCCCGAGACCGCTGTCGAATGGTGGTGACATCGGCAGGGGTCTTAGATTTGCTTTGATAGTCGCTTGTCACTCGAGTGATAGTAGGTCCAGTGGGGGCACGCTGAGTGCACCCACTGGGTGTAGTCCCCGAGACCGCCGTCGAGTGCTTGCATCGGCGGGGGTCTGATAGAGACAATGTTTGTATGTTTGCTTTTTTTTATTACTTGGACAGGTCGGACCTGGTCGAGTGGTTTCGTATCCAGTGGGGGCACGCTGAGTGCACCCACTGGGTGTAGTCCCCGAGACTACTATCGATCGTTTACGATGGGCAGTAGTCTTAAGAACTTGGACTCGGGGTCCTTTTTCGTACTTGGAGTACGCTTGTCACTCGGTCTGAATGCTTTTTCTTAGTGTCTCCACCTCTGAATGCCTGTCTTAGGGATGGAAAGGTCCGAACTGGCAAGACCTATCCTGCAGGTTTCATGGACATCATTTCCATCAACCATGATATGACGCTTTGCAGGGGTGTGGCGGCGGGCTGCCATCCAGTCGACTGAACTTACTCTTTTCCACTCGGGAGTGGAGAAATATTAGTATCGACTGAACTACTTCTTTGCTGATTTCAGAAAGCCTGTGAGCTTGGGACTAAGTACGTCGACCTGGAGAAGGAGAAAAACCAGCTTCAGCTGGATCTAGAGGTGACCAAGAACGACCTAGACCGTGCATAGACCGAGCTGAAGACCCTGGGAGGTTATCCTTGTCGACCAATTGCACTATCACTTTCATCTTCTATCCTTTGAACCGAGTGTCCTCACTCGAACAGACGTGCGTGATGAGAACCGTCGACTCCAAGCGCAACTCAACAATGTTATTTCTTTAGATACCATGAAGAAGGCGCTTGAAGATAAAGACAAGGCGCTCGCTGATGCTCAGAAGGTGGCGAGGGAGAAAACCGAGGCTGCTGAGGAGAAGCTTGCCACAGCCAAGAAGTTGGAAGAAAGAACACCAAACTCAAGCAAGAACAGGCCGATTGGATCAAAAAGGTTGAATAGCTGATCAAGAAAAGTAACATTCTGGAGAAATACTTGAGAGACTTCGCGAAGAAGATGTTCGGCATGCTTGAAGGTAACTTTCTTCCGTCGAGTGAATTTCTTTAATTTCTTCAGAACAGCAGCGTGACCAACTTTTCATTTCCCCTTCGTGTAGAATTCTGCCAAGATTTTGAAAAGGAGACTGAGGAGATCGAGCCAAATCTGGACCCCACCAAGTCACCTGTCGGAGACGTTGTGGCCATGAACATGTTTTGGCTTGACGCTCATCTTAAAAGGGTTCAAGGGTATATCACTCAACTAAGGGCTGCGCTGGAGAAGGTCGACAAAGAACTGTGGCCAGAGGACACCCTCCAGACTGACCTCGAGTCGATGATGACCCGCCTCAATGAGATTCCCGGTCGAGTGCAGGCATGGAAAAAATCTGCTGCTCGCTGTGGAGCTGACGTGGCGCTTTCACTCGTCTGGGTCCATTGCAAGGAGGCTAAGGAGGATAAGTTGAAGACTCTTCAGGTGCCCAACACGAAGAAACTTCAATTCGAAGACTTCATGGAGACTTTCATCGAAGCAGCCACTCGGATCGCCAACGGGATTGATATGTACACCTTCGTCGAGCCCGCGAGACCCACCGGTGCTTGAAAAATACTTTGCTCGCAGTCGAAACTCTATTTGCCTCGGTATGCCGAGTGATGGTGTTACTGTTTAAAACTTCGTTCAGGCCTTAAGCCTGAGCACTTCCGTTTGCGTGGGCAACTTTTTTCCGCGCTAGAGATTCTGGATTTATCTGCATTTTGCTTTCCAATCCTTTGCTTGGCTAAGTTTGTTTGGTTTTCGAACGAGATGGATGCTCATTACTCGGAAGAATGTTGAACTTTAGGCGAAAAACTGATTCGCAACTAAGTTTCTGAGTGAATAGGATGCTATTCACTCGGCAGGGTTTTTAACTTAGGCGAAAACTTGTTCGCGGCTAAGCCCTCGAGTGAGAGGAGCGCTCGTCACTCGGGAGAATTTTTAACTTAGACGAAGACTACTTCGCAGCTAAGTTTCCAAGTGAATAGGATGCTATTCACTCGGCATGATTCTTAACTTAGGCGAAAACTAGTTCGCAGCTAAGCCCCCGAGTGTGAGGACTGCTTACCACTCGGAGCGTTTTACAACTTAGACGAAGACTGATTCGCAGCTAAGTTTCCGAGTGAATAGGATGCTATTCACTCGGCAGGATTTTTAACTTAGGCGAAAACTTGTTCGCGGCTAAGCCCCCGAGTGAGAGGGTCGCTCACCACTCGGAGTGTTTTTTAAACTTAGGCGAAGACTGGTTCGCAGCTAAGTTTCCGAGTGAATAGGATACTATTCACTCGGCAGGATTTTTAACTTAAGCGAAAACTGGTTCGCAGCTAAGCCCCCGAGTGAGAGGGTCGCTCACCACTCGGAGTATTTTTTAAACTTAGGCAAAGACTGGTTCGTAGCTAAGCCCCCGAGTGAGAGGGTCGCTCACCACTCGGAGAATTTTTAACTTAGACGAAGACTGGTTCGCAGCTAAGTTTCTGAGCGAATAGGATGCTATTCGCTCGGCAGGGTTGTTAACTTAGGCGAAAACTGGTCCGCGGCTAAGCCCCCGAGAGAGAGGGTCGCTCACCACTCTGAGTGTTTTTTAAACTTAGACGAAGACTGATTCGCAGCTAAGTTTCCGAGTGAATAGGATTCTATTAACTCGGTAGGGTTTTTAACTTAGGCGAAAACTGGTTCGCAGCTAAGCCCCCGAGTGAGAGAGTTGCTCACCACTCGGAGTGTTTTTGAATATGAGACTGTGCGATCGGAATCGACAAAAAATTGCGGAAGTCATAATTTTGATAAACAACATTGTCTGGAGTACTCTTATTACATCAAAACAACTCAGTCTTCAGGTATAAAAACGTCGAAGTAAATCCACGTTCCAGGCACGTGGTTCGTCGATATTCTTCTTGAGGTTGAAGAGGTGGTAGGCTCCATTGTTCAGCACTTTTGTGACGACGAAAGGACCTTCCCATGCGGGGGCGAGCTTGTGAGGCCGCTGCTGATCCGCTCGGAGCACAAGATCGCCCTCATGGAACGACTGACTCCTGACGTGCCTTGCATGGAAGCGACGCAGATCTTGCTGGTACACAGTCGACCGAATCAGAACCATTTCACCTTCTTCTTCTAGGAGATCTACTCTGTCTTGTCGTGCTTGTTCAGCCTCAGCCTCTGAGTAAAGATCTACATGGGGAGAATTGTGAAGGAGATCACTCGGCAAAACGGCCTCGGCTCCATATACCATGAAGAAAGGAGTGCGCCCAGTCGACTGGTTAGGAGTTGTCCTCAAGCCCCACAGAATAGACAGCAATTCAATAACCCAAGCTCCAGCTGCATGTTCAAGATCTCACATGAGTCGAGGCTTCAGCCCTTGAAGGATAAGGCCATTCGCTCGCTCAGCTTGACCATTAGTCTGGGGGTGCGCAACGGATGCGTAATCCACCCGAGTGCCTTGGGCGGAGCAAAAGTATCTGAACTCTTCTGAGTCAAAGTTTGAACCATTGTCTGGGATGATACTCTGGGGAACTCCATACCGGAATGTTATCTCTTTCATGAATTTGATAGCAGTGCGCGAATTCATCTTCTTTATGGGTTTAGCCTCAATCCACTTGGTAAATTTGTCGATTGCTACAAGGAGATGCGTGAATCCACTCTGGCCCGTTCGGAGAGGACCGACCATATCCAAACCCCATATAGCGAACGGCCAGACGAGTGGAATAGGCTTCAGGGCGGACGCGGGCTTATGTGACAATTTGCGTAAAACTGGCATCCTTCGCAGTGTTCAACAATCTCCTTAGCCATTTCATTGGCGCGCGGCCAGAAGAAACCAGCTCGGTATGCTTTGGCAACAATCGTCCGAGAGGACGCATGATGACCACAGGTTCCCGAGTGAATTTCCTCCAGAATCAGTCGACCTTCCTCAGGAGAGATGCACCGCTGAGTTACGCCAGTTATGCTTTCTCTGTAAAGCTGTCCATCCATCACAGTAAAGGCTTTGGACCTGTGGACGATCTGTCGAGCTTCAACTTCATCTTCTAGGAGTTCTTGCCTCAATATATATGCGATATATGGCACCGTCCAATCGGGCGTAATCACCAGAATCTCCATGACCAGATCTATGACTGTTGGGACATCAACCTCATTTGGATTGGAGGCGCTTATTGCTTGCGGGGGCTCTTCAGTGAAGTGACCTTCTTGCACCGAAGGAGAATGTAAGTGTTCCAGAAACACATTGCTAGGTACAGGCCTCCGAGTGGACCCGATCTTTGCTAGATCATCCGCTGCCTGGTTTTTCACTCGGGGAATATGGTGGAGTTCCAAACCTTCAAATTTCTTCTCAAGCTTTCTCACTGCGTGGCAATATCCAGTCATGGCAGGGTTCCTGACATCCCACTCCTTCATCACCTGATTAACCACCAAATCCGAGTCACCGTATACCATCAGGCGCCGGACGCCGAGTGAGATGGCCATACGTAACCCGTAGAGGAGTGCCTCGTATTCAGCTTCATTATTGGAGGAATCAAAGTGAATCTGGAGGACATAACTGAGCTTGTCACCCTTTGGAGATACCAACACTACGCCAGCACCAGACCCATTTAGCATCTTAGAGCCATCAAAGAACATGGTCCAGTGCGCCGAGTGGATTTGAATTGGCTGTTGCTGTTCTGTCCACTCGGCCATGAAGTCAGCAAGCGCTTGAGATTTGATGGCCTGCTTTGCTTCAAACTTGATATCAAAGTAGAGGACCTCAATAGCCCATTTGGCCACTCGACCAATCGCATCTCGATTGTTGAGGATCTCAGACAATGGAGCATCACTAACGACTAAGACTGAGTGATCCTGGAAGTAGTGTGCCACCTTCTTCACTGATAGATATATACCATAAACGAGCTTCTGGTAATGAGGGTACCTTTGCTTTGAAGGAGTCAGCACTTTAGATATATAGTAAACTGGGCGTTGGACTTTATAAGCCTTGCCCTCTTCTTCTCTCTCGACAGTGAGAACCGTACTGACGACTTGGTTAGTGGCTGCAAAGTATAGAAGTAGGGGTTCTTTGCTGTTGGGAGCAGCAAGCACCGGCTGGGTGGAAAGCAGGGCTTTGAGCTCGACAAACGCTGCTTCTGCCTCAGGAGTCCACTCGAACGTATCAGATTTCTTCATTAGTTGGTATAAAGGCAAAGCCTTCTCTCCGAGACGAGAAATAAATCTACTCAGCGCTGCCAGGCAACCCGTGAGCTTCTGGACATCGTGCACACGCTCAGGGCTTTTCATTCGGACGATTGCGCCGATCTTCTCGGGATTGACGTCGATCTCCCGTTCGGAAACGAGGAAACCGAGCAACATGCCACCGGGAACTCCAAAAGTGCACTTGGACGGGTTTAACTTGATATCATATTTCCTTAGATTGGCAAATGTTTCTGTCAAGTCAGTCAGCAGGTCGGAACCTTTGCGAGACTTGACTACAATATCGTCCATATAAGCCTCGACATTCCGAGGGATTTGCTCGAGCAGGCATTTCTGAATCATGCGCATGAAAGTAGCGCCAGCATTTTTCAGACCAAAAGGCATGGTGATATAATAGAAACACCCGAAAGGGGTGATGAAGGCTGTCTTTATTTCATCTAGACCAAACAGACGGATCTGATGGTAGCCAGAGTATGCATCTAGAAAAGACAAACGCTTGCACCTCGCAGTTGAGTCGACAATCTGATCGATGCGGGGGAGCGGAAAATGATCTTTCGGGCAGACCCGATTGATATGTTTAAAGTCAATACACATGCGGAGTGACTTATCTTTCTTGGGGACCATGACGACGTTCGCGAGCCACTCGGAATGGTAAATCTCGCGTATGAACTTAGCCGCCAAGAGTCGAGCCACCTCTTCGCCGACAGCTTTCCGATTCTCTGCTGCCGACCGATGCAAGTGCTCCTTGACAGGCTTGGCCTTCGGGTTAACTCTCAGTCGTTGCTCAGCCAGTTCCCTGGGTACACCCGGCATGTCAGAAGGCTTCCATGCGAAGATGTCCCAGTTCTCACGGAGGAACTGGATGAGCTCGACTTCCTATTTGCTGTCGAGTGTCGTCGAGATGTTGGTCGGGGCAGCATTAGGATCTGTCGGGTGAACGTTCACTTGCCTCACTTCACCTGCCGACTGAAAAGCAGACTCGGAGGCGGGCTTCTTGGCGCGCAGCAGATCGGCAGGATCAGTATTCCTCTTGTATTCTTCCAACTCAACCACAGCCATTTGATGGTCGACAATCTTGGAGCCTTGCTGAAGGCACTCCTCAGCCCTTTGTCGACTCCCTGTGAATGTGATCACACCCTTGGGCACGGGCATCTTCAGCTTGAGGTACACGTAACATGGACAGGCCATGAAACGGGCATAAGGCGGTCGACCAAGGATGGCGTGATAAGCGCTCTGGAAGTCTACAACTTCAAATGTCAACTTCTCCTTGCAAAAATTCTTGTCGGTGCCAAACACCACATCTAACGCAATCTGACCGAGTGACTTGGCCTTCTTCCCAGGGATGACTCCGTGGAACTGCATGCTGCTCTCACTGAGTCGGGACATCGGAATGCCCATCCCCTTGAGGGTGTCCACATACAATATGTTCAATCCACTCCCTCCGTCCATGAGAACCTTGCGGAGTCGAGTGCCTCCTACAACAGGATCCACCACCAGAGCCTGCCGACCGGGGGTAGCGACATGAGCAGGGTGGTCCGACTGGTCAAAGGTGATAGGAGTCTGAGACCACTTGAGGTACGTGGGGGTGACAGGAACATCCATGTTGACCTCCCTGTTAATAACTTTCAGTCGACTTTTTCTTTCTACATCGACAAAAATCATCAAAGTGGCATTGACCTCAGGGAAATCCTCTTTATCTTCATCATCTTCCTTTTCAGGAGTTTTCCCACTCGACTGTCCTTCCTTGAACTGCTGGATCAGTAATCTCCATTGTCGAGTGGTGTGTTTCGGCAATATCAAATTGCCTTCCTCATCCTTCTTCCTGTGGATTGCACACGGCAAGTCTAGGACGTCCGTTCCTGACTGATTCTTTGATTTCTTGGGGGTAAATTGCCCTTTGGGTTTCCCCTTATTCTTTCCTTGTGCCGCCAGAGTGGCTGCCTCTGCCTGAGCAGAACCATCGGCTTTGCGCTTTTGCTTACGACTGGAATTGCCGCCGCCAGCATCATTGTCGATTGCTTTTCCCTTGCTGCTGCGGAGGCGGTCCTCCTCTTCGCCATTGGCATACCGAGTGGCAATCTCCATCATCTTGCTCAGGGAAATATCTCCTGTCCGACCAAACTTCAAATAAAGCTCTTTGTACTTAACACCGGCCTAGAGGGCGCAGACGGCTTGGTGCTCGGAAACATTTTCCACCGTGTGATGGAGGGTGGTCCAACGCTGAATGTAATCCCTCAAAGTTTCATTGGGTTTCTGCACACAGTGCTGTAGATCAATCAAACCAGCGGGACGCTTGCATGTGCCCTCGAAAGTTCTGATGAACACTCGGGCAAGATCCTCCCAGCAGTAGATGCTAGAAGGAGCCAAACGATTCAACCACGCTCGGGCCGAACCATCCAACATCAAAGACAAATGCTTCATGGCTATGTTGTCATTTCCTCCACCAATCTGCACCGCCACTCGGTAATCGTCTAGCCACATTTCTGGCTTCGACTCGCCAGTGAACTTGCTTATTCCAGCCGCCAACCTGAAGTTGGGGAGAATCTCAGCAGATCGAATGGCTCTGCTGAAACACTCGGGTCCAGAGACAACGGCACTACTTCCACTCGGATAGTCTCTATCATAGCCACCCCTGTGAGCTCTGCCCCTGTCAATCCGCTTCTGTGCGAGGACATTCCTCGCGTCGAACCCAGGATTCTGCTCATCGCCAAACGGGCACATATGAACCACTCCGCGGAGGAGTAGGCACTCGACGGCGGTTATCACGGTGATAACGAGGAGCAAACTGATCTCGCCCCTGATCTTGGTACTGATCTTCACGGTAACCTCTGCCCCTGCGACGTAGAGGTAACCCCGGGCTGTGCGCCGACTGAACTGTGTCTGCTCTGGGCGAATTACTGTGTAACATGTTGCGCGACTGAGAAACCGCCGAATTCTGCTGTTGTGCTGCATCAAGCAATGCTCGGATCTACTGCAAACCTCTGCGAGCCTCTGAACGTGATGGTTGAATGGAATCTGCAATCCTAGCAGCGGCTGCAACATTTAGAACTGGAGTACGGAATACCTTGACGTTGTTCTGAGATCCACTCGGAAACAACTGTCGCTGACGTCGACTGGAAACGGGTGGACGCTGACGGGTACGCTCGTCGAGTGCCTTCTGCATCTCTTCGAGCCGAAAGCGCGTGGCCTCCAAGGCCTGGGCCTCGGCAGTCGCACCGACGATGGGAGTATGGAGAATCTCCTCATCTCGGTGTTCCTGCTCATTCGACGGTCCTCCAGCCTCGTGTCTGCCGCGGCCGAAGCCAGGTGGGCTTTGCTGTGAACCCGCCATAAGAACCTCAGCCGCTGGATCGCAGCTCTCGCACTCAGAAGGAACGTCAGACTGATCCGACGCCGAGTCGAACACGCCGTGAAGTGATTCGGCGGGCTCGATAGCCACAATCTGCAGAGATGACGCTTGGCGAGCTGCCGCATGCCTCACCCAACGCTGGAGCCGCGAGCGACCGGATCGCATGTGGCGACGAACCGCGGGGAGGGCCGACAGACACGGAGTCGACGGCTGCCGAAGAAGAACGCCACAAGAGCTTGCACGGAAGTGTGTCGCCCCGCGGATCGGGAGCGCCTCAACGTCCAGAGGCGCTTCCTGAAGCCATGCCGAGTCGTCGGCGACGAAGGTGAGCGCACCGAGACGGATCTCGTGGCCTAGGAACAAACCGCCGCCGGAAGACATGACGAAGAAGAAAATTGCAAACTCGCCGGAAGTCGCTTAGACACCTGCCCCACGGTGGGCGCCAACTGTCGTGGGAACGAGCCTGACAGTAGAGATTAGGGGTACGTAAGGAGAGGGCAGAGTCCTAGCTACTGCGAGATTGTACACACGGATGTATGAGTTCAGGCCCCTCTCGTGGAGGTAACAACCCTACGTCTCAGTGCTCGGGAGTTTCTGTCGTGTGGAATGTATGAGTTATAGGGGGTGCGAACCCTTGTGCCACAGGGGAGGGGTGGTTTATATAGAGTGCGCTGCCCCTCATGAATACCCGTCAACCAAGGGTTCGATCGTGGTAGTAAAGGTGAACGTTACTGATAACGTATGTAATAAATGCTACTTATGGTGTCTAGTCGAACGCCTGTTCGTTGGCCTCCCTGGAGTGGCTTCTGGTCTTCTGCGGTCGACGGACTTCTGGTTCTTCCGAGTGAAAGGTGGCTGTCGAATGGAGGGAGAAATCTCCGAGTGGATACTCTGTCGAGTGACTCATGTGCCATGGTGATTTCAGTCGGAGTCTTCCTTGTAATCTTGTGATCTTTATGTTCTCCAATGTAGTGTCCTTAGGTAGGGTACGTAGGTCAGGCCTATGACCCTACCCTAGGTACATATCCCCATCAATCGTATCAAGGACGAATCTATACCAAGTGGTGATGCCAACATAAAAACTACGAAGAAGAACAACGGTAGATTGCTTATGGATAGATCTATTATGAGCATTGCAAATCCTATACCAAGCATCTTTTAGGTTCTCCCCTCCCCTTTGCTTAAAATTAAGAACCTCATTATTGGGAGTACAGGCAATAAAGGAAGAACTAGCGATAATGACAAGGCAAGAGATCCAACAGGAAAAGGCAAACGAAAAAGAGGGCGAATAAAACAGCAAATTTGTAAAGTGCGGGAGAGGAAAACGAGAGGCAAATGGCAAGTAATGTAATTGCAAGGAGATGAAATTTGTGATTAGGAACCTGGTAGACGATGATGGAGTCCCCTCGGCGCCTACGATAGCCACGTAGAAGAGACTGCTTCCTCCCCGGCAACGGCGCCAGAAATTCCTTTGACGTGGCTTGAGACTGCGTCGGTATTTCCCCAAAGAGGAAGGGGATGATACAACACAGCGACGGTAAGTATTTCCCTCAATTATGAAACCAAGGTTATCGAACCAGTAAGAGGATCACCACCACCCAATAAGCAGCACCTGCACACAAACAACAAATACTTGCAACCCGACGCGAAAGAGAGGTTGTCAATCTCTCTATGGTAAAAAGATAGATTAGGTAGTGATAGATAGGAGAGATAGATCTCTCAAGAACACAAAATAAAAAGAGCAAATAAAATATGCAGCAATATGTTTTTGGGTTTTTGGTTTTGTGGATCTGAAAACAAAGATGCAAAAAGATAGATCGGAAAGCAATATGTTAGAAAAGTAGACCCGGGGGCCGTACGGTTCACTAGTGGCTTCTCTCATGAGTATAGCGCACGGTGGGTGAACAAATTACTGTTGGGTAATTGATAGAAAATCGAATAGTCATGACGATATCCATGGTGATGATCATTATATAGGCATCACGTCCAAGATAAGTAGACCGACTCCTGCCTGCATCTACCACTATTACTCCCTGATACATCCATTTTGCATCATGCTTTTATATTGATATTTATTGCATTATGGGCTGTTATTACACATTATGGTACAATACTTCTGCCTTTTCTCTCTTATTTTACAAGGTTTACATGAAGAGGGAGAATGCCGACAGCTGGAATTCTGGACTGGAAAAGGAGCAAATATGAGAGACCTATTCTGCACAACTCCAAAAGTCCTGAAAAGTTACGGAGAATTATTTTGGAATATATAAAAAATATTGGGTGAAAGAAATACCAGAGGGGACCCACCAGGAGGCCACAAGCCTGGGGGGCATGCCCTACCGCCCAGGGCGCGCCCCTGTGGCTTGCGGGCCCACTGGCAGCCCTCCGGTGTCCATCTTCTGCTATATGGAGGGTTTTGACCTGGAAAAAATCATAAGAGAGCTTTCGGGACGAAGCGCCACCGTCTCGAGGCGGAACCTGGGCAGAAGCAATCTAGGGCTCCTGCGGAGCTGTTCTGCCGGGGAAACTTCCCTCCCGGAGGGGGAAATCGAAGCCATCGTCATCACCAACGATCCTCTCATCGAGAGGGGGTCAATCTCCATCAACATCTTCACTAGCACCATCTCCTCTCCAAACCCTAGTTCATCTCTTGTATCCGATCTTTGTCTCAAAATCTCAGATTGGTACCTGTGGGTTGCTAGTAGTGTTGATTACTCCTTGTAGTTGATGCTAGTTGGTTTACTTGGTGGAAGATCATATGTTCAGATCGTTAATGATAATAAGTACTCCTCTGATTATGAACATGAATATGCTTTGTGAGTAGTTACAATCGTTCCTGAGGACATGGGATAAGTCTTGTTATAAGTAATCATGTGAATTTGGTATTCGTTCGATATTTTGATGAGATGTATGTTGTCTTTCCTCTAGTGGTGTTATGTGAACGTCGACTACATGACACTTCACCATTACTTGGGCCTAGGGGAAGGCATTGGGAAGTAATAAGTAGATGATGGGTTGCTAGAGTGACAGAAGCTTAAACCCTAGTTTATGCGTTGCTTCGTAAGGGGCTGATTTGGATCCATATGTTTCATGCTATGGTTAGATTTATCTTAATTCTTCTTTCGTAGTTGCGGATGCTTGCGAGAGAGGTTAATCATAAGTGGGAGGCTTGTCCAAGTAAGGGCAGCACCCAAGCACCGGTCCACCCACATATCAAATTATCAAAGTAACGAACGCGAATCATATGAGCATGATGAAAACTAGCTTGACAGAAATTCCCATGTGTCCTCGGGAGCGCTTTGCTTTATATAAGAGTTTGTCCAGGCTTGTCCTTTGCTACAAAAAGGATTGGGCCACCTTGCTGCACCTTTGCTACATTTGTTACTTGCTACCCGTTACGAGTAATGCAATAAGAACAATGACATGATGTAGACAAGATCTATTCATGTAGGAATAGATCCCATCTTGTTATCCTTAATAGCAACGATACATGCTTGTCTTGCTGCCCCTTCTGTCACTGGGAAAGAACACCGCAAGATCGAACCCATGTGGATGAAGTTTGTGGATTATTTAAGCTTGCAGGTTTGCCCGAGGATGATGTCAAGAAGAAGGTCTTTCCTTTATCTTTGAAGGAGAAGGCATTGACATGATATAGGCTATGTGATGATATTGGATCATGGAACTACAACCGATTGAAATTGGAATTTCATCAGAAGTTTTATCCTATGCATCTGGTTCATCGTGATCGGAATTATATTTATAATTTTTTGGCCTCATGAAGGAGAAAGTATTGCTCAAGCTTGGGGGAGGCTTAAGTCAATGTTATATTCATGCCCCAATCATGAGCTCTCAAGAGAAATTATTATTCAGAATTTTTATGCTCGACTTTCTCGTAATGATCAATCCATGCTCGATACTTCCTGTACTGGTTCCTTTATGAAGAAAGATATTGAATTCAAATGGGATTTATTGGAAAGAATTAAACGCAACTCTGAAGATTGGGAACTCGACGAGGGTAAGGAGTCAGGTATAAACCTTAAGTTTGATTGTGTTAAATCCTTTATAGACACCGATGCTTTTCGTGAATTTAGCACTAAATATGGACTTGACTCTGAGATAGTAGCTTCTTTCTGTGAATCATTTGCTGCTCATGTTGATCTCCCTAAGGAGAAGTGGTTTAAATATCATCCTCCCATTGAAGTGAAAGTAGTTGAACCTATTAAAGTTGAAGAAGAAACTATTATTTATAATGTTGATCCTGTTATTCCTTCTGCTTATATTGAGAAACCACCTTTCCCTGTTAGAATAAAGGAACATGCTAGAGCTTCAACTGCGGTTCGTAAGAGCTATGTTAGAACACCTACACCCCCTGAACAAATTAAAGTTGAACCTAGTATTGCTATGGTTAAAGATCTCTTGGTTGATAATATTGATGGGCATGTTATTCATTTCTGTGATGAAGCTGCTAGAATTGCTAGACCTGATACTAAAGATAAACATAGACCTATTGTTGGCATGCCTGTTGTTTCTATTAAAATAGGAGATCATTGTTATCATGGCTTATGTGATGTGGGTGCTAGTGTGAGTGCAATTCCCATTACCTTATACCAAGAAATTATGAATGATATTGCACCTGCTGAAATAGAAGATATTGATGTTACCATTAAGCTTGCTAATAGAGATACTATAGCACCGGTTGGGATTGTTAGAGATGTTGAAGTCTTGTGTGGGAAAATAAAATATCCTACTGATTTTCTTGTTCTTGGTTCCCCACAAGATGATTTTTGTCCCATTATATTTGGGAGGCCTTTCTTGAATACTGTTAATGCTAAGATAGACTGTGAGAAAGAAACTGTTACTGTAAGTTTTGGGGATGTGTCCCATGAGTTTAACTTCTCTAAATTTCGTAGACAACCCCATGATAAAGAATTGCCTAGTAAGGATGAAATTATTGGCCTTGCTTCTATTGATGTACCTCCCACTGATCCCTTAGAACAATATTTGCTAGACCATGAAAACGATATGCATATGAATGAAAGGAATGAAATAGATAAGATTTTCTTTGATCAACATCCTATTTTGAAACACAACTTGCCTGTTGAAATACTTGGGGATCCTCCTCCACCCAAGGGTGATCCCGTGTTTGAGCTTAAACAATTACCGGATACTCTGAAATATGCTTATCTTGATGAAAAGAAGATATATCCTGTTATTATTAGTGCTAACCTTTCAGAGCATGAAGAAAAGAGATTATTGAAAACTCTGAAGAAGCACCGTGCTGCTATTGGATATACTCTTGATGATCTTAAGGGCATTAATCCCACTCTATGTCAACATAAAATTAATATGGAGCCGGATGCTAAACCAGTTGTTGATCACCAACGACGGTTAAATCCTAAAATGAAAGAAGTGGTAAGAAATGAAATATTAAATCTTCTGGAGGCAGGTATAATTTATCCTATTGCTGATAGTAGATGGGTTAGTCCCATTCATTGTGTCCCTAAGAAGGGAGGTATTACCGTTGTTCCTAATGATAAAAATGAATTGACCCCGCAAAGAATTGTTACAGGATATAGAATGGTAATTGATTTTAGGAAATTAAATAAAGCTACTAGGAAAGATCATTACCCTCTACCTTTTATTGATCAAATGCTAGAAAGACTATCCAAACGCACACACTTTTGCTTTCTAGATGGTTATTCTAGTTTCTCTCAAATACCTGTGTCAAAAGAGGACCAAGAGAAGACCACTTTTACTTGTCCTTTCGGTACCTTTGCTTATAGACGTATGCCTTTTGGTTTATGCAATGCCCCTGCCACCTTTCAAAGATGTATGACTGCTATATTCTCTGACTTTTGTGAAAAGATTGTTGAGGTTTTCATGGATGATTTCGCCGTTTACGGAACTTCTTTTGATGATTGCTTGAGCAACTTTGATCGAGTTTTGCATAGATGTGAAGAAACTAATCTTGTCTTGAATTGGGAGAAGTGCCACTTTATGGTTAATGAGGGTATTGTCTTGGGACACAAAATCTCCGAAAGAGGTATTGAAGTTGATAAAGCTAAAGTTGATGCTATTGAAAAAATGCCGTGTCCTACGGATATCAGAGGTATAAGAAGTTTCCTTGGTCATGCTGGTTTCTATAGGAGATTTATTAAAGACTTCTCTAAAATTTCTCGGTCTCTCACTAATCTCTTGCAAAAAGATATTGCTTTTGTTTTTGATGATGATTGTGTAGAAGCATTTGAAATGTTGGAAATATGCCCTAGAGGCAATAATAAATTGGTTATTATTATATTTCCTTGTTCATGATAATCGTTTATTATCCATGCTATAATTGTATTGATTGGAAACTCAAATACATGTGTGGGTACATAGACAACACTGTGTCCCTAGTAAGCCTCTAGTTGACTAGCTCGTTGATCAAAGATGGTTAAGGTTTCCTAGCCATTGACATGAGATGTCATTTGATAACGGGATCACATCATTAGGAGAATGATGTGATGGACAAGACCCAAACTATAAACGTAGCATATGATCGTGTCAGTTTATTGCTATTGTTTTCTGCATGTCAAGTATCTGTTCCTTTGACCATGAGATCATGCAACTCCCTGACATCGGAGGAGTGCCTTGTGTGTATCAAACGTCGCAACGTAACTGGGTGACTATAAAGGTGCTCTACAGGTATCTCCGAGGGTGTCTGTTGGGTTGGCATGGATCAAGACTGGGATTTGTTACTCCGTGTGACGGAGAGGTATCTCAGGGCCCACTCGGTAATACAACATCACAATGAGCCTTGCAAGCAATGTGACTAAAGTGTTAGCCACGAGATCTTGTATTACGGAACGAGTAAAGAGACTTGCCGGTAACGAGATTGAACTAGGTATAGAGATACCGACGATCGAATCTCGGGCAAGTAACATACCGAAGAACAAAGGGAATAGTATACGGGATTAACTGAATCCTTGACATAGAGGTTTGACCGATAAAGATCTTCGTAGAATATGTAGGAGCCAATATGGGCATCCAGGTCCCGCTATTGGTTATTGATCGTAGAGGTGTCTCGGTCATGTCTACATAGTTCTCGAACCCGCAGGGTCTACACACTTAACGTTTGGTGACGATTAGTATAGTTGAGTTATTTTGTTGGTGACCGAAGGTTGTTCGGAGTCCCGGATAAGATCCCGGACATGACGAGGATCTCCGGAATAGTCTGGAGGTAAAGATTGATATATGTGATAATAGTGTTTCTATTTCCGGAAGGGTTCCGGAATTCACCGGAAGGGGTTCCGGGTGTTTACCGAAGTGTTCGGGTGCAGTAACACTTTATATGGGCCAAAGGGGTAAAGCCCACGAGGTTTTGGAAGTGCAAAAGGAAGTTTTGCTACTGCCTTAAGCTGGTAAGGCAGTACTGCCGCTACAGTAGCAGCGGTACTACCGCCCAAGCGGTACTACCGCTACCGTAGCAGCGGTACTACCGCTACGGGCGGTACTACCGCTTATCGTAAGCGGTACTACCGCTTGTGCGCGGTACTGCAGGGATCCGAGTTGGACTCTTTCCCTGCGGGCCAAACCGACCTTGTGCGGGCAAAACCGACCTGGAGGAGGCTTTTACTCCAAGTTTAGACCCTAAGGCTCAACATATAAATAGAGGGGCAGGGCTAGCACACGGGACACATAAGACTGCCCCAAGCCGTGTGCCGGCAACCTCTAGTTCCTCCTACGTCATAATTTCAGTAGTGCTTAGGCGAAGCCCTGCTGAAATAGTTCCTCACCAACATCACCACGCCGTCGTGCTGCTGGAACTCTTCTTCTTCTCCGCTCCCTCTTGCTGGATCAAGAAGGCGGAGATCGTCATCAAGCCGTACGTGTGTTGAACGCGGAGGTGCCGTCCGTTCGGCGCTAGATCGTGCTTGGATCGAGGGACGACTTGCGATTTGGATCGCGGAGACGTTCGACTACATCAACCGCGTTTCTTAACGCTTCCGCTTAGCGATCTACAAGGGTATGTAGATTCACTCTCCCTCTCGTAGATGCTCATCACCATGGATAGATCTTGTGTGTGCGTAGGAAAATTTTTGTTTCCCATGCAACGTTCCCCAACATGAAATCCTTAAGAAAGCCTTGATTTCTGCACCTGTTGTTCAACCACCTAATTGGAACCTACCCTTTGAAATCATGTGTGACGCTAGTGATTATGCTGTTGGTGCTGTTCTAGGACAAAGAGTTGATAAGAAATTAAATGTTATCCATTATGCTAGTAAGACTCTAGACAGTGCTCAAAGAAACTATGCTACCACTGAAAAGGAATTTTTAGCAGTTGTGTTTGCTTGTGATAAGTTCAGACCTTATATTGTTGATTCCAAAGTAACTGTTCACACTGATCATGCTGCTATTAAATATCTTATGGAAAAGAAAGATGCTAAACCTAGGCTTATTAGATGGGTTCTTTTGCTACAAGAATTTGATTTGCATATTATTGATAGAAAGGGCGTTGAGAACCCTGTAGCAGACAACTTGTCTAGGGTAGAAAATGTTCTTGATGACCCACTACCTATTGATGATAACTTTCCTGATGAACAATTAGCTATCATAAATGCTTCACGTAATGCTCCATGGTATGATGATTATGCTAATTACACTGTTGCTAAATTTATACCGCCTAGTTTCACTTACCAACAAAAGAAAAAGTTCTTCTATGATTTAAGACATTACTTTTGGGATGATCCACACCTTTATAAAGAAGGAGTAGATGGTGTTATTAGACGTTGTGTACCTGAGTATGAACAGGAACAGATCCTACACAAGTGTCACTCCGAGGCCTATGGAGGACACCACGCTGGAGATAGAACTGCACACAAGGTATTACAATCTGGTTTTTATTGCCCTACTCTCTTCAAGGATGCTCGTATGTTTGTCTTGTCTTGTTATGAATGTCAAAGAATTGGTAATATTAGTAGACGTCAGGAAATGCCTATGAATTACTCACTTGTTATTGAACCATTTGATGTTTGGGGTTTTGATTATATGGGACCTTTTCCAAAGTCCAACGGGTATACTCATATTCTAGTTGCTGTTGATTATGTTACTAAGTGGGTAGAAGCTATTCCAACTAGTAGTGTTGATCATAACACTTCTATTAAAATGCTTAAAGAAGTTATTTTCCCTAGATTTGGAGTCCCTAGATATTTAATGACTGATGGTGGTTCACACTTTATTCATGGTGATTTCCGTAAATTGCTTGCTAAGTATGATGTTAATCATAGAATTGCATCTCCATATCATCCTCAGTCTAGTGGTCAAGTAGAATTAAGCAATAGAGAAATAAATTGATCTTGCAAAAGACTGTTAATAGATCTAGAAAGAATTGGTCTAAGAAACTTGATGATGCATTATGGGCTTATAGAACTGCTTAAAAAAAACCTATGGGTATGTCTCCGTATAAAATGGTTTATGGTAAAGCATGTCACTTACCTCTAGAACTAGAACATAAAGCTTATTGGGCAATCAAAGAGCTCAACTATGATTTCAAACTTGCTGGTGAGAAGAGGTTATTTGACATTAGCTCACTTGATGAATGGAGAACCCAGGCCTATGAGAATGCCAAGTTGTTTAAAGAAAAGGTTAAGAGATCGCATAATAAAAGAATACAAAAGCGTGAATTCAATGTAGGTGACCATGTCTTGCTATACAATTCTCATTTAAGATTTTTTGCAGGAAATTTTCTCTCTAAATGGGAAGGGCCTTACATTATCGAGGAAGTATATCGTTCCAGTGCCATCAAGATCAACAACGCCAAAGGCACAAATCCGAAGGTGGAAAACGGGCAAAGAATCAAACATTATATCTCAGGTACTCCCATAAATGTTGAAACCAATATTATCTATACCATAACTCCGAAGGAGTACATTAGGGAGACCTACCAGAACGTTTCAGACTCCGAAAAGGAATAGGTATGTGGAACGGTAAGCAAACCGACTCCAAAACTTTTCCAATAGCAATTTTCCCCCGTTTTGGAATATTTAATAAATTAGGAAAATTTAAAGTAGTCCGAAAAGAGCACGAGGAGGCGATAAGACAGGGGGGCACGCCCTACCCCCTGGGCGTGCCCCTGTGGCTTGTGGCCACCCCGTGTACCCTCCGGACTCCGTTTTCTTGTAGAATACTCCTGTTGGTCGGTAAAAATTCATTATATAATCTCCCGAAGGTTTTGACCACCGTACCACGGAAAAATCCTCTGTTCTTGTTTGTTGTTCTTTTTTCGGACAGATATGAAAATATGTCGTCCCAAGAGTCCGATGGGGAGAGCTATGTATCTCATTATCTTGCCAATCCCAAGCTCTATTTGACTTAGATCCTTACGGATTGTTCTCGGACGAGGAACTAGAAGGCAAGTATGAGGAAGAAAGCTCGGATGAAGAAGAGATTCCCCTGCCTCAAACAAGAGATATGCACGTGGAGTTCAGGAAATCGAGCCTCCCAAACACATGGAGAAAACCCAAGGTTCTATTTATCCCTTCTCGTTTTCTGCAGGAGAGCAAGCAAGAATTATGTCAAAGGATATTGAAGCTCGAGCAGGAGGTTGATGATCTGAGGGAACATAATTTTATGCTTAAGAGGAAACTGAACAAGCTTAAAGATCCTTCTCCATCATCACCCCCTCCGAAGAAAGACAACTAAACACATGGGTATGGGCACTCCCCTTGGCTTGTGCCAAGCTTGGGGGAGGTGCCCCGGTATCGTATCACCATCACATCTTTTACTTTTATCGTTTTTCTTAGTTCGATCCTTTTGGTTATATCTTGATCTAGTAGAATAAAGTTTTTTGTGTGATCTAGTTTTGAGTTTTGCTTTATGTTCCCCCTATGTAAGCGAGTCCGAGAGTTATATAATAAAAAGTAGTTTTGAGTTGAGGGCTTTGCTTGCTTGCTATGATCTTGAGAAAAAGAAATAGAAAGAAGAATAGAATAAAAGCAAAGAGTATATATGATGATCTTATGTGGAGTGATGACTTCACATATAAGAAGTATGTCGATTGAAATTTGTTGTGGGTTGACAAACATAGCGATTGGTCATTGCTGCAATAAAAAGGAAGTAATAAAGAAAGAGAGGTTCACATATAACTATATTATCTTGGACATCTTTTATGATTGTGAGCAATCATTAAAATATTATATGCTAAGAAAGTGATGTTGGACAAGGAAGACAACATAATGGGTTATGTTTGCTTATTTCCGAATAGAAGTTATATGGTTATAGATCCTTTAACATGTGACGCTTGCTTCCACCCCATATCAGCCAAAACTTCCGCACCAAGTAGAGATACTACTTGTGTATCCAAACACCCTCAACCCAGTTTTGCCATGAGAGTCCACCATACCTACCTATGGATTGAGTAAGATCCTTCAAGTAAGTTGCCATCGGTGCAAGCAATAAAAATTGCTCTCTAAATATGTATGATCTATTAGTGTGAGGAAAATAAACTTTATACGAACCTGTGATATGGAAGAAATAAAAGCGACAGACTGCATAATAAAGTTCTCTCTTATTTATTGCATTATGGGCTGTTATTACACATTATGGTACAATACTTATGCCTTTTCTCTCTTATTTTACAAGGTTTACATGAAGAGGGAGAATGCCGGCAGCTGGCATTCTGGACTAGAAAAGGAGCAAATATGAGAGACCTATTCTGCACAACTCCAAAAGTCCTGAAAAGTTACAGAGAATTATTTTGGAATATATAAAAAATATTGGGCGAAAGAAATACCAGAGGGGACCCACAAGGAGGCCACAAGCCTGGGGGCACGCCCAACCCCCCAGGGCGCGCCCCTGTGGCTTGTGGGCCCCCTGGCAGCCCTCCGGTGCCCATCTTCTGCTATATGGAGGGTTTTGACCTGGAAAAAATCATAAAAGAGCTTTCGGGATGAAGCGCCGCCGTCTCGAGGCGGAACCTGGGCAGAAGCAATCTAGGGCTCCGGCGGAGCTGTTCTACCGGGGAAACTTCCCTCCCGGAGGGGGAAATCGAAGCCATCGTCATCACCAACGATCCTCTCATCGAGAGGGGGTCAATCTCCATCAACATCTTCACCAGCACCATCTCCTCTCCAAACCCTAGTTCATCTCTTGTATTCGATCTTTGTCTCAAAACCTCAGATTGGTACCTGTGGGTTGCTAGTAGTGTTGATTACTCCTTGTAGTTGATGCTAGTTGGTTTACTTGGTGGAAGATCATATGTTCAGATCCTTATTGATAATTAGTACTCCTCTGATTATGAACATGAATATGCTTTGTGAGTAGTTACGTTTGTTCCTGAGGACATGGGATAAGTCTTGTTATAAGTAATCATGTGAATTTGGTATTCGTTCGATATTTTGATGAGATGTATGTTGTATTTCCTCTAGTGGTGTTATGTGAACGTCAACTACATGACACTTCACCATTATTTGGGCCTAGGGGAAGGCATTGGGAATTAATAAGTAGATGATGGGTTGCTAGAGTGACAGAAGCTTAAACCCTAGTTTATGCGTTGCTTCGTAAGGGGCTGATTTGGATCCATATGTTTCATGCTATGGTTAGATTTATCTTAATTCTTCTTTCGTAGTTGTGGATGCTTGTGAGAGAGGTTAATCATAAGTGGGAGGCTTGTCCAAGTAAGGGCAGCACCCAAGCACCGGTCCACCCACATATCAAATTATCAAAGTAACGAACGCGAATCATATGAGCATGATGAAAACTAGCTTGACAGAAATTCCCATGTGTCCTCGGGAGCGCTTTGCTTTATATAAGAGTTTGTCCAGGCTTGTCCTTTGCTACAAAAAAGATTGGGCCACCTTGCTGCACCTTTGCTACATTTGTTACTTGCTACCCGTTACGAATTATCTTATCACAAAACTATCTGTTACCGATAATTTCAGTGCTTGCAGAGAATACCTTACTGAAAATTGCTTGTCATTTCCTTCTGCTCCTCGTTGGGTTCGACACTCTTACTTATGAAAAGGACTAAGATAGATCCACTATACTTGTGGGTCATCACTCCACACATCGACCGCTATCCAGCATGCATCTAGTGTATTAAGTTCATGGAAAAACGGAGTAATGCAATAAGAACGATGACATGATGTAGACAAGATCTATTCATGTAGGAATAGACCCCATCTTGTTATCCTTAATAGCAACGATACATGCGTGTCTTGCTGCCCCTTCTGTCACTGGGAAAGAACCCCGCAAGATCGAACCCATCACAAAGCACCTCTTCCCATGGAAAGAAAAATCGATCTAGTTGGCCTAACTAAAACAAAGATTCGAAGAAGAAATACGAGGCTATAAGTAATCATGCATATAAGAGATCAAAGAAGACTCAAATAATATTCATGGATAGAAACTGATCATGAACTCAAAATTCATCGGATCCCAACAAACACACCGCAAAAAGTTTACATCAAATAGATCTCCAAGAGACCATTGTATTGAGAATCATAAGAGAGAGAGAGGAAGCCATCTACCTACTGCCTACGGACCCGTAGGTCTATGGTGGACTACTCACGCATCATCGAAGAGGCACCTATGAGGAAGATGAACCCCTCCGTGATGGTGTTTAGATTGGATCTCGAGGTTCTGGAACTTGCGGCGGCTGGAATTGTGTTTCGTCGACTCCCCTAGGGTTTTTGGAATATTGGGAATTTATACGCATCAGAGGCGGTGGAGAGGGGCCCCGAGGAGGGCACAACCCATCAGGGCGCGCCAGGGCCCCCTGGCGCGCCCTGGTGGGTTGTGGTCTCCTTGGCCCACTTCTCCGGTACTTCTTTGGCCCACTGGGTGTCTTCTGGTCCAGAAAAAAAAACTCCAAAAAGTTTCATCGTGATTGGACTCCGTTTGGTATTGATTTTCTGCGAAGTAAAAAACAAGCAAAAACAGCAACTGACACTTTGGCACTATGTCAATAGGTTAGTCCCAAAAAATGATATGAAGTTGCTATAAAATGATTGTAAAACATCCAAGAATGATAATATAACAACATGGAACAAGCAAAAATTATAGATACATTGGAGACGTATCACCTCCTTCCGAAGCTTCTAGGTCTTCTTATAGTCTAGAAAAAAACATCAAAAAGTTTCGTGGCAATTGGACTTCGTTTGGTACTGTAAACTTGAAAAGGCAAAAACATGCAGAAAACAGAAACTGGCACTGGGCACTAGGTCAATAGGTTAGTGCTATAAAATATTAAAAATTGGTAAATAAATACCCAAAAGTATCCTAGAATGATAATATATCGGCATGGAACAATCAAAAATTATAGATACATTGGAGACGTATCAGTGTTGTAGATGGTGATGATGATGTCGTTCCTCTCGTGGTGAGAGGAATCCCATTCTTCTCCTGGTCGATCCTCCCTCTGGATGGGCTCCAGAGGCTAGGGTTCTGCCTTCCAGGTGAGTTTCTGGAGTCTTTCTGCGTCTGATTCATGATCCGCTTCGAGGGGGTGAAAACACTTGATCTCCTAGACACAATAAGTAGCCAAACGACCGCTCTTGTGAGCGTGCCTGGTTGCATGGAACGTCGTTGTCGCGCGTGGTCTCCTCTGGAAGCGCGGTGATGGTTGGTTCTTTGGCCTTCTAACTTTATTTTTTATGGAAAGTGTTTATCACCTTTAATACGTGATTCCACTGTCATTTTAGGGGATTTTCTCCATTAAATGAATATTGCTCCAAAAGGCGTTACCTGAGGGATTGTTAACGAAATAAGTGTGCGAATGCGGTAAAATTCCATAAAGACCACCTTGTAGGCCCAAAATATATAGGAAAATCATCACATAAAATGGACTCATCAAGGGGCAGGGACAACGGTGGAGAAGGAGGAGTCGCCTTCGGGGTCTGGGAGGTCGAATGGCGGGGTGTTGACGCGGGATCTGGCGTCGGTGAGGAGGAGCAGGGGCGCAGGGTGTTGACGCTGGCTCCGATGACGGCGAGGGTGCTGGGAGAGAGAGGGATTAGGAGGTCCGACGACGATGGCGTACGTTGGGAGAGAGATGGATCGAGAGGAGAGTGGCGAATGGGGGAAGGAGGGAGGCCCGCGGTGCTACACTAAGTTAATTGTAGCGTAGTAGCAACGTTGGGTAACCTGACACGCGCTACAGCTAAGTAAGTTGTAGCGCGACATAGAGAAAGCCATCGCTATAGCTAAAAGTTAGTTGTAGCGCTTCTATGCTACTACTATGTTTTCCATTATTCATTTTTCCTTTTTCCTTCTGTTTTATTTTGCTTAATTTTTTAACACAATACAATTTTATTTTATTTTATTTTCTTTGTCTATTTTTCTTTCATTTTTTGTTTAAAGTTGTAGCGTGGGTTAGGGTTAGGGTTGTTTATGGAGTAACTAATAAATAAGATAGCTCTAGCTGGTGGATAGGGGAAGAGAACTAGCTACTGAGACAAAGCTAGCTATAGGAATGGAGGGGTCGGGCAAGAAATAAATGGATGACATAGTTGATGCTTTCATGGCAATGCAATGACGTAGAGTTACCTAGTGTTATAATTTTCTATTTCTGCCTTTTCATGTAAGCCTTTAATTTTGTAAGCGAGCACGTTTGAGATATATTTTGTGAACTAAATGATTGTGAGATTTAATTGATCTATTCTTGTTATTCTTCTACCATATTTTGTTACACTTGGATTAGGTAGTATTTTTTTAGAGTCTGCACACCCTTCATTTTATTCCTGGGATGGACAAAGAAGAAATAGGGAGGAGGGAGGGCATTAATGAAGTTGGTGGAGGGGCAAAGAAAAAAGAGGGAGGGAGAGAATTGATGGAAGAAAGAACAAGCAAGTGGAAGAGGAAGGAGAAAAAAGACCATAGCAGCAGCACTGGGTACATATAAGTGCTACTGCTAGGTGTAGTAGTTGTAGGACTTGTTTTCCTCCCAACGTTGCTGCTAAAGTGGGCCCACCAGCTGACTCATGGAGAAATAGAAACAACGGTGGTTATGCACACAACGCTACAACTATTAATTTAGTTGTAGCACGGAGTGTTTCCCTAGCGTTGTTACTATTTTCTTGTACCAACCCAAGTGCAATGCTTTCCAAATTCTTGTAATATTCCATGTATGACCTTCCAAGTTTTGCCCTCATGTGGTTTGGTTAATAAATGTTTGCGTCATGACAATTGCATCATGGCATCATATCATCATATCATAGTGCATCATGCTTTGTGTGTTATGTTGGGTGTGAGTGTGTTGTGGTGTTTGTGTGCTTGCTAGCAAGTGATGTCTTTTGTGCAAATAAACCTCTCTACAATTCCCTTATTAACTATCCCCATCTCTCTTTAAATTCAATTGGTTGCATCTGGTGTTTTTTTACTTTCCCTGGTGCTCTTAATAAAATGTAGCAAGGCTCTCAAATATTCTGTTGGGGTTTTTTAAATAGAGCTTAGCCATGTGTGACCTCTCCGCCTTGTGTCATAAAAATATGCTTGTCTCTATTAAATAAATAGGTGTTTTATTTATTTTCTCTAAAAATGCCCAAACCATTTTTATTAAGTAGTGCTGGTTTTTGTGAGTGCAAAACTATTTTCTCTTCCTCTCTAATTCCTTTTCAACTCCCTCGCATTCTATTTCTTTGTTGCTGTTTTATTTTCAAATAAAAGCCTCTTTGTTTTTGGGAGAGAGAGAGCAGTGACATGGCCTTACTTCTCCCTATCGGCCCAGCAATCAGCGAAGCCACCGAGCGCACGCAGCCCAGCCCGCCAGCCACAGGGTCATCGTCTTCCCTGTACGGCTGAGCATCCAGCGAAGCCACGTCCCCGACCCCGTGATTTGACGGTCGTCCGGTGCCCGCAACCTCTATTTAAGCTGTCCCCGGTGCCCTAGGGTCGCCCCTCGCCCCATTTGCTCCCTCTTCTCTGCACGCCGCTGCTCAGGTAAGCCGCCCGCGCCATAGCCGTCGCGTGTCCGCCATGACCCGAGCGAGCTCGCGCTCGAGCTCGGGGTAGCCTCTCTGTCGCGCTTCCGGTCCTGTGGTGTCACGGGAAGGTTCCCTCGTCGCGCCCTCTTCTTCCTCGACGTCTGGGGCTGCGCCAAGGCCGAGATCTTCGACGTCCTCGACCCCATCTTCTTCATCGTCTCAGACCAGAGACGCACCGGATTTCCACCGACCCTAGCGACGTCTCCATAGCCCCTCTGGCCCCATCTTCTTGTCCTAGGTAAAATAGGTAGATCCCTCACCTTCCCTGCATAGCTTCGCCTCCGTTCGCTCTGCATAAGCCTCGTTCTAGCCATGTCTACGACATGATCTCGGTGCTCTGTCCAAGTTCGTTTTTTTGTTTGCCTGTTGTTGTCAGTTTTGTGCCACGTCGTATCCAACCCCCTCTGTTTTGGTTCGTTCCGTGTGCATGCCTTGCACGCGCAGCAGCTCATCGGCAATCCCCGCATGCTCGCCTTGCCTGCCTTGCCTCGCGTCCCTGTGTTTAGCTTCCCGCTCGGAAACCCGAAACGAGCATGAGCTCATACTCGAGCTCCTCGCAGCCGCGTGCGCGTAGGACCTAGCTACCCCGGGAATGGATTCCCCACGAGATCCCGCATCCCCTCCGGTGTCCCGTTGCCCCGGCAGACGCCGCTGTAGCCGCCGGCACCGTCACCTTCTTCTCTGGCTCAGGGAAGAAGAGGGACATGCGCCATATTTGGTTCAAAGGGGCCAAACCCCCTCTTATGGCACACAACCATCCGTAGAGCAGTGGTAGCACTAGTGGGACTCCAACCAGGAGGTCCCGCGTTTGAATCCCCCCCCCTGGCCACATTTTTTCCATTTAATCCCTAGCCTATGACAGTGGGCCTAGGGCCCACATGTCACCCCCTCTCGGGCGCTGGTGAGACTGCCAAGTGGCCCCCTTCTTTTTTTAGGGCCTTTAATTCTGTTTTCTGATTGTTTTCCATTTAAGGAAAGTGCCAGATCCGTCCATGTCCAAATCTGGTAGTTCCATTTAGGGATATGCCAAGTTTGGCATATACTATGTTATAAGTGGATCTTGTAATTTTCAAATGAGTTTTGTGTGAGTTTTCTCTATAGTAACATATGCTTATGATATATGAATTTGGGGTAGAAAAATCTAGTGAATCTATTTGTGGCCTTAGTTTTATCATATGGGCAGGTATGTGAAAATGTTATTTTGTGTTAATATGCCATTTTTCATTTTCACATGATTAAATTCTTGAACTATTTGCTAAACTTGTCAACATGAAAATTGCTCTTGGATGTGTGTACTAGCCCCTGGTATTTTTGCATGCCATATTAGTCCATGTTTAGGGGTGGAATTCTGTGGTCAACATGCCACCAAAATGCTGTTTTCACATGCTCAAATAGTTCTAAGTGTTGAATCTGTTATTTTGTTGCCCTGTTGTCTTGATGATTCCCATGAACCTGTAGCTTCTTTGGGGTTGGCACAATGTAATGTATTGTTGAGCACGTTGTCCTCTGTTAGCTTGTGCCAGTTGCTTGCAAGTAGAGGTATTGCATCTTGATGAAATTTGCTGTCAAACATGTCATTCTGTTAATAAAAATGCCCTGCTTGACACCTGTTAAATTTACTAAGTGTGTGGAACTATTTAGCTCAATATGCCATGTTCTGAGGATGATAGCCAATGATCTGTGCACTTACTAATGTTGATGTAATGGAGTGAATTGAGGTGCATGTTGTCCTGTATAACCCTGTTAAATTTCATGCCATGAAAGCCCATGTAGCATATGTGTTTGTTGCTGTCAAGTTGCCATCCTGTTAACTCGGATTTGAAAAACTGGTAATTTTCAGTAAGTCCCTAAATACTGATTCAACATGCCATCTTGAGAGCTCAATTGCCATTGATCCTTGCTTCCATTCATGTTTCTGTAGATAGATGAATTGTTAAGAATCTTGTGTACTTCATGTCCATGCCTTTGTTGTGCCTTGTAGCTTGTTGTAGCTCCTGTTGTGTGTGTTGCAATATGGCATGTTGTTGTTTGTGGACAGATTGTGTGTATGATTGCTTTGTGAATTGTGAGAGCTCTACCCTATGGTTTTGCATGACTTTAGGTCTATTATTGCTAGATTTTCATTTCCAATCCAGTGGCATCCTTGGAATACCAAGGAATAGCCCATGGCCTCCCTCATCTTTGTTTTTGTCTCCGTTACCGTCCGTACCTTGCCGTGAGTGTTCTGTGAGTTCCGTTACTCCGTTTGCAAAGTTCTACATATGCATTTGCATCGTTTTTATGAGGAGCATTCATTTTTGCCATGTTCATGCATGTTCAAATAACTAATCTTGTGCGCTCCTAACATGCTTGGAGTTGTTATGGGGACCACCTTGACTATTCGTTTAGGGATAAAGCTTGTCTGGCAAGACCCAACATTGGTACTACATTTGCTAAACAACCTAATTAAAATGCATAGGGCTTAGCTACCCCGTGGATAATTAATTAACCCCCGGGCCAGCGCTCCTCATGAGTGTTGGTCCAAACTAGAGCCGTGTGCAGGGCCAACCCGGGGCAACTCGGGAGATTTCTATAAGACCACTGTACGCTGTGGTCTTCCGGTCGTGTCCTGAGAACGAGGTACATGGCTCCTATCGGGTTCATCGACACGTCGGACGGTCTTGCTGGACTTGTTTTACCTTTCTCGAATGTCTTGTGCGAGGGATTCTGAGGATACTTTGGACCATCTCGAGGTTGAGGTTTTCCAACGGAATTTTCAAGGAGATCACGGGTTTTCATGGTCGACGTTATTGCACGCAGCTTGTGGTTAGTTTGTGATGGATGAGTTGGAGCACCCCTGTGATACGTCTCCAACGTATCTATAATTTTTGATTGTTCCATGCTATTATATTATCCATCTTGGATGTTTTATATGCATGTATATGCTATTTTATATTGTTTTTGGGACTAACCTACTAACCTAGAGCCCAGTGCCAGTTTCTGTTTTTTCCTTGTTTTTAAGTTTTACAGAAAAGGAATATCAAACGGAGTCCAAACGGAATAAAAACTTACGATGATTTTTTATGGACCAGAAGAAGCCCACAGGGCATTGGAGTTGGGCCAGAAGAGCCACGAGGCCACCACAAGCCTAGGGGGCGCCCCCCTAGGGCGCGCCCCCTGGCTTGTGGAGGCCTAGTGGCCCCCCTTGACTTGTTTCCAATGCCCAATTTTCTTATAAATACAGAAACCCCCAGAAAGAAACCTAGATCGGGAGTTCCGCCGGCGCAATCCTCTGTAGCCACGAAAAACCAATCGGTAGCCCGTTCCGGAACCCTACCGGAGGGGGAAACCATCACCGGAGGCCATCCTCATCATCCCGGCGGTCTCCATGACGAGGAGGGAGTAGTTCACCCTCGGGGCTGAGGGTATGTACCAGTAGCTATTTGTTTGATCTCTCTCTCTCGTGTTCTTGAGATGACACGATCTTGATGTACCGCGAGCTTTATTAATATAGATGAATCATATGGAGTTTTCCCCTCTCTATCTTCTTGTGATGAATTGAGTTTTCCCTTTGAAGTTTTCTTCTCGGATTGAGTCTTTAAGGATTTGAGAACACTTGATGTATGTCTTGCAATGGGATATCCGTGGTGACAATGGGAAGTTCTATTGATCCACTTGATGTATGTTTTGGTGATCAACTTGCGGGTTCCGTGACCTTGGGAATCTATGCGTAGGGGTTGGCACATGTTTTCGTCTTGACTCTCCGGTAGAAACTTTGGGGCACTCTTTGAAGTTCTTTGTGTTGGATTGAACATGATGAATCTGAAATTGTGTGATGCATATCGTATAATCAAGCCCATGGGTACTCGTGGTGACATTGGAGTATCTAGGTGACATTAGGGTTTTGGTTGATGTGTATCTTAAGGTGTTATTTTAGTACGAACTCTAGGGCTGTTCGTGACACTTATAGGGATAGCTCATAAGATTGATCGGAAAAGATAACTTTGAGGTGGTTTCGTACCCTACAATAATTTCTTCATTTGTTCTCCGCTATTTGTGACTTTGGAGTGAACTCTTTGTCGCACGTGAGGGATTTACATATGATTCAACTATGTCAGTATTGTTGAGAGAACTTGCACTAGTGAAAGTATGAACCCTAGGCCTTGTTTCTAAGCATTGCAATACCGTTTGTGCTCACTTTTATCATTAGTTACCTTGCTGTTTTTATATTTTCAGATTACAAAAACCTATATCTACCATCCATATACACTTGTATCACCATCTCTTCGCCGAACTAGTGCACCTATACAATTTACCATTGTATCGGGTGTGTTGGGGACACAAGAGACTCTTTGTTATTTGGTTGCAGGGTTGTTTGAGAGAGACCATCTTCATCCTACACCTCCCACGGATTGATAAACCTTAGGTCATCCACTTGAGGGAAAATTGCTACTTTCCTACAAAACTCTGTGCTTGGAGGCCCAACAAAGTCTACAAGAATAAAGTTGCGTAGTAGACATCACCCTGTAGGATTAAATATTTTCGCGAAGCCGTGCCCGCGGTTAACTCCGCCTATGTTGTCTCAACATAGCCGGTCCCAAGCCCGGGTAAAGGAGGAGGGTTGTGATAGGCTTGGCGAGCCAACGTCAAAACTCAGCCACTCTTATGGAGATGAAACCCAAAAGATTTTCGTTGGGGCGTAACCCTCTCAGCGACGCGCCACATCGGAACCCGGGTGTGGTGGGAAATGGGCAAGGGCCGACACGTCACCCCCCAGGTGGCGTGCCGTATCGTGATCTGGGTACGGTGGCAAGTGAGCGAGGATCGGGTCGTCGCATCCTTAGTGGCGCACTACATCGGCGCCCGTGTGTAGTGGAAATTGAGCAAGGGTCTTTGCATTTGACTCGACGTGTGCGAAGGGTAAGGAAGCTAGTCGGGCCTAGGAGGATTCACATAGGTAGCTGGAATGTAGGGTCTCTGACAGGTAAGCTTCGAGAGGTAGTTGATACAGCGATGAGGAGAGGCGTTGATATCCTGTGCGTCCAAGAGACCAAATGGAGGGGATTAAAGGCGAAGGAGGTGGAGGGTACCGACTTCAAGCTGTGGTACACCGGGACGATTGCAAACAGAAATGGAGTAGGCATCTTGATCAGCAAGAGCCTCAAGGATGGAGTGGTAGACGTCAAAAGATGTGGGGACCGGATTATCCTGGTCAAGCTGGTAGTTGGGGAGTTAGTTCTCAACGTTATCAGCGCGTATACCCCGCAAGTAGGCCACAATGAGAACACCAAGAGGGAGTTCTGGGAAGGCCTAGAGGACATGGTTAGGAGTGTACCGATTGGCGAGAGTCTCTTCATAGGAGGAGACCTCAATGGCCACGTGGGCACATCTAACACATGCTTTGAAGGGGTGCATGGGGGATTTGGCTATGGCATCAGGAATCAGGAAGGAGAAGATGTCTTAAGCTTTGCGCTAGCCTATGATATGATCATAGCTAGCACCCTCTTTAAGAAGAGAGAATCACATCTAGTGACTTAGAGTAGTAGGCAACCCTCTAGCCAGATTGATTTCATCCTCTTGAGAAGAGAAGACAGGCGTGCATGCCTAGACTGTAAGGTGATACCTGGAGAGAGTGTTGTCCCTCATCATAAGCTTGTGGTTGCTGACCTCCGCTTTCAGATTCGTATCCAGCGGGACAAGCATGCCAAAGTCGCTAGAACGAAGTGGTGGAAGCTCAAGGGGGAGGTAACTCAGGCGTTCAAGGAGAGGGTCATTAAGGAGGGCCCTTGGGAGGAAGGAGGTGATGTAGACAATATGTGGATGAAGATGGCGACTTGCATTCATAAGGTGGCCTCAGAGGAGTTTGGAGTTTCCAGGGGAAGTAGAAGAGAAGCTAAAGATACCTGGTGGTGGAACAATGATGTTCAGAAGGAAATTAAGGAGAAGAAAGATTGTTTCAGACGCCTATATCTGGATAGGAGTGCAGACAACATAGAGAAGTACAAGATGGAAAAGAAGGCCGCAAAATGAGATGTGAGTGAAGCAAGGGGTCGGGTGTATGAGGAACTCTACCAACGGTTAAGGCAAAAGGGACATCTATAAGATGGCCAAGATTCGAGAGAGGAAGACGAGGGATGTTGACCAAATCAAGTGCATCAAGGATGGAGCAGACCAACTCCTGGTGAAGAACGAGGAGATTAAGCATAGATGGCGGGAGTACTTATACAAGCTGTTCAATGGGGAGAGTGAGAGCTCTAACATTGATCTGGATGACTCCTTTGATGATACTAGCAGGCGTTTTGTGCGGCGAATCCAGGAGTTGGAGGTCAAGGAGGCTTTAAAGAGGATTAAAGGAGGCAAGGCGATGGGCCTTGATTGTATCCCCATTGACGTGTGGAGAGGCCTCGGGGACATAGCGATAGTATGGCTAACCAAACTTTTCAACCTCATTTTTCGGGCAAACAAGATGCCAGAAGAATGGAGACGGAGTATATTAGTACCAATCTTGAAGAACAAGGGGGATGTTCAGAGTTGTACTAATTACCGTGGAATTAAACTGATGAGCCATACAATGAAGCTATGGGAGAGAGTCATTGAGCACCGCTTAAGAAGAATGACAAGCGTGACCAAAAATCAGTTTGGTTTCATGCTTGGGAGGTCGACCATGGAAGCCATTTTCTTGGTACGACAACTTATAGGGAGCAAAAGAAGGACCTGCATATGGTGTTCATTGACTTGGAGAAGGCCTATGATAAGATACCGCGGAGTGTTATGTGGTGGGCCTTGGAGAAACACAAAGTCCTAGCAAAGTACATTACCCTCATCAAGGACATGTACGATAATGTTGTGACAAGTGTTCGAACAAGTGATGGTGACACTGATGACTTCCCAATTAAGATAGGACTGCATCAAGGGTCAGCTTTGAGCCCTTATCTTTTTGCCTTGGTGATGGATGAGGTCACAAGGGATATACAAGGAGATATCCCATGTTGTATGCTCTTTGCGGACGATGTGGTGCTAGTTGATGAGAGTCGGACGGGGGTCAATAGGAAGTTGGAGTTATGGAGACAAACCTTGGAATCGAAAGGTTTTAGACTTAGCAGGAGAAAAACCGAGTACATGAGGTGCGCTTTCAATACTACTAGGCACGAGGAGGAGGAGGATGTTAGCCTTGACGGGCAGGTGGTGCCTCAGAAGGACACCTTTCGATATTTGGGGTCAATGTTGAGAAGGATGGGGATATCGATGAAGATGTGAACCATCGAATTAAAGCCGGATGGATGAAGTGGCGCCAAGCTTCTGGAATTCTCTGTGACAAGAAGTTGCCACAAAAGCTAAAAGGCAAGTTCTATAGGACGGCGGTTCAACCTACAATGTTGTATGGCGCTGAGTGTTGGCCGACTAAAAGGCGACATGTGCAACAGTTAGGTGTGGCGGAGATGCGCATGTTGAGATGGATGTGTGGCCACACAATGAAGGACCGAATACGGAATGATGATATACGAGATAGAGTTGGGGTAGCGCCAATTGAAGAGAAGCTTGTCCAACATCGTCTGAGATGGTTTGGGCATATTCAGCGCAGGCCTCCAGAAGCCCCAGTGCATAGCGGACGGCTAAAGCATGCTGATAATGCCAAAAGAGGCCGGGGTAAACCGAACTTGACATGGGAAGAGTCCGTAAAGAGAGATCTGAAGAATTGGAGCATCACCAAAGAACTAGCCATGGACAGGGGTGCTTGGAAGCTTGCTATCCATGTTCCAGAACCATGAGTTGGTCGCGAGATCTTATGGGTTTCACCTCTAGCCTACCCTAACTTTTTTGGGACTAAAGGCTTTGTTGTTGTTGTTGTAAGCCGTGCCCGCGGTTATGTGGCAACTTGGAAATTTTTTAACACCCGGTTATAGTAAACATGAAGTAAACTCAAATAAAATATACCAACCGTGTGCGTAACCGTGACTGTCTCTGCTCGTGAGTTTGAACCGAGAGAGAACAGGGTGGGGTTATGTTTGACGTAAGTAGGTGTTCAGGATCACTTAGCGATCATTCTAGTTCACGTCCGTTACGCGTAGATAATCATATTTATTCTTGCTCTCGTAAGTTAGCCACTCAAATATATATGCTTAGTGCTTGCTGCAGCCTCACGACTTAACCATTCCTCACCCATTGGCTTACATAGTCTCGGTACCCGGGTTATGAGATTGTGGAGTCCCTGTGGCTCACAGATTACTACAACACTACAGGTATAGGTACTGATGATATCGATCCCGTCGATGCACCCCAGATCCAGTGGGAGTACGATGAATAATGTAGGCGTATGTACGTGACGTATCCGGATGAGTAGGGGAGCTTCGTGGTTGTGTTCCTCGGCTAGCAAGACAGTTTCATTGCTTCTTTCATCGTTTGATTTCGTCCGTAGTCGGACCCTGTCTTTTGGATGATTGTATGAATAATTATGTGGAATTTTAATCTAGTTTGTGGCTAGTGTAATCCAACTCCTATAATCATCTCCTCTTTACATGTATTGCAATGATTTCTGTACTTGCGAAACACCGAGGTGCGCTTCTATCCCCATCGAGGTCCTCGAGCCTTAATTGGGATAGTACCGCATCTTGGTATTTACAAGTTGGTAATCAGAGCCATACCGACCATAGGAGCCCCTTGCTTGATTGAACTTGGCCGAGTCGAGTCTAGTGAAAAACTATTTTGAGTCTAGTTATATCGAAGAGTAGGATTCTTTTTACTCCTCTTCTATGCTCTGGTGAGGATTACGACTTAGGAATTTTAATTCTACCCTCTTCTCGCTCAAATTTTTTTTAGGATCACGCGGGTATTTTGGAGCCTCTATGATACCGATGTGACGGAGTTCTGTACTTGGTGCCTCCTATTTCCGAGGAGTAGAGCTCCAAGGGATTTATGACACATCGTTATCGTTCAGTTTCCTTAGTACTACAGGACGCGAATGTTCGAAATTGCTTCAATACTATTCGTAATGCGAAGAGTGTGGCGGCACCCAGTACTGGGGAGCGGGATCACATGTACTGCCATTTCTAGTATCGTTGTGATTACGAGGGTCTGAGGTAGATGAGTTTCCGAGACCTCTGGTTGGGTGTTGACGGATGAGACACATTGGAGAGTAATATTACAGCTAGGAGTTGAGTGATGGATAAAACTCCGTGTATCCGTGGACCCGGTTGCATAACCAAAGATTTCGGAAGTTCTTAGGTGGGATTTCCAGTAGTTACCTAGGTTCACCTTCCGACAGATGTATGATGGTTTATACATTTGTTCCGAGAAACCCTTAGCTCAATACTTGTTGTGTTATTTCAAGTGGTTTCGTAATCAAGTGATGTTATCATGAACCTGCAGAAGGCGTTCTTACTAATTTCTTACTTTGAATGCAATTGATATTCCTGTTGCAATATTTCGACCCGTTGACTCAGCTTATTTCAATCATCTTTGTCAATGATGTTCTAATCGTTTTGTCCATCTTCAGGATGGCTCCGTCAACTCGTGGGAACCCAGGTCGTGAGGGGGAGCAGTCTGATCCTCCACCACCCCCACCTCCATCTCCACCTCCACCTCTGGAAGCTTGGCAGGTGGTGATGACCACAACCAATGCCAATACCCAGATGTTGCTCAGTTTGTTGCAAGGTTTTCAGAATCAGGGACATCAAGGTCATCAAGGGAATTTCAATAATCAGCCGCACTTCGCAACTCTCAACCAGTTCCTTGCAAACCAAACCAAGTCCTTCACTTGTTGTGATCAACCTCTTGATGCGGACGATTGGCTCCATGACATGAACAAGCATTTTGAGTGTAGCAACGTCAGGCCTGAGGAGTATGTCAAGTTTGCAACCTTCCAGTTCAAGGGTCAGGCAGCAGATTGGTGCCAGCAGTACAAGGATTCCAGAGGTGGTCGTGTAGTCAGTTGGGATGATTTCTGCCATGACTTCAGAGCTCATAATATCCCGACGAGTTTTGTCGAGGGTATGCGTGAGAAGTTCAGGAACCTGAAGCAAGGAGGTATGTCTGTCTATCAGTACAATTCTGAGTTCCAGAATCTGGCCCTCTATGCTAAGCAAGACATTCCTGATGAGACAAGCAAGATTTATCAATTCAGAGGTGACCTCAGGGAAGATCTTCAGCTGGCTCTTGTCCTTCACGATCCTCCTGTGTTTGATCAGTTCTATAACTTGGCTCTAAAGTATGAATCAGTTCAGCTCTAGCTTGAGAATTCCAAGAAGTGGTTCAGAGACTCCAACCCTTCTTCGTCCAGCTCTCAAATTGTTTCTAAGCAGCAGAAGTATTGGGTTCCTCCTCCACCTCCGTTTCGTCCTCCTCGGCAGCAGAAGCAGCACGGTGGTCGTGGTCCTTCCCACCCACCGAACCCAGGTTTTCAGCAGAGGCCTCGGGCTCCCAAGTCAGCAAATGTTCCTCCTCCAGGCAACTTCCGTCAGCACTCAGTGGTTACGTGTCACAAGTGTGGTCAGAAGGGCCACTACTCCAACAAGTGCACCAACCAGCGGCGTCTTCCGCCTCCTCCTCCTATCAGGCCCCCAGGAAATGCTATGGTGAAGCACAATCCAAATTTAGTCAGAGTGAACATGGTCAATGTAGCTGAAGGAGAGGATTCTTCTCAAGTGATAATGGGTAATCTCTTGGTTAATTCAGTTCCTGCAAAAGTTTTGTTTGACACTGGTGCATCGCATTGTTTTATGTCTCCTCCGTTCTTTGCAAAGCATGAGTTTTCTTGTCAAGATATTCTTAGGCCTGTATCAGTTATCTCTCCTGGGAAGTTAATGAATTCCAACTGCTTAGCTCCGGATGTCTCTATCAAGATGGGCAACTATTCTTTTCTGGCCTCTCCAATTGTGCTCGGCAATTCCGATATTGATCTAATTCTTGGCATGGATTTTCTGGGAATGAACAAGGCTTATGTCGATTGTGTAGCCAAAGAAGTCCAATTGACTCATTCTTCCGAAGATGTGATCATTTTCGCTGCTCGCGATGATACTATTCGGCTCTTTTCTCTCAATGAGAAGGGTGAAATTTCTGCCATTTCTCAAATCCCCGTCGTTTCTGAGTATGAAGATGTCTTTCCAGAAGAATTGCCAGGAATGCCTCCTCACCGACCAGTGGAGTTTGTGATTTAACTAGAGCCTGGAACTGAACCTGTATGCAAGCGTCCTTATAAGCTTGGCCCCGAAGAGCTGAAAGAATTGAAGAAGCAGCTAGATGAACAAGAGCGTCTGGGTTTGATCAAACCAAGTTCTTCACCTTGGGGTTGTGGTGTTCTTTTTGTCAAGAAGAAGGATGGCACGGACCGACTATGCGTCGATTATCGTCCATTGAATAAGAAGACAATCAGGAACAAGTACCCACTTCCCAACATCAATGAGTTGTGTGAGCAATTGAAAGGGGCCAAGGTTTTCTCAAAGTTAGATCTTTGGATGGGCTATCATCAAATCCGTATTCGTGAAGAGGATATTCCAAAGACTGCCTTCAGGACGAGTTTTGGCTCTTATGAGTACACCATCATGTCCTTTGGCCTCGCAAATGCGCCTCCAACGTTCTCCCGCATGATGAACTTCATCTTCTCTCCCTTCAAGAATGAGTTCGTCTTGGTGTATTTGGATGACATTCTAGTCTTCTCTGAAACCGAAGAAGAACATGCAGAGCATCTCCGGCTTGTGCTTGACAAGCTAAGAGAGCATCGGTTCTATGCTAAGTTCTCCAAGTGTGAGTTTTGGCTCAATGAAGTGGTGTACCTTGGGCATGTCATCTATGCCGAGGGCATCAAGGTGGATCCTAAGAAAGTTGAGGCCATCGTGAAGTGGGAGCCTCCTCAGAATGTCAAGCAGCTTCGTAGCTTCCTCGGGCTTGCAAGTTACTGCTGAAGATTCGTGGAGAACTTCTCAAAAGTTGCTAAGCCTCTGTCTAATCTCCTCCAGAAGAATGTCAAATACGTGTGGACTCCTAAGTGTGATGTGGCATTCAATACACTCAAGGAAAAGCTGACTTCAGCTCCAGTTCTCACTCCTCCTGATGAATCCAAGCCTTTCCAAGTGTTCTGTGATGCTTCCCTCCAACGTCTTGGTGGTGTTTTGATGCAAGACAAAAAGGTGGTTGCCTACACCTCCTGTCAGTTGAAGCCTAGTGAGAAGAACTACCCCACTCATGATCTTGAGCTGGCGGCAGTTGTTCATGCTCGGATGACCTGGAGACATCTATTGTTGGGAAGACCAGTTGAGGTGTTCACTGACCACAAGAGCTTAAAGTACATTTTCACTCAACCCAATCTCAATCTTCGACAAACACGTTGGGTGGAAATGATCCAGGAGTACAATCTGAGCATTGAGTATACTCTAGGCAAAGCAAATGTGATTGCAGACGCATTGAGCAGAAAGGCATACTGCATCAGTCTTATTCTCAAGCCTCTCCAACCTGAGCTTTGTGAAGATTTCCGCAAGCTCAATCTCCAAGTGGATCCTCAAGGGTTTCTTGCCAACCTTCAAGTTTCTCCAACTTTGGAAGATCAGATTCACCAAGCTCAGCTTCTTGATGCTATGGTGAAGAAAGTGAAGATAGGTGTGGCCAAGAGCATTCCAAAGTATAAGTGCTTCCGTGTTGATGACAAGGACACCTTGTTTTTCAAGGATCGTCCAGTGGTTCCCAAGGGAGAACTTAGGAAAGTTATCATGGATGAAGCACACAATTCTCTTCTCTCCATTCATCCAGGCAGTTCCAAAATGGATCAGGATCTCAAGCAAACCTTCTGGTGGACTCATATGAAATGCGAGATTGCTCAGTTCATGAACGAGTGTGATGTTTGTCGCAGAGTGAAGGCAGAACATCAACGTCCAGCATGTCTCCTTCAGCCTTTACCTATCCCAGAGTGGAAATTCGATCATGTTGAGATGGATTTCGTCACTGGGTTTCCTAAGTCCAAGAGAGGTAATGATGCCATCTTCGTGGTCATCGACAAGCTCACCAAAGTTGCCCACTTCCTTCCGGTCAAAGAATCTATCTCGGCAGCTCAGCTGGCAGAGCTGTACACATCAAGGATAGTTTCTTTGCATGGTATTCCTCAGCTTATATCTTCAGACCGTGGAAGCATCTTCACTTCCAAGTTCTGGGGTTCCTTCCAAACTGCAATGGGTACCAAGATCCGTTTCAGTACAGCTTTCCATCCTCAGACTAGTGGTCAAGTTGAGAGAGTCAATCAAATCCATGAAGATATGCTCAGAGCTTGTGTGATTTCTTTTGGCATGAAGTGGGAAGACTGCCTCGCGTTTGCTGAGTTCTCATACAACAACAGTTTCCAAGCAAGTTTGGGCAAGGCCCCATTCGAGATTCTCTACGGCAGGAAATGCCGCACCCCGCTCAATTGGTCTGAAACCGGTGAGCGTCAAATCCTTGGTAATGACATGATCACTGAAGCAGAAGAAATGTGCCGTGTCATTCGTGAAAATCTCAAAGCAACTCAATCCCGTCAGAAGAGCTATTAAGATAGCAAGCATCATGACATGACCTTTCAGATCGGTGACTTTGTCTATCTACGAGTGTCTCCCATGAAGGGCACTCGGCGCTTTGGCATCAAGGGAAAGCTTGCTCCTTGCTTTGTGGGTCCTTTCAAGATTGTGGGCAAGAGGGGAGACCATGCCTACCAACTCGAGCTTCCTTCCAATTTCTCAAATGTGCATGATGTGTTTCACGTCTCTCAGCTCCGGAAGTGTTTCAAGACTCCCGAGCGCACCGTTGATCTCCAAGACATTGATCCCCAAGCAGACCTATCCTATCATGAGCATCCAGTTGCTATCCTTGAAGAGACTAAGCGTAAGACTCGCAACAAGTCAATCAAGTTTCTGAAGGTGAAATGGTCACATCACTCCAACAAAAAAGCCACTTGGGAACGTGAGGACCTTCTCCGTTCCAAATATCCCAAATTCTTCCGTTCTTAGATCTTGGGACGAGATCCTCTTGTAGTGGGGGAGAGTTGTAACAGCCCAAGTGCAATCCTTTCCAAATTCTTGTAATATTCCATGTATGACCTTCCAAGTTTTGCCCTCATGTGGTTTGGTTAATAAAAGTTTGCCTCGTGACAATTGCATCATGGCATCATATCATCATATCATATGTGCATCATGCTTTGTGTGTTATGTTGGGTGTGAGTGTGTTGTGGTGTTTGTGTGCTTGCTAGCAAGTGATGTCTTTTGTGCAAATAAAGCTCTCTACAATTCCCTTAATAACTATCTCCATCTCTCTTTCAATTCAATTGGTTGCATGTGGTGTTTTTACTTTCCCTGGTGCTCTTAATAAAATGTTGCAAGGCTCTCAAATATTCCGTTGGGGTTTTTAAAATAGAGCTTAGCCATGTGTGACCTCTCTGCCTTGTGTCATTAAAAATATGCTTGTCTTTATTAAATAAATAGGTGTTTTATTTATTTGCTCTAAAAATGGCCAAACCATTTTTATTAAGTAGTGTTGATTTTTGTGAGTGCAAAACTATTTTATCTTCCTCTCTAATTCCTTATCAACTCCCTAGAATTCTATTTCTTTGTTGCTGTTTTATTTTAAAAGAAAAGCCTCTTCGTTTTCGGGAGAGAGAGAGAGAGAGCAGTGACTTGGGCCTACTTCTCCCTGTCGGCCCAGCAACTAGCGAAACCACCGAGCGCGCGTAGCCCAGCCCGCCAGCCACAGGGTCATCATCTTCCGTGTACGGCTGAGCATCCAGTGAAGCCACGTCCTTGACCCCATGATTTGACGGACGTCCGGTGCCCGCGGCCTCTATTTAAGCTGTCCCCGGTGCCCTAGGGTCGCCCCTCACCCCATTTCCTCCCTCTCCTGTGCCCTCCGCTGCTCAGGTAAGCCGCCCATGCCATAGCCATCGCCTGTCCGCCATGACCCAAGCGAGATCGTGCTCGAGCTCGGGGTAGCCTCTCCGTCGCGCTTCCGGTCCCGTGGTATCGTGGGAAGGTTCCCTCATCGCGCCCTCTTCTTCCTCGACGTCCGGGGCTGCACCAAGGCCGAGATCTTTGACGTCCTCGACCCCATCTTCTTCATCGTCTCGGACCAGAGACGCACTGGATTTCCGCCGACCCTAGCGACGTCTCCATAGCCCCTCCGGGCCCATCTTCTTGTCCTAGGTAAGAGAGGTGCATACCTCACCTTCCCTACACAGCTTCGCCTCCGTTCGCTCTGCATAAGCCTCGTTCTAGCCATGTCTACGACGTGATCTCGGTGCTCTGTCCAAGTTCATTTTTTTTGTTTGCCTGTTGTTGTCAGTGTTGTGCCGCGTCGTAGCCGAGCCCCCTCCGTTTTGGTTCGTTCCGTGTGCATGCCTTGCTCGCGCAGCAGCTCGTCGGCAAGCCCCGCGTGCTCGCCTTGCCTGCCTTGCATCGAGTCCCCGCGTTTAGCTTCCCACTCGGAAACCCGAGACGAGCATGAGCTCGTACTCGTGCTCCTCGCAGCCGCGCGCTCATAGGACCTAGCTACCCCGGGAATGGATTCCCCACGGGATCCCGCATCCCCGCCGGTGTCCCGTTGCCCCGTCAGACACCGTTGTAGCCGCCGGCGCCATCACCTTCTTCTTTGGCTCAAGGAAGAAGAGGGACCTACGCCATATTTGGTTCAAAGGGGCCAAACCCCCTCTTATAGCACACAACCATCCGTAGCCGAGTGGTAGCGCTAGTGGGACTCCAACCAGGAGGTCCCGGGTTCGAATCCCCCCCCCCCACGTGTCACCCCCTCTGGGGCCCTGGTGAGACTGCCAAGTGGCCCCCTTCTTTTTTTAGGGCTTTTAATTCTGTTCTTTGATTTTTTTTTCATTTAAGGAAATGCCAGATCTGTCCATGTCCAAATCTGGTAGTTCCATTTAGGGATATACCAAGTTTGGCATATACTATGTTATAAGTGGATCTTGTAATTTTCAAATGAGTTTTGTGTGAGTTTTCTCTATAGTAACATATGCTTATGATATATGAATTTGGGGTAGAAAAATCCAGTGAATCTATCTGTGGCCTTAGTTTTATCATTTGGGCAAGTGTGTGAAAATGTTATTTTGTGTTAATATGCCATTTTGTCATTTTCACATGATTTAATTCTTGCACTATTTTCTAAACTTGTCAACATGAAAATTGCTCTTGGATGTGTGTACTAGCCCTTGGTATTTTTGCATGCCATATTAGTCCATGTTTAGGGGTGGAATTCTGCTGTCAACATGCCACCAAAATGCTGTTTTCACATGCTCAAATAATTCCAAGTGTTTAATATGTTATTTTGTTGCCCTGTTGTCTTGATGATTCCCATGAACCTGTAGCCTATGACAGTGGGACCAGGGCCCACGTGTCACCCCCTCTGGGGCCCTGGTGAGACTGCCAAGTGGCCCCCTTCTTTTTTTAGGGCTTTTAATTCTGTTCTTTGATTTTTTTTTCATTTAAGGAAATGCCAGATCTGTCCATGTCCAAATCTGGTAGTTCCATTTAGGGATATACCAAGTTTGGCATATACTATGTTATAAGTGGATCTTGTAATTTTCAAATGAGTTTTGTGTGAGTTTTCTCTATAGTAACATATGCTTATGATATATGAATTTGGGGTAGAAAAATCCATTGAATCTATCTGTGGCCTTAGTTTTATCATTTGGGCAAGTGTGTGAAAATGTTATTTTGTGTTAATATGCCATTTTGTCATTTTCACATGATTTAATTCTTGCACTATTTTCTAAACTTGTCAACATGAAAATTGCTCTTGGATGTGTGTACTAGCCCTTGGTATTTTTGCATGCCATATTAGTCCATGTTTAGGGGTGGAATTCTGCTGTCAACATGCCACCAAAATGCTGTTTTCACATGCTCAAATAATTCCAAGTGTTTAATATGTTATTTTGTTGCCCTGTTGTCTTGATGATTCCCATGAACCTGTAGCTCCTTTGGGGTTGGCACAAAGTAATGTATTGTTTAGCATGTTGTCCTCTATTAGCTTGTGCCAATTGCTTGCAAGTAGAGGTATTGCATTTTGATGAAATTTGTTGTCAAACATGTCATTCTGTTAATAAAAATGCCCTGCTTGCCACTTGTTAAATTTACTAAGTCTGTGGAACTATTTAGCTAAATATGCCATGTTTTGAGGATGATAGCCAGTGATCTGTGCACTTACTGATGTTGATGTAATGGAGTGAATTGAGGTGCATGTTGTCCTTTATAACCCTGTTAAATTTCATGCCATGAAAGCCCCTGTAGCATATGTGTTTGTTGCTGTCAAGCTGCCATCCTGTTAACTTAGATTTGAAAAAATGGTAATTTTCACTAAGTCCCTAAATACTGATTCAACATGCCATCTTGAGAGCTCAATTGCCATTGATCCTTGCTTCCATTCATGTTTCTGTAGATAGATGAATTGTTAAGAATCTTGTGTACTTCATGTCCATGCCTTTGTTGTGCCTTGTAGCTTGCTGTAGCTCCTGTTGTGTGTGTTGCAATATGGCATGTTGTTGTTTGTGGACAGATTGTGTGTATGATTGCTTTGTGAATTGTGAGAGCTCTACCCTATGGTTTTGCATGACATTAGGTCTATTATTGCTAGATTTTCATTTCCAATCGAGTGGCATCCTTGGAATACCAAGGAATAGCCCATGGACTCCCTCATCTTTGTTTTTGTCTCCGTTACCGTTCGTACCTTGTCGTGAGTGTTCCGTGAGTTCCGTTACTCCGTTTGCAACGTTCTACATATGCATTTGCATCGGTTTTACGAGGAGCATTCATTTTTTCCATGTTCATGCATGTTCAAATAAGAAATCTTGAGGTTCTGTCCAGAATACTGAAGAACTTAATAATTGCATGAGAAACATGACTAGCATGGAGTTGCCATGTTAAATACTTCAAATTGGTCATGCATCATCTTTGGTTGCGCATTGCACTTTGTTTATATGTTTATTTGGTGTTGTTTATCTTTGGGTAGACCCGAGTGTCGAGCCTGAGTACGAGGATCCCGGAGAGAATGCCTACGAGGACCCAACTCTTTATCCCTCTGAAGACCCAACAAGCAAGATGATTGTTACCCGGATCCCGATACTATTTTTGCTATGCTAGATGTCTCGCTTCTACCATTATGTCTCGTTACCTACCACCTAAATTTTTAAGCCTCCCAAATTGCCATGAAAGCCTCTAACCCCTCCACTTCCTAGCAAAACATTGATTGGCACGTTACCGCTGCTCAGCCCTTTTCTTATAGCATTGCTAGTTGCAGGTGCAGGTTGTTTCCATGTGATACATGGATATCTGGAGATATCACTATATTATTGCTATTTAATTTAATGCAATTATATACTTGGCAATGGTGGAAGGCTTGGCCTTTTGCCCGGTGATTTGTTCCACTTTTGTCGCCCTAGTTCCGAGTACCGGTGTTATGTTCCATATTGTGCGCTCCTAACATGCTTGGAGTTGTTATGGGGACCCCCTTGACTATTCGTTTAGGGATAAAGCTTGTCTGGCAAGACCCAACATTGGTACTACATTTGCTAAACAACCTAATTAAAATGCATAGGGCTTAGCTACCCCGTGGATAATTAATCAACCCCTGGGCCAGTGCTCCTCATGAGTGTTGGTCCAAACTAGAACCATGTGCGGGGCCAACCCGAGGAAACTCGGGAGATTTCTATCAGGCCATTGTACGTTGTGCTCATCCGGTCGTGTCCTGAGAACGAGATACGCGGCTCCTATCGGGTTCGTTGACACGTCGGTCGGTCTTGCTGGACTTGTTTTACCTTTCTCGAATGTCTTGTGCGAGGGATTCCGAGGATACTTTGGGCCATCTCGAGGTTGAGGTTTTCCAACGGAATTTCCAAGGAGATCACGGGTTTCCGTGGTCGAGGTTATTCCACACAGCTTGTGGTTAGTTTGTGATGGATGAGTTGGAGCACCCCTGCAGGGTTAAATCTTTTCGAGAAGCCGTGCCCGTGGTTATGTGGCAACTTGTAAATTTGTTTAACACCTGGTTATAGTAAAGTTGAAGTAAACTCAAATAAAATATACCAACCATGTGCGTAACCGTGACTGTCTCTGCTCGTGAGTTTGAACCGAGAGAGAACACGGTGGGGTTATGTTGGACGTAAGTAGGTGTTCAGGATCACTTAGGGATCATTCTAGTTCACGTCCGTTATGCGTAGACCACCATATTTATTCTTGCTCTCGTAATTTAGCCACTCAAATATATATGCTTAGTGCTTGCTGCAGCCTCACCACTTAACCATTCCTCACCCATTGGCTTACATAGTCTCAGTACCCGGGTTATGAGATTGCTGAGTCCATGTGGCTCACAGATTACTACAACACTACAGGTACACGTACTGATGATATCGATCCCGTCGATGCACCCCAGCTCCAGTGGGAGTATGATGAAGAACGTAGGTGTATCCGGATGAGTAGGGGAGCTTCGTGGTTGTGTTCCTCGGCTAGCAAGACAGTTTCATTGCTTCTTTTATCATTTGATTTCGTCCGTAGTCGGACCCTGTCTTTTGGATGATTGTATGAATGATTATGTGGAATTGTAATCTAGTTTGTGGCGAGTGTAAGCCAACTCCTATACTCATCTCCTCTTTACATGTATAGCAATGATTTTTGTACTTGCGAAATGCCGAGATGCGCTTCTATCCCCATCTAGGTCCTCGAGCCTTAATTGGGATAGTACCACATCTTGGTCGTTACATTTTTGACCAATCTTTTATTCTGTAAGTTCACATACATAATGCGATGCTACTAGAAATACTAAACAATTTGGATTCTCTAGTGTCTTGCCATGCCACACGGTGACGTGCTTCCTCGTCTATTGATGCTTTGATTTTTATCCATGTTGTTGGATGTGTAGAATGAGCAAAATAGTTGACTTAGTGTAAATTGTTTTATTGTCATGTTGTCATCACTTGCAAACTCATAGTTTCTCCTGGATCATGCTAATGTATAATTTAATTTTCTTATGTATACATCTCTACTTTACATAATGTGTCTTCCAATCTTTTTATTTAAATTATCATGTTGTTTCCCACTATATTTACAAAATTAGCTATCATTCTATCAAAAAAAAGGGACCGACTCAGTAACGAGCATCACCAATGATCTAGACTTCTATTTATGCTAAGATTTTTCATTTCAAATGATCAATATTGGATAGCTACGATCATGTGCTATTAACTCGATGTAACTTCCATACTGCACTCTCTCGTATGAAAATAAATAAGTACTCCATGTTTTACTAATTTTCTAACAAAATCAAATAACATTCAAAATGAATGGGCGCGGCACGCGTGCTATCAACGATCTTAGTTACGAAAGAAAAGATAATCATCAAACTCGTGGTTGCAGTGTAGGAAGGCGGTAGAGGTATGGTGGATCTTCAAACGACAAAGTTAGCGGCGTATTTGGATGCGAATAGTTGGCAAACGGTCGACAACAAGGATGACATTTGCGAAACACTCGGTAGCATTTTAAAAAACTCTCCTGGCAGCTTGTTTTAAGTAGCGGGTTCATTTTTTAATGAAAATTGTTATCGTTTGATCTAGATCCAACGACTCTGAGGCATTTGTTGGGATCTCACCCCGAGTGAACGTCATATAGATAGCGTTACCATACATTTTTCTTATTTTGAATGAACTTAGCACGGTTACCGACTTAGCGTACATGAGAACACAGAACGAAGGAAGCAGACTGGAAGAGCACCGGTGTACGACGATGTGCTACGGTGCTGCGTACAGAGTACATGTCTGTTTTCACATAGCTATAGTTACTTTTCATCTGAATGGTAACATAGCTGCAGTCTCAACTTTTAAGGAAGGAAAACAATTTATGAATCAAATAGGACGGACTCATTTCTGTCTTTTTCGAAGGGAGGTGTCGGTGTAAAAACCGGCGGATCTCGGGTAGGGGGTCCCGAGCTGTGAGATTAGGATCGATGGGTAACAGGAGACGAAGGAGACGATGTTTACCTAGGTTCGGGCCCTCCTATGGAGGTAAAACCCTATGTCCTGCTTGATTATATCGATGTGTATGAAGATTACAGAGTCGATCTACCTCGAGATCAAGTTGCTAAACCCTAGATGAGTTCACCTGCCTCTACGAACTAAACCCTCTGGCTTATATAGACACCAGGGGTCCCTAGGGTTACACATAGTCGGTTGCCTATCGAAGGAACAAACATGCCTATTCTATCACCTTAAGCTTGAAGGGCACGCCACGGCTCCTGAGATCCTCCCTCCTGGTAACGGGGTATTCGATCAGTCCAATCCTCCGACGAGTGGCCCACGAGTCCGGCCTATAGGGAATAGGTCGGCAGTACAAGGACCCCTTAATCCCGGACTCCCTCAGAAGCCCCCGAACTAGCCTCCAATGCCGAGGTATACAGTCCGGACAGTCCCGTTCTCCCAAAGTCTTCGGCTTGCGAGGTGAGTTCCTCTCCTCTCTATGTTCGATAAACAAAGATCCGGCCATTAGTGAGCTCTCGATCGCCGAAACGTCGCAGGGCCCACAGCATTAACTTCGCCGTCTGGAATTAACGACGCCCCTCGATCCCTGTGTGCCGACGGGAGACAGGCGACCCAGCAGCCTTTTACAGGACTGCCCTTCCTACAAGCGAAGGGGAGGAACCGCCCATTTAAGCAGGCTGATTCGTGGCTTAGGCCAACCCTTCCTCTTCCCCACCATCGAAAAGCCCCAAGCGAGAGAACTTGAGAACATGGCGAGCGTCCCTGGCTCCTCCTCGCGTCCTCACGGCGCCCTTCCCAGAGATTGGGCAAGTTGTTCAGTATCCCTCCTCCGGCTTCGCAACCTTGAGACCCAGGGTTATCTCCCCGCCTCGGATCTGGCGTTCACCCGCGCCGGATTAACTTCTTCGAACGGCGAAGCCTTCGCAGAGAATTTCCCTGCTCCACGCAAGGGAGAGCGGGTATGTTTCGCGTCCTTTCTCCTACGGGGCCTAGGATTCCCAATTCACCCCTTCTTGAGGGAACTATTGGAATTTTATGGGATTCAACTCCATCATCTCACACCTGGATCCATCCTGCACATTTTGGGCTTCGTTGCCCTTTGCGAGATGTTTTTGGGCTGCGAGGCCCATTTCGGCTTATGGAGGAAGTACTTCTGCCTCGTCCCCCGTACTCGGGGTGGGACAATTCGGGAAGTGGGTGGAGCCTAAGTATGGCGTATAGCCGGGACGGGGTATCCTGTGGGGACTCCGAAGAAAGAGTCCAAAGAATGGACCTCGCAATGGTTCTACATTGAGGACGTTCCCCTATTCGACCCAGCTCGGAGGGGTCTGCCTGAATACTCTGACGCTCCTTTGAAGAAAAGGTTCAACTGGCGGCCGAAGAGTTCATCCCAAGATGAAAGTGCCGAAGTAAAACGCCTAGCCACCCAAGTGAGGGTACTAGCTCACAGTAAGTTGACCATCATCGATGTGATGGCAGCCGTCATTGCTCGATGCGTTCAACCCCTTCAGCAAAGGACTCACCCCTTGTGGTGTTACAACGGAACAAATGACACCACCCATTCCCAACGGCAGGGTCCTACCAATCAGGCGGCAATGGCGACCATACTGGCCGATCTTTTCAAAGGAGAAAAAGAAGATTTTGCTCGACTGTCAGCCAAGGAAGGCTACTCGAGTCATAGCCCCATCGAATGGGTAAGCCTTTGGCTTTGTTTTCTGAGTTCAGATATTTATGTATAATCCTTCTGATCGAAACTTTTCAATCTGTCGAACAGAGTTGGAGGCGTTGGATCGAGACAGTCAACTGTCCGGCTCCTCAACCAAAGAGTTATTCTCACGACGACGATCCCGGGTTCCATGACGATCCGGAGTTATCAATTAACTATGAGGATGGGGTCTTTTACCAGGAGAGCCTTGACGGCTCCAAGGTGGCTCTTCTAGCCGATCACCCTGGATCACTACCTATTTCCACTACTGGTAAAAAGAAGGCTTCTTCCCGTAAAGGGCGAGCGACCCCTGCCAACCCAAGTATGCCGACCTCTACTCCCAAGGCTCGTCGGTCCACGCGTCGAACGTCGTCGACAGCAGCAGGGCCCGTTCCGAGTAACAGCAGGAATCCACCTCGTGAGCCAGCTGCGGGGACCACCTCGACCGTGCACTCAGCCAAGAGGTACTTTATTTGACCGTTTAGTTCGGCCATTGTCATGATTACAATAGGTACTGGCAAAATCTCATGTCGAAATACTCAGGAGACGAGTACAGCCACCTCCTTCCGGGGACGTCGCCGAGGCGCCGGGCAATCATCATGAATCAAGGTCTTCTGCTCAGGCTGAACTTCACGTAGAGGCCCCTGCGACGGATCAGCCCCCTGAAGATTCCTGGGACGTCTCGGTCACTAACTCCGAGGCAGAGAGTGCGATGAACCACCGGCGGCGCAAAGAAGCCCTGCGTCATCAAGCGTTTTCTGATTAAGAGTTTAATGCCCTAAGTTCGGTGGACGCATACATCGGAGCTGCCCGAGCGGGGCTTAAGGGAGCCGCCAAACTGATATCGTCCAGTCTGGAGGTGAGTAATCGGTTTTAACAACCGAACACAAATATTAATCCAGTAGCCCCCGATCCTTGATTTGGTCGGAACGGCCGAGTTAAGGATCTGAATATTGTTTTATGTACAATGTAGGCTTCAAGGCAGCAAATTAAATGAGAAGTTGGCCGAGGAACTCGAGGTTAGCCGAACACAGGTGCAAACCGTGAAGGACGAGCTTGAGCAAGTGAAGAATTTCACCCGAGAGGCGCACGGTGAGTACGTTAATTTGCCGAATTTCATGCGACATTCCCGTACTGATGAGAGAGTACTTTATAGCAGTTGAATCCATAGGGAAGTTGCAGAAAGATTTGGATGCAGCCCGACAATCTCAGAGATATGCCGAATCTCAGCAAGAGGCTGGCCACCGTGTGTTGACCCGAAGTTTTGAGGAAAAGAACCGACTTAAGGCGGAAAACCAGCGGCAAGACGAAGAGCTTGAGAGTTTGAAGACTCAATTGTCTCAAACCCAGGAAGAGAACCAGAGATTACAGAGGGGCATGTTCTATAAGTGTATTTATATCTTCGTAATTCTGAAAAGTACCTGTATTATATCAAGTGTAAGGGACATGCTTCATCTCGTGTCTAGGTCTCCTGACCGGGCGGCCCGAGGAAGAAATCGGATCATTCCGAGGGAACCTACTGAAGGAACTATCCGCTGTACATGAGCGGGCTCGGAGAGCCATGAGGAGCATGACCAAAGCTCTCTGGCCTGCCGAGACGCCTCCAGAAGGGATGTCCGAACTGGCTGATCGGTTTAACCCCGATGTCGTTTTGAGTTATGGAAGACATCAGTTTGTCGAGAGGGAGAGCGGGAGGCATGGGCAATGATCAAGACCCACTTTACCAAACTTAACCCAGAGCATATGGCTCGGGTTGGGCCGGTAGGGCTGGATGGGCAAGAAGTTCCACTTCATTTGGTTTACGATCAAGTGATGCCCGCCGCTCGTCTTTCGCAAGAAGATTGCACCCTGGATACCTTAATAGATAATCTTGACCAGCAGCCAGGTGTTTGATTCTATGTAACTATGCACTTTAGATCAAAATCTGCTTCGTCTATGCTGTAAACGTTGTCTTAACCGGCCATCGGCTTCGACCTCCATCGCTAAGAGCGTGGGAGTGTTCCGTATCGAGTGTCCTCAATAAAAAGAATTTATTTCGGGGAACCAGGCAATCCGGCCATTCGGTGCAAACAGACAGAACGTGCATAGGGAGATATGTTATATTACTGCTTAACGTAAGAAACATCTTCCGAAGAAAATAGTCCCTCTATCGGTACCTTCCTTCGGGTTGCTACGTAGATCGTAGATATCAAGGCCGTATACTAATAGTATGCGGATAATGGCTTCTTTGGGGGAAAATAACCCCAGGCAATGGTGATAATTACCACAAGTTTTTTACTTCCGTCGTAGCCGACCAATTTTCTTCTAAAGATAGCTACCTTTCGGCTTTACCCGTCTGAGGTACATATCCGGATGACCCGGTCGTAACAATCGCACAGGTGCTCCCTTTACCCTCTAGCCGAACAATCGGGAATGTAGAGGGTAAGCACAGGAGCAAGGCAACCTAGCTTGGCCAAAATCTTAGGTCCAATTGATGCATATACTGGCTTAAAAACGATAGGGGAAGTGTGCATGCACAGTACACGTGAATCGGTGCATAGAATATATAATAGTCGGCTTCAAGAAGAAGCCCCCAGGTGTTTTTCGGATAGGACATTTGAAGATGTATGCTGAAAAACTTAACACAAGCTCGGTTTAGCCGAACACATGCTGGGAAATGGCAAAGCTAAAATGGAAAGGAAAGAATACAAAAGAAGAAAAAGGAAAAAAGAAAAAGAAAGGTAAGAAATAAGACGACACCGGTCTAGCCGTAAAAGCGCCGAAGACGAGCTGCGTTCCATGGGTTTGGTTTGAGGCGGTTACCCGGCGGGTTGCGGAGGCGGTAAGCCCCTCGTGTAAGTACTTCGTCAATTATGAAAGGGCCCTCCCACTTGGGATTGAGTTTATGCTTCTGTTTTTCTAGGAGTCGTAAGACGAGTTTGCCCACATTATATGCCTTCGCTCTAACCTCCCTGCTTTGGTAGCGCCGAGCCTGCTGTTGATAGAAAGTAGATCGGGCCCGAGCTATATCGCGCTCTCCTTCCAAGGCGTCTAAGTCGTCCTGCCGATCTAACTCGGCCTCCTTGTCTTCATACATGCGCACCCTCGGTGCGTCGTGGATGATATCACAGGGAAGGACTGCTTCTGCCCCGTAGACCATAAAAAACGGCGTGTATCCCGTTAATCGATTCGGGGTGGTACGCAAACCCCACAAAACGGAGTCAAGTTCCTCTACCACATGGCAGTCGGATTCATGAAGAGATCGGACCAGTCGTGGTTTGATGCCACTCATGATGAGGCCGTTGGCCCGTTCGACTTGTCCATTGGTCTGCGGGTGGTATACCGAGGCGTAGTCGAGCTTGATGCCCATGTTCGCGCAGCAGTAATTCACCTCCTGGGCGGTGAAATTGGATCCATTGTCCATTATTATGCTGTGCGGGACACCATAACTGTCGTGGTTTTGTCACGGCAGATGTTCCCGTGAAAGGACTTAGGTTCGGGGCCATCGCTAAGGCGGTGATCTCGAAGGGGTTGATCGGAATCGAGAGACAAGGGTTACCCAGGTCCGGCTCCTCGGAAAGAGGTAAAAGCCTACGTCCTGCTTGTGTTGCATTGATTGGGTATCGATTACAAGGGAGCGAGTTCGCTTGACCTAGCTATCGATGAGTTGTTTCGTGGCCTAAGCCGCCCAGGTAACCCGCCTTTATATACACAAGTCAAGGCCCTGGGCTTAGAAGAGTCCGGGCCGGGTTATACTTGATAACCGACCTCACCTCTAACTACTCATGCCTTGTCTAACAAGCCGCCACCGGCGGATTACGCCACCGGGTTACATCTCGTCTTCTGGCTCTGGGCCTCCAGGCCCATTGAGTAAGCCTGCGCCAAACCTTATTGTAAGCCGCCAACCGCATGACCCGGCCCCACCTCGGCGGGTCTCGCCACGGGGTTATATCCCCAACATTAGGCCCTAGATTGATTTGAACTGGTTCATGTCAATCTCCGAATCTTCCGGTTGGCAAGTCTTGCCTTCTCTGATAATCTTCATGACCCGCCGAAAAATGGGCGATCGTTGCTTCTGACAAGCTTTCATGACCCGCCGTGACGTCATCAGAAAAACCTAAAAAGATTCCCCTGACGTTAGAGCGGATCTTTTTTCATTAATATGACTAGCCCGAGAATCGAGGCATTTCTTTAGTCAATTGCCGTCGTGCCTCCTCGATTCTCGCGCCGACTGTTGTTGTTGCCTCACATCCTCATAAATAGGCACGGGGGCCCCATTATTTTCATCTTCCCGCCGCTGCCTTCTTCTTCTTCTTCCTCTAGACCACCGAAGCTCGCCGCGTCGCTGAAGCTCATCGTCTTCATCAACTCCGGCCGCTGCATCAACCCGAACGCGTCCAGAACATCGCCGCATCCGCTCGCATCCTCCAGGTTTCATTACTGCTCCCTGTTAGATCTGTACTAATCCTTTAGATCTCCCCCGAGTTCGTCGGGTTTCTTCGGTGTTCATCACCGTTCATCAAAACGTCCCTCACAGATTTAGATAAGGAAACACCTCTTTAGGGCCTCATAACACTGCCCAAATCACGCGGCTGTCCGCCCCGTAATCACGCTGCACTCATTGTAAATCTGTAACTCGTTATGATCTGTACAGAGACCGTCTGTCTTCCACCGGCTTTTTAGGGCTCAAATTATTTTTCTTTTTCCCTCGCCCGTAGATCTTGAATCCATAGCTGTGGTTGCAGAATCAGTTTCTCCACACTTAGTAACTTTTCAAATGTGCTCTGATAAACTTAACCCGCCATAAGGCTGCCGGCTCACACTGTCACACCGCAAATAACTTCGGCGTCTTATAACTTTACATTGACCTGCCAAATGCCGTCACCATTTGTAGAGTCAAAATGATCTTGGTTATAATACATTTTTAACCCGCCGAATATTCATATCTTTCCACTGTTTCCTAAGCCGCCGCCATGTCTAGAGTCCCGTCCACTTGCAACTGGGTAAAGTCTGGGGTGACCGAGGAGTCAATCAAGGAGTTCGTCACCATGGGGGTCTTGCCGGCTCAAGAGGTCAACCACTGGCGGGTTCCGGGCAACGAGAATATTCCTAAGCCTGAAGCCGGGGAAGTCATTGTGTTCACAGACCACATTCTCCGCGGTTTCTCTCCTCCCGGGTCTAAATTTTTCCGGGATGTCCTACATTCCTTCAGCCTGCACCCCCAAGATATCGGGCCCAACTCTGTTACCAATCGATGCCAATTTCAGACCCTGTGCAAGGCTTATCTGCAAGAAGAGCCGTCCGTTGATCTCTTCAAAGAGTACTTCTACATTAACCGCCAAACAGAAATGGCGGATGGCTTGAGCCTCGAGCTTGGAGGTGTCACTGTTCAAAGACGAAGGGACGTACTTTTTCCAGCAGCTACTCTTCCGAGTCATCCCAAAGAATGGAATAAGACTTGGTTTTATTGCAAAGACACTTCGCTAGAAGGGGAGAACCCACTGCCGGGTTACCGTCCTTACCGGCTCAGCCCTGACGCAGAGCTCCCTGGCTGGATGTCCGCTGCTGAACGCGCTCAATATGGTTCAACTTTCTCAAAGATAAGGGCCCTGCTGGCTAATGGGTTAACAGGTGTTGATCTAGCCCGCTGCTGGGTCTCTTGGAGGATTCTGCCATTGAGCCGTCGTGGCGCCTTAATGTGCCAATACAGTGGTGAAGTAGACGATCCTCAGCGCTTCAACCGGGCCCCCTTGACAGATTCTGACCTCAATACTATTGTCAAATCCTTGCTGGGAGAGTCTCAAGCCACCTACAGCAAAACGGGTTTAAGTCCCTTTTATGCGCTTAACCCGACTCCAGAGGTAAGTCTTTCCATCTTAATCCTCTTGCATTCTTTTCATGTTGTACCTCATATATTATATTAACCTTTCTGTCAATGCATTTTATCATGTGCAGGCCGGCTCTTCCTTCTGGAACAAGAGATTACCCGCCGCCCTCAAAAAGAAGAGCAAAGTCCCCAAAGCGACTAAAGCTAAGGCTCCAACCCGTAAGAAGAAACAATCAACCGAAGAACTCTTCGACCTTGACGATTTAGAGGTAGAACTTGACTCCCTTGGTCATCTTTTCATACAACTTATTGACGCCGACTCTTCTCAGGAGGAAGCAGAAAACAGTCATGCTGATGTTGCAGAGGTAATCGTTATCTCCTCTGACTCGGAACTTTTGCCGGTAAAGAGAGTACGACGGGCTGTACGGAAGGTAAAATGTTCTCGCTCTTTTGCTCACTTGAAATCCGCCTTTCTTTTGAAGAAACAACAAGATGACAATCGACGTCAGACCCGGAGCACCGGCTCTGAAGATCTTTTAGCCGGTTTATCAAATGACCCGGCTCCTCGGAAACGGCCCACTGAGGTACTTTATTGCTTTAAACTTGTATGCTAGTCTTGTGTTGCTACTTACTTGTCTTTTGGCAATGATAACTTTTCAGGATTCGCCCCCTTCTTCCGGCGACTCGAGCACCTCAAAGCTGCCTCCTCTTATTATCAACCCGGGGTAAGCATTTCTACATCCCGAAATGTACTTAATATTTCATACTTTACCACGACATACCTAACACTGCCTTTGCTTGCAGGGCTCAAGCCAAACGAAGGAAAGTGGCCGGGTCATCCGCAACTCCTGATGCCCAAGACCCGGAGAACCCAATGCCCAATATTCCTGAAACTCAGATTGAACCTTCTGAGGCTGCTAAAGACACCCATGAAGAGGTTCCTCCACAGAACGAGCCGGCTGCTATGGACGTTGAGGCTCCTGAAGCCCATCCAGATTCTGCTCCTAAGCCGCCCAGCCCCCGGCCGTCAACTGAAGATATGGCTTCTCATGAAGAAGTCACTGTCACCGGGGCGGCTTACAAATCTCCGGCTCCTTCACATGTGCTATCAAAGCATATCAATAAAGACGAGGCGGCTCCCTCTAAGGAAGAAAAGACTCCATCTGATCTTTCAAACTTGGAGAAACTTACTGCCGACGAATTGCATGCCGGCTATCTGAGTCGTCTGTTTGCCAGCCGAGACATGGAGGCCCACTTGGTTGCCAAGATAAAGGAAAAATACGAGGTACTTCACTTCCCTTGCCTCTTCCATGTATATACTTATGTAGCCCCCAAGAGCCGGTTGATCTCTCAGAAGGTCAGCCGGGTCTTCCATTAATTTGGCAACTTTTGAAGAATCATTAGTATGTGAACATGGACTGAAAGCCAATCGTAGCCCCCAAGGGTCGGGTCATTATACCAATAATGAGCCAGCACTCAATCATAAATTAAGAGCCAATCGTAGCCCCCAAGGGCCGGGTCATTATACCAATAATGAGCCGGCACTCAATCATAAATTAAGAGCCAAGTGTAGCCCCCAAGGGCCGGGTCATTACCTAAGTAATGAGCCGGCACTCAATCATAGATTAAGAGCCAACTGTAGCCCCCAAGGGCCGGGTTATTACCTAACTAATGAGCCGGCTCTATAAGAAAGAACTGGGATACATTAGCCCCCAAGTGTCAAGTAAATTGCTTGCAATCTGCTTGGGACTTGTAATAATTAGTATGAGACGGACCGGCGGCTTTAAAATTAACAACCTTGTTCTATTATAACTTGCTCTGTGCAGGAATCTTTGAATGCTGCTGAGTCGGCCGTGTCAGACCTTAAGGAGAGTCTGGCCTTGCAACAGAAAGGCCGAGCAGAAACTGACGCCAAGTACCAGATCACCTTGACTGAGCTGGACGTGATCAAGGCCAAGCTCAAAACTTTCAAGAAAGACGCCGAGTCAGTCCAAGCCGCTCTGACCAAGCGCGCTGAAGACGCAGAGGGCCATCTCAAAACGGTGATTGATGAGCTGAACACTCTGAAGGGCCAGATATCCCGTATGATTGGAGCTGTGTTTGGTAAGCACTTTTACCCTTCAATATTCAAAAAGGTACTTGTCAAGAATCTTCTCTGGCGGCTTATAAAATTTTACTTGCCTGTAGGTGAACGTAGCCGCCAGCTATCAGCCAACAGCCTGTTGAAACTCAAGGCTTTGTACTCTTTGACAGAACAACTGTACGCCGGGTCTCTATTTACCATCAAGGCTGTCATGATTGAGAGGGGTGTGCTAAAGTTTATGAAGGGCGTGCTAGAAGCCCTCTCTACCATCCCGCATCAGATAGAAGAGCTGAAGAGATCAGCCGCCCGTAAGGGCGCAATATCCGCTCTGAGCCGGTCGCTGGCTTATGCCCCGGAGCTTAACCCGGCTGAAATAATGGACGGCTTCCCTCAACTGAAGGATGACGGCTCGGAGTTTACACAAGAAGATTACTCTCGCTGTCATAAGGCGTCCCGGGTTCTGGCAAGCTGGCTGGCTGTAGAGGCTGACTTGGCAGTATATCAGGCGGCTTATAGTGAAGAGAACAAACATGTTCGAGGGCCCACCTTCGAAGCCAAGAGCCTAATTCCTCAACGCCGTAAGCACCTCTTTGCTCCTGATGTTGACCCTTCTCCGATCATGCACGATGAAGCCAAGTTTGAAGCTTTAACCAACTGCAATTGCGATGTGGACAACCTCCAGATCCAGGAGATCGAAGACCCGGCGCAGGATGACCCGGCGGTGAGTTAGAGAAAAACTGTTGCATCATGTAAAGGTAACCCGGCCTTGTTTAATCCGCCGGGTTAGAAATTGCTGAAAAACATGAAGTCTGCAACTTTTGGGCATTTTGAAAAGCCTTGTAATAGCAGTAGGAAAACATTTAACCGCCTGCTCTTGTGCTTTCGATGCACTGTTTTAAGCTTCTGCCGGCGACTTAGCAAATTCATATTTGATATATAATCACCTGACTGCTTTGACGTGCCGGGCGGGTTATACTCCCTGAGCAATACCAAGCCAAAAATTTCCAAAACTTAGAATCTTATCATGAGAGTACCTGCAAAAACAAGTAATTTGTATGTCTTATCCTATAAGCCGGCTTTAAAGGCGCGGCAGGACAAGATAACTCTTGTTTTTATGAAAAAAATTGTTTTGTTTCCGAAGAAACTAGGCGGAAAGCCTAAAGAAAACTTGTAAGCCGGCTCTCACGTGAGATAAATCCGTCGTTTAAACTTTAGCAAGTTCAGGGTCTTTAAAAGATTGACATTGCTAAAAGTATGAACGGGCCACATAGCGGAGGGGTTACGGCAGACAAGATGAGTTTATCCTAGCTCACTGTAAGCCGGCTCTCTCATGACAAAAGCCGCCGTTTAAACCTTGACAAGTTCAGGGTCTTTGTGCGAGAATAACTTATAAAAGTTCAGGGTCTCTTATCAAGAATAACTGTCAAGAGTTCGGCGGGTCACATGGTGGAGTAGCAAGTTGCAAACAAGCAGGTTTAACTCGAACATGGCATATAAAGACTGGCCAAGAGGGTATGTAAGCTAAACCCATAGGGTTGAGAGCCCCCAAGTGACCTAATTAAGGATCAACTCCTTTTTATGACACTTTTAGTGCGGAGAAAACGGCAGAGGCCCCTAATCATCGGGATGCCAACTTTATTATATCATAAAAGATGGTATACACAATGACAGGAATATGTACATTGATGAGAGCCGGACTGGCGGCTTAAGTATAGTATGGCCGAAGGTGAGCAATATTCCACGGCCTCTTGGTCTCTTCACCAGAAGTGTGAGACTTGTCACTCTCCCGTATATCCATGAGATAATAGGAACCATTGTTGAGATTTCTGCTGATCACAAACGGTCCTTCCCAGAGGGGTGACAACTTATGCATATTTGACTGGTCTTGAATCAACCGGAGTACTAAGTCGCCTTCTTGAAACGTCCGGGTCTTGACCCTGCGGCTATGATAGCGACGCAGGTCTTGTTGATAAATCGCCGACCGAGCTGCTGCAAGATCCCGTTCTTTGTCCAAGGCATCCAAAGCATCCTGACGCGCCGCCTCGTTATCAGTTTCCACGTAAGCCGCCACTCTGGGCGAGTCATGACGAATATCACTGGGGAGAACAGCTTCTGCGCCGTAAACCATGAAGAAGGGCGTATAGCCTATAGACTTGTTGGGGGTGGTTCTTATGCTCCAAAGAACAGACGGCAACTCCTCCACCCAACAACCCGGCGTGCGCTCCAAAGGAACCATGAGCCGGGGTTTTATACCTCTCAAAATTTCCTGGTTAGCACGCTCAGCTTGACCATTAGACTACGGGTGAGCTACCGAAGATACATCAAGACGGATATGCTCCTCCTCACAGAACTGCTTCATAGCCCCCTTAGACAAGATAGTGCCATTATCAGTGATGATTCTATGAGGATAACCAAACCGAAAACTTAGCTTTTTGACGAACTGAACTGCTGTTGCCGCAACACACTTGCTGACCGGCTCAGCCTCGACCCACTTAGTAAACTTATCAACCGCCACCAAGAGGTGGGTCTTTTTGTCCTTAGACCTCTTAAAAGGTCCTACCATATCAAGCCCCCGGACCACAAATGGCCAGGTGATTGGAATCATCCGTAGTTCTTGAGCCGTCACATGAGCACGTCGCCCAAATTTTTGGCACCCGCCACACTTAGTGACCAAATCCTCTGCATCTTTATGAGCTGTTAACCAGTAAAACCCGTGTCGAAAGGCCTTGGCCACCAATGATTTTGATACGGCGTGATGACCACAATCGCCAGCATGGATTTCTTGCAAGATCTCACGGCCCTCATTAGGAGAAACACAGCGCTGAAAGACACCGGTCACACTGCGCCGATGTAACTCGCCGTTGACAATAATCATAGACTTAGACCGCCTTATGATCTGCCGTGCCAGAGTCTCATTTTGAGGTAACTCGCCACGGGTCAGGTACGCCAGATAAGGCAACGTCCAATCAGGGATCGCACGAAGAGCCGCCACCAATTGCCCTTCCGGGTCAGGTATAGCCAAATCCTCCTCCGACGGTAACTTGACCGATGGGTGATGCAACACGTCCAAGAACACATTAGGCGGCACCGGCTTACGCTGAGACCCCAGTCTTGATAATGCATCAGCCGCCTCATTCTTTTGCCGATCAATATGATCGACCTGATAGCCCTTGAAATGGCCAGTAATAACATCAACCGCCTGGCGATAAGCCGCCATGCGGGGGTCCTTTGAATCCCACGTGCCAGAGACTTGCTAAGCTACCAGGTCTGAGTCGCCAAGACATCTGACCCGGCTCAAGTTCATCTCCTTGGCCACCCGGAGCCCATGAAGCAAAGCCTCGTATTCCGTTGCATTGTTAGTACAAGGAAACATTAGCCTCAAAACATAACATAATTTGTCACCTCGTGGGGAAGTTAAAACAACTCCAGCCCCCGAGCCTTCCAATTGCCTGGAACCATCGAAGTGAATCATCCAATAGGTATTGTCCGGCTTTTCCTCGGGTATTTGACATTCTGTCCAGTCATTGATAAAATCCACCAGGGCTTGAGATTTTATAGCCGTCCATGGCACATACTTCAAATTAAGAGGCCCAAGCTCAATTGCCCACTTAACAATCCTACCAGTAGCCTCTCTGTTCTGAATGATATCTCCCAAGGGAGCAGAGCTGACCACCGTAATTGGATGCCCAAGGAAATAATGCTTCAGCTTGCGATTGGCCATGAATACACCAAGCACCAGCTTCTGCCAATGTGGGTATCTCTGCTTGGATTCTGTCAAAACCTCGCTGACATAACAAACCGGCCGCTGCACCGGGTACTCCTTACCCGCCTCCTTGCGCTCGACCACAACGACAGCACTGACAGCTCTGTTGTTAGCCGCCACATATAAGAGTAGAGGCTCCTTCTCCACGGGAGCGGCCAGAACGGGCGGCTCAGCCAACTGCCTTTTGAGCGCCTCAAACGCCTCATTAGCTGCATCACTCCAGACGAAGTTGTCTGTCTTCTTCATCATCTGGTATAGAGGAATAGCTTTCTCACCCAGGCGGCTTATGAACCAGCTCAGTGCAGCAATACGACCCGCCAGGCCCTGAACATCATTAATACACGCCGGCTTAGACAAAGAAGTGATGGCCTTTATCTTGTCCGGGTTAGCAACAATGCCATGCTCAGAGACCAAAAATCCCAAAAGCTTGCCTGCAGGCACACTGAACACACATTTTGCCGGGTTAAGCATCATCTTGTAAACCCACAAATTGTCAAAAGTTTCTTTCAAATCAGCCAGCAGAGTCTCCTTCTTCCTTGACTTGACCACAATATCATCCACATAAGCATGAACATTGCGCCCAATTTGATCATGAAGACAGTTCTGCACACAACGCTGGTAAGTCGCCTGGGCACTCTTGAGCCCGAAAGGCATAGACACATAACAGAAAGCTCCAAAAGGCATAATGAAAGACGTCTTCTCTTGGTCTTTAACTGCCATCTTGATCTGATGATAACCTGAATAAGCATCCAGGAAGCATAGACTCTCACAACCCGCCGTTGCATCAATAATTTGGTCAATACGGGGGAGACCAAACGGGTCAACCGGACACGCCTTGTTAAGATCTGTGTAATCCACACACATGCGCCACGTTCCGTTCTTCTTGAGTACCAACACCGGGTTAGCTAACCACTCCGGGTGAAAAACTTCAACGATGAACCCTGCTGCCAAGAGCCGGGCCACCTCTTCCCCAATAGCCTTACGCCTCTCCTCATTGAAGCGACGGAGGAACTGTTTGACCGGTTTAAACTTAGGATCCACATTAAGGTGAGGCTCAGCGAATTCTCTCGGTACACCCGGCATGTCAGAAGGCTTCCATGCAAAGATGTCCCGATTCTCACGGATGAATTCGATGAGCGCGCTTTCCTATTTGGGATCCATATTGGCCCCAATAGTGAACTGCTGTGATGAGTCGCCAGGAGTGAAATCCACTAGCTTGGTATCTTCTGCCACAAACTTGAGAGGAGGCTCAGATTCCGTGCTAGGCTTCTTTAGCGGGCTCATATCTGCCGGCTCAACATTCTCCTTATAAAACTTGAGCTCCGCCTTGGCACAGCTTGACTCCGCATATGCTGCATCGCCTTCCTCGCATTCAAGAGCAATCTTTCGATCACCATGCACTGTAATCGTCCCGTTTAACCCGGGCATCTTGAGCTGCAAGTACACATAACAAGGCCTAGCCATGAACTTGGCGTAAGCCGGTTGCCCAAACAAAGCGTGGTACGGGCTCTTGATTTTGACCACCTCAAACCATAAGGTCTCTACCCTATATTTAGACTCATCACCGAAAGCTACCTCCAGAGAAATTTTCCCGACTGGATAAGCCGATTTTCCGGGCACCACTCCGTGAAAGACCGTTGAAGACGGCTTAAGGTCCTTATCAAGCAAGTTCATCTGGCGGAACGTGTCATAGTACATGATGTTGATGCTACTGCCACCATCCATAAGCACCTTAGTGAACACATAACCTCCGACTTGGGGGGCCACCACCAAGGCCAACTGTCCCGGGTTATCCACACGCGGCAGGTGATCCTCCCTGCTCCAAGTTATGTCATACTATGACCACCTTAAGTACTGAGGGAGAGCCAGCATAACCGCATTAACCGCCCGCTTGCGCACCTTCCGATCCCGCTTGTCAAGACTAGTCGTAAAAACATGATATTGGCCTCCATTAAGCTGCTTGGGATTACTCTGATACCCGGACTGGTTATTTTGTTGCTGACCTCCACTGCCAGACTGTTGATTATTACCTCCATGGTTTCCTTGGCCTTGATAGCCAGAGCCTGAGCCACCTGTACCGAAGCCAGACCCAGAAGGACCGGGTCCTGACCCGCCGGGTGGTCCACCGCCACCGCCTTGATGCTGATTAACACTGTAATTTCGAAACTCCCGCATGATCCAGCAATCCTTCCGAGCATGAGTGGATGGCTGATCAGGAAGACTATGTTTCGAGCAAGGAACATTCAACATCGCCTCCATGTCAACAGGCTTGCGTTTACCGAAAGGCGGCTTGTCGTTCCCCTTGCCACGGTTATTCCCAGCACTGGTGTTGGCCACTAAATCTGACCCGCCGTCCTGGTGTTTCCGCTTTCCGCCGTTGCCATTATTGTTGTTTCCTCCCCCGTTCTGTGGTTGACTCTTGCCATTGTTATTCTTCTTACCCTTGGCCGATTTCTCATCATCGGAACCAGGGTCCTTCGTGTTGTCCGAGTCCGCATACTTGGTGAGAGCCGCCATGAGTTCCCCCATATCCTGGCATGTACGTTTGAACCGGCCAAGCTTCTACTTCAGGGGCACAAAGTGGCAATTCTTCTCCAGAATAAGGACCGCTTGAGCCTCCGTAATGTTATCAGAAGAGTGGATGATGGTTGAGACCCGCCAGACCCAATGATGAGCCTACTCGTCCTCACGCTGCACGCAATGATCCAAATCCACAATTGTCATGGGCTGCTTGCACGTTCCCTGGAAATTCTTGATGAACTTCGCCTTCAACTCGGCCCAGGAATTAATGGTGTTGGGTGGTAAACCCTTCAACCACGTGCAAGCCGGCCCTTCCAGCATCATGATGAAATACTTGGCGCATACTGCATCACTGACGTCCAATATCTCCATGGCTAGTTCATAGCTTTCGATCCAAGCTTCTGGAGGCAGATCAGCGGTATAGTTGGGCACCTTGCGAGGACCCTTGAAGTCCTTCGGCAGGCGCTCGCTTCTTAAAGCCGGTACTAAGCATGGCACTCCCACAGCCCTGGAGGTTACTCTGGCTCCTACCGAGACGGAAGGTGCTACTATGGGTTCTTGATAAGCCGCCGCAGCTGCCAATGCTGCCGCCTCTCGCTGCTTTCTTGCCCGATCCACCAGCGCATGAGCATCAAGAGCCGGTTGATTGTCTCGTGGCGGGTTTCAACGTCGCTCACTGCTAGAGACCGCGGGCGACTCTAAACGCCGGCTGTAGCTGCGGCTCGGGATGGGGGTTGAGTGCACGCAACTCCGGCTGTAAGTATATTTCTCCTGCTGTGCCACTGCTGTCTGTAAATAGCCAATGGCGTTCCGCACTTCCTCCGCGAAAGGCGTCCCATCAGGGATGGGGATCGTGCCAAGTCTGGTTGCCGCTGCCACCATGTTCTCCGCCGGGTTAGAATAATGACCGGGTGGCGTCGGAAAAGACTGTAGCGGGGTCTGGTTCCTGCGGGGCGGGTCTGGCTGCCGATGCTGAACCGCCGCCCTGCTCCCAGGTACTTCCGTCGTCCGGGTTACGGTCAGAGGTGCATTCCGTCCCATCCCTGGCGTGTTGAAAAGATTTCTCGCCTCATACTGATCCGGCAAACGGGACTGATGCCTCATCCGGTGAACCGCCGCGGCAGTCTGTTGTTCTAATTCAAGGCGAAAAGCATCCGCCCTAAGGCGCTCCAACTCAGCATCCATCTGAGCCTTCAATGTATTGATTTCCTCTTGGACTCCGGCCATCTGGTCCTTCAACCTCCCAATCTTCGTGTTACGGGCTGCTTGGTTTTCGACCGTGACCTCGGTCCCCATCAGAGTGGTAAGCTGGTTCATCAGATCTAGCAAAACTAGAGTCGGCGGCCTGCCTGACCCGGACCCGGTCGCACCAGCGGCCGTGCTACCAGGGGCCGGTGCCGATCCCGCCATGAAGACAGCGGCGCGGCTCAGCGGCTCATAGTATTCCAACTCATGATATTCTGGCTCAGGGTAATCCTCGACGTAGCCCCCAAGCCCGCCATAGTGAAGCTGGTAGATTGATTCCGCCTCTCTGCTCGAGGATCCATCCTCCGAGCAGATGAGGGTTTCCTCCCGTGATACATAACCTTCAAGCTCCGTGCCTTGGGTAAAGCCGACGAAGACGTGCTTCCGACCCGGATTAACTCGGGCGGGTTGCACGCGTCGGGCCGGCTCGACGAGGTCGGTGCAGATGTCCGGCCCAGGCTTAGATCCGCCAATCTTGCCAATGAAGACGTGAATTCCGCCGAAGGGGACCCGGTGCCCGTACTCGATTGAGTCGGCCTCGGGGCCCCAGCCAGCGTCATCGATGTAGAGCTTGCCGCGGTGACTCTTAGTCATCCTGCCAACGGCATATCCCACGATTCCTGCGAGAGAGCCCTTCGAGAACTCCACACCACCGAGCGTCGGCCCCACGGTGGGCGCCAACTGTCGTGGTTTTGTCACGGCAGATGTCCCCGTGAAAGGACTTAGGTTTGGGGCCATCGCTAAGGCGGTGATCTCGAAGGGGTTGATCGGAATCGAGAGACAAGGGTTACCCATGTTCGGCCCCTCGGAAAGAGGTAAAAGTCTACGTCCTGCTTGTGTTGTATTGATTGGGTATCGATTATAAGGGAGCGAGTTCGTTTGACCTAGCTATCGATGAGTTGTTTCGTGGCCTAAGCCGCCCAGGTAACCCGCCTTTATATACACAGGTCAAGGCCCTGGGCTTACAAGAGTCTGGGCCGGGTTATACTTGATAAGCGACCTCACCTCTAACTACTCATGCCTTGTCTAACAAGCCGCCACCGGCGGCTTACGCCACCGGGTTACATCTCGTCTTCTGGCTCTGGGCCTCCAGGCCCATTGAGTAAGCCTGCGCCAAACCTTATTGTAAGCCGCCAACCGCATGACCCGGCCCCACCTGGGCAGGTCTCACCACGGGGTTATATCCCCAACAATAACGGTGTACCACGCCGGATATAAAGTCGATGACTGGTCCGGACTTAGCTGATCTTACTGGTTTTGCTTCGATCCATTTGGTGAACTTGTCGACCATGACCAGTAGATATTTATTTTTCTTGGTCCCTCCTTTAAGTGGTCCGACCATATCCAACCCCCAGACCGCGAAAGGCCAGGTGATCGGAATAGTCCAAAGAGCTGTCGGGGGTATGTGGCTTTGATTTGCGAATAGTTGACATCCAACGCAACGTTGGACGAGTTCTTGGGCGTCTGCTCGAGCGGTGGGCCAAAAGAATCTGGCTCGAAAGGCTTTACTTACTAAGGCCCGTGCTGTGGCGTGGTGGCCGCCCATGCCCGCGTGGACTTCGGCCAAAAGTTGTCTTCCTTCTTCCTCAGATATGCACCGTTGGAGTATCCCGGTAGTGCTTTTCTTATATAACTCACCCTCGTGGACCTTATAGGCCTTGGACTACCGGATTATGTGTCTCACCTCTGTCTGCTCATCGGGGAGCTCTTGGTGGAGAAGGTAGGCAAGGAAGGGCTCGGTCCATGGTGCGATGACTGCCATGACCTCATGAGCCGAAGGCGTTTCTTCAATTATGGAACCGCCGATGATTTGCTCGTCTGGTTCATTTGTAGGAGGGACAATCTCTTCCGTACTGATGGCTCCAGCGCCATTATTCTCATCCTGCCATACCATCGATGGCTTGAAAAGCCGTTCGAGGAAGGTGTTTTTCGGGACGGGGTCGCGCTTGGCCCCCATACGGGCGAGTATGTCAGCAGCCTGATTGTTGTCTCTAGCGACATGGTGGAATTCTAGCCCCTCTAACCGTGCGGATATTTTAAGGACGACATTTCTATATGCTACCATCTTTGGGGTTTTAGCATCGAATTCGCCGTTGATTAGGGAGATGGCAAGATTAGAGTCTCCTCGTACTTCAAGCCGTTGTATGCCCATCGATGCTGCCATCCGAAGCCCGTGCAATAGTGCTTCGTATTCGGCCGCATTGTTGGAGTCGGCGTACATGATCTGCAACACGTACCGGACACTGTCTCCCGTGGGAGATGTGAGGATAACTCCAGCCCCCAGTCCGGCCAGTGTCTTGGATCCGTCGAAGTACATCGTCCAATGGGAGTATATACTATATTCTCTGGGGAGCTCGGCCTCTGTCCATTTGGCGAGGAAATTGGCCAAAACCTGATATTTAATAGCTCGTCGTGGCTTATAGGCGATTTCGAAAGGAAGGAGTTCGATGGCCTATTTGGCTATGCGGCCGGTGGCATCCCTGTTATTGATTATATCGTTCAGGGGTACTTCGGATGCCACCGTGACCGAACATTCTTGAAAGTAGTGTCTGAGCTTTCGTGATGACATAAACACTATATAGGCTATCTTTTCGTAGTGCGGATATCTGGACTTGCATGGCGTCAGCACCTCTGACACGTAGTAAACTGGCTTTTGCACCTTGAATTTGTGACCCTCGTCATCTCGTTTGACGACGAGTACCGCACTGACCACTTGATTGGTGGCCGAGATGTACAGTATCATTGGTTCACCGGCGCCTGGTGCCGTGAGTATGGGGTTGCTGGCCAACAATGTTTTAATTTCCTCTAGTGCAGCCGTTGCTTCATCGGTCCACTCGAAGTTTTTGGTCCGTTTCAGCAGCCTGTAGAGCGGTAAAGCCTTTTCACCAAGGCGGGAGATAAAGCGGCTCAGGGCCGCCACACAGCCTGCCAGCCTTTGGACGTGCTTTAGCTCTGTAGGAATCGCAAGTTGAGATAGGGCGCGGATTTTAGCAGGATTCGCCTCTATTCCTCTATCGGAAACAATGAATCCGAGTAGTTTACCGGAGGGAACTCCGAAGACACATTTGTCCGGATTGAGCCGTATATCATATTCCCGCAGACTAGCAAAAGTTTGCCTGAGCTCGTCTATTAGCTGGCTGACGTTTTTGGTCTTAATGACCACGTCGTCCACGTATGCCTCGACTGTTTTACCGACTTGTTTTTCGAGACATGTTTGAATCATACGCTGGTATGTAGCACCTGTGTTTTTTAGCCCAAAAGGCATTGTGTTAAAGCAGAATGGCCCGTAGGGGGTGATGAATGCAGTTGCAGCTTGATTGGATTCCTTCATTTTGATTTGATGGTATCCGGAATAAGCGTCGAGGAAGCACAATGAGTCGTGTCCGGCTGTGGCGTCAATAATCTGGTCTATGCGTGGTAAGGGGAAAGGGTCCTTGGGGCAAGCTTTATTGAGGTCTTTGAAATCGACACACAGCCGCCAGGATTTATCTTTCTTCGGTGCCGTCACCAGGTTTGCCAACCACTCGGGGTGTTTGATTTCTCTTATGAATCCGGCCTCCAGCAATTTTGCGAGTTCTTCGCCCATAGATTGTCGCTTGGGTTCAGAAAATCGGCGTAAAGCCTGTTTGACTGGCTTGAAGCCTGCGATTATGTTCAGGCTGTGTTCTGCTAGCCGTCGCAGGATTCCTGGCATGTCTGAAGGATGCCAGGCAAAGATATCCCAGTTTTCTCGTAAAAATGTTCGCAACGCTTCGTCCACCATGGGGTCTAGCTGAGCTCCGATGGTCGCTATTTTATTGGGGTCCGTTGGATGTACCTGAAACTTGACGATTTCATCTGCGGGTTTAAAGGACGTGGGTTTGGGCCTCTTGCTAAGGACCACATCATCGTTGTCCACAGTTGACCGGAGTGCGGTCAGTTCTTCTGCCACCAGGGTCTCAGCTAGTGCTTCGAGGGCGAGTGCTGCTGTTTTGTTTTTGGCTCGAAGGGCTCTATTCGGGTCACTTGTTATTGTGATAACCCCGCTTGGGCCTGGCATTTTGAGCTTCATATACCCATAATATGGTATAGCCTGAAATCTTGTGAAAGCATCACGCCCCAACAGGGCGTGGTAGCCACTGTGAAAGGGCACGATATGAAAGAGAAGTTCTTCAGATCTGTAGTTCTCGGGCGTGTCGAATACCACATCGAGGGTAACGCGTTCGGAACAACGTGCCTCTTTCCCAGGGATGATCCCACGAAAGGTTGTGTCGCTATGTTTGACGCGGGATCGGTCGAACTGCATTTCTTCCACGGTATCCTCGTAAATGAGGTTTAAACCACTGCCGCCGTCCATTAGCACCTTTTGTAACCTGAAGCGGTCAACAATGGGGTTGAGGACCAGTGCGGCAGGTGTTCGGCCGGGGCGGGTGATTGGTTGGTCAGCTTCTTCGAAGATGATCGGTGTGTCTGCCCATGAATTTGTTGATGCCACCTGATAGATTTGTTCGAGTTCTCGAAGAGCTCTCTTCCTCTTATTCCTGGAGGAAAACGTTTCGTAGATCGTCAGGATCTCGTCATTGTATTCGGGTGGTGCTGTTAAGCGTCTGACTGGAGGTACGGCCTCGAGGATGGCCTCTCCGCTTTTTGCCACCTTCCTGACGACCCAACAAGCTCTAAGGATGTGAGTCGGGTTTGTGTTTAGTAACACAGAGTGTATAGGGCATGGCTTGTCTAATAGTCCGTCAAGGACAGTTTTGTCTCCCGTAGGGGATCTGTTCTTTTTCTCGGCGGGTTCGTGTTTGGCCGGCCGTTGCGGAGGTATTCGCTTTTTCTGAGCTCCCCTAAGGTGTTCGGAGGGGACCGGCTCCAAAAACAAACGTTCGGCTTGCCAGGTGCTTTCCATGGCGCAATATTTTTGCACCAGGTCCGATAGCTCGGTGAAGTCACGAATGTTTCGACGGGCTAGGGCATTGAGGATTCCTTCATTGTGGCAATTGCACCTGAAGGTTGCTATTATCTCTTGGCCACTAGAGTCTGGTACTTCGTCTTTAATAAGGAGGAGTCTAGCCGAGAAGTGATGGACTGATTCCCCTGGCTGTTGTTTAACTTCCCATAAGCCCGATAACTTGGGCTGTCCTGCGCTGCCTGAGGAGCGCTCGACTTGGGTGGTGGGTGGGGAAATTTTTGGTTTCTCGCCAGGATGTGAGTCCGGGATCACGACATTTGCCTCCCGTGTCATCGCGGAGTTCGGCGTGGTGGGTTTGGAGTCCATATTGTCAACAGGACCCCTCTGCGCGGGTTCTAGGTCGCATGCTAGATCGGCGGCCGATCCTGAACTATTTCCGGTCTGGGTTCTGGATTCCGGATTATAGGAGAGATCCTGACGGTCGGAAACCGGGATGTAAACTTTTTTTAATTCCGGTAGCTGAGAGGACGACCCTTCGGCCGGACACTCGACGGTGGCGACCAGGTGAGTGATCGGTGGGACACGAATCTCCCTATTATCGGGTTTAAACCCGATCCGGTCATAGACCGAGGTTTGGCCGTCGGTCACGTCCATGGTTTGAATCCGACCAAGTAACTCGTTTAATGACGAGATCTCGGCGGGATCTATGTCGCTGGAGCGCATGGGGTCGACCCGCAGCACCGTTGTCCCAGGGTCACTTGACGGCGTGCCCGGGTTGTATTCGCCCGTGGCAGTTCCGGCCATATCAGATGGGTTGGGCGTTATGGCCGACCCAGGGATGGAGGCCACTTCCACGGCGGGTCCTGTTGCCCCCGGCGTTAAGGCGTCGGGGCCTGCGGGCTCCTCCATGAGGTTTGAAAGTTTTGTTAAAACGAGATCTCCCCGGGAGTTGGTGACGAACTCAAGGTTCCCGAATCTGACTTCCTGATCGGGGATGAAACTTCCGACCTGCCTTAGATGGCCGGCCGGATCGGCATGCGATAACGATGCTGCCGAACGTGAAAATCTGACCAGGAACGAAAACGTCCTTGTTGCAGACTTCATCGCTAATGATAAGCCATCGATTCCTCTAGCGATCGCACAGCGGAACTCTCAATGAAAGCACCAATGTCGGTGTAAAAACCGGCGGATCTCGGGTAGGGGGTCCCGAGCTGTGAGATTAGGATCGATGGGTAACAGGAGACGAAGTAGACGATGTTTACCCAGGTTCGGGCCCTCCTATGGAGGTAAAACCCTACGTCCTGCTTGATTATATTGATGTGTATGAAGATTACAGAGTCGATCTACCTCGAGATCAAGTTGCTAAACCCTAGATGAGTTCACCTGCCTCTACGAACTAAACCCTCTGGCTTATATAGACACCAGGGGTCCCTAGGGTTACACATAGTCGGTTGCCTATCGAAGGAACAAACATGCCTATTCTATCACCTTAAGCTTGAAGGGCACGCCACGGCTCCTGAGATCCTCCCTCCTGGTAACGGGGTATTCGATCAGTCCTATCCTCCGACGAGTGGCCCACGAGTCCGGCCTATAGGGAATAGGTCGGCAGTTTGAGGACCCCTTAATCCCGGACTCCCTCAGGAGGGACACTACTATGTACTCGATACTCATAAGCCTCGTGGTTTGTGGAGGATACATGACAACTAGGACCTCCTACTCCCCGACCTACATAGGGAATAGACACGAAACATGTAAACCCCCTTCCCCCTACGTTGACTTCCGGCCAGCCCATATCCGTGGCGGGATTTCTTCTTTTCTTTTTCTTTCTTTCCGTTTTTTGTGTTTTTCTTCTTTTTTTGCTTCTTTGAAAAGTTTTCAGGATTTTAAAAAATACTGAATTTCAAATAAACTTCATCACTTTGAAAAATGTTCTTCAATTTCAAAATATGTTCAAATATTTGAAAAAATATTTCGAATTTAAAAAAAGATAATAGATATCGTGAATGTTCTTTAATTTTAGAATATATTCGTAAAATAAAATATATTACAAATTGCATAAAAAAATTCAAAATTGAAAAATTGTTTCAAATTTCAAAAATAAATTTTGAATTTAAAATATGCTCTTGGATTTCAAATATTGTTCATGTATTTCAAAACATAATTTTGTATTTAAAAATTTTCTCACAGTTTTTATACAATGTTGTAGAGTTTCAAAAAATGTTTTGAATTCCAAGTAAACTTACTAATTGAAATTGTTCTGTATTTCAAAAATTGTTCCTGAATTTTATTTTTTTTACCATATTTCAGAAATTGGTCATGAATTAAAAAAATGTTTGTGAATTTCAAAAAATGTTTGCGAATTTGATCATTGTTCAGAATTTCAAAATTTGTTACCATATTTCAAAATACATTCAAGGCAGTGAATTTGAAAAATGTTCTGAATTCAAAAAAGTTCCTGGATTTCAAAAAAATTGCGAATGACAAAAAATGTTGATAAATTAAAAATATATTCATTTATTTTAAAAGTGTTCTCATATTAAAAAAACAAAAACTGGAAAAGAGAAACAATAAAAAGCAATAATGGAAAACCCGGCAAAAACCGACAAGAAAAAACATGAAGAAAAAAGAACCCGGTTTGAAAGATGTTCTAGAGCGTTCACAAAATTGGAAGAGGAGTCCCCCAAAAAACACTACCTCACCGCTACTCGATGTGTGCCCAATGAACCAAGAAACTGGGCCAGCCCAAGAAGAGAGGAAAGGTGCGCGGGGGGGGGGGGGGTGAGGTGGGTACACGGCAGGTCATTATCAAGCGACCTAAGCGCGAAATAGGATCTGCCATGACAACTGAGGCCCACCAGGCTTGATCCTCGGGCTACGGATAGGTCGTAATTTCGAATCTACCTATGTGTGTGTCTTGCCTGATTTCTAGTCGATTTCGTCGTGGGCCAGCCCATATGACAGTTTTTCTTGCATCGGTTTTGGGAAACTCCTAGAAGGTTCCCTTGGTTTTTCTGGGGCAGTTTCATTGTTTTTTGGGGAAACTGTTATTTTATAATATTGTTATTTTTGCTTTTATTTTCTTATAAATTGATTAGTTTTTTTTACAAAATCGCTTTTTTAGTAGCAAACTTTTCTCAAATTCATAAACATTTTAAGAATCCATAAACCTTTATTGAATTCCTGAATTGTATTTGCAAATTCACAAACTTGTTTCAAATTCATGTTTTTTTCCAAATTCACAAACCTTTTTGAATTTATGCACTTCCACTAAAATACGTGTAAATTTTTCCGAATTCACAAATAAAAAAAATGTTGTGAAAGTTTTCCAAATTCATTATAGTTTAAAAAACACGCATTTCTTGGGTTTTTCAATAAAGTCAATTGGTCAAATAGTCAACGTTAAACAACAATAGAAAAGAAAACATAAGAAAAGGCGATCGACCGAGGCTGGTGCAGGAGCGAAATTTGATTTCCCTAGCCGCGAGCCACTTCGTGAGCAGTGGCGAACGACCTCGTGCGTGAAGCATCATATAGGCGCTCGCTATGTCTTGTGTGCGTCAAGCGGTCGAGTAAACGCGCAGAGCAATCGCACATGGCAGGTCCAACTTGAGTCACTAGGTTGTTCCTCCTACCTTGCCGTTTGTAGCGATTATTCTTTCGGTTTTATGGTTTTTAGGTGGTACATTGTTCTGATTTTAAAAAGTCCACGGTTTTCAAGTGAATGTTTTAAATATTTGAACAATTTTGAATTCACAAGCATTTTTTAAATGTGAATTATTTTAAGAATCCTTAATATTTTTTGGATTTATGAACATGTTTAAAATTGCAAACATTGTTGGGATTAATGAAAATTCATGAACGTTTATACAATTTCTTGAATATAAAAATCAAAAGGGAAAAGGGAAAATTTGAAAAGAAAAATTTCCTCAATAGAAGAAAATGGCCGCGGCTCCCTTGCTGCCGCCGCTGTGACTCCACCCCGCGGCTGGCTCCGCCTCGCCTCACCACCACGGCCTCCACCCGGCGCGCGCCGGCTCCGGCTCCGCTGCGCTTTGCCGGCTCTGCCTCTGCTCGCCTCTGCTGCCATGGCCTCGCTCCACCGCCTCACGTCCGAGCCAGCCTCGCCTCGCCCCGCCTCGCTTGCCTCTGTTGCCATGCCCTTTGGGCAGAGCTGTGCTCGAGGGTATCACCGAGAAGGCAAACGCGCCGCCACATCGCGCGCCTTCGTTCGTCCGTGCTCACCCAACATGTACAACTGCTCCGAGGAGAGCCTGGTGCTGTTGGTCGTGGTCGCCGGGGGGAGCAGGTAGCACCGGACGCCGCCAAGGCCACTGCGCCTGCGGAAGGCCGGTTCGTTCATGGCAACGAGGAGGACGTGGCTGATGGGATGCCCGGTGCCCTCCCTTTGCTTTAGGCTCTCCATGAAAAGGTATAACAGGACGCCCTCCTCGGCGTATGCCTTATTCAGCATGCTCATGATCAGCGTCCTGTTTGCATTGGCAGCACCATGCAGTCCCGCCTCTAGTTCATCATCGTCCGAGGTACCGGCCTGCTTGAACAATCTCAACGAGTCAAGGTTTCAGGCTTGCTTCATCGTCGACGTCGCAAGGTTCATGCAGAATAAACTGCCAAATATAGCTTAATATAGCGAGAAGATTCTACTTGCCACTGCTCGACAAGGAGATATGTTGAAGGAAAAAAAACTTTGCTGACTCGCCAAAAGAAATCAGGGCGATTAAATCATGGCCAAAGTACGATCTGGTCCTCACGCGCCTTTGTTCGTCCGTGCTCATCCGACAAAAATACCAGGTGATATCCACCCTGTTTATTTTACCAATACATATTAAATTCTTTCGAAAACAATTACTTTTCCTGCAATATTTGTACGCAGGACAATTCTTCATTACAAAGTGGCATTATAATGCGGAGGAGGAGCGTGCACCAGCATCATTCTGCACTGGTGTTTGTCCGTGTCGCGTTACTCAACGGACTCGCGCACCGGCTTATCAACGCCGCGACCGCCTCTCGCGACCACACCGGCTTACAACGCCGCGGCCGTCTCTCGCGACCGCACCGGCTTACAACGCTGCGGCCGCCTCTCGCGACCACACCGGCTTACAACGCCACGGCCGACTCACCGTCCGCGCTGGCCTATAGCACCGTGGGCGACTCGCCGCCCGGTGGTCCGGTCTATATCGACATACTGGTGCCACGCCTACTCACTTAAGCCGCCCAACGGACGCTCGAGAGTTGTCGTCTCTGCGGTCTAGTCTACATTGACACGCCGGTGTCATGCTTGCCCGCTCAAGCCGTCCATCCGCACAAGTTGCTCAGCGGGCGCAGGCAAGTTGCCGCCCCTGCGGACAGTCTGCTACAACAACCAGCTAGGATGAACCATTGGTCGGGTTATTGACACAGCTCATACGGGATCATTTATCAGCTTCTGTGATCAACCTCAACTTTCCATAAATTCACATCGCGTTATCAACACCGAGGGTATACAATGAGTGTTGCGAAGATCATCAAACTTGCCACTTTGCCTCCAACTTCAACGCATTCCAGCGTTTCCGCTGTCAACTATATGTCGGGTTATGCCATGGCCAAGTATGGAGAATCTCAAGCCAACTCCTCGAGTCGTCTTAAGACTCGAGGGCTACACAGACATGATTCAACAAATATTGCTAGTTTCAGCAAATTCAAGAACACCGGGTCATTGGAGAAGAAATAACCCGATCTCGGGGGCTACTGCCACATTGGTGAAAGCTTAAAGGCTGTCAGAAAATTTCCAGCTAAAAAAGTGCCAAGCAATCTGAGAGTTCCGACTCAAAAGAAGGATTCCGGAGTTTCAGAAAAGGTTTCGGTTTAAGACCCGGCTCAAGAGAAGTCTGTCTCTCACAAAGTTTTGAGATCTCGATATCCGGCTCAACATCCAGTTCAAAAGGAATTCATCTCTCGCAAGTTCGAGTTCTCAAGAAAATTTAAAGTCGCCCAAGAGGACGAGCCGCCATGATGCGACCGTTCAAACATGGGCGCACTACCTTATTGGCGGAAGATTTAAAGTCGCCCAAGAGGACGAGCCGCCATGCTGCGACCGTTCAAACATGGGTGCCCGGATTTATTGGATCATCATAAGGTCACTTGGGGGCTTCTAACCCACTGGGTTTAGCTTTCATACCCTTTTGGCCAGGCTTTATATGCCATGTTCGAGTTAAACCTTCCTGTTTGCAACTTGCTACTCCGCCATGTGACCCGCCGAACTCTTGACAGTCAATCTTACTAAGAGACCCTGAACTTTCATAGTCAATCTCGCACAAAGACCCTGAACTTGTCAAGGTTTAAACGACGGCTTTTGTCACGAGAGAGCCGGCTTACAGTGAGCTAGGATAAAGTCGTCTTGTCTGCTGTAGTCTCTCCGCTATGTGGTCCGTTCGTATTCTTAACAGTCAATCTTTTTTAAGACCCTGAACTTGTTAAGGTTTAAACGACGAATTTATGTCATGTGAGAGCCAGCTTACGGGATGAAAGGATTTCATGCCAAGCTTCTTTGAAGCGAAACTTGAGTTTTTTCAAAAATCGAAACAGAGCTAGTCTCTTTTTGTCGAGCCTTGAAAGTCGACATTTTTATACTCTGTTATCATACACATACATCATCATACATTGCATCATACATTGCATCGTCATACCATGCATCATATATGCATGAATATCCTGGTTTATATTACAGAAGCCGGTTTTCAAACCGGGATACATATTCCAATCCTTAATAGCCAACATGGCTGGATTTCCATTATGGTTGTTATAACCAATATTGAATAATTGAGGTTCTCAAACCAAGTTATATTATTATCTTAAATAGCCTACATGGCTGGATCTTCATCATGGTTTATCATAACTAGTATTAAATGATTGGGGTTTTTCAAGCCAGCTCGGAAGAAATTACTATTCTTGAAGAGCCGCCCTATCACATATAATGTCGTGTCATTTAATTGACTGGCTCTTGGATTCTTTCAAATTGTGCTCTGTAGTAAACTACAACACTTATGGATTTCTCATACATATATTTGTCGGGTTGCACCGCAACCACGAGCAGGGTTTTCATGTCAAGGACAAAGGCATTATTCCAGGATATTCATACCGGGTTACATTACAACCATGATCAAGGAGTCATTCAACAAATTATGATGAGTTATATTATTCTCACACAGTCTCAAGTCGCTGCAGGCATACGACCCGGCACTTGGGGGCTACATCATATGATGTTTTTCTTTTCAGAGGAGAAGTGCATGTAAGTCCCGAGTCGCTGCAGGCATACAATCCGGCACTTGAGGGCTACACTGCTCAGAGAATTTTTTTCTAAAAGTCCCAAGTCGCTGCAGGCATGCGACCCGGTACTTGGGGGCTACAGTATTCAGCTGTTCAAACAGATTATAAGGTTTAAATTGAAGACCCCGCCCATCACATACTGATGAACCGGCCCTTGGGGGCTACACATGTGAAATACAAGACATTCAGTCTATATCTGGCGACTCATATGACAACCCAGATTTCTCAACATTCAACACCAAGTTTACAGTCCCATGTCGCTGCAAGCAGGCACCACGGCACTTGGGGGCTAATGAAAGTTGTTACATTATCAACAGATCCTGTTATCTCAAGGAGATGAGCCGGCCTTTCTATCTTTTTCTAAGTCCCAGCCCAGTATTTTCTAACTGAGCCGGCCCTTGGGGGCTACACATTGCTCCTCAAGTCTATATGGTCAGATCTACAAAAAGTTCCTGCTCATTATTGCATAATGACCCGGCCCTTGGGGGCTACACTGGCTGAAGTTTTATGAGTATAAAGACAATTGCAAGTCCCAGGATGCTGCAGGCAAGACAACCCGGCACTTGGGGGCTACACAATCAAAGATATTATGAAAAGCACCAAGTCATCATGGATAAATTCGGAGCTTGGGGGCTACAGGTAATATGGATATATCAAAAAATACAAGAGCACTTTCAAGATGTCAATTCTGAGCGAGACCGGCTCAATAGATTTTTTATCTAGCCGAAGCATTGAAAGACCGACTCAACATTACACGGATTTCTTTATTCCCAATAATTTTATCAAGTCAACTGGAGTCCGCTTATTTTGACCCGGCGTCACCAACGATCATGACTCGGCATTGTCAAAAATCATGACCCGGCAGATTCTATATAAACAACCCGGCTTCACAGGTTGAAGTGGTTTAACAATGGACGAATTTCTATTTCCCAATATTTTTATCAAGCCGAAGCAATGGAAGCCGGCTCAACTTCATATGGTTTTCTTATCTCCAACAATTTCATCAAGCCAAGAGCATTGGAGGCCGACTCAATGACATATGGGTGTTGTATTCCCAATATTTTATTTCAAAGGACACTGACAAGCAAGACGATTGTGAAGACAGCTCGTTAATATGAAGAAGAAACCCGGATTTTCCAGGAGCTACTTCATTAAATTAAGCCGGCCAGTTGAGCAAGCTGGTCCCTTAACATATGTATCCTTATTTCAGGAGCTTACCATGAATAGATTCAAGCTAACCTGGGGGCTAATGTCGGGGATATAACCCCGCGGTATAACCCGGCCTGAAGTATGACCCGGCCGGGACTCGGCGACTCACTGCTGCGCCAGCCGAACTTGGCGACTCATTGGTGACCCGGCAGGAGGTATGACCCGGCCCATCGTATGGCGACTCATAGGTCACCTCTATTACCGGGTCATAGAACGACCAGGCCCAAGGCCCAGCGTGTAAGCCGGCGCGAGGCAACTCATAGAGAAGGCCCAATGGAGAGGAAGGATTCCCTTACAAGAGAAACAAGACCCGGATTAGGACTCAAGAGAGACTAGTCCTAATCCTACTCCTAGTAGGAATCTACATGTAAACCTACCCCTTCCACTTATATAAGGAGGGGTAGAGCACCCCTAGAGGGACAACTTCAAGTCATTAGAGATAGACAGATTAGAGGCTCTCGAAATTAGAGGTAGCGATTCCGCACCCTTGTAATCGAGATCGTCATCATCATCAATATAGACACAAAGCAGGACGTAGGTTTTTACCTCCATCGGAGGGGCCGAACCTGGGTAAACTCGCGTCTCTCGATTCCGACCAACCCCTCTCAAGCCGCCACCTAGTTGCGATGGCCTCACACCTAAGTTCTCTCACGAGGACATCTTGCCGTGACAAAACCACGACACTACACATGCAAGTCTAAGAGTATAGCAGCGGAAAGTAAAGACATGCACATGAAAGTAGAGTGAAGGGATAGGAGGATCAAACGCAACTGGAGACACGAAGATTTTTCCCGTGGTTCCGATAGGTGGTGCTATCGTACGTCCACGCTGATGGAGACTTCAACCCATGGATGGTAGCGATCGCGAGAGTCCATGGAGGGCTCCACCCATAAGGGTTCACAAAGTAGCAACCTCGTCTATTCCATCACGGCTTACGTCCACGAAGGACTAGCCTCACTCGAGGTATATCTTCACGAAGTAGGCGATCTCCTTGCCCTTACAAACTTCTTGGTTCAACTCCACACACGAAGGCAGAGACTCCTAAGCAACACCTAACCAATCTAGGAGACACCACTCTCCAAAAGGTAAGAGATGTGGCAACAATGATGAACTCCTTGCTCTTGTGCTTCAAAAGATAGTCTCCTCAACACACAATCACTCTCTCACAGATTTGGCTTGGTAGAAGAGGTTGATTAGGTGGAAAGCAACTTGGGGAGGCTAAAAATCAAGATTCATATGGTTGGAGTGGAAGATCTTGATCTCAACACATGAGTAGGTGGCTCTCTCTCAGAAAAATGGATGGGGCAAGTGTTGGTATTTTTTGAGTGCTTCCTCTACGAGTGAGAGGTAGGTGGAGGGGTATATATAGGCATCTCCAAAAATCCAACCGTTACAACATTATTGACCAACTCGGTGGAACCGAAGTAAAAACTCGGTCGCACCGACTAGTGCAAAATGTGGAAACTTTTGGCGTTTCGGTGAGACCGATATATAAACTCGGTGTGACCGAATTGGCTGACCTAGGCAGTTTCCAAATCTCGGTGAGACCGATTTCCAAAACTCAGAAATTCCGATTCTTAGAAATGGGTTACCCAAAAGTTGGTCACTGATTTTGGTTTCATCGAAAGTGAAAGTTGGTGTCACCGATACCTTAGGGTTTGGCTTAGGATCTGTCTAGGGTAAAACTCGATAGGGCCGATTCTGAAAACTTGGTGGCACCGATTTTCAGTGGTAGGGTTTAGACAGAGAATTTTTAGGGAGAATTTCATGTGTATTTTTGGTGGCTAACTCTAAGAACTTGAGAAACCAGATCATCATACATACCTCATCCCCTTTTAATAGTATTGGCTTTCCTATGGACTCAAAAGTGGTTTCTCACAAAATGCAAAAATGTAGAGTCTTGAAGCTTTTTGCCAATAGATATTCCTTGCATCTAGGGGATCTCCTCACAATCCTTTGCCAATCCATTCATTGAACTTTTCCTGAAATATACCTATTGGAATCATTAGTCCAATGAAATATATGTTGTTATTGATTACCAAAACCACCTAGGGAGAAGTTGTGCTTTCAATCTCCCCCTTTTTGGTAATTGATGAAAACATATAGATCAAAGCTTCAATAGGGATTAAACAATGAATAACATCGTCGCTTTGAGAGTCATGTGATAAGCAAGAGCTCCCCCTAAATTTGTGCATTATTTAAAATTTGCGTTTGAATGCAAATGCACAATCGATTAGGATCATGGGTAACTCTTCCATGTCACATACAACTTGGTGGTGCGCATAAATGATATGGATGGATTACAATGCACATAACACCAAACAAGTGTGAATGATCATCATATAAACATCACATGGATAGGCAATAGTAGCATCATCAAGCAAAGTGTATGATCAAATACGACGGAGTTTAAGAACAACCACACGATAAACCAAATGTTTTGAAACGAAGAGAGCAACCAAAAGACAAAACACTCTCTCTCTCTCTCTCTCTCTCAGCCCTATGATCTATACACTTCTCCCCCTTTGGCAAGAAGTTACCAAAAAGTTCAAAGGTATAGAGCTAAGCGTTGCTCTGGGCTCTATCTCCTCCGGTAGCTAAAGAAGGAGTCAAAAGAACAACTTCTGCGAATGGTTTAGCTGATGTCCTCTGAGGTGGTAAAGTAGATACTGAAGGTGCTGAGGGAGCTGATAGAGTTGATGCATGTGCTGATGAAGATGGTCTCAACTTTGGAGCTGGCACGGCAGATGATCTGGCGTGTGTTCTAAACTGAGTGTGAGGCTGGAGAGGAGGACTATCATCATCATCACTCGAGTGGGGGATGGGCACTGCATCCACTTCCTTCTTCAATTCATTGATAGTTTTGGTCAGCTCAGTCACCTTATTGTCTAGAGCATGAAATTTCGTCTCCACTATCCTCTCAAGACTCTTCTGGTTCTTAGGATCTTAGACGCATTCTTCTCTATCCCTTGGATAGTGCTAATAAGATAGGACATTTTATCGCTCTTTGTCCTCGGAACTTGAGCACTAGTGGCTCTTGATGCCTCTGCCTGGGCTTCTGCCTGTGCTGTAGCTGAAGTGGGATGAGTAGGATCCATCACCACAACGTTATCCTCGAAATCTGGCAGGAATGATAGGTGTGGACGATCAAGTAGATAGAGGCTCTTTCAAACTTTGGAATTGATGAGCATCTGGATATATGGAGCATATCCACAAGATATCTTCTCATCAGCAGCAGTCCTCTTGATTGTCTCAACAATCAAATCCATCACCCTAAACCTGGTGTGGGTGTCTACATGTTGCGGCATGTTGATGGAGTACCCCCTGATCATCTTGTCATCACCTGACTTTGGCATCAAGGTATGCCTCATAATAGTGTTGGTGGTGGGTAGTCCTGCTTGCAAGAAGTAGACAGAGCCAAACTTGTGTGTCTTCACATATGTTGTGGGGATAGGATTGTACATATTGCCCATGGAGTTGTGGTTCATCTTGGCCTTAGTATACACATCAAGATCTCCTTCCTGAATCTCCGAGGCTCCTAAGATGGTAGCCCATTCATCAACAGTAGACTGGTACCTGGTGCCCTCAGTCATCCATACAATCCTTCCATCTGGATAGAAATGAGTTGTGGAATAGAATTGCATGATTATCTCATCGTTCCATGCTGTAAACTCTCTGCCAACAAAAGTATCAATGTCAATGGCCTTGAAGTTCTCGAGCACATGAGGGAAGTAATCTTCATTTTCCTTGATAAATTTCCAGTCAACGTATCTCATGTCACTAATTGCTGGACTCTTGTCTAACAACACAATCTCATAAAAATCTTGTTGCTCCCTTGTGTGGAAGCGAGCATCTACAACATTCCTTCTCCTGATAGCATATGGATCATCTGCTCTCCATTTCCTGAGCCCTTGATCCTTTCTCTTCTTCATGTCTTCTGCCACTGGATGATCATCATTTTGCTCTGGCAGGTGAGGTCTCAGCTTCCTCAAAACAGCAACATCTTCTGATACTTGTGATCTGCGTTGGGTTTTCCGTGAAGAGGAACGGGTAATTGCAGCATAATATGGATAAGTATTTCCCCCAGTTAAGAAACCAAGGTTTATCGAACCAATAGAAATATCAATCCACAACTGTCTTCAGTGACTGCACACAAAAGAGCAAACACTTGCACCCAACACGGTAAGAGGGTTGTCAATCCCCTTGATCTCGTTATTTGCAAGCGAGTGAAGTGTGTACATAATTATAAATTGCAAAATAAAATAAAAAGTAAATAATGTCAACAAGGTAATGATAGGTTTTGTAAAGATATAAGTGAATATACCCGGGGCCATAGTTTTCCCTAGCGGCATCTCTCATGTAGGCAACATACGGTGGGTAAACAAATTACTGTTGGGCAATTGATAGAAAAGCGCATAGTTATGTGATATTCACGGCAATAATCATGTATATATAGGCATCACGTCCATAAGCAAATAGGCCGACTCCTGCCTGCACCTATTACTATTACTCCATCCATCGACCGCTATCCAACATGCGTCTAGAGTATTAAGTAAAACAGACTAATGCTTGGAGAACATTGACATGATGTAGACAAAGAGAATTCAATTAATATGAACCAACCCCATCGTTTTATCCTTAGTGGCAACACTAAAAAGACGTGTCTTGTCCCTTTCTGTCACTGGGATATAGAGCACCGCCAGATTGAACCCACTACAACGCACCCCTCTCACTGAAGAAATATCAATCTAGTTGGCCAAACTATTTCAATAGATCGGAGAGATTTATGAAGCTATAATGATCATGAAAATAAGAATCATAATATTCAGAGGTGACTCAAATACTTTTCATGAATAATCTGAAATATAAACCCACAATTCATCGGATCCCAACAAACACACCGTACAAAAGAATTACATCGGATAGATCAAAGCGAAGATGCGATGATCATTGCATTGAAGATCAAAAGAGAGAGAGATAGCCATCTAGGTACTAACTACGGACCCGTAGGTCTATGGTGAACTACTCACACATCATCATGAGGGCAGCAAGGTTGATGAAGAGGCCCTCTGTGATCGATCCCCCTCCGGCAGGGTGCCGGAACGGAGCTCCAGATGGGACCACGGCGGAACAGAGACTTGCGGCGGCGGAAAAAGTGTTTCGGGATGCCCTCTAGGGTTTTTGGAATATATGTGAATTTATAGGCCAAAGAACGGGGGTAGGAGGGCCACCAGGGAGGGACAAGCCATTAGGGCGCGTCGACCCCCTCTGGAAGCGCCCTGTTGGCTTGTGCCTCCCTCGTGCGGCCTCCAGTTTTCTCCCAAAGCTTCCAGGTCTTCTTTTGGTCTAGAAAAAATAATAAAAAAGTTTCAGGGCAATTGGACTTCGTTTGGTACGTAAACCTGAAAAGTAAAAAACACGTAGAAAACAGCAACTGGACTGGGTCAATAGGTTAGTGCTCAAAAATAATATAAATTGGTAAATTATTACTCAAAAAGTATCCTAGAATGATAATATAATAGCATGGAACAATAAAAAATTATAGATACGTTGGAGACGTATCAGATACGAGTGTTAATCCGGCAACACCTTCATCTTGACTATAGTCGGAGTTGGAGTGGTAGCTTCTCTCGGATTGGTTGTCGGAATCAGAGCCGGAAACCCATTCACCAACATGAGCTTGATGTCTTCTTCTTGTGTAGCTCTTGGTGTACTTGTCCTTCTTCTTCGAGTCCTTGCTTCTCCAGGAGGGTCTTCGTTCATAGCGATCTTCTCTACTCCTTCTCTCTCTACAAGGTGACTCATCTCTTGAGCTTCTTCCTCTATGTGACTCTTCTCTTCTTGTGTGTTGGGTTGTGCACTCATTGGAGTAGTGTCCGGGCCTTCCACAATTGTAACAATTCCGGTCACGACTAGAGGAACGCTTCTCTTCATATCTTGAGTTGGAGCTTCTCTCTTTGTCTCTACTCTTGTAGAATTTGTTGAACTTCTTGACCATAAGGCTTATCTCGTCATTGGTAACAAGGTTGTCACTTGAATTAGTGGGAGTATCACTTGTAGCTTTGTATGCACCGCTTGACTTGGTGTGAAGCTCTTCTTTGTCTTTGAGTGACATTTCATGCGCAACAATCCTTCCAACGACTTCCGTAGGTTTGAGATCTTTGTAGTTTGGCATTGCTTGTTGACACGTGAGAGGAAATAGGAGTAAGAAGTGCCAGGATTTACCACTTTCGAAGAAGTACCGATCTCAAAGAACTGTCCGGCCCACTTTCAGGTTATGAAGGTCATTGAGAACAAAAGATGTAGTTTATTTCCTCTCGAGAGGAGGCGTGGCAGAGATAGACAGATCATTACATCGAACTAGAAGTCAAGATATATAACTCATCTTTCTACTACGAGAATAGTATAGTGGATGAAGAGCCGCGCCGACAACCTCAAACTCTTCATTCCAGGCCAATAGTCATTTGGATCAATGTGCACACGGTGTCGTACTTTCCATCCAAGGCTCTAAGGATCTTCTTGATGATGAATTTGTCGGTCATCTCTTCACTTCCTAAGCCGGAAATCTCATTTGTGATGAGAGAAAGCCTAGAGTACATTTCCGCGACTCCTTCACCATCCTTCATCTTGAACTTGTCAAGTTGACTTTATAGCACATCCAACTTAGATTCCCTGACGGATTCGGTACCTTCATGCATATCAACCAAAGTATCCCAAATTTCATTTGCATTCTCAAGACGGCTTATCTTATTGAACTCTTCGGGACATAAGCAGTTGAATAGAATGTCGCATGCTTGATTTTATTGCAACAACTTCAATTCTTCCGCGGTCGCTCCACGATCTGGTTCCTTTTCATCACCAAAAATTCACCTTGCAACCCAACACGAACAACAGCCCATACGACGAGGTTATGACCAAGAATATGCATTTTCATTTTGTGCTTCCAACTAGCAAAGTTTGTACCATCAAAATATGGACCTCTACGATGATAATTTCCATCACTAGACGCCATACTCTCCTGATAACCCGCAAGTATAGGGGATCGCAACAATTTTCGAGGGTAGAGTATTCAACCCAAATTAATAGATTCGACACAAGGGGAGCCAAAGAATACTTGAGAGTATCAGCAGTTGAGTTGTCAATTCAACCACACCTGGAGATTAAATATCTGCAGCAAAGTGATCAGTAGCACAGTAATATGATAGTTTTGATAGCAGTAGCAATAGTAACAGTAGCGGTAACAGTAGTAGCAATAGTTTTGTAGCAGTTGGAACAGTAGTAACAGCAGTAGTAACTTAGCAAGAACAATAAGTGGAAATCTCGTAGGCACTGGATTGGTAACTCGTTGGATGATATTCATCATATAACAGTCATAACCTAGGGCGACACAGAACTAGCTCCAGTTCATCAATGTAATGTAGGCATGTATTCCGTAAATAGTCATACGTGCTTATGGAAAAGAACTTGCATGACATCTTTTGTCGTACCCTCCCGTGGCAGCGGGGTCCATAAGGAAACTAAGGGATATTAAGGCCTCCTTTTAATAGAGAACCGGAACAAAGCATTAACACATGGTGAATACATGACTCCTCAAACTACGGTCATCACCGCGTAGTATCCCAAATATTGTCACTATGGGGTTGACGGATCATAACACGTAATACGTGCATATGACTAGGCAAGATCGGATCAAGAACATAGATATAATGGTGATAACATAAACGGTTCAGATCTGAAATCATGGCACTCGGGCCCTAGTTACAAGCATTAGGCATAGCAAAGTCATAGCAACATCAATCTCAGAACATAATGGATACTAGGGATCAAGCCCTAACAAAACTAACTCGATTACATGATGAATCTCATCCAACTCCTCACCGACCAGCCAGCCTACGAAGGAATTACTCACTCCTGGTGGGGAGCATCATGGAATTGGCGATGGAGAAGGGTTGGTGATGACGAAGACCGAAGATTCCCCTCTCCAGAGCCCCAAACGGGCTCCAGATCTGGCCTCCCGATGAAGAACAGGAGGTCGCGGCGGCTCCGTATCATAAAACGCAATGAAACTTTCTCCTTGATTTTTTTCTCCAAAAATAGGAATTTATAGTGGCGGAATTAGGGTCACTGGAGCCACGAGGTGGGCACAACCCACCAGGGCACGCCCTGGTGGGTGCTGCTCACCCTGGGCCCCCTCTTCGGTGGATTTTGGCTCCAATAATTCTTATATATTCTGAAATAATTCTCCAAAAAGTTTCGTTCCATTCCGAAAACTTTTATTTCTGCACAAAAACAACACCATGGTAGTTCTGCTGAAAACAGCGTCAGTCCGGGTTAGTTCCATTCAAATCATGAAAATTAGAGTCCAAAACAAGGGCAAAAGAGTGAGGAAAAGTAGATACGTTGGAGACGTATCAACTCCCCCAAGCTTAAACATTTGCTTGTCCTCAAGCATTTCAGTTGACAAACTGAAAGTGATAAAGAAAAACTTTTATGAACTCTTTTGTTCTTGTTTACATATATATGCTTAAGTAGCACCCAGGTTTTCAGCAAAGATTATGACTAACCATGCCAACAATAACTCTTAGAAATTATATTAACTCATATCAATAACATAAGCAACTAGCGAGCAATAATAAGATATCTCAAGCGCCAAAACTTTGTCAAAACAATCATGATACAATATGACAATAGTGGTATCTCGCTAGCCCTTTCTGAGACTGCAAAACATAAATGCAGAGCACCTCCAAAGTTCAAGCAGCGACTAAACATTGTAATTCATGGTAGAAAAGATCCAGTCATGCTGCACCCAACATCAACTATACACAATGCATGAGGATGACAATAGTGCTCTCAGGTATGGCGCTTATTTGAGAAGATGATGACTCAACATAAAAGTAAATAGATAGTCCCTTCACAGAGGAAAGCATGGATTTGCAGCGGTGCCAGAGCTCAAAGTTTAAAACAGAGATAGATATAATTTGGGAGGTACCCCCTTCCTGTCAACGTCACGACCAAGAGTTATCAATATCTTCCATGCTAAACAAATTAGCGGCGGTTCCCAAGCGGTAAAAGTAAAGGTTTACTCCCCCTCGACCAACAATCACACTCCACGGCTAGCCGTATCCATGGGTACCGTCCAAACCAACAACATTGATGGGGGAGTTTTGTTTAATTATTTTTGATTTTTGATTTCGGGACTAGGAATCCCTATTACCGCCCCTCTCGTGTAAGAACGAGTGAATAAACACTCATCATGAGAATAACCCGCTTAGCATGGAAGATACTGACCGCCCCCTGTCGCTCCATGAGCGGTCCAGGCACACAAAACAGATGTTCATTTGAATTTTTTAGAGATGGCACATGCAAATTTACTTTGGAGCGGTAGAGTAATACCGCATATAGGTAGATATAGTGGACTCATCTGGCACAACTTGGTTTAAGGGTTTTGATGCACAAGCAGTATTCCCGCTTAGTACAGGCGAAGGCGAGCAAATAGATTGAGAAGCAGCTAGCTAGATAGCGAAGACGGTCATGAACATGCATTACATATAATCAACATTGAGTACTAGCATGAGTAGGATATGGACACCATGAACATAAATATCATGAAGGCTATGTTGGTTTTGATTCAACTACATGCGTGAACATGTGCCAAGTCAAGCCACTTGAAACATTCAGAGGAGGATACCATATCATCATACCGCATCACAACCATTTTAATGCATGTTGACACCCAAGATAAATCATTATCCACTCCTAGCTACTTAAGCATGGCATGAACAACTATAATCTCTAATGGTGATTGCAAACATGTTTGATCATAATAGGCAGAATCAAGGATACTAGGTTAAACATATTTACAAAAACAAAAACAAGTTGAGTTCATACCCGCTCTTCTCTGCCACAGTCAATTCATCAAATATCGTCATTATTGCCTTTCACTTGCACGACCGAATGATAAGAAGATAATAATAATGCAAGAGTGCCATGGACTAAGCTGGAATCTGTAACATTTTATTCAAGAGGAGAAGACAGGGTAATATGGGCTCTTTGTTAGATAAACAATAATACAGATGAAAGCCACTCAACAATTTCATTGTGGTCTTCTCCTTCGTACGACTCAAATAAACGGAAAAGAATTTTAGAGAAACACACTGAAATATTTTTGGAGTTTTTGTTTTTTCTTGAAGAAAGCAAATTAAAGAGGAAAAACAAAAACGAGAAAACTATTTACATGGGAAAGCTCCCAACAAGTAAAAGAAGAAGCGAGAAATCTTTTTGGGTTTTCTTTTGATGCAACAATTAAACTAACCTAGAAAGAAAAACTAAAAAGAAGTAGGAAATATTTTTGGATTTTCTCAAAGTTTTTCAAACACACAAGAAGAAAGCGAGAAAACAAATTTAGCATGGATATTACAATGAAAAAGCATGAACACTGACAACTGGAATGAAATGTGTGAACATGAATGTAATGTCGGTGGAAATACATACTCCCCCAAGCTTAGGCTTTTGGCCTAGCTTGGTAATCACCATCCGTATTAGCCGTCCGGTCCCAAGTTGTAGTGAGGTGGAGGCGGCACCTGAGCATCCCACCCCTGGGGCTCCTCCTCAGCAGTTGCTAGGTTGTTTCGGTAGGTTGTAATGTCAACTAGCATGATCCTGTATCCGTTCCTAGCAATAGAATCAAACAAGGCAGGTGCAGGCCACGGAATAACATCGCGGGTTTCTTTGCTGAACACTAGGTTGTAATGGATGTCACGGGGAGAATCAGTTACATCAAGGAATTGGTGATCCTGCAGTGACTTGTGATCAAGGTAAACTTGGGATAAGAGATAATCATGTGGGCGAAACTGAACCCTAAAGTGTCTCGCTAAGCGAGTAGCATAAATACCACCATGTATCTTTCCCTTAGTTTTATTAAGATGTAGGAGACGAGCAATGATAGCCCCCATACTAAAGGTGTGATCATCATAAAGTGCACGACATAAAATAGCAAGGTCAAGGGCACTGATTGCGCCGACCTTCTCCCTAGCTAGCGGTTAAACACTTAGCGATGACCAAAGTGAAGTAATGCACTAAGGGAAAATGCAAGCTGGTAGCAGTAGCGTTTGACACGCCTCTATCCTCACCCACTGTTAAAGTGAGGAGAAAATCCTCAAACTCAAATGGCCTAGGTTCTCTCAATTCCCCATCAGAAGGGATCAAGCATATGTTGCAGAAGTCAGTTAGCGGCATTTTGTAAGTTTCAGCATAAAGATTAAACTGCACTTTAGGAGGATTGTTTCTCCCTAGATAATAAAAGCCTTGCACAAAGGAATTTGTAAGGATGTTATATTGGTCACACTTAGCTGCGAGGAACTCGGTCAACCCAGCGTTTGCAACAAACTGAGCGAACTCTTGATGGAATCTGGCCTCCTCCATGAAGGCATCTTGCGGCCATTCACACGGCCGCACCTCCGCCCTTCTTTGGGTATGAAGGTCATTGTCCGATGACTCCCTAATGACTCCCTTGGCATTTTTCTTGGAGGAGAACTTCCTAAAGATTTGCATTTTTATTACTATAAAAATTCTGAAAAATTTTAGACCACAAAAAATTTGTCAACAAAACTTTGTAAGATTGTTAGCAACTACTCCCAAGCATGCATAGAGGCCATATTGAGCATTCAAACTACTTAGAACTCTAAGAATTCAACATGCAAGCTCATCTACAGCAGCACCAAGAGTAGCTAATTACTCTAAAAATAACCCACTAAATCAAAAACTAATTGGAGCAATGGAGGAGTCACATACCAAGCAGCAATCCCTCCAAACAGTTTCAGAAACGGAGCTTCGAGCAAAGAGATCGAAATCCGCGGGTTTGAGAGCAAGAACACGAGAATGGTGGCTGTGGTGCTTTTTTTCTGGAGGTAGGGGATGATGTGAGCTAAAGGGATAAGTGAGGGGGCCCACGTGGGGGCCACAACCCACCAAGGCGCGCCCCCCTCTGGTATTATTTGCACCAGAAATTCATAAATATTCGGAAAAAATCGTGTTAAATTTTCAGGGCATTCTGAGAATTTTTATTTTTGGGTCATTTTTTATTGCACGGAGAAAATAGAAAACAGGATAATCATGGCATTTTATTTTATTTGACTAACTAAAACAGAAAATAAAAGGTGGGAGCAGAGAATTGTGCTTACTAGATTCATCGACTTCATACCTCTCAAAAATGATTCATTAATAAGGTTGATTAAGTCTTATTAACAACCACTTCCGATTAGCATGAAACCAAAGAACTTTCGTAAAACATTAAGTTACCTCAATGGGGATGTGCATATCCCCAACAATAAGTATATCATATTTCTTTTTGGCAGTAGGAAGAGGTAATTGAAAGCTTCCAATAGTGATGGTCGGAGATTTTTCAATAACATTTATACCATTCACCTGGAATTGTTTCTTCGGAAAGTGCACCGTATGCTCATTACCATTGATATGAAAAGTGACTTTACTTTTATTGCAATCAATAACAGCCCCTGCAGTATTCAAAAAGGGTCTACCAAGGATAATCGACATGTTGTCGTCCTCGGGCATATCAAGAATAACAAAGTCCGTTAAGATAGTAACATTTGCAACAACAACGGGCACGTCCTCACAAATACCGATAGGTATGGCCATTGATTTGTCAGCCATTTGCAATGATGTCTCGGTAGGTGTGAGTTTATTCAAATCAAGTCTTTTATATAAGGGGAAAGGCATAACACTAACACCGGCTCCCAAATCACACAAAGCAGTTTTGACATAGTTTCTTTTAATGGAGCAAGGTATAGTTGGTATTCCAGGATCTTCAAGTTTTTTAGGTACTCCATCCTTAAAAGAATAATTAGCAAGCATGGTGGAGATTTCAGCTTCAGGTATCTTTCTTTTATTTGTGATGATGTCTTTCATATAATTTGCATAAGGGGCCATCTTCAAAATATCGGTTAAATGGGTACGCAAAAAGACTGACCTAATCATTTTAGCAAAGCGCTCAAATTCTTCATCATCCTTTTTCTTAGATGGCTTAGGTGGAAATGGCATGGGTTTCTGAACCCATGGCTCTCTTTCTTTACCATGTTTCCTAGCCACAAAGTCTCTTTTATCATAACGTTTATTTTTAGGTTGTGGGTTATCAAGATCAACAGCATGCTCTATTTCTACATCATTATCTGGTTCTATATCATTGCTAGGTTGAGCATATTCATGAACATCATCATTATCATTTTCATTATCACTAGGTGAATGTTCATTACCAGACTGAGTTTCAGCATCAGAAATAGAGACATCATTATTATCAGGAGGTTTTTGTGTCTCGGGTTCACTAGAGGTATGCAAAGTCCTATCATTTTTCTTTTTCTTTTTCTTCTTAGAAGGACTAGGTGCATCGGGATTAATTCTCTGAGAGTCTTGTTCAATTCTTTTAGGATGACCCTCAGGATAAAGTGGTTCTTGGGTCATTCTACCTCCTCTAGTCACTACTCTAGCAGCAAAATAATGCATATTATTATTCATTTCATCAAGCAATTCTTTTTGAGATTTAGCAACTTGTTCTAACTGAGTTTGAACCATAGAGGCATGCTTTCCTACACCTCTAACATCATTACTGATTCTAAATAGCAAGTCACTCAAGCGAGCAATCATATCAGAATTATATTTCAATTGTTTCAGAACATGAGCATTGAAATGATCTTGCTTCATAATATAGTTGTCAAACTCATATAAGCATTGACTAGGATGTTTATTGTGAGGGATGTCACTTTCATTAAACTTTAGTAAAGAACTTACTTCTACCACCTATGGAGGTGGTGGTGTGTCAAGGTCATGTATTTCTTCGATAGGTGGCAAATTCTTAACATCCTCAGCTTTAATACCTTTTTCCTTCATACATTTCTTTGCCTCTTGCATATCTTCAGGACTGAGAAATAAGATACCCCTCTTCTTCGGAGTGGGTTTGGACGGTGGTTCAGGAAGAGTCCAATCGTCATAATTCTTCAATGTATTATTCAATAATTCCTCAGCTTGTTCAACAGTTCGCTCCCTGAAAACACAACCAGCACAACTATCTAGGAAATCCCTAGAAGCATTGGTTAGTCCATTATAAAAGATATCAAGTATTTCAGTTTTCTTGAGAGGATGGTCAGGAAAAGCATTAAGCAACTGGAGAAGCCTCCCCCAAGCTTGTGGGAGACTCTCTTCTTTAATTTGCACAAAGTTAAATATTTCCTGTAAGGCAGCTTGTTTCTTATGAGCAGGAAAATATTTTTCAGAGAAGTAGTAGATCATATCCTGGGGACTACGCACACAACCAGGAGCAAGAGTATTGTACCATGTCTTAGCATCACCCTTTAATGAGAACGGAAACAACTTTAAGATATAATAGTAGCGAATCTTCTCATCATGAGCAAAAAGAGTGGCTATATCATTCAGCTTAGTAAGGTGTGCCACTACAGTTTCAGTTTCATAGCCATGGAAAGGATCAGATTCAACCAAAGTAATTAACTCTGGGTCGACAGAGAATTCATAATCCTTATCGGTAACAAAGATAGGTGAAGTAGCACACTTAGGATCACATTTCATTCTAGCATTCAAAGTATTTTCCTTATACTTGCGTAGCAATTTCTTAAGATCGTTTCTATCCTTGCAAGAAAGAATTTCTCTAGTTACCTCTTCGTCCATAACATAACCTTCAGGTATCTTAGGCATTTCAAACTTAGGAGAGCTAGGACTAATAGGTGTTTCATAGTCATCATCAGTTTCATAAGCTTCATCAGTTTTAGCAATCTCATCAGTTTCAGTAGTTTCATTTTCTTTAGCTCTAGCAATTTGTTCATCAAGAAATTCTCCTAGTGGCACATTATCATCAAGCATGGTACTAGCATCATCAATAGCATAATTCATAGTGGAGATAGCATCATCAATAACTTGCAACATATCAGGATTACTAGCACGTGGTGGTGTTGCAAGCTTACTCAAAACAAAAGGTGAATCAAGTGCAGAGTGTGATGGCAATTCCTTACCTCCCCTCGTCCTAGAGGGAACGATCTTGGTCTATGGATCCTTCAGATTCTTCATAGTGATAAATTCATATAAATCCCAAGTGACTCAACAAATATAGCTATGCTCCCCGGCAACGGCGCCATAAAAAGGTCTTGATAACCCACAAGTATAGGGGATCGCAACAGTTTTCGAGGGTAGAGTATTCAACCCAAATTTATAGATTCGACACAAGGGGAGCCAAAGAATACTTGAGAGTATTAGCAGTTGAGTTGTCAATTCAGCCACACCTGGAGATTAAATATCTGCTGCAAAGTGATCAGTAGCATAGTAATATGATAGTTTTGATAGCAGTAGCACAACAGCAAAGTGATCAGTAGCACAGTAATATGATAGTTTTGATAGCAGTAGCAATAGTAACAGTAGCGGTAACAGTAGTAGCAATAGTTTTGTAGCAGTTGGAACAGTAGTAACAGCAGTAGTAACTTAGCAAGAACAATAAGTGGAAAGCTCGTAGGCACTGGATCGGTAACTCGTTGGATGATATTCATCATATAACAGTCATAACCTAGGGCGACACAGAACTAGCTCCAGTTCATCAATGTAATGTAGGCATGTATTCCGTAAATAGTCATACGTGCTTATGGAAAAGAACTTGCATGACATCTTTTGTCCTACCCTCCCGTGGCAGCGGGGTCCATAAGGAAACTAAGGTATATTAAGGCCTCCTTTTAATAGAGAAGCGGAACAAAGCATTAACACATGGTGAATACATGAACTCCTCAAACTACGGTCTTCACCGCGAAGTAGCCCAAATATTGTCACTATGGGGTTGACGGATCATAACACGTAATAGGTGCATATGACTAGGCAAGATCGGATCAAGAACATAGATATAATGGTGATAACATAAACGGTTCAGATCTGAAATCATGGCACTCGGGCCCTAGTGACAAGCATTAGGCATAGCAAAGTTATAGCAACATCAATCTCAGAACATAATGGATACTAGGGATCAAGCCCTAACAAAACTAACTCGATTACATGATGAATCTCATCCAACTCCTCACCGACCAGCAAGCCTACGAAGGAGTTACTCACTTTCGGTGGGGAGCATCATGGAATTGGCGATGGAGAAGGGTTGGTGATGACGAAGACCGAAAATTCCCCTCTCCGGAGCCCCAAACGGGCTCCAGATCTGGCCTCCCGATGAAGAACATGAGGTGGCGGCGGCTCCGTATCGTAAAACGCAATAAAACTTTCTCCTTGATTTTTTTCTCCGAAAGTAGGAATTTATAGTGGCGGAATTAGGGTCAGTGGGGCCACGAGGTGGGCACAACCCACCAGGGGGCGCCCAGGGGGCCTGGCGCGCCCTGGTGGGTGCTACTCACCCTGGCCCCCCTCTTCGGTGGATTTTGGTTCCAATAATTCTTATATATTCTGAAATAATTCTCCAAAAAAGTTTCGTTCCATTCCGAGAACTTTTATTTCCGCACAAAAACAACACCATGGTAGTTCTGCTGAAAACTGCGTCAGTCCGGGTTAGTTTCATTCAAATCATGCAAATTAGAGTCCAAAACAAGGGCAAAAGAGTGAGGAAAAGTAGATACGTTGGAGACGTATCATCTCCTAGGTTGTGAAACCAATGCAATAGAGACCAATGCTCTGATACCATTTATATGATCCGAAGAATGTCTAGAGGGGGGTGATTAGACTACTTGACTAAATTAAAAATCTAGACTTGTCTCAATTTTAGATGTTGGCAAGTTTTAACTATTGTAACAAGTCAAGCACGCGCTACACATGCAAGTCTAAGAGTATAGCAGCGGAAAATAAAGACATGCACATGAAAGTAGAGGGAAGGGATAGGAGGATCAAACACAATTGGAGACACGAAGATTTTTCCCGTGGTTTCGATAGGTGGTGCTATCGTACGTCCACGCTGATGGAGACTTCAACCCACGGAGTGTAGCGGTCGTGAGAGTCCACGGAGGGCTCCACCCGTAAGGGTCCACAAAGTAGCAACCTCGTCTATTCCATCACGGCTTATGTCCACAAAGGACTAGCCTCACTCGGGGTAGATCTTCACGAAGTAGGCGATCTCCTTGCCCTTACAAACTTCTTGGTTCAACTCCACATATGAAGACGTAGGCTTCCAAGCGACACCTTACCAATCTAGGAGACACCACTCTTCAAAAGGAAATATATGTGGTAACAATGAAGAACTCCTTGCTCTTGTGCTTCAAAAGGTAGTCTCCTTAACACACCATCACTCTCTCACAGATTTGGCTTGGTAGAAGAGGTTGATTGGGTGGAAAGCAACTTGGGGAGGCTAGAAATCAAGATTCATATGGTTGGAGTGAAAGATCTTGATCTCAACACATGAGTAGGTGGCTCTCTCTCAGAAAAATGGATGGGGCAAATGTACGTATGTTCTGAGTGCTTCCTCTACGAGTGAGAGGTAGGTGGAGAGGTATATATAGGCATCTCCAAAAACCCAACCGTTACAACATTATTGCCCAACTCGGTGGAACCGAAGTAAAAACTCGGTTGCACCGACTAGTGCAAAATGTGGCAACTTTTGGCGTTTCGGTGAGACCAATATATAAATCTCGGTGTGACTGAATTGGCTGACCTAGGTAGTTTCCAAATCTAGGTGAGACCGAATTCTAAAACTCGAAAATTCCGATTCTTAGAAATGGGTTACCTGAAAGTTGGTCACTGATTTCGGTTTTACCGAAAGTGAAAGTTGGTGTCACCGAGACCTTAGGGTTTGGCTTAGGATCTGTCTAGGGTAAAACTCGGTAGGGTTGATTCTGAAAACTTGGTGGCACCGATTTTGAATGGTAGGGTTTAGAAATAAAATTTTGCGGGAGAATTTCATGTGTACTTTTGGTGGCTAACTCTAAGCACTTGAGCAACCAGGTTATCATAGATACCTCATCTCCTTTTAATAATATTGGCTTTTCTTTGGACTCAAAAGTGATTTCTCACAAAATGCAAAAATGTAGAGTCTTGAAGCTTGTTGCCAATAGATGTTCCTTGCATCTACGGGATCTCCTCACAATTCTTTGCCAATCCATTCATTAAACTTTCCCTGAAATATACTTGGTGAAATCATTAGTCCAATAAAATATATGTTGTTATTGATTACTAAAACCACCTAGGAAGAAGTTGTGCTTTCATCCTTGAACGAAAGGATGTATTTTTTACAACCCGGGACCATACCACAAATATATTGTGTTCAAAACCTCTGCCAGAGCGTCGTGGGAGTTATGCACACATGAAAATAAGAGGGGTTGAAGTCCGTGAACTCCTCTTGGGGAAGTTCCGGTATTGCTTGAACTCCGTGATATTGTAGTGTCATTTGAACTAAGTTATGTTCTCTGTTATATATATCACTCACTTTGAACGTAATACTTAATAGGATGAAAAACAATGCGAGGATCAAGAAAGCATATAAGACAGCCGAAGAAAAGTGATGTCGTCATATGATGGCCTCGACAGTAGGTTAACACACCCTATCACCATGACAGTATGGTCTTAGCAACGTCAGGAAGCATTGCCGGTTTCGTTAGTGACTGTCGTTACCCTAGCGCCGAGGAGCATGGCGGCATGGTATGTTAGCCTGCTGCCGAGGCCTACGGCGGTAAGAAAGGGTCAGATCTTGATTTTTTTTAAACCGAGGCCAGATCATACTTAAGTTTCCGGCATAGAGGTTTAAAACAGTGATTTTGGCCCCCGGACGCTGCAGCCTGAGCGTACTGGGGTGGGCTGTGCACCGAGCACGAGCACGAGCGCGAGCGCGGTTGGACGCGTCGAGGCGGCGTGGCTGAACCCCGGCTGTGCGCACGCGAAAGCAAAACAGCACTCCTGGGTTTGCTCGCCGGCTGACCTCGGGTCCGTGCTCAGACTCGCCCGCTTACTGCGCAGAGCTTCAGTCGGTTCCCCCGTGTTTCGGGTCCGCCTCAGGTCCGTCGGTTTGGGCCCTAGCTCCGTGGAGTACCTCCCGCCGCCGCGTGACGCGGCGCGGCGGCGGCGGCCAAAATAAGCGCAACTGCACCTGACGTCTCGTCCAGCAGCCCTGCTATTTGCCGTGCGCCGGCCGGACAGCACGGCGACCGTACGCTCTGTGACGCGCGTGCTGTGTGAAAGGAGGGAGGCCGCACGCAAACACGAAGCTTGGCGAGCACGTCGCCGCCCGTCACCACTTTCTGTCCGGATGTCCCCCCGCAGGCCGCAGCCACGGCCGCCGGCGGCTGGCCCATGCGACGCAGCGTCACCGCCGGCGCGTCTTCGATCCCAAGAACCTCGCTCGCCCCTGCCGCCACTCAGGCCTCGTCTCGTCTTATCCGTACGTTCGCCTCGTCGTATATACATTTCCGCACAAAAATACCTGGGCGACCAGTACACCGCTCTCATAAAAAGAAATGGCCAAAAGCTCGAGTTGTTAGTCATGTCCATTAGCACGGTGCTTAGTGGCAGCACTAGATTCTTAGTGAAGTGACACCATGATTGTAGTGTTTGTCTCTAGTATTTGAGACTGATTAGTGGTGGCACTAGATTCTTAGTGGGTGACATCAAGCTAGATTGCATTTGCGCGCGCGCACACGCACACAACAAAACAGGATCGCACTGCGCGCGTTTGTTTACTCCCACCACATTATCAGCTCCGGTGGTTCGCCGGAGAGAGATCAGCCACCGCCCAGTGGGAGTATTTATTTTGTCCAGCGATTTTGTAAATGAAATCAAATAATCTGGCATCTCGTTCCGTTCAATGTATGATTGGACGAGTTTGATGATGGCATAAAACAAGTAGCACACACATATATCATATATATATGTGTGTGGTGTGTGGCGCTGCTCCCAGTTGCCATGTGACGCCACGCCAAGGCCACGGTGATGTGCAGACGCGGACACCAGAAAATGGACGGCCGTGTACATTGAGCATATAAAATCGAAAGTTAGTTGGGCATGAGGAGCGGGCAAATGGCAGCTTGGCCTTTTGAGGTGCGAAATAATTCTCTTTAAAATAGAGTTTCGGGATTAGCGCCATGCCCGCCAAACCTGCACTACCTGAGGGACGGGCTGAGCTTCCATGTGATAACGATAATCAAATTTATCTCTCATTTCTGTCAGGGTTTTCCTTTGTCTCGCATGATGGTCAAAACAATTGTATATCCTTGGAGATAAGAACGAAATGTGCCTGCACGAGGCTGCAGCTCAAGTACCCAAGCCATCCATGCAATGCAGCCCAGGGCAGCACATTTTTGGAGCCCGAAGTCAATGTCCATCTGTATGCATGCATGGATCCTAGTCCAGCTCAATCGCTTGCAAACAACAAACTTCAGGGTCTCAAACAATGCCAATGGACCTCAGAACCCCTCCCTGGAGCAGTATTATACGGCCACTACCCATGCATCTAGTACACTTATGTAGTTATAATATACATATACCATTTTTGTAATCCCGAATACGACAATCCATGCGGTTTAAGTGGGAATCTTCGTGTGCAATGTAGATGGGCAGATACAACGTACAACTAGTCAGACAGAATTGAAAAAACAAAGCTAACAAAAAACAATTCAACTCAGCTTTTCTGTTTCTAGTTGCTCGATCATGTACTTGAAGAAATGAACGAGATGCCACACCATACATGTATCAATCTTATTGAAAATACTGTATTAACTCAAACAACAAAAAATGATATCTCTTAGCATGGTCCATGCTCGAGATGGTGTGTGTTTGGTTTGAACCAAGGGTTGCCCCAAAACTTAGTTAGGATTTCCTGTGTCTACGAGCTGACCAATGTTAACTTAAGAAAAACAAACTCGAGTTCATAGGAAATCACTGGTATGACAAAAAAAAAAACATCAATCATCCAAATCAAATTTTTTTTGAAACAAGTCCAAATTTTGGCCGTAGTTTAAAAATTACTAGTGTACGATAAATTTCTTTACCAACCTTGTGGTTGGTAAAATTAGCTAACTAAAAGTAAAAGAAATGCTTACTGAGTTCATCTCATAATCTATTAAAAAGTAGCGGCAATTATCACCGAGCAATAAGACATGCAAGGCCTAGATCAATTAGATGTTCAAACTTCACTATGTTGTGAAAGTGCTCTTCTCAGTTCTCAACTCAAGCTCACATGAGGTCGGATAAACAGTAAAATAATAAAATAAAATCTGATTTTTTCAGCATACACTGACAAATGTTTGATTGCTTGCAAAATTTCATCATAAAATAACATTTGGAATACCAGAAAAAATAAAATCGATGCTCCAAAATACTTTTGAATGCTCCGATTAACAGTAAAATAAGAAAAATGAAAAAAGAAATCCTATTTTTTTTAGATTAACTACTCCCACCGTGTTGCCCAATTGTTAAAATCGTACTAAGAAGCCAATACATTAGCTTGATCGTCAATAGCTAGAAACAGATTCGAACTAATAAACATGACAATTAACAATTTGGCATTGCATGAATGATGATTTTTTATACATGTATTACCTTTGTCTCAAAAAGCTTGTCTTAGATTTGCCTAGATACAGATGTATCTAGACACGACCTTTTCAGGACGAAGAGCGTACAAAACAAGCATGATTACATAATTGCATGGAGATTGACAGGTTTATGGGTTTAGGCCCACTACATCTTGTTTGCCAGTCTGCTAGTTAAACTTATGAAATCTCAAAGGTCAATTTGACTTGCAAGACGTAAGTTTAATACCATATTGTTAGTTGAAGAAGAGTAACACCAATATATAGCGTGACTTGTTGTATTGCTACTTGTAGTATGAGAAAGGAGAGCAATAACATGTGCGATCACTCACTCACCCACCTCTTATGTGTTGCATCGCTTTTTGTAAATCGTGTTTGAGTTCGAGCTAATGTTAAGCACTAAGAACTAAACTTTTGCTTGGCAATACACTATCTAGCTATGTGTATAAGTAACCTCGTTGTTGATTCATTTTCTACTTCCAGAAAGTTCTTTCTCATGCATCAAGGGTGTGTTTGGTAACCTGCATATAGACCAACCAGACTCGCGCGAAAAAAAATGAGCTGTTTGCTTACCCTGCATTCATTATTTGGTCCGCATCGCATGGACCTCAAAGCACCTCCCAGCCAGGCCCGCTGGGAACACTGGAATCGGCAGTTTTTTCCACAACCAGGTCCGCACGATGCACGTGGGCAGCGGCGGCTGCACGCGAGGAACCACGCTCGATAAGCCGCCTTGCTTCCCGAAGCGCCGACAATAATTACCCTCACCTTCCCTCACTGCTCTCTCTTCCCTCTCTCCACTTCCACTCTCACCAGCGGCGGCAGCGGCGTTCAGCAGATTGGAGAACAGCAAGGCGACCAATGATCTCTATCACCGATGACCGCAACATCACCCACAACACTTCGGCAATGGCGGTAAGCACTTTTTTCACCTCCTCACTTACTATTTCGCATTTGATCCGCATTTAGATTCGATTCGCGTTCTAGGGGAATGGGGAATCGGGGTAAATAGCCATAGGATTTTTTTTCCGAAACGGAGGCAAAAGATTTGCCTCATCGATTAGTTAAGAAGAAGAGAGTTGCCCAGTTAATTAATGGAAAACCGGGCGAAAACCGATACAAACCTACCACATGAGGACTACTCATAGAACATGCAACCCCATAAGTGCATGATCAGCCCAACAACCCAACACGTAACGACCACCAATCCCCACACAACTACATCGCAAGGAAACATCCAGCGAGAGTATCTCGTCCAAAGACCACGAGCACCACCAAGACCACGAAGACAAGCCACACCAAAAAGACAACCAAAAGACTGATGACCATCCATCAAGCAGCTCCAGACGCGTTTTCTATGGCGCCACTCTTCTTTCTTTGTTTCCTGAGAGCCTCCTCCACGATCGCCTTGCCAGATCCAGGGCTAGCCGCCTCTAAACGTTTGAGCAAGCTGTAAATCTCTATCTCGAAGCGAATTTCATTGACCTTGTCATGTCTTACATCACGTGCCCAACGGTCACGTGTGAGTTGATGACTGCAACATCGGAACCTCCGCGGTCCCCAAAGGCGAGCGACTAGCTAGGCTCCAAAGGGTCAGGGGCCAACATACCGACCGCATCAACATCATCAGCCACGGAAACAACCGGGACGACAACATCGCCCAGAGGAACCACCAACACAATTGACTTAGGCACCTCCACTTGCTCACATGACAGAGGCGAAAAATGCCCCTTACACGAGGTCACTAATGAGTCCACCTTCAAGCGCTCCACAGACAAAGGCAAAACAGGGCTCAGACATGGCTCCTGTAGGTCGGGCATGATCTGCAGAACCGGAGCCTCGAGCACGGCGATGGGCTCGACCTCAGTGGTAGGCAGCACATGAGACAAGGTCGACGGTGACGATGCAATGTCCCAGACACGAGGAGAGAAACATCCATATAGCTCTTGGCTCCCTTCCTCCGTGGAGGCAACACCGGCCACACTAGGAGGGCATGACGTCAGAGTGGTCGACAACATAGTTGGCCCAAAGGAGAGCCTGTCCAGAGCAGCCTCCACCCTATCCAGAAAGCTCTCAACCCGCATCATCCAACCCTGCAGCTGCGCGGTATGATGAACCAGAGAAGACCGCACATCGGGCTGGGTTGTCGAGTCAACTGTAGCAGAGACGACAGACGCCCAAGACCCATGATGAAACGCCTTGGATGGTAGTGTGGATTTCATCGGATCCTCACATGAAGCTGGAGCGGGACGATGCACGATACCCAGAATTGGCTCCACAGTAAGGCATGACAACGAGCATAGAGGACGCCATGGATTGCGACATCCACGCGCACGATGACCGTTCTCCAAGCAACGGGAGCACCGAAACGGATCTCTACACTCAGCCGCACGGTGCCCACGAACGAGGCATCTGCAGCACCGGCCATGCATCCAAGCAGGGATGGGACGAGGAGCCATTGCCGGGGCTGGCAACATTGGACTACACAGACCACGCCGGGGCAACACCTCTTGCCATCCCCCGCACACCTCTGTCACACATACCACACCCGGCTGGGCGGCGGTCAGGGCGACCGGGGCCGATGCCTTGACATCAAGCGGTGTTGTAGGGGCCAACTCCTCTTCATCGGTATCATCATCGCCGGCGGCGTCCAGCGGGGACCATGACTAAGGCTGTGGCCACCCCGAGCCAAGAACCAAAGGAGGCGTTGGGCCCGAGCCCGACGCTGGGGGCGGCAACAGCAAGCCGGAGGCGGAGGCGCCGGCGGCCGGTGATGCAAAAGTGGCCGTCGTCGTCGCGGGCTTGCGGAGGTGGCCTTGGACGGCCGGGGCGAGGACAGCCGCGGCGAGCTAAGTGGCCGGAGCTGGGTCAACGGGCAGCGAGGTCGGAGCAGCCGCTGGTAGTGCCGGAGTGGCCGCCGTCTTCGCGGGCCGGGCGGGGGCCGTTGCGGCAAGCTGAGCGACGGGAGCTGCGGCAGCGGGCATCGAGGTCGGATCGGCCGCCGGTGGTGCCAGAGTGGCAGTCGTCATCGCGGGCTTGCAGAGGTGGCCCCGGATGGCCGGGCACGCCTTGCGGAGGGCGAGCACCGCCGCGGCAAGCTGAGCGGCCAGAGCTAGCGCAGCGGGCGGCGAGGTCGGAGCGGCCGCCGGCCGGGAGGCATGCAAGCTCGACTGCATTGGCCAGGGAGGCGGAGGAGCTCGAAGGAGGGGCAGTGGAGAGAGGACGCGGTGGGGGTCTCAGATCCGGTCGCGGCTGGAGGAGGGAATTCCGGAGGAAGGAGATCGGGGCGGCGCCGCCGGCGCGCTCACCCGTCCTGCGGGAGGACGCGAGACGCGAGAGCCATCCCTCCGCGAGCAAGTGTAACAAGTAATGTTACAATGCTAACATAGCCATAGGATTAATCATAACATCATCGTGAGTTCCTAGTAGCGATGGATTTTAGGGTTCCGATCCATTGAGTACAAGGGGAATGAGGATGGAGGGTTACTGTTACACATTAGTTTCAAATCTTAGCCCCGACGACCCTGGAGGCGGTAGGAGCGATGGGTGCCCTCGGCCTTGTTCTTGTCCTCGTGCTGGACCACAATCTCGTTTTCCTCGCCGGAGTCTAGATCGATTGGCATACTTCGGTGTCCTAGCTCCGGCGCCCTGACAACCATCGCCACCACTTCTTCCTCCTCCTCTGGCGTCACTACAGTCCTTGTCGTCCAGTACGTTGCGGCACGCTGGTCCTGAGGACGCCTGTACTCCCTGTACTTGGCCCACCTAGCCTTCTGTCCAGCGTCGCCGGAGTCGGGCTGAGTCATGGCCCAACGAAGGATGTAGACTAACATAACACCTTTCGCTGGGTCAGGAATGAGCGTCTTCAACTCCTTCATCGTCATCTTCTTCACCACATCGTCTGCCTCCTTGTGTACTTTTTTTTTTCGCGGGCGTACGTACGTGTTGGTGAGCATTTGAGATTGCACAGTGCTGAAAACCCCGAATAATATCATAACAAAAAAAAATACCATTACGTTTTACAGCTACTGTGTCTGGTGGTTCACAACGCTGTACAGGTGAAAGAGAAGCACGAGAAAAACCTGGGCCACACGTACAAACATAGCCGACATCTGCACAGTTGGACACACGCAGGGCGGCCGGAACGCCGATTTAAATGCGTCAGAACAGCGGCAGCAAAGCGTAGAGCAGCAGCGATACTACTACTATGTGCTTACCGCAAAACCAGCCTCCAGCCCACCGATTGCGGCGCTAGGCCACGGAGACACTCTCGTTGCCACGCTCCCGCGCGTTTCTCATCGCGCCAAAAATGAACCCGTAACGCGAGCGCTTTCTGACTCATTTTCTCGAGCCCTAAGCAGAAAGAAACGAAAGAAGGCGTGACGCTATCGACGCGCGCCACGGACGGACGGACGGACGGACGCACCACGCGAGGCGCATCGCGTGTGCCCCGGCACACGTACCCAACGCAAGCTTGCTCGCCACGCTCCACCGGTGGATGGATGGATCACATGGTCGGTTCGCTCCAAAAGCAGCTTTGGGCCGGGGCCTCTGCTTCCAGCCACACCCAATCGCCATCCAAAGCGCATTTACTACTTTGAGCACCACCAAAAACTCCTACTACTACAAGATATGTACGCTTGGTGCCCGGGAACCCTACGAGGTTTGGAGGTGTCACGTGTATCTATCTATCGTTCGGGTGTACTTTGTCATGTCACCGCCACGCACGCAACCGCGTGAGGCATGCGCCGGTACTACTACTACAAGAAACGTAAGTACGTACGTACTACCGCGACGAATTCTTACGCTCTGGTAGTACTATGTAGTAGTACTACTACTACGTGCACTCGCTTTGGCGCGAAAGAGACGCGGTGATCAGCCAATTACCGGCGGTGAAAAGGGTGCTACGACTACGAGCGCCCGGCCGCTTCGATCGTCGCCGTCGGGTAGCGCGTCAGCGGACACTCTATTATAAGTAGGGAGCACCGTCCGCCAGCTACTAGCATCACCACCACCCTCCTCCCTCCCTCCCTCCCTCCCCCACTCCGCCCGCAAAGCTCCGTCCCCCCCTACTGTGCCGCCCGTGCCCTCCCCTCCCGGCGCCGATCCCTCCCTTGATCCACACCGCGCCATGTGCGGCGGAGCCATCCTCGCGGGCTTCATCCCGCCGTCGGCCGCCGCGGCGGCGGCCAAGAAGAAGCAGCAGCAGCAGCGCAGGGTCGCGGCCGACTCGCTCTGGCCGGGACTGCGGAGGAAGGGCGGCAAGGATGACGAGGACTTCGAGGCCGACTTCCGCGAGTTCGAGCGGGACTCCAGCGACGACGACGACGTCGACGTGGCCGAGGAGGTCCCGCCGGCGACGGCGGGGTTCGCCTTCGCCGCCGCGGCCGAGGTCGCGCTCCCGGCCCCTGCCCGCCTAGGTGAGACCCCGACGACCACATTCAACTTGGCTTGCTCTTCTTGTTTCCCTTTATTTACGAGGGCAAAAGAAAAGATGCTTCCGCCTGCTTTGCGTCCGCCGAGTATCTGCCCAACGAATCGACTTCCGATGGCAAGGCCCAGCACTACATAGATTTAATCTTGATGCAAGGGACGGAGTCACTACATGGCACTGTAAATTCCGCTTAATTATTACTCCAAATCTGGCTAATTCTAATTTCTAGGGCATAACATCCTAGCTAGTGGGGATTTTGCTAGGCAAACTCTGTCTTAGAATCTGCTATTCATTTTTCAGCCCTGAATTGTTTTAGGATAGTAAAGGTGGGGGGATTAATGAGTTTCCAAGGTAGTTGAGTTCTTGTGGTTGTTGAGTGTATTTGTGCGTCTCCATAACTAATCTTGGGGGTTTGGTTTCGTAAGCTTCGGAGTTGTATTATGATTCTAGGATAGGATTTACTATCTCTGGTGATGCTCTTGCAAGATGTCTATCTATGTTAAAAAAAATGACTGCCTTAATTTTTACATGTTCTTGTTAAGCTTTGGTTGATGTATTGCCATGTTGAGATTTAGATGTATGCCCTATTGCCCTTCCAGGTATCTTCAAAATAATAATTTTGTGCCTCATTTCAGCTTCTTTGATCCATTGAAAATAAAAGAATCTCGTGCCTTCAAATTTACATCAGCTTAATTCGTTTTTACCTCCAGAGGAAGCACATCAGCCTAATTCTGATGTAAAGGAATCGGATTTGCTAAATCTCATCTAGATGAGAAATAGCAAAGTTTCATCTAACTCCTACACATCATTTGAGTAACCAAATAAAAAATAAAAATAATAAACCTGCACGAATCTTCATCAAAATCAAATGGTGTAGGAGTTAGATGTGACTTGGCTAAGTCTCATCTAGATGAGAGCTAGACACACCCGGAAGGAATTTCATATTCTTAACGGCATGCTAAATCATTGACATCATATTGCTGGATGAAACTTCAAATGCGATAGCCGTGAGAAACTAAGGAAATTATTATCTATTGCTAACCGTTTTCCGTAGAGCAACCAGTTAGTTCTATAAACTCTATGATGTTGTTCCTAGTGGCATCTTTTGTGTTATTACTTATATATGTCTGCTATAGCCATGTCGTTCCCAAGGTTAATTTGTGTTCTACAGTATGCTCATACTTTTTTTAGAGAGTATTCTCATACTCTGTCAGATGGAAACACAATTATGGTCTCAACCTTTTCATTACCGGCTAATATTGTCCAATTGAACTTTCCATATAACTATTTTTCGTAGAGTTAAATTGTGCAACTGGAAACTATTTATGATAAAAGTCTGGATGGTTAGCCGTTCACTCAATTGTTATCTGTACTCTGTAGTACGTTTTCTTTTTGTGTGTGTATTTGGGACATGAAGGAGATTAACAGATCAAGCATATGAATTCGTCTCTTTTCCACAACCAGAGTAAAAAATGTACTGTTAATATGGGTGATCACTTGTTAGAAATAAACAGATACTCATGAGATTGTTGTACTGCCAGTTTGCTAGTCAAATTATATTGTTGGGATGTGTTACTAAGTAAAAACTGTTTTTATTGTAGATGCTGCTGTTCAACATGATGGACCTGCTGCCAAACAAGTAAAGCGCGTTCGGAAGAATCAGTATAGAGGGATCCGCCAGCGTCCCTGGGGGAAATGGGCAGCTGAAATCCGAGACCCTAGCAAGGGTGTCCGGGTTTGGCTCGGGACATACGACACTGCTGAGGAGGCAGCCAGGGCGTATGACGCTGAAGCCCGCAAGATCCGTGGCAAGAAGGCCAAGGTCAATTTTCCTGAGGGTGCTCCAACTGTTCAGAAGTCCAGCCTGAAGCCAACTGCTGCTAAATCAGCAAAACTGGCTCCACCTCCGAAGGCCTGCGAGGTTCAGTCTTTCAATCATCTGGCCAGAGGAGACAATGATTTGTTTGCGATGTTCGCCTTCAACGACAAGAAGGTTCCTGCAAAGCCAGCTGAAAGTGTGGACTCCCTTCTTCCAGTGAGGCCTCTTGCCCCCACCGAGACATTCGGGATGAACATGCTCTCTGACCAGAGCAGCAACTCATTTGGCTCCACTGACTTTGGGTGGGACGACGAGGCCATGACCCCGGACTACACGTCCGTCTTCGTTCCGAATGCTGCTGCCATGCCGGCGTACGGCGAGCCCGCTTACCTGCAAGGCGGAGCTCCGAAGAGAATGAGGAACAACTTTGGCGTAGCCGTGCTGCCTCAGGGAAATGGTGCACAAGACGTCCCTGCTTTTGACCATGAGATGAAGTACTCGCTGCCTTATGTTGAGAGCAGCAGCTCGGACGGATCAATGGACAGCCTTGTGCTGAATGGTGTGATGCAGGATGGGGCAAGCAGTGGGGATCTCTGGAGCCTCGATGAGCTGTTCATGGCAGCTGGTGGTTATTGATGGTTCTTGTCAGTGTGGCCTGTGGATAGCACATATGTAAGCCATCCATACTCCTGCATAGCCTCGTTCTCTTCCATGATTTTCTTGTGCATCCATACTGCATAGCCTGTGGATAATACAACTGTTGTTCTTAAATGGTCTTAACTCTGGGTTTATTGGCAGGTCCCTTGCATGTGGCCAGGATGAAGAAAATTGGTGGCATCCGCTATGTTTCGTAGCGGATTAAACCCTAGCTATGCTAAGACTATATGCTGCTAGCAAGCAGTGGAACTGTATGCCATGTTTATAAGTATATTTTGTTGCTGTATGTCGTCTCTCTATATATGATTGGGTGCATGTTGGAGACTGGAGTTTAATAAATACCTTGGTCATATGCCTGATGTAATGTGCTCGTTAAGTATATGATGATTGTGCTTATATTGTTCGTCTACAGTGTGGCGTTCTGCGGAGCGCTCGCTTTCGCTTTCGCTTTCCGTGCGACATCTGAAATCTAGAGAGGTCTATGACCAAATCAACAACTTCACATATTAAATGGTTCTGTCTTAGCTCAGCTGTTTGTTGAGAAGGATCAGTGCCATATTCCAGCATTAGGTTTTGATTGGTAGGTGGCCAAGCAATCAGCTGAATTTGGCCTTGTTTTGTGTTGTGCCACCCTTACACCCAAGATTAAATTAAGTACCACTGCAGCTGACTGTATCTGGGACGAGGGTGACCTGAACAACTGAATCTGAGGATGATGGGTTGCACACTAGATTTGGTCCCTGGTTTCGCTTTATCATATTAGCGCTCCTGCAAGCAGCCATTAGCTTGCATCACCGTCCTTGATTTTCCTTGCGAGAAAGTCGGCATCAACTTTTCATATATACTACTAACTGTTAGCACATCCTTTTCATCGTACATGCTTGGCGATGCAGCTTCATTGCAAGTAGTAGCAATATTTGTTGGGAAACGATGCGATGCAGCTCCTTTGCAAGTAGTAGCAATATTTGCGGGGGAATTGCAGGCCCCAGGCCGGGTCTGCTTTGTCACCTATTTATTTTTGAGTAAAATACATTAAAGGTTCTAAAAGTAGTTCAAGTGTGTCATGTACGTCATAAAAATTTGAAACCGTTCATCACGGGACTTAAATGTGAGTAAGTCGTTCCCCGTGAGTCCTAAACGTATTTCAAATGTGTCAAGTAGATCCTAAAAGTCGCGGGTAAAATGGACATATAGGACCCGTGATAAATCGCTTCAAACTTTTAGAACCTACTTGACACACTTGGAATACTTTTGGGACCTCTGGTGTATTTTTACTCTTTATTTTTTCTTTCCCGAGATCTGCTTCGGCCACGATCGAAAAATCTGGGGTGCAAATTGGCCAACTTGGCGATGCAGCTTCATTGCAAGTAGCAATATTTGTTGGGAAATGATGCGATGTAGGGAAAGTCATATTCTGCTCTCGAGCTCATTTGAGCTCGGGACGAACAGTGAAATAATAATAATAAATCATTCAAAAAATTCCGATTTTTTTTTGGTGCAAACATTGACAAAAGTTTTTCATGCTCAAAAAATTTCACCTTGAAACGACATTCGTTTCGTGCCAAAAAAAAAATCAGCACTCCAAATGCTTTCGAAAATAACACATTGGAGCATCATTTTTGTTTCTTTTTGCCACAGTTTCAGGAACGTGATTTCATTATGAAATTTTGGGAGCACTTAAAACTTTTGTCATTGTTTCCAACAGAAAAATCAGATTTTTTTTGATTTTTTTCGGATTTTACTTTCCACCGAGCTCAAATGAGCTCGAGCTCAAAAACTCTACTTCCGCGATGCAGCTTCTTTGCAAGTAGTAGCAATATTTGTGGGGAAATGCAGGCCCCTGGCCGGGTCTGTTTCGTCGCCTATTTATTTTTCCCGAGATTTGCTTCGGCCACGATCGAAAAAATCTGGCGTGCAAATTGGCCAACTTGGATTTCTAGACGTGCTGTCATGGAATCATACATGGATGGTCCTTCGAATTATCATCGCCATGGGGAGCGTCAGTGACAAAGACTGCATGTCCAGTTACATTGTGTTTTAAGGTTCCCACACAAGTGGGTTCACACAAAGTCAAGCAAGCTTTAATAACCTTGTATGATGAGTGAGCACAATTATTTGTGCCAAGGACCGCACCTTAACTAAGGATTATGTTATGCAGATTCAGCTTTCCATCACCGTAAAACTTCAGGTCCCGTGACAAACATCCGCATCGACGAGGGGCTCGATGATCACGTCTGTATCCTCAAATCAACCTCGTGCAAGTGACAGAAACGTCGCGGTCTTGACAGAAACCGTGCTACAGGGATGAGCACATAAAGCGCGGCCAAGGACAGTGTGTCGTGTAAGAGTGGTGCTTTGGTAGCAGGCTGTGTCGCTTGTGATGCTGATGCCTACGTTGCCTTGTTTTGGTTGACATGCCATGTTTGATGATGGATACCACTCGCCCGCCTCAGGTTCAGTGCACTTCAGGCTGCTTGATACAATGGCCGGATTAAAATATTTAGTAATTTTTTTTTTTGGAGATCATTTGGGGATTGTTCTCATTGATCCATTTCTGAAGCGCTTGAAGAAGAAGAAGAACAAGATGATGATGATGAAGTGGTCTGCATCGGATGTCCACGTCTCACGTTTGCTACCAACTTATCCTCAATATGTGGATCCGCCATCGCACCGTATCGTTATGTCCACAGGACGAGCTACCTTATAGCAAGTGTCCGTGGGTATTTGCCCTAGTGCACGCCTCCTTGTCTTTGTCTTCAGTTAACCCTATACTCGCAGGCCGCAGGGGCACCAATGATTTGCTTTGTATCTCGTCTTCAAGTGCACGTGCTGTTACTAGGGAAACTCCAACTGGCGACCCATTTTGTAGGTTGGCATGTGTGTCGTCTGCTGGCGCTCTGGCCGGCATGAACTTTGATCGTTTACATGGCTATGGTCATGATCTATTTTAGTTTTTTATTTTATTTTAAACAACCCCTAGAAATGCGTCCGTCGGTTGGGAGACATGACGAGATTTGCTCATCCGCGAGTGGACAACAGCCCAATATCGGATCAACAGAATCCGGGACATCTGTTTGGTCCCCGTTGAAGTTGGCCTGTAGCGTCGTACGTGTCGGAGTCTGATCGACGTGTGTGATTGAGGGGCAACAGAAGGTGCGATTTTTATGGCTCGGCGGCGGCGCTATGCCAGAGGGAGTTTGCCCTTGTCACCATTCATCGGTCGGCGCTACGCCAGAGGAAGGCATATGCGTGGCCTGGCCTTGATTTCCCTACCGAGGAGGCGAACGGCGACCCCGCTTCCCGGCCAAGTTTCTGCGCAACCTCTTGGTCCAAATTAATGGCGTCCCAGACCTGTCGCCGTACGGCGGCGTAGCACAGGCAGAGGCAGCAAAGCACGGCAGGCAAGCCATAGCTTTAGCTTGTTAGTAGTACATGGCACGGCTCTCCTCCTTATCCCGTCGGCCTGTCAGTCTCTACACGTACGTGCATCGGCACCAGCAGTTTTCCCGGCCGTGACGCCACATATATACCGCAGCTAGCAAAGAACAGGGACCCGTCGATCGCCGCCGGCCGCCCCGCGGTCAGACCTCAGACGGGGACGACACGACGCAACTAGCCACCCAAGGTGGGGTGGACCAACGCATGCAACAACACGTCCATGTCCAAGTGCGGATTCGGCGCCAGTAGTCGCGTACTTGCGTGCGCACCATGCCTGCACCCAGAACGCACGTAAGTACGTATATGTGTAGGTAGGTGAGGTGCATGAGCGGTCCACCGCTCCACCGTCGTCTGGTCCATCTGCTCGTCGCCGAGGAACGCATTACGCTTCTAAGGCAGAAGTATCATAGTTTGAATCTACACTCGCGCGAACACCAAATCCGGTCATTCAACCTCCGTGGACGTGACCGGACGCGTCCGTGAACGTTAACCGGTTATGCTTCATATTTATTGTTCTGTATTCAAATACCTCATATGCCATTCCCTAGAACATACAAACCATGCAAATAATAACCTATGTACTCCGTCCTTTCGAAAATACTTTCGATGAGATGAATATATCTAGACATATTTATTCGTTTCCGTGACAGGTAATTCCAGACGGAGGGAGTACTAGTCTAAATTGCACTTCGTCATCGCGGATGTCCACGATGTCCGTGTCGGGTCTCTCGTAGTTGGGCTCGTTGTAGGGCTTCGGCTCCTCCTCCTCATCCATATGCGCGAGCATCTCGTCGACGTCCGCAGCGTGCTCCGCCTCCGCCTCCCGCGGACGAGGGCGCTTGACTCCGCCTCCGATTCCGACCGGAGGGAATCGAGTATGGCTTGCTGCTTCGCCTGCAGATCCGCAACCCCAATGTCCCCCGCATCCTCCTCCTTCTTAAATAGCTGGGCTAGGAGACTACGCGGCCCGTCGGAGCGGCGCCATGTCTCGACAGAAGAGATGTCCGTCGGACTGTTGGGTTTTTAGGAGATTTCGTGTGTGACCCGACCGCAGTCTGGCGTGGCGGACGCGCACGGGTGCCTCATATCCGCCCTAGATTTAGGCTGGATGTGAGAGGTGCCGGTCAGCTCGAACGTTTAAGTCATGTCTGGGACGTCCGTATGTAGATGCTTTTAATATCATGCATGTCAACTAGGCATTTAGCTTATGTGACACACAATTAAATGAAGAAGAAATGGTTGCGTATCACACTATGTTAACATATCGGATTAAATACTACTAGTACTCCTATGTGACAATAAATAAGACTATTATGATACCAAGTTTATGATACTATGCCTTATGAAGGTGACATCGTATATCAATATTATATCCATGATGCTAATATATTATATTTTTTATTATGACCAGCCTAATCCATCTACCCGGTGCATGCATACACGCGCATCTCCGTGCGGCGAGAGTGGACTTGGGGCGGGGTCTTCACACTAGTTTGGAACTTTGAAATATTGCTTGCCATGGACGGCAACTGCATGCTACTAGTAGATGACTTCCCTCGTTGACAATGGCTGGTATGAGGTCACGAGGGTTAGGACGTAAATGTCGTAATGAGTGACGCCCGAAGTCTTGTTTAGTTAGTTTTGGTTAGCTTGGTAGTTCATTTTTTTTGTTTTTTAAAAAAGGAATATATTAATATTAAGAAGATACCAATTACATCCAGCCTTTGCACCAACAAGATATCTCAAAGACATCCAGGATACACACATCCCGAAAAGAAAACTAAAAAGAAAGAAAAAAAAGTCTCGCCTTAGTGATCAACTCTTTTCAACAGCAGCACACAAACCACCACAAAAGAAAACACCCGGAAAACATAAATGGTCTCCAAAAGCGACGCCTTCAAGAAGGTAACGGTGCACAAGCGCCGTCGTCGCCCGATCCAAGATCTTAGGTTTTCACCATGGAGAAAGTTCGAGCTCTCAAAACAATACCTCCAGCAAGGCAATTACCAGGCACAGCCAATGAAGGCTAGACCTTAGATTTCACCCTGAAAGTCACGACTCGGCATCCGAGGGGCACCCCAAAAACGAAATCCTCCTGTGCTGCCGCCCCCACTTATCATTGCTCCTTCTGAAAGTTATCAAACACCTGGCTGAACCCATCGTCTGCAAGGCTCCCTCCTCCTTATTGATCCTCCGATCTCAGCCACCAGGACTTTCTCCACTGCTGTCTATGCCATTGAAATCGAGAGACCGACATGTCCCATGGTGTCAACAAACAAACAGAGCTTCGCGCCACGCCCTCATGGAGCCGCGTAGGCTGAAATGGACGCACACGACCGGATTCTATCTGATCCAGATATCCTTGGGCAAGATCGGTAGTAGTTACGGAACACGTCGACTGCCAGATCTAGGAGGACCGATCATGCAGATTGTTGCCGTGAATGCGATAGAGCACTAGGACCGCCACCACACCGCTGCCTCCACCACGTCGACGCCATCGCTGCCATGGCGAAGGACACCGGCCCACGCTGCCCACAGCCCACGCCGCCGGCTGAAGACGGACGCCAGATCGGGACGGATCCCGATCCGCCGCCATCCCCTCGCTTGCACGATTCACCACCTTGAAGCCTGTTGTGCTTCGCCGATCCCGAACGTCTCTGTCGTGGGGATCTGCCACCGCACCATCGCGACCCTCGTCATCGCGGTGTTCCAGCCCAGCCGCGTCGCCCCGTGACGAAGGCCCTGCGCGAGAAGGCAAAACACCCCGCCACCGACGCCGGCCAGGCTTTGCCCGACCGCGTGCCCAGGCGGCGGCGAGGGAGGAGGGAGGGAGAGGAGGCTTGATACGTCCATTTTACATCATGATTTCTTATTCATATTTACGTTATTCTTATCCATTATTCCCTATTATCATACAATTCTTATGATCTTTCTCTTTGAATATGTAAGGTACATCACAAAGAGGGAATTATCGGGAAACTGGAATTCTGGACCGGAAAACCAAGAAAAAGGCAGAAAAATCACCAGACTCCAAATGGCCTGAAACTTCACGAGGAATTTTTATTGAATATATGTGAATTTATGGGCCAAAAATATACTAGAGGGGGGCCACCAGCCAGCCACAACCCAACAGGGCGCCCCCCCGGGCCGCGCTCTGATAGCTTGTGGGGCCCTGGCTGGCCTCCCGAGGCCCCTCTTCTCCTATATGGTGTGTTTTACCCTATAAAAAATCATAAGCAACCTTTCGGGACGAAGCGCCACCGTCTCGAGGCGGAAACTTGGGTAGAGGCCCTTTTGCACTCCGGCAGTCAGATTCTGCCGGGGAAATCCCTCTTCGGGAGGGGGAGATCGAAGCCATCGTCATCACCAACGCTTCCTCCTTCGTGGGAGGACCAATCCTCATCAACATCTTCACCAGCACCATCAAATCTCCAACCCTAGTTCATCTCTTGTATTCAATCTTTGTCTCAAAACCTCAGATTGGTACCTGTGGGTTACTAGTTGTGTTGATTACATCTTGTAGTTGATGCTAGTTAGATTACTTGGTGGAAGAGATTATGTTCAGATCCTTAATTATTATTATTGCACCTCTGATCTTGAACATGTTGATGAGGTGTGAGTAGTTACTATTGTTCCTGAGGACATGGGAGAAGTCTTGTTATAAGTAATCATGTGAAGTTGGTATTCGTTCGATATTTTGATGATATGTATGTTGTTACTTCTCTTAGTAGTGTCATGTGAACGTCGACTACATGACACTTCACCATGTTATGGGCCTAAGGGAAGTCATTGTGGAGTAACAAGTAGATGATGCGTTGCTAGAGTGACAGAAGTTTAAACCCGAGTTTATGCGTTGCTTCATAAGGAGCTGATTTGGATCCACATGTTTCATGCTATGGTTAGATTTATCTTAATTCTTCTTTCGTAGTTGCGGATTCTTGCGAGAGGGGGTAATCATAAGTAGGTTGTTAGTTCAAGTAAGAACAACACCTTAGCACCGGTCTACCCACATATCAAATTATCAAAGTAGAGAACGCGAATCAACTCAACATGATGAACATGACTAGACAGAAATTTCCATGTGTCCTCGGGAGTGCTTGCTTAATATAAGAGTACTTTCCGGCCTGTCCTTTCACTACAGGAATCAGCTGCTTTGCCGTCTGCCATAGCAGACGGCAAAGGCATACTTTACGGACGGCAAAGCCTTTGCCGTCTGCCAACAGACGGCCAACACTCCGGCTGAACGGCTGCCAGCAAAGGCCTCTTTGCCGTCTGCTGGCAGACGGCAAAGAAGCAAAGCTCTTTGCCGTCTGCTGGTAGAAGGCAAAGCACCTGGACGGCAGACAAAAGGTGCCAGCCCCGTTAGGGGGCTCACGGCGCTCTTTGCTGTCTGCCAGCAGACGTCAAAGAGCTGCAGCTGACGTCAGCTGACGTTATGCGTCAGCTGGGCCAACGCAGGCTCTTTGCCGTCTGCCAGCAGACGGCAAAGAAGCAAATGTCTTTGCCGTCTGCCAGCAGACGGCAAAGAGGCCAAATAGGCCAGTCCAGGTTGCACAGGCTGCTGCCACGTGCTCACTTTGCCGTCTGCTAACAGACGGCAAACCTCTTTGCCGTCTGCTAGCAGACGGCAAAGTGGCTATATAGCAACTGTTTTTTCTGTTTTTTCTTATATCAATTCATTTTCACAGAAATTCAAACACACACACATATATATATATATATTCAGAATCACATAATAAGGCAAAACATTATGTCTTATCCACCACATAATATGTCTCATCCACCACATAATAAACAACACATATGCAAATAATATGCAAGCCATATGGATATGATCATCCAACACATACCAAATCAAAACATATGCAAGTCTCATCCATACATATGCAAGTTTCATTCATCTATACATACATATGCAAGTGTCACATTGTTGATCCTACAAAATCAAAACAAAATGGAAGGACAAGGACTCCATGAACGCAAGCTTCCGTGAAGTGAATCAAATCTGCAAAACGAGAAAGAAGAAAGTTAGAAGAAGAAGACTAGAAGAAGAAGAAGAAGAAGACTAGAATTTTTCTCCTCTTCTTGTTCTTCTTCTTATTGCTTACTTGTGTCATTTTAGAGCTAACCTAGGTAAATAGGCCATTTTTAACCTAAATATGCTAAGTATATCATAAATGAACTAAAAAAGCTAAGTATAGGTCATTTTTGTGCTAACATAAGTAATTATGCCATTTTTGAGCTAATTAAGCATATTAAGTCATTTTGGAGCTAAATAGGTCATTTCTTAAGAATATTATGTCATTTTTGAGCTAGCTAAGCATATTAAGTCATTTTGGAGGAATAAATGCTAAGTATAGGTCATTTTAGAGCTATCCTAGGTTAAATAGGTCATTTTAGAGCTATCCAAGGTTAAATAGGTCCATTTTTTAGCTAGCTAAGCATATAAATTCATTTTGGAGGAATAAATGCTAAGTATAGGTCATTTTAGAGCTATCATATGTTAAATAGGTCATTTTTTAGCTAATTAAGGTTATTATGTCATTTTTGAGCTAGCTAAGCATATAAATTCATTTTGGAGGAATAAATGCTAAGTATAGGTCATTTTAGAGCTATCCTAGGTTAAATAGGTCATTTTGGAGCTAATTAAGGTTATTATGTCATTTTTGAGCTACCTAAGCATATTAAGTCATTTTGGAGGAATAAATGCTAAGTATAGGTCATTTTAGAGCTATCCTAGGTTAAATAGGTCATTTTGGAGCTAATTAAGGTTGTTATGTAATTTTTGAGCTAGCTAAGCATATAAATTCATTTTGGAGGAATAAATGCTAAGTATAGGTCATTTTAGAGCTATCCTAGGTTAAAGAATGAATACCTGACATGAATAATATGTATATAATTTAAGTGTATCATCATTATGAACATAATAAAAAATTGAATACCTAACATGAACTAATTAATAATATATATTTACATAATAATAATTGAATACCTGGCATGAACTATAATATTAATCTTCATCGTCATCATTAATAAATGCATCATCATCGTCTATATATGCTTCGGGGTCAATAAATGCATCATCATCATCATCACTATCAGTAATGACGTGCTCATCATCATCATCAATAAATGCATCAACATGTGGAAGGCCTCCTGTAAGTAATCGGTCAAGCATTGACAGGTCATCCGCAGCAGTAACCTCTTCTTGTTCCGGCTCAGGCTCGGATTCACTGCCGCTGTCTACTTCAATGTTCTGGTGTTAAGTAGAGCGGTTCTTGAAACGTTTTTTGGAAAGACGTGTTTCTTGGAAGAATTCTCCTTCATATGTGTCTGGGTTAATGTGAGGTTCATAATCCTCTTCATTGGGGGGAGGTGGTCTAACACGTGGCGGCACTTCATAAACGACATCCCAACCATTCAGATTTGGATCAGTTTGGCAGGCCCACGGTAGATAGAAAACTTGGGTCGCCTGTTGAGCCATAATATAGACATCGGGAACATCCAAATGGGTGCTTTGTTTGATTTCGACTAGCCCTAGATGTTCATGAGTCCTTCTAGTCTCCTTCGGCTGGAACCAATAACATTTGAAGACTACGACGTTCGGTGGGTTTGCACCATAGAATAGAAGTTCATAAATTGCTTCAACTCTTCCATAATACTCGGTACCTCCTTCGCCGATAGCAGAGACACAACAATTTTTAGACTTTCGGTCGGCCATAGATAGCTCTTTGCCATAGGTACGAAAGCGATACCCGTTGATGTCGTATTTGTCAAATGAACGGACCTTATAGTCAAAACCATTTGCGACTTGTCTCAATTCGGCGTCCATAGACTCTGAACTAGCCTACAAGTTTAATACGAAAGGATTGTTGCATTAGCCGGAAATTAGACGAAGAAATGAAATGGTCTAATGGAAATTACCGTTTGTTTGAACCAAGAGATGAAACCGGGATAGCCGCCTCCATGCATTGCCAGAAGCTCATACTCTTCGACGGAATCCTTTTGGATCACCGCTCCATACGAGAATTCGGCGACGTATCGACTGTATCAAATATCCGGGAATAAGAGCAGTTCAAAGGAATTAGAGGCTGCGAAACAATGTACCGAGAACTTACTCGATGTACGGCCGCACTTCTGTTAGGTTGTTCAAGATATACAACGTAATGGTCCGCCATTCGTCGACATCCAACGGTAAGGAAGTATAACCACCGGCTGGTGCGAGCTTCCCTTTGAATAGGCTGAGGTTGGATCCACCCTTTTTAGGGTCGCCAGCATTGTACCGAGGCTTCGGATTATGCAAATGACGATTTTTGGCTTCGTAGTGTGCTGTCACGAAGTTTGCCGCCTCCTCAGTAATGAATGCCTCGGCCATCGATGCGTCAATTCGACGTTTATTTTTACATTTTTCTCGAAGCGTCTTCTGCATCCTCTCAGTTGCGTAGCACCAACGATTCTGCTCGGGCCCCCCCAATCGTGCGTCGGTCGGGAGATGCAAAATCAAATGCTGCATTGGATTAAAGAAGCCCGGTGGAAAGATCTTCTCTAACTTGCAGATCAACTCCGGCGCCAACTCTTCCAGTTCTTCTAGCAAGCCAGGCGATAGTTCTTTCGCACAAAGAACACGGAAGAAATAGCTCAGCTCTGCCAGTACTAGCCATTCATCCTCAGGGATAAAGCCACGCAACATCACCGGCATTACCCGCTCAAGCCATATGTGCCAATCATGACTCTTGAGACCAAATATTTTCAATTTTTCAAGGCTCGCTCCCCTCTTTAGATTCGCTGCATACCCATCGGGGAACATCAACTCATTTTTCACCCACAGGAGTATTTCCCTCATAACTGGCCTTCCAAGATTGAACCATGCCTTTGGCTTCGTCCAGTTCTTCTTTCCTTTCGGTTGTCGCATGTTTTGTAGCGGTCTATCACATAGAGCCTGCTGATCGACTCTAGCCTTAGGATTATCCTTTGTTTTCCCCTCTATGCCGAACAATGTACCAAAGAGGGCCTCGCCGACATTCTTTTCAGTGTGCATCACGTCGATGTTGTGTGGGCAAAGGAGGTCTTTGAAGTAAGGAAAATCCCACAAGCATGTCTTGTGAGTCCAGGCGTGTTCCGAATTATACCCCTTGAAATACCCTGGACGCTCTGGATCCGGCTCGAGAGAGTTTAACTGATCCAGGGTCTGTTGGCCTGTCAACGCAGGTGGTGCAGAGTTTTTGACAACTCTACCTTTGATGAAGTTCTTCTTGTCTTTTCTGAACTTATGGCGAGGATCCAGGAACTGTCTATGCTTGTCGAAGCAAGAAAACTTGCCACCCGCCTGCAGCCGACGAAACTCAAGAGCTGCCTTGCATGTGGGGCACGGGAACCTTCCATGCACAGACCAGCCAACGAATAGCGCATACGCCGGCAAGTCATGCATCGAGTACATGTACCACACACGCATTAGGAAGTTTTTTTTTGTAGCGGCGTCGTATGTCTTGATCCCATTATCCCAAGCTTCTTGTAGTTCATCCTTAAGCGACTGCATGTACACATTCATACTCTTCCCCGGATAGTTGGGCCCCGGAATTATCAACGTCAGGAAAATGTTCTTTCTTTGCATAATCTGTCCGGGGGGGAGATTGAGTGGAATGACAAATACAGGCCAACAACTGTATTGGGTTGCCATCATACCAAACACATTGAACCCATCCGTGCTTATGGCGATTCGAGGATGCCTTGGATCTGCCGCTTTAGCATGATGTATTGCATCGAAGCGCTTCCACGCAAAAGCGTCCGATGTGTGTACCAACATCGGCTCCCCATCTGCATCTAGTTCGGTTCTTTTGCCCAATTTGTGCCATGTCATCTGTCTGGCCGTCTCTTCGACCATGAAAAGACGTTGAAGTCTTGGTATGATTGGCATATACCGAAGAACATTAACTGGGATTTTTGTCTGACTCTTCTCACCCATACCGTTGTCTACCTCAACATACCTGGAAGACTGGCAAACGGGACAATACTTCAAGTCCGCATACTCAAGCCTAAATAAGGCACATCCTTTCTCACAGGCATCTATCTTCTCATAGGGCATCTTAAGTACACAGAGGATTTTGTCCGACTGGTACAGGTTTGCAGGCATTACATGACCTTTGGGTAGAAAACGTCCAAATAGTGTCATCATCGCGTCGTAGCATTCTCTGCCCAAGTTGAATTGAGCCTTCAGAGCCATTACTTGTGCGATGGCATCCAGCTGACAAAGCTCAGTGTGCTCGTGGAGAGGACGTTTTGAAGACTCCAACATATCATTGAAGGCTTTTGCAGATTCCTCCATCTCATCGTCCGAATCCCGAGCATCATCAAAGTCTTCCACCATGTCTTCCATCCCGGTACCATGCTCGTCGGTGCGACGACGGCCCTCCTCAGCTCTGGTACGTTGGGCAGACTCACCATGAAATGTCCAGACCGTATAATTAGGCGTAAAACCCAACTTCTACAGGTGTTTGATCATTTCAAACTCTGACTTCTTATGAAAGTTGTCGCACTCGACACAGGGGCACCAGGTTGTTTCCTGTCCATTTGCAAATGCGGCTCTCACAAACCCCTTGGTTTTTGTTATCCATTCATGGGTCATGTCTTTCTGACTAGTGTGACCGGTGTACATCCACGCACGATCACTCATCTTGCCTAGCTACTGGACACACAAGAAATATATACATAATTCAGCAAACCATATTCATCAGTTAATAGAGTTTGTCAGTTTTATTACGTCCATGCAACCTAGACGCTAGTAGGTAAAGATAGGTCCTAATCCCACCCGAGTATGTGTAGATTGGGTTCGTTTTCCCATGCTCGGCTCCGGATCCGACGCAAAATTTCGGCAACACCTCCCCGCTGTTCTCCTGATACACGTCTTGGCAATAAGCAGAGAGGATGTGTACCCGGAGAACAACAGGGAGGCACTGACGAAATTCTGCATCGGATCCGGAGTAGAGCATATGGGAAAATGAACCCAATCTACACATACTCGGGCTGTCCATGGATAACGTTGGACAATTCGAAAGAATCACAGTTATAAATATGCAAATGCATGCATATTTATAGATGTAACCCTTTCGAACGGGAGATGCATAGTGGTCACGCATACTGATGATTGACACCTATAGCTAGCAAGTTTCATCGGCACGAAGACCGGAACAGAGCAAATGAAGGGGGGAGGAGGAGATGTCATTTGTGCTCACCCACGAACGCAGGGGCGGAGCTCGTCGTACGCACGGGGAGGTCATCGAACACCAGACCCTCGCAGCAACGAAAGAACTGCACATTTAAATCCACCCGATCAACACAAATATATATGATGTTTTTCATAACAAAATAGGGAAATATATGACCCCGTCGGCCTCTGGAAGGCCGAAGAGCACCTTTTCGGTCAACAGGAGGCCGAAGAGGTGTCGGGGTCGGGGGTGTCGTGGTGTTGGGCTGTCGTGGTGTCGGGGTGTCGGGTCGGGGTGTCGGGGTGTCGTGGTGTCGGGGTGTCGTGTCGGGTGTCGGGGTGTGTCGGATGTCGTGTCGGGGTGTCATGTCAGGGTCGGGGTGTCGGGTCGGGGTCGGGGTGTCGTGTCGCGGTCGGGGTCGGGGTCCGGGTGTCGGGGTCTTTTTTTCCTTTTCTTCTTCTTCCTCTTCTTCCTTTTCTTCCTTTTCTTCCTTTTTTCCTTCTTCTTCTTCTTCTTCTTCTTCCTTTTTTCCTTTTTCCTCTTCTTCTTCTCCTCCTCTCCTCTTTTTTCTTCTTCTTCTTCTTCTTCTTCTTCTTCTTCTTCTTCTTCTTCTTCTTCTTCTTCTTCTTCTTCTTTATTCTCCTCCTCCTCTTCTTTTCTTCTTCCTTTCCTTTTTCCTCTTCTTCTTCTCCTCCTCTCCTCCTCTTCTTCTTCTTCTTCTTCTTCTTCTTCTTCTTATTTTTTCTTCTTTTCCTTTTTCTTTTTCCTTTTTTTCCTTTTTCTTTTCTTCTTTTTCTTTCTTCTAGGTTTCTTTCTACCTAAATGTCTAAATATCTAAAAACCTAAACATCTAAGTATCTAAACTCCTAAATGTCTAAATATCTAAAACCTAAACAGAAAAAATAATAAAAAAACAGAAAAAAGGGGCAGGAGGGGGAGCTCACCAGAGGGGGGCAGAGGGGTTGGCCGGCGAGGGGGCTGCGGCGGGGCTGGCCGGCGTCCGGGCCGCGACGGGGCAGCGAGGGGGCGGCCGGGCCGCGACGGGGTGGCGAGGGGCAGGCCTGGGCGCGGCCGCGCGGGCACGGGGCGGGGCAGTGGGGCGGGGCAGTGTGCGGCGTCGGCGGTCGCGGGTGCGGCGGGCCGGGGCGGGTCGGGGGCGGCGGCGGGTGCGGCGGCGGCGTGGGGTCGGGGTCGGGAGGGGAGAGGCAGAGAGAGTGGAGAGAGTGGAGCGGGGGTGGGCCGTTAGGGCCGTTAGTAGGTATTTTCTTTGGTGGGGTGGGCCGTTGCAGTTAACTGGCCTCCACTGGGCCCCACCCCACCTCTTTGCCGTCTGCTAGCGAACGGCAAAGAAACTTTGCCGTCCGCTGGCAGACGGCAAAGAGCTGGCTGATGGCAAACAGTGTCTTTGCCATCAGCCAGATCTTTGCTGTCTGCTTTCCCAAAGCAGACGGCAAACAACCTCTTTGCCGTCTGCCAGCAGACGACAAAGAGCTGGCAGATGGCAAAGTCCCTGATTCCAGTAGTTTGCCACAAAAAGGATTGGGCACTAGTAGAAAATAGAACTTTGATCCTGGCCAGATCAGAGCATTAGTCCCGGTCGTGTTACGAACTGGGACTAATGGGAGCATCAGTCCCGGTTCGAGAGGCTGGGACGCCGTCCGGGCCTCGGCAGGCATCAGTCCCGGTTCGGCTGGGACCTTTAGTCCCGGTTCCAGCCACCAACCGGGACTAAAGAGATTGCTGCCTTTTAGTCCCGGTTGGTGTGGAACCGGGACTAAAGGTTAGGCCATTAGTCCCGGTTTTAGACACAAACCGGGACTAATGTGGTTGCCTATATATATGCACGCCCCCCTTATCTCCTTTGTTTTTTGGCCGTGGAAGGGTGGAGGTGTGGGCTACTCTGTTTTTCCCTATATATGCACATGAGTTTTGATCGCATTTATTGTTGCATTTAAATGTTTTACATAGTTGTATTTTAGTTTCAATGTATGTTTTAATTAGATGCTCTAGAGAGCTGTATGTTGTTCTATGAGAACTATGTATGAACTTTATGTATTTATTTTTTTAGTAATAACATTTGATCACTACTGTACTTTGGTTTTAATGTGATGATGAACTTGTATTGATTTGGTTATTTCTCTATTCATGATGTTCTGTAATGGTTTTTGATATACTTAATTATATAATGCACGCAGATGAACCGACAATGGATGTACGGTAACTGATGCACCTCCGACTACATTATGGGACTGCGTAATTTTCTCGAAGTGGCTACGGCAAACAAGCAGAATGGTTTTAGGTATTGTCCATGTACTGTCTGTGGGAATACGAAGGATTACTCTTCCTCGAAAACCCTTCACACCCACCTGCTTGAGAAGGGTTTCATGCCACACTATAATGTTTGGACCAAGCACGGAGAATGAGGGGTTATGATGGAAGACAATGAAGAAGAAGAGGATTATGAAAACTATCCTGTGTACCCTGAATACGGTGATACTGCAACGGGGGAAGCTGAAGATCAAGAGGCACCAGATGTGCCCGCTGATGATCTTCGCTGGGTCATTGTTGATGCACAGAGAGAATGCGAAAGTGAAAGGGAGAAGTTGAAGTTCGATCACATATTAGAGGACCACAAAAAACAGTTGTACCCAAATTACGAAGATGGCAACACAAAGCTCGGTACCACACTGGAATTGCTGCAATGGAAGGCAGAGAATGGTTTATCTGACAAGGGATTTGAAAAGCTACTGAAAATAATGAAGAAGAAGCTTCCAAAGGATAACGAATTGCCTGACAGTACGTACGAAGCAAAGAAGGTTCTCTGTCCTCTAGGATTAGAGGTGCAGAAGATACATGCATGCCCTAATGACTGCATCCTCTACCGCCATGAGGAGTACGAGAATTTGAATGCATGCCCGGTATGCGGTGCATTGCGGTATAAGATCAGACGAGATGACCCTGGTGATGTTGAGGGCGAGCGCCCAAGGAAGAGGGTTCCTGCCAAGGTGATGTGGTATGCTCCTATAATACCACAGTTGAAACGTCTGTTCAGAAACAAAGAGCATGCCAAGTTGTTGCGATGGCACAAAGAAGACCGTAAGAAATACAGGAAGTTGAGAGTACCCGCTGATGGGTCGCAGTGGAGAAAAATCGAGAGAAAGTGGCCGGACTTTGGAGGTGACGCAAGGAACTTATGGTTTGGTTTAAGTGCAGATGGCATTAATCCTTTTGGGGAGCAGAGAAGCAATCATAGCACCTGGCCTGTGACTCTATGTATCTATAACCTTCCTCCTTGGTTGTGCATGAAGCGGAAGTTCATTATGATGCCAGTGCTCATCCAAGGCCCTAAGCAACCCGGCAACGACATTGATGTGTACCTGATACGTCTCCAACGTATCGATAATTTATGAAGTATTCATGTCATATTTGCCTATGTTTTTACTATGGTTTTATGATTTATTGGGACTAACCTATTAATACTTGCAAAATTGCACAAGTTCTTGTTTCACACTTTGGTGTGTAGGAATTAATTGGAAATTGGCGAAAAAACGCAAAAGGAGCCTTGTTGGAGGAGGACTCTGACTTTCCTGAAATCTGTCCACATACAGTTTTTAGAGATCGTCAGTTTGACCCCCGAATACGGCGTCAAATGGGAAAAAGCTAAAACTAGGAAAGTGTGGGGAATTTTATGGCATTGATTCTGGACTCCAAATTCATCCAAAACGGAGTCCGGATGCGATCTGCAGACCCGTTTTACTGGAGGAAAATATCTGATTACGGGATTACGAGAATTGATGACGTGATTGAGTCCAACTCTTACCATATCTGATGTATTCGGCCAAGCCACGACTTTGAGGACTCATGAGGGCTGTGAGGAGTCCCTAGGAAGGTTTTAGAGGTGCCCAAGAGCCATTGGACCAAGGGTCCATCCATCAGAGGGCCATAGAGCACCACATAGGCACATATAAGGAGAGAAAAACCCTAATTTCGGGAGAGCCACCAAAAGCCACGAATTTGCCTCTCCCTTGGCAGCCGCCAAGAAGGGGAGATGCTCCACCATTGCAGCATCAAGACCAAGGAAGAAGGGGCGCAAGGGCCGCCGCCCGTTGCCACCGCCGCCGCCTGTCGCCGGCGCCGTGACCGCCATCACCTCCACCTCTTTGGGGCTGCACCTCTCCATCAACAACTCTCTCTTTCTCACCATGATAATGTGTGAGTAATTCACCTTGGGGCTGAGGGTTTGTACCGGTAGCTATGTGTTTAATCTCTCTCTCGTGTTCTTGAGATGGCACAATCTTGATGTATCACGGGCTTTGTTAATATAGTTGGATCATATGGTGTTTTCCCCTCTCTATCTTGTTGTGATGAATTGAGTTTTCCCTTTGAGATTTTGTTATTATCGGATTGAATACTTTTATGGATTTGAGAGCACTTAATGTATGTCTTGCATGCGGATACCCGTAGTGACATTGGGTTATTCAAGTGATTTACTTGATATATGTTATGGCGTCAACTTGCGGATTTCGGTGACTTTGGGGATCTACGCATAGGGGTTGATTGCACGTTTTCATGCCTTGTTCTCCGATAGAAATCTTGGGGCACTCTTTGAGGTTCTTTGTGTTGGATTGAGTATTATGAATCTGAAATTGTTTGATGCATATCGTATAATTAACTCATGGATACTTGTGGTGACATTGGAGTATCTAGGTGACATTAGAGTTGGTTGATGCGTATCATATGGTGTTATTCTAGTACGAACTCTTAGATAGATCGATCGGAAAGGATAACTTGGTGTTATTTTAGTACGAACTCTTGGATAGATCGATCGGAAAGGATAACTTTAAGGTGGTTTCGTACCCTACAAACAATTTCTTTTTATGTTCTCCGCTAGATAAGAACTTTGGAGTGATTCTTCGTTGCACATTGAGGGATGGTTATGTGATCCAATTATATTAGCATTGTTGAGAGATTGCAATAGTGAAAGTATAGACCCTAGGCCTTGTTTTCAAGCATTGTAATACCGTTTGTGTTCACTTTTGTTACTTGCTACCTTGCTGTTTTTATATTTTTAGATTACAAAAAGCTATATCTACCATCCATATTGCACTTGTATCACCATCTCTTCGCTGAACTAGTGCACCTATACAATTTGCCATTGTATTAGGTGTGTTGGGACACAAGAGATTTCTTATATTTGATTGCAGGGTTGTTTGAGAGAGACCATCTTCATCCTACACCTCCCACGGATTGATAAACCTTAGGTCATCCACTTGAGGGAAAATTACTACTGTCCTACAAAACTCTGCGCTTGGAGGCCCAACAAAGTCTACAAGAATAAAGTTGCGTAGTAGACATCAAGATCTTTTCTGACGCCGTTGCCAGGGAGGTGAGTGCTTGAAGGTATATATTTAAATATTGCAATTGAATCTTTTAGTTTCTTGTTTTATCACTAGTTTGGTTTTATAAAAGAAAACTACATAAAAATGGAGCTTTGGTTGCATCATTTGTATCGTCTTTATAATGTCTTTCGTGAAAATAAGGAGTCAAAAAATTGCGCTCAATTGGTAGAGGAAGAAATTATGAAAATACTTAATGAGATTTCCTTGAATGATGAGCATGATTGCAATGTTTCTAGTATGAATTCTCTGAATATACATAATGCTAATGATATGCAAAGCCACAAGCTTGGGGATGTTATGTTTGATGAAGATGATATTTTTAGTCCCCCAAGTTTTGTTGAGCAAATTTATTATGATGATGGCATGGCTCCTATCTATGATGATTATGATGATGACATGTATGCTATAAAGAGTGATAGTAACCATGCAACTTGTCATAATGATTTTAATATTGAATATGGTTATGTCAATCAAGTGTCTCATGATAGTTATTTTGTTGAGTTTGCTCCCACTATTATTAATGAGAAGAAATTTGCTTATGAGGAGAGTAATGAAAATTCTATGCTTGTGCATCATGAAAAGAATGATTTATGTGATAGTTATACTGTGAAATTCCTTCTTGATCCTACTGAAAATTATTATGAGGGAGGAACATATGCTTGTAGGAATTGCAATAATATCAAGTTTCCTCTCTATGTGTTCAAAGTTTTGAAGTTATGCTTGTTTTGCCTTCCTATGCTAGTTGATTCTTGTTACCATAAATTGTTTCCTCACAAAATACCTATGCATAGCTAGTGGGTTAGACTTAAATGTGCTTGTCATAAGATTCATGATGCTCTCTTACATGTTTCAAATACTATTCCTATGTGAGCATCATTGAAATCATCATGCCTAGCTAAAAGACATTAGAGAAAAGTGCTTGTTGGGAGACAACCCAACACTTATACTTTCTGTTTTTGTGTGTTCACATGATTAATCTACTGTAGTAATCATGTTTTGTGTCTTTTATTTCAATAAAGTGCCAAGTAAAGCCTTTGGGATGACTCACAAAATGAGTAGAATTGATACTGAACCAAAACAGAAACTTTTGACTCCACTACAGGAATTTTAATTTTTTACTGGAGCGTGATAATGATCTGAAATTTTTACACAGTCTTCATATACAAATTCTTCAGGTTTTACTAATTGTTCAGAATTTTTAGAGACAGGAAAGTATGGCTATACTACAGATCTTCACAGACTGTTCTGTTTTTGACAGATTCTGTTTTGCATGCATAGTTTGCTTGTTTTAGTGTTTCCATAGCTTATATTTAGTGGTATAATTTATGGGAATGATAGAGTACAGTATGTATCATGTGGGAACAATTATGAATCTTGTCTTGACAGTACCTAAGTGAATGATTTATCTTTATTACACTAACCCTTCTCACGAAGTTTCGTTAAGTTTTGTGTGATTGAAGTTTCAAGTTTTGGGTGAGACACCGATATGAGGAGAATAAGGAGTGACAAGAACCTAAGATTGGGGATGCCCAAGTCACCCCCAAGGTAATATCCAAGTAAAACTCAAGCGCCTAAGCTTGGGGATGCCCCGGAAGGCATCCCCTCTTTCGTCTTCAACATTATCGGTATATTTTACTTAGAGCTATATTTTTATTTGTCACATAATATGAGTTTTGCTTGGAGTGTCATTTTATTTTGTATTTATATGTTAGGTGTTATTTATAATCTTGTTTATCAATAAAAAGTTTCAAGAATTGCCTTAGGATGCTTGCATTGCATGTTTGATGTGTGCTGTGTAAAAACAGAAACTTTCTCTGTAGTGTTTGAATTTTCATATTTTACTGGAACATGGAAAGTTTATGAAATTTTTACACAGTGTTTTAATATAAATTATTTAGCCTGTAATAAATTTTCATAATTGTTTGAGTTACATAAGTACACTGTTTTCATAAATTGCTACAGACTGTTCTGTTTGGACAGATTGCTGTCATAGTTTTGTTATCTACTTATCCTATAGTTTCCATAGTCTATATTGGTAGATATAAATTGTGGAAATGATAGTATACAGTAGATAATGTTTTCAAATTATTATGCAACTTGTCTTGGAAGTACATAAAGAGTTGATTTATTATTATGTGCACTAACCTATCTCACGAGTTCTTTTCAAATTTTGTGTGGATGAAGTTTTTGAGAATAGGTGAAACCGGGATATGAGAGGATTGAACGAGATACAAAAGCTCAAGCTTGGGGATGCCCAAGGCACCCCAAGTAAATATTTGAAGAAGTCTCAAGCATCTAAGCTTGGGGATGCTACGCATCCCACCTCTCTTCGTCAAGTATCGGTTAGCCTATGTTGAGCCTAAACTTTTATTCGTTCACATGTTTCGTGCTATTCTTGGAGTTCTATTTTTGTTTAGTTTGTTGTTTGAATAAAATACTCAAATCTGAAAATCTTTATTGAGAGAGAGAGAGAGAGTCCTCACATAGCTACTTTATTGTTTGACTACTCATTGATCTTCACTTATATCTTTCGAGAGTAGTTTGATGTTTACTCTTGTGCTTCACTTATATCCTATGAGTAAATTGTGAATGAATTGAATATCATAAATCTGAAATTATTAATGTGCTTTATGCTTAGTAGTAGTTTCACATCTGGTTTATAAAGTAAAATCTATTGAAGTTTCACAATCATCAAATTGGTCATACAAGCAATTCATGAATGATTAGTATAAGAAAGAGAACTTTCACATACAAATATATTATCTTGGACATCTTCTATGATTGTGAATACCCATTAATTATTTTCAAACTTGAGAAAATTAGTTGAAGTTGGACAAGGAAGACAAAGTAATGAGTCATGGTTGTGTATATTTGCATAGAAGTTATATTGTTATGGATCCTCCAACATGTGGTGTTTGCATAGGATCTTTTGCTAGCCAAAAATTCGTACTAAGTAGAGATACTACTTGTGCATACAAAAATCCTTGAGCCAAATTTCTTCCATAAGAGTCCACCATACCTACCTATATATGGTATTTCACTGCCATTCCAAGTAAATTTACATGTGCCACCTCTAAACATTCAAATAAACATATGTTTTATGTGCCTGGACCGCTCATGGAGCGACGGGGGGCGGTCAGTATCTTCCATGTTAAGCGGGTTATTCTCATGATGAGTGTTTATTCACTCGTCCTTGCATGAGAGGGGCGGTAATAGGGATTCCGAGTCCCGAAATAAAAAAAATGCAAATAATTAAACAACACTCCCCCAGGAATGTTGTTGGTATGGACGGTACCCGTGGATTCGGCTAGCCGTGGAGTGTGTTTGTTGGTGGAGGGGGAGTAAACCTTTACTTTTACCGCTTGGGAACCGCCGCTAATGTTTTTAACATGCAAGATATTGATAACTCTTGGTCGTAACGTTGACAGGAAGGGTTCACCTCCCAAAATTATATTTATCTCTGATTTAAGCTTTGAGCTCTGGCACCTTTGCAAATCCCTGCTTCCCTCTGCGAAGGGACAATCTATTTACTTTCACGCTATTTACTATTCATGTTGAGTCAACTTCTTATTCCAACCTCAGTCTATTAGTTGGCAAGCATCATGTGGTGGGGACATATCCAAACATATATATCCAGTCAAATATATTTGATCATGACTTATTATTGTTGACAATTATCTCTATGATAAATGAGTTGGGAGGCGAAACATTAAGCCCCTATCTTTCTCTGTGTTCGATGGATGCCATTTGTTCTAAAAATATGCTTTGAGTACTAGCAATCATATAAGACTATATGATGATTGAGTATGTGGGGCTCTTACTTAGACTTTGTTGAGAATAAGTTGAATTGGAATGGTTTGGTGACTAAGAACATAGGTTACTAAGTTTCAAGAGAATTCATTGTTTGAACCATAACATGTGAATTGTTTGCTACTCCATCATGATGATTTTTATGAGAAAAAGTTGCTGGTTATGATGCTAGAAAATTGACAGAAATTATCAATGATCAAACTTATATATTATGCTAGCATTCACATTTCATAAATTAGTTCTTTTATCATTTACCTACTCGAGGACGAGTAGGAATTAAGCTTGGGGATGCTGATACGTCTCCAACGTATCGATAATTTATGAAGTATTCATGTCATATTTGCCTATATTTTTACTATGGTTTTATGATTTATTGGGACTAACCTATTAATAGTTGCAAAATTGCACAAGTTCTTGTTTCACACTTTGATGTGTAGTAATTAATTGGAAATTGGCGAAAAAACGCAAAAGGAGCCTTGCTGGAGGTGGACTCTGACTTTCCTGAAATCTGTCCACAAACAGTTTTTAGAGATCGTCAGTTTGACCGCGTCAAATGGAAAAAAGCTAAAACTAGGAAAGTGTGGGGAATTTTATGGCATTGATTCTGGACTCCAAATTCGTTCAAAACGGAGTCTGGATGCGATCTGAAGACCCGTTTTACTGAAGGAAAACATCTGATTACGGGATTACGAGAATTGATGACGTGATTGGGTCCAACTCTTACCATATCTGATGTATTCGGCCAAGCCACGACTTTGAGGACTCATGAGGCATGTGAGGAGTCCCTAGGAAGGTTCTAGAGGTGCCCAAGAGCCATTGGACCAAGGGTCCACCATAGGAGTGCCGTAGAGCACCACAGAGGCACATATAAGGAGAGAAAGACCCTAATTTCGGGAGAGCCACCGAAAGCCACGAATTTGCCTCTCCCTTGGCAGCCGCCAAGAAGGGGAGAGGCTACTCCATTGCAGCATCAAGACCAAGGAAGAAGGGGGGCAAGGGCCGCCGCCCGTTGCCACCGCCGGCGCCCGTCGCCGGCGCCGTGGCCGCCATCGCCTCCATCTCTTTGGGGCTGCACCTCTCCATCAACAACTCTCTCTTTCTCACCATGATAATGTGTGAGTAATTCACCTTGGGGCCGAGGGTTTGTACCGATAGCTATGTGTTTAATCTCTCTCTCGTGTTCTTGAGATGGCACGATCTTGATGTATCACGGGCTTTGTTAATATAGTTGGATCATCTGGTGTTTTCCCCTCTCTATCTTGTTGTGATGAATTGAGTTTTCCCTTTGAGATTTTGTTATTATCGGATTGAATACTTTTATGGATTTGAGAGCACTTAATGTATGTCTTGCATGCGGATACCTGTAGTGACATTGGGTTATTCAAGTGATTCACTTGTTATATGTTATGGCGTCAACTTGCGGATTCCGGTGACTTTGGGGATCTACGCATAGGGGTTGATTGCACGTTTTCATGCCTTGTTCTCCGATAGAAATCTTGGGGCACTCTTTGAGGTTCTTTGTGTTGGATTGAGTATTATGAATCTGAAATTGTTTGATGCGTATCGTATACTTAACTCATGGATATTTGTGGTGACATTGGAGTATCTAGGTGACATTAGAGTTGGTTGATGCGTATCATATGGTGTTATTCTAGTATGAACTCTTAGATAGATCGATCGGAAAGGATAACTTGGTGTTATTTTAGTACGAACTCTTGGATAGATCGATCGGAAAGGATAACTTTAAGGTGGTTTCGTACCCTACAAAAAATTTCTTCGTATGTTCTCCGCTAGATAAGAACTTTCGAGTGATTCTTCGTTGCACATTGAGGGATGGTTATGTGATCCAATTATATTAGCATTGTTGAGAGATTGCACTAGCGAAAGTACGGACCCTAGGACTTGTTTTCAAGCATTGCAATACCGTTTGTGCTCATTTTTGTTACTTGCTACCTTGTTGTTTTTATATTTTTAGATTACAAAAAGCTATATCTACCATCCATATTGCACTTGTATCACCATCTCTTCGCCGAACTAGTGCACCTATACAATTTTCCATTGTATTGGGTGTGTTGGGACACAAGAGATTTCTTGTATTTGATTGCAGGGTTGTTTGAGAGAGACCATCTTCATCCTACACCTCCCATGGATTGATAAACCTTAGGTCATCCACTTGAGGGAAAATTGCTACTGTCCTACAAAACTCTGCGCTTGGAGGCCCAACAAAGTCTACAAGAATAAAGTTGCATAGTAGACATCAGTACCTAAGGCCATTAGTTGATGAACTTTTATAGCTGTGGAATAAAAAAGGTGTACGTGTGTGGGATGAGCACAAACATGAGGAATTTGACCTACGAGTGTTGCTGTTTGTAACCATCAATGATTGGCCTGCTCTTAGTAACCTTTCAGGATAGACAAACAAGGGATACCACGCATGCACGCACTGTTTAGATGAGACTGAAAGTATATATTTGGACAAATACAAGAAGAATGTGTACCTGGGACATCGTCGATTTCTTCCGACCAATCATGCCTTAAGAAAGAAAGGCAAGCATTTCAAAGGTGAGGCAGATCACTGAAAGAAGCCTGTCCTCCGTACTGGTGATGATATACTTGATATGGTTAAGGGTTTACAAGTAATCTTTGGAAAGGGTCTTGGCGGACAATCTGTTTCGAATGACGATGACGGACACGCCCCCATGTGGAAGAAGAAATCTATATTTTGGGAGCTAGAATATTGGAAAGTCCTAGAGGTCCGCTCTGCAATCGACGTGATGCACATGACGAAGAACCTTTGCGTGAACCTGCTAAGCTTGTTGGGCGTCTTTGGGAAGACAAAAGATACACCGGAGGCATGGGAGGACCAGCAACGCATGCACGAAAAAGACGGCATGCATCCAAAGCAGTATCAAGGTCCTGCCAAAGAAGAGAAGGAAATCTTTTTTGAATGCCTACTCAGTATCAAGGTCCCGTCTGGCTTCTCGTCAAATATAAAGGGAATAATAAATCTGGCAGAGAAAAAATTCCAGAACCTAAAGTCTAATGACTGCCACGTGATTATGATGCAACTGCTTCTGGTTGCATTGAGGGGGCTTCTACCAGAACATGTTCGGTTAGCCATTGTAAAGCTATGTGCATTCCTCAATGCAATTTCTCAGAAGGTAATCGATCCAGAAAACCTACCAATGTTACAGAATGATTTGGTCCAATGTCTTGTCAGTTTTGAGTTGGTGTTCCCTCCATCCTTCTTCAATATTATGACGCACGTCCTAGTCCACCTAGTCAACAAGATTGCCATTCTGGGTCCTGTATTTCTACAAAAATATGTTCCCCTTTGAGAGGTTCATGGGAGTCTTAAAGAAATATGTTCATAACCGTGCTAGGCCAGAAGGAAGCATCTCCAAGGGCCATGAAACAGAGGAGGTTATTGAGTTTTGTGTTGACTTTATTCCCGACCTTAAGTCGATTGGTGTTCCTGAATCGCGGCATGAGGGGAGACTGGATGGAATAGGCATGCTAGGACCGAACTCAATAATATGTAGGGACAGGCATTCTTGGGCGCAAGCACACTACACAGTTATACAAAATTCTACATTGGTGGCCCCGTATATCAATGAACACAAGAATATTCTACGTTACAAACACCCGGAGCAGTCTGACGACTGGATTACACGTGAACACATGGGGACTTTCGACGGTTGGTTGCAAACACATCTCATGGGTAACACCACAGTTGAAGATGAGCTGTACTTCTTGGCCAGGACACCATCTTTGACTGTATTGACTTTCCAAGGGTACGAGATAAATGGGAATACATTTTACATGATCTCCCAAGATAAAAAGAGCACCAACCAAAACAGTGGTGTCCGCTTTGATGCAGCAAACACCAATAGGGCAAAGGACACATATTATGGTTACATAGAGGAGATATGGGAACTTGACTATGGACGTGATTTTAAGGTCCCTTTGTTCCGGTGCAAATGGATCAATCTGGCAGGAGGCGGGGTAATGGTAGACCCGCAGTACGGAATGACAACAGTAGATCTCAACAATCTTGGGTACACAGACGAACCATTCGTCCTAGCCAATGATGTGGTGCAGGTTTTCTATGTGAAGGACATGTCTACCAAACCGAAAAAAAGATAAGGAAGCGAATACATCATACGATGAGCCAAAGCGCCACATAGTTCTTTCAGGGAAAAGAAACATTATGGGAGTGGAGGACAAGACAGACATGTCAGAAGATTATGAAAAGTTTCATGAAATTCCTCCCTTCAGAGTGAAGACTGACCCAAGCATCCTGTTAAATGATGAAGATTATCCATGGTTACGACGCAATAAGCAAGGGACACACGCGAAGAAATAGTTTAATACCCCAAAAGATCCCACTCTGGGATGTGACCGGCTTCACCGCCATCACTTTCTCTCTAGTGTGAGTTTCCGGACTTATAGCTGGAAAGTGCCACTTCGGACAAACCAGAGGGAATCTTTGTAAGAGCTAGCTAGGGCATTTTGGCATTTAAAACATGATTTTAGAAATAATTATTTATTAAGTTATCAAAATTCAATTATTCCTATCCTTTTAGTATTTTAATTATACAGAGGAGTTAATCAATGCAAATATTTAGACTATTTTAGCAGGTGTACCAAGTTTGAGATCATTTGGACATGTTTAGCAATGTTAAGTTGCTCAAATTAGAAAATGACAGAGATGGTTTCGAGGGAATTTGATGATGTTATCTTGTTCTCCAAGCCATGAGACTTGGCAAGATCATCAAATATGGCATTTGTGACATGCTACAATTTTAGTTATGATCAACTAAAACAAAACTATAATATTCTTCAATAGCAAAAGGAATCAACTAAAAAGCTTTTATAAAACTCTAGTTATGATCAAAATAATATTAACTTAAAACTATATAAAATTTATGCAACTAAAATTTTCAGTTGTAGCTGTCCAAATCAAGCAAACAATAACAGGAAACTATATAAAAGTGTGCACAAGTTATTCATATGCAAACTCTTTTCAAAATCCAAAATGAAAACAGAAAAAAATGTGCAACATATAAAAAAAAGGAAACAAATAAAAAAATGCCCGCCTACTGGGCAGTGCTGCACGGCCTGCATACGACTAGAAGCCCAACAGGGCCAGGATGCCGGCCCGTAGAGCATCTGCTAGTGGGCCCAACAGGGCAGAGTAATAGCGACATAGTAGGCACGCGTTCGGTTTGAGAGAGGCTCGTGCTGCCTCCCTCACAGCGGGGATTATAAGCTGGTCGTTGTGCTCCTCAACTAGCGAGGTGGGACTAAACTCCCACCCGCGTCAGCTCCGCGTACGCACCCAACCCTTTAGTCCCGGTTGGAGCCACCAACCGGGACTAAATACCCTTTAGTCCCGGTTGGTGGCTCTAACCGGGACTAAAGGCTTTTTGGCTGTGGGCGAAAGTTCGTGCGCAAAGCCAACCTTTAGTCCCGGTTGGAGCCACCAACCGAGACTAAAGGGTATTTAGTCCCGGTTGGTGGCTCCAACCGGGACTAAAGGTCCCTGGCATATATGACTGCTGCCTTCTCCCCTTCCCAATGGACCACCATTTTCGCGAAGAAATAGAGGAGCAGAGCCGCCGCCACCCTCTCCAACGCGACGCCATCAGGCTGCCCATTTTCGCCGGCGACCCACAGCGCCCGCGCCCTCCACGCCCTCGACGTCTGTGCCCTCGACGTCCACGCCCTCGACGTTCGCGCGTGTCTCCGACATCCTCACGCGCCGCCGTCACGAATCTTCTTGGTGGCAGCGAGGAAACCACTCGCGCGCCGCTGTCGCAGATCTTCTTGGTGGCGCCACCGTCAAGGAAACCACTCAAGGTCACCCTCGCGACACCACTGCCAAGGTCTACCGTCGCCACCATCAAGGTCCGAGAGAGGGGCATCACCACGCTGAGGTTTGCATTATTTCTGTGCTTTGATGAATTCTCTGTGTAGCTTTGATGATATAGATATCGTCTATATAGATATCGTCTATATAGACAAACTATATAGTGTCTCAATAGATATCGTGTATTTCAATTTTCTTAGGAATTGCCCGGGAGGTATTCTACCCTGTTTTGATACTTGATGAGGTTAGGTATGTCTGGTATTAGGTGTAATGTGCACTTTCAAATGGACGAGAGGTTGCAAAATACAGTTTATCCTATCTTAGAAATTTGTGTGGAACTATGTAGGATTTATAAAATGTGCACCTGGACGGTTACACACAACTCTTTTTTGTACATTTTTTGGATTGATTATGCACAACATGAAACTTAATAAATTGCAAAATGCTAGCAAAAGAGTTCTTAATAGGTTAAGCTGTGAAGATAATAAGATACACACTATGAAGGGGGGAAACTCATAGTCATTGCAGAAATAATGGCCACATTCCATGATGGAGATGGCACCCACAGAGACTTCATCAAAGCACACGACTGTGATGCCCCTCTATATGTAGATATCATCTATATAGATATCGTTTATATGTAGCGAGTGTGGATAGCGGCTATAGTATAGTTTGTCTCAATTATGGACCTTCACTTAGCGGGTGTCTTCACTGATAACTAATACCTCCAGGTGATCAATTATGAAACGAACTTATTGAATTTGAAGCCTCCAATTATTTTAGAGTATGATGAGTGGTTACTTCATCATGATGATCTTGCTAAAACAAATTGAAGAACAAAATTGTGGTGACCTAATTTTTTTTCACTCGGTGGAATTACAGGATTTGTGGTGATGCATCTCCGTGGAGTGATCGTCGACGTTGGATCTGTTGGTCCCTGATCGTCACTCCGTTGTTCGACAAAAGGTGTCCATTTGTTGTATAAACATAATCCCGATAACTTCGGTATAACTTCGGTGCAACGCCACCCCCGCTTTGTGAGCCGCCGCCGTTCAATTTCCCTCGGGCTTATATTTTTTTGTGAACATAGAAATTTTTGTAACATGTATGTGTTTGATCACCGCGGGCTTATATAGTTGATTGCACTTTGGAGTGCATATTTAGTCGAGTCCAACATCAATATTAGTGAATGATTTTAGATTGTTGGGCACCGCGAAGAGTTGTGAGAGGAGATTTCCATTTGATTTTGAGGCATATGAAAACATGATTTGCACGTCGGACAGGGCATGAGAGAGGCGCGCGGTCCGCAAAGTATAACTTCAACATGAGGGGGGTCGTTAAAACATAACCCCGATAACTTCGGTATAACTTCGACATGAGGGGGGAGGAGTCCTCGACGATCGCCGGAGGAGGCCCCAATCTTGCTCTCAAGTTGTCATCATAATGTTACTATTTTGCATTCCCAGATTTCATTAAGTCTGAAAAACAGCTTATCTCTCATGGTTGTATATTGCCATGTTGTAATATTTGCAGAAACTATGGATCCACACGACAGAGACATAGAACAAGATGAGATTTTGGGGGATATGATCCGCGACGGAGGTGATTATATCACCATGTCATTTCTCAGCGACTCCGATGGTGAGGGAAGAGAGGATGACGGCTCCGGTGATTGAATGGAGGGAGAAGATGACGGCTCCGGTGGTGTTGGAGCCTTAACTGTTGCAAAGTCCGGCGCGGTATATATATTAATTACGCCTCTGCTGACTAGATGCATTAATTGTTTTGTATGTACATATATTAAGGCTTCTTTCTTCTTATAGCCCTCCGGATCGAGCCAATCTTCTATAAGGAGACGAGGCCCGAAGAAAAGGTTGGACGAGAATGAAAGGTTCACGATCGAAGAAGTCGGTCCAGATGGCAAACCGACTCTTTCCAAGTGGACCCAAGAACGATTTATATATCAGTGCGGAGTTGTTGTTAGGGACAGCGTCCCGATCAGCATCCAAGAATGGAATAAGACGAAGGAAAATGGAGATTCTTATGTCGACGATAGATGCAAAGATGAGGTTTGGAACTCGCTCATGACAAATTTCAGCCTACCGCCAGAGGAGGATCCAAATAACCCAGTTATACATCGAAAAGTCAAGGTGTGGGCTCTTAAGAAGATGGCAGAACAATTCAAGAACTGGAAGAAAAGATTGAACGAACAGTTTGTCGAGAAAGACAAGACTCCAGATTTCACCGCCGGTCAATATGCAAAGATAAAAGATCACTGGCCCGCATTTGTGGCGTACAAGAAATCGGAGAAAGCTAAGAAAAGGTCAGAGATAAATAAGCTAAATGCTGCAAAGAAGAAGTGTCACCATGTTACGGGGTCAGGTGGCTACAAGGTGGCCCGACCTACGTGGGACAAAGCTGAGAACGACCTGCTTGCTAAAGATATCGAACCAGAGACATGGAACTGGCCCGAATGGGCAAGGACTTGGTTCTTTGGGCATGGGGGAACTTTGCACCCAGAAACAGCGAAGTGTGTTTACACGAAAGCTCAACTTCAAACACCCCTAGAACATATTCGGGAAGCAATCAAGGTCGTGCAGGAAGGGAGGTTCCATCCCGATAGAGATGTGATGCCCCCATTCTTGTCCGTACGCTAATCATGCACACAATGCGTACGACCAAGATTAGGGACTCACTGATTGATATCACAACACAACAAAAGACACAAATATAAAGTCATACAGCTCCATATTACAAGCCAGGGGCCTCGAGGGCTCGAATACAAAGCTCGACATCACACGAGTCAGCGGAAGCAAATATATCTGAGTACAGACATAAGTTAGACAAGTTTTGCCTTAAGAAGGCTAGCACAAACATAAGCACAGATCGAAAGAGGCGAGGCTTCCTGCCTGGGAACCTCCTAACTACTCCTGAGCGTCGGGGGCAGCCTGCACGTAGTAGTAGGCTCCATCGGTGGTGTAGTAGTCGTCTCCAGCGTACTCCATCTCCTGGGCTCCATCATCTGAACGCGGTATCGTATCGAGGGGGAAAGAGAATGCAAAGCAGCAGTGAGTACTCATCCAAAGTACTCGCAAGACTGACATCAGAACTATGCTAATTATGCACCAGTATCAATGAAGGGGATATATCTGGACTGACTGCAGAAAGCAAGAGTAGGGAGAAGGACTAGTCCTATCGAAGACTAGCATCTTCAGCATCTTGCAGCATTAGAAAAGTGCAGATTGGTATCTCACATACATAGTCATATTGTTGTAGCAATTTTAATTAAGTAACCACGCCCAGAGATCCTTCCTCGACTCCCTGCGAGGAAGCAATCCCGGAGCCACAATTCATTCAAATTTAAATTACAGTTATAGTTGTATAAGGTCAAGGTACAATTCCAAGTCGTCCTGTTACCGTGGACACGGCTATTTGAATAGATATTTCATCCCTGCAGGGGTGCATCACATGTTCCCCAACACGCCTGAGTCACCTCCGGCCGGACAAACTTTCCTGGGTCATGCCCGGCCTCGGGATATCAGCACGTCGTCGCCCCACCTAGACTCAATGAAGAGGCCAGCCCGCCGGTCTAAATCCTATGCGCTCAGGGGTCATGGGCCCAATCACCCTTTGCACACCTGCACGATGCGTGGGCGGCCGGAAGCACACCTAGTACACTCCAGTCCAAGAGCTGCACCGTCCAGTCCAATCTGGCGCGCGCCGCTCCATTGCTGACGTCCGAAGAACTTCGGCTGATACAACGACGCTGAGTGCCCATAACTTTCCCACGTGATGGTTAGTGCGTATTAAGGCCAACGACCTAAATCAGATCAAGTACCCAACCCATTAGCAATTTATTAGTGCGGGGCAAGCGCGAACCATAAAGTGCAGTCCGTCGCCCCGCCAATAACACTCGGGTGCCTTACCGGCGCACCCCACCAATATCACTCTCGCGGGTACCCTTGGGGCCGACCCGTCTTCAACATGTTTCAGTAACCCGGTCATAGTAACTGTGTGTATAAAACATCGAGACGGAACCTGAGGAATCACCCTCAAAGGGCCCCGCTCGATGTAACCGTCAAGGTGGAACTAGAGGAATCACCCTCGAGGGTCCCACACTTGAGGGGTTGCACGACAAAGTCATCGTCGGGAGTGGTGAAGGAGGAATCACCCTCGAGAACCGCGACCGACTAGCTACACTACAGAACTAGCATCATGAGTACTTCACGAGGTGTCACCCTCGGTACTCGATAGTAGCGCTGCAGAGTCGTACAACTAAGGGGGAGTGCGGTGATGTGAGGGGCCTGGCTTGTCAGTCATGACGACTGAGTCTTCTATCTTCAAGTCCTCGGTGTCGTCGATGGAAGCAGGGGCAACTGGGACTAAGGGGGGGGGGTCTCAGGGGTTCACTGATCAGCCTATGCTAAACAGTTCATATGATAATAGGAGTAGTAGCAGTTCATCAAAAACAAGCTATGCATCAGAATAGGAGCTAACTAATACAGTAGCAAAAAATCTAATGCAAGCATAAGAGGGAGAGAGATGGGTGATATCGGAATGCTCAAGGGGGTTATGCTTGCCTTGCTGCTCTGCGGCAAAGGGCTGAACGTCAGGGGCGTAGTCGTACTCGGTGGCAGCGTCAGTCTCGGGGTCTACCGGAGAGAAGAGGGGGAAGAAACAATAAATATAAAGCACAGATGCAACCACGATGCATGACATGGCAATATGCAGAGCTAGGCATGCACTAACGCAGTACTACGCATTGCAGACGAAGCGGGAGAATATCTGACGATATTTCCCGGGTCTTTGGATTTATCGGACAGACGATCCGGAGGGGAAAGTTCCATGTTCATCATGCTAGGAGCATGTGACAGATGAATGGATGGCATATTTGGATTCGTGGGATTTTTTTGATCAATTTTTATGTATAAAGTTTTTCCATCTGAGCTACGGTTTAAAAGATATGATTTTCTAAAGTTTTATAGATTTTCTGGAATTATTTTAATTAATTAAATCCAACATTATCCAGAATAGTGAATGATGACGTCAGCATGAGGTCAGCATTGCGTCAGCAGTCAACAGGGGGCTGGCCAGGTCAAACCTGACCAGTGGGTCCCACATGTCAGTGACTCAGTTTAAATCAGTGTTTTATTAATTCAAAATCTAATCAATTAGTAAGTGGGGCCCATCTGTCAGTGGGACATTAGTCTAAACTAATTATTTTCACTAATCTAAATATCCAAATTAGTCGCCTGACAGGGCTGGCCCACTGTCATAGGCAGAGGGGGCATGGGCCCCACTGGTCAGTGACTGGGCTCTGCCCAGTCAGTCAGTTGACCAAGTCAACTGGTCAACTGGGATGGCCTGGCCCATTGGCCAGTGACCCAGGGGGTGCCCCCGGTCAGCCCACGTCGGCGTCGGCCGGTGACTGGTCTCCGGCGACCAAATACGCGGCGGCCGAGCACCGGAGCCCGTCGGAAATCGCCCACAGGCGGCCGTTTGACGCGCGGTTGGTCGCGTTCGAACGAGGAGAGAAGGCCGCGTCGATCCATGGCCCTAGCGCGAGCTGAGATGGCCGGAGACGAGCGCTACGACCTTGCCAGCGGCGAGCTTCTCGGGTGAGGATCGGGATCGACGCTATGGCACGCAAACGAACGAATGGAAGCGGCGGGGAGAACCTACGCGATGCGAATGGGCACTAACCCGAGACCATAGGGTCATCGGAGCCTCGCCGGCGACGAGCCCGAGCGGAGCTCAGGCGCGGCCATGGCGGTCGAGGGTGAAACAGAGCCGTAGCGCGCTCGGAGAGAGGTCAGGGAGGAGCCGCAGCTCACCTGCGTTGCAGAGAAGGCCCGGGGGAGAACGGACGCGACGCAGGGGAGGGAGATTTGGCGGTGAAGCTCGTCGGAGCCGAGGTTGAAGACGACTCCGCGCAGGCGCTGGGGCGGTCCTGAGCTCGAACCGGAGGTGGCTGGAGGAGCAGCGTAGCGAGGCGGAGCTGGGGAGCGCGTCGTTGGAGCTGGTGAGGCCTGGAGAGCGCGGCTAGCCGGCGTCCATGGCGTCGGCGGCGCTCGGATCTGGAGGGGAGAGAGGGAGGAGGGCGAGCGAGTCGAGGGGGGGGGGAATGGCGAGGCGTCCATGGGAGAGGGCTTGGGGGCGAGCATATCCCCTCGCTCACCTGCTACGTCGCGGTGGCGAGCAGCGGACGGCAGAGGCGCGCGCGGCCATGGCGGCAGCGACACGGCGGCGGGAGCAGGTAGGGGGAGGCCCTGGTGGGCTGGGCCGCTCGGGCTGCGACAGGTAAGTGGGCATTTTTCTTTTTCTTTCTTTTCTTTTCTGTTTTTATTTCTGTTTTCTTTTATAAGTTTCTGTTTTATTTATTTTAGGCCAATAATCCTTTAAGCAAAATTGTGTCATATGGTCGAACAGTTAACTTGCAATATTTTGGAGGGCCACATCCACTTTGAGCATTTTCAGAAACTGTTTTCATTTTCCAATGCAATTTAGAGCACTTTTAAAATGCTTTTAGCTACTGTTATTGATGGTGGGGTCCACACCAGAATCTTGGTGATGTTGTTTTCCTCAACATTACATGTTTTGGAATATTTCACAAGTTTGGAACATTTTACTTTTGTTGTTTGCAGAATTATTTTTATCACAATAATTCCTAGGGCATTTTGAAATGGAATTTGAATTTCATCTTGATCAAGCCCCACTTAGCAAAATGATTAGGCACTGTTCATGGTCATTACTGTGCTTAATTACAATGATCAATGTAGCTTAAACCCAGGGTGTCACAATTCTCCCCTACTAACAAGAATTCTCGTCCCGAGAATTAAGAAGTAGAAGAAAAGAGCCCGGGGTATTCTGCACGAAGATGATCTTTGCGTTCCCAAGTGGCTTCATCTTCAGAATGATTTGCCCACTGCACTTTGAAGAACTTGGTAACCTTCTGACGAGTCCGACGTTCAGTTTCATCGAGAATGCGGACTGGTTGCTCCTTGTAAGAAAGGTCTTGTTGCAGCTCAAGCATATCATGATCCACTACACGGATAGGATCCTTGAAGCAGCGACGAAGCTGTGACACATGGAACACATCGTGAACCTGAGAAAGGTTTGGCGGTAATTCCAATTGATATGCCACTTTTCCTCGCCTTTCGAGAACAGTGAAAGGACCAATATAACGAGGAGCCAGCTTGCCCTTGATTCCGAAACGGTGTGTACCTCTCATCGGCGTGACTCGAAGATAAGCCTTTTCGCCAGGTTGATAGACCATATCTTTGTGACGACGGTCATACTGACTCTTCTGACGAGACTGAGCAGCCTTCAGATTTGCATGAATAATGCGGACCTGATCTTCGGCATGTTGGATAATATCCGGACCGATAAACGTACGTTCCCCAGTTTCTGACCAATTCAGAGGAGTTCGACACTTACGTCCATACAACACTTCAAAGGGAGCCATCTTCAGACTAGCTTGATAGCTATTGTTGTAGGAGAACTCAGCATACGGGAGGGATTCCTCCCATTTCTTGCCGAAAGAAATGGCACAAGCTCAAAGCATGTCTTCGAGGATCTGATTGACCCTTTCAACTTGTCCCTGGGATTGAGGGTGAAAAGCGGTGCTGAAGGACAAACGAGTCCCCATAGCTTCCTGGAAACTTGTCCAGAATCTTGAAGTGAATAAACTACCACGTTCTGAACTAATCACCAATGGAATACCGTGGAGTGAAACAATTCTGGACATGTATAGATCTGCCAGCTGACTAGCAGTAATAGTTTCCTTGACAGCCAGAAAATGTGCAATTTTGGACAACCGGTCAATGACGACAAGAATAGCATCATTACCTTTCTGCGACCTGGAAAATCCAGTAATGAAGTCCATTTCAACATGATCCCATTTCCATTCAGGAATAGAAATAGGTTGTAGAGTTCCAGCAGGCCTTTGATGTTCTGCTTTGATCCGACGACAAATGTCACATTCTGAAACATAGCGTGCAATGTCTTGCTTCATGTTAGACCACCAGAATCATCGACGAAGGTCTTGGTACATCTTGGTACTACCAGGATGAATAGACAGCGGAGTGCCATGTGCTTCCTTCATGACCTCCTGAGTCATTTCCTTGTTATTCGACTTACACGGTACCACTAGGCGGTCTTTGAAGTACAAAGCGCCATCCTCAGCAATGGTGAAGGGTGAGGGCTTTCCTTCTGCGAGATCGCGTTTAATCCTCTCGACTTCACTGTCACTCTTCTGGATCCACTTGATGACGTCCACAAGATCTGGTTTAGCAACCAGGGTATTGAGAGAACCCTGGGAAACAACGTGGAGGTTCATCTTGTAGAACTCTTCAGGAGGGGGAGTGAGATAACCCTGAGGAACAATATGGAGGTTCAGCTTGCAAAATTCTTCTTGAAGCAGGGGGTGAACCTTATGAACCTGGAGGTGATTGCAATAAGACTTGCGGCCCAAAGCATCAGCCATTACATTAGCCTTGCCTGGGGTATAAGAAATACCCACATTGTAATCTGCTATGCGCTCCATCCATCTCTGTTGACGGAGATTCAGATCTGGCTGAGTAAACAGATACTTCAGACTTTGGTGGTCGGTGTAGATCTCGCATCGGTTCCCAACAAGGTATTACCGCCACTCTTTCAGTGCATGAATTACTGCGGCAAGTTCAAGGTCATGAACTGGGTAGTTCTCTTCATGAGGACGCAATTGACGGGATGCATAAGCAACCACTCTGCGCTCTTGCATTAGGACATAACCCATTCCCTGACGAGAAGCGTCACAATAAATGGTAAAGTCCTTACGAGTATCCGGAGGAGCAAGCACTGGGGCAGACGTCAGTTTGTCCTTAAGTGCCTGAAAGCTCTCCTGACATTTTTCTGTCCACTCATATTTAACACCTTTGTGAAGCAAATTGGTTAAGGGATTTGCAATCTTGGAGAAGTTCTCGACGAATCGACGGCAATAGCTGGCGAGTCCGAGAAAACTTCTGACTTGCTTGACATTCTTCGGGGGATTCCAGTCAAGAATAGCCTGAACTCGTTCAGGGTTGACTGCAATACCATCCTTGGAGATCACGTGGCCAAGGTAGGTTACTTCGTCCATCCAGAACTCACACTTTGAATACTTAGCATAGAGTTGATGTTCTCGAAGTCTCTCCAGTATAAGACGAAGATGTTCAGCATGCTCTTCTTTGTTCTTGGAGAATACTAGAATATCATCCAGATAAACTACGACAAATTTATTGAGGTAATCCATGAATATATAATTCATTAGGCGAGAGAAAGTTGCTGGGGAATTGGTTAAGCCGAAGGACATGACGGTGTACTCGTATGAACCATAGCGAGTAACAAATGCAGTCTTGGGAATATCCTCTTCACGAACCCGGATCTGATGGTAACCCAACCTCAAGTCGAGTTTAGAAAATACTGATGATCCAGCCAGTTGATCATACAGATCATTGATCCGAGGAAGTGGGTATTTGTTTTGAATCGTTGCTTGGTTGATGGGTCGGTAATCTTGGACCAATCGATTCGTACCATCCTTCTTCTTGACAAAGAGAGAAAGGGCTCCCCAAGCAGAGGAACTTGGACGAATGAAACCCAGACGAAGCGAATTGTCAAGTTCTTGCTTAAGTTCAAGGAGTTCATGTGGTGGCATCTTATATGGACGCTTGGCTATAGGAGTGGTACCAGGTACCAAGTCGATGACAAACTCGACAACTCTAGCAGGGTGGATCCCTGGGAGTTCTTCCAGAAAAACATCTTGGAAATCCCGGACAACTGGAATGTTTTCAATTCCTTCAAGAGGTGATTCATTTAATGCATTCATGGCATAAAGTCGGGCTTCAGCATTCCGAATAAGATGAGCATGGTAGCTTACAATCTCATTCGAAGGATGCAGGAGGTGGACGGTTTTGGTGTCACAAACAATTGAAGCGATATGTGCCTTCAACCAATCCATTCCGAGAATGAGATCGATATTGGAAGACTTCAACATTATGGGGGAGGCATGGAATTCCAACCCTTCAATTTCAATGGTGACATTGGGGCTATTAATGGAGGTACGACATTGGCCCGCGGGGGTGTTTACCACTATTGGGACGTTCATCTCTTCACACTTAATGTCATGCATGCATGCAAAATCTCCAGACATAAAGGAATGCGATGCTCCTGTATCAAACAATACAGAAGCTGGTACTGAGTTGACGAGAAGAGTACCCATCACAGTAGTAGGCTGGTCTTGAACTTCATTCAGAACAATATTGTTGGCTTGAACACGTCCCTGAGCAGGCCTAGCATTGTTGTTGCGGGGCTGGTTGGAAGGCAGTGCAACTTGTTTCTGATTCTGCCTGCACTCTCTAGCACGGTGTCCTGGGCGACCACAGTTGAAGCACAACCTATCCTCAGGGCGAGAAGGGGGAGTAGGATCTCGTGGTGGCTGAGATGGGAGCCTTGGCTGCCTAGGTGGGGGTGGAGGCAGACGAGGTGCAGCATAGGACGGCCTCGGAGCAGGAGGCGGTGCATGGTACATGTTGTGGGGTATCCAGATCTTGCGCTTCTGAGTAGATGGACCCGAAGATGCGCCCATGTCACGGTTGTGCTTAGTGTGATCCTTGTACCTCTGCAGACCTGTCTCAATCTGGATAGCCTTATTCACCAAGGTGGCAAAATCAGGGAAGTCGTGAGCTAGAAGAGCAAGGTGAATATCTGGGTGAAGTCCTTCACGGAATTTCTCCTGCCTGCGAGCATCAGTTGCAATGTCTTCTTCAGCATAGCGAGATAAGTCCAGAAATTCCCGCTGATAAGCATCCACAGTCTTGTTGCCCTGGACTAAGTTGCGGAATTCACGCTTCTTCTTGTCCATCATTCCCTGAGGAATGTGGCGAGCACGGAACGCAGCTTGGAACTCTGGCCAGGTGATGATTGCTCCAACAGGCTGAGAGCGCCTGTGGCTGTCCCACCATTGAGCAGCGGGACCCTTCAGAAAGTACGAGGCGAAGGTGACATAGGTAGCCTCTGGGGCGCCTGAAGATTCCAGCTCATAAGTGATGTCACGGAGCCAGTCATCTGCGTCAAGCGGCTGAGTTGAGCTGCGGTAGGTCGTAGGGTTGAGGCGCATGAAGTCTTGCAGAGTCATTGGGGCTGGCTGTTGATTCATGTTCGGCCTCGGGAAATGGTCCATAAGCCCTTGCATAAACTGGCGATTCAGTTCAAACTGTTGCATCATACCAGCCATGTAGTCAGGTGGTGGTGGTGGTTCAGGTGCACCACGACCACGACTAGCTGGCCTAACCATTCTGTCAAATTTTAACAGTGGTAGTTTAGCATGTGGTAATTGCAAAATCAATGAATCATTCTTGAAGTAAATTGCACAAAGAAGGAAGTGCAATAATTACGACATACACTACTGGAATCAGGGACTTTGCCATCTGCCAGCTCTTTGCCGTCTGCTGGGTTGTTTGCCGTCAGCTTTCGGAAAGCAGACGGCAAAGAGCTGGCAGATGGCGAAGACACTATTTGCCATCCGCCAGCTCTTTGCCGTCTGCCAGCGGATGGCAAAGTTTATTTGCCGTCCGCTAGCAGACGACAAAGAGGTGGGGTGGGGCCCAGTGGAGGCCAGTTAACTGCAACGGCCCACCCCACCTCTTTGCCGTCTGCTAGCGGACGGCAAAGAAACTTTGCCGTCCGCTGGCAGACGGAAAGAAAACAACCCGCTAACGGCCGTTACCCCCCTCCTCTCTCTCTTCTCTCTCTCCCTCTCTCTCTTCTCTCTCCCCTTTTAATTTTCGTTCCCGCCGCCGCCGGCCTCCGCTCCCCCGCCCCTCCCCCTCCGCCGCCCCGCGCCGCCCCCCCTCCGCCGCCCCGCACCGCCCCCCCCCGCCCCCCGCCCCCCGGCACCCGCCCCGTCGCCGGCCGCCCCGCATCGCCCCCCCGCCCCCCGGAGCTCGCCCCGTCGACCGCCCCCCCGCCCCCGACCGCACCCCGCCGCCGCCCCGACCCCACGCCGCCCTGGCCCGCCTCCCGCCGCGCGCCGCCACCGACGCCCCCCCGACGCCCAGCGGCCCAGCGCCCCGCCGCCCCGCGGCCCCGCCGCCCCGACAACCAGGCGCCCCGCCGCCCCGACGCCCACGCCGCCCTGGTGCCCCGCCGCCCTCGCCGCCCCGCCGCCCCGATGCCCCGCCGCCCCACTCCGGTGAGCTCTCCCCCCTGTTTTTTTCTTTTTTTTGCTGTTAGTTAGGTTAGTTACTACTGTTAGTTAGGTTAGTTAGATTAGTTCTAGGTTAGTTAGGTTAGTTCTAGGTTAGGTAGGTTAGTTTCTATGTTATTTAGGTTAGTTCTTGAAAAAAAATTATTAGGAGAAGAAAAGAAGAAGAATAAGAAGAATAAGATGTAGAAGAGGAGGAGGAGGAGAAGAAGAAAAGGGGATGGAGAAGAAAAGAAGAAGGAGAAGAAGAAGAAGAAGAAGAAGAAGAGGAGGAGGAGGAGGAGGAGAAGAAGAAAAGGGGGAGGAGAAGAAAAGAAGAGGAGGAGGAGGAGGAGGAGGATCGAGGGGTCGAGGGTCGCCGAGGGGTCGAGGATCGAGGGGTCAAGGGTCGAGGGTCGAGGGGTCGAGGCTAGAAGAAGAAGAAGACCCCTGACCACCGAGGATCGAGGGGAAAAGGAGTTGAGGGTCGCCGAGGACACGACACCACCGACACCCCGACCCCCGACACGACACCCCGACACCCCGACACGGCACCACCGACCCCGATACGACACCCCCTGCGTTCGTGGGTGAGCACAAATGACACCCCGACCCCGACACGACACCCTGACACCCCGACCCCGACACGGCACCCCGGCCCCGACACGGCACCCCGACCCGGACACCCCGACACCCCGACCCCGACACGGCACCCCAACCCCGACACCCCTGACACACCGACACCACGACACCCAGACACGACACTCCCGACACCCCGACACCCCGACCCCGACACGACACCCCGACCCCGACACGACACCCCGACACCATGACACCCCAACACCCTGACACGACACCCCCGACCCCCGACACCTCTTTGGCCTCCTGTTGACCGAAAGGGTGCTCTTCGGCCTTCCAGAGGCCGACGGGGTCATATATGTGTGAATTATGAGTTAGGTCATATACGTGGCAGCAGCCTGTGCAACCTGGGCTGGCCTATTTGGCCTCTTTGCCGTCTGCTAGCAGACGGCAAAGGTCTTCGCCGTCTGCCAGCAGACGGCAAAGAGCCTGCGTTGGCCCAGCTGACGGCTGACGACAGCTGACGTCAGCTGCTACTCTTTGCCGTCTGCTGGCAGACGGCAAAGAAGCAAAGGTCTTTGCCGTCTGCCAGCAGACGGCAAAGATCGCCGTTAGCCCCCTAACGGTGCTGGTACCTTTTGTCTGCCGTCCACGCTCTTTGCCGTCTGCTGGCAGACGGCAAAGAAGGAAAGTTCTTTGCCGTCTGCCAGCAGACGGCAAAGCGGCCTTTGCCGGCAGCCGTTCGGCCGGAGTGTTTGCCGTCTGCTGGCTGACGGCAAAGCCTTTGCCGTCCGCCAAGCAAGGCTTTGCCGTCTGCTATAGCAGACGGCAAAGTGCCTGATTCCAGTAGTGATAGTAGTTCAAATTTCAACATACAGGTTCATACATAAGTCTATTACAAACCATAAGTTCGTTACAAAATAGACGATAGGTCCGGCATGAAATTAACCTAGACAACTAGGCGGCACGCAGGCACGCGGTGGAGAGATACAACAACGAGACATAGCGATAAGCTACATCAACATCGGGGACAACGAAAGTAACCGGGGAACTGCGCATGACCCCGGTTGTGAAAGCCGATGGCAGGGTCCTGCATCCCGTGCAGACTCTGGTGCAGAACCTGCATACTAAGCGGGAGTGCAGGTCCACGTGCCGGAGTATGACCTCCAACCTTAGGCCATCCAAGACCTGGGGGAAACTCAGTCTGAGGCGGGTAAAGGATGCGCTCCGGATGTGTCCTCGCACGAACTGCTGGCAACAAGTGCTCCATAGCCTGATACAGACGAGCACGGGTGGCGTACAGCTCGACATTAAGAGCCCTGACAGTGCGATCTAGAGCCTCAGTGTACAGAACCAGAACCTGTGGGTCGTAACGGCGACTCACGTAGGGGGTGCAGACAACAGTGTAGGATCGGTCGGTACGCTGCCGAGCGAAAGGGGTCAAGACCTCAGCGTCGGCGGCAGTATCAACTCTAGCAGGAGCATACGGGATGTATCTGTATGCCGTCTCCTCCAAATAGGGGTTCGCTACACGGAGACGAACAATAGCAGCATAGGCAACATCCTGTACTGCCATCTCAACAGTCACTCCAATGCCACGGAAAGTGTGCAGCTCAGTGATGGAGCGGTCCTGTCGATCCCAGTTAACCATCACAGCCTCATACTGTTCCTGGTTGAACTCACGGTAGTCCTCGTAAACAGTGTACTCGGGGTACCAGCGATATCCCAGCTTCTTCATGAGGTCGACTAGAATGGCCGGGAACCCAGTCGTACCGTGCGCGTAGGTCAGATGAACGATCTGCCTATTAGGACACATCTATAACAAGGAGATTCAAGATGTCAAATGACAGTGTGTGCATCATAACTTCAAAGAAGACAATTTTCGACGAAACAATTCTCCGGTGGATGTGATCACGAGAACCTAATGTTAGATTTAGCAAAATCTTTAACCCGAAAGAGAAGAGAGATTAGAACCCAGAGTATAGACGAGGAGTAAAAGATCCTAATACCACCCGATTGAGATGTGGGCCCATAAGCCACAACATCAGTGTTAGTAAAAGTCTTTCAAGTACTAGACTCAACTTCGGCCAAGGAGTTGGAAAGGGGGCTACCTACAGGCAGTCGGCTCTGATACCAACTTGTGACGCCTCCATTCTTGTCCGTACGCTAATCATGCACACAATGCGTACGACCAAGATTAGGGACTCACTGATTGATATCACAACACAACAAAAGACACAAATATAAAGTCATACAGCTCCATATTACAAGCCAGGGGCCTCGAGGGCTCGAATACAAAGCTCGACATCACACAAGTCAGCGGAAGCAAATATATCTGAGTACAGACAAAAGTTAGACAAGTTTTGCCTTAAGAAGGCTAGCACACACATAAGCACGGATCGAAAGAGGCGAGGCCTCCTGCCTGGGAACCTCCTAACTACTCCTGAGCGTCGGGGGCAGCCTCCACGTAGTAGTAGGCTCCATCGGTGGTGTAGTAGTCATCTCCAGCGTACTCCATCTCCTGGGCTCCATCGTCTGAACGCGGTATCGTATCGAGGGGGAAAGAGAATGCAAAGCAGCCGTGAGTACTCATCCAAAGTACTCGCAAGACTGACATCAGAACTATGCTAATTATGCATCAGTATCAATGAAGGGGATATATCTGGACTGACTGCAGAAAGCAAGAGTAGGGAGAAGGACTAGTCCTATCGAAGACTAGCATCTTCAGCATCTTGCAGCATTAGAAAAGTGCAGATTGGTATCTCACATACATAGTCATATTGTTGTAGCAATTTTAATTAAGTAACCACGCCTAGAGATCCTTCCTCGACTCCCTGCGAGGAAGAAATCCCGGAGCCACAATTCATTCAAATTTAAATTACAGTTATAGTTGTATAAGGTCAAGGTACAATTCCAAGTCGTCCTGTTACCGTGGACACGGCTATTCGAATAGATATTTCATCCCTGCAGGGGTGCACCACATATTCCCCAACATGCCTGAGTCACCTCCGGCCGGACACACTTTCCTGGGTCATGCCCGGCCTCGGGATATCAGCACGTCGTCGCCCCACCTAGACTCAACGAAGAGGCCAGCCCGCCGGTCTAAATCCTATGCGCTCAGGGGTCATGGGCCCAATCACCCTTCGCACACCTGCACGATGCGTGGGCGGCCGGAAGAAGACCTAGTACACTCCAGTCCAAGAGCGGCACCGTCCAGTCCAATCTGGCGCGCGCCGCTCCATTGCTGACGTCCGAAGAGCTTCGGCTGATACAACGACGCTGAGTGCCCATAACTTTCCCACGTGATGGTTAGTGCGTATTAAGGCCAACGACCTAACTCAGATCAAGTACCCAACCCATTAGCAATTTATTAGTGCGGGGCAAGCGCGAACCATAAAGTGCAGTCCGTCGCCCCGCCAATAACACTCGGGTGCCTTACCGGCGCACCCCACCAATATCACTCTCGCGGGTACCCTTGGGGCCGACCCGTCTTCAACATGTTTCAGTAACCCGGTCATAGTAACTGTGTGTATAAAACATCGAGACGGAACCTGAGGAATCACACTCAAAGGGCCCCACTCGATGTAACCATCAAGGTGGAACTAGAGGAATCACCCTCGAGGGTCCCACACTTGAGGGGTTGCACGACAGAGTCATCGTCGGGAGTGGTGAAGGAGGAATCACCCTCGAGAACCACGACCGACTAGCTACACTACAGAACTAGCATCATGAGTACTTCACGAGGTGTCACCCTCGGTACTCGATAGTAGCGCTGCAGAGTCGTACAACTAAGGGGGAGTGCGGTGATGTGAGGGGCCTGGCTTGTCAGTCATGACGACTGAGTCTTCTGTCTTCAAGTCCTCGGTGTCGTCGATGGAAGCAGGGGCAACTGGGACTAAGGGGGGGGGGGGGGTCTCAGGGGTTCACTGATCAACCTATGCTAAACAGTTGATATGATAACAGGAGTAGTAGCAGTTCATCAAAAACAGGCTATGCATCAGAATAGGAGCTAACTAATACAGTAGCAAAAATCTAATGCAAGCATAAGAGGGAGAGAGATGGGTGATATCGGAATGCTCTAGGGGTTTTTGCTTGCCTTGATGCTCTACGGCAAAGGGATGAACGTTAGGGGCGTAGTCGTACTCGGTGGCAGCGTCAGTCTTGGGGTCTACCGGAGAGAAGAGGGGGAAGAAACAATAAATATAAAGCACAGATGCATTCACGATGCATGACATGGCAATATGTAGAGCTAGGCATGCACTAACGCAGTACTATGCCTTGCAGACGAAGCGGGAGAATATCTGACGATATTTCCCGGGTCTTTGGATTTATTGGACAGACGATCCGGAGGGGAAAGTTCCATGTTCATCATGCTGGGAGCATGTGACAGATGAATGGATGGCATATTTGGATTCGTGGGATTTTTCTGATCAATTTTCATGTACAAAGTTTTTCCATCTAAGCTACGGTTTAAAAGATATGATTTTCTAAAGTTTTATAGATTTTCTGGAATTATTTTAATTAATTAAATCCAACATTATCCAGAATAGTGAATGATGACGTCAGCATGAGGTCAGCATTGCGTCAGCAGTCAACAGGGGGCTGGCCAGGTCAAACCTGACCAGTGGGTCCCACATGTCAGTGACTCAGTTTAAATCAGTGTTTTATTAATTCAAAATCTGATCAATTAGCAAGTGGGGCCCATCTGTCAGTGGGACATTAGTCTAAACTAATTATTTTCACTAATCTAAATATCCAAATTAGTCCCCTGACAGGGCTGGCCCACTGTCATAGGCACAGGGGGCATGGGCCCCACTGGTCAGTGACTGGGCTCTGCCCAGTCAGCGAGTCGACCAAGTCAACTGGTCAACTGGGCTGGCCTGGCCCACTGGCCAGTGACCCAGGGGGTGCCCCCGGTCAGTCCACGTCGGCGGCGGCCGGTGACTGGTCTCCGGCGACCAAATATGCGGCGGCCTTGCACCGGAGCCCGTCGGAAATCGCCCACAGGCGGCCGTTTGACGCGCGGTTGGTCGCGTTCGAACTAGGAGAGAAGGCCGCGTCGATCCATGGCCCTAGCGTGAGCTGAGACGGCCGGAGACGAGCGCTACGACCTCGCCGGCGGCGAGCTTCTCGGGTGAGGATCGGGATCGACGCTACGGCATGCAAACGAACGAATGGAAGCGGCGGGGAGAACCTACGCGATGCGCTGATGCGAATGGCCACTAACCCGAGACCATAGGGTCGTCGGAGCCTCGCCGGCGACAAGCCCGAGCGGAGCTCAGGCGTGGCCATGGCGGTCGAGGGTGAAACAGAGCCGTAGCGCGCTCGGAGAGAGGTCAGGGAGGAGCCGCAGCTCACCTGCGTTGCAGAGAAGGCCCGGGGAGAACGGACGCGACACCGGGGAGGGAGATTTGGCAGTGAAGCTCGTCGGAGCCGAGGTTGAAGACGACTCCGCGCGGGCGCTGGGGCGGTCCTGAGCTCGAACCGGAGGTGGCTGGAGGAGCAGCGTAGCGAGGCAGAGCCGGGGAGCGCGTCGGTGGAGCTGGTGAGGCCCGGAGAGCGCGGCTAGCCGGCGTTCATGGCATCGGCGGCGCTCGGATCTGGAGGGGAGAGAGGGAGGAGGGCGAGCGAGTCGAGGGGGGGGGGGGTTGGCGAGGCGTCCAGTGGAGAGGGCTCGGGGGCGAGCTTATCCCCTCGCTCACCTGCTACGTCGCGGTGGCGAGCAGCGGATGGCAGAGGCGCGCGCGGCCATGGCGGCAGCGACGCGGCGGCGGGAGCAGGTAGGGGGAGGCCCTGGTGGGCTGGGCCGCTCGGGCTGCGACAGGTAAGTGGGCCTTTTTCATTTTCTTTCTTTTCTTTTCTGTTTTTATTTCTGTTTTCTTTTATAAGTTTCTGTTTTATTTATTTTAGGCCAATAATCCTTTAAGCAAAATTGTGTCATATGGTCCAACAATTAACTTGCAATATTTTGGAGAGCCACATCCACTTTGAGCATTTTTAGAAACTGTTTTCATTTTCCAATGCAATTTAGAGCACTTTTAAAATGCTTTTAGCTACTGTTATTGATGGTGGGGTCCACACCAGAATCTTGGTGATGTTGTTTTCCTCAACATTACATGTTTTGGAATATTTCACAAGTTTGGAACATTTTACTTTTGTTGTTTGCAGAATTATTTTTATCACAATAATTCCTAGGGCATTTTGAAATGGAATTTGAATTTCAACTTGATCAAGCCCCACTTAGCAAAATGATTAGGCACTGTTCATGGTCATTACTATGCTTAATTACAATGATCACTGTAGCTTAAACCCAGGGTGTCACAAGAGAGAAGGACGAGCTGTCACGCGCGCTCGAGAATCCTGAACACCCTGGACGAACACGAGGCACATCAGGCTCTGTTCCGTGGGTGCATGGGTTTCCCGACAACACTGGTTATAGAAGCCGATGGAGAAAGAAGAAAGAGGAAGCAGGCCGGCTGCAGAAGCTAGAAGAAAGATTAGCGTTGCAAGAGAAGAAACTAGAGACACTTACGAGTCAGCGAGCTATCGGCCCACCATCTCAGCAGCACGAAGATCCTTCATTCAATACTGCCAGCAAAGCTACCCCACCATCTCAGCGGAAAAGCAGTGTGGCTTCCATGGAGTTCGTTCGGCCTGATATCACGGCTCCTCGCTACCCCATGGATGATATCACGGAGAGGGAACATTGTGAGCTAATGGCGAAATACATGAACCTAACCTTGAAGGTGGCAGTCGGCCATGTCTTACCTCCTAGACCTTATGGAACTTTCCATTGCAATCCGATTCCAGATGGCTTTGCTGTTGTCGGGGTGGATGAAGTTACCAACGGATTCGAGGGGCTGGACCTTGAGTACCCTACAAGTGAAGGGGAGACTCGTCTGGTAAATGCCGTAAGGACTACCATTGTAGGGAGAAAGGAAAACATCGTGCTTCCACAATGGATGCCGCGTCAGCAGACTCAGCCGAAGGAGGCCCCATAGCAGACTCCTCATAGTCCAACTCTATCTCCGCTGCCTCAGTCGTCACCGCCGCCTCAGCTGTCTCCGCCACGTGAACGGACTCCGCCGGAGGAGGCCCCTCAGCAGAATCCTCTGCCACCTCAGATGTCTCCGCCGTGTCAGCGGACTCCGCCTCCTTCGCCGCGTCAGGAACGGCGGAAGAGAACCGCCGCCCCTCCGGTGGCTAGCAGTACAACAACGAAGAAATCCTGAGCAGGTCCAAGCATCAAGATGGCTCCTGCCAAGTTACCATACGACATGACTGAGGAGGAAACCAACAAGATCGTGGCTGCCAATGTGAAACGCCAGCTTGCACCGAAACGTCCAGATCCAAAGGAGAAAATAGATCCGGTAAAAGCGAAGCGCTGTCTGGATGCCCTTAGCGACCACCACCGCCTCTGCGGCTATCACACTATGACCGATGTATTGTAAAGACATTTAATGAAGTGAACTGGTCAGGAAGTAGCAGTGCTGCAAGAAGTGGGAAAACAATTCCCCATCTCGGCGAACAGGAAAAATAATCATGCACCCCGCTCAATGACGGGGTTATTACCCCCGGGTAGGCCAAAGCTATGGGCTCCTCCCCCCGCTCGAAGAAAACCGATACCACCGGCCGGCCCGGAGCCGGCTGGGCCACGGCCGGCTGGTGGGCCACCGGTTGCCTCAAGACCGGCTGGCGAGGAGCCGGATGGCGAGGAGCCGGCATGTCCGTTGTCGGCTCACCTATGGCCGGCTGATCAAGGAGCCGGTCGTCTGGCTTACGGCTGGCTGCCTCCCGGCCGGCCCTTCCGCTGACCTTCGGACGGACCAGCTCCCGTCCCGTCTCTCTGCGCATCAGTACGGCGACAAGACAAGACCCCCACGACCAATCCCGGCGTGGCCACAGTGGCCGCTGACACACGGGCGCGCAGGGCCACAGTGACTGCTGACCTCGGCCGACTGCGACAGGGCTTCCAACAGTGCCGGCACGCCTCCAACCACTCCATTACCTGCCCCGGCATGGCTACAGGGCAGCCGGCCGTACCGCTGACCTCGGCTGGTCACCACAAGACGACGCCCCCAAAGGACGACCCGTGCCGGGACGTGACCGTCGCGGGGACCCGCCGTGCGGGCCCCGCCAGCTCCCGACGGGATCCTGCAGCCGGCGGACCCCGCCAGCGACGGGACCCCTCAGCCGGGGGCCCCACAGCCGGCCGGAGAGGCTGCCGGCTGGGGCCCTCTGAGATCTCTTATTCATATTGTAACCCGGGGGGTTGGCCTATAAAACCCCCCGGGCCTCCCCCATGCAACGGGGTGGACTCTCTTCACACACACACGCCCGCGTAGAGAGGCAGCAAGGGCAACCCAGCCCCTTCTTCCTCCTCTAGCCATACAGCTCCAGGAGCACCATTGTACCCTCACCACTACCTAAACTAAACCGAGCAGGACAAGGGGTGTTACCTCCCACGGAGGGCCCCGAACCTGGGTACATCGTGTGTCCGCCACCGCTTGTGCCTAACCCCGTTCCCGGAGCCCGTCGGCGTCCTTCGGCCCCAACCACACTCGACAAGCCTACCCATGGCATCTGCCGTGACAAAACCACGACAGTTGGCGCCCACCGTGGGGCCGTCCGCGGCGCCGGCCGGAGTCACGCTCCGGGCGGGGCCCTTCACCACCTCCTCCAGCCGCCCCGCTTCCGGGCGGAACTGCAGGCTCGTGGGGCTTGCTCCGGCAGGCCCTGCGGGCGACGTCGCCGGCATCTCCAGCGAGTGCCTCGGCCACGACTCCGCGCTCGACGTCGCCGCGCTCGCCGAGCGTTTTGGCAAGCTAAACCTCGCCGGCGAGCCGGCGGCCGACGAGTACCCTAGCTGGGTGTTCGACTGCACCGATCCCCCCGCGTCCGTGGGTGCGCTCGCCACGAGCGAAGCTGACGGCTCCCGCATTCGCGTGGGAGTAATGGTCACCGTTTCCTCCACCACTTCAGGCCGTGTGCGGGCCGAGGCCGACGCGTCCGCTGCCCGCGCCGGAACCTCCGACCCGCTCGCCGCTACCCTCTGGGGCCTGGGCACTCCCATCGCCCCGACGGCGGATCCGGTCACCGCCACGGCCGAGCTGGAGGCGGCCCGCCGCTTGCTGTTCGAAGACGCCAGCGCCCTCGCTGCCGAGCGGCGCCGGATGGAAGCCGCGCAGCTGGAGTACGCCTCCGCGTATGGCCTCACCCCGGCTGGCATCGAGCCCAGCCGGCGTGGGGCCGTGCGTGACCGCGGCCGCGTAGTCGCGGAAATCCTTGGCGGCTGCCTTCCCTTCTACGACACCCCCGCAGCCAACCTGCGGGCCGCCAAGGTAGCCTACGAGGATCTGGCTACCTTGGCGGGTGAGGAGCGTGCCGCGCGTGAGCGGCACATCAAGGACCTCATCGACAGTGCCAACGCGCAACAAGTCGGTTTCGCCCCAGGCGGAGCCGTTTCCGAGATTCCCCGCCCCGAGGGCGAGGACGCTGGGGCTGCAGACCGTCGGCCGGCTCAGCACTCCAGCGCCCCTCGTCCCTCCGGCCGGCACGCCTAGGGAAGCAACGTTCGGCGTTCCCAGTCACGTGGGAACGAGCAGCCGGCTGTGAACAGCCGGCGCAGCAACAACCCGGCTGGCGGCAACCGCCGCGACGAAGCACCGGCTGGCGGTAGCCGGCGCAGCCGCGGACACACTCCGCCCCCACGACAGGAACCGGCGCGGTCCATCCCGCCGGCCGTCCGCCCCGAGCTTGCGGCACGGCTCGGGCTGCGGGTCCCCCACAGCGAAAACGATGCACGGTTCCGCCTCGACCGGCTGGCGCAGTCGGCTCTCCTCGAGGAGAAGGGCTCGATTGGCCCGGCGTGCTTCGGCCCCCGGATTCGCAACGAGCCATTCCCGCCCGGTTTCACGCTTCCTCGCGACACCCCGAAGTACAACGGGGCGGCCAAGCCGGAGGACTGGCTGATCGACTACACCACCACAGTCGGCATCGCCAGGGGGAACAAGCGTGTAGCCGTTCGCTACGCCCCCCTTATGCTGATCGGCTCAGCCCGCACCTGGCTGAACAGCCTGGCGACCGGCAGCATCAACACTTGGACGGACTTCGAAGAAGCATTCGTCCGCAACTTCACCGGCACCTACAAACGGCCCGGCCGACCCCGCGAATTGGCCATGTGCGTCCAGGGGCCGGAGGAACCCCTCCGCGAATACCTCACGCGTTGGACCGAGCTCCACAACTCATGCGAAGGGGTGCATGAGGTACGGGCCATCCAATACTTCATCGAGGGTTGCCGAGATGGCACACCTCAAGCATAAGCTCCTGTGCTCTGAGCCGGCTACCCTGGCGGACCTGATGGCCAAGGAGGACAAGTACGCCACGGCCGACTCCGCCATGCAGATGAAGGTTGCCACGCCTGCCAAGCCGGCTCCGCCGCCCGCCGCGCCGCGGGCGGCCGCCGACAACCGGCAGAAGCAGAACAACAAGCGCAAGGCCGACCAGCCGGACCCCCGCTACGGGAAACGGCAGGTTGCCTCAATAGAGGAGGAGCAGCCGGCTGCCCAGGCTTCCAGCCAGTGCCAGCGCACCGGCAAGGCTACCTGGAAGCCCAAGCTCACTTTCGAGCAGATGCTCGACCTCCCATGCAAACACCATTCCGGCGCGAAGCCGTCCACGCACACGCTCTGGCAGTGCAGCTTCTCGCAGCGGTTGGCCCGGGGCAAGGGTCTTCCAAACCCTCCCCCGCCGCCTCCTCGCGCGCCGGCGCCGCCTCCGGCTCCCGCTCCGGCTCAAGCCCCGGCTCCGGTTCAGAGCGACGGCCGGCTGCTCGATCAGTTCCCCATCCAAGACGGTTCCTACGTCGTCTTCACCAGTGAAGAGACGGACAAGCACGCTCAGCGCCGGCTCCGCCGCGAGGTGAACGCTACTATGCCCGCGACTCCCCAGTTCATGCACTGGTCCGAGAAGCCGGTCACCTGGAGCCGGGCTGACCACCCGGCTGTGATGCCAAGCCCGGGCAGTTACGCCCTCGTCCTCGATCCCACCATCACCTCCGAGAAGCGCTCGTGCCGCTTCTCGCGGGTGCTGATCGATGGGGGCAGCAGCATCAACATCCTTTACCTCGATACGATGCGCAAGCTGGGACTCAAGGTGGAGGACCTGCAAGCGAGCCGGACGGTTTTCCACGGCATCGTGCCGGGAAAGTCCTGCACCCCCGTCGGCAACATCAAACTCGACGTCCTCTTCGGCGACCACAGCCACTTCCGCCGCGAACCAGTGTGGTTCGAGGTAGTGGACCTCGACAGTCCCTACCACGCGCTGCTGGGACGGCCGGCTCTCGCCAAGTTCATGGTGATCCCCCACTACGCTTACCTCAAGCTCAAGATGCCGGGTCCCAAGGGAATCATCACCATAGCCGGCGACTACAAGATGTCAATCGCGTGCGCACGAGACGGCAGCCGGCTGGCCGAAGCCCTGGAGATAGCGGAGGAGAAGCAGCAGCTCGACCGGCTCGTGGCCCACGCCTCGGCCCAGCCGGCCATGCCGGCTCCCCCATCCCAGTCGGTCGGCAAAGCCTTGTTCCAGCCGTCCAAGGACACCAGGCAGGTGCCGCTTGACCCGGCTAACCCCACCCAGTGCGTCACCATCGGCTCCCGCCTCGACAGCAAATAGGAAAGCGAGCTCGTCGACTTCCTCCGTGAGAATCGGGACATCTTCGCATGGTCTCCCAAGGACATGCCGGGTGTTCCGAGGAAGTTCGCCGAGCACAAGCTTCATGTACGACCGGACGCGAAGCCGGTCAAGCAACCCCTGCGCCGTTTCTCCGAGGAGAAGCGGCGTACTATAGGAGAAGAAATCGCCCGGCTGCTCGCAGCCGGCTTCATCATGGAAGTCTTTCACCCGGACTGGCTGGCCAACCCAGTCCTGGTGCTAAAGAAGAACAAGACCTGGCGCATGTGTATCGACTATACAAGCCTGAACAAGGCGTGCCCCAAGGACCCGTTCGCCCTGCCGCGGATCGATCAAGTTATCGACTCCATGGCCGGCTGCGACCTGCTGTCTTTCCTGGACACCTACTCAGGCTACCACCAGATCAAGCTGGTCCCGGCCGACCGGCTGAAGACCTCCTTCATCACCCCTTTTGGGGCCTACTGCTACATCACCATGTCCTTCGGCCTGAAGAACGCAGGCGCTACTTTCCAGCGCTTCATGCAGAAGTGCCTCCTGCCTCAGATAGGCAGGAACGTCCACGTCTACGTTGATGACATCGTCGTCAAGTCCAAGAAGCATTTCAGCCTCCTCGACGATCTCCGGGAAACATTCGCCAACCTGCGCGAGTACAAGATCAAGCTCAACCCGGAGAAGTGTGTCTTCGGCATTCCAGCCGGCCAACTCTTGGGTTTCTTCGTGTCCGCCCGCGGCATCGAAGCTAATCCCGAGAAGATCGGGGCAATCGAGCGCATGCCCAAGACGACCCGGCTCTGCGACGTCCAGAAGTTCACCGGCTGCCTCGCCTCCCTCAACCGGTTCATCAGCCGGCTGGGCGAGAAGGCCTTGCCCCTCTACGGGCTCCTACGCAAGACGGCTCTGGTCGAGCCGGGCCGCGATCCCTCGAAGAAGCCGGCCATGTTCGACTGGTCCGACGAGGCGGACGAGGCGTTCCGCGGCCTCAAGCGAGCCCTCACCAGCGCGCCCATTCTGGCCGCGCCGGCTGAGAAGGAGCCTTTGCTCGCCTACATCGCGGCAACCACGCGCATCATCAGCGTCGTCCTGGTGGTGGAACGGCCGGAGGAGGGCAAAACGCTGCCGATTCAGCGCCCCGTCTACTACCTCAGCGAGGTCCTCTCCGCCTCCAAGCAGAACTACCCCCACTACCTGAAGATGTGCTACGGCATATACTTCGCCGCCCAGAAGATCAAGCAGTACTTCCAGGAGCACGTCATCACCGTCGTGAGCACAGCACCGCTGGGCGAAATCATGTGCGGCCAGGACGCCACCGGCCGGATCGCCAAGTGGACCATCGCCCTCGCCGACTACGAGATACGGTATGAGCCGCGCACCGCCATCAAGTCAGAAGCGATGGCCGAATTCCTCGTTGACTGGGCCGAAACCCAGTTCATGCCGCCTTCACCCGACTCCACACACTGGCGTATGCATTTCGACGGCTCGAAGATGCGAGCCGGCCTGGGAGCCGGCATCGTCTTGTCATCCCCGAGAGGAGACCAGCTCAAGTACGCGCTCCAGATCCATTTTGCCGCCTCCAACAACGTGGCCGAGTATGAGGCTCTCGTCCACGGCCTCCAGCTCGCCAAGGAGATCGGCATCCGGCGCATCATATGCTTCGGCGACTCCGACCTCGTGGTGCAGCAAGTCTCTGGCGAGTGGGACGCCAGGGACACCAACATGGCCAGCTATCGCTTACTCGTCCCACAGCTCACCGGCTCCTTCGAGGGCTGTGAGTTCCATCACGTCCCCCGTACGGACAACGAGGCGGCTGATACGCTGGCGAAGATCGGGTCCACCCGGCAGGCCATCCCAGCCGGCGTCTCCCTCGAGCGGCTGCTCAAACCTTCAATCAAGCCCTCTCCCGAATTGGAGGCCATCTTCGTGCCGGCTAACGCAGCCGGCCCACCGGTAGATCCGGCTGCCCAGCCGGCCCTGCCGGCCGTGGCAACTTCGCCGGCTCCGGCACCCCCGGCTGCCCAACCGGCGACACCCGCTCCGGCTGTCGAAACGGCCACATCCGCAACAACCGGCTCCGAGCCCGCGACCGTCATGACGGCAATCGACGATCCTTCCTCCAGCTCACTCCCGGGGGCTGGCGAGCCGGGCCCGGGGGCTGGCGAGCCGATCCCGGGGGGTGGCGAGCCGGCCGCGGGGACTGTCGAGCCGGTCCCGGGGGCTGCGGCCGCCACCAACATTCCACTGGAGCCCGAGCCGGCTCCCGTCTCGGCTCCCTCGTGGGCCCAGCCCATCCTGGCATTCCTCCTACGTGGCGAGCTCCCCTCCGACGAGGCCACAGCAAGGCAAATCCAGCGCCGAGCCCCGGCCTACAGCATCGTCAACCACGAGCTGGTTCATCGCAGCACCACCGGCGTTTTCCAACGCTGCGTCGAGCCGGAAAAAGGGCAAGAGATCCTCCTTGACATCCAGCAGGGCGAGTGCGGGCATCACGCCGCCTCCAGGTCCCTGGTGGCCAAGGCATTCCATCACGGTTTCTACTGGCCGACTGCTTTGGAGGCGGCCAAGAAGCTGGTTGACAAGTGCGAAGGCTGCTAGCGCTTCAGCACGCAGAGCCACCTGCCGGTTTCAGCCCTCCAGACCATCCCCCTCTTGTGGCCTTTTGCCGTCTGGGGGCTGGACATGGTGGGACCATTTAAGACTGCACGAGGCGGCATGACACATCTACTGGTAGCCGTCGACAAATTCACCAAGTGGATCGAGGCCAGGCCAATCAAGAAACTGGACGGCACCACGGCCGTCCAGTTCATCGAAGACATCACGGTCCGCTACGGCGTCCCCCATAGCATCATCACCGACAACGGCACGAACTTCGCCAAGGGCGCGCTAGCGCGTTTCTGCTCCAAGCAGGGCATCCGGCTCGATTTGGCGTCCGTCGCCCACCCGCAGTCAAACGGCCAGGTCGAAAGGGCCAACGGCCTGATCCTGTCCGGCATGAAGCCTCGGCTCGTGGCGCCGCTGGTCAGGTCAGCCGGCTGCTGGATCAAAGAGCTGCCGGCTGTCCTCTGGAGTCTCAGGACCACGCCCAACTGGTTGACCGGCTACACACCGTTCTTTCTCGTTTACGGGTCCGAGGCAATCATCCCCACCGACATCGAGTTCGATTTGCCTCGGGTTACCCTGTATACAGAGAAGGACGAAGGACGCGAAGGAAGCAAGGGAAGACGGCGTCGACCTCCTCGAGGAGGCTCGCGAGCTGGCTTTTAGCCGGACGGCCATCTACCAGCAAAAGCTCCGGCACTACCACAGTAAGCGGATCCGGCCACTTTCCTTCCGCGAGGGGGACTTGGTGCTCAGGCGGATCCAGCGAACTGCCGGCCAGCACAAGCTGTCCTCCCCATGGGAGGGCCCGTTCATCGTCAGCTGGGCGCTGCACAACAACGCGTACTATCTAATAGACGCCCAGAAGCCGCAGAAGCGCAAGAGAGACGCCTCCGGCGAGGAAACGGAGCGTCCATGGAACGCGGCGCTCCTCCGTCCATTTTACTACTAAGAACCATTGTATGTACATATCCTTTCCTTTTGGGCTTATGAATGCGACGGGGGCCCCAAGCCGGCGCTTGGGGCACGCCCCCCTCTTTCAATCCTTCCAAGTTTCCTTATTATTTAAAGTGCGTCTCCCGGGTCCGGCTCCCTGGCCCGGGGGCTCGCCGGCTCCCCTCCGAGGCGGACAAGTAATGTGAGCAAGCAACCCTTCGCTACCCCCCCCTAACCAGCCACAGACCGGCTCCCGGCTGTCCGGCTGACGGTACCACGGGGTATGAGGAAACTTCTCACACGAAGGTCGGCCAACGAGTGGCAGCTGGACTTACCCAACCGAATTGTGCTACTTCTAGCAAACCGGCCACTACCGGCTCGACCTAGCCCTAGCCGGATGACCCTAAATGGTGTGCTCGTTTTCCCAAGGATGACGCCTCGTCCCTGCCCCAGACCGGCTCCCGGCTGGCTGGCAGGCGGGGCGGAAGCCGGAAGGAATCCTGGCGTGCGACATAAGTCAAAAGGCAAAAGGCGAAAGAAGAGCCGGCACGCACAAATTTTTAACGGCACAAGTTAAAGCGATAAATGGCCAACAGGCCAAAGGTTCATTACAATACACCCACACCCCAGTGGGTGGGAAAATGTCTTAAGCATCATGTGCAGCAAAAGAAGCAGGTAAACATGCGGGGCGGCTCAGGCCACCGGCGCGTCGCCAGCCGGCTCGACGGACCATCTGGAAGAAGCTGCGGCCTTCGGGTCCGCCTCCGTGGTCTCCGTGGCACCGGTGCCACCGTCGGTGCTGGACGCGGTGCTCTCACCGGCGACCTCCTCGTCATCCGGGCCTTGGGGATTGCCGAAGGAGTCCTCAACAACCGGCTCGCCGTCCTCGCCAAGCGCCGGCAGAAGCTCGTCCGGGTCAACATACGAGGCAAGCTCGTTGGCCCGGCGGACAAGGGCACCTTCACGGGCCGCCCGCTCCGGCTCCGGGACGTCGCGCATCGTGGCCAGCCGGTCCAAGTTAATCCCAGAGTACCAGGACGTGACGAACCGGAGCGCCATCTGCGCACCGGCTCGAGCCGCCGACGCCTTCCAGACCTCGAGCCGGGCCCTGGCGTTCTCCAGCCACAGCGCCACGCGGTTCTCCGGGGCCTCACGACCCGGCCACAAGGCGGCGATCACCTCCTTGCCGGCTGCCCTCAACCGCTCCACGCTGCGCTGGAGGTGGATCAGCCGGTTCTCCACGGCCAACACAAGCTCATCCACGTCCCAGCCGACGTCCTCCTCGCGCTCTCGCCCGCGCCGCTGCAGATCCCCCAGGTGGCTCGCCACAACTCGCTCGGCGTAGCGCTGGGTTTCCGGGAACCGCTCTAAAGAAAGAAAATTCGAATTAGAAAACACACCAAGGGCAAGGAAAACACGGCCGGCTGGGAAGAAGATCAAGACTTACGTTGAAAGGCGTCGTCCATCTCGATGGCGAACTGCAGCCCCGCCTCCTTCTCGCGTGCCAGCGCCTCCTCCGCCTGGGCAAGGGCGGCGCTGCGCGCCTCAAGCGCCTTCTCGAGGCGGGTCACCTTGACGTCGAGGGCGACGGTCTGTTGGGCGGCATCGGCCGCCTCCTGGACGGCTTTTTCCTTCGCCGTCACCTCCCGCTGCAGCTCCTCCCTCAGACGCTCTTGGGCCGCTTGCCCGTCCACTAGCAAGCCGGCCAGCCGGTCCCGCTCCGAGGTGATCGCCTGGACGTTCTGCGCCAGCCGGTCTCGCTCGGCGGCCACCTCATCCCTCTTCTCCCGAATGGAGGCCAGGGCGTCCAGGTCCCCTGCAGAAATATCGACCACGATCAACAAAACGCACAAGACCCGTGCCGGCTGCCGAGCAGCCGGCCCGACTCTCGAGGGCTACACCCAGTGGGTGCGCTCGCGCGTCCCCACTAGAACCGACGTACCCTGCGCCTTCTTTAGCTCCTCCTCCAGACGGTAATAGCCATGCTTGCCACGATTGTGGATGGCAACCGCCTCGTCAAAGAGCTCCCGCCGCCTGGAGTTCCCTGCCTGCTCCAAGAAACCAGTCAAGAACACGCAAAGGAAGATCCGGCCCGGCTGCCTCGCAGTCGGTCAGCCGGCCCGCATCTCGGGGGCTACACCCAGTGGGTGCGCTCGCGCGCCCCCACTGGAAATTCGACGAAGACCGAAAAGGCTTACCTCTGCGTGCCGCAGGGCGCTGTCGGCCGCTTCGGCAAACTTGGCCAGCTCCTCGCGGCACCGCGCCAGGACGCTGCCCGGCTCGTCGAGCGCCGGGACCGGGCCGCTGACCGACGGCGGCAGGACGACTGGGACGCGGGCCAGCGCCCCCCAGTCCTGGATCACGTCCAGCATGGTCCTCCCGGTCCGGCTACCCTCGCCGCTCGCCCCGACATCCGCCGCAGCGCCGGTGGCCGGGGGGCGATTGTTGACCACAAGGGCTCGGGAATCAGTCCCCGACGGCCCCACACCTGGCGCCGTCGCCTCCTCTCCTGCCCGGCTCGACGGCACGGTCGCCGCAGCCGGCGTTCCCGTCTCCATGGCCGGCACCTCCGGCGCCGGCTCCGGCGCCGCCGGGGCCTCCGGCACGACGACCGCGGCCGGCTCCATGACGGACGGCATCACTGCCGTCTTCGCCTGCCGGGGCCCCTCCGGTGCCGGCTCGGGGTTTGCCCCCCCCGGCCAGGCCTCTTCTGCCCCGGTCGGAGTCGCGACCGCCTCCGCAGCCGGCCTTCGCGGCTCACTCGGCGGAGGTCTCGCCATGCGAGCCAACTCAGCCGCCGAATCCGATCCCCGTGCGGGCTCCGCGGACCGCCTCCGCCTCCCGCCGCTCGAGGTCCCGGAGTGCGCGGTTCCGCCCTGGGCTCCTGACTTCGAGGCTCGCAGCTCCGCGATCCTCCTCTTCTCCTCACGCTGCGTGGCAGCGTGCTCCAGGCCCAGCTGGCTGGCGGGCTCCAGCGGGCCGGCCGTCGACTCCACGTCATGGAGCTCGATGGGGTCCCTGGAATAGGCGAGCATTCAGCCGCCTGCCGGCACGAAACTAACTGAAAGAAACACCCCCAAGAGCCAAGGGACCTACCCGGCGACGACAGGAAGGACCCGTTTGGCCCGCACCGGCGCCTTCGCCGCGACCGCCTTCACCCGTTTGCGAGCTGGCGGTTGGGCCGCCGGCTCCTCCTGAGCCGGCCTCTTCTCCCGACGGGAGGCCCCGGCTTCCCGGCTGCGCGACGGCCGCTCCTCGCTCCGCCCGCGCGGGCTCCGCTGAACTGCGGGGGGAGGCGCGTCCAGGATCCGGACATCATCATCATCATCGTCGTCGTCATCATTGCTCCAATCTTTGATCGTGGGGCCGGAGGGGAACTCACCAGCCGGTCGGGACCCGCCGGCTCCTGGGTCACCTCCCGCCTCGGCCTCTCCCGAGGAGTCGCCTCCCTCTTCAGAACCGGCTCCCGTCTCGAAGTCCTCAAGGTCGGATTCGGCGCGCTCCGCCTCAAAAATCTGGGGGTGCGGGCCGTCCGGCGTGTTCTGTCGAACGAAAAGCTGCGGTCAGCGCGTCGGGTGAGGTCAGGCACCGGTTGAAAAGATCCGAAAAGGAAAAGAAAATTCACCTCAACAGGGCGTACCAGGGGTGCCGGATTGAGCCGGCTGTACGGCTCCTTGCCCAGGGACCAGGTCCCCGGCACCAACTTGAAGGTCGTGATGGCGTTCACCCGCTTCGCCACTTGGGCCGGCGTCAGCTCGACGGTGGACAGCCGGTAGGGGTCCCGCCGGCCGGACATGTCGCAGATCCGGTGCGGCCTCAACTGGAGAGGCAGCACCCGGCGCGCAATGAAGGCGGCCACCAGGTCAGAGGCAACGAGCCCCTCTCCGCTCGTCATCGTCTAGAGCCGGCCCAGCTCTCCGAGCATGGCCCCACGCGGGGCGACCTTCGACCAGTTCACTCCGGTGGATGGGGCATTGACGAACGCCGGCAGCCGGATGTAATCCCGCTGCGGGTCGGCGTTCTTCACATAGAAGAACGTCCGATTCCACCCCTTGACGGAGTTGATGAGGTCGATGCGGGGAAAATGCGTGCCGCGGCAACACACCACCGCGCCCCCGCAGGCATACGGCGTCTCGTCTTTGTTCTTCAGCGCCTTGAGATAAAAGAGCTTCCTGAAGAGCTCCACGAAGGGAAGCATCCCAAGATACCCCTCTCACAAGGTCACGAAGCTCGCGATATAGAGAATGGCATTGGGGCCGAGGTGGTGCGGCTGGAGATCAAAGGTGTCCATCAGAAGACGGAAGAAGAGGCTCACCGGCAGGCCGAAGCCATGCAGAAAGTGACAGGCGAAGACGACGTGCTCCCCCGCCTGAGGTCGGGGCACCACCTCGCCGCCTGGAGCGCGGGCGATCATGCGCTCCTCCGACGGCAGCATGCGGGCGCGGCGGAGCGTCGCGATGTTCTCCTCCGTGACGACGGAGCCTCCCCAGCTGCCATGAGGGCCGTTGGCCATCGCTACGGCGGGACGGCGCGGAGCGGCGAGCAGTCGGAGCTGCGGCGCGAGCTGAGCGAAGAAGGCAAGGAGGAAGGAAACGGAGGGGGCGAGAGGGGCGTAACTGCCTCCGCCTCTCGCCCTTCCCCTTTAAATTAAGGGGCGACACCTGGGGGAGGTGGGGATTAACTGCGCCCACTCCCCCGGGATATCCGCAAGATCGTGGGCGCCTCGGGCCGCGGCCATCGCGATCTAGGCACAAAAGATCTTGGCCTACGGCCCGAGGCCTACCGGGCTACGCCCGCGGCCTAGCGGGCTAGGCCCAGGGCGATGTCCCGTCTGCCCACGCGTGCGGGCCCCATGGCCTCATTACGTCCCGCGTGGCGCGCCGCGAGCCGGCGCGGGGCCCGGGGCAGCGCGACGGAACCCGAGGCGTCAAGGGCGGCCACCGCCTCGCCCGACCGTTCGGCTTCGCGCGGAAGACATAACACCGCCTGGAGGAAGCCGCCGGCTCCCCCCCTCGTCAGGCAGACGTGGGCCCCCGCCGGCTTCGGGGACTACTGACGGGGTTATTACCCCCGGGTAGGCCAAAGCTGTGGGCTCCTCCCCCCGCTCGAAGAAAACCGATACCACCGGCCGGCTGGTGGGCCGCCGGTTGCCTCAAGACCGGCTGGCGAGGAGCCGGATGGCGAGGAGCCGGCATGTCTGTTGCCGGCTCACCTACGGCCGACTGATCAAGGAGCCGGTCGTCTGGCTTACGGCTGGCTGCCTCCCGGCCGGCCCTTCCGCTGACCTTCGGACGGACCAGCTCCCGTCCCGTCTCTCTGCGCATCAGTACGGCGACAAGACAAGACCCCCACGACCAATCCCGGCGTGGCCACAGTGGCCGCTGACACACGGGCGCGCAGGGCCACAGTGACTGCTGACCTCGGCCGACTGCGACAGGGCTTCCAACAGTGCTGGCACGCCTCCAACCACTCCATTACCTGCCCCGGCATGGCTACAGGGCAGCCGGCCGTACCGCTGACCTCGGCTGGTCACCACAAGACGACGCCCCCAAAGGACGACCCGTGCCGGGACGTGACCGTCGCGGGGACCCGCCGTGCGGGCCCCGCCAGCTCCCGACGGGATCCTGCAGCCGGCGGACCCCGCCAGCGATGGGACCCCTCAGCCGGGGGCCCCACAGCCGGCCGGAGAGGCTGCCGGCTGGGGCCCTCTGAGATCTCTTATTCATATTGTAACCCGGGGGGTTGGCCTATAAAACCCCCCGGGCCTCCCCCATGCAACGGGGTGGACTCTCTTCACACACACACGCGCGCGTAGAGAGGCAGCAAGGGCAACCTAGCCCCTCATCTTTGCAGAAATGGTTGAGCAAAGCTGCGCGAATTAACTGCCCTGCACCACAGCCCGAAGACCCCAGGTCGGAGCTGTTGACGGAGATGCTCGTCGTGGCGCCGTACACGGCACCAGAGAAGAAGAAGAAGAAGAAGGCTAGAGAAGGTCTCCGCATCAGGGACCAGACGGACGCTATGTCCGAGGAAACCCCTGCTTCCTCTACCCATGAGGAAGAGCAGGAGGACGGGGGGGAAGGCGATTCCCCCTTACAAGAAAGAGGGCGGCGTCGCAGGACGCCGCGGAGGATCTACCTCCTTCTGCCCAGAAGAGGGCGCGTAGGCCGAGGTTAATCCTGGCCGACGACAGCTCGGACTCCGACGTTGAGTCCGAGGACTTTGAGAGGTTTCCCCGAAGGAACCTAAGAGTCAAGCCCCCGGCCCAAAGGTACAAATCCGAAGACTCCCTGGGTCATTTATGTGAAGTTTTTAATGTTTTTAAATGCAAGAACGTCTTTTAATCTGCATCCCACCACGCGTTCTCCCCACTGACCAAATATCGGATGGGGAGTCTCCACCTGCCGAGCTGGCGGAGAGTGGGACTGCGTCCCACCCCACACCTCCAGGGGCCGCGAAGGATGCCGCGGAGGTGTCATACCGCCAGGCTCCTTTGGAGCCGAACACAGGCGGTGGGGGCGATGACGTCATGGCCGAAGCTAATGCCTCGACCGCTGAAGACCAGGGGGAGGAGCCCTTCCTGGCCACAGAGGAGGAAGGACAGAGGAATGTCCAGTCCCTTCCGAGGTATTCTCCGGAGCGCACTGTGCCTCCGGAGCTACCGGCTCAATCTCCGGTCAGAGATCGGGCTAGCCGGTCATCACTGGCGCCACCGATGACTGGGTCGCCGGTCATGGAGGAGGCTCTATCAAGCACCTCCATCTCCGAGGATCACCGTATTCTTATGGGTGCGGTTTTGCAAGGAATTCAGTCCGTCGATAGCGGACTGAAAGAGGCCTTCAATGGTCTCTTGACGGGCTTCAAGGTGAGTCACGTAATACCCTTTTCCCGAACAATTTTAATTTTATTAAGTTTATGCTATCTTTATATATGTAGTAGCCCCCGAGCCCCGGGTGGGTTTGCAAAAACGCACCCGGGGGTCAAATACTCAGGAGTGACCAACGATGCGCAAGGCACCATTAGTCCCACAATGTTCTAAAAGCCCTTAAGAGGACCAAACATTGGGTCATATCCTTGACGGTTCGGGGGTTGGAACGCACATAACCGGATATATGTTTTTTATTTTTTGTAGGCCTCGTCCTCGGCGGCGGCCGTTAATGCCGCTGAGCTTACCGAGCTAAATTGGAAGCTCAAGATCTCCGAAGAGGAGCTTGATATCCTGAACAAGAGGTTAGACGAGGCACAAGGTAAGCCGGATTGTAACATCCGGGCTGTATATTGTTAATGATCCGCACTGGTAACCCAGTGTAATTATTTATTTATTGCTTCCACAGCTTCAGCTGCGGAGGTTGAAAAACTCAAGGCCGAGCTCGAAAAGATGAAGCAGGAGGCCGCGGATGAGAGGGCGGCCGCCGAACAAGCAGCAGTCGCACTTTCCACTTTGAAAGCTGCGAGTGCTAAGCAGGAGGCCCGGGTGGAGGAAGTGCATCAGGAGCTCAAGGATGCCAGCATGAAGTGCGAGGCCCTTGAGCAGAAAGGCAAAGAGCAAGCCACCGAGCTATCCACGGTGAAATCCGAGCTCCAAAAGGAGCGGGTGGACCGGCGGTCCTTTGAAGAGGAGGTTCGCCAAGTCAAGGCTGTCACAGATGGTAAGCCGTATTCACTACAATGCGCCTTTGGTGGTAGCAGGTTTGCTTTGCTCACCCAGGTGTGGCGTTCCTCAGGCGTCTGTGTGGATCTCCAGTAGAGTGCAGCGGACGCGAACAAGTTCTATGCTTCGCGAGAGGACGATGATGAGGCTCGGCTATTCTGGGCACAGTTTGAGTCCCCCGAGCGCTCTCCTCTTCTGATCGAGCAGATGAAGCAACTGATGGAGCTGCACAGGATGGCGGAGCCGGCCATGAAGGATCTTTGCATCCGGCTGTGCCCTGAAGAGCCGTTGCCGAGCAGCTACTTCGGCTTGGTGCAGAAATTGTGCGATGTTGCGCCTCGGGTCGACGCGCTAAAGCGTTCTACATGCATCGAGGGAGCTCGGATGGCCTTTGCAAAGACCATAGTGCACTGGCCGAAGCTCAAGCCGACCGAGATGGCCGCCGCACCTCCGCCTCTTGGAAAGGGGCATAGGCGCCCCGAGCTATACTTCTCCGCAGTGATGGAGGGTGCTCGGGCGATAGAAGCCCAGTGCTCTAAGGATGTATTTTATTAATGAGCGCGTTGTAATATGTCGGAAGACTTCTTAACGCTTTAGAATTATTGTTGCATGGTTTATCATGTCTTATAAGTCTTTAGTATTTATTTTGACTCCTGTGTCGCCGTTTTATCTGAAAGTTGCGAGTCGTCGGCTTCAGACCCCACGTAGATACTACGTGAGGTGTCTCTGCCTCCGCAGTGTGACCCTTAGCCGAGGTATCGGTGCCCGAAGGCGGTAGTGCGAGGGGGACAAGGCAATCGTACTATGATGCTTTATCGCTTTCACTTAGCCATAGGAGCGTAAAAAAATGCGGGGGCTGATGACCAGCCCCCAGTGTTTTGTGATGTTCGGATGTACCGGGGCCGAAGCCAGCATCACATGGTTTGTACAAGTACGAAACCCATCGTATAACACGGAATAACCTCTATCGATTTTTTAGTATGACACTTATGCTTGGATTTGCAGACCGGTTCTCGCTTACTATGACGGTCAGTTTTCGGGTTCTCCCCTGAGGTGCTTGACCAGGCGAGCTGGAAACACAATCACAGTGGTTCTCCCTTTGCCCTTTTAGCCGAACGAGCGGAACGTAAGAGGGCAAACACAGGAGCCGGGCAACCCAACTATTGACCCAAGACATAGTTCGGATCCGATGCATATAAAGCAAAATCCAAAATGTCGAACACGCAACCAGGTGTGTCGGAGTGATGCTTAGGGTGATATTTTAAATTCAATCCCCCGGTCTACTAGCCGGTTGCATCGTAATGTATACCGAATAGTTTTCGCAAGAAGCGTTGATGAGGGAAGAACAGAGTATGTAAAAAATACAGCGAAGTGGCCATCTATAATGGTCTTGTATTTGCTCAATAATTCATATAGCTCAGATTGCCAAAGCAACTGTTTACATGTATTTGAATATGAAATATAAAATTTACAGAGGAGAGGTTGTACCAGGGGTCTTCGATTGGTGGCTTGATGTCCTCGATGTGCCCTGTCGCCAGTCTGCTCCTGTGCCTCCTAGGGACTTGTATTCCTTTAAGGGTGATGGTGGTGGCGAACGGACCTTGGGAGGAAGATCTTGATAAGTCGCCGAAGTATGGATGAGCTTTACACTTTAGCAGGTCCTTAATGGTACCTGTGTTATGTCTGAGGACGTGTACTGGTAGTAGTTCGGTCCAGCCGAACACTTACCCTTTGATAGTTGTTCCCCATTGCTGCCCATGGAATCTTGAGTGCAAAGTTGTGCCTTCTCGGCACGTGTTTGACGGGCATTAGGGCGGTGCAATGGGGAGCGTGTCCCTATTTCTGGGGAGAAGAAGATTCTAGGAGTTCGGACTGAAACCGAGCTCGTTTGTCAACCTTACGTGCCTTTATGGCAGAGTTTGGTGTTTGCCGATCGTCCTCGTAATGGAATTCGGCCGCCAGGGCCAATGCATGTTCCTCAATTCGAAGGGAACGCTCTGTGTTGCCATTGACAGTGATGACCCCCTTGGGCCCGTGCATCTTGAGCTTGAGGTATGCGTAGTGTGGGACGGCGTTAAAGCGAGCGAACGATGTGCGGCCCAGCAGGGTGTGATACCCGATGTGGAAGGGGACTATGTCGAAGATCAAGTCCTCGCTGCGGAAGTTGTTGGGCGAACCGACCACTACTTCCAGGCTAACAGAGCCCGTGAACCGGGCTTTGACGCCTGGGATCACTCCTTTAAAGGTAGTGTTGCTGGGCTTGATCCTTGATGGATCTATACCCATCTTTTTCACCGTGTCTGAGTAAATCAGATTGAGGCTACTTCCTCTGTCCATTAGGACTTTAGTGAGGTGATACCCATCGATAATGGGGTCTAGGACGAGGGCCGCCTAACCCCCATGACGGATACTGGTCGAATGGTCTCGTCGATCGAAGGTGATCGGGTATGCCGACCATGGGTTATACTTTGGGGCTACGGGCTCTACGGGGTAGACCTCTCGAAGGGCGCGCTTCCTCTCCTTTTTGGGTATGTGAGTGGCGTATATCATGTTCACAGTTTTTACCTCTGGAGAGAATTGCTTCTGTCCACCGTTGATCGGACCGCGGGGCTCATCATCGTCCTCGCTGCGTGGGCCCTTGCCTTGCTCCTCAGATGCGAGTTAGCCGGCTTGTTTGAACACCCAACAGTTATGGTTGGTGTGGTTGGCGGGCTTGTCTTAAGGCCATGGATCTGGCAAGGCCTCTCCATGATTTTGTCCAGCGGGGTGGGTCCGTCACGATTGCCTTTAGGAGGCTTCTTCCGCTGCCCGGATCGAGGGTTGCGGAAGCCGGCGTTAACGGCCGTGTCGTCGGCGTCGCTATTGCTGTGCCGACGTTTATTTTTGTTGCGTCGTGGTTTCCCGTTTCCATCCCGAGCTTCGGAGGTGCCGGGGTCTTCGGGGTTGTGGCTTCGTCTCGCTAGCCAGTTATCCTCTCCCGCGCAAAAGCGGGTCATGAGTGATGTAAGGGTGGACATGGTCCTAGGTTTATCCTGACCGAGCTGGTGAGCCAGCCATTCGTCCCAAATATTGTGCCTGAAAGAGGCTATAGCCTCGGCATCTGGGCAATTGACGATCTGGTTTTTCTTGGTCCAGAACCGATTCCAGAATTGTCGAGCGGACTCTCCTGCCTTTTGGACGACGTTGCTTAGGTCGGAGGAGTCCGGAGGCCGTACATAGGTGCCCTGGAAGTTAGATCGGAATGCATCCTCGAGATCCTCCCAGCTCCCGATAGAATTTTTGGGGAGACTGTTTAACCAGTGCCGAGCTGGCCCCTTAAGTTTATGGGGTAGATACTTGATGGCGTGGAGATCGTCTCCTCGTGCCATGTGAATGTGGAGGAGGAAATCCTCGATCCACACTGCTGGGTCAGTTGTTCCGTCGTATTGCTGTATGTTCACGGGTTTAAACCCTTCCGGGAATTCATGCTGCATCACCTCGTCGGTGAAGCACAGTGGGTGGGTAGCGCCTCTGACCCGGGCTATGTCCTGCCGTTAGTCGGCATCTGTTCTGGCCCGGTTTTGTTCCCAACCTCTATTGTTTCGGTCGAGCCAAGGCCGGTACCCATCCCGTCTATCGGGGGAGTACCCTCTAGATCCATAGATCGTGTCGCAGGTCGTACCTGTCCTCAGGCTCCATTGGCGCCTTTCCCCTTCTGCGGGGTATCGCCGGCTATAACCAGCATCGCCAGCCGTCCTATCTCGTCCTCGGGGAGGGCGGTCCGGCTGGTCGTATGGAGTTCGCTTGGGGGACGGCGTGTTAGGGAGCTCGTCATCAAATTGTGGCAGTAGCCGTCGGCGTGGATAGCTCTTGGGTTGGTCCAATAGACCGGTACCGTATCCTTCCTCGGCTGATAGGACCCTCGTCCATCTATCATTGAGGGTATCTTGTTCGGCCTTAAGCTGCCGTTCTTTTGCCTTTAGGCTTCGGGCAGTGGCTATAAGCTGTTGCCTAAACCGTTCCTGATCCTCAAGGTTTTCGGGGATGATGAAGTCTTCGGCTTCCGGGCTATCCTCCTCCTCTAAAGGGGGGAGGTAGTTGTCATCCTCGGAATCGTTTGGATCTTCAGGGTCGCGCTGGTCCTCCGGCCTTTCATGGTCCTCTAGCGGCTGCTCAGGGATATCGGGATCGCCGAGGTCTTTCGGGTATCGTTTTCCCCGGTGCCAGCAATAGCTTCCCTTCCCGTTTTTGTCTTTGATCGTTTGCGCGGTTTCAGGCGCCTTGATGGCGCTTCACCCGATTTATCACCATTATTTGCGGGTGTGCGCTCGCCGTTATCGGCTGGAGTATCCACCATGTAGACGTCGTAGGTGGAGGTGGTAGTCCATCGCCGGTGTTGACAGGGGTGGGAGCGCGATCCTCTTCATCCATGTCTTCTGCCTCCTCGGAGGCGTAGTCCAACATGTCGGTTAAGTCTTCGATAGTGGCTACGAAGTGGGTGGTGGGTGGGATGAAAAATTCCTCTTGACCCGCCTTATGACCGATCTGAGAATGGGTCGGGGTTGGGTCGTCAGTAATTTCATCGATAAGATCCAATCTAGAGCTTCGTTGAGTGTCGAGAGCTCGATCGGGTCAATTTGCTCAGCGCTTTCAGAGTTAACCTCCGATGTGTCCGCACAAGAAGTGTGTTCGGCAGAAGCTGGTACCCGGCCATCTGGCGCTATGGCCGGATCCGGACTAAAAGCCAGATCATCACCGGGGTTGGTCCCGTGGGCGGGATCGAAAGCGAAATCCGAGGTTAAGGCCTCGGAGTCCTCGGGTGCGTCGGATGAGACCACGAGCCCGGTGAGCGAAAGATCGCCCCGAGAGTCTACGGAGAACTCTAGGTTCCCGAATCCGACCTCTTGATCAGGGGCGAAACTCCCGACCCGGCCAAGACAACCGGTCGGGTCAGCGTGCAGCACAATGCTGCCGAAAGCGAAGATCTGTCCAGGGACGAAGGAGTCCATGTTCCGGACTTCTTCGTTAATGACAACGCGAGCCATCGATTCCTTTGGCGATCACAGCGGAACTCTCAATGAAAGCACCAATGTCGGTGTCAAAACCGGAGGATCTCGGGTAGGGGGTCCCGAGCTGTGAGTCTAGGATCGATGGTAACAAGGGGACGAAGGAGACGATGTTTACCCAGGTTCGGGCCCTCCTATGGAGGTAAAACCCTATGTCCTGCTCGATTATATTGATGATATGAAGGTTACGGAGTTGATCTACCTCGAGATCAGATAGCTAATACCCTAGATGAGTTCCTCTGCCCTACATTCTAAAACCCTCTCGGTTTATATAGACATCGGGGGGTATCTAGGGTTTACACATGATAGGTCTCCTGCCGAGGATGGAGATGTCGATTTCCTCATCTTGACTTGGAGTGCACGACGCGCCTTCGGGGCTTCCTTCTGGAATGTGGGGTCTCGATGTATCCGGCCCTTCCTGCGATAGTTAGAGAGCGGCCCACCGAGCCGGCCTATTGGGAGATAGGCCAGCGGCCCGAGGACCCCTTAGTCCAGGACTCCCTCACATGCGTTGTACATTGAATTTGAAGAATTTTTTCAGTTATACAATCAAGACGCCCTCGACAAAACTATCGTTAGTTGCTATTGTCTGTAAGTATTTTTTTTGTAATTAAGTCTCTAGCTCAGCTCGTTCATTGCATGTATAATTATCCTCACACTATATTATGCAGATTGAAGATCCTCGAAAGCAAAAAAGACAAATCTATGACATTGGGTTCATTAACCCAAATACCCTAAATGAATATTCGGTACAAAAAAGCCCGATGATACAGAGAAAAACTTGCTAAAGGTGTTACTTGCACAACAAAACAGAAGGGAAATACTATTTCCTTACAACTTCCAGTGAGTGTTACTGTCTTGTGCACATTCTGTTTCGCTTACTCGACGTTAAGTGTAATTGATGAGTTATGCGTGCACAGGTTCCACTTTATTCTGCTAGCCATTCAGCTTGACGAGGGATGAGTAATTGTCATGGACTCAAGACGTAAAGAGCCTAAGGAGAGGGTGGACATGAGTCAAATGCTCCAGAAGTAAGTTCAATCATTACCACACCATATCGGCAACTTTCGTTCATTTCCTGATATCAAGTAATCATTTTCTTTGCCGGGAAGGGTTTGGAAAAAGTTCACCTACCAGGTTAGGGGTGAATGGAAAAAGGAGCCGCGATTTTCACACCCCAAAGTAAGTACTACTAGCTAGTTCCGCGCATCTCTCATTGATTCCAGTTTCAATACTATTATCATGCTTGATTATCATTTTGATTGAACTCTATTCTCGTAAAGTGCTTGTGGCAAGCATCCGGGGATAATTTATGTGGATACTACGTTTGCGAGTTCATTCGCCACTCGACCTCTGAGCGGGGAACATCTTCAGAACAATTTGAAGTACGTAAACAATATTCACATTTTTATTTTATCATATATATATATATATATATATATATATATATATATATATATATTGACCCCTTCTTTAAATTAGATCTGGTGGAAGCGGGACGAACTCCTACCAACTGATTGCATACGACCAATTCAAAAGGAATTGACGGGATTCTTTGTTGAGCATGTCATACCTACAGACGGAGAATACCATCGGGATTTCCAATGTGATTTTGGCAATTAGATATTACGGATCATAAGAGATGTTATATTGTATATATGCATGAACGTGTACTATATGTAGTAGCGTCGAATAGATATACGAAAACTTGTTGTTCGACCAAGCACGGAGAAAGAGAGGTCACTTCTCTCTATATATTGATCATGACGATGTTGTGTAATGGTCCCTTCATTGCTATATGTAGTAGCTAGCGTCGAGTTGAATGAAAAGCATAAAATAAAAATGAAAACCCTAAATGTAAAAGAATTGAATGGTAAACACAAAAGGAAAAGGGGAAACACAATATGAAACCCCTAAACCCTCCAAAACCCCTAAACCCCTCCTTTCAAAAAAAAACCAGCACCTGGCAGGTGCTGACGCGTGGCTGCCTTCTAGTCCCGGTTGGTGTTACCTACCGAGACTAGAGGTCCTCCTGCCTGGGCACCCACAGCGGCCTCGTGGAGCTCCTTTAGTGCCGGTTCGTAACCCAACCGGGACTAAAAGTTGGGGCCTTTTGTCCCGATTGTTTAGTCCCGGTTGCAGAACCGGGACTAAAGGCCCTCTGGAACCGGGACTGATGCCCTATTTTGTTCTAGTGGGGCTACCTTGCTGCACCTTTGCTACTATTGTTACTTGTCACTTGTTACGATTTATCTTGCTACAAAACTATCTACTATCGTTACTCACAGCATTTGCAGAGAATACCTTGCTGAAAACCGCTTGTCATTTCCTTCTGCTCCTCATTGGGTTCGACACTCTTACTTATCGAAAGGACTATGATTGATCCCCTATACTTGTGGGTCATCAAGACTCTTTTCTGGAGCCGTTGCCGGGGAGTGAAGCACCTTTGGTAAGTGGAATTGGTAAGGAAACATTTTCTATACGTGCTGAAATTTACTGTTGCTTGTCGCTATGAACGGTCACCCTTTGAGTGGCTTGTTCGGGGCATCTTCGCCTCGAACTGAAGATGAGTAAATTGTTCCTCAACTTACTATACCTACTGAAAATATTTATTATGAGATTCCCTCAGGTATGCTTGAAATTTTTTCCCTTTATCTTTGGAGGGAAAGGCATTAATGTGGTACAGTCTATTGGGCGATATTGGATCATGGGACTGGAATCGCTTGAAGTTGGAATTTCATCAGAAGTTTTATCCTATGCATCTAGTTCATCGTGATTGGAACTTTATTTATAATTGCTGGCCTCGTGAAGGAGAAAGTAACGCTCAAGCTTGGGGGGAAGCTTAAATCTATGATGCACACCTGCCCCAACCATGAGATCTCAAGAAACACTATTATGCAAAAAAAATATGCTCGGCTTTCTCATGATGATCAAGCACTACTCGATTCTTCTTCTGCCGGTTCCTTCATGAATAGGACTATCGAATTCAAATGGGATTTTATGGAAAGAATTAAGCGCAACTCTGAAGATTGGGATCTCGACAAAGGTAAAGGGTCATGTATAAAGCTTAAGTTCGATTGTGTTAAAACTTTTATGGAAATTGATGCTTGCTATAAGTTGAGTAATAAATATGGCCTTGACTCTGAGATAGTAGCTTCTTTGTGTGAATCATTTGCTACTTATGTTGATCTCCTTAAGGAGAAGTGGTTTAAATACCATCCACCCATTGAAAAGCAATTAGAGAAACCTATTAAAACTGAGAAGGAAGAAATAATTGTTAGTCATGTTGATCCAATTGTTCCTACTACTTACATTGAGAAGCCACCTTTCCCTGTTAGAATTAAGGAACACGCTAAAGCTACAACTGTGGTTAATAAAAGTCATGCTAGGACACCTACACCTTCGGAACAAATAAATGTTGAGCCTAAAGTTTCTATGGTTAAAGATCTTCTAGTTGATAACGTTGATGGACAGGTTATTTACTTCTGTGATGAAACTACTAGAATTGTGAAACCTGTTAGACGTAAGCAGGATGAGTTAGACAAAAATAAACCAGTTGTTGGCATGCCCGTTGTTTCTGTTAAAATTGGAGACCATTTTTATCATGGCTTGTGTGACATAGGTGCTAGTGTTAGTGCCATTCCTTTTACCTTATATCAAGAAATTATGAATGACATAGCACCTGCTGAAATTGAAGATATTGATGTCACTATTAAACTTGCAAACAGAGACACTATTACACCCCTTGGGATAGTTAGAGATGTTGAAGTCTTGTGTGGAAAAGGCAAGTACCCCACTGATTTCTTAGTGCTTGGTTCAACACAAGATAACTTTTGTCCCATTATATTTGGTAGACCTTTCTTAAATACTGTTAATGCTGAAATTAATTGTGTTACTGAGAAGGTCAAAGTAAGCTTTGGTGGTGTGTCTCATGAATTTAACTTCTCCAAGTTCAATGGACAACCACATGAGAAGGAATTATATAGTAAGGATGAAATAATTGGTCTTGCTTCTATTGTCGTATCTCCTACAGATCCATTAGAACAATATTTACTAGACCATGAAAATGATATGCATTTGAATGAGAGAAATGAAATGGATGACATATTTCTTAAACAAACACCTATTCTCAAACACAACTTACCAGTCGATATTTTAGGGGATCCTCCTCCACCCAAAGGAGATCCCGTGTTTGAGTTAAACACTTTACCCGATACTTTGAAATATGCTTACCATGATGAAAAGAAGATATATCCTGTTATTATCAGTGCTAACCTTGCAGAACATGAAGAAAAGAGATTACTTAAAACTTTGAAGAAGCATCGGGCTGCTATTGGATATACTCTCGATGATCTTAGGGGCATTAGTCCCACCCTATGTCAGCACAAGATTAATATGGAACCGGATGCTAAACCTGTCATTGAGCATCAACGCCGCTTAAACCCTAAGATGAAGGAAGTGGTAAGAACTGAAATACCAAAGCTTCTGGAGGCACGTATAATTTATACTATTGCTGATAGTAGATGGGTAAGTCCTGTTCATTATGTTCCTAAGAAAGGAGGTATAACTGTCGTTCCTAATGATAAAAATGAACTTATCCCACAAAGAATAGTAACTGGTTATAGGATGGTGATCGATTTCAGGAAACTAAACAAGGCTACTAGGAAAGATCACTACCCTTTGCCTTTTATTGATCAAATGCTAGAAAGATTATCTAAGCACACACACACTTTGGTTTTCTTGATGGATATTCTGGTTTTTCCCAAATACCTGTGTCAAAAGAGGATCAAGAGAAAACTACCTTTACTTGCCCCTTTGGAACATATGCTTATAGACGTATGCCTTTTGGTTTATGCAATGCACCTGCTACTTTTCAAAGATGTATGACTGCTATATTCTTTGATTTTTGTGAAAAGATTGTTGAGGTTTGCATGGATGACTTTTCCATTTACGGGACTTCTTTTGATGATTGCTTGAGCAATCTTGATCGAGTTTTGCAGAGATGTGAAGAAACTAATCTTGTCTTGAATTGGGAGAAGTGTCACTTTATGGTGAATGAAGGCATAGTGCTTGGGCATAAAATTTCTGAACGAGGGATTGAAGTGGACAAAGCTAAAGTTGACGCAATTGTGAAGATGCCATGCCCAAAAGATATCGAAGGTATAAGAAGTTTCCTTGGTCATGCTGGTTTCTATAGGCGTTTCATCAAAGATTTCTCAAAGATTTCTAGGCCGTTAACTAATCTTCTTCAAAAAGATATTCCTTTCGTTTTTGATGATGATTGTGTAGAAGCTTTTGAAATACTTAAGAAAGCTTTGATTTCAGCACCCATTGTCGGGGGGATTACCCCCGGGTAGGCTTAAGGAGACGACTCAACATTTTAAAACATCGGGGCGGCCCACGCCCCCTGGTCTGGCCGCTCCGTCCGGCTCCCCCGGTCCGGCTGGCTCCTCGGTCTGGCTGGCTGCCCGTTCCGGCCAGCTCCCCGGTCCGGCTGGCTACCCGGCTGGCCGGCTCCTAGGCTGGCCGGCTCCCCGGTCGGCCGGCTTCTCTGACCGACCCCTGTCCGGCTGCTCCAGCCGGACTGCTGCGCAAGGTCAACCACGGCGTCCCATCCGACGCAACGCCAAGGCACTATAACCTGCATCACGCGTCACCTCACTGCACCCCAATAGTGGTGCACTATTGACTGCATCATGCGTCACCTCGCACGTCATCTCCAATAGTGGTGTACTATTGCCTACATCACTTGTCACCTCCAATAGTATATAGTTGGTCATGTGGGCCACCCCTTGTCCCCTGGGCCTCCCTATATAAGAGGCACCAGGGGAGCTCACTCAGGGGGAAGATCTCCAAGCCCTCTCTCATTCTCTCATCCCCACACTCTCACACTCACATGTGAGGCAAGAAGCCTCATGGCTCTCCTCTCCCATACAGCTCCAGGGGCAACCATGTACCAGATATACCACATATATACAAACATGCAAGAGTAGGGGTATTATCTCTCCGGAGAGCCCCGAACATGGGTAAACCACCGCGTGCTGTTGCCCTATCCCGTCCCGGATCTCCACTGCAGCCTTGCTCTCACCTATCAAGCCATCCCATGGCATCTACCGTTCTTGCGGCACCCCCCGTGAGAAAACGACGACAGTTGGCGCCCACCGTGGGGCCCGCTGCCGTTGGAACCGCGGTCCGGCGAACCCTCTTCATCATCACCAGCACGGCGTCGCCGCCGTCGCCACTCGGGGGCTCGACATCAACACGCTCCCGGGGCAAGTGCCCGCGGCGCCACGTCCTCGCCGCCGGCCTCGTCATCACCACTGCGACGCTGCCGCCGTCTCTCCGGCGACGCTCGGGGGCCCGACACCAACATGCCCCCGGGACTGCCGCACGAGACGGCGCGTCCCCGCCGTCGGCCTGGTCCACGTCTGGCTCGCTCCAACGCGCCTCCGGGGTAACCGTACAGGCCGACGCATCCTCGCCGTCGGCCTCGTACCGCAGCCGCGCCTCGGCTCCCGGCCGTCGCCCTGCTCCTCTCCCAGTCCGGGCAGACCCTCTTCGTCATCACCAGCACGGCGTCGCCGCCGTCGCTGCTCGGGGGCTCGACATCAACACGCTCCCGGGGCAAGTGCGCGCGGCGCCGCGTCCTCGCTGCCGGCCTCGTCATCACCACTGCGACGCTGCCGCCGTCTCTTCGGCGACGCTCGGGGGCCCGACACCAACATGCCCCCGGGACTGCCGCACGAGACGGCGCGTCCGCGCCGTCGGCCTCGTCCACGTCCGGCTCGCTCCAACGCGCCTCCGGGGCAGCCGTACAGGCCGACGCATCCTCGCCGTCGGCCTCGTACCGCAGCCGCGCCTCGGCTCCCGGCCGTCGCCCTGCTCCTCTCCCAGTCCGGGCAGACCCTCTTCGTCATCACCAGCACGGCGTCGCCGCCGTCGCCGCTCGGGGGCTCGACATCAACACGCTCCCGGGGCAAGTGCGCGCGGCGCCGCGTCCTCGCCGCCGGCCTCGTCATCACCACTGCGACGCTGCCGCCGTCTCTCCGGCGACGCTCGGGGGCCCGACACCAACATGCCCCCGGGACTGCCGCACGAGATGGCGCGTCGCCGCCGTCGGCCTCGTACACGTCCGGCTCGCTCCAACGCGCCTCCGGGGCAGCCGTACAGGCTGACGCATCCTCGCCGCCGGCCTCGTACCGCAGCCGCGCCTCGGCTCCCGGCCGTCGCCCACTCCGGCCCCTGCGCTCGCTCCCGTCTCATCCCACGCCCAGCCTCTGCGCGCGAGCTCGCGCCCACTGCGCCGGCACCATGGTTGCCCGCCCCCGCCTCCGTATCGTCCCGCAGCGCGGCTCGCTGGCTCCACCTCTCCGCCCGGGACCGCCCCATGCGCGCGCAGCTCACTGCTGGCCTCCCGCGTCGACTCCGACTCCTCTTGCGAGCCGACCGGCCTCCGTGCGACCTCCGGCCCGCCCCGTCACCGTGCCAGGCCGACCTCCGCGCGCTGGGCCACCTCCCGCACCTCCTTGCGACGCCCGACCGCCGGCTCGCCGCGCCGGTCCCGCGGCGGGCCTGCAACGCACGCCGGCTGCGCCCGCGGACGCCCTGTTCCGCCCCTTTGTTCGCGCCCGCGCCGGTTGCGCGCCCGCGCCGCCTCGTCGTGCCTCTCCGCCCCCGTGGCTGCGCGCCCAGCTCCTGCTGCGGCGGCTCCCTGCGCGCGGCCGCGTCTCCGCGACGCCGACCCCCTCCGGGACCCGCCTCCGTCCGGCTCCGGCCGCCCCGCCGTTGCCGCGATGTGCTCCGCCCCCGCGCGCTGGCGCACACCGGACGCCCCGTCGCCGTGGGTCGCCCGCTCCGCATCCTCATACCGGCTCCGCCTGCGCCGGCTACTCCGCCGGCCGGCCCGCGCCGGCTCCCCTCGGCTCTGTCCCCGGCGTCCTAGCACCTCGGTGCGTGCTCCACTTCTGTGGCCGTGCATCTGCGCACCTTGTCGCCGCTCGGGTCGGCTGCTGCTCGTCACGGCGGCTACGCGCCGTCTGACTGCTCTGCCTCCACGCCCGCCTCCAAGGCGCCCGGCTTCCGCGCCGCCCTGCTGCCGCCCCATCCGCGTCCTCGCGTTTGCACGTGCGCAGGCTCGCCGCGGCGTCCGCCTCGCCCCGTGTGCGCTCCGTTGCTCAGTCGCGCACGCGCTGGCCCCGACCGTCCAGCTGTTCCAGGCCCGCGCGGTCGCTGCCGCTGTCCGGGCCGGGCCTCCCCCGCGCCCGGCCGACTCGCCGCCCGCCGGCTTGCTGGCCACCCGCGTCCGCCTCGCCACGACAAGACTCGCCCGCGAGGCCTCAACCTCGATCGGCTCCGCCTGGAGCGCCGCGGGTCGCCCGGCCTCGCCCCTGCAGCTCCTCGACCGGCATGAGCTCACGCCTGCTGTGCCACGCCGCAGCCGGCTTCGCTCCTCCGCCTCGTGCCGCATCCGGCTCCACCCGCGCCTCCACTCATCGCCTCGCCCCGCGCCGGCTCTCGCCTGCACGGCACGGCTGCCTCCTCCTCGCCCCTGCCGGCTCCCGCCGCTCCACCTCTGGCCCTCGTCCTGGCGGGCCGGCTGCCCAGCCGGGAGGAGGAGAAAAATAGGAGCAGGTCGGCTCCCTAATAAAAGAAAAGGCAGAAAGGGCCGGCTGGAAAAAAGGATTGGAGCCGGGTGCCCTCCAATAAAAAAAACGGCATACGTCCGTCTGCACACGCCAGCTCGTTCGCCCGCCCGCGCCGGCGCTCGGCCGGCTGGCGCGCCTATCGGCTGGCCCGCCCGCGTCGCCGCCTGACCGGTTTCCTGGCTGGCCTGCCCGCCAACTTCGACACCGGGCCGGCTGGAGGGTCGGCTCCGCTGCCCGTCCACTTCAACGCTGGCCGGTCGGGCCCGGTCGGCCGGCACCCCCATCGACCGCTCCGCAGGCTACACCCAGCGGGCGACACCCAGCGGGTGCGGCCGGCGTGCCCCGCCGGTAAAAAGCCGTGCCGGCTGAAGGCTGACAGTCGGCTACCTTCGACAACAGCCGCCTCTCCTACGCGAAAATCAATGTGAGCTTTTCACCCGCACATCCTTGTGCCGCACAGAAAAATCCGGATACCCCGAGCGACCCTCGGGGGCCATCCCCGCATTTGTTTCAGCAACTTTACCGTTCACCCCGGCGCCAACTAGTCTCTGTCCGGGGTTGGCCGATACGTTCATACCCATAAACGGCTTAGTAGCGTGTACGGTACCGAAGGCCCACTCTTTGTCTCAGCTACAAACCGCACCGCGGCTGTCCGGCTAGCGAGAGCAAAAGCTGGAGGTCACCCCATGCGAAAAACGTCCCGGGAGATAGCAGCTCAGGCAACCCGGTCATTTCACTCGTGAGTATCTATTCGGTCGAGTCCGCTCCCGGAGTCCAAGTACTGTACGCTCCATTTAGTGGCCCACTCTTCGCCTCAGCCACAGACCGGCTCCCGGCTGTCCGGCTGGCAAGAGCAAAGGCCAAAAAGCGGAGAGCACATGAAAAAGATTGAAGGGGGCTCGGACGAAACCGAGTCGGCACCCTTTGCATAAAGCTCGCACTACCAAAATCAAATGTTTGACATATCTGCGCCGACTAAACCTTGTCTTTTGCACGATCACTTCCATGAGGAACCACCTCGCTCGGAGGCTCGGAGGCCACTCCCGGCAGCGCCTCGCGCTCATCAGCCGGCGGACCCCGCGTCCCCCCCCGGCAGCGCCCCGCGCTCATCAGCCGACGGACCCCGCGTCCGCCCTCGGCAGCGCCCCGCGCTCATCAGCCGGCGGAACCCGCGTCCGCCCCCTACAGCCCCCCGCGCTCATCAGCCGGCGGACCCCGCGTCCGCCCTTGGCAGCGCCCCGCGCTCATCAGCCGGCGGACCCCGCGTCCGCCCTCGGCAGCGCCCCGCGGTCATCAGCCGGCGGACCCCGCGTCCGCCCTCGGCAGCGCCCCGCGGTCATCAGCCGGCGGACCCCGCGTCCGCCCGCGGCAGCGCCTCGCGCTCATCAGCCGGCGGACCCCGCGTCCGCCCCCGGCAGCGCCGCGCGCTCATCAGCCGGCGGACCCCGCGTCCGCCCCCGGCAGCGCCGCGCGCTCATCAGCCGGGGGACCCCGCGTCCGCCCTCGGCAGCGCCCCGCGCTCATCAGCCGGCGGACCCCGCGTCCGCCCTCCGCAGCGCCTCGCGCTCATCAGCCGGCGGACCCCGCGTCCACCCTCAGCAGCGCCTCGCGCTCGACAACCGGCGGACCCCGCGTCCACGCCCGGCAGGGCCCCGCGCCCATCAGCCGGCGGACCCCGCGTCCGCGCCCGGCAGCGCCTCGTGCTCATCAGCCGGCGGACCCCGCGTCCGCCCTCGGCAGCGCCCCGCGCTCATCAGCCGGCGGACCCCGCGTCCGCCCTCGGCAGTGCCCCGCGCTCACCGACCGGCGGACCCCGCGTCTGCGCCCGGCAGCGCCTCGCGCTTGACAGCCAGCGGACCCCGCGTCCGCGCCCGGCAGGTCCCTGCGCCCATCAGCCGGCGGACCTCGCGTCCACCCCCGGCAGCGCCTCACGCTCAAACAGCCGGCGGACCCCGCGTCTGCCCTCGACAGGGCCCCGCACCCATCGGTCGGCGATCCCCGCGTCCCCGCCCGGCGTCCTCAACGCCACTATCTGCTTCAGTAATAGCAAAGACCCTCCGCCCGACTCTTCGAGTCGCCCGGAGGCTCGGAGGCTACACCCAGCGGGTGCGCTGGCGCGCCCCCGCTGGAAACCGCCAGCCGGTGGACTTCGCGTCCACGCCCGGCAGGGCCCCGCGCCCATAAGTCGACGGACCCCGCGTCCACGCCCGACAACCTCGACGCCACTATCTGCTTCAGCAACAGCAAAGACCCTCCGGCCGACTCTTCGAGTCGCCCGGAGGCTCGGAGGCTACACCCAGCGGGTGCGCTGGCGCGCCCCCGCTGGAAACCACCAGCCGGTGGACTCCGCATCCACGCCCGGCAGGGCCCCGTGCCCATCAGTCGGCGGACCCCGCGTCCACGCCCGACAACCTCGACGCCACCGTCTGCCTCAGCAACAGCAAGGACCCTCCGCCCGACTCTTCGAATCGCCCAGAGGCTCGGAGGCTACACCCAGCGGGTGCGCTGGCGCGCCCCCGCTGGAAGCAAGCCACGCCGTCCCCGGCCCGCAATCGACCGTCATCAACAACGTTTGCAACAACAACAACAACGGCGAAAACCCTCCGCCTGACTCTCCAAGTCACCCGGAGGCTCGGAGGCTACTGTCGGGGGGATTACCCCCGGGTAGGCTCAAGGAGACGACTCAACATTTTAAAACATCGAGGCGGCCCACGCCCCCTGGTCTGGCCGCTCCGTCCGGCTCGCCCGGTCCGGTTGGCTGCTCGGTCCGGCTGGCTGCCCGGTCCGGCCGCCTCCCCGGTCCGGCTGGCTACCCGGCTGGCCGGCTCCCCGGTCGGCCGGCTGCTTCGACCGACCCCTGTCCGGCTGCTCCAGCCGGACTGTTGCGCGAGGTCAACCACGGCGTCCCATCCGACGCAACGTCAAGGCACTATAGCCTGCATCACGCGTCACCTCACTACACCCCAATAGTGGTGCACTATTGACTGCATCATGCGTCACCTCGCATGTCATCTCCAATAGTGGTGTACTATTGCCTACATCACTTGTCACCTCCAATAGTGTATAGTTGGTCATGTGGGCCACCCCTTGTCCCCTGGGCCTCCCTATATAAGAGGCACCAGGGGAACTCACTCAGGGGGAAGTTCTCCAAGCCCTCTCTCATTCTCTCATCCCCACAGTCTCACACTCACATATGAGGCAAGAAGCCTCATGGCTCTCCTCTCCCATACAGCTCTAGGGGCAACCATGTACCAGATATACCACATATATACAGACATGCAGGAGTAGGGGTATTATCTCTCCGGAGAGCCCCGAACCTGGGTAAACCACCGCGTGCTGTTGCCCTATCCCGTCCCGGATCTCCACTGCAGCCTTGCTCTCACCTATCAAGCCATCCCATGGCATCTGCCGTCCTTGCGGCACCCCCCGTGAGAAAACGATGACACCCATTGTTCAACCACCTGATTTGAACTTGCCGTTTGAAATTATGTTTGATGCTAGTGATTATGCTATTAGTGTTGTTCTAGGGCAAAGAGTAGACAACAAATTGAATGTTATCCATTATGCTAGCAAAACTCTATACGCTGCCCAAATGTGATTATGAAGTGGTGATTGGTATCAAGCTGATAATTCTCCGATGAGTTGCTCAAAGTTGTCTGTAACCAGGGACACGGCTAATCATGATCTGTTTTAAACACTGTGTAGAGGTTTGTGTACTTTACCTGTGATTCCCGATCACAACTTCCTGCTACTAAACTTCACTTGTGAAGTAGCTACGTAGATCAAGACGAGACTTTTGGAAAGTAGTCACCCTCTCAGAAATGACAGACCCAATCCGACCTACACACCTACATCTGCTGGTCTGCCTAGGAGGGTCCCTACAACTTACTTGGTCCAAACAGAGCCCATATTGTCTCACAATCACACATGGAAGCTACTCAACTTTGAACTCGTACAATCCCTCTAATACCTGGGTGGCATTCCCCACCAAAAGCTGCAGTCCGATGACCAATCAAAGTCAATCCACCCAGATCAATTCATTAGTTAAGTTGTAGTTAAGTAGTCCATGAGGTTTTATGGTGGAATAATCGATGTTTTCTAATCCACGTCATAGTAGCTAAGCATCTACTCGATGGTTACAAGGTCAGGATAAGTTTGGACCTAAGTTTTCAGCTACGGGTTTGTACAGAAATAGCATCCTAATCTCACACACCTATCATGACAAAACTACAATGCAATAAAATATTAAGTAACATGATCAAGGTTAAACTTGCCTTGGTTGTTGTTTTCACCAGTGCACTCCTCACGGTCACATGAGTTGCACAACTCGTAATCTAATGTTGACAAACAAAATAGCACATGGCAATCATAAGCATTCAATTCATGTAGAGGGAAAACTTGCATCAATGCAAAAGGACAATTCACAAGGACACGTGTTGGATTGTTGATTTGACTTTTGTTCAATTTCACCTTTCAAATTTGGTTCATGATTTGTTTGGTATTTGTCTTCATCATAACATTCCATTTGGTTTAACTAACTAGGTTCGATCCTAATAGGTTCAACTAGTCAACCTATTTTTGATATTTGGTTATCTAAATGAATTAAATCTTATTGGTTAAATCAAATTGAAGTTTGAATTTGGTTTTCATTTATCACACTTTATTTGATTTAGGTTTGACTTGCACTATTTGAATCATTTGAAAATATTTAATCTAAGTTTGATTTCAGATTTGAAAATATTTTACCTAGGTTTGACTTTTTGTATTTGAAGTTTAAATAATTCATGTCATAATGTTTTATTCAATGAATTTGAATAACCCATTAATTATTCTTATATTTCCTTATTAAAATAGTTAGGGTTTATCATTTGATTTCCTTATTTCAAATTATGATTCAAATTATTCAAAAATAATTTATGAAATGTCCTAATAGGTCACAATTTAGTCCAGTATTTATATTAATTGCATTTACTTATTTACAAATTTTATTTCACTAAATGAATTCAAATAACTTTGAAATTAGAGTTTCAACGTTTTTGCACATAAACTTCTTTATTTTATTTTTATCAACCAGTAGACTAAATTAAACTACATTTCAGTGGTTCCAAAATGCAAAAAAGAATCACCTAATTTGGATTTGTAGATTCAAAGTTATGTCCTATTTAGTATTTGAACCATTATGTTTGAATTAAAATTTGATTTTTCCAAAATTATTCTGAAATTCTATTTCCTAAGGTTTCATTTGCAAAAAGAATCATTCAATTTGGTCCTCTAGATAATTAGTTATGATAGTTTTAAGTTCTAGAGGCTTTTCTGCAAAACTGTATTTTCTTTTTAATTAACAAATTTCTTAAGGATAATGTTTTGGATAAGGTTGTCGACGTGGCAGCTTCTGATTTTCCCGTGACGGTTCGTTTAAGTGATCTAATTTGGGTTGTCTGATCTGAATATAATGGTCAAAAATAAACATAGGGGGTTTGGGTTTTTAGCTCACATGAGATTCTCGTCAGAAAACATGAACACGGCGGCACATGGTTCGGGAGGTCGTTTCAGGGGGGTCTCCGGCATGGCGAGGGGCTCGATCGGGCGCGGCGTCACTCGAGGAGGTCGCTGGTGATCCTGGCCGTGGCTGGGGACAACGGAGACGATGTCAGGAGGCTCGCCGGAGATGCGGGTGACGACGAAGCTCTCGGGCATCGACGGCGTGCTCAAACGCCGGTGTTCATGGATGCGTGACTTGGTAAGAAGATGCACACGGGCGTAGGAAATCGAATGGACAAGGTGCGAGGCCAAATGGACGGTGGAGCTCACCGGAGCAATCAACGACGGCGACGCCAAGCTTCGGCATCCATCGAACTCGGGGCTGCAAAGAGCCTCGGGCTCGTAGGAGATGTCCAGGGTGTTTGCCACGATGCGATGGTTTTCCTCGATTGGTCTGGTGGTCGAGGTTCACCGAAATCTAGTTGGCAAATCTCCGGGTGGTTGTTTCTTCTGAGGGATCGTCCACTTGATTTCTTTTATCTCCTCCTTTACTCCTTCCATGTTATGACTTGATTTCGTCCATATTTAGCGCATTTTCTATAGAAACAAAATAAAGAAAGAATTTTGGAATCCTATGCATTCATTTGTCATTAGTGACAATATCGAAGGGAATATCTCGTTTTTAATGAAATATATCGGTTTAAACCCAGGTTAGAGGAGTATAAAAATATTACTCATCAGTTGCTCCCCTTATCATCTTTGCCAGAGAAGCCTCGACGCTAACACGGCCATCTTCCATTTGTCCCACTCGTCAAAAACTCAGCTCCAAAGACGAAGCCCGAGGGGGGATACGACACCAAGGTGCCGCCATCGTTCGATCAAACAAGATCGAGGGTTTCCTCCAGAACGATAGCGAACCGTGTGGGAGGGGTGCGGCAGCAATACACCGATGCCTCCAAGAAGGTAAGCGACGGCCACGGCCACTACCATCAGTACTCATGGCCACTACCGAGAAAGGGTTTTCACCCAAGCTCCCAACACCACTTCAACCACGCATCATCTCACAATGGCGCTCACCTAGCACCACCACCGAGCCAACTCACAATCGAAGAAGCGCATCGTCGGAGCAGCCAACCTCACCTTGCGGAGGCCGCCGATCAACACCACCCGCCGCAGTCCGCGGGGGGCTTTGCGACGGGATCTAGGGTATCCTGGCAGCTAGGATTTACCCCCGGGTCGCCCGCAGCGGGAGCGACACGGGAGTTGTAGTCATGAAGATTTAGGTGCACCATTCTAATTCTTGTAAGGGTGATCGGTATGTTGAATATATGAGAAAATTACTATGAGATTTAATCCGAATAAGCATTAAATAAATCATGATGATAGAAACAGAGATTAAACTAATCATGCTTACTACCATAATAGACGAATAGATCAAATCTACGACACAAACTATAAATAAGAATTCTAGCATGATTTCAAACAGAGAGGTCAAGATTGCATACGGTGCAGCGGGAGCAGAACCGTCGGCGTTGATGTTGCCGCCCATGTCGTTGAGGAAGAGGTTGCCGAAATCGGGGAAGAGGTCGTCGTTAGGGAAATCGTCGCTGCCAGTAGTCGCGCGAGTGCGCTCCCCAAAAACCTGATCGCCCCTCTCCCGTACAGGATCACGAGAGGCGGGGTTCCGGAGGCTTGGTGTCCCTTCTCGCGGTGCACGCCGGAAGGAAGGATGGAGAAGACTTGGATGGCGGCACAATGATGTGGAACGGTGCGAAACCATATGTTGTGATGGTGGCTAGGGTTGGTAGATACCTCGCGTATATATGCGCGGCAGGGTGGAGAGACGTGGACTGGACCCACGTGCGAGTCGGTTACAACCCACGACCTGACGTCTGAGATCGTGGCGCGTCTGTTATGGACTCTCTGTTCCTGACCGGCAAAAATAAGCGCGTAGGTATGATCTCGGCTCGGCTCAATCCCGCAACCCGCGGCACGTCGTGACGAGGCATGGCGTGGTGAGTCGAGCGAGGAGGAGGAGCGCGCGAGGACCTCTTCTCTCCTCATTCTCTTACAAGTGCTAGAATAGCTCACCTTATAAAGAGGTGTAGCTCTCTCCCAGCTAGCAGTATGGGACTAAACTTTAGTCCCACTCACACCACACACACATCTAACTCAAATGGGCCATGAGAATTTCAGATTTTAGATGGGCTTAGGGCCAAAGGCCTAATAGCAAAAATCCAACAATCCCCCACAAAGTCTCATTGGCACATCTCATATCTTAGTTCCAAAACATTGTTTATATACTGGTTCTTGATGGAGACTGTTAAGTTGAACTTCCATTTAGAATTTTATGCTACACTAGATCAAAACTTGAATAGTGGACTATGCCTTGAACTACAAGTTTTCTGCGAAACTAGTTTCACACAAATCCTTCACCGATACTGGGCTGCCGCAAGGCTTCCCCGCGGGTGGAGCGTATACGTCATACTCCAAGGCCTTTCATGAATTTATTAGAGAACACCCAATTCTCACAGACTGCGACGTTTAAGAGTCAAATTCATATAGGTGTGTTCCTCAGGAGATGTTCTGCAAGACAACATTTCTGCTTACCCAAATAAGCCACTTGGAACACATTAAGATAAGTATCAACCTGCCATGCAGATTATGAGAGCATTGCATCTTCACAGAGTGGGATAACAAATATAGGGATACTCTCCTTCTAGCTGTCCAACAGCTTTGTCTCCCACTTCTACTTCACGGGATCTCCGATCACATAGAGTGGGTTACCACTATGGACAACTCATACGGTGGGTCTCAAACCCATCTCCATCGATGCATTTTCTATCACATTACGTGATAAACCCTTTGTGAAGGGATCTGCCAAGTTTTAGACGTTTGGATATAATCCAATGCAATAACTCCGGAGTTCTTCATTTTCCTGACAGATTTCAATCTCCTCTTCACATGCCTTGAGGACTTCATATTATCCTTAGAACTGTTTATATTTATGATCACAGATTGATTATCATAGTTCATCAGGATAGCGGGTATTGGTTTTTCAACCATAGGTAAGTCCATCAAGAGTTGACGAAGCCAATCTGCTTCAACAGTGGCAGTGTCTAATGCTGCAAGTTTCGCTTCCATAGTTGACCTCGTTAAGATGGTCTGCTTGCAAGACTTCCAGGAAACAGCGCCACCACCAAGTGTAAAAATATAACCACTTGTGGCTTTAATCTCATCAGCATCAGATATCCAGTTTGAGTCACTATAACCCTCTAGTACCCTCAATACCCGGTGTAGTGAATCCCATAGCTCGCAGTGCCTTTCAAATAGCGCATAACTCTCTCAAGCGCATGTGAATGATCATCTTCCGGGTTTGATACAAACCGGCTTAGTTTGCTCACAGCAAACGAGATGTCAGGCCTCGTGGCACTCGCCAAATACATAAGCGAGCCAATAATCTGAGAATACCTTAGTTGATCTCTAGTAATCCGTCGATTCTTTCGAAGCAACACACTAGCATCATATGAAGTTGGAGAAGGCTTGCAGTCACTATACCCAAAACGACTCAAGACCTTTTGCACATAGTGAGATTGAAGCAGTGTAATCCCACCATTCTCATCTCTCAGCAGCTTGATGTTCAGAATAACATCAGCTACTCCTAGATCATTCATCTCAAAACAACGAGATAAGAAATCCTTAACCTCCTTGATTAAATCAAGGTTGGTTCCAAAGATCAGCATGTCATCAACATACAGACAGAGAATAACTCCTTCGCCCCCACCATGGCGATAGTATACACACTTGTCAGTGTCATTTAAAACAAAGCCTGCAGCAATTAATGTTCTTTTGAACTTCTCATGCCACTGCTTAGGAGCTTGTTTAAGGCCATATAAAGACTTCAATAACTTGCACACCTTTCCTTCCTGACCAATTACTACAAAACCATCGGGCTGATCCATGTAAATTTCCTCATCCAACTCTCCATTGAGGAAAGCCGTCTTAACGTCCATTTGATGAACGAGAAGACCATGTGGCGCAGCCAATGATAGTAGCACCCGAATAGTGGTCAGTCTAGCCACAGGTGAGTAAGTATCAAAGAAGTCTTTACCTTCTTTCTGGGTATAACCCTTGGCTACAAGCCATGCCTTGTACTTTTCAATTTTACCATCAGGTCTAAGCTTTTTCTTGAACACCCACTTACATCCCACGGGTTTGCACCCATAAGGGAGATTAGTGACTTCCCAGGTTTCGTTGGCTAAGATGGAATCCATCTCGCAACGGACAGCTTCCTTCCAGTAGTCAACATTAGAAGATGCATAGGCTTCTGAAAGAGTCCTGGGTGTGTCATCCACGAGGTACACAATGAAATCATCACCACAAGACTTTGTAGTCCTTCGTCTCTTACTCCTTACAGGAGTTTCATTGTCATCCTCCTCTGGATTCTCAACATGTTCCATCGCAATGGTGGGTTCAGGAATTACAGAAAATTCCTGAGTAGATAGAGTAGGTATCTCCTAATTTGATGAGTTAGGCATATCCTTCATAGGAAATATGTCCTCAAAGAAAGTCGCATCATTCGACTCCATAATCGTACCAACATGCATGTCTGGTACCTCAGATTTTATTATCAAAAATCTATAGCCAACGCTATAAAAAGCATAACCCAAAAGAACACAATCCACAATTTTTGGTCCAAGCTTGTGCTTCTTGGGAATTGGTATATTGACTTTCGCCAAACAACCCCAAGTACGTAGATAAGAGAGTTTCAGCCTTTTCCTTTCCCATTCCTCAAATGGAGTAATGGTTTTATGCTTTGTAGGAAGTTGGTTTAGGACATGACATGCAGTCATTAGCGCCTCCCCCCACCATGACTTGGAGAGACCCGATGTGTCTAACATGGCGGTAGCCAAATCAGTTAGAGTTCGGTTCTTTCTTTCGGCCACCCCATTTGACTGAGGTCAGTAGGGAGGCGTCCTCTCATGAATTATACCACGTTCTGCACAAAACGAATCAAATTCATTGAAAAAATACTCTCCACCACGATCAGACCTAAGCCGTTTAATTTTTCGATCAAGTTGGTTCTCTGCTTCAGCTTTATAGTTTTTGAAGAAGTTTAAAGCCTCATCTTTTGATTTTAGAAGATTCACATAACAATACCTAGTGGAGTCATCAATCAACGTCATGAAATATTTTTGTCCACATTTTGTCAACACGCCATTCATCTCACAAAGATCAGAATGTATAAGCTCTAGTGGCGCCAAGTCTCTCGCCTCTGCAGTCTTATGAGACTTACGAGGTTGCTTAGCTTGCACACACACTTGGCACTAGGAGCCCTCGACAGCAGTGAATTTCGGAATTAAACTCATATTGGCTAGTCGCGTCATGCAACCAAAGTTAATATGACAAAGTCGCGAATGCCAAATATTAGACTCATTATCATGGCAAACATTATTAATAACTTCAGTACAAATATCTAACAAAGACAGGCGGAACAAGCCTCCGCACTCATAGCCTTTTCCAACAAATTGTCCATACTTAGAAATTACAACTTTATTGGACTCGAAAACCAACTTAAAACCATCTCGACACAAACGGGAACCGCTGACGAGATTTTTATTGATGGAGGGCACATGATGAACGTTCTTCAGGCGCACGATCTTCCCAGAAGTAACCTTCAGATCGACCGTACCGACACCTCGAACGATGGCATGTGACCCGTTACCCATCAACACGGGAGAAGTCACTGTGACCTGAGAAGAAGAAAACATGGAGGCATCAGCGCAAACATGTACATTGGCACCGGTGTCAATTAACCAATCTGGAGAATGACAAACTGAAAGGATGGTAGGAAAAATACCGTACCCATAATCCTTCATATCAGTATCACCGATGACAACATTAGCGGACTTGCCGCTCTTCTCAAGTTCGCGCTCCTCATAGCGGTTAGGACATCTCGGAGGCTAGTGATTAGGATCACCGCAAACATGGCATAGTCCCTTCCCCTTCTTATGGGAATTCTTCTTGAAGTTGGTAGATTGTGACGGCTTGTTCTTTGCAACAAACTTGCCTTTGCCGTGAGATTTGTTCTTGTTATTTTGGGGCTTGTTGAGATGGAAGTTCTTCTTCTGTACCATGTGGGCACTAGAAGCTCCCTCAACAGTTCGAGCACGTGTGTCTTTTGCTCTCGCCTTCTCTTCAACATCAAGAGATCCAATGAGATCCGAAGCGGAAAACTCCTATCTCTTGTGTTTCAGAGAAGTGGCAAAATTGTTCCACGAAGGTGGAAGCTTGGAAATGATGCCTCCGGCCACAAACTTGTCCGGCAACACACACTTGAAGTATTCAAGCTCCTTCGCGAGAGACTGTATCTCATGAGCTTGTTGAACAACAGAGCGCTCATCAGTCATCTTGTAGTCATGGAATTGCTCCATGACGTACAACTCACTGCCAGCGTCCGAGGCTCCAAACTTGGCCTCGAGCGCAGCCCACATATCCTTTCCGCTATCAAACGACATATACGAATCCACAATGGAATCGTCAAGAACACTCAGAAGGGCGCCCTTGAAGAGGGTATCGATCTTCTCAAAAGCTTCCTGCTGTGTAGGATTAAGATCGCCCTTAGGCTTGCCCTTGGTGGCGTCATAACAGTACATGTTCTGGAACCAGTAGACTGCTCTCGTGCGCCACCTCTTATATTGCACTCCCTTGAAGGTGAGCGGCTTTAGATGCGCAGCAAAACCACTTCGAGTAAATTGCCTATAATCAGGTTTTTGGATTGTTGAATATATGAGCAAATTACTATGAGATTTAATCCGAATAAGCATTAAATAAATCATGACGATAGAAACAGAGATTAAACTTATCATGCTTACTACCATAATAGACGAATAGATCAAATCTACGTCACAAACTAGACATAAGAATTCTAGCATGATTTCAAACAGAGAGGTCAAGATCGCATACGGTGCAGCGGGAGCAGAACCGTCGGCATTCGCCCATGTCGTTGAGGAAGAGGTTGCCGAGATCGGGTAAGAAGTCATCGTTGAGGAAATCGTCGCTGCCAGCAGTCGCGCGAGCGCGCTCCCCAAAAACCTGATAGCCCCTCTCCCGTACAGGATCACGAGAGGCGGGGTTCTGGAGGCCTGCTGTCCCTTCTCGCGGTGCACGCCGGAAGGAGGGATGGAAAACACTTCGATGGCGGCACAATGATCTGGAACGGTGCGAAACCATATGTTGTGACGGCGGCTAGGGTTGGCAGATACCTCATGTATATATGCGCGGCAGGGTGGAGAGACGTGGACTAGACCCACGTGCGAGTCGGTTACAGCCCACGATCCGACGTCTCAGATCGTGGCGCGTCTGTTATGGACTCTCTGTTCCTGACTGGCAAAAATAAGCGCGTAGGTATGATCTCGTCTCGGCTCAATCCCGCAGCGCGACGCATCACGAAGAGGCGAGGTAAGGCGAGGCGTGGCATGACGAGGCGAGGAGGAGGAGTGCGCGAGGACCTCTTCTCTTTTCATTCTCTTAAAAGTGCTAGAAGAGCTCGCCTTATAAAGAGGTGTAGCTCTCTCCCAACTAGCAGTATGAGACTAAACTTTAGTCCCACTCACACCACACACACAACCAACTCAAATGGGCCATGAGAATTTCAGATTTTAGATGCGCGGCGCACGCCGCGCCCGTCGGAAGTCTCATTTATATTTCGAATAAGTACTTCAATTTTATTTTTATTGCATGCCTGTAATATTTTTCATGTTTAGCTGGTTGGATTTTTTGGAGGGTTTTATAGGATGGAAAGGAGGTGTAGTTTCGTTTTGGCATGATTCACTGGTGTAATAAAGTTATTTATAACACGTTTACATCTGTCATAGTTGTCTTTTTGTATGTACGTGTAAAGGTGCTTGACTTGTTTTTTGTATAGAGCGACAAAGACCATTGCCGGTGGCGTCCATTTCATGTTCTTAATAGAACGGAAGTGTTTTAAGGATCATGCGATTGAAGTTTTGAACGAATCGTGATTTATTGATGGCAAAGAGTTAAATAGTACAGACGCGGTACAAAACAAATCATTCTAAATACGGTGCAACAGATTGAAATCTTATTTTAGTCTTTATATGGGTAAATCATTAGTGTTTCGCCTTTTTTTGTCCTTGCGAAATTTCTTTAACAAGTGAGATTTGGCGATATTCAATAAGAGAAGCGAATCAGTGTTATATTATTTCTAAACTTTATTGTTTCTTATCTTAGTGCCAGGGACTTCTTCATGCATGACCTCTGTGTATTATATTTATATTTGGTCTGTCGTATCTTCATAGTATTCATCTGTGAGTTTTAGCAGGCGAACAAAGTTAGAATCAATAGCATCAAAGGTGTTTTTTTGTACGTGTGAGTAATGCTGATAGAGTGAGATTTCTCTTATCGTACATGGTGAGCGAAGGATGGTGGGGTTGGCAACGATCATAGTGGCTGCAGAGCTTTAATAGATCGTAGTGCAGCAGTAGGTAATACAAAAAAATAAAAAGAAGGAAAATAAGCGTTAATTGTAGGAAAACTCAGGTTTTTTCCTTTTGTATTTTCCTCGGATTATTGCTTACGCGGATGCAATGTGTTGTTACTATTCCGGTTTATAGTTTATGTATAAAGTTTTTCTTTTTGGATGGATGTGGATATATTCCAGTTTATTCAGTGGGCATGGAAACACTGGTCACATGAAGCACTATTCAATACGAAGTGTCTGTTTTGGAAATAGTGTTTCGGTTTATTCGGGTTATCTATTCCAGTTTGTTAGTTTTACTGTTCTCTTAAAATGATATCTCACTCAAACCGTTAGAGAAAAATAAATCTTGAGGCAACAATCCATAATAATGAATGTAAGGAAAAATAAATTGAGCAATACCATTTTAAACAACAAAAGAAGGTTGACACCCAAGATGCGATCTTTTCCTCGGATTTTGGCTTCGTGATAAAATTGGAGTGGAAAGACGATCACTTTATTATCAAAGAGCAATACCATTAGGTAAAATTAATTATTAGATAATATGTATATAGATCAGATCAAACTAAGTTACTAAATTGCTATTTATTTGGTTTATTTTTTCCTCTGCGTATTTAAGTATTTCATTAGATTTGTGTGTTTTTCACTTTAGGAATTATCTATATATAAGTCTAAAAGATAGCATGGTATAATTGTATTAAAAGCAACCCATAGATAATTTACTAAGCAATAAAAATAATAATAATATCAGAGGACTTGTACGTATAAGAGGGTAATAAAATATACATGAAGATCTCTTTTTAGAAATGTAAATACCTATGATGATATACAGTACGTAAAAAAGAAGTCATTTTTTATGGATATTGTTCATAAATAATATCTTTTATAAAATAATAAATGGTATTATTCATAAATACTAATGCTTATCATGTTTTCTGTATGTAAAAAATCACATTTTTCTTTTAAAACACTGTTCACAATGGGGTATTGTTTACAACGTGATTACTATTCGCTGATGGACACGTAAGTAAACAGTGGATCCAGAAAAACTCGAGTTACTGTTTACGCGGGACTACGTGGCACAGCCAGCATACTGTTCACACGCGTTTACTGTTTATACGGGATTACTGTTTGTTGATGTTGACATTGCCGTGAAAATGAACAGTGAATGCCAAAAAATAATTAAAAAAACCAGGAAAAGGGGATCGCTGCGGCTTTCTTATTGCAAGTGTCCCTGTAGATGTGTGCGCTGCTGCACGGCTCCTTGTATTTACTAGTCAGCTCCATACCGGCGTCAATCATTTGCTTCGCTTGCCGGCCGTCTTCACGCGCCAGCTTGTCGTTGTCTCCTACTAGTGTCCGGAGTCTGACGGACGTGTTTGGTTGAGGGGTAACAGAAAGTCGTTCTCTGCGTTTCTAGTACTCCCTCCGTTCCATAATGTAGTGCCTATAGATTTTTCTAAAAGTCAAACGCTGCAAACTTTGACCATATTTATAGAAAAAATTAGATACATCAAGAATACCAAATGTCGTCGTTTCGTCACGACAGATGCCATGGGTAGCCTTATCGAGAGGGGCCGAAGGACGCCGACGGGCTCCGGGAGCGGGGTTAGGCACAAGCGGTGGCGGACACACAATGTACCCAAGTTCAGGGCCCCCCGTGGGAGGTAACACCCCTAGTCCTACTTGGTCTGGTTGAGATGATGGTAAGGTTACAATGGAGCTCCTTGAGCTGTATGGATAGAGGAGGAAGAAGGAGTTAGCTCGCCCTTGTTGCCTCTCTACGTATGGGGGGTGTATGGAAAGAGTCTAACCGGGGACCCCGTTGCATGGGGGAGGCCCGGGGGGTTTTATAGGCCAACCCCCCGGGTTACAATATGAATAGAAGGTCTTGGGGGGCCCCAGCCGGCAGCCTCTCTGGCCGGCCGTGGGGGCCGCCGGCTGTGGGGTCTTATCACTGGTAGGGCCCGTCGGCTGTCGGGTCCCGTCAGGAGCCGGCGGGGCCCGCTTGGTGGGTCCCGTGCCGGTCGCGTCGCGGCACGGGCTGCCCGTCGGGGCGTCGCCTTGTGGCTGCCGGCCGCGGTCAGCGGTACGGCCGGCTGCACTGTAGCCAAGCCGGAGCAGGTAATGGAGTAGTTGGAGCGTGCCGGCACTGTTGGAAGCTCTGTCGCGGTCAGCCGAGGTCAGCAGTCACTGTGGCCCTGCGCCCGCGTGTCAGGGGCCACTGTGGCCACGCCGGGGCAGGTAACGGGGGTCTCGTCTTGTCGCCGTACTGATGCGTAGAGAGACGGGACGGGAGCTGGTCCGTCCGAAGGTCAGCGGGGGAGCTGGCGTGGAGGCAGCCGGCCCCGGGTGAGCCGGCAAAGGACGTGCCGGCTGTCCGCCAGCCGGCCTCGAGGGAGCCGGTGGCGGGCCTGCCGGCTCCCCGCCAGCCGGTCCTGAGGCAGCCGGTGGCCCGCCAGCCGGCCGCGGCCCAGCCGGCCGCGGGCCAGCCGGCGGTACTGTTTTTTCTCCGAGCGGGGGAAGGACCCCACAACTTTGGCCTACCCGGGGGTAATAACCCCGTCAGTAGTCCCCGAAGCCGGCGGGGGCCCACGTCTGCCTGACGAGGGGGAGCCGGCGGCTTCCCTCAGGTGGTGTTTTATCTTCTGCGGAGGGCCGAACGGCCGGGCGAGGCGGCGGCCGCCCCCGACGCCTCGGGCCCCGCCACGCCGCCCCGGGCCCCGCGCCGGTTCGCGGCGCGCCACGCGGGGCATAATGAAGTCATGGGGCCCGCGCGCGTGGGCAGACGGTACGTCGCGCAGGGCATAGCCCGCTAGGCCGCGGGCGTAGCCCAGTAGGCCTCGGGCCGCAGGCCGAGATCTTCTGTGCCTACATCGCGGCGGCCGCGACCCGAGGCGCCCACGATCTCGCGGATATCCCGGGGGAGTGGGCGCAGTTAATCCCCTCCTCCCCCAGGCGTCGCCCCCGTATTTAAGCGGGAAGGGCGAGGGGCGGAGGCAGTTGCGCTCTCCTCGCTACCCCCGTCTTCTTCCTCTTTGCCTTCTGTGCTTGCCTCGCGCTCGCCTCACGCCGCAGCTCCGCCCGCTTACCGCTGCAGCGCCGCCCACCTCCTTTCTTGCGCCCGACCGCCGCGGAGATGGCAGGCAGGCCCTCCGGGAGCTGGGACGGGTCGTTCATCACCGAGGAGGGCATCGAGCGCCTCCGCAGCGCCCAGATGCTGCCGTCGGAGGACCGCGTCGCCGCCCGTCCGCCGGGCGGCGAGGTGGCGCCCGACCCCCAGGAGGGGGAGTTCGTGGTCTTCGCCTGGCATTTCTCACGCGGCTTCGGTTTGCCGGTGAGCCAGTTCTGCCGCTACTTCATGGACACGTTCGATCTTCAGCCGCACCATCTCGGCCCCAACGCCGTCCTCCAGTTCTCGAGCTTCGTGCCGCTCTGCGAGGGCTACCTCGGACTCCTCCCCTTCGTGGAGCTCTGGAGGAAACTCTTCTACCTCAAGACCTTGAGGAACGCCGACGGGCCGTACGCCTGCGGGGGCGCAGTGATATGCGTCCGGGGTCCTTTGTTCCCCAAGCTTACCCTCGTCGAATCCGTCAAGGGATGGCACCGGACGTTCTTCTACGTGAAGAACGTCGACCCGGCGCGGGACTACGTCTGGCTGCCGGCCTTCGTCATCGCCCCGTCGTCCGGGCTCAACTGGACGGGCGACGGGCCGTTCGTGGATGTCCATGCGGAGCTGGCCCAGCTCAAGGCCATGAGAGTCGGGGAGGGACTGGTCGCGGCCGATCTGGTGGCCGCCTTCATCGACCGCCGGGTGCTGCCCCTGCAGCTGAGGCCGCACCGGATCTGCGACATGTCGGGCCGGCGGGACCCCTGCCGTCTGTCCACCATCGAACGGACGCCGTCCCAGGTGGCGAAGCGGGTGAACGCCATCACCAACTTCAAGCTGAAGCCGGGGACCTGGGGGTTCGGCAAGCCGCCGTACAGCCGGCACGACCCGGCGCCCCTGGTACGCCCCGCCGCGGTAATTTTCTTCCCCCGTTGTGTCTTCGCCGGTCCCCCCCCCCCCCCGACTCATATTCCGTGCTGACCGCAGCACTCTGTGCGACAGAATACGCCGGATGGCCCGCACCCCCAGATATTCGAGGCGGAGCGTGCCAAGTCCGACGCGGAGGACGTCGAGCCGGGGGGCGGCGTCGAAGAGGGAGTCGACTCCTCGGGAGAGGCCGAGGCAGGGGGCGACCCGGGAGCCGGCGGGTCCCGACCGGCTGGTGAGTACCCCCTGGCCCCACGATCAAAGATTGGAGCGATGATGATGATGATGATGATGGTGGTGTCCGGATCCTGGACGCACCTCCCCCCGCAGTTCAGAGGAGTTCGCGCGGGCGGAGCGAGGAGCGGCCGTCGCGCAGCCGGGCGGCCGGGCCTTCCCGTCGGGAGAAGAGACCGGCTCAGGAGGAGCCGGCGGGCCAACCGCCGGCTCCCAAGCGGGTGAAGGCGGTTACGGCGAAGCCGCCGGCGTGGGCCAAGCGGGCCCTTCCCGTCGTTGCCGGGTAAGTATTTTGATTCTTGGAGGTGTTTCTCTCAGTTAGTTTCGTGCCGGCAGGCGGCTGAGCGTCTTCTCGTTCCAGGGACCCCATCGAGCTCCACGATGTGGAGTCGACGGCCAGCACGGTGGAGCCTGCCAGCCAGCTGGCCCTGGAGCACGCGGCCACGCAGCGGGAGGAGAGGAGGAGGCAGGCAGAGCTGCGAGCCTCGAAGTCAGGAGTCCCGGGCGGGACCGCGCACTCTGGGGCTTCGAGTGGCGGGAGGCGGAGGCGGTCCGCGGACCCCGCGCGGGCATCTGATTCGGCGGCGGAATCGGCTCGCAAGTCAAGACCTTCGTCGATCGAGCCGCGGGGGGCGGCCGCGGAGGCGGAAGTGGCCTGGCCGGGGGGAGCAAACCCTGAGCCGGCACCGGAGGGCCCCCGGCAGGCGGAGGCGGTGGTGACGCCGCCCGTGGTCGTCGTGCCGGAGGCTCCGGCGGCGCCGGAGGCGGCGCCGGAGGCAGCGCAGGAGGCGATGCCGGAGGCGACGCAGGAGGCGATGCCGGAGGCGGCGCAGGAGGCAGCGCAGGAGGCGGCGCCGGGGGTGCCGGCCAACCCTGAGCCGGCACCGGAGGGCCCCCGGCAGGCGGAGGCGGTGGTGACGCCGCCCGTGGTCGTCGTGCCGGAGGCTCCGGCGGCGCCGGAGGCGATGCCGGAGGCGGCGCAGGAGGCGATGCCGGAGGCGACGCAGGAGGCGATGCCGGAGGCGGCGCAGGAGGCAGCGCAGGAGGCGGCGCCGGGGGTGCCGGCCACAGAGACGGGAACGCCGGCCGCCGCAACCGTCCTGCCGAGCCGAACGGGAGCGGGGGCAGCGGCGCCGGAGGCGGCGCAGGAGGCGGCGCCGGGGGTGCCGGCCACGGAGACGGGAACGCCGGCCGCCGCGACCGTCCCGCCGAGCCGGACGGGAGCAGGGGCAGCGGCGCCGGACGTGGGGCAGTCGGGGACTGATTCCCGAGCCCTTGTGGTCAGCGACCGCCCCCCGGCAGCTGGCGACGCGGCGGATGCCGGAGCGAGCGGCGGGGGGAGCCGGTCCGGGAGGACCATGCTGGAGGTGATCAAGGACTGGGAGGCGTTGGCCCGCGTCCCAGCCATCCTGCCCGCGTCGGTTGGCGGCCCGGTCCCGGCGCTCGACGAGCTGGGCAGCGTCCTGGCGCGGTGCCGCGAGGAGCTGGCCAGGTTTGCCGAGGCGGCCGACACCGCCCTGCAGCGCGCAGAGGTACACCTTCTTGGTCTTTGTCGAATTTTCAGTGGGGGCGCCCGAGCGCACCCACTGGGTGTAGCCCCCGAGATGCGGGCCGGCTGACCGGCTGCGAGGCAGCCGGGCCGGATCTTCTTTTGCATTTTCTTGACTGGTTTCTTGGAGCAGGCAGGGAACTCCAGGCGGCGGGAGCTCTTTGACGAGGCGGTCGCTGTCCACAACCGCGGCAAGCGCGGTTATTACCGTCTGGAACAGGAGCTAAAGAAAGCGCAAGGTACGCCAGTTCCAGTGGGGGCGCACGAGCGCACCCACTGGGTGTAGCCCCCGAGAGTCGGGCCGGCTGCTCGGCAGCCGGCACGGGTCCTTGTGCGTTTTGCTGATTGCGGTCGATTTTTCTGCAGGGGACCTGGACGCCCTGGCCTCCATCCGGGAGAAGAGGGATGAGGTGGCAGCCGAGTGGGACTGGCTGGCGCAGAACGTCCAAGCGATCACCTCCGAACGGGACCGGCTGGCCGGCCTGCTGGTGGACGGGCAGGCGGACCAGGAGCGTTTGTGGGAGGAGCTGCAGCGGGGGGTGGCGGCCAAGGAGAACGCTGTCAAGCAGGCGGCTGATGCCGCCCGAGAGAAAGCCGCCCTCGAAGTCAAGGTGACCCGCCTCGAGAAGGCGCTTGAGGCGCGCAGCGCCGCCCTTGCCCTGGCGGAGGAGGCGCTGACACGCGAGAAGGAGGCGGGGCTGCAGTTCGCCATTGAGATGGACGACGCCTTTCAGCGTAAGTTTTGATCTTCCTCCCAGCCGGCTGTGTTTTCCTTGCCTTTGGGTGTTTTCTGATTCCAATTTTCTTTCTTTAGAGCGGTTCCCGGAAACCCAGCGCTACGCCGAGCGAGTTGTGGCGAGCCACCGGGGGGATCTGCGGCGGCGCGGGCGAGAGCGCGAGGAGGACGCCGGCTGGGACATGGATGAGCTTGCGTTGGCCGTGGAGAACCGGCTGATCCACCTCCAGCGCAGCTTGGAGCGGCTGAGGGCAGCCGGCAAGGAGGTGATCGCCTCCTTGTGGCCGGGTCGTGAGGCCCCGGAGAACTGCATGGCGTAGTGGCTGGAGAACGCCAGGGCCCGGCTCGAGGTCTGGAAGGCGTCGGCGGCCCGGGCTGGCGCGCAGATGGCGCTCCGGTTCGTCACGTCGTGGTACTTCGGGATTGACCTGGACCGGCTGGCCACGATGCGCGACGTCCCGGAGCCGGAGCGGGCGGCTCGTGAAGGTGCCCTTGTCCGCCGGGCCAACGAGCTTGCCTCGTATGTTGACCCGGACGAGCTTCTGCCGGCAATTGGCGAGGACGGCGAGCCGGCCGCCGAGGACTCCTTCGGCAACCCACAAGGCCCGGAGGACGATGAGGTCGCCGAAGAGAGCACCGCCTCCAGCACCGACGGTGGTACCGGCGCCACAGAGACCCCGGAGGCGGACCCGAGGGCCGCGGCTTCTTCTGGGCGGACCGTTGAGCCGGCCGACGACGCGCCAGTGGCCTGAGCCGTCCCGCTTATTTGCCTGTTCCTGCCCTCTGCGACATTGTGTTTAAGACACTTTTCCACCCACTGGGGGTGTGTTATTAGAATGAACCTCTGGCTGTAATGAACTTTTGGCCTATGGCCGCTTATCGTTTTAACTTATGCCATTAAAAATTTGTGCGTGCCGGCCCTTCTTTCGCTTTTCGCCTTTTGACTTGTGTCGCACGCCGGGATTCCTTCCGGCTTCCGCCCCGCCTGCCAGCCAGCCGAGAGCCGGTCTAGGACAGGGACGAGGCATCACCCTTGGGAAAACAAACGGGCTCTTAGAGTCAACTGGCTAGGGCTAGGTCGAGCCGGCAGTGGCCGGTTGCTAGAAATAGCATAGTTCGGCTGCCACTCGTTGGCTGACCTTTGCGTGAGAAGTTCCTTCGTACCCCGTGGCCCCGTCAGCCGGACAGCCGGGAGCCGGTCTGTGGCTGGCCGGGGATGGTAGCGAAGGGTTGCTTGCTCACACTAGTTATCCGCCTCGGAGGGGAGTCGGCGAGCCCCCGGGCCAGGGAGCCGGACCCGGGTGACGCGCTTTAAATAATGAGAAACCTTTTGAAGGATTAAAAAAAAGGGGCGTGCCCCAAGTGTCGGCTTGGGGCCCTCATTGCATTCATTAGCCCAAAAGGGGAGGATATATACATACACTGGTCGTTTAGCAGTAAAACGGACGGAGGAGCGCCGCGTTCCACGGACGCTCCGTTTCCTCGCCGGAGGCTTCACTCTTGCGCTTCTGCGGCTTCTGGGCGTCTATTAGATAGTACGCGTTGTTGTGCAGCGCCCGGCTGACGATGAACGGGCCCTCCCATGGGGAGGACAGCTTGTGCTGGCCGGCAGTTCGCTGGACCCGCCTGAGCACCAAGTCCCTCTCGCGGAAGGAGAGCAGCCGGATCCGCTTACTGTGGTAGTGTCGGAGCTTTTGCTGGTAGATGGCCGTCCGTCTCAAAGCCAGTTCGCGAGCCTCCTCGAGGAGGTCGACGCCGTCTTCTCTTGCTTCCCTTGCGTCCTTCTCCGTGTACAGGGTAACCCGGGGCGAATCGAACTCGATGTCGGTGGGGATGATTGCCTCGGACCCATACACGAGAAAGAACGGTGTGTAGCCGGTCGATCGGTTGGGCGTGGTCCTGAGACTCCAGAGGACAGCCGGCAGCTCTTCGATCCAGCAGCCGGCTGACCTGACCAGCGGCGCCACGAGCCGAGGCTTGATGCCGGACAAGATCAGGCCGTTGGCCCTTTCGACCTGGCCGTTTGACTGCGGGTGGGCGACGGACGCCAAATCGAGCCGGATGCCCTGCTTGGAGTAGAAACGCGCTAGCGCGCCCTTGGCGAAGTTCGTGCCATTGTCGGTGATGATGCTGTGGGGAACGCCGTAGCAGACCGTGATGTCTTCGATGAACCGGACGGCCGTGGGACCATCCAGTTTCTTGATTGGCCTGGCCTCGATCCACTTGGTGAATTTGTCGACGGCTACCAGTAGATGTGTGATGCCGCCTCGTGCGGTCTTAAATGGTCCCACCATATCCAGCCCCCAGACGGCAAAAGGCCACGAGAGGGGGATGGTCTGGAGGGCTAAAGCCGGCAGGTGGCTCTGCGTGCTGAAGCGCTGGCAGCCTTCACACTTGTCGACCAGCCGCCTGGCCGCCTCCAAAGCAGTCGGCCAGTAGAAGCCGTGGCGGAACGCCTTGGCCACCAGGGTCCTGGAGGCGGCATGGTGCCCGCACTCGCCCTGGTGGATGTCGAGGAGGATCTCTTGCCCTTTCTCCGGCTCGATGCAGCGTTGGAAAACACCGGTGGTGCTGCGATGAACCAGCTCGTGGTTGATGATGCTGTAGGCCGAGGCCCGACGCTGGATTTGTCTTGTTGTGGCCTCGTCGGAGGGGAGTTCGCCGCGTTGGAGGAACACCAGGACGGGCTGGGCCCATGAGGGAGCCGAGACGGGAGCCGGCCCGGGCCCGAGCGGGGCGTCGGCGGCGGCCGCGGCCCCCGGGTCCGGCAGGTCAGCCCCCGGGTCCGTCCCGCCAGCCCCCGGGTCCGGCAGGTCAGCCCCCGGGTCCGTCCCGCCAGCCCCCGGGACCGGTTCGCCAGCCCCCGGGACCGGTTCGCCAGCCCCCGGGACCGGTTCGTCAACCTCCGGGACCGGCTTGCCAGCCCCCGGGAGTGAGCCGGTGGAAGGAGCGTCGATCACCATCATGGCGGCTACGGGCCAGAGCCGGCAGCAGCAGTCACGGCCGGCTAGACAGCCGGAGCCAGCGGCGCCGGCTGGGAGGCCGGAGATTGTGGAGCCGGATGGGCAGCCGAAGATGGCGGAGCCGGCGAAGTCGCTATGGCCGGGCCGGCTGGCTGGGCAGCCAGGTCTGCCGGGGGGCCGGCTGCGTTAGCCGGCAAGAAAATGGAATCCGATTCGGGAGAGGGTTTGATCGACGGCTTGAGCAGCCGCTCGAGGGAGACGCCAGCTGGGATGGCCTGCCGGGTGGAGCCGATTTTTGCCAGTGTATCAGCCGCCTCGTTGTCCGCACGGGGGACGTGATGGAACTCACAGCCCTCGAAGGAGCCGGTGAGCTGCTGGACGAGGAAGCGATAGCTGGCCATGTTGGCGTCCCTGGCGTCCCACTCGCCGGAGACTTGCTGCACCACGAGGTCGGAGTCGCCGAAGCATATGATGCGCTGGATGCCGATCTCCTTGGCGAGCCGGAGGCCGTGGACGAGAGCCTCGTACTCGGCCACGTTGTTGGAGGCGGCAAAATGGATCTGGAGCGCGTACTTGAGCTGGTCTCCTCTTGGGGATGACAAGACGATGCCGGCCCCTAGGCCGGCTCGCACCTTCGAGCCGTCGAAGTGCATACGCCAGTGTGTGGAGTCGGGTGGAGGCGGCACGAACTGGGTTTCGGCCCAGTCGACGAGGAATTCGGCCATTGCTTGTGACTTGATGGCGGTGCGCGGCTCATACCGTATCTCGTAGTCGGCGAGGGCGATGGTCCACTTGGCGATCCGGCCGGTGGCGTCCCGGCCACACATGATTTCGCCCAGCGGTGCTGTGCTCACGACGGTGATGACGTGCTCCTGGAAGTACTGCTTGATCTTCTGGGCGGCGAAGTATCCGCCGTAGCTCATCTTCTGGTAATGGGGGTAGTTCTGCTTGGAGGCGGAGAGGACCGCGCTGAGGTAGTAGACGGGGCGCTGAATCGGCAGCGTTTTGCCCTCCTCCGGCCGCTCCACCACTAGGACGACGCTGATGACGCGCGTGGTCGCCGCGATAAGTGTCTCCTTCTCAGCCGGCGCGGCCAGGATGGGCGCGCTAGTGAGGGCTCGCTTGAGGCCGTGGAACGCCTCGTCCGCCTCGTCGGACCAGTCGAACAGGGCCGGCCTCTTCGAGGGGTCCCGGCCCGGCTCGACCAGAGCCGTCTTGCGCAGGAGCCCATAGAGGGGCAGGGCCTTCTCGCCCAGCCGGCTGATGAACCGGCTGAGGGAGGCGAGGCAGCCAGTGAACTTCTGGACGTCGCGGAGCCGGGTCGGCTTGGGCATGCGCTCGATTGCGCTGATCTTCTCGGGGTTAGCTTCGATGCCACGAGCGGACACGAAGAAACCCAAGAGTTGGCCGGCTGGGATGCCGAAGACGCACTTCTCCGGGTTGAGCTTGATCTTGTATTCGCGCATGTTGGCGAATGTTTCCCGGAGATCGTCGAGGAGGCTGAAATGCTTCTTGGACTTGACGACGATGTCGTCGACGTAGACGTGGACGTTCCTGCCTATCTGAGGCAGGAGACACTTCTGCATGCAGCGCTGGAAGGTAGCGCCTGCATTCTTCCGGCCGAAGGACATGGTGATGTAGCAGTAGGCCCCAAAGGGGGTGATGAAGGAGGTCTTGAGCTGGTCGGCTGGGTCCATCTTGATCTGGTGGTAGCCGGAGTAGGCGTCCAGGAAGGACAGCAGGTCGCAGTCGGCCGTGGAGTCGATGACTTGATCGATCCGCGGTAGGGCGAACGGGTCCTTGGGGCACGCCTTGTTCAGGCTCGTGTAGTCGATACACATGCGCCAGGTCTTGTTCTTCTTCAGCACCAGGACTGGGTTGGCCAGCCAGTCCGGGTGGAACACTTCCATGATGAAGCCGGCTGCGAGCAGCCAGGCGATTTCTTCTCCTATAGTACGCCGCTTCTCCTCGGAGAAACGGCGCAGGGGTTGCTTGACCGGCTTCGCGTCCGGTCGTACGTGAAGCTTGTGCTCGGCGAACTTCCTCGGAACACCCGGCATGTCCTTGGGAGACCATGCGAAGATGTCCCGATTCTCACGGAGGAAGTCGACGAGCTCGCCTTCCTATTTGCTGTCGAGGCGGGAGCCGATGGTCACGCACTGGGTGGGGTTAGCCGGGTCAAGCGGCACCTGCCTGGTGTCCTTGGACGGCTGAAACGAGGCCTCGCCGGCCGACTGGGATGGAGGAGCCGGCATGGCCGGCTGGGCCAAGGCGAGGGCCACGAGTCGGTCGAGCTGCCGCTTCTCCTCCGCTATCTCCAGGGCTTCGGCCAGCCGGCTACCGTCTCGCGCGCACGCGATTGACATCTTGTAGTCGCCGGCGATGGTGATGATGCCCTTGGGACCCGACATCTTGAGCTTGAGGTAGGCGTAGTGGGGGATCGCCATGAATTTGACGAGAGCCGTCCGACGCAGCAGCGCGTGGTAAGGACTGTCGAGGTCCACTACCTCGAACCAGACCGGTTCGCGGCGGAAGTGGCTGGAGCCGCCGAAGAGGTCGTCGAGCTTGATCTTGCCGACGGGGGTGCAGGACTTTCCCGGCACGATGCCGTGGAAAACGGTCCGGCTCGATTGTAGGTCCTCCACCTTGAGCCCCAATTTGAGCATTGTGTCAAGGTAGAGGATGTTAATGCTGCTGCCCCCATCGATCAGCACCCGCGAGAAGCAGCACGTGCGCCTCTCGGAGACGATGGTGGGATCGAGGACGAGGGCATAGCTGCCAGGGCTTGGCATCACGGCCGGGTGGTCAGCCCGGCTCCAGGTGACCGGCTTCTCGGACCAGTGCATGAACTGGGGAGTCGCGGGCATGGTGGCATTCACCTCACGGTGGAGCCGGCGTTGGGCGTGCCTGCCCGTCTCTTCACTGGTGAAGACGACGTAGCAGCCGTCTTGGTCGGGGAACTGGTCGAGCAAACGGCCGTCGTTCTGAGCCGGAGCCGGGGCCTGAGCCGGAGCGCGGGGAGGTGGCGCCGGAGGGGTCGGCAGGCCTTCCCCCCGGGCTAATGGCTGAGAGAAGCAACACTGCCGGAGCGTGTGCGTAGCCGGCTTGGCGCCGGAATGGTGTTTGCAGGGGAGGTCGAGCATCTACTCGAACGTGAGCTTGGGTTGCCAGGTGGACTTGTCGGTGCGCTGACGCTGGCCGGAAGGCTGGCCAGCCGGCTGCTCTTCCTCGATGGAGGCGACCTGCCGGCTCCCGCAGCGGGAGTCGGGCTGATCGTTCTTGCGTTTGTTGTTTTGCTGCTGCCGGTTGTCGGCGGCCGCCCGCGGCGCGGCAGGCGGCGGAGCCGGTTTGGCTGATGCCTTAGCCTTCATCCTCATCGAGGAATCGGCCGTGGCGTACTTCGCAGCAACCTTCGAGGTCCGCCAGGGAAGTTGGCTCGAAGCACAAGAGCTTGTGCTTGAGGGGGGTGCCATCGCAGCAACCTTCGATGAAGTACTGGATGGCTTGCACCTCGTGCACTCCCTCGCAGGAGTTGCGGAGCTCGGTCCAGCGTGTGAGATAGTCGCGGAGTGGTTCCTCCGGCCCCTGGACGCACATGGCCAGCTCGCGGGGCCGGCCCGGCCCCTTGTAAGTGCCAGTGAAGTTGCGGACGAACGCCTCTTCGAAGTCCGTCCAGGTGTTGATGCTGCCGGCCGCCAGGCTGTTTAGCCAGGTGCGGGCCGAGCCGATCAGCATGAGGGGGGCGTAGCGGACGGCTACGCGCTTGTTCCCCCTGGCTATGCCGACGGCGGTGGTGTAGTCGATCAGCCAGTCCTCCGGCTTGGCGGCCCCGGTGTACTTTGGGGTGTCGCGGGGAAGAGTGAAGCCGGGCGGAAACGGCTCGTTGCGGATCCGAGGGCCGAAGCAGGCCGGGCCAATCGAGCCCTCCTCCTCGAGGAGAGCCGACTGCGCCAGCCGGTCGAGCCAGAGCCGGGCGTCGTTATCGCTGTGGGGGACCCGCGGCCCGAGCCGGGCCGCGAGTTCGGGGCGGACAGCCGGCGGGATGGACCGGGCCGGTTCTTGCCGTGGAGGCGGAGTGTGCCCGCGGCTATGCCGGCTACCGCCAGCCGGAGCCTCGTCCCGGCAGTTGCTGCCAGCCGAATTGTTGCTGCGCCGGCTGTTTACAGCCGGCCGCTCGTTGCCGCGCAGCTGGGTGCGCCGAACGTTGCTTCCCTCGTTCCGCCGGCCAGAGGGACGAGGGGTACTGGAGTGCTGAGCCGGCTGACGGTTGGTAGCCCCAGCGCCCTCACCCTCGGACCGGGGAAGTTCGGAAACGGCCCCATCGGGGGTGAGGACGACCGGTTGCGCGTTGGCGGTGTCGATGAGGTCCTTGATGTGTCGCTCGCGCGCGGCACGCTCCTCGCCCTCCAAGGTTGCCAAATCCTCGTAGGCAAACTTGGCGGCGCGCAGGTTGGCCGCGGGGGTGTCGTAGACGGGAAGGCGGCCGCCGAGGATTTCCGCGACCACGCGGCCGCGCTCCCGCACGGCTCCACGCCGGCTGGGCTCGGGGCCAGCCGGGGTGAGACCATACGCGGAGATGTATTCCAGCTGCGCGGCTTCCATCTGGCGCCGCTCGGTAGCGAGGGCGGTGGCGTCGTCGAACAGCAGGCGGCGGGCCGCCTCCAGCTCGGTTCTGGCGGCGGCCGGGTCCGCCGTCGGGGCGATGGGAGTGCCCAGACCCCGGAGGGTAGCGGCGAGCGGGTCGGAGGTTTCGGCACGGGCGGCGGCCGCATCGGCCTCGGCCGCCCGCACACGGCTCGAAGTGGTGGAGGAGGTGGTGACCATCACTCCAACGCAGGCGCGGGAACCGACGGCCTCGCCCGTGGCGAGCGCGCCCACGGACGAGGGAGGGTCGGTGCAGTCGAGCACCCAACTAGGGTACTCGCCAGCCGCCGGCTCGCCGGCGAGGCTCAGGTTGCTGAACCGCCCAGCGAGCGCGGCGACGTCGAGCGCGAGGTCGCGGCCGAGGCACTCGTCGGAGATGCCGGCCGCGTCGCCCGCAGGACCTGCCGGAGCAAGCCCCACGAGCATGCGATTCCGCCCGGACGCGAGGCGGCCGGGGGAGGTGGTGAAGGGCCCCGCCCGAAGCGTGACTCCGGCCGGCGCCGCGGACGGCCCCACGGTGGGCGCCAACTGTCGTCGTTTCGTCACGGCAGATGCCATGGGTAGGCTTATCGAGAGGGGCCGAAGGACGCCGACGGGCTCCGGGAGCGGGGTTAGTCACAAGCGGTGGCGGACACACGATGTACCCAGGTTCAGGGCCCCCCGTGGGAGGTAACACCCCTAGTCCTGCTTGGTCTGGTTGAGATGATGGTAAGGTTACAATGGAGCTCCTTGAGCTGTATGGATAAAGGAGGAAGAAGGAGCTAGCTCGCCCTTGCTGCCTCTCTACGTATGGGGGGTGTATGGAAAGAGTCTAACCGGGGACCCCGTTGCATGGGGGAGGCCCGGGGGGTTTTATAGGCCAACCCCCCGGGTTACAATATGAATAGAAGGTCTTGGGGGGCCCAGCCGGCAGCCTCTCTGGCCGGCCGTGGGGGCCGCCGGCTGTGGGGTCTTGTCGCTGGTAGGGCCCGCCGGCTGTCGGGTCCCGTCAAGAGCCGGTGGGGCCCGCTTGGTGGGTCCCGTGCCGGTCGCGTCGCGGCACGGGCTGCCCGTCGGGACGTCGCCTTGTGGCTGCCGGCCGCGGTCAGCGGTACGGCCGGCTGCACTGTAGCCACGCCGGAGCAGGTAATGGAGTAGTTGGAGCGTGCCGGCACTGTTGGAAGCTCTGTCGCGGTCAGCCGAGGTCAGCAGTCACTGTGGCCCTGCGCCCGTGTGTCAGGGGCCACTGTGGCCACGCCGGGGCAGGTAACGGGGGTCTCGTCTTGTCGCCGTACTGATGCGCAGAGAGACGGGACGGGAGCTGGTCCGTCCGAAGGTCAGCGGGGAAGCCGGCGTGGAGGCAGCCGGCCCCGGGTGAGCCGGCAAAGGACGTGCCGGCTGTCCACCAGCCGGCCTCGAGGGAGCCGGTGGCGGGCCTGCCGGCTCCCCGCCAGCCGGTCCTGAGGCAGCCGGTGGCCCGCCAGCCGGCCGCGGCCCAGCGTATCGCGGGCCAGCCGGCGATACTGTTTTTTCTCCGAGCGGGGGAAGGACCCCACAGCTTTGGCCTATCCGGGGGTAATAACCCCGTCACCAAATGCACACCATACGATACATCATGAGTTATATTTTCATAATACACATGTTTGGTAGTGTAGATGTAGATAGTTTTCTTTACAAACTTGGTCAAAGTTGATAAAGTTTGACTTTTAAAAAAATCTATATGCACTACATTGTGGAATGGAGGGAGTATAAAGATCAAGAGGGAGTTTGCGCTCGTCACCGGCGCCGAGCTCAGCGCCCGGCGCTTCGCCGTATCCATAGGCATTTATGCGTGGCACGGCGTGTCGCGCGAGGCCGTTTGATTTCCCTAGGGGACGGACGGCGCTCGTCACCCGGCCGGCCCAAAATCCTGTGCAGAAACTATACCGTTTTCTCTGCCAAGTTCCAGCGGAATCTCTTCGTACGGCGGTGTCACACGGTAGCCATAGCTTTTAGCTTGTCACATGCACTTACGGCTCTCCTCTCCTCCTCGTCCGGCCGGCATGTCTTTACGTACGTGCGCATGGCCGCGTATCTACCAGCTGCGCCCGGCACGGGTTTTCCTGGCGTTGAGGCCACGTGTATAGATACCGAAGCTACCAAAGAGCAGGGGGGAGGGGCTCGTCGTCGGCGCTGACCCGCGCTCCGTTCCGGCGGTGCAAACGCAACGCGGTCAGGTGACGGCGACCCAAGCAGAACTAGCCAAGGCAGAGCAGACCACGGTAACCGTGAACGCCCGCGCGTACATGTCCAAGTGCATGCGGATTCCAACGCAAGCAGCCAAGTTCCGTGCGTGCGCGCCCCGCATATGCGTAGGCAGGCGAGGTGCGTGAGCGGCCCGCCGTTCCGTCGGGATCGTCCGGCCCGGCCCATCTGCTCGCCGCCGAGGAACGCATTTGCAATACGCATCTAATCCATCCACCCGGTGTCCCGGTGCATGAATGTGTCTTGTGTCATCATGAGTGGCTGTATGACAGTGGACTTGGAGCCGGTCTTCACGTTAGTTTGGAACCTTGAATGATTGCTTGAGATGGGTGGCAATCTGCATGAGGAGGAGAGCTTAGCTTAGCTGTCGTTTCTCGTCGACAAGGACTGATTAATCCTCATCCCTAGTAACTGTTGGAAAATAATTTGTGGTCTACCCCCTATTCCTCTGCGCTTATCCGTGGTGCCGCTCACAATTCGCATATCTGAGGCTAAGGGGTAGGGACCTTCTTATACTGTCTTTCCAAAGAGTCCACCTCTTATACAGATAAGATTCCTAGTCTTTCCAACTAGTTTCCGGGATAGAGTCTAGATCAAATTACCAACCACGATCATATTTGTCTGTTAACGGATTCTATCCGTTATGTCCCCGGAGCACACGCTTGTGAGCAACGCGTCATAATAGAGTGTAAATTCCTCTAATTACGTAGATCAACATTAGGGCTGTAATCTAACTATACGATCTAGCTCCTTCCGATTATCACTGTATCCGGGTAGTCTTTCCAATATAAATAGTATATTGTATTCCACTGATAATCGATCAGCTTACTTAAGCATACAACTTAACTATGCTCCAACAAGTGATAATTCCATGATAATCATGTAAAGTAATTCCATGTATAAATACATGTATAATTCCATAATGAGGTATTCCGAATATTAGCAATTCGTATTAAATTGAATATAGTTGCAGGACACATAATTCCAACATCTCCCACTTGTCCAAAACGATCATTCAAATATTCGTAAACCCATAGCCTTAACATGCATACCAAATACCTCGTGACTAATAAGCTAAGTCAAGGGATCAGCAATCATATTAACACTACATTGAAAACCCATAAAAATGTGATACTTTCCCTCAATATGTTTCCTTGTTGTGACACCTAAGATCACTAGAGACCTTAGTTTCCGCCTAATTATTCCAGCATAGCTGTCCTCGGCGTCTCGAGTATTATTTCCTCGAGTGCAATTCCACCTTTACAGACACCTTGAGTATTTTGTTTCCTCAAGTAAAAATTTCGCATCAATTATTTTCAGTCACATATATCAATAATATGAATAATTCCACATTGAGTCAAATATAAGGTAACCATGTTGAATAAAATTTCAAACCCACATAAATATCCAATGCAGTCATTATATGAAGTTCCATAAGTAACCATGTTTTGAAAGAAATTCCTGACTTCGGTCAGTGAACCTGCATCGTATTAGTACTAAAAATAATAATTGAATATGCGTACTTGGACTTGTTTCTCATCTCGCAGATAGAGTAATAGCTTCCTCAATGTGTTTACCTTTAATATAAAAATTCCAGACAAGCGACAAGTTCTGATGCACTTTCCACAATCTTAAACGATGTGTGAGATTCCCTTAGTTGTTCGTCTTTCCTCCCACTGCTTCAATGCAGTATAAATTCCGAAAACTAAGGTATGATGATTGTATAACAAAGATATAGTAAATTCCAACACCGGTCCCTTCGTCCTCAGGAGTTCAAACATAATTCCTCACTAAGTTTGGTTCCAGGTAGTTTAATAAGTTTGTAGTTTTCCATAGGAAATGTTTCAAAAAACATGCCCTATGTAGTTCCACTCCCAAAAACTAGGAAGCTTCAAATATTCCTTTCATATGAAAGTTAAAACATGACCAAGCTTTCACTTCCATCAATGTGACTTCCCATTGCAAACAACAAAACAATGTTAAAGTACACACTAATAATGAAAAAATATATTTAACACTTACATTTGTAGATGACCCCCTTGCTTCAACTTAGAAAATCATATGACCTGTTGTTCCATTGATGTGAAGCTTGTTATAAGAACATACATATTAATGTATTCAATTAGCAAACCATGCCTTTAGTTCCTCTTTCCCAAATTCTAGGAGAGAGAGTTTCCACAAAGTATATTTCCCTTTGTGTGAAGAACTGAATAGCAAGAGTGACATTATAATATTCCAATGAGCCAAAAAATCCTTTAAAAATATCACTTCCAGACAATAGACTTGCGGTTGTTTGGCATGATATTAATTTCCCAAACTATGTTCTTCCTCATTTGAGTTTATTCCTTCCCGCAATTCTTCCGCCCATAGTTGTCACTGATGAGAAAACCTTCTTAAGAGAATTTAATCATTCCTCTAAAATCTAGAGTGACGTCCCACAAAAACACATAACAATTATTCAAACATGATATTCCAAGCCAATTCCTCCCACTTAGCCTAAGCATGTTAGTATCGGGAGTTTCACTTGTAGTTTCCATTGGGGTCAAGATGAAATTTCAGTATGACTGTCAATATTTCCACCCTTGATCATAATAATTATTGTGTTCCTACTTTTCCACCAGTTTGATCCACTATCATTACAAAGTTCCTGGTGTGTGCTTTGTAGTAATTAGGAATTTCCTGCCAAAATAAAAAAATCCCTTCCAGCCTACAAACCATAAGGAGTGACTGTGCGATATAGACAAACAACAGTATATATGCAAGGCTTCTTTAAAAAAAACAAGGGAGTATAAAAGACACTCAATTCCTCCATTCAATTGTGGAGTGTACGATATATTACAATGGTGAATAATTCCATGCTCTTTACATACAAACAATATATTCCTGAAGTGTACTTCCCCCACCAATCAGTTGTTAAAACTATGATATTCTTTAATCAACTGATTTTCCACTTCAGTATAACATGTGACCAGCACAATAAAACCTTCCGACTTGTATAACAAAAGATAAACATAACCATATAAAAGTGTAATCATCGAAGAGTGAGATAAAATAAATAACCGGACCTCTAGTGGGAGTATAAAAGAAAATACCATAAGTATATCCAACTAAATAACGATGTGAAGCCTCTTTTTTTTACCTTTCACCTTCACAAAAAAGGTCTCCTCCCACTAAAGTTTAAAATCCAGAATCAATAAGGGAAACTCTTGCCTTCAGCCGGCGGATAGCACGCGGGCGATCCGCCGCCTCCTCAATGTGACGCGTGTACGCATGTCCGTCTCTTTTTCTGTAACATCATGTGTGTTGCAAAATTCTCTTCCGCAACAACATGTGTGTTGCAGGAAAATGAAGACCGAATAAACGGCAAATATTTTCAGTAACATTGTCTGTGTTGCAAATTGTTTACCGCAACAACACTCATGTTGCAAAAATAGTGAAAAAAAAAATCTACAACATCAACTATGTCGCAAAACGATTGCTGCAACTTAAGCTTTGTTGCAAAATATTTCTGCAACACTATCCTTGTTGCAAAGTATTTCCGCAACAATACCCCTGTAGCAAAAAAGAGAACGGTGTTAAACGTCGAATAGCTGCACATCTAACGGTTGCTGCGCGGGCGGATCTTTTAGAAAGATCCGCCGGCCGACGCGTAGCACGGCCCAATCAATAAGCCTCTTGATCATGTTCCAAGATATGTCACCAAGTCATGGATGATATTAATAACATGATTCCAAGCATGTGTTCCCATTGTCGGTATTCCTCCATATGGAGTTATCTTTTCCAAATAAAGAAATTGGTTTGCCAACTTCCAATGGACAACAAGAAAGATAGACCATTGTGTTAAAAATCCATAATGCACTAATTTAACCATTGAGAAATATTTCCACTCGTCCTTTTCCAAATAGTATGTCATAATCAATATATTCCAAAGATAGAACAATAAATCAAATACCTTCTCACCGAAGTTGCACAGAGTGTCATATGACAATAATAGTTTTCCTCCACAAGGGAGTTTCATGGCATAATTTCCAATCCAAAGTACATCAATTTTCCTTTGTAATTGTTGCATGCCAATAAAGTTGCTATAGTATTCCAACAATAAATGATGTATATAAACCAACACCATAATCCAACTATTTGAAAGAGTATCCACAAATAATATATATCATCCAAATATTATCATTAGACATACCAGCACATGAAGAGCAAATTTCCTTGTCCTCGGAGTGGCTCTCATATTCCTCCATACACAAGTGATGCTCATAATAGACACTTCTTTGAATTCCTTCTCATGCAAGGTTAGTATAATACCTTTCCATCAATAATAATTTTCCTCCACAACGGAGTTCAAGGGCATATTTCCAATTCCAAGTTTATTAACTTTAGCATTCCCTTGAAATTGTTTGCATGGTAGTAAAAAAAAATCTTTGCTACTAACATATATGATATATAACCATAATGCGCAACACAACTATTTTCAAAAAATAGTGGCAAATGCAAAATTCCATGCATACAAATTATATACATACCTTCCACTTTGCCAATTCCAGTGATAAAATATTATATCTTCCTCTACGTTGTGCAACCAGTAATATTTGGTTAGATCCTTCCTCGAAGAGTTTCTGTCTTCCAATTGTATAGTGAGCGAAGACAGATGCTGAATGTACGCAAATTATTTCCTAGTGATTTCCGTCCTAGATCAGGGTGCGCACAAGTGTCAAGACAGCCAAGAAATACCAGCCTTCCTCGTTACAATCTGATCCTTATAGATAAATAACGTAGACGTAGACTTCAGCATGTAGATGTGTATGCTAAGAATAAATTCCTTGCCTTTCTTATGCAAAATAGACTAGTAGAACAAGCAGTACTGTATGTAAACAACAGCAACAAAACTTCCTTGATCCATAGTAGCGAGAGATTTCCTGCACCTTCTTTGGTGCTTGTGTCCTTCCTAATCAAATTTGATTGGCCCGCCTGCATCTGATCTCACCGGCTTCATGGTTATGAACAGCAGCAGCAGGCGTGAGCAAGCCATGCAGCTTCCGTCTTCCCCGAGCAGTCAGCTCGCTGGTCAGAAGGCGTCGAATCCGCGCGAGTTCGACGAACGACGAGCTGCAGCGAGAAAACGCTGATCCGACAAGGTTGCCGCGTCGACGGCACGTCGGAGCTTAGATGGACCGATCTGTAGCAAGGTATATGGAGGAAGCGTAGAACAGATTGATCTAGTTTGATTCCCAACTCCTCATGCACAACATGCAAGTAGTGCAACAGCAGCTTAATTGATTTGCTCGGTCCGCACGTATTACCTCCGTCGTTAAAGAAGCAAGAAGAGGCTTGGATTTCATCACGTGAACCTACTGCTGTCTCCTTCACGATCTCGTGCGTGCAGGAGATCCACCGAACCAGCGTCTTCCTCGATCAAGTACAGCCTCATGAAAAGGCAGGCGGACGGCAGACGCAGAGTTGGCACGAAAGTAGATCGATCTCACGAGAGGCAACCAGCGGTAAAGGCAGAGTTTGCAGCGGATTGAACCAGCGATCTCGTTGAGTGGCCGGCGAGTAGGGTTAGGGTCACCGCGATCGAACCTGCACAAGATACCAATGTTGGAAAATAATTTGTGGTCTACCCCTATTCCTCTGTGCTTATCCGTGGTGCCGCTCACAATTCGCATATCTGAGGCTAGGGGTAGGGACCTTCTTATACTGTCTTTCCAAAGAGTCCACCTCTTATACAGATAAGATTCTTAGTCTTTCCAACTAGTTTCCGGGATAGAGTCCAAATCAAATTACCAACCACGATCATATTTGTCTGTTAACGGATTCTACCCGTTATGTCCCCGGAACACACGCTTGTGAGCAACGCGTCATAATAGAGTGTAAATTCCTCTAATTACGTAGATCAACATTAGGGCTGTAATCTAACTATACGATCTAGCTCCTTCCGATTATCACTGTATCCGGGTAGTCTTTCTGAAAGTGCGTTATATCGACTAGAGGGGGGGGGGGTGAATAGGCGATTTTTACAAATTCATCACTGACGAATTTTAACTTGAGAAATTTGAAATGTGATGAATAACTAGCAGCGGAATATGTACTCAAGTGCATAAGAAACATAGCAGTGGCATAGTCGTCTTGATGAAATAAAGCATGCACAGATTACAGGTAGCGTGATACAGGATACGCAGGTGAGGAACAAGGTAACTTGAAAATTTGAGGTGAGGAAATTGAGAAAGTCTTCAGTCAAATTCTTCAAACAGTAACGATCAATTTCATCAACACATATATGAGGAAATGAAAGGGTTGAGGAAATAGAACCAGAAAACTTGATGAAGACAATGATTTGATGACCCAGTTTGAACTGCTGTGACAGTCGTACGTCTGGTTTGGAGCGGCCTGGTATTTAAACCAGAAGACACACAGTCCCAGGACACACAGTCTCTACCGTATTTTCCATGAGCTAAGGTCACACAGACCTCGCCCAACACTCGTGGTAAGTCTTCAGGGTAGACTTTCAAAACCCTCACAAACTGGTCACCCGGCGATCCACAATTGACTGCTGGATGCTCTAGACCAAGGTCACTTCGTGATCCCCAATTGACTGCAGGATGCACTAGACCATGACGCCTAACCGTCTGGAAGATACACAGTCTTCAAAGGTAACAAGCGTCGGTTCCACACAGGAACAATTTCTTCAGTGATGCTCAATCACTTTGGGTTGGTGGTTTGGTTTTGGGGTTTTTCCTCACTGATGATTTTCTCTCAAAGTCCTCGAGGAATGGGATGCTCTCAAATGACAAGTGTCAGTTCTCTCTCGGAGCAGCCAACCAGCTAGTGGTTGTGGGGGTGGCTATTTATAGCCAGGGTGCAACCCGACATGATAAGACATAAATGCCCCTAATGATATGACCGTTATGTCGATAGGATGATTGGGGACAGCTGGCACTTAGCACAGCAACGGTCGGAATTTCGAACTATGAAAGTCCTCAGGCTTATCATATTCCTCACTTGTAGGCAATTCGCACTGGCGAAATCCTAACTCCTCAGTCAGACCAATTTCCTCAGAGACCAGAAGATCATCGTCTCTGTCACTAAAGAACTTGACTAAACTGCAAGAGATTTCCAAAGGCTTCACTCGAAGGATTGGATAGGTTGAGGCTTTTGAGTTGAGCATCAGTTGGAAATTTTCCTCAGTATTACCTCGGCCCCCTTTAACAGTACGGTGTTTCCTATGACTCAAAGAAAGGAAATGAAACTACGAAAACAAAAGTCTTCACGCTTTATAGTCCTTGTTCATATCTTCAAGGTCACACCAACTTCTTCTTCAAAGTCTTCAGGGAATACCAAAGTCTTCAGCAAAGTCTTCACCAAAGTCTTCAGTTGAAGACATACATTTTTAGGGGTCGATAATCTCCGGATGTTTCAAACTCCTCAGCGACTTATAGAGCATGTGTACACTTACAAACGCATCAGTCTCTTAACCTATAAGTCTTCAATACACCAAAATCACTAAGGGGCACTAGATGCACTAACAATCTCCCCCTTTTTGGTGATTGATGACAAATAGGTTAAGTTTTCAACGGGGATAATAATATGAAGTGTAAGTACTGAGTTTGAGGAATTTGATTGCAAGATATAGAAGAACTCCCCCTGAAGATGTGCATATTTGAGGAATTTGCTTTGGACTGCAAATGCACATGGCAGGTTAAGATCATGGAGAACGCCCCCTATATCTTGCAATTCATACACGCATTTAATATATATCATGAGAAAATTGAAATGCATGATGGAAAATGGGGTCTGAGGAAATTCAGCATGCATGCATTAAGATAACTGGAGGAAATAGCATGCGAAAAGCAGTTCAAAAGCATCAGACCGCCATCGGACTTAAGTTTACAACTCAACCAACAAAAGCTTCAGAAGAGCGAGAGTTGTAACTTAAACAAAAACAGCCCATATATATAGACCCGCTTGAAGACTAACTCAAATTTTCTCCCCTTTGTCATCGAAGACCAAAAGGGACGAAAAATGAGGACTAACGCCCCTGAAGAATTTCATCTTGAAGGTGGTGGAGGAGCGCCAGCGTTGTCGGGGTCGGCTGGTGGAGCAGGGCCTGCAGCAGTGTCGTCAATATTCTCAGCTTCATCCGCCTGGCGTGATGAAGAAAATGAGCTTGTAACCAGCTGAGGAACTTGAACTTTCTTCCATTTCTTCCTTGGAGGGATGGACCAATCAAAGTCCTGCTGAAATTCCATCTCCTTGAGTTCTTAAGGAGTCTTGAGATGAGACAGGATGGCCCATGTGCGGTCGAAGACTTCATGAAGATAATAGTGGTTCTTCCTCCCAGAGTTGTGCGTGACAGTCATGTCTCGAAGAAGTGAACCAAACTGACGCTTTACCCACTTGTGATTGCGATCAATCTTCTGATGAAGACTTAGAAGAAGCTCTCGATCAGTCATCACACGAGGGGCAGTTTCTTGAGGATTTTGCGCTGAGGCTTTTGCGGCAGAATCTTGGGTAGCAGTGTCATCATTGGTGGAATAAGATGCAGCTTTGCGAAATTGTCCATCCAATGGACGAGTACCTTCATCAATGACAGCTTTGCCTTTACCCTCAACTGAGGAAAATGTATTCTTGAGGACTTCAATCGGAGGCAGAAATCTAAAGTGATTCTGAAAGTTAGCCTTGAATGGAAGTGAAGACCTTGATCTGATGAATTTCATGATCCAAGGAGCGTAAGGTTTTAGTTCAAATGGGGCTGAAGCAGCATTGGCCAAAGTCCTCATGAAGAAATAATGGTAGTTGATGGGAATCCCATGAATAATGTTGAATGGCATGTTCTTCATGATTCCCTCCACTTCTTCTTCTTCAGAATTGTGGCCCTTCTGAGGACTGAGGATTTTGGTCAGAATGCGATAAACTGTCCTGGGCACATAGAGCAAATCCTTCACAAGGAAGGAAGTCCTTTGAGGTTGGCCCTGAGCCAATGGCTTCATCAGCACTTGCATCATGTGGTTGGGCAGTTCAGTTTCATCATAGATGCAGCGCGCTCCTTCTGAAGGAATTGCTATTGGCACAGCCTGAAGCAATTCGGTGGCTGGGGCAGTGTAGTGAGTAGATCCAGTCATCCAGTCCAGAATCCATGAATTGACATCAGAAGCATCACCCGAGATATGCAAGGTTGCATAGAATTGAAGAATTAGCTCTTCATTCCAGTTGCATATGTCAACGCAGAAGGGTAGAAGTCCAGCATCATGAAGAACTGCGAGCACAGGAGTGGAGCACGGAATGGATTCCATATCCACATGAGGAATTTGCTGATGCTCGAAGACTTTCTTTTTGTCAAATAGTACTGATGCATAGAAATTCATCTGCGAAGGGGTCCAGAATCTTGTGCGACCGGTCCTTGCTGAGTCATAAGGATTTGGCCCGTTGAAGAAAATGTGCTCGTTGAAGAAATTGGTCTTGATGAATTTGGGGCGCTTCGAGCCTTTGAGGGGCAACTTTGGCTTCGGCTGAAGATTTGGCTTGAAGCGGCCCACAATTTCCTTAGGCATAGGAGGAACTTCTTCAGATTGAGGAATTTGAATAGCAGTTTCCTCATTTGCAGTTGGAGCAGCAATTTCTTCAGCTGTTGCAGCAGGAATTTCTTCAGTATGAATTTCTTCAGTCTGGGCTGGAGACTGAGGAATTTGAGTGAGGGGAGTGGTCATTGGTGAATTTGGGTGTGCAGCTTCCCAATATTCATCATTGATTAGAGGAGTTGTGTTGCCAATGTCCACGTCTTCTTCTATTTCTTCAACGCCGGCCTCTTCAGCAGTCAACTGAGGCAGGGGCGATGATACCAGTGGAGTTGAAGCATTTGCTTCTACTTCAATTTCTTCATCAATCTGCTCTGAGGAAGCAGCAAAATGATCTTCTTCATCATCAACATTTGGAATGTCATACTCGACACCAAATGGAACAATCTCATAGGCAGGTACGGAGGAGATTGGGGTTGCATCAATGGGTTCAGTTGAAGAACATGGCAGTGTCTTCAATTTCTTCACCGCTGAGGAATCTGAAGTTGATGCTTTTCTTTTCTTAGCAGCAATTTTCTCCGCAGCCTTTGTTTTCTTCGCTTCTGATGCAGAAGGAAGGTTGATGTTCTTCACCCTTGAGGACTTTGCAGTTTCAGCAGAGGGTGAAGGAGGAGTAGTTTCTTCAGGCACGACTGATGCAGTCGCCCTAGCGGTCTCAATTTCATCAGGCGCAGCAAAAACTTCAGCTGGCCTGGCAGTTTCTTCAGGCGCAACAGTGGAGGTTGCCCTGACAGGTTCTTCAGCAGCCTGAATTTCTTCAGCTGCGTGAGCAGTTTCTTCAGCAGGCTGAGCAGATTCTTCAGCCTGAGGAATTTGTTGTTGCAATTGAGCTGCAACCCTTGTGTTGTGATCTTTAACTGCAGCTTGGGCTGCCCTGACAAATCTCACTTTGGTGCCCTTCCATTCAGCATCATATTTAGCTTGTTCATCAGTAAGGCAGCGAATCTCAGATTGAACTGTGATGAGTTGATTGGGAGTCAAATTCATCACATTATTCTTCAGGAATTTTTCTTTTCTTGCCCTACTTCTCTTAGCTCTCTGAGCTTGATCTCTTTTCCATTTTTCCTCAGCAATGAAGTGGGTGAGGACATGGTCCACACCAAGAGGTAGCTTTAGTGAGGAAACTGGTGTGCTGGGATCCTCATGTTGGGGAACGCGATAGAAAACAAAAATTTCTGGTATAGCGAGCACGCCCAGGACCACTATGGAGACTGCATACAAGGTTTGATCTGATCCGTACCGACTTGAAGCGCAGCGGAAGAAGAGTCGGTGGAGATCGTTGGTGCAGATCCCCGCAGCTAGGATTTTACAACCTCCCTACCGCGAGGATGTACTCCCTCGTCGGACAGCCCTTCGGGAGGCGGTCGGACAGTCCCTCGGACGATGTCACGGACAGACCTTCGGGAGGACCTTCGAAACTCGGACAGCCCTTCGGGAGGACCTTCGAAACTCGGACGGTCACTCGGACAGCCCTTCGGGAGGACCTCTTAAACTAAGACCGAAACTACGATCTCTCTACAGAGTTGCACACATACGGTGTCATCTATCCGGCAGGGCTTCGCCGTCCAGAACAAGTTCCTGTCGGAACCCAGACAGCCTTTCGGCTCTACGAAACTATTTCGCTGGGAGGGAGAGAGAAGCCAGACAAGTCAAATGGCATGTGTATGACAGAAGGATGAGGTTTGTGGGCAGCCCACTCACCTCTATTTATAGGAAAGCCAAGGGGTAAAGTTGGCATTCACAAATACCAAAAGTACCCCCACTTTATGTCATTTACATAAAGAATAAAGCAAAATAGGGTGCCATGTGGAGCTCCAAGGAGCTCCACCTTGCTTGGCCGGCCACCCCTTGGGGGGGGCCCCATGAGGGGTTTGCTTAGCCCCAAAGCTCTTCTAGAAGCCTTTTGGAAATATCCCAAAAGGTGACTTTCCATAAATATCCCAAAAAGTACTTTCACTATTCACAATGACATTTTTCAGCGTCCGGTCGAACTGAAAATATTTATGTGGGCTTAGAACATTTCCAGTACCCACTAAAATAATTCTCAATGCGATCCGGAACAATTCCGGATTAGTGATTTTCATCTGCGAAAAGCATCTGAAGCGGTTCCGGCAGCTCCGGAACATTTCCGGTTTTTCTGCCGGAAAATTCCCGGAAGTTTCCAGAATGATTCTCGCACCCTCCAAGAATTATCAGGCATGTGCCGAAACCAATTTGACTTAATGGTATCCCCTGAAACAACTTTTTAGTTTTACCGAAACTGTTCCGGTGTTCTCTCTGCGGAACTTTTCCGCTGTCCGAAACTTTTCCGGTGTCCAAAACTTTTTCGGTGATTTTCTCTCAGACTCCCTGTCTAGTATTCAGCAGATAGATGACCCTTAAGTGTGTGACCCTATAGGTTCGGTGAAGCATAGACATGACCCGGAACCCCTTCCGATCAATGATCAACATCGGAGTCGTGGACACCCATATTGACCCCTATACCCACACGAATGAATATTCGAGTGAACCTCCAGTTGCCGTGAGCTATTCCTGTTGCTTCGCGATATGTCACAAACACCCGAGGTGAGATTTTCTGCATCCCCGTGGATCAACAACTTGTCCATTATGCAAGTTACCTCGTTACCGGTTTTGTTCTCTTTTCTCGTTTTCGTGTTCCGGCATCCCTGTGATCAAATCACACTGTGTCTGGCCAGGCGATGATGGATACCGTAACACCGAGAGGGCCCGAGAATATCTCTCCATCGTCGGAGGAGCAAATCCCAATCTTGAGCTATCAAGTTACTTGTCATACTTTTCCGTGAACCCGTAAGCCGCCGTAATAGCCACCCAGTAACGGATGACGTTTAACAAACCCCAAAGTTCACGAAGCAAGCACGAAGGAACTCGATACTCTCGTGGTCTAAGGAATTATGCAAACATTAACTATCTCTGTGTTATTAACCTTTAACTTGTGACGAATGAATCTCATAGCATAACAACAATTTGGGTTGATTCAACACAATTGTTCTACCAACATCGTGCCCTCAAAATTGCCGGCATAGCCACGCCCATGATCAGGAAAACAGGATCATCCTGCAATACTTGAGCCAGTCTTAGAGGCAAGACTAGGAATACAATTTACCGTTTATTAGACCACACGTGCACATGAGTTTCCCTCCAAGCCTCGTGGTTATTGTAGACTCGAGAATCATTGCAGTTATAGCATGGATCATAAACTTTCATTACAAACTCGGAGATACAAAATAACTGTTATTACTGCCTCTAGGGCATATCTCCTACAGTCTCCCACTTGCACTAGAGTCATAATCCAGTTACATGGCTTCCCTAACACCAATGGCTGTCCGGTGTTGCTCATGCTTTGCTCGTGGTAGAGGCTTTGTCATCGGGTCTGACACATTCAGATCCGTGTGAACTTTGCGTACTTTCACTAAACCTTCTTCGACATGATGTCGAATGAGTTTATATTTGCGTTGAATATGCATTGTCTTATGGTGCGAACATGGCTCCCTTGCCTGAGCCACGGCGCCACTATTATCACAATAGATTTCCACCGGGTCCAGAGCACTTGGAACCACACCAAGGTCTTCAAGAAATTGCTTGATTCCGACAGCCTGCTTGGAGGCTTCTGAAGCAGCAACATATTCCACCTCCGTTGTAGAATCCGCCACAGTCTTTTGTTTGGAACTTTTCCAATCAACTGCGCCGCATTTCAATATGAAAACATAGCCAGATTGAGATTTAAAGTCATCTGGGTCAGTCATGAAGCCTGCATCAGTGTAACAACTTACAATGAGCTCTTCATCACCTCCGTACACAAGGAGTAAATCCTTGGTCCTTCTGAGGTACTTAAGAATACCCTTGACTGCGGCCCAGTGTTCCAATCCTGGATCACCTTGGTACCGGCTGCTAACACTTAGCGCATAGGAAATCATCCGGTCTTGTACATAGCATGTCATACATAATAGAACCAACTGCCGAAGCATATGGAATATCATTCATTTGTACTCGCTCATCAAGGGTCCGAGGACACTGATTCTTGCAAAGCACTGTGCCAGGTGACATGGGGAGTAGGCCTTTCTTGGAGTTCTCCATGTTGAACCTTTTCAACACCTTGTCAATGTACGTGCTTTGGCTAAGCGCTATCAGGCGTCTTGATCTATCTCTATAGATTCTGATGCCCAATACATATGCTGCTTTGCCTAAGTCTTTCATTGAAAAACTCTTCTTCAATGAGTCTTTTATTTCGCTAAGAAATTTCACATCATTTCCAATCAACAATATGTCATCCACATACAAGATTAGAAATGCTTTTGCGCTCCCACTAAACTTCTTGTAAACACAAGATTCTTCATCGTTCCTGATGAAGCCAAACTCTTTGACCACTTCATCAAAACGAATGTTCCAGCTCCTTGATGCTTGCTTCAGACCATAAATGGCTTTCTGAAGCTTACATACTTTTCCAGCATTCTTAGGATCGACAAAACCTTCTGGCTGTATCATGTATACATCCTGTTCAAGGTTTCCATTTAGGAAAGCCGTTTTGACATCCATCTGCCATATTTCATAATCGAAATAAGCAGCAATTGCTAGTAATATCCGAACAGACCTTAGCATAGCTACGGGTGAGAAAGTCTCGCCGTAGTCTACCCCTAGAACTTGCGTGAACCCTTTCGCGACAAGTCTAGCTTTGTGGATAGTAATGTTACCATCCGCGTCCGTCTTTCTTTTGAAAATCCATTTACAACCAATGGGTTTTACGCCATCTGGAAGTTCTTCCAAGTTCCAAACTTGGTTTTCGTACATGGATTCCATCTCGGATTTCATGGCCTTGTGCCATTCCCTTGAGCTAGGCCCCGCCATCGCTTCCTTGTAGTGCGCAGGTTCGTCGACTTCAAGAATGAAGATTTCGTTATGAAACCATTCAGGTGGCTGGATAGCCCTACCTGATCTGCGCGGTTCAGTTACAACATTGTCTGAAGTTTCCGCATCACATGCGACAACTTCCGGCTCGGTTGTAGGGATAATTTGCGGAATTACTTCCGGTTCCTTAGCCATATCAACGGTTGCCGAAGATTCACTAATCTCATCAAGCTGTACTGTCCTCCCACTCAATTCTTTAGTGAGAAACTCTTTCTCAAGAAAGACTCCATTTTTAGCGACAAACACTTTGCACTCGGAGGGTTGGTACAAGAAATACCCAACTGTTTCCTTGGGATAACCTACAAAGTTACATTTGTCTGATCTGGGATCGAGTTTGCTCGGTTGTAAACGTTTTACATAAGCTTCACAACCCCAAACTTTGAGATGCGACAAATTGGGTTTCTTCCCATGCCATAACTCGTATGGTGTCGTCTCAACAGACTTAGACGGTGCTCTGTTTAATGTGTGAGCGGCAGTAAGTAGTGCGTGACCCCAAAAAGATATCGGTAGATCTGTAAGAGACATCATCGACCTTACCATGTCTAACAGGGTTTGGTTACGTCTTTCCGACACTCCGTTTCGCTGTGGAGTTCCGGGAGGCGTAAGCTGTGAAACGATTCCACGGTCACTCCGATGTTGGCCAAACTCATGACTAAGATATTCGCCTCCGCGATCAGACCGCAGAAACTTAATCTTTTTGTTACGATGATTTTCCACCTCATTCTGAAATTCTTTGAACTTTTCAAAGGTTTCCGACTTATGCTTCATCAAGTAGATATAGCCATACCTACTTAAATCATCACTAAAAGTCACGAAGTAGAAATACCATCCCGTGCGATTGTGCTCATTGGACCACATACATCAGTATGTATTATTTCCAATAAATCACTCGCCCGTTCAGGATGACCCGTGAACGGCGTCTTGGTCATTTTTCCCATCAAGCAAGCTTCACATGTGTCAAATGATTCAAAATCAAAGGACGGTAAAACTCCATCTTTATGGAGTCTTTGCATGCGTTTCTTTCCGATGTGGCCAAACCGACAGTGCCACAAGTAAGTGGTGGTGGTATCAGCCTTCTTAAGGCGTTTAGCATTCACGTTAAAGACACCATTTTCACATTCAAGATTTAGTATGAAAAGGCCCCCAACAATGGGTGCAAATCCATAAAACATATCCTTACAATAAAGTGAACAACCATTGTTCTCAGACTTGTAGGAGTACCCATCGTGCACTAAACATGATCCAGAGATAATGTTTCTACACAACAACGGAACAAAATAACAGTTACTTAGTTCCAAAATAAATCCTGAAGGGAGACGTAGAGGCATAATGCCGACGGCTTGAGCGGCGATCCCAGCGCCGTTCCCGACACGCATCACGACTTCATTCTTTGCCAGCTTGCGCACCTTCTGAAGCCCCTGTATCGAGTTGCAAATGTGTGCAACCGATCCGGTATCAAATACCCAAGACTTAGAATTTTCGCTATTAAGCAAAACGTCAATGACATTAACTTGTATAACAATTATACCTTTTCCGGTTTTCCTGGACTTCTTATCTTCCAGATACTTCTTGCAGTTTCTCTTCCAGTGTCCTGTGCCCTTGCAATAGAAGCACTCAGTTTCATTCTTGGCTTTGCCCTTAGATTTGCGTTGGAAGCCGGTCTTACCGGCGCCCTTGCCCTTCTTTGGCTTGCCCTTTTTGAAACTGGCAGTTTTATTCACAAGCAACACTTGCTTGCGATTTTTCCGCAGTCCTCCTTCAGCAGTTTTCAGCATGGCAAGCACCTCATTAGGTGTTTTGTCCATCCCATTCATGTTGTAGTTCATGACAAAACCTTCGTAAGAAGGGGGGAGTGAACCGAGCAACATGTCCATAACATGCTCTTCTGTAAGTGGAAATTCCAGGGTTTTAAGCCTCTCAGCGTGGCCAATCATATTGACCACGTGTTCGCCAACTGAACTGCCCTCAGCCATCTTGGTCTCCGACATGGTCTTTACGATATCAAAACGTTCAGACCGTGCATTAAACTTGTACAGAGCATCCAGTTCCTTGATCATATCAAAGGAGTCATGGAATTCAAAACGTTTTTGAAGCTCTGAACTCATGCAAGACAGCATGAGGCACTGCACTAAGTTGAAGTCATCATCCTTAGTGGCCCAGACATTTTGTATATCTGCCGCGGCTGTTGCCGCCGGCTTAGGTGGAAGAGGTCCGTCAAGCACGTACACTTTCTTAGCACTCCTGAGGACAATCCTGAGGGTACGGACCCAGTCCGCATAGTTGTTTCCATTCGTAGCTAACTTCTCTTTCTCTAACATCGGGCCTAAGTTGAACGCGCTATTGCGAGCCATTTGATCTACAACGGAAAACGCAAGTTCACTTAGACTTTGTTCATAATGATATTTGCACTAGTGAATAAACAATTTTATTCTAAAGTGCGCTCCCACTCAAATCAATATCTCTCAAAATTGATTAGGAGTGATACAAGACCCACATTTAATTCAACGCCATTGATGTGGACATCACTGATGACGAGAATTTCAATCGGTAGGCAAACTTGCCGATCACATCTCCATGTGACTCTTGTTCATCTTTCGATGGGTGTGTTCCGAGCTCAGGACGATCCTGCCTAAACGTCAAAGACAACCAAGTGATCTTGCTGCGAGGTCTGACCTCACCCGCCTCATTTCTCTCGATTCGTTTGTACCCATGTGGACATGGCGCACCCCGAAGAGATACGAATTTCAGACGGTGCTACACTTGGGTGAACACTAACTACTTTGATATTTTTGTGAGAGATCACCCTAATAAAAAGCGACTACCGCGCAATCAAGAAGGGTGCATCAAGAGGGATAAACATCTCAGGCAATTCATAATAGCATGATATGGTATAGCCCCTTCTGACGGAGAAGTCAAGTATTTCTTCGTCTTCGGCATTCGCGTCGGTGTTCACCTTCGCGAAGATTGCCACCACCTTGTCGATGCACCAGATAATATTGCTATCTCTATAGCTAATAAAATAAGTGCATTACATAAGGTTGACACGCAGGTCATTAAAGTGCAATCATATGGCTCCAGCCATCATGCCGAATCATGACACGCAGGTCATGTTAATTACATTATATAGTCATCTCATACATAATCAAATTAATATGAGACTTGCTATACCACATCACATGCAAACCATCCTGCAAAACCAAGTTAGACGCCTCTAATCGGTTTATACAAAATTTTATTTTACGTGGCTTCTAAGGTTTTGACTCAAACCGCAGCTACCAACGCTCATCATCAAGTATGATAATTCAAGTTGCTAGATTAACTTTCCAGGGTGTATGAAACACGAGACAGTAAAATCTCGAGCCCCATACTAAACTTCGTCATACGCGTGACCCCCGTGCAGATCATATCTGCATTGCCCTTTCGTCTGCGAAACATCCATCTTTCTTTAACTATGGTGGAACCCAAAGAACTGTTAGCACTTCGTTGATCTGTCAATCAGCATACTCAGGAGCAGCATGAAAGGATCGCGGATTGCCAGAAATTTGTGAGATTCCACCATGCCGTCAAGATCAGGACTATGCAAATTCACGGGAAGCAACAGGAACATCGGGTAACAGATTTCATCTGCTACCCGCACAAATAATTTTCAGTAATAGATCTCATCTACTACAAAATTATACTATGCAATACCAATACATCTCATGTACTCTAGATCATAACATGCATCTACGCATAGCCTGGCTCTTGATGCCACTGTTGGGGAATGCGACAAAAAACAAAAATTTCCGGTATAGCGAGCACGCCCAGGACCACTATGGAGACTGCATACAAGATTTGATCTGATCCGTACCGACTCGAAGCGCAGCGGAAGAAGAGTCGGTGGAGATCGTTGGTGCAGATCCCCGCAGCTAGGATTTTACAACCTCCCAACCGCGAGGATGTACTCCCTCGTCGGACAGCCCTTCGAGAGGCGGTCGGACAGTCCCTCGGACGATGTCACGGACAGCCCTTCGGGAGGACCTTTGAAACTCGGACGGTCACTCGGACAGCCCTTCGGGAGGACCTTCGAAACTCGGACGGTCACTCGGACAGCCCTTCGGGAGGACCTCTTAAACTAAGACCGAAACTACGACCTCTCTACAGAGTTGCACACATACGGTGTCATCTATCCGGCAGGGCTTCGCCGTCCAGAACTAGTTCCTGCCGGAACCCAGACAGCCTTTCGGCTCTACGAAACTATTTCGCTGGGAGGGAGAGAGAAGCCAGACAAGTCAAATGGCATGTGTATGACAGAAGGATGAGGTTTGTGGGCAGCCCACTCACCTCTATTTATAGGAAAGCCAAGGGGTAAAGTTGGCATTCACAAATACCAAAAGTACCACCACTTTATGTCAATTACATAAAGAATAAAGCAAAATACGGTGCCATTTGGAGCTCCAAGGAGCTCCACCTTGCTTGGCCGGCCACCCCTTGGGGGGCCCCCCATGAGGGGTTTGCTTAGCCCCAAAGCTCTTCTAGAAGCCTTTTGGAAATATCCCAAAAGGTGACTTTCCATAAATATCCCAAAAAGTACTTTCACTATTCACGACGACATTTTTCAGCGTCCGGTCGAACTGAAAATATTTATGTGGGCTTAGAACATTTCCAGTACCCACTAAAATAATTCTCAATGCGATCCGGAACAATTCCGGATTAGTGATTTTCATCTGCGAAAAGCATCCGAAGCGGTTCCGGCAGCTCCGGAACATTTCCGGTTTTTCTTCCGGAAAATTCCCAGAAGTTTCCAGAATGATTCTGGCACCCTCCAAGAATTATCAGGCATGTGCCGAAACCAATTTGAATGGTATCCCCTGAAACAACTTTTCAGTTTTACCGAAACTGTTCCGGTGTTCTCTCTGCGGAACTTTTCCGCTGTCCGAAACTTTTCCGGTGTCCAAAACTTTTTCGGTGATTTTTTCTCAGACTCCCTGTCTAGTATTCAGCAGATAGATGACCCTTAAGCATGTGACCCTATAGGTTCGGTGAAGCATAGACATGACCCGGAACCCCTTCCGATCAATGATCAACATCGGAGCCGTGGACACCCATATTGACCCCTATACCCACACGAATGAATATTCGAGTGAACCTCCAGTTGCCGTGAGCTATTCCTGTTGCTTCGCGATATGTCACAAACACCCGAGGTGAGATTTTATGCATCCTTGTGGATCAACAACTTGTCCACTATGCAAGTTACCTCGTTACCGGTTTTGTTCTCTTTTCTCGTTTTCGTGTTCCGGCATCCCTGTGATCAAATCACACTGTGTCTAGCCAGACGATGATGGATACCGTAACACCGAGAGGGCCCGAGAATATCTCTCCATCGTCGGAGGAGCAAATCCAAATCTTGAGCTATCAAGTTACTTGTCATACTTTTCCATGAACCCGTAAGCCGCTGTAATAGCCACCCAGTAACGGATGACGTTTAACAAACCCCAAAGTTCACGAAGCAAGCACGAAGGAACTCGATACTCTCATGGTCTAAGGAATTATGCAAACATTAACTATCTCTGTGTTATTAACCATTAACTTGTGACGAATGAATCTCATAGCATAACAACAATTTGGGTTGATTCAACACAAGTGTTCTACCAACATCGTGCCCTCAAAATTGCCGGCATAGCCATGCCCATGATCAGGAAAACAGGATCATCCTGCAATACTTGAGCCAGTCTTAGAGGCAAGACTAGGAATACAATTTACCGTTTATTATACCACACGTGCACATGAGTTTCCCTCCAAGCCTCGTGGTTATTGTAGACTCGAGAATCATTGCAATTACAGCATGGATCATAAACTTTCATTACAAACTCGGAGATACAAAATAACTGTTATTACTGCCTCTAGGGCATATCTCCTACACCTCATGCCATATATCGATGAAATTGAGGATCATCTTTGGATCCAGCATAAGAGGAACAGAGCTGCCCTTGGCTATTACAGCCTTTTGCTGACTGTTTCTGATGATTTCTTCCAATTCTTCATTAGTAGCCTCATCATCATCCTCAGACCCTGAGGGTACATTCACAGTAACTTGGCTTTTGTGAGGACTTGGTCTCTGACCCCGTCCAGCAGTTCTCTTTATCTTCATCAAAGTAGGACTTGTTGAAGACTGTTCTTGGGCTGAGGAACTTGCAGAGGCCCCTGAAGTAATTGAGAAGCCAGTAGTCCTCTGACATGTTGTGAGATTTACAGGTGTTGAGGACTTTGCAGCAGCAGCTGATGATTGTGCAGCTACTGAAGGCATTGAAGTGGCCTTTGAAGAATTTGCATGAAGATTTTGCAGTGAAGATTTTGAAGTTGAGGACTTTGACTTCACTGCAGATTTCTTCACTATCGATTTCTTTGGAGCACTATCAGAGGCTCCGGCAGAGGCAGCAGCAGCAACAACAGAATCTTCATTGAATTTCTTCACAACAGCTTTGGCAGTTCTCTGAAGTTTTTGTTGATGCTTTGCCCATTTAGCTGAAAAGTCTTCAGCACGAGCAACGCTAGTGGGATCAACTACTTGATCATTAGCAGGAGGAGCCCTTTTGCAAGGAGGTTTGAGGGCGAATTTCTTCATATACTTGGGAGTGACATAGCGATAGTCTCTCCACTCCTTCATCCACCTCCGTTCAATTCTCTGAATTCTGATTTTCCTCTGCTCTTTCGTTTCTTTGCCATGAATGGCCTCATCTGGAGTACAGTAACCAGCATACAGATCCTCAGGTATCTCAAAAGCAGTGTTCTGTTCAGCCTTCTTTCCACCCTTCTGAGGTCTTTTACCATCTGCCATTTTCTTCACTTGATGACTTTGAACTCTTGATGATTCTGAAGATGTATACAGTTTTTCCTCAAGAAACACTGCAAATGAGTTAAGTTGATGAGAACCTAGTGATTCATCAGCAGACATTTTGTACCTGTGAACAGAGTATAGGTGCGAGGAATTTGAAGAGGTCATATGCGTTCTCAGAAATTTTTCAAAATACATCAAGTTGAGGATTTTGACCATAGATGTCTTGAGGAATTTCACTAAGTGTTCTTTGTCTTAGGTTCCAGAGTTGTGCGAATATGTAGATCCACACAATTGAGGAATCTTGAAGAAAATCATAACTTAGAGAAAAACATCAAGGGATTGAAACATGTAAGGTGCTTAAGAAGATGATTCTTGAAGAATAAACACTTTTGAGGATTTTGTGGAAGACATGAAGATCAAACAAGGGAAGTAAAATTAGATTTTATTTACCCTGATGAAGAACACGACGAACAGAGAGATGAAATCTGGGAAGTTTGTCCTTCCAGATCTCCCACGCCCTAGCTTGGCAGAGGGAGACAGTTACATCGGCGGCGGGGTGAAGACTTCCGCGGCCGATGCGAGTACGGAGACGGCGAGGTCGAGGCAGTGAAGCTCTTCCTCTCCCGCGGCGATGATTTTAGCGGCGGCGCTAGGTTTGAGCTCGGGAGAGATGGGAGTGAGGAGTAACTCGAGCACAGTGAAGGGAAGTGGGTATATATAGTGGCAGTAAAAATAAATAGGCCCGAAGATTTTGGACCAGATTGCCCCTGACCCTTGCTCTCCATGCGACATGTTTCACCCATGTTCTGAGTAGTGGAGATAGTGGGGAATCGTGGCTTATCCAGTCGTTGGAATCGGAACAGTTTGAGCGGGAAGCGCCGAAAAATTTGATAGTGAAAATTTTAAAGTTTCCGTTCGCAAATTCTTCAGCTGTCAAGGATACAGTGAAGACTTTGAACGAGTTTCAAAGTAGAACGCATATGAAGAATTTGTGAACAGACTGGGTTGAGTTTAGCATAGAGGGGGAACGGGTCCGATCACATTCACTTAGATGAAAATCAACTTGAAGAATTAGCAATAAGTGAATGTTGTTGAGAACATTGAAAACTCATATATATATATATATATATATATATATATATATATATATATATATATAGTCAATGAAGAACATCAGTTTCATAGTTTGAAGAATTTGAAAAAGTTGAGGAATTTGCAAACTTGAGGAATTTGAAAATATGAAGAATTTGCAAAATGATGAAAAACTCAACTCTGAAGAATTTCAATTATTGTTGGTGGCATGGCCCACCGTATAAGAATGATGATTTCAGACACCGCGTACAATTGTCGTAGGGTTCTGAGAATCAAATTCTTCGTTAATTTCTTCACACTTAGAGAGTTATTCTTCATTGATTGAAGAAAAACGTTACTTCGTGTGTTGCACATCAAAGTCATCAATTTTTCATAAGTGTTAGGATGTGTGTTCTTTCAAAGAATATTCGAAGATTCTAAGATATTTAGCTCACACCGCAACTTGCAAAATCTCTTTTCATCCAAGGGCTTAGTGAAGATATCGGCCAGTTGTTCTTCAGTGGGGATGTGGTCGATGGAGATGTCGCCCTTGAGTACATGATCTCGAAGAAAATGATGATGAATCTGGATGTGCTTGGTCTTGGAGTGCTGAATTGGGTTGTAAGCAATCTTGATAGTGCTCTCATTGTCACAGTAGAGAGGCACATTCTTCACCTTGATGCCATAGTCCTTGAGGGTTTGCTTCATCCACAACAATTGAGCGCAGCATGAACCAGCAGCAATGTACTCAGCTTCAGCAGTAGAAAGTGACACGCAGTTCTGCTTCTTCGAGGACCAACAGACTAAGGATCGTCCGAGGAAATGACATGTGCCTGAGGTTGACTTGCGATCCACATGATCTCCAGCATAGTTAGCATCTGAGTATTCGACGAGGTGAAGATTTGAGCCCTTGGGATACCATAATCCAAGCGTTGGTGTGTGAGCTAAGTATCGAAGAATATGTTTCACAGCCTTATGGTGTGATTCCTTCGGTGTTGCTTGGAATCGGGCACACATGCAAACACTCAGCATAATATCAGGCCTAGATTCACATAGATACAATAAAGAGCCAATCATGGAGCGGTATACCTTCTGATCGAAATCTTTACCATTTTCGTCAGTGCAGAGGTGGCCTTTTGAAGGCATTGGAGTTTTGACGCCTTTGCATTCGTGCATGTTGAATTTCCTCAAAACATCCTTGAGGTATTTCTCTTGAGAGATGAAGATGCCATTGTCTTGCTGACGAATTTGAAGACCTAAGAAGAATTTCAACTCTCCCATCATAGACATTTGATATTCTTCACTCATCATATAGGCAAATTCATCACTGTAACGTTTGTCAGTACAACCAAAGATAATATCATCTACATATATTTGGCATATGAACATTTCATTGTCATAGGATTTAGTGAAAAGAGTTGGGTCGAGTGAACCGGGTTTGAAGCCTTTCTTCATGAGGAATTCCTTCAGAGTGTCATACCACGCCCGAGGGGCCTGCTTGAGGCCATAGAGGGCCTTGTTGAGTCTGAAGACTTTGTCAGGGTGCTTAGGATCTTCAAAACCCAGGGGTTGAGCAACATATACTTCTTCCTCAAGCTTACCATTGAGGAATGCACTTTTCACATCCATTTGATATAAGGTGATATCATGATGGTTAGCATAAGCAAGCAATATGCGAATAGCTTCAAGTCTAGCAACAGGTGCAAAAGTTTCATCAAAGTCAATTCCCTCAACCTGTGTGTAACCTTGAGCTACAAGACGAGTCTTATTCCTTACCACAAGGCCATTTTCATCTTGCTTGTTGCGGAAGATCCACTTGGTACCTATGATGTTATGCTTGCGAGGATCTGGCCGCTTGACAAGTTCCCACATGTTGTTGAGCTTGAATTGATGTAATTCCTCTTGCGTAGCTTGAATCCACTCAGGCTCCATGAAAGCTTCATCAACTTTGGTGGGCTCTATGATAGAGACAAAAGCAAAATGCCCACAAAAGTTAGTCAAATGTGAAGCTCTTGAGCAAGTGAGAGGACCTGGTGCATTGATGTTGTCGATGATTTTGTCAATCTGCACTTCATTTGCAAGTCTTGGATGAGCAGGTTGACGTGACTGAGGATTTTCTTCAGCACCATTTTCTTCAGGTGTATCAGCATGAATGTCTTCATTGATTGGAATGACCTCCTCAGTAGGTTGAGGATTTTCTTCGGTGGGTACTACATCCTCAGTAGCCTTCAACTTAATGGATTCCTTAGGAGACTTTTCATCTGGCACAGAAGGCAGGTGCTCTTTTTGCGAGCCGTTAGTTTCATCGAACCGCACATCTACAGTTTCAACAACCTTTTGGTGGTAAGTGTTGAAGACTCTGTAGGTGTGCGAGTCCTTTCCATAACCAAGCATAAAACCTTCATGTGCTTTCGGTGCAAATTTAGAACTGTGGTGAGGATCTCTTATCCAGCATTTTGCACCGAAGACTTTGAGATAACTTACATTAGGTTTCTTGCCAGTCATGAGTTCATATGATGTCCTCTTGAAGAATTTGTGAAGATATACCCTGTTGATGATGTGGCATGCTGTATCAATTGCCTCAAGCCAGAAGCGACGAGGAGTCTTGTATTCATCAAGCATGGTGCGAGCCATCTCAACAAGAGTCATGTTCTTGCGCTCCACGACGCCGTTCTGTTGAGGAGTATATGGGGCAGAAAGCTCATGAGTAATACCAAGTTCATCAAGATATTCATCAAGATTGGTGTTCTTGAACTCAGTCCCATTATCACTCCTGATATGCTTGATCTTGACGCCGAAGTTTGTTGAGGCCCTTGAAGCAAATCGTCTGAAGACATCCTGCACTTCAGACTTGTACAGAATAATATGCACCCAAGTGTAACGAGAATAATCATCAACAATGACAAAGCCATACAAACATGAAGAATTTGTCAGTGTGGAATAATGAGTGGGGCCAAAGAGGTCCATGTGAAGCAATTCAAAAGGTCGAGTCGTGATCATGATTGTCTTCGAGGGATGCTTGGATCTGGTCATCTTCCCAGACTCACAAGCACCACAGAGGTGATCCTTGAGGAATTTGACACCTTCGATGCCAATGACGTGCTTTTTCTTCACGAGCATGTGCAAGTTCCTCATACCAGCATGTCCAAGTCGTCGATGCCACAGCCAGCCTTCTGAGGACTTTGCGAGTAGGCACGTGGCAGGCTGAGGACCTATAGAGAAATCAACAATATACAAGTCTCCTCTCCTAAAGCCTTCGAAGACTTTGGAATGGTCAGATTCCATGATGACAACACAACGATATTTTCCAAAGATGACAACCATATCAAGATCACAAAGCATTGAGACAGACATGAGGTTGAACCCAAGGGATTCGACAAGCATCACCTTGTCCATGTGTCGGTCCTTGGAAATTCCAACCTTACCTAGACCCAATACCTTGCTTTTTTCCTTTGTCAGCGTAGGTGATATGCTTCAGATGAGATGGGGTAAGTGGCATATTCATCAGTAGACTCTTGTCACCAGTCATGTGGTTGGTGCATCCACTGTCGAGGACCCACTCAGTAGTTTTTGGAGTTTCATCCTGCAGATGAATTAGTACAACTTACGAACTCATATGCTTTAGAGTGAAGACTATGACATCAAATTCATCAGGCAGAATTTCATCACACAACATAGTAAGTAAAGCAGTGTGAGGACGTGAGAAATGAGGAATTCATTTTTGCATGATTAGCTTGCGTCCTTTCAATCATTTCTTCAGGTCTCCAGCAAATTCATCAGTCGTTCAAGTTCGTCTGGAGACCTGACCCTGCATAAGAAGTTAGTTCAACTTCTTCACCACCCACATCTGGAGGGGTGGCAAAGAGTTCATCATTCTGCGAGCTCCATATGAGAAGGGAGGCATTGAAGCTAGTGCACTTCGTTTCACAGGACTAGGGTTAGAGTACTCATATGAATAAGCAGAGAAATTCTTCGAGGACTTATGAACATAATGATTTGAAGAATAATGCACATATTCAGAACTCTTAGATTTTTCCTGCGAAACAGATGCATTAGCATGAGAATGATACTTTTGACCATTTGAGGAATTTGGTCCAAGTGAAGACTTTGGTCCATATGAGGAGTTTGATCTGGGGTTCCTTTTCTTCATGGGTGATGTCGCGAGGACATTCACTTGAAGATTTTCCAAGCAGCTCTTAGGAACCCAGATTTTCCGCATAGGTGAACCGTTCCTGCAGTTAGTTCCAACAAATTTGGCAAATACTTCACCTTTCTGATTTTTGAAGAATTTGTAGTTGGAGTCAAGTGACTCATCAGAGGAATATGCAGTTTCACAAGTAAAGCCAGATAAAGTGGATGGATCCACAGGAGGTCCTTTTGCAGCAACCCATGAAGTTTTGGGGTACTGCTCAGGTGTCCAGTAGGATCCATCAGCATTGAGTTTCCTCTCAAATGCAATACCCTCTTTCCTAGGGTTCCTGTTCAGGATCTGCTTTTTGAGCACATCGCAAAGGGTTTGATGCCCTTTGAGAGTTTTGTACATGCCTGTCACATACAATTCCTTCAACCCTGCATTTTCGTCAGTGATACTTGTGGTATCCTCAGATGAGGAATTTGTGACCATGGGGATAATTGAAGAATTTGCAGTAATAGAAGCATTTGAACATTCAGGTAAAGAATTAGCAGTTTCACGTTCGATGCATTTCATACATGGTGGAACAAATTCTTCCTGAGCGGTACTGATCTGTTGAGCCAGCAAGGAATCGTTTTCCCTTTGGAGATCCTCATGAGCCACCCTTAGTTTCTCAAGATCTTGCTTTCTTTGAAGAAATTCATAAGAAAGCTTCTCATGATCAACTAAGAGAGCATTGTGATGACTCTGAAGGTTATCATACTTTGTCTGAAGACTTTTGAGATCATCAGATAGAGTTTGAGTGCGATCCACTTCCTCATTCAACAGATCATCGCTTTTGTCTAGCATTTTCTGAAGCTTTTCAAGAGCACTTTGTTGCTTAGTGGCAATTTTAGCAAGTTTGGCATAGCTAGGTTTCACATATTCATCAGATTCACCTTCACTTGATTCAGAAGAAGAGTGATGCTTGTGTACCTTGGAACCTTTTGCCATGAAGCAGTAAGTGGGAGCATATTCATCATTGCTGACGTCAGAGTCGTTGGAATGGTCATTTTCTTCATCGTTGAAGATGGACTTGCTGACGAAAGCAGTGGCAAGAGCAAGATTAGCAACATCAGAGTCTGACTCTTCCTCAGATTCTTCCTCTTCTTCATATTCTTCAGATTCTTCTTTAGAGTCCATTTCCTTGCCAATGAAAGCCCGAGCCTTTCTGGAACCTTTCTTCTTGTGCGATGAGGACTTTGCAGATGAAGACTTTGAAGTTGAGGACTTTGAAGATTTCTTCTTTTTCTTCGAGTCATCAGAACTGTAGTCCTTGTATTTCTTCTTCTTTGATTCTTTTTCCCAGAGAGGACAGACAGAGATAAAGTGACCAGACTTCTTGCATTTCTGACAAGTTCTCTTCTTGTAGTCGCTTGAGGAATCTGATTTCCTCAAACCACCTTTTGATGACTTTTCAAATTGGCCTCTCCTTGAGAACTTCTGAAATTTCCTCACTAGCATTGCCAGCTCCTGACTTAGTTCTTCAAGATCACCAAGGCTGCTATCAGAATCTTCATCTTCGGATGAGGAAATTGCTTTTGCCTTCAGAGCACGAGATCTTCCATAGCTTGGTCCGTAGAGATCTCTCTTCTCAGCTTGTTGGAATTCATGAGTATTGAGTCTCTCAAGTATATCAGCAGGATCAAGTGACTTGTAGTCTGCACGTTCTTGAATCATCAAAGCCAGTGTATCGAATGAGGAATCAAGAGATCTTAGCAGTTTCTTCACCACCTCGTGGTCAGTGATATCCGTGGCACCCAGTGCTTGAAGCTCGTTGGAGATATCAGTGAGACGATCAAAAGTTTGCTGAACATTTTCATTGTCGAGTCTTTTGAAGCGATTGAAGAGATTGCGAAGAACATCAACACGGGAGTCACGTTGAGTGGAAACACCTTCATTGACTTTGGACAGCCTATCCCAGATAAGCTTAGCAGTCTCCAAAGCACTCACTCTGCCATACTGACCTTTGCTCAGATGGCCACAGATGATATTCTTCGCTTGAGAATCGAGTTGCTTGAATTTCTTCGCATCAGCAGCAGTAACAGTCGGAGATGTGCGGGGAACACCATTTTCCACAACATACCAGAGATCGTTGTCAATAGCCTCAAGATGCATGCGCATCTTGTTCTTCCAGTAGGGGTAGTCCGTCCCATCGAAGGTAGGACAGCCTGCGGAAACCTTGATCATACCTGCAGTCGACATAACTAGAACTCGAGGTGGTTAAACCAAAATCACATAGAACAAGGGAGTACCTTGCTCTGATACCAATTGAAAGTGCGTTATATCGACTAGAGGGGGGGTGAATAGGCGATTTTTACAAATTCATCACTGAGGAATTTCAACTTGAGGAATTTGAAATGTGATGAATAACTAGCAGCGGAATAAGTACTCAAGTGCATAAGAAACATAGCAGTGGCATAGTCGTCTTGATGAAATAAAGCATGCACAGATTACAGGTAGCGTGATACAGGATACGCAGGTGAGGAACAAGGTAACTTGAAGAATTTGAGGTGAGGAAATTGAGAAAGTCTTCAGTCAAATTCTTCAAACAGTAACGATCAATTTCATCAACACATATATGACGAAATGAAAGGGTTGAGGAAATAGAACCAGGAAGCTCGATGAAGACAATGGTTTGGAGCGGCCTGGTATTTAAACCAGAAGACACACAGTCCCAGGACACACAGTCCCTACCGTATTCTCCTTGAGCTAAGGTCACACAGACCTCGCCCAACACTCGTGGTAAGTCTTCAGGGTAGACTTCCAAAACCCTCACAAACTGGTCACCCGGCGATCCACAATTGACTGCTGGATGCTCTAGACCAAGGTCACTTCGTGATTCCCAATTGACTGCAGGATGCACTAGACCATGACGCCTAACCGTCTGGAAGATACACAGTCTTCAAAGGTAACAAGCGTCGGTTCCACACAGGAACAATTTCTTCAGTGATGCTCAATCACTTTGGGTTGGTGGTTTGGTTTTGGGGTTTTTCCTCACTGATGATTTTCTCTCAAAGTCCTCGAGGAATGGGATGCTCTCAAATGACAAGTGTCAGTTCTCTTTCGGAGCAGCCAACCAGCTAGTGGTTGTGGGGGGTGGCTATTTATAGCCAGGGTGCAACCCGACATGATAAGACATAAATGCCCCCAATGATATGACCGTTATGTGGATAGGATGATTGGGGACAGCTGGCACTTAGCACAGCAACGGTCGGAATTTTGAACTATGAAAGTCCTCAGGCTTATCATATTCCTCACTTGTAGGCAATTCGCACTGACGAAATCCTAACTCCTCAGTCAGATCAATTTCCTCAGAGGCCAGAAGATCATCGTCTCTGTCACTGAAGAACTTGACTAAACTGCAAGAGATTTCCAAAGGCTTCACTCGAAGGATTGGATAGGTTGAGGCTTTTGAGTTGAGCATCAGTTGGAAATTTTCCTTAGTATTACCTCGGCCCCCTTTAACAGTACGGTGTTTCCTATGACTCAAAGAAAGGAAATGAAACTACGAAAACAAAAGTCTTCACGCTTCATAGTCCTCGTTCATATCTTCAAGGTCACACCAACTTCTTCTTCAAAGTCTTCAGGGAATACCAAAGTCTTCAGCAAAGTCTTCAGTTGAAGACATACATTTTTAGGGGTCGATAATCTCCGAATGTTTCAAACTCCTCAGCGAGTTATAGAGCCTGTGTACACTTACAAACGCATCAGTCTCTTAACCTATAAGTCTTCAATACACCAAAATCACTAAGAGGCACTAGATGCACTAACACTTTCCAATATAAATAGTATATTGTATTCCACTGATAATCGACCAGCTTCCTTGAGCATACAACTTAAGTATGCTCCAACAAGTGATAATTTCATGATAATCATGTAAAGTAATTCCATGTATAAATACATGTATAATTCCATAATGAGGTATTCCGAATATTAGCAATTCGTATTAAATTGAATATAGTTGCAGGACACATAATTCCAACAGTAACACCCTGAGTTTCACAATCTGGTCTCGGGTTAGTAAAGATTTATTTTGGATCTTGATGGTGTTTGAATTTTGAATTTTTGCCACTTGCTTGAATTATTTGCTCATATAGTGCCCATAAATTATAGAAATTTCCTAGGTCAAATCCTTTCAAGCTTATCGCGCAAACTTCACCCATAGATCATGACTAGCGGTTAGACCTGGAAATACTTTTATTATAAATTATTTTGGGCCAAAAAATATTTTAAAGCATTTTCTTGCCGAAAACCCTAAAACTAAGGTTTGAACTAAAAATATTTATTTTTTACTTAACAGTTTCTTATTTAAAAAATATAACTAGGGTCTACTATATATAAGACAACTATTTTCCCGAAACTTGAAAAGTATTTAAACCCCCTTTTTGAATTATTTTGAAAAAGACCAGAAATGGCAATTAAATAATATTTTTTTGAGAAAATTCAAAGAAACTCATATGATCAATATATATGAGTTTCACCACTTCGTCAGCATCCATGTTCAGTTTGTGCAAAAGCCAAGTGTTTGAAATACTTCTATAGAAAAGTTTCGAGTGTTCGCAAAGTTTCATCGTGGAATCACATTCGCGAAAGTCAAAAAAAATTCAAGGCTCCAAAGATGCTACTTTCGAAAGCATTTTGAAGCGCATATTTTTTTACCACGACACCATGCATGTAATTCCATGATGAAAATTTGCAAGCACTCGAAACATTTCTTCATGTTTGCCACCAAAAAGTTCAGTTTTCTTTAATTTTGGAGGATTTGTTTTCCTGATTTTACTATTCATGTCAGGAGCATTTGAGCTCAAGCTTAGAGTAGGACTTCGGGTGGAGGAGGAGGAGGAGGAGGAGGAAGAAGAAGAAGAAGAAGCGCTCTGCATGGTATGTCCGCGTCTCACGGCTGCTACCAATTGGCCTCAGCATGTGGATCCGCCGTCGCATGATATCATTTTTTATTTTGCGCGTTCACTCGTGTAGACATTATTATGTCCACACCAACACTGTGTGAGCCTGCACGCCTCCTTGTCTTTGGTTAGCTCCATACCGGCAGGCCACAGGGCATCAATGATTTGCTTCGCCTCTCGTCTACACGCGCCACTCCAAAATGTCGTGTCTGAGTCTGACCAACGTGTGTGATTGAGGGGCAACAGAAAGTGAACCAAGAGGGAGTTTGCGCTCGTCACCGGCTACGGCAGAGGAAGGCAGATGCGTGTCGTGTCTAAGCCGTGGCCTGGCCTGGCCTTGATTTCCCCTATCGAGGAGGCAAATGCCCAACCAATGGCGACTCCGTTCACCGGCCGCGGCAAAAGGCTGTCAAGTTTGTGTGCAATCTCTTGTTGGTCCAAACGCCGTCCCGGACCTGTCGCCGGTACAACGACGTCGTAGCACAAGCAGCTAGCACGGCAGCCATAGCTTTAGCTTGTACTCCTACATGGGACGGCCCTCTTACCCCGTCGGCCGTGTCCGTCGTAAGTGCATCGCCGCGTGATCCATCGTATTCATTTGCACCAGGCACGAGCAGTTTTCCCGGCCGCGACGCCGCCACATATATACCGCAGCTAGCAAAGAAAAGGGACCCGGCCGGTCGGCGCCGCCCCGCTCCGCTCCAGCGGCGCGGCCGCGGCAACGCGGTCAGATGACGACGACACAACGCAACTATCCAAGGTAGAGTAGGCTACATCCCTGGTAGATGTGTAGGTAGGTGAGATGCATGAGCGGTCCACCGCTCCGTCGATCGGGATACCCGGCCGGCGCGTCGACGTCTGGTCCATGTCCATCTGCTCGTGCGCCGCCGAGGAACGCATCACGCGTCTAATCCATCTACCTTGGTGCGTGCGTGCATGCATGCGGGTGTCATGCGTGGCTGGCTGTACGCGAGCATCTCCGTGCGGCCAGAGAGTGGACTCGGGCGCGGGTCGTTGCATTAGTTCGGAGCTTTGAATTATTGCTTGCCACGGGCGGCAACTGCTCGCATGCTAGTAGTGCTAGATGTCTTCTCCCTCTCGTCGAGAATGACTGGTCGCCGCCGTATAAGGCCAGGCTGCAAATGTAGCTACGAGACCGACAGGAAGGTAAAAGGGAGATGAACATGCTAGACCTACAAAAAATTACAAACGTTTTGATTAACTTTTCAAACTATAATCCTCTCTCCCTCGAATTCAACTCGGAGCAGTTTGGGCCCTTTGTACCATCTTCTTCTTCACAATGAATACAACAACTCTTCTATTATTATTATTTTTTTGAAAAAGAAGAATATATTAGTATCGCAAAGATACCAATTACTCTCCGCCTCTGCACCATCAAGATGTCACAAGGAAATCTAGGATGCATACATCCCGAAAAGAAAAGAAAAAGAAAGAAAAAAACAACGGCCTCGCCACAGTGATCAACTCCTCTCAGCAGCGCCACACAAACCACCACTAAAGACAACATTCGAAAAACATAAAAGGTCTCCAAAAGCGACCCCTTCAAGAAGGAAACAATGTACATGCACCGTCGTCGCCTGATCCAAGATCATAGGTATTCACCTTGAAGAAGACCGAGCTCTCGTGTTATCGTTCAAAGCAAATTCAACTCGGGTGGGGCCCTTCATCCTCTTAGGACGTATTTGGTTACTCTCTCAGTGCAGCCTGGCCCGGTGAAGCATGTCTCAGTGGAGCCCATTTAAGTGTATACAGAATCTAGGCCATCATTTCATTTGGTTGGTTGCATGAAGCCCATCTTGCATTTTCCGCTAGTGTAAATTGCACTAGGCCGAGCCTGCGTCTGAAAAAACAATCAATGTGAGCGTTCCTCGCGGGTCTGGGTGAGAGCGTTTTAAGTTTGGTGCGAGCCAGTTTCTGTGTGCAGGCTAGGCACCCAAACAACTGGATACTTAGCCTGTGAGAGCCTGGTTCGGTTTGATGCAGCCTACTAAACGCGTCACCAATCATAATCCCCCACATCAACTTGTTTGTGAAAAAATTAAGTAACCTTTTATAGACGTAGCATTACTCATAAAAATGCGGGATGAAGTTGTAGAAAGATTTGGGGCTAGGATCACATTTGCAGCAATGCATTGCTTCGCTAGTTGGGAGATACCTGTTGATTCTAACATGTCTATTAAATTTAACCCCAAGTCCATGCAATTGCGATTGTTTTTTTTACCGCAAGAGCAGTATTGATTAAGCGTGTCGTGTGGCTAGGTCGTAGTCGACCGAGAATTAGTGATGTCCCAGTCAACTTATTATCCGTACGATCAACAACTAAACCTCCCGTGCATTGCATGTGTCCCTGATTTGTTTGTGGCTTGTGGGCTCATGTTTGTGTCCGTGTTTGACTGGGCAGGGCTGAACGTCTAGGCCTTCTTGTGTTATACCATTTGTTATCCTGTTTGCACGAGTGGACTTTTTTTTTTGCTTATTTATTATTTTCCTTTTCCTTCATTCACATTTTCCGTTTTATTGTAATTTTTATTTTTCAGAGAATACATAAATGATTTTACTGGAGGTACATAAACATTATTTTGTTTAGTCATTTGGTGTTCAAAGTGTATTTAAATAATGTTCACATGTATTTAGTTGAAAAATAGTCGTAGTCACCTTTGTCCAATCATTTAATATTCACAGTGTAATTAAAAAACAATCATTCTGTATTTCAAAAAAGTCGTTGTGAATATTGATGAGTGTATTTTTGCACACATTTCTATCCTTGTTTACACTAGATAGGCCCGAAATCTCTGATAATCACTTTGATATGTATTACATGCATCTTTGACCGGAGGAGGGGCATAAGTATCATGTGCTTCCCCCGGTGTCACTAGTAGAAAACAGGGCTTTGGTTGAGGCCAGGATAAGGGCATTAATCCCGGTTCACTTACGAACCGGGACCAAAGGGTGCACCAGTCCCGGTTCGTGAGGCCAGGGCGCCGGCCGGGCCTCGGGGGCCATTGGTCCCGGTTCGTCTGACACTTTTGGTCTCGGTTCCAGACACGAACCGGGACCAATGGGCCTCTCTCCTGGCCCAGCACCTTTAGTCCCGGTTTGTGGCTGGAACCGGGACCAAAGGTAGGTCTTCTGTCCCGGTTCTAGCCACCAACCGGGACTAAAGATAAGCCTATATATACCCCCGCCCCTGCCCGCCCACTCTGTTTTTTGGCCGACCGGCGTGTGCAGGTGTGTGTTGCTCTAGCTCCCACCTCCTATGCACATGAGGTGTTCAATGAAATGCCCGAGCCACACTTAAGCTTTCTCCTCTCCAAGCTTGACCTCCAAGCTCCATTTTCCTCAAGATTTGTCTAGGTTTGGCGGTCCGTCCTGTCCCGTCCCCGTCCTCACCGCCGTCGATCGCCCACGCCGATCTCGTCGCCGGCACCACCGTGGTGAGCCTCTTGTTCTTATCTTCTTTCTAAAAGAAAAAAAAATTCTTACTTGTATGATTTAGATAGATACTTGTACAATTTTCTTACTTTTATTATTGTTTGTTATTATATAGTGCCATGGTTTTGGTATCCGCCCCCGTCGGCCCTCGTCCTGTCTATGATTCGGATGTGGTATATTATCTTTTATAACTATTTGTTTCATTTAGTGTTTATGACAATTATGCCGACCAACGTGACATAGATGTTTTTATCTAGGAGGTATGTGAACCGGAAATTCGAACCGACCCTCTTGTCGAGAGGTTAAATTTAGTTGAAAAAGAAAACAATTACTTGAAGAAAAAATTGAAAAGAATTTAGGAGGAGAAGATGGAATTGGAGTTGCATGTTGCCGATGTCATCAAAGATCACAAGATCAAGATGGATGCAATGCGCTTGAAGATTAGAAAGATTAGAAAATATGCCATTCATACTGAGGCTTGGTATCATTATGCCGTTGGATCAATTGGTACCTTAGTTGCGATTATGATCGCATTTGTTGTTGCATTTAAATGTTTTACATAGTTTGAATGTATGTTTTAATTAGATGCTCTAGAGAGCTATATGTTGTTCAATGAGAACTATGTATGAACTTTATGTATTTATTTTGGTCACTACTGTACTTTGGTTTTAATGTGATGATGAACTTCTATTAATTTGGTCACTTCTCTATTCATGATGTTTTGTAATGGTTTTTGATACACTTAATTATATAATGCACGCAGATGAATCGGCAATGGATGTACGGTGACCGACGCACCTCCGAGTACATTAAGGGCCTGCATAATTTTCTCGAAGTGGCTGAGGCAACCAAGCAGAATGGTTTTATGTATTGTCCATGTACTATCTGTGGGAATACGAAGGATTACTCCAACTCGAAAACCCTACACGTCCACCTGCTTGAGAAGGGTTTCATGCCACACTATAATGTTTGGACCAAGCACGGAGAAAGAGGGGTTATGATGGAAGACAACGAAGAAGAAGAGGATGATGACAACTATCCGCCCCCTGAATACGGTGATGCTGCAATGGGGGAAGCTGAAGATCAAGAGGAAGAACCAGACGATGTGCCCGATGATTATCTTCGCCGGGTCATTGTTGATGCAAAGAGACAATGCCAAAGTGAAAGGGAGAAGTTGAAGTTCGATCGCATGTTAGAGGATCACAAAAAAGGGTTGTACCCAATTTGCGAAGATGACAACACAAAGCTCGGTACCACACTGGAATTGCTGGAATGGAAGGCAGAGAATGGTGTCTCTGACAAGGCATTTGAAAAGGTGCTGAAAATAATGAAGAATAAGCTTCCAAAGGACAACGAATTGCCTGACAGTACATACGAAGCAAAGAAGGTTGTCTGCCCTTTAGGATTGGAGGTGAAGGAGATACATGCATGCCCTAATGACTGCATCCTCTACCGCGGTGCGTACGAGGATTTGAACGCATGCCCGGTATGCTGTGCATTGCGGTATAAGATCAGACGAGATGACCCTGGTGATGTTGAGGGCCAGCGCACCGGGAAGAGGGTTCCTGCGAAGGTGATGTGGTATGCTCCTATAATACCACAGTTGAAACGTTTGTTCAGAAACAAAGAGCATGCCAAGTTGATGCGATGGCACAAGGAAGACCGTAAGAAAGACGGGAAGTTGACAGCACCCGGTGATGGGTCGCAGTGGAGAAAGATCGAGAGAAAGTGGGGGGACTTTACAGATGACCCAAGGAACGTATGGTTTGGTTTAAGTGCAGATGGCGTTAATCCTTTTGGGGAGCAGAGTAGCAAGCATAGCACATGGCCTGTGACTCTATGTATGTATAACCTTCCTCCTTGGTTGTGCATAAAGCAGAAGTTCATTATGATGCCAGTGCTCATCCAAGGCCCTAAGCAACCCGGCAATGACATTGATGTGTACCTAAGGCCATTAGTTGATAAACTTTTACAACTGTGGAATGGAAAAGGTGTACGTGTGTGGGATGAGAACGAACAGGAGGAATTTGACCTACGAGCGTTGCTGTTTGTAACCATCAATGATTGGCCTGCTCTCAGTAACCTTTCAGGATAGACAAACAAGGGATACCACGCATGCACGCACTGTTTAGATGACACCGATAGTATATATTTGGACAAATGCAGGAAGAATGTGTGCCTGGGGCATCGTCGATTTCTTTCGACCAACCATCAATGTCGAAAGAAAGGAAAGTATTTCAAAGGTGAGGCAGATCACCGGAAGAAGCCCGCCCTCCGTACTGGTGATCACATACTTGATATGGTCAATGATTTACAAGTAATCTTTGGAAAGGGTCCTGGCGGACTATCTGTTCCGAATGACGCTGAGGGACGTGCACCCATGTGGAAGAAGAAATCTATATTTTGGGACCTACCCTATTGGAAAGACCTAGAGGTCCGCTCTACAATCGACATGATGCACGTCACGAAGAATCTTTGCGTGAACCTGCTAGGCTTCTTGGGAGTGTATGGGAAGACAAAAGATACACCGGAGGCACGGGAGGACCAGGAACATGTGCACGAAAAAGACGGCATGCATCCAAAGCAGTATGAAGGTCCTGCCACCTACACTCTTACCAAAGAAGAGAAGGAAATCTTCTTTGAATGCCTGCTCAGTATGAAGGTCCCGTCTGGCTTCTCGTCGAATATAAAGGGAATAATAAATGTGGCAGAGAAAAAGTTCCAGAACCTAAAGTCTCATGACTGCCACGTAATTATGACGCAACTGCTTCCGGTTGCATTGAGGGGGCTTCTACCGGAAAACGTTCGATTAGCCATTGTGAAGCTATGTGCATTCCTCAATGCAATCTCTCAGAAGGTAATCGATCCAGAAATCCTACCAAGGTTAAAGAGTGATTTGGTGCAATGTCTTGTCAGTTTTGAGCTGGTGTTCCCACCATTCTTCTTCAATATCATGACGCACGTCCTAGTTCATCTAGTCGACGAGATTGGCATTCTGGGCCCTGTATTTCTACACAACATGTTCCCCTTTGAGAGGTTCATAGGCTAGAAGGAAGCATCTCCATGGGCCATCAAACAGAGGAAAGCATTGGGTTTTGTGTTGACTTTATTCCTGGCCTTAAGCCGATTGGTCTCCCTCAATCGCGGTATGAGGGGAGACTGACTGGAAAAGGCACGCTAGGAGCGAATTCAATAATATGTAGGGACGGGCATTCTTGGTCTCAAGCACACTACATAGTTTTACAGAATTCTACCTTGGTGACCCCGTATGTCAATGAACACAAGAATATTCTGCGCTCCAAACACCCGGAGCAGTGTGACGACTGGATTACATGTGAACACATCAGGACTTTCGGCAGTTGGTTGCAAACACATCTCATGGGTAACACCACTGTTGCAGATGAGCTGTACTCGTTGGCCAGGGGACCATCTTCGACTGTATTGACTTACAAAGGGTACGAGATAAATGGGAATACATTTTACACGATCGCCCAAGATCAAAAGAGCACCAACCAAAACAATGGTGTCCGCTTTGATGCAGCAACCAACAGGGGAAATGACACATATTATGGTTACATAGTGGACATATGGGAACTTCACTATGGACATGATTTTAAGGTCCCTTTGTTTCGGTGCAAATGGGTCAATCTGTCAAGAGGCGGGGTACAGGTAGACCCACAGTACGGAATGACAACAGTGGATCTGAACAATCTTGGGTACACAGACGAACCATTCGTCCTAGCCAATGATGTGGCACAGGTTTTCTATGTGAAGGACATGTCTACCAAACCGAGAAAAAGAAAAGATAAGGAAGCGAATACATCATACGATGAGCCAAAGCACCACATAGTTCTTTCAGGTAAAAGAGACATCGTGGGAGTGGAGGGCAAGACAGACATGTCTGAAGATTATGAAAAGTTTCATGAAATTCCTCCCTTCAAAGTGAAGGCTGACCCAAGCACCCTGTTAAACGATGAAGATTATTCATGGTTATGGCGCAATAAGCAAGGGACACACGCGAAGAAAAAGTGAAGACTTTCTTTCCACAACTATTCTGTAACAGATGAGTTTTCGTCTGAAACCCTGATACTTCGAAAGAGATTGTCCAGTTTGTACACGAAGTGCATCCAGTTTTTCCCGTAACCCTTTTAACTTTTTAGCACATGCTATGTGGGTGAAATTATGATACCATGCCAACTTTCAACCATTTCAGAGTTCATTTGCAGTGCTTTTCAATTCAGGGTCATTTTAGCTCAAAATAAATCATGAAATGCATGAAAAATAGCAAATGAAGTCAGAAAAGGTTTGAAAAGTGATGATGTGGCTTTGAATGGTGCATATTGAATGCAGAAAAAGTCTTGAGTTCAAATATGTTTAAAAAATTGAAATCCGTTTGTAATAGACGTGTTTTCGTCCGATCAAAGTTATTTAACTTAATATTATATAAAATTTATGCAACTAAAATTATCAAAGTTATTTTTCTTAAAAACTTTAATAGCAAAAAGAATATTCATAAAGTATTTTCTATTAAGAACTTTTAATATGCAAAAAAATAACATAAAAAATAGCAAAAGTAAAAATAGATGTGATTTTAATAGAGAAAATTCAACCTAAATTCAAACCACTGAACTTCAACCTAAATTCTCTTTTCTATTTAATTCGCATTTATTTTCACATAGTAGGACCCACATAGCAGAAAGAGGTCGGTTAGGCCCACATGCCTGCTTTAGAGAGGAGCTCAACGTTGCAGCCGCGGCGGGGCTTATAAACAGGTCCGGGCGCCCTTCGCTTGGCGAGGTGGGACTAAACATCCACCGCACCGTGACTGTGCCAGGCACAGGCCTTTGGTCCCGGTTAGTGGCTCGAACCGGGACCAATGCCACCCTTTCGTCCCGGTTGGTGCCACCAACCGGGACCAATGCCGCCCTTTAGTCCCGGTTGGTGCCACCAACCGGGACCAAAGGTCTCTGCTTCCCGCCCTTTGGGCTGCTGAAATTGACCTTTAGTCCCGGTTGGTGGCACCAACCGGGACGAAAGGGGGGCATTAGTCCCGGTTGGAGCCACCAACCGGGACCAAAGGTGTTCGCATATAAGGCATGACTTGTCGAATTCTCCCCCAACCTCTCCCATTCGCCCCGACGCCGACGCCCTGCCCTGACGCCGCCAGGCTGCCGGAGCTCGCCGCCGCCCCCGAGCCCGTCCTCGTCGTCGTCGCCGTCCCCGAGCCCGTCGCCGCCGCCGCCCCCGAGCCTGACCTCGCCGCCGCCCCCGAGCCCGTCCCCGCGCGCCTCCTCGTCCTCGTCGACATCGTCGCCGCCCCCGACGCCGGACGCCGCCCGCGCCACCTCCCCGAGCCCCTTCGTCGCCGCCCGCGCCTCCTTCCCGAGCCCGTCGTCGCCGGTGAGCTCCTGCCCCCTGCTCCTGTCCCCTCCTCCGCGGCCACCACGGCCACAGCGGCCGCGTGCGCCGGCGCCGCTGGCCTGCCCCGGCCCTCGCCCGCATTTTAGGTTTTTTAGTTTGTTTTAGTTTGTTTTATTAATTTGTTGTTTTAGTTGTTTTAGTTGTAAAAAAGTTTTAGTTGTTTTAGTCAGCGAACCTGAGGAGTCCCCGACGATCGCCGGGGAGGAGTCCCCGACGATCGCTTAAGTAGAAAATGTGTCATTATTGTTAAATATGTTATTATTGTCATAGTTGTCAAATGCAATCATATTTATTAAAGTTTATTAAATAGTAGGAATTTAAATAGTTGTAGAATTTGTTCTGGACGTCGACGATGCCCGGCCCGCATCCTCGTCGTCGACTCGGCGCCGGCGACCACCTGCTTGAGAGGCGACAGCATGTCCGGGACTGGGCTCCGCCTGGCTGGCACTGGGAGGTGCTGCCTTCCGGGGCGCCCAGCTTGGTGAGGAATCAGGGTCCCGTCGTCGACCCGGAGGTTCTTTGGTGGCGGTCGCGTGGACCACTGTCGGTGCAGAGGGAGCCGGCCCCCGCGGAGGTGGTACGTCATTGTGTCAGGGAGGAGGACGAGCACGTACGACGCTACATGGCTGCGTTGGACGCCAGGTTCTCCAATACCTGGCAGGTTCTTCAGGGATCTCACCCGAGCTATGATCATGTCATAGTTCCTTCTCTTTGGGTGTCCACCGCCTGCGCCGCGAGACGTCAACTATATCTGTATTAGTGATATTATATAATAATATTCGAGATGTATTAATGATAATATTTGATGATGTATTAGCGATACTATTTGATGATGTATTAGTGATATTATATGATCGTATTGTTGCATTGCCTTGTATTGATTTGCATATCTCATGTTTGTATATTGCCATGTTGTAATATTTGCAGAAACTATGGATCACAGAGACTTAGAAAAAGAACATTTGTTGGGGGATATAATACGAGAGGGAGGTGATCCCTTGTCGTATCTCAACGACACCGATGGTCGGGAAGGAGAGGATGACGGCTCCAGTGATCCAACAAAGGAGGAGGAAGGAGATCATGACGGCTCCGGTGACCGAATGGCGGAGGAAGGAGATCATGATCATGGCTCCGGTGACCGAACGGAGGAGGGAGCCTCAACTGTTGCAAAGTCCGACGAGGTAAGGAGACGAGGCCCGAAGAAAAGGTTGCGCCCAGATGAAAGGTTCACTATCACAGAAGTCGCGAAAGATGGCCAACCGATTGCTCCCAAGCGGACCAAGGACGCATTTGTACATCAGTGTGGAGTTGTTGTTAGGGACTATGTCTTGATCAACACCCATCAATGGAATAAGAATAATAAGGACCCTGAAGTTTCTTATGTCCATGATAGACTGAAAGATGATCTTTGGACCGAGCTGATGACAAATTTCAGCCTACCGCGAGAGGAGGATCCGAATAACCCAGTTATAGAGCGAAAGGTCAAGGCGTTTGCTCTTAAGAAGATGGCAGAACTATTCAGGAACTGGAAGAAAGAGTTGGACACAAAGTTTGTCGAGAAAGAGGAGAATCCGAAATTCATCGGTCGATATGAGAAGATAAGAGATCAATGGCCCGAATTTGTGGCCTACAAGAAATCGGAGAAGTGTCAGAAATGCTCACTGACAAACAAGAAAAATGCTGCAAAGAAGAAGTATCACCATCACACGGGGTCAGGTGGCTACTACAAAGCCCGGCAGTTGTGGGACAAAGCTGAGCAAGACCTACTTGCTAAGAATGTCCAACCAGCGACATTGCACTGGCCAGATCGTTCAAGGACTTGGTTCTTCGGGGTTGGGGGAACTTTGGACCCAGAAACAGGGGAGTGTGTTTGGACGGACGAGCAACTTGCAATACCCTTCCGGAAGCTTCAGGCAGCAATCAAGGCAGCGCAGGAAGGGACGTTCATTCCCGACAGAGAGAAGGACGAGCTGACAGAGGCCCTCGGGAATCCTGAATACCCTGGACGAACACGAGGCACATCAGGCTCCGTTCCGTGGAAGCATGGGTTTCCCGACAGCGGTGGTTATAGAAGCCGAGAGAGAAAGAGGAAACGTTGAAGCAAGCGAAATGCAGAAGCTCAGTGCAAGATTAGCAAAACTAGAGGAACTTGAGAGCCAGCGAGCTACCGGCCAACCATCTGAGCGGCACGAAGATCCTTCCTTCGACGCTACCCCACCATCTCAGCGGAGAAGCAGCGTGGCTTCCACGGAGCTCGTTCAGCCTGATTTCACGGCTCCTCGCTACCCCGTGGATAGTATCACGGCGGCTGAACATTGCGAGCTAATGATGAAATGCCAGAACCTGACCTTCAAGGCGGCGGTCGGCTCTGTTATACCTCCTCGAGCTGAGGGAACTTTCCATTGCCGTTTGATTCCACATGACTATGCTTTTGTGACGGTGGATGAAATAATGGATGGATTTGAGGGGCTGGAGCTTGACAACCCTACAGGTGAAGAGGATATTATTCTTCTGGAAAATGCTTTGAGGAGTACCTGTCTATGGAGAAAGGAGTACATCAAGCTTCCAAACTGGACGCCTCAGCAGATTCAGCCTCCTCCGGCGCGTCAGGGCACTCCGCCTCCTCCTCCTCCTCCGGCGCGTCAGGGCACTCCGCCTCCTCCTTCTCCTCCTCCGGCGCGTCAGGGCACTCCGCCTCCTCCTTCGCCTCCTCCGGCGCGTCAGGGCACTCCGCCTCCTCCTTCTCCTCCTCCGGCGCGTCAGGGCACTCTGCCTCCTCCTTCGCCTCCTCCGGCGCGTCAGGGCACTCCGCCTCCTCCTCCTCCTCCTCCGGCGCGTCAAGGCACTACGCCTCCTCCGGCGCGTCAGCAACAGCGGAAGAGAGTCGCCGCCACCGCTCCGGCGGCTAGCAGTACAATAGGCGGGAAGAAATTCAAATTTGGTCCAAGCCTCAAGCCTCTTCCAAAGTTACCATATGAGAGGACTGACGAGGAACGCGTTGAAATCAGTGCAGCCGAAGTGAAGGCCCATTTTGCACGGAAAGATCCACCTTCGAAGGAAACGGTAGATCCGGTGAAAGCGAAGCGCACTCTGCATGCCCTGAAGCGACCACTACCGCCTCGGCTATCCAACTATGACTGCATAATTACACAGACATATGATGAAGCGGTGCGGTCGGGAAGTACTTACAGTGATGCAAGAAGAGACAAAAAACGAAGAAGTGGGAAAACAATTCCCCAGCTCGGCGAACAGGAGAAGCAATCATGCCCCCCGCTCAAGGTGTCTAGCGATATCGCTAATCATCCGGTGCTACTGCCCGGTACCACTCTTGGTGATTACGTGGGCGATGATCTACAGTATGAAACGGCTGAGGTAGTAGCAGCAGAGGACTTTAGATACGAGCACGGGAAGCCCGTCAAACCTGATTATCCTCATCTAACAACGATGATGTAAAAATTGCATGAGTGGTACATGGAAACCTGCAGGGAGTCTGGGACCGACAGTTTGTTTGTCGGAATTAAAAAAGAGCACGACTTCATTGGAGTCGACCTGCTGCCTGTTGAATTTGTGGAGTTATTTCAGTTATACAATCAAGAGGCCCTCGACAAACAACTCATCACTTGCTACTGTCTGTAAGTATTACTTCTATAATTAAGTCTCTAGCTCGGCTCGTTCATTGCATGTATATATAATTATCCTCACTATATTATGCAGATTGAAGATGGTCGAATGCAAAAAAGAACAAATCTATGACATTGGGTTCATTAGCCCAAATACCGTAAATGAATGGTCGGTACAAAAGGAAGCCAAAGATACTGAGGAGAACTTGCTAGAATCGTTCCTTAGACATCAAAACAAAAGGGAAATACTCTTTCCTTACAACTTCAAGTGAGTGTTACTGTCTTGTGCATATTCGGTTTCGCTTACTCGAGGTTAAGTAATGTAATTGATGAGTTATGCGTGCGCAGCTTCCACTATATTCTGCTATCCATTAACCTTGACGGGGCATTAGTAACTGTCTTAGACTCGAGACGTAAAGATCCCAAGTATTATGCGGACATGACTGCAATGCTCCAGAAGTAAGTTCAATCAATATCGGCACCATATCGGCAACTTTCGTTCATTTCCTGATATCAATTAATCATTTTCTTTGCCTGCCAGGGTTTGGAAAAAGTTCACCACTATGGTTCCGGGTCTGAAGAAGGAGCTGCGATTTACACACCCCAAAGTAAGTAGTACTAGCTAGTTCCGCGCATCTCTCATTGATTCTAGTTTCATCAATACCATTATTATGCTTGCTTATCAGTTTGATTGAACTCTATTCTCGTAAAGTGCTTGTACCAGGCACCCGGGAATCATTTATGTGGATACTACGTATGCGAGTTCATTCGCCACTCGACCTCTGAGCGGGGCTTCTCTGAGAAACAATTTGAAGTACGTAAACAATATTCACAATTTTATTTTATATATTACCATCAATTGTGTTGAGTTTCATTCATATATATGTATTGACCCCCTTCTTTAAATTAGATCTGGCAGATGCGGGATGAACTCCTACCACATGATCGCATACGAGCAATTCAAGAGGAATTGGCAGGATTCTTTCTTGACCACGTCATACCTGAACACGGAGAATACCATGTGAAATTAGATCTTAGGTGTTAGGAATTGTAAGAGATGTTATATTGTACATATGTAGTAGCGTCGGATAGATATACGAAAACTTGTTGTTCGACCAAGCATGGAGAAAGAGATGTCACTTCTCTCTATATATGTTCATGACGATCTTGTGTAATTAATGGTTTCCTTCATTTGCTTACTAGCTAGCGTCGAGTTCTCTCTATATGTATAGTAGCTAGCGTCGACCAAGCATGGAGAAAGAGAGATCACTTCTCTCTATTAGCTAGCTAATACAATATGAAACCCCTAAATTAACCCTCCCAAATCCCTAAACCCCCCCTTTCAAAAAAAAACCCAGCGCGTGCGAGCTGCTGACGCGTGGCTGCCTTTTGGTCCCGGTTGGTGTTACCAACCGGGACTGAAGGTCCTACTGCCTGGGCGCCCTGCAGCGGCCACGTGGATCCCCTTTGGTCCCGGTTTGTAAGCAAACCGGGACTAAAGGTTTTGGGTATTAGTCCCGTTTGCTTTGTCCCGGTTCCAGAACCGGGACTAAAGGCCCTCTGGAACCGGGACTAGTACCATGTTTTCTACTAGTGTGTTCAGATACTGAACCAAGGGAATCAGAGGCAAAACCACCGCGCCATTCCCAGTGTTGCGTGAGGTCGAATCCATTTCATCACGGACGCCGTCAACCCTCGCCATGATGAGGCCATCGAGCGTAGCAGTATTCACCTCCATGGCCACCACTCGCCGTCAATCTTGAAGTCGTGTATCATGGTGGTGCCTTGGGATCTTCAGGACTCAGTGTCTCTGATACCAACCGTAAGCTACCTGGATCTTGCTCGCTAGACGGCTCATAAATTGAAATCGCAGAGATGAAATCAAACCAGAAGAAGATTAACTAGCTAATTAATCCACCCACACAGCAGTGCTTACATCGGTCTTAGCCGCCCATTTCTTATCCGCCAAGTACATCAGTAGCTAAAGGGGGCTATTTAAAGTAGGTAGCCGTTACATGGATCAATGAACCCAGTCTGTGCCTCAATGCCACCCGGGTGGGCATGCCTTGCGCTTGGGACGAGCTGTCGGTCCAGCTGGGATTTGAACTCCACGCGCGTTGGCTGTCGTTGCCGGATTAGCTACAGGGGGCCATCAACTGTTGTCGTTGCTGTATCTTCAAGTTCAGGATCCGGGACACTGACATTGTTCCCTTCATCTTCAGCAAGCTGGGCAGTGGACGAACCAGAGGTGCGCTACGGCATATGCATGGAAAGTCAAACGTGAGCCAGCTAAAAGAATCACATAGTTTTAACAAGTTGCATATGCTATTAAGTGTAGATATTCCTCAGCTAAAAAGAAGTGTAGATGTTAGTGCAACTGTACGTCAGAGAAAAGCCAATAATGTGTATTGTTTGCTACTAGTAATCAGTTATTAATCCTTGTAAGATTTTAGCAAGAAGGACCTGATGTTAGTACGTGCATGTTAGCTGATCCTCTATGCTCAAGCAAGAGGATCTTCCTCAAATTTTAATGCCTTTAGAACATTCATATAGCTGTACCGACAACCAAACAGTGTGTGGTCTTCAAGAGCTGGCATACATGAAATATGAAAGGTGTTGTATCTCTACGAAGTTCAGGATATTGTACTATACCACTAGATCATTGATGGCGCGCGTTGCTGCGCCCGTCCTTTTTTTCAAGACATTATAGTGATTCCACATGTATATGGAGGTAATAAAGGCACTTCATCTTTCTATTATTAAAAAATTAACAATATAGCTATTCATTTTATTTTGAAGGAAAAATACACATATTTGGGAGACATCAGGTGGAACACACCGAATCTTCAAAAACAACAAAATCCGAAGGAACTCATTTAATAAACAAACAATAATTGTTTGGTGCAAACTATAATAAAACAGTAACATAAATTATAAAGCAATCTGACAATAAATTAGCATAGGTCCCACTAAAACTTTCCGGAGTCCTAAAACTAAGCAGACCCGCGTCATTCTTCTGTTGGCTACATGTTCCACTGTAGGCATTATCACCACCTTAATCGTGCATTAACGTCAACTCGCTCTAAAACAACCATAATACACTATCTCATGGTATGCATGAAAGGTGGCTTCCAAGCAAGTTGACACCTACCAAGTTATTGAAGGGTAAGTCTTGTTTCTGTGTTACAAACATTCTAATTATAAATCTGTAGAGGTGACATTTTGGCTGGAAACATTATTTACTTACAAATATGAAGAGACACTGAAATGTAGTAGATCCAAGGCCATGCTAAAAAACAAATATTTATTGGTACTGGGAGTGAGATTCTTTAGTGGAAATGGGAAATATAACGCAGGAAGTAAAACCAAATTCCAACTTGAGTGTGGCCTAAACACCCTTCCAGTATTGGTGAAGCAAACAAGTAAATAATATTTCTATCGAAGTACCAAGGGACACTGATTATAGAAAACAGGAGGAACAGTTTAAAAAGTACTCCCTCCTTCCCGATATGTAAGGCGCATTAGAATCTAGCACGAAAATTAGCGTAGGCGTTCGTTACTTCGGCCGCCGTTCACGTCGCTCGTGGGGAGGCCTGCACGATCTCCCCTGACGTCATGTTTGACCGATTCGAATCCCAAAGGAACGACACCTCTGTCCAGCGCGCCCGCGAATATCCTTCCCGCGCCCACGCCTGACGATTGAACTTCAAATTACGAGACCGGCCTTGCCGGCGGCAAGCTGCGCGGCACTGCCATTGTCAGCGGCAAGATGGGCAGCAATTCCGTCGCCGGCGCGACCCTCGTCGCCAGCACGTCCGCCGCGGAGGGGGCTTGCCATGGATTAATGTCTATACGAGCTTGGAAAGATCTGGAGGAGAAATTGTGTGCTGGGCGTTCTTCATGCAGGAGAAAATAGCGCGGGAGAGGCAAGTGAGGTGGGTTCGTGGGGAGTAAAGGAGAGAGAGAGAGAGATTAGTGGGTGCTCGTGGCGTGGGAGCTAACTGCACGAGACGGTCGTTGTTGTTTGTTTGTTTTTCCTGATAACCAGCGATCGTTAGCGAGGCCATAACTGTGCGCCTTATATTATGGAATTGCATGCAATTCCTAATACGCCTTACATATGGGGAAGGAGGGAGTAGTATCCGCACAAGTTAAATTGATTAAAGGTTTTCAAACATCTCTTCAATCTATGGAAATAAGACTGCTAGGTGTAGAGCCTCCTTTATGACAGACTTTTTTCAAATTGCCATATGTTTACTTTTTATTTAAAGGAAATATATCTTTGTAAAGCTTAGAATGGACATCAACTATTGTGAAAATGCCATAATAGTTCCTTTGTGATGTCTATGATTCCAAGAAGCCAACTGGTTGGGTTGTGTTATAACTGCACATAAAAATAATACTTACCATGCATACACACGTTTAGTGGACACCTCAAGAACGATTACACTGAATCAACTCCAGTACTTCTCAAATGAACAAAGTAGCTCAGGTGTTCACATTTAAAAAAATGTACTGATATTCTTCTGTCCTTGAATTTACCTTTGCTTTTGGGAAAGGATATATACTTCCAAGACAGCTCAATGTCTATACTCCCAAGACAGAACCGAAAAAGGGTACCAGAACACGGAAGTCACTGCTGGATAGTGATATATAGCTTCCCTGATAAACATTGAAAAACAAAACTTTTCATATATGTTGCTGCTGCAGAAATTCTGTGTTTTAGCCAGTAGCTTTCTAAGTAAAATGCGGTTTCAGTTACAAGGTTGACATTCTTTGCGTGCTAGTTACAAAATAACAAACACAACTTGGCACCTGATTTCATAACAAGGTTGACTAAGTTCAGCATTGTTAGCTAGCTAGATACCCATAACATCAGAAATAATGTACTGACTTTTAATGTGCCTCCACCTTAATAGTGATCCCATAACAAGGAAACGGACGCCAATGCAAAATGTCGTTGAATCAAATGCAATTGTTGTTTGGTGGCCTTTATTCGTAAAAAACTAATACTATTTGCATATCAGTAGAGATATTCGATTCAAAATATTGTGCTAACTGAACGCCAGTATAACCCCCAATCAAGTAACATACATAATGTATAGATTTTTGTGACGTACATCCAACAAGGGTGTGCTAACTGTCCCCATTATTCTACACTGATGCACAAGTCACAAGAGATGCCCCTCCCAATAAACATCCTCACAATGGTACACGAGCAGTGCTAATGGTGTGCTTAAACCAGATTAACTTAGAGAATCTGCATTTTAGTTTACAGTATGTTGGAAGATCAATTCAACAAATAGTAGAATTTTACAAGAGAATTAGCAATGACTATATATAGCAAATACTTACCTCCACGCGCGGTGCCAAAATCACTATGGGATCTTACAAATGAACTGGACGTGATAGAGATGCCACTGACCATTGGGGGATTCTTTAATCACTGACTTTGTTCAGTAGTCCATGAGCTGCCTGTGCTTGGACTTGGGCTCCACTGATGGCTTGAGGGATTCAGAAAGAAAGAAAACGGGAGAGCAAGATCAATGTCAATGCGTCGATGCCATGGTGGCCTTTGATCCATCCTTTTGCACATTTTGACTCGCAAGAGCAGTAACGATTTGATCACTAAAAGATTCTGCAGAGAAAAATTAACATGATCGTTTAAGCAAATTTTCTTGTGTAAATCAAACATGATAATAGTATTGCAATCAATTGAAAAGATAAATAGTTAAGTGTGATATCCATTTCCTCACTTTGGCTGCTCGCGTATTACATTTGAGTTGCAACAACTCAGTTGTAAACAAAGGCATGGTCTAATATATTCATATGTACTACTATGCTTAATACAGTACAAGGATCAAAAATAGTAATCACACCAGAAGTAAGTAATGCTATTTTTCTTCTGTTCAGCACCGTAGAGCAAAATAGACACAAGAATATGGTTCTCCAATGTTCTCTCTTCTCCCTGTATGCATGAGCTCGCGTGGATTCGTGAGATAAAATGCATGCTAAACAGCACGAGTTTTTCAGTCCTAAATGAAACGTATATGAACAAACCTTTCTAAAAGCCATTCGAGCCGCTGCCCCTCAAAGCGATGCATGCCCTGAGCCCCTCCCAACCGACAGTCCCCAACTGAAACTGGCCCGCCGCCTGTGCGTACCTACAGCCAGGTGCTCGATCGTGGCGGATTTGACGGCGGCGCACACAAGGACTCTAGAAGAAAATCGGATACATTCTTCAGGGGTGTAGTGCGCCAGCGATCCAGGGATGGAGCTCGTGGCCTCTTTGAGACAACGATGCTCCCTGTTGCGCCTTTCCGACAGAAGACAGGAGAAGGAAGACATCAACGTCTAGACGGAGATGGAGGCGACGGTCCGACGGCGCGGCCGAGGACTGCGCCGCGAGGAGGTGCGAGCCGAACGAAACAACAACGGTGGCGGCGCACCCTTGTGTCGTGGGTGTGAAAAAGAGAGATCGGGGTGGGAAGGAAACGTTCGATGACCGTCCATCCGTGATCGGACGTTCCTTCCTACAGGCGAACGAGAGGGCCTTGATTTGGTTTCGGGAGTAGCTGCCCGTCGGACAGTCGGCCCAGGAGCAGCCCACGTGCGAGAGGAGCAGTATCAGACGGCCAGCAACGATCGAGCAATGAAATCGGACGGCCAGAAATGCAAATCGCTGAGAGAGCTCGCTTTAGGCTCGGTTATACTGTCCTTAATTGTTGCAGAAGATTGCTTAGTACAGTCATTCTAAAACCATCTACTTGTATCAGCATTCATCAGTACAGAATTTGATAGCTATAGAGTCTCACTAACTAGTAACAGGAAACAATGCAGTAACCTGCTCTTCCCAAAGTTGCATTTCAGGCTTCAAGCAGATAAGCCGCCCACCCATTCCACACGACGTGAGCATGAAATTGGGCGACCATTGCTGAAAAAATTGGGCTAGAATTGTGCCCCTCTAGTTATCTAGTTAAGAGCATCTCTAACCGATCACCTATAAAGCTTTAAATGAATAAATATTCATTTTTTTAAAAGCATTTCTAACCGATCCCCTATAAAGCTTTAAATGAGTAAATATTCATTTTTCCTCCTCTAAACTGCATCTAACGGATCTCTTATAATGGTTAGAGGAGTAAAAAAAGTACTCCATGACCGCCCCGACTCTTACATATACTCGGCCACTCATCCGTGCAGTAAAAAAATTCCTCCCTCCCCCCTCGGCCGCACCCTCCCCACCCCGTGCCGCATCCACCCCGGCGTCGTCCTACTTGCCTCCGCCGTCTACCACGTACCTCCCCTCCCCCCCCCCCCCCCCCCCGGTAGCACCAGCCGCTCTCCTCCCCACCTCGATTCGGTCGCTTCTCGTCAACGGCGCCAAAATCTACGGATCTAAGCCCATCGCTGCCATCGTCGAATTCGAGGCACCCAACCCTTGGCGCCGTCCGTTTGGAGAGATTTGACGGGGACTGAACTGTGTAGCCACCTCGACCGTTCCGCGCTGCCTCTCGGTATGTCCTCCTCTCGGTGCTTGCATCGCACTCATTGACCGACCGCTGACACTGCCAGATCCGCCCGTTAGCTGGGCTCAACCCTTGCCCAGCTGCTCATCGGTGAGCCTCTATCGGTCATCAAGTGTGATCACCGCTGGTGGCTGGTGCTACGCATCGTCTTGAGCATGCCGAAACATTCAAGATGGGTTTTATACAACTGTGAAAATGACAAAGTGAGTGCCATTTTGTATCGGATTCGTAGCAATTTGAAACTCATTGTCTGCTTAAAATTGTTCGTAGGAAGGATTGTTTTCTTTAAATTGTGTGTAGGAAGGATGTAAGTTTTCGGTATTGGAAAGGAGAGTACATTGATGTATTGATAGCTATAAATCTTCTAGATATTGGTGCACTAGTTGCCAGAGATGCGATTAGAGAGAGTGTAGTGTTCAAGTTAAAGGAGGAAGAGAAGAAAGAAGTGTGCAACCTCGAAAAGCAAAGGTTCCACACGAGCTCATGTTCTGCAGCATGGGAGGAAAGCGATAATGTAGGCAATGAAGAGACGAAGAAAGTGTTGATCGGATTAATAGAAGCAGTTAAGGAAGTGGTGTTTCCCTTGAAGTGTTTTTTTTTCTGGTAGTATTTTCTAGATCGTTTCTCTTAGCGAAAAACTGGTGAAGTATGTGACCAAGATGTTGTTCAATAAAATAAAATGAGCAGTGAAGTTTAACTCGAGGGGCCAATAATAAATGAAATTGTCTTACTCCCTCCGATTTAAATTAATTGTCGCAACTTTCTTGTACTAAAGTTGTATTAAAGATGCGACAATTAATATAGGTCGGAGGGAGTAGTTTTCTTAAAGAAGTTAATTTTAGGGGATCGGCTGAAACCATACTTTTTTAGAGAAGCAAATATACTCCTCTACAAAAAACTCGGCCAGTTTACTCTAAATTATAGGGGTCGATTAGAGATGCTCTAGGTGTACAGAGCAAAGTAGCAAACACATCAAACCATGTTTCTACTTCACAGCCTGCATATGGGACAAGCAATGCTGTTTCCTACCGAGTATTGACAGTGCAATGGCTTAAGGGAGGTAAACTCACCAGCCTCTTTGCCTTTGGTGCACTCTGTTGCTGTTGTTGCTGCTGCTTGGTTTTCTCTTGCTCCCACAGGTATTTCTGGTAACTCCACTGAATTTGGTCCTCCTTTCGTAGTTTGCTTCTTGCATACGCCTCAAGCAAGGGCATTTCCCACGTCCTAGTCCCCTGCAAATGCAACGGGCAAGAGCACAATGTCAGGACCTCCCCTGTCTAAGCTACAGTTTCTGAAACCTCTTAGATGTTCAGAACAAAACCTGCGACACTTGCTCGACACCGCCGGCGGCATCCTTCTTCCCGTCAAGATCGCCATTCTCTTGGGGATGGTCGTCGGACGGCTTAGCAGGCCGGGGGTTGTGGCCCTCGCCGTGGTGCACCCACACCGTGTACCCTGGCATGAAGCCGTTCCTGCCCAGATCCAGCTGCATTTTGTACTTGGTCCTCGGCAGCCTGTTGAGATCATGCCGAAGTCCTTGCGCTCCGGAGGGACGCCGCGGAAGGCCCGCTCTACGAACTCGGTCGCTTTCTCCACCCACTCGGGGGTGATCGATTCCCTGCTCTAGCGGCCCGTGTACATCCAGCTGCGGTCTTCCGCCATCGCCGCCGGGACTCCCTGCGCCGCACACCACACATGATTGTAAGTTACCGTAGGTTGCAAGCTCAGAAACCGAACCATTACGGGAAATGGAATACGAGCAGATCTGCCGCTCCGAGCAGCACCAATGGCAGCGAACTCACCTGAGTGCCGGTCGGTTTCTTCTTCAAATGTGCGATGCGAGCGCGACCTTCCTAAACAGCAGGCTCCGACGCGGGGACGAGCGGCGGCGAGAGTGGAAGGGGGCGCGGAGGATGGAGGCACGAGTGGAGGGATGGGTGGGGTAAGCGGAGCTATGTAGGGTTTGGGGGGCATTGCAGATTGCAGCCGGGGGTTTGCCGAGTGTGGGATGGCGGGAGATAGACGGCGAAGAGCCGGCAAAGCCTTTGCCGACAGCGCGACGCCTTTGGCCGTATTGCTCCAGTACGTATTCCCGAAAGGCCTGAGCGCCTGGGCCTAATTTGCTTCTAGCTGGCGCTATACAACAAGAGTAGCAAAGTCGACAAATTGGCCCGAGAGGCCCGAGAAGATGAACTTCTCCTCTCTGCACCTCAAAAAATAAATAAAGGGAATGCCAGACCGCAGTGTTCTTTTTTTTCTTAGCCTAGAAAAAGGCTTCTTTTTTGGAGAAGGGAAAATCTAGTGTTCAACCGACCGATCTTTCCTCGTACGTCCGCCGCGTGCTACGCTCGCCACGCGTCTTGATAGGCCCACACACCGCATCTCTCCTTGATCGTTATCTCTCTGGAACCTGGCCACTAATGCGTTTTGTACCTACTCCCATTCCTGCAACTGGTCACCTGTTTCAGAAAGCAAATCATAACAAATAGTATGTTGCAGACCGAACTACAAGGTAACTCCGTCGGTGGTGGCCTCCACGATCATGGCGGAGCGACCATGGCGGTATGCCTGCAACACAGCCTGTGGTTCAAATGTTTCTGCAACATTACCTTTGTTGCAAAAGTAAAGAACATCGCTCGGCCGCTCGATGACAACTCCCGTCTTGTCCAGTTCATCTTTCATTGAAATTTTTTTTTGCAGCATCGTTTATGTTGCAAAAATCCTCCAGCTACATCATCTATGTTGCAAAAAAAAAAGTTTAGACGAGAACAAAAAAAAATTCTACAACACCACCTTTGTTGCAAAAAATCCTCCCGTAACATCATTTATGTTGCAAAAAAATAGTAAAGACGAAAGCAAAAAAATTCTGCAACACCGCCTCTATTGTAAATGTTTCTGCAACAAGATGTTTGTTGCAACACAACACGGTCCAACACTTCGATGGTTTCGCAACAAAGAAGTTGTTGCAGAGCAAGCTACGCAACATCTACCTTGTTGCAATTCGTGACGCGCACCGCAGGAGAGATCCGACAGCTATTTGTGTCTCAATCCAACGGTGAAGGAGGCGGCTGATGTTTTCAATTCATCCACCGGCGGACGCGTAGAAAATACTTCTGTTCAGCCGGCCGATCTTTTTCCGCGCATCACTGGCCTCTGCGGCCATCGGATCTTTCTTTAACCGGGTGGCTCACAAGCATCCTTTTTCCACAACCTGGGTTTTCAACTGAACCATCGTTGTGATTTCCTCCCCCACAACAACTAGCTTGTTGCAAGATCTGAATCTAGACACACACACGCCACGAGACGTGTTGTGCCGGCATGGACGAGCGTGCTCTCCTCCATCTTCGGCCCTCCACTATCTCTTCCTCATTTCTCAGATCCGCACTTGATTTTTTTCTGCAACAAAACACTTGTTACAATAAGGCGCTTGCTGCAACAAGTCCAGTGGAAAAAAAGTTTTAAATATTTCTGCATCATGACTTTTGTTGCAGAAAAATTTCTGCAACTAGACCTCTGTTGTGAAAAAATTCTGCAACTAGACCTCTGTTGCATAAAATACTGCAACAACACCACATTGCCTTGGCAGCCCCCACCCATCGTTTGTCCCCGACCTCACACTACATCTAACGTTGATGCTAGACGGCATGGAGTGAGATCCGCACTTGATTTTTTTTTCTACAACGAGACACTTGTTACAAAAAGGCGCTTGCTGCAACAAGTTCAGAGGAAAAAAATTAAATATTTCTACATCATGACCTTTGTTGCAGAAAAATTTCTACAACTAGACCTCGGTTGTGAAAAAATTCTGCAACTAGACCTATGTTACAGAAAATACTGAAACAACACATTTGTTGCAAAGTTAACGGATCACGTGGGTAGATCACACGGCCATCCGCAGCTACATCCAATGGTGACGGAGGCGACCGATCTTTTAATTTTATCCGCCGGCGGACGCGTAGAACACCGAGGTGATCAACAAAAATAACTCGATGTAGTAAAAGTGTTTAATTTGTGTGATCTAATTAGCATAATGCACGTTCTTTGCCAGAGGGGTAATGGAACACAAGGAGAATTTTCCTTCTATTATTATGGAAAAATGGTCAATAACCTGCGTATTCGCACAGACCAATTACATAGATACTATACTATCTAATTACTATTTATTTTACTGTCTTAAATAAGCAATGGAATTTAATAGGAGTGGCTAAGTGGTACAGGAAGAATACAACGGGTGCAAATAGATTATTTTTTCTTCAAAATGACAATTATCGGAAAACAAGATTGCCCAGATGATCATGGAAAACCGAGCGAAAACTATCAAAACCGCCGAGCGCACAAACAAGATACCCCACGCACACCACTACAATAAGGGCCTCGTTGAGACAACACATAAGCGTCATCATCATCACTCCTCCCCTAGAGACATCATCACCTTCCCTAAATACCGAGCAAACAGCTCCGACTTTGCCGTAGGCGATCATCGAGTCAACACACACTGCAGAGTACGCGTGGAGATGTAAGAAGATCTGTGCCAGAACTCAGCCACCTGTGACCAGACAGCGCAGATCCGACTCTGATGGAGAACTTCGAAGGACAAAACCAGGCACGGCTGGCGCTGCGGAATATTGCAGAATGGTTCACCTGCAGCCAGTCATCGTATACCACAGGGCCCCGCCGCAGCAATTTCAACTTCACAATTACAAACAAACCTAGGAAAACCCACGGACATGCCGAAGAAGAGCCGACTAACGCAACCATTGCCGCATCGGTGACGTTACTCCCACCATCATCGTTGCCACAGAAGCCTGGACGCCACAACCGCCGCCAACCACCCATCCCGCTTGCTGATGCCGAGCTTCGAGACAAAGCCCCCAAGAGGGAAAATGATACACCAAAGTGTCGTCATCGATCACAATATCAAGGGTTTCCCCTGGAGAGGCCACGATGGCCGCTCCCCGCGGGAGGGTGACGTGGCTTGAGACTGCGTCGGTATTTCCCCAAAGAGGAAGGGATGATGCAGCACAGCGACGGTAAGTATTTCCCTCAGTTATGAAACCAAGGTATCGAACCAGTAGGAGGATCACCACCACCTAATAAACAACACCTGCACACAAAGAACAAATACTTGCAACCCGACGCGAAAGAGAGGTTGTCAATCTCTCTACGGTAAAAATATAGATTAGGATATGCTAGATTGGAGAGATAGATCTCTCAGGAACATGACGTGGCTTGAGACTGCGTCGGTATTTCCCCAAAGAGGAAGGGATGATGCAGCACAGCGACGGTAAGTATTTCCCTCAATTATGAAACCAAGGTTATCGAACCAATAGGAGGATCACCACCACCCAATAAGCAGCACCTGCACAAAAATAACAAATACTTGCAACCCGACGCGAAAGAGAGGTTTTCAATCTCTCTACAGTAAAAAGATAGATTAGGTAGTGATAGATAGGAGAGATAGATCTCTCAAGAACACAAAATAAAAAGGGCAAATAAAAAAGTGCAGCAATATATTTTTGGGTTTTTGGTTTAGTAGATCTGAAAACAAAAAGGCAAAAAAAGATAGATCGAAAAGAAATATGTTGGAAAAGTAGACCCGGGGGCCGTAGGTTTCACTAGTGGCTTCTCTCATGAGTATAGCACACGGTGGGTGAACAAATTACTGTTGGGCAATTGATAGAAGATCAAATAATCATGACGATATCCAAGGCGATGATCATTATGTAGGCATCACGTCCAAGATAAGTAGAACGACTCTTGCCTGCATCTACCACTATTACTCCACACATCGACCGCTATCCAGCATGCATCTAGTGTATTAAGTTCATGAAAAAACGGAGTAATGCAATAAGAACGATGACATGATGTAGACAAGATCTATTCATGTAGGAATAGACCCCATCTTGTTATCCTTAATGGCAACGATACATGCGTGCCTTGCTGCCCCTTCTGTCACTGGGAAAGGACACTGCAAGATCGAACCCATTGAGGGAGTCCGGGATTAAGGGGTCCTCAGACTGCCGACCTATTTCTCATAGGTCGGGTTAATGGGCCACTTGTTGAAGATAAGATTGATCGAAGGCCTCGTCGCTGGGCAGGAGACCTCAGGAGCCGTGACGTGTCCGTCAAGTTGAAGGTGGTAGTTTAGGCATGTTTTTTCCTCCGGTGGGCAACCGACCATATGTAACCCTAATGACCCGCTGGCGTCTATATAAGCCAGAGGGTTTTAGATCATAGGACACAAAAACTCATCTAGGGTTTTAGCTAGTCGATCTCGAGGTAGATCAACTCTGTAACCTTCATATCATCAATATAATCAAGCAGGACGTAGGGTTTTACCTCCATAGGAGGTCCCGAACCTGGGTAAACACTGTCTCCTTCGTCCCTTTGTTACCATCGATCCTAGTCTCACAGCTCGGGACCCCCTACCCAAGATCCGCCGGTTTTGACACCGACATTGGTGCTTTCATTGAGAGTTCCGCTGTGATCGTCAGAGGAATCGATGGCTCGCCTTGTCATGAGCAACGAGATCTGCAGCCAGGATATTCTCGTCCCTGATCAGATCTTCACGGGCGACGACGTCTCGTCGCACGCCGTCCCGACCGGCCATCCTGGCCAGATCGGAAACTTTGCGCCCGATCAAGGAATCCGATTCGGAACCCTATAGTTTGTCGCTGATTCCCGGGGAGAACTTGTCTTGATAAAACCCTCAACTCTCATGGAGGAGCCCGCAGATCCCGACGCCTTGACACGAAGACATCGGGCCCCGCCTCAGAGGCGGCCTTCACCCTCGGGTTGTCTAGAATGCCCAATCCAGTCATTGTGGCCGGATCCGCTGTGGTCGAACAGGACCCGGAGCCGCTTTCATGAGAATCCGGAACCGCGATGCCACATATCGACTCCACTCGCTTCAGCGACACGCATCCTGTCGTCGCCTCGTTTCTAAACGAGCTATTTGATCGGATTCAGACCATGCGTATGACCGACGACCAGACCCCGGTCTACGACCGGCTCGGGCTTAAACCCGATGATAGGGAGATTCTCATCCCCACGATCACTCACTTAGTCGCCACCGTCGAGTGTCCGGCGGGAGGCTTGTCCCCTCAACGACCGGAATTAAAAACGGTTTATACCCCAATCCCCGATCATCGAGACCTCACTTGCAACCCGGACCCTAGAGTTCGCTCCGGAGATAGATCGGTATCGGTCCCTGATCTAACCCACAATTCAGAGCCCGTAATTCCGGACTCACATAGTGGTGTGGAGTCGAAATTTTTCCCACCCACCACCCATGCCGATCACTCAAGCATCGCAGCAGAGCCCAAGTCTTCTGACTTACGAGATTTTAAACAGCTACCAGGAGAATCGGTTCATCATTTTTGGGCTAGACTCCTCCTCGCTAGAAACAAAGTACGAGATCTCGGAGATCAGGAGAATGGCAACCTTCCAACGCAATTGCCACGACGAAGGGATTCTCAACGCCCTGGCTCATCGGCACATTCGCAACTTCACCGAGCTGTCTGACTTGGTGCAAAAATATTGTGCCATGGAGAGCACCTGGCAAGCCGAGAGGCTACTTTCAAAATCAACCTTCACCGAGTACCCTAGAGGAGACCGGAAAAAGAGGATACCTCCGAAGCGGCTAGCCGAGCTCAAGCCCGCCGAAAAAAGAAATCGACCCCCTGCGGGGGTCAGAACTGTCCTTGACGGGCTATTGGATAAAGCATGCCCGATACATTCCGTATTGCTGAACACAAGCCCAACTCACAGCCTTAGAGCCTGTTGGGTCGTCAGGCAGGTTGCAAAAAGTGGTGAAGCAATCCTTGAGGCACTACCGCCGAACAAGCGCTCCACATCGCCACCAGAATATAATGCCGAAGTCCTGACGATCTACGAAATGTTCCCCTCAAGGAACAGGAGGAAAAGAGCTCTTAGAGAACTCGAACAGATCTATCATGTGGCAGCAACAAGTTCATGGGCAGACATACCTATCACCTTCGGAGATACTGACCGACCAACCATCGGTCCTGATCATACACCGGCTGCACTGGTCTTAAACCCCATCGTCGATGGCTTCAGGCTGCATAAAGTGCTAATGGATGGCGGCAGTGGTTTAAACCTTATCTACGAAGATACCCTGGAAAAAATGCAATTCGACCGATCTCGCATCGAGCATAGCAACACAACATTCCGGGGGATCATTCCTGGGAGAGAGGCGCGTTGTTCAGGACGTATCACCCTGGACGTAGTGTTCGGCACGCTCGAAAACTACCGATCTAACGAACTTCTCTTCCATATCGTGCCCTTCCCCGGCGACTACCACGCCCTGCTGGGGTGTGACGCCTTCACAAAATTCCAGGCTATACCACACTACGGGTATATGAAGCTCAAGGTGCCAGGCCCAAACGGAGTAATCACAATCGCCAGCGATCCGAACATAGCCCTTCGAGCTGAAAACAAAACAGCAGCGCTCGCCCTTGAGGCACTAGCTGAGACCTTTGCTGCAGAAGAACTGACCATAATCCGGTCAACAGTAGACAAGGACGATGTGATCCTTAGCAAAGGGCCCAAATCCACGTCCTTTAAACCTGCAGATGAAATCGTTAAGTTTCAGGTACACCCGACGGACCCCAATAAGACAGCGTCCATCGGAGCTCAGCTGGACCCCATAGTGGACGAAGCACTGCGAGCATTCTTACGAGAAAACTGGGACATCTTCACCTGGCACCCTTCCGATATGCCTGGAATCCCACGGCGGCTAGCAGAACATAGTCTGAACATCATCGCAGGCTTCAAGCCCGTCAAGCAGACTCTGTGCCGCTTTTCCGAGCCCAAACGACAAGCTATGGGTGAAGAATTAGCCAAACTGCTAGAGGTCGGATTCATTCGGGAGATTAAACACCCCGAATGGTTCGCAAACCTGGTGATGGTACCAAAGAAAGACAAATCCTGGCGGCTGTGTGTTGACTTTAAAGACCTCAACAAGGCCTGCCCCAAGGACCCTTTCCCCTTACCACGTATAGACCAGATTATTGACGCCACAGCCGGACACAACTCGTTGTGTTTCCTCGACGCTTATTCCGGATACCATCAGATTAAAATGAAGGAATCCGATCAAGCTGCAACCGCATTCATCACCCCTTACGGGCCATTCTGCTTCAACACGATGCCTTTCGGGCTAAAAACGCTGGGGCTACGTACCAGCGCATGATCCAGGCTTGTCTCTCCAAACAAGTCGGTAAAACAGTCGAAGCATACGTGGACGACGTGGTAGTCAAAACCAAACACGTCAGCCAACTGATTGACGACCTAAGGCAAACCTTTGCCAGCCTACGTGAGTACGATATACGACTCAATCCGGAGAAGTGTGTATTCGGAGTTCCCGCTAGTAAACTTCTCGGATTCATCGTTTCCCATAGAGGAATAGAAGCGAATCCGGCCAAGATCCGTGCCCTATCAGAACTTGCAGTTCCCACAGAGCTAAAGCATGTCCAAAGTGTAAGAGCACATTTATCCATGTGTGGTTTTGGTAATTGATGACAATCCCTATGGACTAATGGTTGCCTTGAGTTATATTCGAAGGATTTGTCCGTAGGTACTTCTTGAAGTCCATCTGTTGGAGGGCATTGGTGACTTGGCTACATCATGAAGAATTAAGGGATCTTCATCATTCATATTATCTCAAGCCAAGTCATTTGGATTATCAAGTTTCTATCTTATATCCAATGTGCCTCCTTACGGTAACTTGTACTTAAATTGTTTACATTGTTAGTTACTTGCCCCTTTGCATGTTGTGGTTTTATACCTTGCATGTATTTATATATGTTGTGCTTCCTACTTATTTTCTTGAATAATCAAGTATGTATGGTGGGTTGCACATCATGTATGTGTGACACTTGTGCTGAGCCTTTTGCATCTAGTTTCAATCTTAGTTAGCTCTTTTGAGAGATTAATGGATTATCCCATTTTGGGGGAGTGATGTGCTTTGTGCACTTCACGACCCTAAAAATGTGTGTACATGAGGAATACCACTTAGTATTGATATTACAAGATTATCTAGCTTCTATGTGGTATGTCTTCTCATGAGAAATTCAAATTCTAAATGGTCCATTAATCATCTCTTGTTGGATTTCATTTGCCACTTGTTATTAACGTTGGGTCACCACATTATGGGGGAGTAATATGCTATGTGCATATTACAAGCCCAGAGAATGTGTACATTTGAGATATTGCCACTTAGATTTGATATTATAATTTATCTTGCTCCTAGGTGGCATGCTAGCTCTACAAGTGTCATTTGCTTGTAATTTAGGAGTAAAGATGATGTTGGATCTATTTGCAATCTACCAATGGGAATTATTTCCAAATACTTCTTGTCCTTTGACAATTGGTATTCCTTTTAAGTGGTAGAATTAGCTAATCATCTTTACGTAGGTTTGTGTTTATCGTTTGTCTTCCTTGCCTCTTGTGGATCTTTTTGAGCATGTCTAGTGTTTCTATAGATATAGGGAAAGTGATGATCCCATCGTGTGCATTTTGTATTCAAATGCAAATTCTATATAATGGACATCTCTTGGGGGAGCTATCCTATTTTCTTTAGAACACTCTCTTTATGTGTTTATCATAAAATCGTTTGATCTTCATCAAGTGTGTGTTGGTGGGAGCCAAGCCTTTTCTCTATGGTGCTTTGTGCCATCATGAAAATTTGCGAAGGGTTTGGTTTGTTTGGAACCTAGCTCTCTCTTGGGAACTTGATACCTCTTGTTTTCCTTCAATTGGTATCTTGTCTCCTTCTATTTGGCATGTGTCAATGGATATCTCATTCCTTGATGTATCTTTTAGTTGGTATCCGTCAAGTGATAATTTTTTGTTTGGTATATTATTTTCACTTGATACCTTATCTTTCGGTATCTTATCAACTGTGTGTTGATTTGATTCTTGAAAGCCTTGAGCATGCATATTTACTACATGTACTTTCGTTGGCATGTTCTCTTTCCTTGACCCAATATATAGGGGAAACTCCACCATGACATAAATTGGCTAAAGTGTGCATGAAATTCAATTTCATATCTATATGCACGTATTTATGTGGAGTTTTGTCCTATGTATTGTTGGTCCACTAACTTTTTGGTCCCAATAAGTTTGGGCACCACTTTGTTTGTGGTGTTGTTCTAGGAACAATTGGAGATACATTGGACACTTGCCTCACTTACAAGGAAGGTGTTGACACCATGTGCTTATTGGAGCCATGCTGGGATGATCAAAGAACCATTGTCTACTACATCACTCCAATGCTATCTCGGTAACAAGTATCTACTTCATGCATACATTTCTCGCATTCAACCTTTTATAGGTTGCATCATGGCATAAATTTCTTGAGTCATTCTTGTGGTACTTGTTTCCTTTCTCAAAGCGTCTCAACGATGATGTCATATTGCTAGTTGTGATGTCTTTGATGTACGTGTATTGGGAGTTCATTTATGTACAATAAGAAAATTTTAGGCTATGTGATATGCTTTCAAGCAAAGATCTTATTGGTATATTTATGACTTCCTTTTGGATATCTTGTTTGTTCCTTCTTGTAACTATTTCATGTGCACATCATTCTTTGTGGATATATCATCATGACTGCCCTCTACCTAGAATCTTATACACATGAGAGAAGTTACATCTCTAGTTGATATCCTCTTTTCTTTCACGTCCACCGTTGCATTTCCTTTTTATTTACTTGGTGGTTTCGTGAAAGAATCTGTCTTGAGTGCGGATCTTATATCCTTGCATCTTGATGCACTCTTTGGTGGTGAAGATTATTTTCCTCATGCTTGTTTTCACGAGGGTTTTGCCATTTCGATTGGTATCCCTCCTCCTGAAAATGCTATTATTTCCTATCTTCACCAGGGGTTGTCACAAGCTTTGGTTTTTAATTCTCTTATTAGTAAGCTTGTGGACCCATTTGCCAGTGGTTTGTGTATGTGGGAAGGATATGGCTTGCACTTTGTGATGCTTAATGCTCATCCGTATACTAGTCTTCTCAAGTGCTTTGCCATGACTCACACACATCATTTTGGTTGAGCCTATTCTTAAATTGCCTCGTTTACATGTTGCTCAACCATATGTTTGGTGCAAGTGATATTCTTATTGTCTTATCTACTTGCTTGCACTTTTTGTGTGTTTTTATTGATTTTGGGGGAGTGATGATCCTATTTTGTGCTCTCGTATCCAATTACAAAAATTCTTAATAGTGCACAAATCATGGGGAGCTTCCCTAGGTTCTCTAAAAACACTCTATTGCCCATATCATAATATATTTTATTCATATGGCTCGTAGGTCCATGTGATTGTTTGTTCCAATTGGTATCTTTCGATTGCTTGCTTCTCTTTTGTATGTCTTGTGCCATACGATCCTTTTTGCAATCTTTGGATCCTCAATATAGTTTGTTTTCCTCCAACTACTTATAATTGGATATGTGTATTTCATTGCACTCATATTTTTAGAAATACACACTTTTTGTAGGAGCACCTATTATATTGGCTTTCTAAGCTTTTCGTCCATTTTGGCAATCAATGCCAATGTGGGAGAAGTTTAGAGAGTTTAGTTTGGAAAGTTTAGAGAGTTTTGTGTTTGATTGCTTAAGCATTTGCATCTCATACCCATGCATTATTGCTTTGCATGTGTGTGCTTGGTTGTGCTTATTTCCTTATATAAACTCTCTTGAAAGTGGTTGTCATCAATTACCAAAATGGGGGAGATTGTAAGAGCACATTTATCCATGTGTGGTTTTGGTAATTGATGACAATCCCTATGGACTAATGGTTGCCTTGAGTTATATTCGAAGGATTTGTCCGTAGGTACTTCTTGAAGTCCATCTGTTGGTTTCAAGGAGTTTATATGGTGACCAAGGTGGTATTCAAGGTTTTATCCAAAGATTGGTCATGTGAGAGTTGAGCTTATTGCAAGCATGTCTTGAAGAAGAAGATTGTGTGAGCACTCATGTTTACCTTCAAGACATCATCTTTATGAAGAGATAAGATAAGATACAAGGTTGATTAAGACTAAGTCAAAGAATGAACCAAGTTGATCAACACACAAAGCGTACAAGATATACCGAGAGGGATCAAGTGATCCCATGGTATACTGATGGTAAGCATTGTCCATTACGCTTTGTGTACTAACCCATGGTCTACGTGAGTGTTCTTTGTAGGGTTAGGTATATTTCCATGGGATTGCATCAAGAGGAAGATCCCATACAACCCATGGAAGATGACATCCAGTGGTGACCGTCATCAAGGTTGCCGTGTGCAAGTTCAAGTGAGCATCATGAAGAGATCATGCTTGAAGCTTGCCGTCCATTGTGGTGACAATGGACTTATGAAGATATGACGAAGAGTGGCTCACCCATAGTGGAGTATGGGGGAGCAATCAACTAGTCTTCATCGAGCCAACACAATCAAGAAAGGTGGTCCATCTTGAGGAAGTCAAGATCATCATCATCTAGCTCAAGTGGACTATGTGCAAGGTATAGGTTTGCCCTTGATAGGTTTTCTATTTTACTGGTCTCATGGTGGTAGTTGGGAGACCGAGTTATAGGATCGATTGCCGTACTATCAAGGGGGGCTCTCAAGTGAGTAGCTTGATCGTATCGTTCGTTGAGAGCTCAAACCATTTGCATCCTTGCATCATCATCTTTCTTGGTCCTAATTTGGTTTTTCTCTATGTGAGTTTTTGAGCTTATGGTCTTCATCGTGATAAGTTCAAGCTCATCGAAAACAGATTTCGTATGCATCATATTGTGTTTTCGGTGTTGGAGATTTTGCCGGATATTTATTTGGAAGGTCATCTTCGTTATCCTAGTGGCATTTATTCTCCATTGCTTGTTCTTAATTTAACTAGTCAATGTTGGATAGCTCTTGTTGTCCTTTATCCAACAAGCTTGAGTTTTCTCAAATCGGAGCTCGTATGCGAAAGTTATGGCTGTTTTAGTCTTACCTGTTTTACATAGAGAGGTTGTACCGCCCCATAGAGAGGTTGTACCGGTTGACCGGTACAACCGGTGTCTGGAGCGGTTGTACCGCTCCAGAATTGGTCCGAAGGTTGTACCGGCCATGTACCGCTCTACCACCGGACTAGTTTCTGTTTTGGAGCGGTTGTGGGCCGGTTGTGCCGGTTATTCCGGTACTACCGGTGCCCAGGGCGGTTGTACCGCTTATTGCTTTTACTACAGGTTGGTTTTGTCTGCTTTGACCGGTTGTACCGGTCTTCATAGCGGTTGTACCGCCCCTGTGTTATTCTGCACATAACGGGTAGATTTGTGGGGACCTATTTAAGGGGGTCTTCTTCCCCAATGGTTCCCCAACCTTTTGAGCTCGTTTTTGCCCCCCATTGTTGACCTTCTTTGAGCTTGCTAACTCTCAATCCCTCCAATGATTCTTGCTAGTTCTTGAGGGAAAAGAGAGAGGAGATCTAGATCCACATTTCCACCAATCACTTTCTCCTCTAAGTGAGGGGAACCCCTTGGATCTAGATCTTGGAGTTCTTCGTGTTCTTCTTCGTTCTTCCTCTCATTTTCTCCATAACATTTGTTGTTGTGGTGGGATTTGGGAGAGAAGGACTTGGGCACTCCGTGTGCCCTTGCCATTGCATTTGGTGCATAGGTTTGAGTTCTCCACGGTAATACACGTGGAAGTGAGAAGTTGAGAAGCTTATTACTCTTGGGTGTTTGAGCACCCTAGAGCTTGTTCCGCTTGGGTGCTTTGGCGCCCTAGACGGTTGGTGGTGGCTCGGAGCTCAATCATTGTGGTGCAAAGCTCCGGGCAAGCATCGGGGTCACCAATTAGGTTGTGGAGATTGCCCCGAGCAATTTGTATGGGTATCGGTGACCGCCCCCAAGGGTTGCCATTTGTACGGGTTCGGTGACCGCCCTCAAGGGTCCCTTAGTGGAATCACGGCATCTTGCATTGTGCGAGGGCGTGAGGAGATTACGGTGGCCTTAGTGGCATCTTGGGGAGCATTGTGCCTCCACACCGCTCCGAACGGAGATTAGCATCCGCAAGGGTGTGAACTTCGGGATACATCGTCGTCTTCGCGTGCCTCGGTTATCTCTTACCCGAGCCCTTTACTTATGCACTTCACTTTGTGATAGCCATATTGTTTCATGCTTTATATCTTGCTATCACTTAGTTGTTTATCTTGCTTAGCATAAGTTGTTGGTGCACATAGGTGAGCCTAGTTGTTTTAGGTTTTGTGCTTGACATATTAAACGTTAGTTTTATTCCGCATTTGTTCAAGCCTAAACCGTAATTATTTCAAAGCGCCTATTCACCCCCCCCCCTCTAGGCGACATCCACGTCCTTTCACAAAGGTTGGCCGGTTGCGTGGCGGCGCTAAGTCGCTTTATCTCCCGCCTCGGTGAAAAGGCTTTACCGCTCTACAGATTGCTGAAACGGACCAACAATTTTGAATGGACCGACGAAGCAGCGGCTGTGTTAGAAGAAATTAAAACACTGCTGGCAAGTAATCCCATACTCACTGCACCAGGCGCTGGTGAGCCCATGTTATTATACATATCGGCCACCAACCAAGTCGTTAGCGCGGTGCTCGTCGTCGAACGAGAAGTGGAGGGACACAAATTCCGGATACAGAAGCCGGTCTACTACGTGTCAGAAGTACTAACGCAGTGCAAGTCCAGATACCCGCACTACCAGAAGATAGCCTATACAGTATTCATGGCATCACGAAAACTTGGACACTACTTTCAAGAGTGTTCGGTCACGGTGGCATCCGAAGTACCCCTGAACGATATAATCAACAACAGGGACGCCACCAGCCGCATAGCCAAATGGGCTATTGAGCTCCTTCCCTTTGAAATAGTCTACACGCCATGACGCGTTCTCAAATCTCAGGTGCTGGCAGATTTCCTCGCCGAATGGACAGAGGCCGAGCTCCCCGGGGAATATAGTACATACTCCCATTGGACGATGTACTTATATGGATCCAAAACTTTGGCTGGACTGGGGGCTGGAGTCATTCTCACATCCCCCACAGGCGACAACGTTCGATATGTGTTGCAGATCATGTATGCCGACTCCAACAATGCAGCCGAATACGAAGCACTCTTGCATGGTCTTCGGATGGCAGCCTCAATGGGCATACAGCGGCTGGAGGTACGGGAAGACTCCAACCTGGCCATCTCTCAAATCAACGGCGAGTTCGATGCCAAAAACCTAAAGATGGCGGCATATAGAAACGTCGTCCTTAAAATATCCGCGCGGTTCGAGGGGCTGGAATTCCATCATGTCGCTAGAGACAACAACCAGGCCGCTGATATATTGGCCCGCATGGGGGCCAAGCGTGACCCCGTCCCGAAAAACACTTTCCTGGAATGGCTCTTTAAGCCATCAGTGGTTTGGCAGGACGATGATAAGGGCACCGGACCCAGCAGTGCGGAAGAGGTTGTTCCCCCTATAAGCGAACCAGACGACCAAATCATCGGCGGCTCCGTAATAGATGAGACGCCTTCGGCTCATGAGGTCATGGCAGTAATCGCACCATGGACCGAGCCCTTCCTTGCCTTCCTTCTTCGCAAAGAACTCCCCGACGATCAGACAGAGGCGCGACGCATAATCCGGCGATCCAAGGCCTACAATGTCCACGAGGGTGAGTTATACAAGAAAAGCACCACCGGAGTACTCCAGCGGTGCATATCTGAGGAAGAAGGGCGGTAGCTCTTGGCCGAAGTCCACGCAGGCATGGGCGGCCATCACGCCGCCGCAAGGGCCTTAGTAAGCAAAGCCTTTCGGGCTGGTTTCTTCTGGCCCACTGCTCGAGTGGACGCCCAGTCGCTTGTCCAGCATTGCGTGGGATGCCAACTTTTTGCAAATCAAAGCCACATGCCCCCAACGGCTCTTCGGACTATCCCGATCACTTGGCCTTTTGCGGTCTGGGGGCTGGACATGGTCGGACCACTTAAAGGGGGGACCAAGAAAAATAAATACCTACTTGTCATGGTGGACAAATTCACCAAATGGATCGAAGCAAAACCTGTCAAATCAGCCAAGTCCGGAACAGTAATCGACTTTATATCCGGCGTGGTACACCGTTATGGTGTCCCGCACAATATCATAACGGACAATGGATCCAACTTCACCGCCCAGGAAGTAAAAGACGGGTGCGCAAAAATGGGCATTAAGCTCGATTACGCATCGTATCACCTGCAGACCAACGGACAGGTTGAACGAGCCAACGACCTCATTATGAGTGGTATTAAGCCACGTTTGGTCCGATCTCTTCACGAGTCCGACTACCATTGGGTAGAGGAACTTGATTCCGTTCTGTGGGGCCTGCGTACCACCCCGAATCGATCAACGGGATACACGCCGTTCTTCATGGTCTACGGGGCAGAAGCGGTCCTTCCTTGTGATATTATCCACGATGCACCAAGGGTGCGCATGTACGAAGAAAAGGAGGCTGAGCTAGATCGGCAGGATGACTTGGACGCCTTGGAAGGAGAGCGCGACATAGCTCGGGCTCGCTCTACTTTTTATCAACAGCAGGCCCGGCGTTACCAGAGCAGGGAGGTCAGGGCGAAAGCATACAATGTGGGCGAACTCGTCTTACGGCTCCCAGAGAAGCAGAAGCATAAACTCAAACCCAAATGGGAGGGCCCCTTCATAATCTACGAAGTACTCGCGGGAGGGGCTTACCGTCTTCGAAACCCATCGGATAACCGCCTTGAACCAAACCCATGGAACGCAGCTCGTCTTCGACGCTTCAACGGATAAACCGGTGTCGTCATACTCTTTACCCTTTACCTCCTTTTTCTTTCCTTTTTCTTTATTTTTTGTTTTCCCTCCCACCTTGATTTCTGGCAGGTTTGAACTTTTCCTCCAAAGTCTATGTTCGGTCCAACCGATCTCGTATCAAGATTTTCGGCATGCATCCTCGGATGCTAAATCCGAACATAGAACCTGGGGGCTTCTTCCCGAAGCCGATGATTATATATTTTAAGCATCTATTCACATTTATTGTGTATGCACGTTTCCCTTGTTGATTTTTTTGACGCCATTATATGAATCAATTCGAACTAAGATTTTGGCTAAGCTGGGTTGCCTCGCTCCTGTGTTTACCCTCTATGTTCCCGATTGTTCGGCTAGAGGGTAAAGGGAGCACCTCTGCAATTGTTACGACCGTGTCATCCGGATACGTACCTCAGACGGGTGAAGCCGAAAGCTAGCTATCTTCAGCAGAAAATTGGTCGGCTACGACGGGATCAACAAATAAAATTACGGTGGTTGTCGCCCTTACTCAGGCTTCTTTTCTCACGAAAGCCATTAGTCGCATACTAGCAGTATACGGCCTTATTAGCTACTATTTGCATAGCACCCTGAAGAAAGGTATCGATAGAGGTACTATTTTCTTCGGAAGATGTTTCTTACGCTAAGCAGTAATATAACATATCTCCCTATGTGCTTTCTGTCCGTTCGCACCAAATGGCCGGATTGCCTGGTTCCCCGAACACAATTCACTCTTCTCGAGTGACATTTTCTAAGGAACACTCCCAAGATTTTAGCACGGTAGGTCAAAGCCGATGGCCGGTTAAGACAAAGTTTACAACACAGACGGAGCAATTTTCTTGATTATCAGTACATGGTTACATATAATCACACATCTGGCTGCTGCTCGAGATTGTCTATTAAGGCGTCCAGGGAGCAATCTTCTTGCGAGAGACGGGCGGCGGGCATCACTTGGTCGTACACCAAATGAAGTGGCACTTCTTGCCCATCCGACCCTACCAGCCCAACCCGAGCCATATGCTCGGGGTTAAGGCCGGTATAATGGGTTTTGATCATCGCCCACGCCTCTCGTGCTCCCTCTCAGCAGGCCGAGGTCTTCCATAACTCGAATCGACTTCGGGCCCCTTTGAATCGATCAACAAGTTCGGTCATCTCCTTCGGAGGTTGCTCGGCAGGCCATAGCGCTTTTATCATGCTCTTCATAGCCTTCCGAGCCCGCTCATGAAGGGCGGACAGTTCCTTCAGAAGGCTTCCCCGGTAGGATCCGATCTCTTCTTCAGGCCGCCCGGATAGGAGACCTATACATGAGCCAAGGCATGTCCATTATACTTCATATATTAGAAGCACCGTCCGATGTTATAATCACACTTACCGAACATGCCCCTCTGTAGTTTCTGGTTCTCTTCTTGGGCCTGGGCCAATTGGGTCTTTAAGCTCTCAATCTCTTCGGCTTGCTGTTTGTTTTCCACCTGGAGGTGTTTCTTCTCCTCCAGGTTTCGCTGAAGCGAAAGGCAGCCAGCCTCATACTGGGATTCGGCGTACCTCTGGGATTCTCGGGCTGCATCCAAATCTTTTTGCAAATGCCCTATTGATTCAGCTGCTAAAGTACCATCGCTTCAGCATGGGATAATACGCTAAGATCAGCTAAGTTACACTCACCATGCGCCTCCCGGGTAAACTTCTTCACTTGTTCAAGCTCGGCCCTCACGGTTTCCACCTGTGTTTGGCTTGCTGCCAATTCCTTGGCCAATTGCTCGTTATGCTACCTCGAGGCCTGCATCATCCATGCAAACATTGAGCAGATCCATAATTCGGTCGTCCCGACCAACTCAAGGCTCGGGGGCTACTGGGTTTACATTTATGTCCGGATTTTTAATCACTTACCTTCAGGCCAGACGATATTAGTTTCACAGCTTCGCCAAACCCGGATCGGGCAGCTCCAAGGTGTGCGTCCGCCGAGTGCAGAGCATTGAACTCTTGGTCGGAAAACATCGGATTGCACAGGGGTCCTCGACGCCGCCGATGTCTCATCGCGCTCCCTGCTTCGGATTTAGTGACGGATACCTCGCCCCCAGAGTCTTCGGGGGTCGGATTGGCCATGGGGGCCTCCGTGGCGGGTTCGGCGTGATCAGAAGATCTTGACTCGTGCGTATTGCTGGGCATCCCTGCAATGTCTTCGGCGGAGGAGGGTTGCACTCGTTTCCTGAGTAAGTCGAGTAATTCGGCATAAGATCTTCTGTAAAGATCCTACCGATCATAACAATAATAGATTATGCGACCGAACAAAGTACCTTTTGGTTGATTGAGTGTTAGGCGCCGTCTCCATGACCGGCTCACATGAGGGACTCCTGTTGGCGCCCGGCTCGGGCATTGCTGCTGTAGCCGACGTTCGTCGCGAGGACCGGCGGCGGTTGGGAGTGGGAGCCGGTATGTTCGGATCGACGGAGGACGCCTGCCTTTTGCGGGTGGAATTTTTCTTCTTGCCCGCAATAGAGGAGGGTAGTGATCCGGGGTGATCGGCTATGATGGCCACCTTGGATCGATCAAGGCTCTCCTAGTAAAAGACCCCGTCTTCATATGCCAGTGACAGCTCCGGATCGTCATGAAATCCTGGATCGTCGTCGCGGGCGTAATTCTCTGGCTGGGGGGCCGGACAGTTGATTGTCTCGGCAAAGCTCCACCATTCCTATTCGCGCAGATTAAAAGTGTTAGTCACAAAGGGCGAATGAATGCCCAAACTCGAAACGCAGAGTCGAAGGGCTTACCCATTCAATAGGGTTGTAACTCGAGTAGCCCTCCTTAACCTATGACTGAATACAATCTTCTTTTTCTCCTTTGTATAAATCGGCAAGCGCGGCTGCCAAGGCCTCCTGATTGGCAGGGCCTAGCCGTCGGGAGCGAGTGGTGTCACTCGTTCCGTTGTATTGCCACAAAGGATGTATCCTTTTTTGGAGGGGTTGGACGCATCAGGAGATGGCGGCGGCCATCACGTCGATCATTGTCAGCTTGTGATGGGCCAGTATCCTTACATGGGCGGCCAAACGCCGAACTTCGGCACTGTCCTCTTGGGACGAATTCCTCGGTTGCCAATTATACTTTTTCTTCGGGGGAGCGTCGGAGTATTCGGGCAAGCCCCTTCGAGCTGGATCGAATAGGGGAACGTCCTCGATGTAGAACCATTCCGAAGACCACTCTTCGGATTCTTTCTTCAGTGTCCCCACTGGGTATCCTGTTCCCGCTATACGACACACTTCGGCTCCTCCGATTTCCCGAATTGTCTCACCCTGAGTTCGGGGGACGAGGCAGAAGTACTTCCTCCATAATTCGAAGTGCGCCTCGCAGCCCAAAAACATTTCGCAGAGAGCGACAAAGCAAGAAATATGCAGAATGGATCCGGGGGTAAGATGATGAAGCTGGATCCCATAGAACTTCAGTAACCCCCTGAGGAAAGGATGAATGGGGAACCCTAGGCCCCGTAGGAGGAAGGGCACAAAGCATACCCGCTCGCCCTGGTTAGGATTGGGGAAATTCTCCGAGAAAGCTTCGCCGTCAAAGGAGGTCAAGCCAGCGCGAGTTGCCGCCAGATCTGAGGAAGGGAGATACCCTTGGGTCTCGAGGTCGCGCAACCGAAGGAGGGATACTGAGCAACTCGTCCAATCCCCGGGGCGGGAGCCGTAAGGGCATGAGGAAGAGCTGGGAGCGCTCGCCATCGTTCTGTGGTGGTCTCGCGCTTGAAGTTTTTTCTCTAAACAGGGAAGAAGAGGAAGCTGTGACCCAGACCTCAATTTAACTTGTTTAAATAAGTGGTGCCTCCCTTGCGGGAGGGGTAGTTTTGTAAATAACTGCGGGGCCGCTCGTCTCCCCTCGGCGCACAAGGATCGAGAAGCGCTGAAGGTTATTATATTGGGTCCCGCAAGTCCTCAGCAATCGAGGACTCTCCGATGATGGGATGGTTGCCAAGCCAGAAGAAGTTGAGGGACTCGCCTCGCAAGCCGAAGACTTCGACACATAATATTTTCCGGATATACCTCGGCGTTGGAGGCTAGTCCGGGGGCTACTGAGGGAGTCCGGGATTAAGGGGTCCACGGACTGCCGACCTATTTCTCATAGGTCGGGTTAATGGGCCACTTGTTGAAGATAAGATTGATCGAAGGCCACGTCGCTGGGCAGGAGACCTCAGGAGCCGTGACGTGTCCGTCAAGTTGAAGGTGGTAGTTTAGGCATGTTTTTCCCTCCGGTGGGCAACCGACCATATGTAACCCTAATGACCCCCTAGCGTCTATATAAGCCAGAGGGTTTTAGATCATAGGACACAAAAACTCATCTAGGGTTTTAGCTAGTCGATCTCGAGGTAGATCAACTCTGTAACCTTCATATCATCAATATAATCAAGCAGGACGTAGGGTTTTACCTCCATAGGAGGGCCCGAACCTGGGTAAACACTGTCTCCTTCGTCCCTTTGTTACCATCGATCCTAGTCTCACAACTCGGGACCCCCTACCCGAGATCCGCCGGTTTTGACACCGACACCCATCACAAAGCACCTCTTCCCATGGCAAGAAAACTTGATCTAGTTGGCCTAACTAAACCAAAGATTCAAAGAAGAAATATGAGGCTATAATTAATCATGCATATAAGAGATCAAAGAAGACTCAAATAATATTCATGGATAGAAACTGATCATGAACTCAAAATTCATCGGATCCCAACAAACACACCGCAAAAGTTTACATCAATAGATCTCCAAGAGACCATTGTATTGAGAATCAAAAGAGAGAGAGGAAGCCATCTAGCTACTACCTATGGACCCGTAGGTCTATGGTGGACTACTCACGCATCATCGGAGAGGCACCTATGAAGAAGATGAACCCCTCCGTGATGGTGTTAGATTGGATCTCGAGGTTCTAGAACTTGCGGCAGCTGGATGTGTTTCTCGTCGACTCCCCTAGGGTTTTCTAAATATTTGGAAATTTATAGGCGTCAGAGGCGGTGGAGGGGGGGCGTGGATGGCACAACCCACCAGGCACGCCGGGGCCCCCTGGCGCGCCCATGTGGGTTGTGGTCTCCACAGCCCACCTCTCTGGCACTTCTTTGGCCCACTGGGTGTCTTCTGGTCCAGAAAAAATCTCCAAAAAATTTCTTCGCGATTGGACTCCGTTTGGTACTGATATTCTGCGAAGTAAAAAATAAGCAAAAACAGCAACTGGCACTTTGGCACTATGTCAATAGGTTAGTCCCAAAAAATGATATAAAGTTGCTATAAAATGATTGTAAAACATCCAAGAATGATAATATAATAGCATGGAACAATCAAAAATTATAGATACGCTGGAGACATATCAGCATCCCCAAGCTTAATTCCCACTCGTCCTCGAGTAGGTAACTGATAAAAACAGAAATTTTGATGTGGAATGCTGCCTAACATGTTCATCACATATTCTTTTCTTTTGTAGCATGGACATTTGGACTTTTAGATGGTTCAAAGCAATAGTCTAGTTTTGACATAAAGACTTTAATACTCAAGCATGCCAACAAGCAACCATGTCTTTTAAAATATCAACACTAAAGAAAGTTATCCCTAGCCCATCTTGCTCAATCATTAATTCATTCATGAAACACACTCAAATATTAACTACACCCAATGCTCAAGTATGATCATAGTGCCCCCTAGTTGGTGCTTTATAAGAGAAGATGGAGACTCAAATAAAAATAAAAATTGCATACAGTAAATAGATAGGCCCTTCGCAGAGGGAAGTAGAGATTTGTAGAGGTGCGAGAGCTCAAGTTTAAATTGAGAGAGAAAAAATATTTTGGGTGGCATGCCTTTCCTGTCAACGAAAACGAAAAAGTAGTTCACAATACTTTCCATGCTAGATATATCATAGGCGGTTCCCAAACAGAAAATAAAGTTTATTCCTTTTTCCACCATTCTTTCACATTCCATGGCGGGCCGTATCCACGGTTGCCTTCCATACCAACACTTTCTAAGGAATTTATTATTTGATAACATAAAGTAAATATTTTTTTCTTTTTCATTTCGGTAATGGGCATCCCTATTACCGCCGCACTCTCGTGCAATGACAAGTAAATAAACACTCATCTTGAGAATAACACATCTAGCATGAAAAAATATTGGACACTCCCCACCGTTTCATGAGCGGTACGAGCACACAAAAGAGAAGTTTATTTTGAAAATTTAGAGATGGCACATACAAATTTGCTTGGAACGGCATGGAAATACCGCATATAGGTAGGTATGGTGGACTCATAAGGCAAAACTTGGTTTAAGGATTTTGGATGCACAAGTAGTATTTCTACTTAGTACAAATGGAGGCTAGCAAATAGATTGAGAAGCAACCAAACCAAGAAACGAAAATTCACATAAGCGAGCATTGAGCATAACTAACACCGAATAATGCACCATAAGTAGGATATAATTTCATTGCATAACTATTGACTTTCGTACTTGCATAGGGAATCACAAACCTTAACACCAATATTCCTACTAAAGCATAATTACTCACTAACATGACTCACATATTACTATCATCATGTCTCAAAAATATTACAAGGAATCATGTTTAATTTGTCCAATGATCTTCATGAAATTTTTTATTATATCCTCCTTGTATATCTATCACTTTGGGACTAGTTTCATATATTACCATTTCTTTTTGACAAGCTCAAACAAATTTAAGTGAAGCACATGAGCATAGAGTTTTCATCTCTCAAAAAGGTATAAGTGAAGCATGAGAGGATTTCTTCAAAATTTACTAACTCTCAAATTAATCTAAGTGAAGCATGAGAGTATTTCTATAAAAATTTCCAAGCACACCGTGCTCAAAAAGATATAAGTGAAGCACTAGAGCAATTCTATAGCTCAAAAAGTTTAAGTGAAGCATATAGAGCAATTCTAACAAATCATAGCATAATTTTGGCTCTCTAAAACAGGTGTGTCCAGAAAGAATACAAGTGAAAAACTAACAAGCAAAGCAAGCAAAGACTCAAATGATACAAGAAGCTCCAAGCAAAACTCATGATATGTGACGAATAAAAATATAGCTCCAAGTAAAATACCGATGGTCGTTAGAAGAAAGAGGGGATGCCACTCGGGGGCATCCCCAAGCTTAGTTGCTTGTTTATCTTTGGATATATCTTGGGGTTGCTGTATCATCCCCAAGCTTAGGCTCTTTTCACTCCTTATTCCTTCATCCATCGTGATCTCACCCAAAACTTGAAAACTTCAATCACACAAAACTCAACAAAATCTTCATGAGATCCGTTAGTATAATAAAGCAAATCACTACTTTAGGTGCTGTTGCAAACCCATTCATATTTTATTATTGAATTATACCTACTGTATTTTAACCTTACCATGTCTCATACCCTTCAATATAACCCATAGATTCATCAAAACAAGCACACAATGCAACGAATACAGAATCTGTCTTAAACAGAACAGTCTGTAGTAATCTGTACTCTAACCATACTTCTAAAATTCTGAAAAATTAGGACAACGTAAAGAATTTGTATAGAAACACTGTGTTAAAATTTCATCTCAAGATCACATTCTAGTAAAAAAGGAAAATTCAAACACTGGACGCAAAGTTTCTGTTTCAGATTCAGCATCGCTTCTACTCATCTTATGAATCATCCTAAAGGCTCTACTTGGCAGAAACACTAAATAACCCATAAAAACACAATCATAACAGAGGCATAATTGTGTCAACACTCAAAAACATAAAGGAAAAAGAAAAAAAATATTTATTCATTGGGTTGCCTCCCAACAAGCGCTATCGTTTTACGCCCCTAGCTAGGCATAACGCATAGATTCAAGTATTGTCATCTTTTGTTTTGGATCCATAGGATGCTCTCTTGATTTATTCATATGGTGGATTAATTCTTGTTCTAGGGAAGTGTTCCATACCCTTTCTTAGTGAAAATTGAAAACGAATATTGACTTCTTTCATATCAATCACGGCACCTATAGTACGTAAAAACGGTCTACCAAGTATAATGGGACAAGACGGATTGCAATCAATATCAAGCACAATAAAATCTATGGGCACATAGTTCCTATTTGAAAGAATAAGAACATCATTAATTCTTCCCAAAGGTTTTTTAATAGTAGAATCCGCTAAGTGCAAATTAAGAGAACATTCTTCAATATTGGTGAGACCAAGTACATCACATAAAGATTTCGGAATCGTGGAAACACTAGCACCCAAATCACATAAAGCAAAACACTCATAATTTTTAATCTTGACATTAATAGTAGGTTCCCACTCATCATGTAATTTTCTAGGAATAGAGATCTCCAACTCCAACTTTTCTTCAAAAGATTTCATCGTGGCATCAACGATATGTTTAGTAAAAGCTTTATTTTGCTCATAAGCATGGGGTGAATTCAACATGGATTGCAACAAAGAAATACATTAAATCAAGGAACAACTATCATAATTAAAGTCTTTGCAATCCAAAATAGTGGGCACATCACTAGTTAAAGTTTTGACCTCTTCAAACCCACTTTTATCAAATTTTTCATCAAGATTCTCACCCTCCAAATTATTGGGACACCTTCTAGCTAAAGTTGACTCTACTTCAGTCCCTTTATCATCAATCTTAATATTACTAAACAAGGAATCAATAGAAGAAACACCAATCACTTTAAGATCTTTATCATTTTTATAAAGGCAATCACTAGAAAACGATTTTTCTAAAATTTCTCTTTTAGCTCTAAGCATAGCGGTTCTTTTCTTACTTTCATCCATAGATAAATATAAAGCTTTAATTGATTCATCATTATTAGGCACAAAAGCTTTCAACTTGAGATTTTCAACATCATGAGAAATTCTATCAATGCTTCTAGACATATCATCAATCTTATTCAACTTTTCTTCTATCGTAGTATTGAAAGCCTTTTGCGCATTGATAAATTCTTTAATATTAATCTCAAGATTAGAGGTGTTCCTATTATTATTATAAGGGGAATTACCGTAGGAATTACCATAATTATTAGAGGAATTTCCAGGAAAAGGCCTAGGATTAAAATTACCTCTATAAGCAATGTTATTGAAATTGTTTCGCGAGACAAAGTTTACATCTACGAAATCGCTATTTTGCTCAATCAAGGTAGACAAAGGCACATCATTAAGATCAATAGGAGCATTTTTATTAGCAACCAACTTCATCAAAGCATCAACCTTATCACTCAACGTACTAATTTCTTCAACCGAATTAACCTTTTTACTAGTAGGTGCCCTTTCGGTATGCCATTGTGAATAATTTGCCATAATATTATCTAGCAATTTAATATCTTCACCCAAAGTAATTTCCATAAAAGTACAACCCGCGGCGGAATCTAAAAGATTTCTAGAGACAAAATTCAACCCCGCATAAAAAATTTGTATGATCATCCAAAGATTTAAACCATGAGTAGGATAATTTCTTAGCATCAATTTCATTCTTTCCCAAGATTGTGCAACATGTTCATGCTCAAGTTGCTTAAAATTCATAATTTTTGTCATAAGGGAAAAAAAATCGTGGGCGGAAAATACTTAGTAATAAAAGCATCCTTGCACTTATTCCAAGAATCGATACTATTGCGAGGCAAAGAAGAAAACCAAATTTTTGCATGATCCCGCAAGGAAAAAGGAAATAATTTCAACTTCACTATATCATTGTCCACATCTTTTTTCTTTTGCATATCACACAATTCTATGAAAAGATTTCATGACAAGATTCAACAAAGCGGCGTTAATATCACAAGACTCCGCACTAGTGGCGGGAGGAGCAATAGGGGTACTAATAAAATCATTGTTATTAGTATTGGAAAAATCACACAACTTGGTGTTTTCTTGAGTCATCGTGACTACGCAAACAAGATGGCAAGCAAGGAAGAGATCTGATGAGAAAAAGGCAAACGAAAAAGAGGGCGAATAAAACGGCAAATTGGTGAAGTGGGGGAGAGGAAAACGGGAGGCAAATGGAAAATAGTGTAATTGCAAGGAGATGAGATTTGTGATTAGGAACCTGGTAGATGATGATGGAGTCTGCTCGGCGCCTGAGATTGGCACGTAGAAGAGACCGCTTCCTCCCCGGCAACGGCACCAGAAATTCCTTTGACGTGGCTTGAGACTGCGTCGGTATTTCCCCAAAGAGGAAGGGATGATGCAGCACAGTGATGGTAAGTATTTCCCTCAGTTATGAAACCAAGGTTATCTAACAAGTAGGAGGATCACCACCACCCAATAAGCAGCACCTGCACACAAATAACAAATACTTGCAACCTGACGCGAAAGAGAGGTTGTCAATCTCTCTACGGTAAAAAGATAGATTAGGTAGTGATAGATAGGAGAGATAGATCTCTCAAGGACACAAAATAAAAAGGGCAGCAATATATTTTGGGTTTTTGGTTTAGTAGATCTAAAAACAAAAAGGCAAAAAAAGATAGATCGAAAAGCAATATGTTGGAAAAGTAGACCCGGGGGCCGTAGGTTTCACTAGTGGCTTCTCTCATGAGTATAGCACACGGTGGGTGAACAAATTATTGTTGGGCAATTGATAGAAGATCAAATAATCATGACGATATCCAAGGCGATCAGCATTATATAGGCATCACATCCAAGATAAGTAGACCGACTCCTGCCCGCATCTACCACTATTACTCCACACATCGACCGCTATCCAGCATGCATCTAGTGTATTAAGTTCATGGAAAAACGTAGTAATGCAATAAGAACGATGATATGATGTAGACAAGATCTATTCATGTAGGAATAGACCCCACCTTGTTATCCTTAATGGCAACGATACACGCATGCCTTGCTGCCCCTTCTGTCACTGGGAAAAGACACCGAAAGATCGAACCCATCACAAAGCACCTCTTCCCATGGCAAGAAAAATTGATCTAGTTGGCCTAACTAAACCAATGATTCGAAGAAGAAATACGAGGCTATAAGTAATCATGCATATAAGAGATCAAAGAAGAATCAAATAATATTCATGGATAGAAACTGATCATGAACTCAAAATTCATCGGATCCCAACAAACACACCGCAAAAGTTTACATCAATAGATCTCCAAGAGACCATTGTATTGAGAATCAAAAGAGAGAGAGGAAGCCATCTAGCTACTACCTATGGACCCGTAGGTCTATGGTGGACTACTCACGCATCATCGGAGAGGCACCTATGAAGAAGATGAACCCCTCCGTGATGGTGTTAGATTGGATCTCGAGGTTCTGGAACTTGCGGCGGCTAGATGTGTTTCTCGTCGACTCCCCTAGGGTTTTCTGAATATTTGGGAATTTATAGGTGTCAGAGGCGGTGGAGGGGGGCCCCATGGAGGGCACAACCCACCACGGCGCACCGGGCCCCCCCTGGCGTGCCCATGTGGGTTGTGGCCTCCACAGCCCACCTCTCTAGCACTTCTTTGGCCCACTGGATGTCTTCTGGTCCAGAAAAAATCTCCAAAAAGTTTCGTCGCGATTGGACTCTGTTTGGTACTGATATTCTGCGAAGTAAAAAACAAGCAAAACAGCAACTGGAATTTGGCACTATGTCAATAGGTTAGTCCCCAAAAATGATATAAAGTTGCTATAAAATGATTGTAAAACATCCAAGAATGATAATATAACAGCATGGAACAAGCAAAAATTATAGATAGGTTGGAGACGTATCAGAACGCAAAATAAAAAGAGCAAATAAAAAGTGCAACAAGGTATTTTTGGGTTTTTTGGATTAAAAGATCTGAAAACAACAGAGGCAAAAAGATAGATCGGAAAGCAATATGTTGAAAAAGTAGACCCGGGGGCCGTAGGTTTCACTAGTGGCTTCTCTCATGAGTATAGCACACGATGGGTGAACAAATCACTGTTGGGCAATTGATAGAAGATCAAATAATCATGACGATATCCAAGCCAATGATCATTATATAGGCATCACGTCCAAGATAAGTAGACCGACTCCTACCTTCATCTACTACTATTACTCCACACATCGATCGCTATCCAGCATGCATCTAGTGTATTAAGTTCATGGAAAAACGGAGTAATGCAATAAGAACGATGACATGATGTAGACAAGATCTATTCATGTAGGAATAGACCCCATCTTGTTATCCTTAATAGCAACGATACATGCGTGCCTCGCTGCCCCTTCTGTTACTGGGAGAGGACACCGCAAGATCGAACCCATCACAATGCACCTCTTCCCATGGCAAGAAAAATCGATCTAGTTGGCCTAACTAAACCAAAGATTCGAAGAAGAAATATGAGGCTATAAGTAATCATGCATATAAGAGATCAAAGAAGACTCAAATAATATTCATGGATAGAAACTGATCATGAACTCAAAATTCATCGGATCCCAACAAACACACCGCAAAAGTTTACATCAAATAGATCTCCAAAAGACCATTGTATTGAGAATCAAAAGAGAGAGAGAGAGAGAGAGAGAGAGAGGAAGCCATCTAGCTACTGCCTACGGACCCGCAGGTCTATGGTGGACTACTCACGCATCATCGGAGAGGCACCCATGAGGATGATGAACCCCTCCGTGATGGTGTTAGATTGGATCTAGAGGCTCTGGAACTTGCGGCGGCTGGATGTGTTTTTCGTCGACTCCTCTAGGTTTTCTGGAATATTTGGGAATTTATAGGCATCAGAGGCGGTGGAGAGGGGTCCCGAGGAGGGCACAACCCATCAGGGCACGCCTTGGGCCTCTGGCGTGCCCTGGTGGGTTGTGGTCTCCACGGCCCATCTCTCTGGCACTTCTTTAGCCCACTAGATGTCTTCTGGTCCAAAAAAATCTCCAAAAAGTTTCGACGCGATTGGACTCTGTTTGGTACTGATATTCTACGAAGTAAAAAACAAGCAAAAACAGCAACTGGCACTTTGGAACTATGTCAATAGGTTAGTCCCAAAAAAATGATATAAAGTTGCTATAAAATGATTGTAAAACATCCAAGAATGATAATATAACAGCATGGAACAAGCAAAAATTATAGATACGTTGGAGACGTATCATCATCCCCAAGCTTAATTCCTACTCGTCCTCGAGTAGGTAAATGCTAAAAACAGATTTTTTTTGATGTGGAATGTTGCCTAACATGTTCATCACATAATCTTTTCTTTTGTAACATGGACATTTGGACTTTTAGATTGTTCAAAGCAATAATCTAGTTTTAACATAATGACTTCAATACTCAAGCATGCCAACAATCAACCAAGTCTTTCAAAATATCAACACTAAAGAAAGTTATCCCTAGCCCATCATGCTCAATCATTGATCCATTCATGAAACACACTCAAATATTAGCTACACCCAATGCTCAAGTACGATCATAGTGCCCCCTAGTTGGTGCTTTATAAGAGAAGGTGGAGACTCAAAGTAAAAATAAACTTTGCGTAAAGTAAATAGATAGGCCCTTCGCAGAGGGAAGTAGGGATTTGTAGAGGTGCCAGAGCTCAAAGTTTAAATTGAGAGAAAAATATTTTGAGTGGCATGCCTTTCCTGTCAACGAAAACGACAAAGTAGTTCACAATACTTTCCATGCTAGATATATCATAGGCGGTTTCCAAACAGAAAATAAAGTTTATTCCTTTTTCCACCATTCTTTCACAATCCATGGCTGGCCGTATCCACGGTTGCCTTCCATACCAACACTTTCCAAGGAATTTATTATTTGACAACATAAAGTAATTTTTTTTCTTTTTCATTTCAGGAATGGGCATCCCTATTACCGCCGTACTCTCGTGCAATGCAAGAGAATAAACACTCATGTTGAGAATAACACATCCAACATGGAAAAATATTGGACACCCCTACCTTTTCATGAGCGGTACGAGCACACAAAAAGGAAATTTATTTTGAAAATTAGAGATGGCACATACAAATTTGCTTAGAACGGCATGGAATTACCGCATATAGGTAGGTATGGTGGACTCATAAGGCAAAACTGGGTTTAAGGATTTTGGATGCACAAATAGTATTTCTACTTAGTACAAGTGGAGGCTAGCAAATAGATTGACACTACTAGAAAAAAGGCTGTTAGTGGCGCACCTATTTCTGCCATTAATGGCGCACTATAGGTGCGCCACTATTACCACGCCATTAGTAACAAATACTAATGGCGCACCTCTGGTGCGCCATTAGTATTGCAGGTAATAGTGGCGCACCTCTGGTACGCCATTACTATTGCTACAGGTGCGCCACTGGTAACTTTTTTTTTTTGAATTTTGTAGGCGGGAAAATAGTAGTGGCGCACCGTCTAACCCCCACCGTGCGCCATTGCTATTTTTGAATTTTGAATTTGGATCTGGATCTAGATCTGGCTCATTATTTTGGCTCGTTTTTTTGCTCGTTTTTTTTGGTTGAATTTTTTTCAAATTTCGTTCTCGACCTGGATCTTTTACGTTCTTTGTGCCGAGGGAGCTCCACATGTGGCCGGAAGTAGAGGAGGAGGGAGGAGAGACCGTGAGGAGGAGAGGAGGGAGGAGGAGGTCGCCGGAGAGGAGGAGGACCGTGAGCAGGAGAGGAAGGAGGAGCACCGTGAGGAGGAGAGGTGGGAGGAGGAGGTCGCCGGAGGAGGAGTACCGTGAGGAGGAGAGGTGGGAGGAGGAGGTCGCCGGAGGAGGAGCACCGTGAGGAAGAGGTCACCGGAGGAGGAGCACCGTGAGGAGGAGCACCGTGAGGAGGAGCACCGTTAGGAGGAGCACCGTGAGGAGGAGGAGGTCGCCGGAGAGGAGGAGATGGAGTGGAGGAGAGGAGGAGAGGAGGAGAAGAATGAAGGGGAAGGGAGGAAGAAGGGGAAGGGGAAGGGAAGGCGCGACGGGCGGCGGCGCTCCTGTGGCTCGGTCACCGGAGCAGGGAGGAGAAGGGAGGAGGAAGGGGAAACAGAAACGGGGAAGGAGAAGGGAGGGGGAAGGGGATAAGAAGAGAGGAAGGAGAGGGGTGGGTGGGTGCGTACGTGGTGTGCCATGTGTTACATAGTAATGGCGCACCACACCTAGGTGCGCCATTACTAAGGTATTTTTAAATTTTTTTGAATTTTGAAGGCGGGAAAATAGTAGTGGCGCACTATGCACTGGTGCGCCATTGCTAATTTTTTTAAATTTTTGTATTATTTTGCCTCCAGATCTAACAATGGCTGTAACGTTTTTTCTGTTAGGTTTTTGAGGATTCTAAAAAATCGATAACGGGCAAAGCCCGTCAAATATGGATGTAACTTTTCGAGTAGTATCTTTTTCATATAAAAAACTTTTTCATCGGAGGTCGTATGCAAAAGTTACGGCCATTTTACCGAAACACGGCGGTTTTTTTTTTGCAAAAAAATTCAAAATTTATGTTTGTTAATTTTCGTAACAACTAGAACACATAACACATGGACATCTATTTTTTTGAATTTTTTTGAATCTTTTATCATTTTCTTTTATTTTTTTTTAAACCGAAAAGGCGATCCACCGGGGGGGGTGTGGGTGTGTGTGTGTGTGTGGTGGGGTGTGTTTGTGTGTGTGAGAGACATTAGTAATGGCGCACCCTCCCTGGTGCGCCATTGCTAACCTTAGCAATGGCGCACCAGGGGGGGTGCGCCATTACTAATGTCTCTCACACACGCAGGCCCACACCCTCACCAGACATAACAATGGCGCACCACACCAAGGTGCGCCATTACTATGTAGCATAGTAGTGGCGCACCTAGGTGTGGTGCGCCATTGCTATGTCTGGTGGGGGTGGGGGGTGGAAAAAAAATAGCAATGGCGCACTGCTCAGGTGGTGCGCCACTACTAAAAAAATAACAATGGCGCACCTGTTTCTGGTGCGCCATTGCTATATAGCAGTGGCGCACCACACCCATGGTGCGTCATTACTAGGGATATTGGCTATAGCCATTTTTCTAGTAGTGTGAGAAGCATCCAACCAAGAAACGAAAATTCACATAAGCGAGCATTGAGCATAACTAACACCGAATAATGCACCATAAGTAGGATGTAATTTCATTGCATAACTATTGACTTTCGTACTTTCATAGGGAATCACAAACCTTAACACCAATATTCCTAGTAAAGCATAATTACTCACTAACATGACTCACATATTACTATCATCATGTCTTAAAACTATTACAAGGAATCAAGTTTAATTTGTCCAATGATCTTCATGAAAGTTTTTATTATATCCTCCTTGGATATCTATCACTTTGGGACTAGTTTCATATATTGCCAATGCTTTTGACAAGCTCACACAAATTTAAGTGAAGAACATGAGCATAAAAGTTTCATCTCTCAAAATAGTATAAGTGAAGCATGAGAGGATTTCTTCAAAATTTACTAACTCTCAAATTAATCTAAGTGAAGCATGAGAGTGTTTTCAACAAAAATTTCCTAGCACACCGTGCTCAAAAAGATATAAGTAAATCACTAGAGCAATTCTATAGCTCAAAAAATTTAAGTGAAGCATATAGAGCAATTCTAACAAATCATAGCATAATTTTGGCTCTCTCAAATAGGTGTGTACAGCAAGGATACAATTGACAAACTAAAAAGCAAATCAAGCAAAGACTCAAATAATACAAGTCGCTCGAAGCAAAACTGATGATATGTGATGAATAAAAATATAGCTTCAAGTGAAATACCGATGGTCGTTAGAAGAAAGAGGAGATGCCACTCGGGGCATCCCCAAGCTTGGTTACTTGTTTCTCTTTGGATATATCTTGGGGGTGCTGTAGAATCCCAAAGATTAGGCTCTTTTCACTCCTTATCCCTTCGTCCATCGTGATCTCACCCAAAACCTGAAAACTTCAATCACACAAAACTCAACAAAATCTTCGTGAGATCCGTTAGTATAATAAAGCAAATCACTACTTTAGGTGCTGTTGCAAACCCATTCATATTTTATTATTTCATTATACCTACTGTATTTTAACTTTACCATGGCTCATACCCTTCAATACAACCCATAGATTCATCAAAATAAGCACACAATGCAACGAAAACAGAATCTGTCTTAAACAGAATAGTATGTAGTAATTTGTACTCTAACCATACTTATGTAACTCTAAAAATTCTAAACAATTAGTACAACGTAAATAATTTGTATAGAAACTATGTGTTAAAATTTCTGCTCAATATCATGTTCTAGTAAAAAATGAATTCGCACACTGGAGGCAAAGTTTCTGTTTCAGATTCAGCATTGTTTCTACTCATCTTATGAATCATCCTAAAGGCTCTACTTGGAAGAAACACTAAATAACCCATAAAAACACAATCATAACAGAGTCATAATTGTGTCAACACTCAAAAACAGAAAGGAAAAGACAAAAATAAATTTATTCATTGGGTTGCCTCCCAACAAGCGCTATCGTTTTACGCCCCTAGCTAGGCATAACACATAGATTCAAGTATTGTCATCTTTGGTTTTCAACTCTTCAATCACACAACTCGATTTCTTCAAAAATTTAGCATGCATATTCTCAATGATAACACTTCTAGGAAAAAGACCAAAAAATTCATTCTTGTAAATAGGGTCTCTTACTATTTTAACCAAGTCGCGATGAATACTAATCATTTTAAGATCTCCCTTGTGTCCACTAGGTGTAGCAACTTTGTTTTTAGTGACTTGCGTGGTTTTGCAAGTATTCATGGGAGTTTTTTCAATAGTTTTGACAGAAGAAAAAGGCAAACCCAAGTTACTAAAAATTTCTTCCAACTTATCAATCCGGTAAGGACTCTCTTCTATTCTTTCGTTAACTACGGTTTCTTTTTTCCTTTAACAATTTAAAGGCATCTCCCGCTTTAGACCCAATTATATTAGCAAGATTATGCATTTTCTTATCCAAGTTTTCAAGATGTTCTTTGGTAATCATCTTCTTTTCAATAGCATCTAGCCTCTCCATAACATGTTTGAGAGTTAAAGTTGTTTCATTGATCGTAAGAGGTGGTGATCCCACTAAACTTCCCATAGCATTCAAAGCGTCCAAAGATGGACACATCAAGAAATTCCCATCGGTAATCGTATCAAGGACGAATATATACCAAGTGGTGACGCCCACATAAAAACTGCGAAGAAGAACAACGGTAGACTGCTTATGAATAGATCTATTATGAGCATTGCAAATCCTATACCAAGCATATTTTAGGTTCTCCCTCCCCTTTGCTTAAAGTTAAGAACTTCATTATCGGGAGTAAACGCAATAGAGGAAGAACTAGCCATGACGATAAGGCAAGAGATCTGACGAGAAAAAGGCAAACGAAAAAGAGGGCGAATAAAATGGAAAATTGGGTGAAGTGAGGGAAAGGAAAACGAGAGGAAAATGGCAAATAATGTAATTGCAAGGAGATGAGATTTGTGATTAGGAACCTGGTAGATGATGATGGTGTCCCCTCGGCGCCAGAGATTGGCACGTAAAAGAGACTGCTTCCTCCCGGGCAACGGCGCCAGAAATTCCTTTGACGTGGCTTGAGACTGCGTCGGTATTTCCCCAAAGATGAAGGGATGATGCAGCACAGCGACGGTAAGTATTTCCCTCAGTTATGAAACCAAGGTATCAAACCAGTAGGAGGATCATCATAACCTAATAAATAGCATCTGCACACAAAGAACAAATACTTGCAACCCGACGCGAAAGAGAGGTTGTCAATCTCTCTATGGTAAAAAGATAGATTAGGATATGATAGATTGGATAGATAGATCTCTCAAGAACGCAAAATAAAAAGAGCAAATAAAAAGTACAGCAAGGTATTTTGGGTTTTTTGGATTAATAGATCTGAAAACAAAAGAGGCAAAAAGATAGATCGGAAAGCAATATGTTGGAAAAGTAGACCCGCGGGGCGTAGGTTTCACTAGTGGCTTCTCTCATGAGTATAGCACACGGTGGGTGAACAAATTACTGTTGGGAAATTGATAGAGGATCAAATAATCATGACGATATCCAAGGCGATGATCATTATATAAGCATCACGTCCAAGATAAGTAGAACGACTCCTGCCTGCATCTACTACTATTACTCCACACATCGACCGCTATCCAGCATGCATCTAGTGTATTAAGTTCATGGACAAACGGATTAATGCAATAAGAACGATGACATGATGTAGACAAGATCTATTCATGTAGGAATAGACCCCATCTTGTTATCCTTAATAGCAACGATACATGCGTGCCTCGCTGCCCCTTCTGTCACTCGGAGAGGACACCGCAAGATCGAACCCATCACAAAGCACCTCTTCCCATGGCAAGAAAAATCGATCTAGTTGGCCTAACTAAACCAAAGATTCGAAGAAGAAATACGAGGCTATAAGTAATCATGCATATAAGAGATCAAAGAAGACTCAAATAATATTCATGGATAGAAACTGACCATGAACTCAAAATTCATCGGATCCCAACAAACACACCGCAAAAGTTTACATCAAATAGATCTCCAGGAGACCATTGTATTGAGAATCAAAAGAGAGAGAGGAAGCCATCTAGCTACTGGCTACGGACCCGTAGGTCTATGGTGGACTACTCACGCATCATCGGAGAGGCACCCATGAGGATGATGAACCCCTCCGTGATGGTGTTAGATTGGATCTCGAGGCTCTGGAACTTGCGGCGGCTGGATGTGTTTTTCGTCGACTCCTCTAGGGTTTCTGGAATATTTGAGAATTTATAGGCGTCAGAGGCGGTGGAGAGGGGTCCCGAGGAGGGCACAACCCATTAGGACGCGCCTGGGGCCTCTGGCGCACCCTGGTGGGTTGTGGTCTCCACGGCCCACCTCTCTGGCACTTCTTTGGCCCACTGGATGTCTTATGGTCCAAAAAAATCTCCAAGAAGTTTCGTCGCGATTGGACTCCGTTTGGTACTGATATTCTACGAAATAAAAAAACAAGCAAAAACAGCAACTGGCACTTTGGCATTATGTCAATAGGTTAGTCCCAAAAAATGATATAAAGTTGCTATAAAATGATTGTAAAACATCCAAGAATGATAATATAACAGCATGGAACAAGCAAAAATTACAAATACGTTGGAGACGTATCAGAGGGGTGTGGCAGCACAACACCGATGCCTTCAGGAAGGTTAACGACTACCACAACAGCAGCCATCGTTGGTCACAACTAGACCTGATCATTGGTCGGGTCGGTTCGGGTTCGGGCCGGGCTTGGCAAAGCCCGCAAAAAAAATTCAAGCCCGAGCCCGGCCCGAAGCACATGAGCAGTAGCGTTTTTTTATTAAATTAATCTTATTCGAGATATTTTATTAATTTATTATACCTATATTTTGAATAAAAAAATATTTATACACACTTTTCGGGCTTTGTTCGGGCTTTCGGGTCGGGCTTCGGGCCAGAAAATGGAGCCCGAACCTGGCCCGAATGTCGGGCTTCGGGTTCGGGCCTTCGGGTCGGGTTGTCGATGAACAGGTTTAGTCACAACACAAGGCCGAGACAAGGCCTTCACCCAAGCTCCCACACCACCTCGCCGCACGTCATCCCACACCGACGCCGGCAAGACCACAAACTACTGCCTCTCACGAACAAGCCCATTGATGAAGAAGCCTGGAGCAGCCACCGGAGCCAACTGCACCTCCCAGAGACCACAAGCGAGATAAGTCTGTGACCTCCCAGGAACCACCACTACCGGACGCGGCACCCGCCACAACGCCCCGCCAAGCACCATGCCGGCAATGAGCGTGAGCACCGCCCGAGGCCGAGAACCACCTCGGTTCCTAGCCGCAACCATTGCCCAAGCGCGCCGACGCACAACACCACGTGCACGTCGGCTGCCAAGGACAACATCAGCTGCATCTGCAGCTTTGAATGTAATGCAACCTTGAATTGGATATGTAACACGACTTGGACACGAACTTGACTTGGGAAGCAATTTCAATGACGGCTGATGAAACATAAGGGGCTACGTTAGACTTTTTTTCACTTACGAACGGGGGCTATGATAGATTGTGGGTTATTTCTAGAAAAGAATAGGGACTTTTGTGCAAAATATACATGACGGACTAAGAATACCTATTTTTTTATTAGTAGGTGTAGAAGAGCATCTACAACTGGATCCGTATCCAACCCAAACGTCCGTACGGGGTGCCCGGATACTGTCCGGACACAAAAAAAACTCCATTCAATCGAGCGCCCCATAGCAGCCCCACACGCCCGGGCTAAACCGGCAACACTCCTATCCTGTCCAAATCTAGACGGATATGGGTACGCCCGTACGCTCCTGGAGAGACTACGGGCCAAGGTACGAAACACATTGATGAACCAAAGAAAAGTTGAGAAACAATAATCCTTTTAATGTTAGGTATAGATATAGATGTGCTTCCGCCGGTGGTTAGATTCTGAGCCAAGGTAATCAGAGACAACACCATCGTGTCCTTTCCCACCCTGGCCTGGTTCTCCTTGCTCATCTCGATGCGGATCTGCTCGAGGTCAAACGCCATCTCCTCGCGGATGCTGTCAACCCTCTCCATGATGAGGCCATCGAGTGTAGCGGTATTCAGCTCGAGAAACTTTGTCATGGATTTGCGGAGCATCTCACCTTGGCCCTTCAGTTTCTCATCCAGGTCATTGTTGAAGTCAGTGTGGAGGAGCTCATAGATGCCGCACCCCTCGGTGAACAGACGCTCCATGGCCACCACTCGCCGCTGATCTCGAAGTCGGGTATCGTGGTGGTGGTGTCGCGGGATCTCCAGGACTCAGTGCCTCTGATACCAAGTGTAAGCTACTTGGATCCTGCTCACTAGATGGCTCACAAATTGAAATCGCACAGATGAAATCGATCTAGAAGAAGATTAACCAGCTGATTAATCCACCCACACAGCTAGTGCGTACATCGGCCTTAGCCGCCCATTTCTTATCCGCCAAGTACATCAGTAGCTAAAGGGGGCTATTTAAAGGCGGTTACATGGGTCAATGAACCCAGTCTGGGCCTGAATGCCACCCGGGCGGGCCTGCCTTGCGCTTGGGACGAACAGTCGGTCCAGCTGGGATTTGAACTCCACACGCGTTGGATGTCGTTGCCGGATTAGCTACAGGACCATCAGCAGCTGTCATTATTGTATCTTCAAGTTCAGGATCCGGGACGCTGACATTGTTCCCTTCCTCTTCAGCAAACGTGAGCTGAAAAATCACAGAATATTAAAAGAATCACCAGTGGACGAACCAGAGGTGCGCTACGGCATATGCATGGAAAGTCAAACGTGAGCTAAAAGAATCACATAGTTCTAACAAGTTGTATATGCTATTAAGTGTAGATATTCGTTTCTCTCTCTCAAAAAAGTGTAGATATTCGTCAGTTAAAAAAAAGTGCAGAAATTCGTGCAACTGTACGTCAGAGAAAAACCAATAATGTGTACTCTGTGCTACTACTAATCAATAACAAACCCTTGTGAGATTTTTGCAAGAAGACCTGATATCAGTACTTGCAAGCTGATCCTATATGCTCAAGCAAGAGGATCGTCCTCAAAACCTCAAAGTTTAATGCCTTGAGAACATTCATATAGCTGTACCAACAGTCAAATAATTTTGGCAAACATGTTTCTTTCTTCCAATAGAGCAGCATTGAAGGCTAAAGAAAGTTTCAGGAAAACATGAAATGGGGAAGGTGTTGCATCTTTCAGGATATTGTACTACTATAGCATTATTGAAGAAGATTGCCTAGTACAGTCATTCTAAATCCATATACTTGTATCAGCATTCAGCAATACAGAATTTGCTAGCAACAAACTCTCACTAACTAGTACTCCCTCTGAAAAATAATATAAGAATGTTTAGATCAATATTTTAGTGATCTAAACACTCTTATACTCCGTATTAGTTTACGGAGGGAGTACGTATAACAGGAAACAATGCAAAAACTTACTCTTCCAAAAGTTGCTTTTCAGGCTTCAAGCCGATACGCCGCCCACCTGTTCCAAGCAGCACGAGCAAAGCATAAAGTTGGGCGACCATTGCTGCAAATTTGGGCTAGCATTGTGCTCCTCTAGTTAAGGTGTACACATCAAGCAATGTTTCTACTCTAGTTCATATAGCCAGCATATGGGACAAGCACCGTTGATTTCTACCTTTGCCTTTGGGACAAGCTAGTATTGACACTGCAGTGGCATTACGGCAGGTAAACTCACCAGCCTCTTTGCCTTTGGTGCACTCTGTTGCTGTTGCCGCCTGGCTTTCTCTTGCTCCCACAGGTATTTCTGGTGCGTATTCTTAAAAGGCCTAAGCGCCTGGGCCTATCTACAAGAGAAGCAAAATCACAAATGGGCCCGACAAGCCCGACAAGATGAACTTCTCTCCACTCTGCAGCTGTTCCATTGGGAAATCTCAAAAAAAAAAAAAAATTGCTGCAGTGGCAAATACCTGTTCTTCTCTTCTCTCGTCATATTTGGCATGTGGAAGCAGCTACACACGAAATGGTCGCATGTCGTGAAGCCTTGTCATTGGCAAAGGATCCGGGGCTGCAAAGTATCGTATCTCCTCGGATGCAAAATAGGTACTTGCAGTTTGCACCTTGGGGCCACCATTGAGGAGATCCAATCTAGAGGAGCGAATTTTACTTGCAGTTTTACTTTTGAAAGTCGTTCGGTTAATGTAGAAGCTCATGAACTTGCTAGATTTTCCCTTTCTTTAGATCACAGGCGCCACCTATGGTTTGTTCAACCCCATGACTCGAGTTGTATCCCACATTCTATGGTATTCGATAAATAAAGTTTTGCATTACCCTGAAACAAACATGTTCCAATGAGAAGCTAAACTACAATGCCAAACAGTAGTGCTCATCTTTTTTTTTTTTGCGCTAAAGTGGGGCACGGCTATCTCTCACTTCGCGTGAGACAATAGCTTAGCTTGCCTCATGGTCCGGTAATGGTCTGGCCTAGTAGCCTCCATCAGGCTGGCCTCATGATAATTTCACTCGTTTTTTTACGTTCTTATATTAAAAAAATACTAAATACTTATATTTCGAAAAATTAATTTAGTTATTTTTTCAAAAAATTCAGGCAGTGAAAAAAATGTTGTCTCAACTTTAAAAAAAATATTTATACCATTAGAAAAATGTAAATGTGACGTTCTAACAAATTTCATGAATTTCAAAAACATTTGCATGCAATTTATTAAAAAATGTACAATGTAAAAACTTTTCATATAATAAAAAAGTTATTTATATAGTTAAAAAATGTATGCTACATTTAAAAACTTTTCATGCATTTCAAAAATTATGTTTGTGATATTTAATTTTTTAGACCATGTAAAAAAAATGCTCACATAGTTTAGAAAGAAGTTTTGTGTCATTAAAAATATATATATTTCAACATTCTTTTATAAAATGTTTAAACCACACTCAAAAAGACGTTCAAAAACATAACGCTCTGATGAGCCGGCGGGCTGCGCTTCGGCCTGGCTGGCTCGTCCTGGTGGGCTTTTTCTATTATTTCTTTTCTGTTTTATGTTGTGTTTCCTTTTCTTTTTCTCTTTGTTTCTAAATTCAAATATGTTTTAAATTTGAAAATTTCTTCAACATAAAATAGTTTTTAAATTTCGAAAGGAATATTTGTGAAATGTGACACATTTAGTTTAAGCATTTTGGGCATATATTTTCTGCACTTTTTTTCGTTTGAATTTAAATTTGGTTTCAAAACTAAATCTATTTCAAATCCATTTTAGGAATAGGCAGAGGGTATAGGTCATCATTTGGCCTTGTGGAATCCCAATTCCTGCCAAATTCAATGCAAAGCCAAATTTGCTTTGAATTCCCTTTTTATTTAAATTGAATTCAAAATGATTCCAATTCAAAACCTTTTAGGGAATTTAATTCTACTTGGATATTCTTTGGGACTTATTTAAAATGCTTTTCTCCAACAATATTTTAAATGGCTTGGGTTCCAACTATTGGCTAGCTAGGTTTCCACTAGTTGCATTGGGACTTCAACCTCCTAATAAATCAATCAAGCAAATTCACTAGCAATCATCCAATCAAATGGGTTTTGTTTGAAGAAATTTAATTTCCTGTGAAATTTTTAACATACCAGATTTAAGATTTTTTTTGGGATGTGACAGATCTACCAGGCATGCGAGGGTTCTGCAATAGCCGCTGCCGGTGCCGCCAGGGATCTTTGGTCCCCTCACCTCTGGCTGCCATCTTGGCACTGTGAGGTGGGGGCACCTCACATCTTCAAGATTGTTATGTTCTTCGTCAACATCTAGTGATCTTCATATTTTATGAGAATAAAAGTACTCTCGTTCTTTTGGCGGTGCCATGAGGTTAGAGAGTTTTCTGTCCTCGCAGATCCGATTATTCAGATATGATGAGTTTATGTTGGTGTGTCAAGCTTTTTTATTGGTTTGATTCTTTATCGAGGTGAAAATTTTCATTGACACCATGATGAAGATATCGTGATTCGATGGCCCACGCTTCTAGGGGATCATCTTTGGCCCAAGTACGTTCATTGATCAAGACTTCCCATCTTTTTGGATGGCCGACTCAAGGCGCTTTCAAAAAACATTATTGGTAATGTTCATGCGGGTGAAAAAGGGACAACATCGTTGCTCCAGTCCACTTGCAACCTCTTTACCAAAGTCCTTGGAGTATTTCTTCTAGCAGAGATTGATACCACGAAGAAGATGTTTCCAAGATATTTCATTGTAGTTCTTAGTTTTAAGAGTTTGTATTTTCTTGGTTCTTAGATCCAAATCAATGTACATGTAATTGTTATGAGTATGAATAAAATTACATGTGTTTCTAAAAAAAATCCAATCAATGTAAAAAAAGAATTAGGGTCGGTCGCCTGGCTCACCCCCACAATGGTACTTTGTTTCCTTGCCCTCCTAGCGCTGAAGTTCTAGTTCTTTTTTGTTTTTTCCTATGCTACAGTTAACTGTGCAAATTTCCAAATTCCCATTTGTTTCTCCGTGGTTTTCTGAGCGTTGCCACAAGATCATGTAACCTCATTGTTATGGTAAACAATCTATTGCAGATCTCCTTGTATGGCAAGAAATAGAACAAAAACTTATTTTAATCACTTTTCTTTTAATCCAACGTGACTCTTAATTTCCATGTTTGAGTAACGTCCAATGTGGGCATGTAGCTAACAACAAAAGTGGTAGCGTGTCATGCTTGTTTCTTGATAGTTCCATCAGCGCACAAACTGGTTATTATTATATTTTTTCCTCCGTAACACTTATTTGTTTCATGGGCTCACAAACTAGTTGTTATTATATATTTTGCCATAACACTTATTTACGACAATAAAACTTCGGTGGCAGGTTGCCAAGTGCATGTGCCAAAAATAATTACGTTGATTTCTTTTATATGTACTTGAAAAACTGATTTTAAGGACTTGTAAAAATGAATGCTGTCATTGGTAGATATTCTTTCTTTTATTCCAGTTAACCATTTTTGGTGATTCTGGTAATGCGCTTACATATGTTTTCTTTGGAACAAGAAACTGCGATGAATGTTTCAAAGTATGAGAAGGTTGCTACATAAGGATAAAGCGAAGCAATGACAATGACAGTTGATGCGAGAAGCTGAAAGAGAGGAAAGTAGAAGTTGATGGAGAAAAAGAGACGAAAGACATTTTATTGTAAATTTACATAATAGGGTTAGGAATACAACACTCAGGGCGAGGAAGGATCGCTGAAGAGAATGCGTGTCACAGGGAGGCATAAGTGGGAGCGACCCATGTTAAGAAACAACAAATCCTATGGGTCACCTCAAATGCAATATGCGTTCATATAGTCGCTAAAAAAGTTCCGATCAGTCATTTCTATTCTAAATCGTGTGATTTTCATCCAACAGCTGTAAACAGACCGTGGTACTGTTCATCTTCTACCTCTGCATTTTTCCTCGTGCCGCCATCGGCCAGCCTGGGCCTAACCGCCCGTCTACCCACCCCCCGCGCGCGGTCGACGGCTAGCTTCGCCCCGCCCTCCCCTCTACCTCCCCCACCGCCGTGCTGGCCGCCACGGCCATCTCTCTAAGTCCCGCTGCACCGGAAAACAACTCTGACGATCTCTTGCACCCCCGACTCCTAAGATAGATAATAAGATCATAGTTTCCCCTAAGATAGATAATGGAACCATGACTTCCCCCTAAGATAGATAGTGTGGTTTTCTTCTCCGGCGAGCTCCGGCGTGAAGGAACGAAAGAAGGAAGGAAGGAAGAAAGTGACCGATCCGAGCAAAATTTCCAGGTAGGTGAGAATTAGCAAAACCGTTTCGGTTTATATTTACCACAGTAGTCCATTGTTCGGCTTCCTCACTGAGTTCATTACGTACTACTAATACAATGGGTAGCTTAGCTACAAACTCGATCAATTCAACAACCATCGACCGAAAAATATTTACATGACTGCATCCTTGCCAATAGCTGAGGAAAGGCAAGTGCTTAGCCCGGCCCCGACGAGTTCAAAGCCGGTGTCGAGTGGTGTGAAATCCTCCCGTCGCGGAGCATAGCATCTGCACATCCCCTCTGCCGGAGACGAGCCGCAGCCGTAGCAGAAGACGGAACCGCACCTGTGGAGTGGATCATCACAAGAGCAGACGGAGATTCAGTACAGATTCGGAGAAATTGTCAGTGGTAATCGCAGATACTAACAACCGCTTTGCCTTTATGTTTTTTGTTGGGGTTCTGAATCCTTATGTTTGTGAACATTAGTTTTGTTCTATGAAATGGAACCGGGGAATCGATCCTTGCTGATCTGAAAAAGGAAATTGCTTCGAACCACCCATGCTGTCGTCGACTCGTCGTCGGTCAAGTCAACAAGGTTTTTCAGGTCATCAGTCAACTCAAGTTTACAAATTTGTAGATGCTCCTACGAAGACTACGGTCTACATATCACAACCAATGGTTCACAGGAAAAGGGACTGCAATTCAGTGTTCCAGACAGTGTCGTCCAAAACTGCATAACCAAATTCTAAGTAACAGCTGCCTATGACAATCCTTCATTGTTTGAAATGGCCGCCAGAAAAGTTGCACAAAACTTGGTTCATAATCTTAACTCTTAAGCAAGCTACTCCCTCGTATATTAGATGTAATGACGTCTTATAAATATTATGGGAGCGGAGGGAGTAGTTTGAAGATTTAACTGAGGTGGAAACTTGCAGGTGAAAGCCAATGTGGTAAGAAGCAGTAGCAGTAGCAGTAAGTTGTTACCTGCACAGCATGCTCTTGCAGCCGTCGATCCTGTCGATCATGGCGCGGCAGCTCGGGCAGCGCATCCAGTTGCGCCCCGCGGCGAGCCGGTCGAGCGCGCACCCTTGGCCGCCGCCGTGGCGCTCGTCCCAGGGCTCCTCGCACAGCAGGCAGAACGCGCGCGAGCAGCCGGGGCAGGTCGCCGCCCCAGACGCAGCGCCCACTGCGGTGCCGCACCCGGCGTCAAGCACCACGAGCTGGCCGCAGTCCCGGTAGGGGCAGCGCGCGCGTCCGGGCCCGAGGGCGCGCTCGCAGAGCGCGACGCACCAGGCGTCGAACACGTCCATGTCGAGCAGCTTCTTGCACGCCTCCGGGTGCATGGCGCCGGGGCAGCCGGCCGCCGGGCAGGGCACGGGCACGGCGCCGTCCGCGACTCGGGCCTCGATGTGGGCCACGACGCAGGCGACGCAGAACTCGTGCGCGCAGGCCGCCGTGGCGCGGAACCGGTCGAACACCAGCTTGGGCTCCAAGCAGACCGCGCAGTGGAACCGGCCGATCTCGTCGTCGCTGAGCGGCGGCACGCGGGACGACGATGACGACGGCGGCCGGTCCGGCATGGAGCCCCGGATGAGCTCCTGCAGGCGGATGTTCTGGACGTCGAGCTCCTGCGCCGCGGTCGCCATGGGAGTGTGGTGTGGTGGACTGCGTGGGATGGAAGGAGGTGGGTTAGTGGGGTGGGAGGTGGGGAAAATCGTCCTTGGTCGCAGTTTTGTACGGGGTGCACGCACGCGCTTTTGGTGGATTGGCGAGTAAGAATCGGAGCAGAGCAGTGCTACACTTGGATCGTGACAGACCAGAAAGGGCCAAGGATGAGTCATCTTTCCACAACATGTTACAAACTCACCATTCGCTCAGCAATGACGATACACCCTCCGTTTCACTAAGAAAAAAACTCCCACCGTTTGTTTTTTTAAAAGTGCTCCCTCCGTTTCATAATGTGCATATAGATTATTTGAAAAGTTAAATTTGACAAAGTTTATAGAGAAAACTGTCTACCCCTCTGTCCCCAAGTAGATGGCGTATAACTTCAGATAAAAAGTCAATTCTCTCTAACTTTAACCAAACTAGTAGAATGCCCGTGCGTTGCTACGGGCAACAATGCATATATTTTAGAAAGCATATCTGGTCTAAATTCTTAATTCAATTGTGCCCCTTAATCTAATCTGTGCATCTATTGTTTTTTTAAATGCACTTCTTATCATTTTCGTTGTTGGTATATCATGGAAAAAACATGAGGTACGAAATATAATTCACTAATTAGATATACATGACCATGGTATCAAGAATTATTGCTTACATAATTTTTGGAGCATGTGTTGCCACACATTTCCATTTTAACAAAAGAACAATATTTATATTAAAAAAATCTAAGAATTTGTACAATTCTTGAATGTATGTTGTTAACATGTAATTGTGAAACAAATGTTTTTTATAAGAAGTCATTTACTAATGAGATGACATAACTGATCTTTTGTTTTCTTTGGGATAGGATGCAAGATCTGCCAATGCAAATCAATAATAAATGCCCACTCTCCTCTTGTTAATGTCTTCTCCGATACGTCCTACAACCTAGATAGTTGTCGCCTGTCGGAATCAATGGACATCATCTACCGCAACTATATGAGGCATCCTTACTTATGACGAACCTACATAAGATGAAATTAATCAACGAAAGCATCATGCAATTGAAGCTTGATAATCACAACATGCAGGACTATTTTATAGCAGAGGTTAGGTTACTACAGATTAGAACATATCATGCTTGGCCTATGCTTTTTAACTAATAATCACTTCATTGTCCTTCATACATATACTGACATGGTATGATTGGATAATAACATACTGATTTTCTAAATTGCATAATTGAAAGAAATCATAAACTATAGGAAAAATAATGATAGATCAAGCATTACATGTTAGACAGAGCATGTGACCTTCATTAACATGCATGCCAATACTAATAAAAAAATATGTGTGCCTTAGGTCCTACTATAGAAGCGCTTCTGTGGGCGGTGGCTAGTGGCCGACATCTTATCATGAGATCATAGCATTCTTCTCTCTTAGTTTTTCATTTTAGTTTCCATTTTCTTTCTTTTCCCTGTACAATCGGCTTGTTCTCGCCCTTCCTCTATCAATAAAAATGCAGTTCTCCTTTGTATTTTCTATGTTGCTTTCCTGTGTGTGTTTTTAAAATTTAATACATGAACTTAAATACTAAGGTTGAATAGATAATATATGATACAAGGATAGAAACACGTACAACCTCAGCTTAACTCCCTAAATCAGTTACTTGTCTAACTAATCATACGAGCTGGAATAACTTAGGAATATCTATATAAAGCTACATGCGATATGTAAACATCTCAACTCAGTCAAACAGAAAATAAGTGGCAATAAGTAATATCTATTTTTTCTTACCTTGTGACCTCACCAGCCTCATTGTTAAGAAATGTTGTTCCTTTCAAACACGATCAATAGAAAATGGATCATAGTGTTACACAGTAAATAGTTCTACTATCGGAACTGAACAACCGTTCAGTTTTATACCAACATTTCAGTTTATCATTAGCTTTTGGTGGAACATGTTGTAGATAGCATCAATGCGTTACAATGTTGATTGGGTTAGGTAGATGGAGGTAGAGGTCTGCTAGGAGACATGTGTGATGGTAACTGCTAAGGGAGGTTGTTGAATGGACGTCCATGGCGGCCTCCTTCTGAGCGTCGACACATGACCTCATCTGGTGGTTTCACACCGGCGTGTGCAGATTCCCCACAACTCGCTTTGTGCTCTCAGGGTGGTGGCTGCTGGTTTGATCGATCTATACTCGTTCGGACGTCCGCTACAACACTCTCCCCATGATGGAAATAATGCATAGATAGGAAGATGATGCTACGAGGGAGATTGATTGGGTGAAAAAGGTCGCATGCATGAGGACTCTTCCCGCAACTACCACTCTATAGACATCGGCACGACCTACCTCGCCACGTCTTGTCCTCCTACCAGTGCCACCCTCATTGGCCCTCTATCACCTGCTAGCCTCAATCATTAGAGGCAGTGGGGTGGGATCCCGCTTGGCTGCTCCACTCACATCGCTTTGGATCGACCATGGGTTACTCTTCACGACACGGCTCCGACCATGACCACGAGATATGAGGAGGTGAGCACATCACAGCCCCGGCAACAGCCTATCCCTACCCCAAGATGTGTCACCTGACGGCGGCGACGTCCCTCCCGGCCATCGCATCCCTAGACCTGCGGTTGCGGCCCAATGCTCATGTCCTGGCACCCCCTCTCTTTCCACACTGAATCTATAAGGATGATGCATGGCGGCTACCGGATCGACCCATAGGCGCGCTTCTTGGGCACACCTTTGATCACGCACGACAGCGACCGGATCAACCATGAGGCGTTTCATTATTTCAGAGGATGTTAGCCCAGCGGTGCGGTAGGCAGCGGATAATGGTGGTGGGGAGATCGGGAGGAGGACGATCTTTTTTTATATATTTCTTTTGTTTTTGCATGAGACAAGGGAGGTACTTTTTTTGTGCATGTGGGGAGGTGAGAGGGGATGGTTTTTCCGTAGAGGGGATTGTGGGGAGGAGAGTTGGACGTACCACACACAACCCACAATCCCCTTCAATAGTAAACATACGGTTGAAGAAACTTCCTATTACTAATTTTCTACATCCCTAATTAAGTACCTGACTAGTTACTTGATTGCATTAATGACTCGATTTCATAATTGATTCAACGTTGAAAAATCCCTACTTAAACAGACTAAATTAATTGCGCATGCAATTAATTGTGTGCATATTAATTGCTTGATTTCCAAATTGATTTTGTGCTCGGTTTCTTTATTATTTTTGCATTAATGACTCGATTTCATAATTGATTTGGCATAAAAATCCTTACTTAAACAGACTTAATTAATTACACATGTAATTAATTGTCCGCCTCTTAATTGCATTAATGGCTTGATTTCCAAATTGATTTTTTGTGAAAAAATCTTTACTTAAACAAAGGTAACTAATTACATGCATAATTAATTGTCAGCCTATTAATTGCATTAATGGCTTGATTTTTAAATTGATTCGGTGTTCGGTTTTTTTATTGCTTTTGCATTAATGACTCAATTTCATATTTGATTCGGCGTGAAAAAATTCATACTTAAATAATTGCAAGCGTAATTAATTGTCTGCCTATTAATTTCATTATTGACTTAATTTCCAAATTGATTTGGTGCTCGTTTTTATTGTTGTGCATTAAAGGCTGGGTACCAACGACTTACAAACTCCTCCTTTAGGAGTACAGATATATAGAAGAAAATATCAACTACTACAATATTGAATAAATAGATAAAAATATATCTAACGATGGATACAATGATATTGATTTGGCATTATTTTATCTTCACAATTTTATATATATACTTGATCAAACTTACAAAACATTGACTATTTAACTGAATTATACGCCATCCATTTTGGGGACGGAGGTAGTATATCTACAATACCTAACATATACAATAGTATCATGAATACTTAACTCACGATGTATCCGATCATATACCTTTGATATATTTTAAATATAAATATTTTTCTCTTTAAACATGGTCAAGATTTACAAAATTGATTTCAAAAAATATACACACTACATTATAGAATGCAAAACACGCACCTGTAACCTTGCTTCATACTCCTTCCGTTCCATAATGCACTGGGTATATTTTTTTTAAGTCAAATTTTGCAAACTTTTTTCAAGTTTATAGAGAAAATTATTTATATCTACAATACCAAATATATAAAATAAGAAACTAGTTATGATGAATCTAACGATATACGTCTGGCATTCTAGATGGAAATATTTTTATCCACAAATTTGATCAAAGTTTGTGAGGTTTAAGTTTTCAAAAAATTATATGCATTACATTATGAAACGGAAGGAGAATATGTGGCATGTAATAGTTCAACACACATGTAATACTGAAGTGCGATATACTCAGCCAAATCCAATGATCCAAACTTGTATAAAATTCATCAAATCCCAACCGGGAAGGAAACAGACATTGTCATCATCTATCAAGAGAGATGAAGAACACTCGGCCATGCATGTCGGTTCCCCCCCCGCAAAAAAAAAAAAAAAAAAAAAAAAAAAAAGCATGTCGGTTCCCCAGTGCATGCAGAGGCACAACCGATCCAACCAAGCCAACTAGTAAAAGAAGTTTTCCATGTTCACGTCTGGGTCATCTTGATGGCCGGGCTGGTGAATGCCGTCGTCCTCCTCCGGCCCATTCGCGGGGACAACCCGCGGCTCTTCGTCCCACACGGGCAGCCCATTCATGAGGGCCTCCACCGCCGCCGCCTCCTCCTGCTGGGGCGACGGCTGCTGCGGCGGCACGTTCAGGTCGACGACGTGGTGGGCCTGATGGTGGTGCGCGAAAGCGAACGCGAGCCCGGCGTCGAGGCACCGGCATGGCTCCAGCAAGCCTGCCACTCCCGGCTGCCCCCTGTTCATGGGGCGCCCGCACTGGTAGCAGAAGACGAAGCCGCACCTTCAACTCAAAAAAGAGTTAGCAGAGGTCAGTATAGGAATAAAATGATATAGTATTACATTGAAAGGCAATGTGATGTACGTGCACTCCTGGATTTTAAAACTGATGCAAAATGATACTCCCTTCGTCCCATAATGTAAGATGTTGAGCAGAAAATGCAACACAGACGAGATTACAAAATTGTTTGGATTGGACAAGTGAAATAGTATCATGAGCTTCCGGAAGAAGAATAATATCGTCTCGTTGATTAAATTCATGGTCAAAGTACAAGCTCGAAAACCGAGGACGCACTATATTATGAAATGGAGGGAGTAGTATATGGGTTATCTGACCAGTTGCAACTTGTAACCAATCACCTTTAAACCGACCGAAACCATATGGCGCATCTTACTGAAAAACATCACCGTGCCAGATTCTTTTTCTTTTTGCAATAACAACCAGATTCCAGTGACGTCTTACTATGAGAAAGTATATCAATTCATTTTGGGGTTTGATATTTCCCAGTCATCCAACGATACTTATAAAAATGTTTTACGTTTGAATACAAAATATGCACGGTAAACTACTTTGAACTAAGTGCTGCTAGTAGGTTTTACTACACTAGATTATGTGAAACATTAAGGTGACAATGATAGTTTTCCCCTGATAAATACAGCTAATTGAGTGTCTTACTACTTGGTTTTAGAAGACTTGGTATAAAAAGTAGATTCAGATAACAGGAAATTAACAGAACACAGAGAATCAAGTACAGGCAGATGAGACTGAGAGTATATAATACCTGCATGTCATTCGATTGCATCCGAAGCTCCTCTCGACGATCATCTTGCAGCTCGGGCACTGTTTCCACTGGTGCTCCTGCGCGAGCCTCCTCACGAGCGCGGCGTCGGGGCCCTTGGCGCAGTCGTGCTCGCCGGCCGCCCCCTGGGGGCTCCACTCCATGCCGCAGGTGGCGCAGAGCAAGTGCTTGCACGCCGGGCACGGCGCCATGGCCGGCTCCGCGTCGCCGCTCGTCTCCAGGATGACCCCGCACCGCCGGTTCGGGCAGTACGCGCGCCGGTCCGGCGGGAGCGCGCTCTCGGTGAGCCGCGCGCCCCATGTTGGAAGACGCCCACGCCACCTAGTGGCTAACCATGCAGTCCGGGTCTTCAGCGCTCTCAACAGCCGCGTGCACTACGTGCGCACGCCCTCCATGCATGCAGGAACTGACCGGCTACTGCCGTTGTAATCTCACCCACGATCTCCCTGCTCTTCTCTCTCTCCATTGTAACAGTATATATGTACCAGTACTCGGATGAATACAGCTGGGTGTGAGTTTGCATAATCCAGCTTGGTATCAGACGCCGAGCCTCTCCGATCCTCGATCCTCCTTCGCTTCCGCTATCAACCGTCTCCTCCGACGCACCCGCTCGGCGGACTTCGACACGCCGCCGTCCAACCCCTTCGCCCCGGTGCTCGCCGCCACCCCGGCCGCGGCCACCCCGCTCCCAGCTGCGCCCTCCGCGATCCCCGCGCCACGCCGCGCGCCCCTTGCCGATCGGGGCAAGGCGACCGTCCCTGAGGCTGCGTCGGCTCCTTCCTCATCTACCTCGGCCCCACGCGCGGTCCGCCTCGCTCCTCCGCCTGCCGCGGGTATCCTCCGCACGGCCGGCAGCACTCCTGTCCCTGCCCCCGCGCCGGGCGGGCTGGGCGGCGCCCTCGTCCCCCACCTCGCGCTCGGCGGGCTTGGCGGCTCCGACGCCGGCCCCTCTTCCACGGCCGGCCTCCCGCCCTCCATCGCGCATTTCTTCTCCGCCAAACTCCAGCTCGAGTCGGGTAATTATTCCCGCTGGCGCCAACTCTTCTATACCATCTCTTGCAAGTATGAGGTCCAGCATCACCTCGACATCGCCGCCGAGCCGCTTGGCCAGAGCGCCCTATGGCGCAACGACGACCTGACCGTGGTGCTGTGGATGCACGGCGTGGTCGACGAAGAGCTCCTGGGCGTCGTCGCAACTCCGGCAAGCACCGCCTACGACATCTGGTCGCAGCTCCATCTCCTCTTTATGGACAATCAGCCGGGGCGCGCCGTCATCCTCGGCGCCGAGTTCCGGAACCTCGTCCAAGGCGATCTCTCCATCGCCGAATACAGCAGGCGGCTCAAGTCCCTTGCTGATGCCCTCGCGGACGTCGGCGAACGCGTCACCGACCAGTCTCTCACTCTCCAGCTCATCCGCGGGCTCAACCGTAAGTACCATGTCATGGCGACCCTGTTGCCGATGCAGTCGCCCTTCCCTACCTTCGTGCAGGCCCGCTCGAGGCTGCTCATGGAGGAGATCTCGGCCACCGAGCGGGCGCGCCTGGACGGCCGTCCCGAAGCCATGGCCACGGCGCTCACTATCGGACAGGGCTCCGGCGGCTCCTCCGGGGGCTCCTCCGCCGAGCGCGGCGGCTCCACCAACGACCGAGGCAAGGGCCCGGCCGCGTCCCCCACCAACGACCGCGACAGAGGGGGGCGCGGGCGCGGGCTCGGACGTGGCCGCGGGCGTGGCGCCTAGTCCTCTGGTGGCGCCCCGACTGGACGCGGCGCTGCTCCCCCTGGTCACGGCACACCGGCGGCTCTCCCCACAGGCTACTTCGCCCCCTACGGGGCCCTTCTCCCGGGCCTGCCACAGCCTCGCGCACCCTGGGCCGCCCCCAACGCCGCGGGTATCTTAGGCCCGCGCCCGCCACCACCTCACCAGGCCTACCCGGTGGCTGTCGCGCCCTCCTCCGGCGGGCCGACTTGGGAGCAGTACAACCAGCTCTATGCGGCGCTCCAGAGTCTCTCCGTGCAGCAGCAGCAGGCCGGCGGCGCGCCGGACTGGTTCCTCGACACGGGCGCTACGTCGCACGTCGCAGGTAAAACGGACACCCTCACCTCGTACGGTTCCCCTTCTTTGCGTCATTCCTCTGGCATCTTAGTAGGTGACGGGTCTCGCCTTCCCATTACTGCCGTAGGTTCCACCTCCATCTCTAATTTTTCTTTGAATGATGTTCTTATTTCTCCCGCGATCATAAAGAACTTAATTTCCGTGCGCCGTTTCACTCAAGATAATTTTTGCTCGATAGAATTTGACCCATTCGGTTTTTCCGTGAAGGACCTAGCCACGGGGAAAATAATCATGAGGTCCAATAGCCACGGGGACCTCTACCCGTTCTTCACCAACTCCGGCGTGCAGCAAGCTCTCTCCGTCGTCACCGATGGCCTATGGCATCTTCGTTTGGGACACGCTAGCAATAAAACCATTTCCCTTCTAGCTCGTGATTTTCTTCCAAGTTGTAATAAGGACATGCCTAGAAACAATGTATGCTCTTCATGTAAACTAGGCAAGCAGCCACGGCTGCCTTTTTCTCATTCAGTTTCTAAAACTAGTGCGCCGTTCCGATTAATCCATTGTGACTTGTGGACATCATCCGTCTATAGTTTTTCTGGTTTTCAATATTACCTTGTGATACTTGACGACTATTCCCACTACTCGTGGACCTTCCCGTTGCGCAACAAGTCTGACACCGCCGCTACCGTTTCTCGTTTCTTCATGTACGTCCTCACGCAATTCCATGTGCCCATACAATGCATGCAGTGCGATAACGGCGGCGAGTTCCTTACTTCCTCCTTACGCGATCTTTTTTCTAGCCACGGTTCCTCCTTCCGTCTCTCGTGTCCCCACACCTCGCCACAAAACGGGAAAGCCGAGCGTCTAATCCGTACCACCAACGACATTCTTCGCGTTTTACTCATCCATGCAAACCTCCCACCTCCGTTTTGGGTAGAAGCTCTCCACACCGCCACTTACATCCTCAACCGGCGCCCCTCCTCGGCCATTAACTTCGTGACGCCTCACTTTCTTCTCCTCGGCTAGCACCCCACGTACGACCATATGCGCGCGTTCGGCTGTCTCTGTTTTCCTAACACCATCGCCACGAGTCCGCACAAACTCGCCCCACGATCGTCCCGGTGCGTTTTCCTCGGCTATCCCTTGGAACACAAGGGATATCGATGCCTGGACTTGACTACGCGGAAAGTTATCATCTCCAGGCACGTTACGTTCGATGAGAATATTTTCCCCTATTTTCCTCCCAACTCAGCGCGTTCCTCAACTATTCCACCGGCCGCCGAAAATCTTGGCGCCCAGATCCACCCCGGCCTCCGCGTGCCACCTACCTCATCCTTGCCACGGCAGATATCCTCTCCAGGATCCATGCCCCCCCTGCCTCTTCGGACGCAAACGCCCAATCGCGCCCCAGCTCGCCCCGTGATCCAGCTGGCCCCACCACCAAATCCCCCGCACCCCCCACTACCCGCGCGCCACGCACACCCGAACGGACGCCCACCCAGCCGACCGCCTCGCCTGGCCAACGAGCTGCTTCGCCCCACGCACCTGACTCCCCACCACCAGCCGCGCCTGCACCGGGCCCCATCAGTGCTATCCCCTCCTCGAGCACCCATGCACCCACTACAGGCGCGCCATCTGTTCCCGCACTCCCGACGCGAGCCGGTCCAGTCGCCCCTCCAGCTAACCTTCATCGCATGCGCACACGCGGGAAATCTGGTTTTGCTCAACCAAAAATTCTTCACACCAGCACCTCCGACATCAGTCCTATCCCCTCCTCGTATCGTGTTGCTCTTCGAGACCCACACTGGTACGCTGCGATGCTCGAGGAATATAACGCACTGATGCGGAATAATACTTGGTGTTTAGTGTCTCGTCCTGCAGGTGCGAATGTTGTCACAGGCAAGTGGATCTTCCGGCACAAGTTTCATCCGGACGGCACGCTCGCACGATACAAAGCACGGTGGGTGCTTCGCGGGTTCACGCAGCAGGCCGGCGTCGACTACGCCGAGACTTTCAGCCCCGTCGTCAAGCCGGCCACCATACGGACGGTTTTGAGCATCGCCGCGGGCAAGTCGTGGCCCATTCATCAGCTGGACGTCAAGAACGCCTTCCTTCACGGCCACCTTGCGGAGACGGTGTACAGTCTTCAACCGTCCGGCTTCGTCGACTCTACCGCGCCATCTCATGTGTGCCGGCTGAACCGTTCTCTATACGGTCTCAAGCAGGCTCCGCGGGCGTGGTTCACTCGCTTCACCACCCACCTTCGGACACTCGGCTTCGTCGCGTCGCGTTCGGACTCGTCGCTCTTCATTCTTCGCCGTGGTGATCACCTCGCCTACCTCCTGTTGTACGTCGACGACAGCATCCTCACCGCCAGCTCCACCGCGGTCCTCGACTCCGTCATCCGCGCGCTCCACCGCGAGTTCGCGATGACCGACCTCGGCACGCTCCACCACTTCCTCGGCATCAACGTCACCACCACTGCGCGTGGCATGTTTCTTTCACAGGAACAGTACGCCCTGGAGATCCTCGACCGTGCGGGCATGCTCAATTGCAAGCCTCTCTCCACTCCGGTCGACACGTTGGCCAAGCTCTCCACCGACACCGGGCCGCTCTTCCATAACCCATCGCTCTACCGCAGCTTGGCCGGGGCTCTCCAGTACATCACGTTGACGCGCCCCGACCTCTCCTACGCCGTCCAGCAGTGTTGCATGTTCATGCATGCCCCCCGCGACTGCCACTTCCAGCTCGTGAAGCGAATTCTCCGGTATCTGCGTGGCACGACTCACCTCGGCCTTCGGATTCATCGCGACGCCGGCACCGAGCTTGTCGCCTACTCTGATGCCGACTGGGCCAGATGCCCTGACACGCGCAAGTCCACTTCGGGCTACTGTGTCTTCCTCGGCGCTAACCTCCTCAGCTGGTCCTCCAAGCGGCAGAGCACCGTCTCCCGGTCGAGTGCTGAGGCGGAGTACAGGGCGGTGGCCAATGCCGTTGCCGAGTCGGTCTGGCTTCGTCAACTTCTCGGGGAGCTACATCAGTCGCCCACACGTGCCACGGTGGTCTACTGCGACAACATCAGCGCCATGTACATGTCGAGCAACCCGGTGCAACATCAACGCACGAAGCACATCGAGATCGATCTACACTTCGTCCGAGAGCGCGTCGCACTTGGTGTGTGTGTGTGTGTGTGTGTTGGAAGACGCCCACGCCACCTAGTGGCTAACCATGCAGTCCGGGTCTTCAGCGCTCTCAACAGCCGCGTGCACTACGTGCGCACGTCCTCCATGCATGCAGGAACTGACCGGCTACTGCCGTTGTAATCTCACCCACGATATCCCTGCTCTTCTCTCTCTCCATTGTAACAGTATATATGTACCAGTACTCGGATGAATACAGCTGGGTGTGAGTTTGCATAATCCAGCTCCCCAGTCGCCGAACGCCCCGTAGTCGATCGCCTTCTTGCACTTGCATGCCGCGTCGTTCTCCTTGCCCTTGCATGCCGCGTCGGGGCACGGGATGGGCAGCTCGCTCGCCCGGATCCTGCCCTCCACGTACGTGGTCATGCACGTCGCGCAGAACTTGTGCTTGCAGGGGAGCCCGTGGAAGAGGTCGAAGACGGGGAGGGTGTCCATGCAGATGCCGCAGTGGAACGTCGGGACCTCGTCGTCGGCCAGAGGGGGCACCTTCATCGTCGACGGGCCGAGCGCGTCGGGCTCGAGGTCGGACGGGCTGACGCCCCATCTCTGGCAGAACTTCGGCAGGGAGAATCCGCCATCTTCTACTTCTTCTTCTTCGCCGGCGGCCGCGACGGCGGGGTTGCAAGGTTCATCAGATCTTGGAAGGCACATTTGCAGAGATTCGTGCAGCCGCTGCTTCTCCGGCTGCTCTAGATCCTCAGTATCGTCGCCGACGATGGACTCGTACCAGCCGTTGTCGTGTCCTTCTTCCATTGCGGGGAAGATAACCGATGAGGCGGCGTCGGCGAGGAGGGCCCGTCTTTTCAGGGAAACGGGGTCGTCGGCAGGGCCGATTGGTCTTGCCCGCGGGGCGATGGCGTAGGGGGCGCCGCATCTTCGTGCCGGTGGGGCGAGGCTGACGGGCGGGGTCTCGCTTGGCACAGTAGCGGCTACCCCGTGTCCGGGGACTTGCTGGCTTGACGAGGAGCCGCCGGCATCTTGGGAGAGGACGGTCTGTCTCGCCGGAGATGCGGCTGCCCCGACGCCGACAGTGCTTGGGCTTTGCAGTCTTGGCACAGAGTCGAGGGCCCCCGGAATTCTGGAATTGCCGAGGAAGACGGCTCCGCTCTCCACCTCATGAATGTTCTCGAAGGTTCCAGTCTCCCAGAAGTTGGCCGCGGTGGCCCTGGCGCCGAAGCCGACACCGGCCCTGGAGGAGGAGGCGGGGTAGCCTACCCCGCCGAGCTCCCACTCCTCCATCTCCACGAGGTCCTGCATGTGCAGGGCGTGCGCCATCTCCTCGTCGGCGGCCATGGCGGCCTGCCGACTCTCCTCCGCCGCCGCCGCCACGGCCTCCTCCGTGTCCGCGTCGAAGACGGGAGCCGCGGGGACGTCGAGGCCCTCCAGATACGCCTCCTCCTCGTCCATGTACACGTCGTAGATGGGACCCGCGGCGGCGGCGGCGGCGGCGGCACCAGGGCTGGCGACGGGCTCCGGTTCCTCCGGCTCGAGCCGGTGATCCGCGGGCTGGGATTCTTTCTCCATTGCAGCTCACGAGAGATCTCCCAAACTTGTGGCGCGAGCGTGACAGGCTAGCTGGATTTCGCGGATCTTGTACACGCTCCACGGAAGAAGAGTTTTGGTTGGACTTTCGTTGACGCGTTGACCTGCAGAAATTTGGGACGGGGGGAGGCGCGTATAAGAGAAGGTTTCTTGGGCGCCGAGCTCGATCGGTTCGTAATCGTATACGGATCCTATTCCTAACCGACTTATAATCCGAATCTTTTCTGGATAATAGGCAGCTGTAATAATAATTTCCAAATATACGGATCTACTATTACCCTGCTTTCCAAAAATAAATGCTTGTGTAATAATAGTACAAACGGAGTGGAGCACAGGGGAAATCAGTAACATGGTAATGCAGCAGGAATACTCAGATTTAAGATTTTCGTTGAAGATTCCAAAAATGAAAACGCAAGCAGCCGACTGGTCTAAAGTCTAACCAAATATACTTTGTCCCCAATTTTTTTTTTTTTTTCGAAAAACTTCCAATCTATTCATCTTTAATCATGGCAGTACAACGAACACCAGAAATAATAAAAATTACATCCAGATCCGTAGACCACCTAGCGACGACTACAAGCACTGAAGCGAGCCGAAGGCGCGCCGCCATCATCGCCCTAATTAAGATCCAAAATTTTCAACCCTGAAGAAAAGGAAAGAAAAAAATGTTTTCAATCACGCGATCGGCAACCCTAACACCCTCGTCCCCACCACCTCCCTCTCAGCGGAGCGGCGCAGCTGTGTGCTAGCTAGGATGAGAACAGATTTAGACTTTGCCCCAGATAACCCTATAACCCTTAAGATTTTTTTATGGGCTTAGACGAGAACAAATTTAGACTTTGCCCCAAGATCTGACTTTGTTGGGTCCCCCCCCCCCCTCCCCTCCCTGTCACATAACACAACTCATAACCATCGTCAACACCACCATTGATGGCCACCGCATCCTTGCGACATCGTTTTCCATGTAGCTAGTGCCTGGTCCAAAATCTTACCTCACTTGCTAAGTCAACACCATGTTATCACAACTAACGCAACACCGCCACAAATATCTAAAAACTAGACATTTATTGCATATCCACAGATCTAAATTAATATCATCCAAAATAATAACAATAATAGTGTATGCATCGATTACATGTAATTTCTATCATCAAATCTATCACAGTTTGATTATAAGAAAACAAAGCCTGGAGCAGTATCGATTGAAGAGGAAGCTCCAAGATTAGAATAACATGTGGATGGAAGATTTATTGGAGGGGTCGATGCAGCGAAACAGTTTTACAAGCTATGGCGATTGTTGTGACCATGGGAGATGAGAAGGCGGGGATAAAAGGTGGGCAGCTGTTCATATCTAGGTACTAGAGGCGGCGAAGAATATGGTGGATGGCGTAGGCATATATATAGGGAATGCTAGGGTTTCAACAAGGGAACACAACCTTACGACTAGATCTATTTGGATCTTAAGTGGACCTTCTAACTAGGCTTGACCGCAACAATTCTTTAGTGAAGCTTTTGATGGGCTTAGCCATCCTCTAAAAAAACATATTAAACTCAATCATAAGAACGATGACAGACAACCACAAGAATGTGCTCGGCCTAAAACAAGTATAAAACATGCTTGGCCCAAAACATGGAAAGATGGGCTGGCCTGCCAAATTGGAAACAACTCAAAATGGGTTGGATCTATCGAATGTGTTTGTCCAAGAATGGGTAGAGCCGCCATCATGGCATCATATCATGGCATCATATTGAACATGCTATCCATTGTATTAGGAGTTTAGGACACGTCCCATACGTTTTTTGGCCAATACAAATTGTCAAAATTATATGACACCTAGGGTCTCATGTGGCATACACACATTCCATACCAAAGCTCGAGAAGAGTTTATGGCGATTTAGGTACATTCGCCAATGTGTCATATATATTTCTTCATTGACTTTTTAACAAAAACACAAAAAATTGGAGCTAATGGCCCTCAACTTGTGACGCTTATATTTTGTCGCAAAACTCAATTTTTTACGAAAATTGGGCTCGATGTGATGACAATATATCATCCAAGTTACCAGATTTCCTGTAGTGACGTAAAATGCCATGTAGGACCGAGTTCTATGGACTAGTGGGGGGAAGGGAGTGAATGTTCCTATCAGACAAAATATACTCCAAAATTTATGTTGGTCAAGCTATAGCCTTTCACTACAAGAAATATGTCAACTTATGACCTTCTCTTAGTGATCCCAGCTGAATTGGTCATAAATCCACGGCCATTTCGCTAGGAAGGGCTCAAACCCTGAAAATTGCCTTACATCAAATGATCATAAAGCAGACAACCGTGGTCGACGACCTTATTTCTACCTGATTACGACCAATATAAATGGTCATGAGGTTGTGAACGTGAATGCATTGGTACTTAAGGCCACCTCCTTTTTATATGTATACAAAAAATGTACAATGTGTAAAACCAAATATAGACATCAAAACGTATGTATGAAAAGATGTTTTTTTGTTGGGAATATATGAAAAGATGTTAATCATGTATTTGAAAAATGTTAAACATATATAAACAATCCATGTGAGCTCAGAATCCAATCTTTGTTTCTGGTAATATTTTCAGTCTGTGAAGCAACTATATCTTATATTGCTTTATAATTGCTGAAAATTTACCAGGACATGACCCTGCCCATAGAACCTCCCTCCACCAAATTTTATCCTAATTTATTTATCCAATTTCCCTCAATATTTTTCCTAATTTTCTGTTCAGTGGAGAGCATTGTGAAGGAAGTACCATTTTTATTTATACAAATGGTATGAAATTTTTAGAGTGCCTTCATATGCCCAAATTATCATCCTTCTCCAAATTGCAGCTCAATCCAATCATCTATTTGAGCCAAACATCAATTTCTATTTTTTGTCCAGATTGGCACATTGCAAAGCAAGTGCTATCTAGACCCCTCATATTTCCCTCAAACTTTTTGGACTCTCTTCCATATTCAAATCATTGCCACATGCCAATATTCAGCTCCATTTGCCTAGTAAATCTTCATCAGCAAATTTCCAAAGTTCTATCCAGAGAGAAGCTTTGTGAAGAAAGAACTGGCTAGGATTATCTAAATGGTCTGAGATTTTTCCAAATGTTTCAGATACTCAAATAATCACTCTGCACAAAATTTGAGATTTATCCAGCAATCCATGTGAGCTCATCATCCAATCTTTTATTCTGGTCATATTTTCAGTTTGTGAACCAACTATATTTTATATTGTTTAATTATTTATGAAACTTTACCGGGGCATGTTTCTACCTATATAACTTGCCTCCACAAAATTTGAGCTCATTTCATTTAGCCAATTTCTCTCAATAATTTTCTCAAGTTTCTGTCAAGAGAAGAGCATTGTGAAGGAAGTACCACTTTGGCATGTCCAAATGGTATCAAATTTTTACAGTGCCTTCCTATGCCCAAATGACTATCCTCCACCAAATTGCAGCTCAATACATTCATTCATTTGAGCTCACCATCCAATCTTTGTTTCTGGTAATATTTTCAATTTGTGAAGCAACTATATTTTATATTGCTTTATAATTTCTGAAAATTTACCAGGACATGACCCTGCCCATAGAAACTCCATACACCAAATTTATCTGATTTCAATGTAGCCAATTTTCCTCAATATTTTTCCCAATTTTCTGTTTAGTGGAGAGCATTGTGAAGGAAGTACCATTTTAATTTATCCAAATGGTATGAAATTTGTACAGTTCCTTGATATGCCGAGATTATCATCCTCCTACAAATTACAGCTCAATCCAATCATCTATGTGGGCCCAGAACCAATGTCTATTTTCTCTCCAGAGAAGAGCATTGTGAAGGAAGTACCACTTTGGCATGCCCAAATGGTATCAAATTTTTACAGTGCATTCATATGCTAAAATGACTATCCTCCACCAAATTGAAGCTCAATCCATTTATTCATTTGAGCCCAACTTCAACATTCATATTTCTGTCCAGTGTGGTACTTTGCAAAGCAAGTGCCACTTAGGCTCCTCCATTTGAGCGGAAAATTTGCCAAGACAGTCTCCTTAGTAGATGTTCATCCTCAGCCAAAACCCAGGCCCATTGGCCATGTTCATTTCCCCCACCACTAATCAAACACTTGGCTGCTAATTCATGTTTGAGCTTAGTTTAGTCTCCTCGTGAGATTCTTCTGTTGTATTCTTATTCCTAGCACCTACGGTGGGAGTGCCCAACCCATCAGACATACCTAGGCCGCCCAGAACGCGTGGCAACGCTAAGGTCACGCGGTGACCATGCGGCTGGCATGCCAGTTTGCGCGCTCTGGAGTTGGGGCCATCGTCCATCGTCCAAACCTCGATGTCTCGCCACCAAACCATGTATCTCTGATTATATAGATACTTATGTACCTAGAAATTATTTTTGGAAAAAATCATGAGCAAACTATAAGGCAGATGCAGTTCAAATTTGACCCGCTTCCTACTGAGTCGACGGAAATTTGTCTTTTTCACGAGAGGTGGCTCAAAGCTTTTTACACTCAACCATTTGGTCAATTGTACATTAAATATGGCCTAATATTTTAGAAAATTGATTTGGTCCAATTTTACAACAAATATATGGCATGTCCTTCACAAAAAAAAACTCATTTTGGGCACTCAAAAAATGGAAAATGATTTTTTCGTCCAGAGAAAATAAAACCTTCCTTAGGGAACATTGTTTGTCATTCCAAGATGCAAACTTGTGCACAATATTAGATCATTCGAAGAAACTATCTCATGAATGTGGCCATAAGATTGATCATTTGGCTTCGAAGCCATGAATCATCACACATGATAGCTCATTTCTGAGAACACTTTTTTAAAATAATTGCCGTATTACAAGTTTATTATTTTCCCTGGTAACTTGGTCACATATAATGACACAATGCGAAGGTTTTCTAATTTTTTGATTTTTTTTTGAATTTTTCATGCCCACTTCAAAATGCGGTCAAAACGACGGGCATGACCGTTCGTAGCTAGTGGTTGAAACTTGGAAAACTTTTGGCGTTTCTCTGATTAAGTAGATACTTATGTACCTAGAACCGGCTGCCCACGGATCGAACTATCTGCAGAGGAACTGAGCCGTCCATTTGCACCGTCCAAACCATCTGTGAGGAGCATGCACAACACGCACGCACCCAACCCTAAGCCAAACGCGTGCACGTCTCTCTCCCTCGATCCCCTTCTGCGCCGCCACCCTCACCAACCCTTTTCTCTCCCCCGCCGCTACCCTCACGATCCCTTTTCTCGCCCCCACCGCCACGCTCGATCCACCCGCCGGCGCACCTCCTCTCGCCGTCCTCGTCCTCCCCCGGCGCACCTCCTCCTTTTGCCTCCCCGGAAAACCCATCTCCCTCCCTCCCTCCCTCCACCAGATTAAGCCTGGGCCGCTGCCGTGCTCTTCATCCTCATCCTCCCTCCCTAGATCCATCCGATCCATGGCGCCATCGTCGCCTGCGGCGGCGGCGATGACGGCCGAGGGCGGCTTCCTGTTCGGCCGCCGCGGCATGGCTCATAGCCTCGCTGCCGTCCCATCACCCCCAGCCCCTCCGCCCCTCGCCCGCGTCGCCGTCTCCGTCCGCAGCCTTGGGCGGTTACTATTTGAGGTATGGCCTCTTGGCTATCCGGCGGTTGCCTAATCCCAAACCAAACCGGCACAAATGGACGCACGGCGTCCAGATCCGGCCGTGGATCCGGGCCATTCTGTGGCCGTCATGGCCTTGGAATCGCCGCCTCGTTCTCTTCGGGATAAGGTTGGGGATTTTTTGGTAGCATAAGATGGGAGTCATTAAGGTGTTAGGGTTCCATGGAGATAGATAGATCGGGGATGTTCTTGTTGTTGGATCATCTCCATGTGCTCGCTCAAAGTGGTAAACGAAGCAGCCTGCTGTCATTTGCTGGAGGTTGAAGAAAATAAATCTGACACTTTAACTTGAAGTCATTTGCTGGGCATTAACTTGAAGAAAATGCGTCTTTCTGCGATGCCGATTAGCGGGAAAGCCATGCGAGATTTAAGTTTTCTCGAGCATCTGTAACCATGGATGACAAACCTTTTTCATTGTGTGACGCAGATGCAGGATCGGTGCCGGAGTCTCTGAGTTGAGCGCTTTCCGCGAAGGTTTCGGTGAGCCGGGTTGCCTGTTTGGGTGTTCCTCAAGGTTGAGCTCAGGTGACAACTCTGAAATGAATGAATTGTATACAGTTGTTATGCATGTCCAACTGCACTTGGGTGAATTCAGTAATGCTACGAGCACAGCTTCAATCATACTGCTAGTTTGAAGTGAGAATACATGATAAGTCTCAACTAGCTTGTTCCGGTGGATGCAAAGGATCATGCCGTGCTGCATAATGTGATTGGGTAGCACTAGGGATAGTTTTGTGTTAATGTATTGCAGATCTTGGATAATTAAACCACTGTTCTAGGGTTAGGCAAGAAAAAAACCGGAAATAATTACGACACATTTCTATCATATGGTATATACTCAAATGATTCATACGGATACCTTGCTGTTTTTAGTACTTTTTGCAGAGACATGTCCACCTCTGCGCATTGTTTGTTTGCAGAAAAAGCCACTCGTTTGCTAGCACAGCCGTGTGTTAATTTTCTTCCCAATCTAGTAATGGATCTTGTTATGACTCCAACAACCATAAAAAAGAGAAGTGACCCTCAACTATGAACTGTTTGTGAACCCATCAAACAAGTACTGCTACATCATATCTCTGCACACAGTTTGTTTCTTAGCACAAAATATTTCCCCCTTAATTAGTACTCCCTCTGTCCCATAATATAAGAACATTTTTTTACACTAGTATACTATCAAAAACGCTCTTATATTATCGGACTGAGGGAGTAGTACCATTGGATATATTTTTGCTAGCAGTGGTGTAGTGGTGTAGTAACACCCATGATCCTGGCCTGCTTTTCTTACCTGGACACATGTTCGTTCGTACAAGAGCTGGCTCAGTATGCACCCATGAGTCGAGCTTGCTGTGTGGTAGTACGAACGGACTGTATCTTGAACTGGCTGCTCCACTTTAATGCACATATATATCAATGCGCCTGTACTTGTCTACAAACCCACCAACTATCATACCGAGATGCAAATGTGTTGCTGCTGACTGCGCGATGTGCATCTGACTTGCATCTGCCCCATACTTTACTAACCAGAGATAGTACATGAAATACAGTGAACGTCGACCTCGCCTGGTGTCGTCCTCGCCCGACCTCGCCACCGACCACCAGGCGGACGCGCAGCAGCAGGCCGACGATCCGGTCGCGCAGGTCGACCAGTTCCTCCGCGAGGCCCTCGAGAAGCCCCGCGAGCGCCTCTCAGGTACCTACCGTCCCACCGGCCTCGATCGTTTCTGTGTGTCTGCTTCCTAGTTTCGGCTGCTGTGAGTAGCGCTACCTAGCTAGCTAGCCAGCTTCCAGGTAGAATTTCAGGTGCTTGTGCAGATTGATTTACAGAACCACCTCAATCATGTGTCGGGATATCATTTCTCGAGTATACATGTGTGAGATTGATTCAATGGTCTGCTGCTTTCTTTATTTCATCATGCACTAGTGTATTGCCCGCATGTTTGCAAGTACCATTGCTTACTATGCTTGCTAGCATGATCCAGCCTTCTCTTTAGTAGCTATAAGAACTACTACCCCCTGTGACGAACTAAAGAAGATGATTTTGTTCTTGTTTTAGAGATGGAGATGGAGATGGGCTTGTTCTCTTCTCTGCACACAAGAAACATCTTTTTTACATGTTTGGAGCCGGGGTAGTTACTTAGCACCAAGTGTTAATGTTTTACGGAATCACCTCAATCATGTTTGCTGCATATGTAGAATAAATTTAAGCATCATAAGCAAACAATGGTTCATCATATGTCTGCTGCATCTTGTTACCCATGGCTGTATATCATTTGAAATCAGGCACAGTGCAGCCGTGAGACAAATTCAATGGCCTGTTATTTTTTCCTGTGTAATTAGTGGTGTAGTTTCTGCTCTGTTTATTTCAGTTTGGTTGCTTGATGTGAGATTCAATGGCCCTTTACATATCTTCTGGGTAGTAAAATTGATACTACCGAGGATGCATGCTAAATTGGAGAGAAGAGAAGAAAATATGCCACCGTTCTAGAAGTGGAAACAAAATGTGGCCTATCTGTGATAGAATTTATCTAATTATGGTGCTCTGTTTACATTATTTGCTTTGGCTTGGTCTAGCTCTGAATCTTGAGTGGCATTATTCTGCATGACTTGAGTAGTGCTGTTGTTGTGTACCTATGTTGTGCCACTTGATATATGTTGAATGGGTGTAACAGCCCGAGACCGACGCCCGAGAAGATTCCCCTTCTATTCCATTATCGTCATGTGGTTCGCTTGGTTGTCGCATTCATCATCGCATCATTCGCATCATCTGCATAGCATCGTCACTCGTTTTTGAAAACTTGCATCCGTTCGTAGTTGCCGGTTCTCTCCGTTCGTGTCGTTGACCGTTTTGAGACCAACCACACACGCACGCGCCCGCGGCAACGTAAATTATTGCTTTTAAAGTGCGTGTAAAACTTTCTCGGATTGGGTCGAAAGTTGGCCCGCGGTCTTGTTATATTGTAGGTAGACCGCCTGCCAAATTTCGTCGCATTCCGAGTTCGTTTGATATCCGAACGGTCGACCCTAGCGGCACCGTCATCGGTTATTTAGCGGACGTTTCGGTGTTTAAAATCTTGTCACGGGACGCTTTCCTCTCTCTTCTCTTAGCCCACACCCCCTCTCCACAGCCCACCATAGCTCAGCTAACCCCCTCCGCTTCCGGACCGTCAGATCGAGATCGCACGGTCCGAAAACGGGCAAAACCCACCCTAACCCTAGTCCCTGCCTATAAAAGGAGGTCCTCCCCTGCCAAAAATGGCCTCCCTAGTCCCTCCACCTACCTCCAACCGCCACTCCTCGGGATCCGCGCCGGCTGATAACCCACAAGTATAGGGGATCGCAACAGTTTTCGAGGGTAGAGTATTCAACCCAAATTTATTGACTCGACACAAGGGGAGCCAAAGAATATTCTCAAGTATTAGCAGCTGAGTTGTCAATTCAACCACACGTGAAAGACTTAATATCTGCAGCAAAGTATTCAGTAACAAAGTAATATGGAAGTAACGGTAACAATAGCAAAGTGACAGTAGCAGTTTTGTAGTGATTGTAATAGTAGTAACGGAAAAGTAACTTAGCAAAGATCAATATGTGGAAAGCTCGCAGGCAATGGATTAGTGATGGATAATTATGTCGGATGGCATTCATCATGCAACGGTTATAACATAGGGTGACACAGAACTAGCTCCAATTCATCAATATAATGTAGGCATGTATTCCATATATAGTCATACGTGCTTATGGAAAAGAACTTGCATGACATCTTTTGTCCTACCCTCCCGTGGCAGCGGGGTCCTAATGGAAACTAAGGGATATTAAGGCCTCCTTTTAATAGAGAACCGGACCAAAGCATTAGCACTTAGTGAATACATGAACTCCTCAAACTACGGTAATCACCGGAAAGAATTCCAGTTATTGTCATCCTGGGGGATGCGGATCATAACTCGTAATAGGTGTCTACAACTTGCAAGATAGGATTAAGAACACATATATATATTCATGAAAACATAATAGGTTTAGATCTGAAATCATGGCACTCGGGCCCTAGTGACAAGCATTAAGCATAGCAAAGTCATAGCAACATCAATCTCAGAACATAGTGGATACTAGGGATCAAACCCTAACAAAACTAACTCGATTACATGGTAAATCTCATCCAACCCATCACCGTCCAGCAAGCCTACGATGGAATTACTCACGAACGGCGGAGAGCATCATGAAATTGGTGATGAAGGATGGTTGGTGATGACGACGACGTCGATTTCCCCTCTCCGGAGCCCAAATCAGACTCCAGATCTGCCCTCCCGAGGAAGAACAGGAGGTGGCGGTGGCTCCGTATCGTAAAACGCGATGAACTCTTCTCTCTGATTTTTTTCTCGACGGATGTGAATATATAGAAGTGGAATCGAGGTCGGAGGAGCCACAGGGGGCCCACAAGCCACCAGGGCGTGCCCTAGGGGGGGGGGGGTGCCCTCCTGGCTTGTGGCCAACAGGTGGGCCCCCTGGCTTGATTCTTTCGCCAATATTTTTTATTAATTCCAAAAATATTCTCCGTAAATTTTCAGGACGATCCGAGAACTTTTATTTCTGCACAAAAATAACACCAAGGCAATTATGCTGAAAACAGCGTCAGTCCGGGTTAGTTCCATCCAAATCATGCAAATTAGAGTCCAAAACAAGGGCAAAAGGGTTTGGAAAAGTAGATACGACGGAGACGTATCAACTCCCCCAAGCTTAACCCATTGCTTGTCCCCAAGCAATTCAGTTGACAAACTGAAAGTGATAAAGAAAAACTTTTACAAACTCTGTTTGATCTTGCTGTTGTAAATATGTCTAACTGATGTTCAGATTTTCAGCAAAGATTATAGACTAACCATGTTCACAATAACATTTAGGTCTCACATTTACTCATATCAATGGTATAATCAACTAGCGAGCAATAATAACAAGTCTCGGATGAAAACAATTTTATCAAAATAATCATGATACAATATGACATAATGGTATCTCGCTAGCCCTTTCTGAGACCACAAAACATAAATGCAGAGCACCTCTGGAGAACAAGGACTGACTAGACATTGCAATTCATGGTAAAAGAGATCCAGTCACACTCATACTCAACATCAATTAATAACAAAGCATACAAATGACGGTGGTGCTTTCTAACTGGTGCCTTTTAATAAGAGGATGATGACTCAACAGTAAAGTAAAATAGATAGGCCCTTCACAGAGGGAAGCATTGATTTGCAGCGGTGCCAGAGCTCGAGCTTTTAAAACAGGGATGAATAATAATTTTGAGAGGTATGCTTTCATTGCCAACATAACAACTAAGAGATCTCGATATCTTCCATGCTAGATACATTATAAGCGGTTCCCAAACAGAATAGTAAAGTTTTTACTCCCCCTCCACCAATCAATCACACTCCATGGCGGGCCGAATCCATGGGTACCGTCCATACAAACACAATCCTGGGGGAGTTTTGTTTATTATATTTTGACTTAAATTTTTGAGCATGGAACTGGGCATCCCGAATACCAGCCACTTTCTCGTGAGATAGTGAATCAACACGTATCGTGAGAATAACCCACCTAGCATGGAAGATACTGACAGCCCCCAGTCGCCACATGAGCGATTTGGGCATACAAAACTGAATATTTATTTGAAGGTTTGGAGTATGGCACATGCAAATTTACTTGGAACGGCAGGTAAATACTGCATATAGGTAGGTATGGTGGACTCATATGGAACAACTTTGGGTTTATGGAGATGGATGCACAAGCAGTATTCCTGCTTAGTACAAGTGAAAGCTAGCAGAAGACTGGGAAGCGACCAAATAGAGAGCGACAACAGTCATAAACATGCTTTGAGATTAACCAACATTGAATGCAAGCATGAGTAGGATAAAAATCACCATGAACATAAACATCGTGGAGGCTATGTTGATTTTGTTTCAACTACATGCGTGAACATGTGCCAAGTCAAGCCACTTGAATCATTCAGAGGAGGATACCATCCTATCATACTACATCACAATCATTTTAAAATGCATGTTGGCACTCAAGACAAACCATTATACTGTGACGCCCCCAATTTCGACCGTACGCTAATCAAACACGCAATGCGTACGACCAAGATTAGGGACTCACTGATTGATATCACAACACAACACTAGACACAAATTTAAGTCATACAGCTTCATATTACATGTCAGGGGCCTCGAGGGCTCGAATACAAAGCTCGACAAACACGAGTCAGCGGAAGCAAATAATATCTGAGTACATACATAAGTTAAACAAGTTTTGCCTTAAGAAGGCTAGCACAAACATAAGCAGCGGATCGAAAGAGGCGAGGCCTCCTGCCTGGGAACCTCCTAACTACTCCTGAGCGTCGGCACTCTCCACGTAGTAGTAGGCTCCAGCGGTGGTGTAGTAGTCGCCTCCGACGTACTCCATCTCCTGGGCTCCGTCGTCTGAACGCAGAATCGTATCGAGGGGAAAAGAGGAAGCAAAGCAACGGTGAGTACTCATCCAAAGTACTCGCAAGACTGACATCAGAACTATGCTAAGTATGCATCAGTATCAAGGAATGAGGGGTTATATCTGGACTGACTGCAGAAGCAAGAATAGGGGGAAGGCCTAGTCCTAACGAAGACTAGCATCTTCAGCATCTTGCAGCATTAGAAGAGAGTAGACTGGTATCTCATATATAGTCATATTATTGTAGCAATTTTATTAAGTAACCATGCCCAGGGATCCTCCCTCGACTCCTCGCGAGGAAGCAATCTCGGAGCCACATTCATTTCAAATTAAATCACAATTATAGTTGTATAAGGTCAAGGTACAACTCCAAGTCGTCCTGTTACCGTGGACACGGCTATTCGAATAGTTTATTCATCCCTGTAGGGGTGCACCGCATTTCCAACACGCCTGATCACCTCCGGCCGGACACACTTTCCTGGGTCACACCCGGCCTCGGGATAGCAGCACGGCGTCGCCCCACCTAGGCTCAAGGAAGAGGCCAGCCCGCCGGTCTAAATCCTAAGCACAAAGGGGTCGTGGGCCCACTTGCCCTACGCGCTCCTGCACGATGCGAAGGCGGCCAGAAGCAGACCTAGCACACTCCAGTCCAAGAGATGTACCGTCCAGTCCAATCTGGCGCGCGCCGCTCCATTGCTGACGTCCGAAGAGCTTCGGCTGATACAACGACGCTGAGTACCCATAACTTCTCCCACGCGATGGTTTGGTGCGTAAAAAGGCCAACGACCCAACTCAGATCAAATACCCAACCCATTAGCATTTTATTAATGCGGGGAAAGCGCGACCCATGAAGTGCGATCCCGTCGCCCCGTCTCGAGGATGTGTGGCAAGGGCCTCTCCTGCCCGTTCACGCCTCATCAACATCAAACCGTGGGTACCCCTCAGGGCCGACCCATCACCAACATGTTTCTGTAACCAGGTCATAGTAACTGTGTGTATAAAACAACAAGACGGAACCTGAGGAATCACCCTCAAAGGGTCCCGCTCGATGAAACCGTCAAGGTGGACTTAGAGGAATCACCCTCGAGGGTCCCACACTTGAGGGGTTGCACGACAGAGTCATCATCGGGAGTGGTGAAGGAGGAATCACCCTCGATAACCACGACTGACTAGCTGCACTACAGAGCTAGCATCATGAGTACTTCACGAGGTGTCACCCTCGGTACTCGATAGTAGCGCTGCAGAGTCGTACAACTATGGGGGGTGCGGTGATGTGAGGGGCCTGGCTTGTCGGTCGGTTGACCGATTCTTCGAGTCTTCGGGTTGTCGAGTCGTCGATGAAGAAGCAGGGGAAACTGGGACTAAGGGGTCACTGGGGATTCATTGATCAACCTATACTAAGCAGTTGATATGATTGCAGGTATTGTAGCAGTTTATCAAATGCAGGCTATGCATCAGAATAGGAGCTAACTAATATAGTAGCAAAAATCTAATGCAAGACTAAGAGGGAAAGGAATGGGCGATATCGGAATGCTCAAGGGGGGGTTGCTTGCCTTGCTGCTCTGCGACAAAAGGTTGATCGTCAACGGCGTAGTCGTACCCGGCAGCACCGTCAGTCTCGGGGTCTACCGGAGAGAAGAGGGGGGAAGAAACAATAAATATAAAGCACAGATGCAACACGATGCATGACATGGCAATATGCAGAGCTCGGCATGCACTAGCGCAGTATTACACGTCGCATACGGAGCGGGAGAATACCTGACGATATTTCCCGGGTCTCGGGCTACTACCGGACAGGCGAAAACGATGGAAAAGTTCCATGTTTGCTATGCTAGAGGCATGTGACAGACTAACGGACTACGTATTTGGAACCATAGAATTATTCTGAGCAACTTTCATGTTCAAAACTTTTTAATCCGGACTACGGTTTATTTTATATTAATTTCTAAAGATTTAATAATATTCTGAAATTCCTTTTATTAATAAATCCGAATTATCCAAAACAGTAAATACTGTTTAATTTAATCACTTAACAGATTAATTAACTGTTTAATTAATTAATCTATTTAATCTTAATCATCTAATTAATTAATTAATTACCTAATCAATTAATTCACTAATTAATTAATTAACTAATTTATTTATTTATTTATATATATTTATTTATAAAAATCATTTTTAGTATTAGTTTCGTTTTAACAGGGGCGGGCCCCGCTTGTCATACATACACATACGTACATACACACACGCATACACGCATACATATGTACATACATACACATACACATACACTGCACAGACACACACACATGCACGCACACGCACCGGCCGGCCGAACCGGGCCGGCCGCGCTGTCGTCGTCGCCGGGGGGGGGGGGCAACGAGGCCGGCGGCCGGAGCTCACCGCGGGGCGGCGAACGGCGGTCGAGGAGGCGGATGGAGGCGACGGCAAGCGCCGCGGCAGTGTGGTGGCAGGGCGGTGGCCGCAGGCGAGCGGCGGCGGCGGCGCGCGGGCCCGGCCGGAGTCGCGTCGCGGCGCTGGTGTCCGGCCGGCCTCCAGATCCAGCCGGCGGGGGGGGGGGGGACGGGCGGCGGCGGGTTCGGCGCCTCAGGGAGGCGTCGTCGGGGGGGGGGTCGGATCGAGCGCCGGGGGGGGGGGGGCGCGGGCGCGGGCGCGGGCGAGGGGCGAGCGAGCGAGCGAGCGGCGCCGGGGGGTGGGGGGATGGGATCGGGGGCTGGGGGCGCGCTAGGGTTTGCCCCTGGCTCCCCATATAGCCGCCGGCTGGGACGGACGTTTTAGGCCCGGTAGCCTCTTTTTTTTTTAATATCAAACAGCGTCCGTTTTAATACGATTTGGGGCACTAAATTAATTCCTAAAATGCCGGTTTCAACTTTATAAAATCTTAGGCAATATTTGCAACCCATCCAACATTTTTAATTTCAGTTTTGCATAACTTTTAAATCCACCTTTCAGACGAATTTAAATTGCAACGGAATTTGAACGGGGTTGGAACCAACGCGAGTTTAGCAACAGTAAACGCGGTGACGTGGCATCATTAGTGCGGGATTACTGTAGCTTAATTACAGAGATTACTGTAGCACAAAACCAGGGCGTCACAATTCTCCCCTACTAAAAAGAATTCTCGTCCCGAGAATTAAGAAGTAGAAGGAAAGAGCCCGGGGTGTTTTGCACGAAGAAGATCTTCGCGTTCCCAAGTAGCTTCATCTTCAGAATGGTTTGCCCACTGCACTTTGAAGAACTTGGTAACCTTCTGACGAGTCCGACGTTTAGTTTCATCGAGAATGCGGGCTGGTTGCTCTTTGTAAGAAAGGTCTTGTTGCAGCTCCAACATATCATGATCCACTGCTCGGATAGGATCCTTGAAGCAGCGATGAAGTTGTGACACATGGAACACATCGTGAACCTGAGAAAGGTTTGGCGGTAATTCCAATTGATATGCCACTTTACCACGCCTTTCGAGAATAGTGAAAGGACCAATGTATCGAGGAGCCAGCTTGCCCTTGATCCCGAAACGGTGTGTACCTCGCATTGGCGTGACTCGAAGATAAGCATTTTCGCCAGGTTGATAGACCATATCTTTGTGATGACGGTCATACTGACTCTTCTGACGAGACTGAGCAGCCTTCAGATTTGCATGAATAATGCGGACTTGATCTTCGGCATGTTGGATAATATCCGGACCGATAAGTGTACGTTCCCCAGTTTCTGACCAATTCAGAGTCGTCAGACACTTACGTCCATATAACACTTCAAAGGGAGCCATCTTCAGACTAGCTTGATAGCTATTTTTGTAGGAGAACTCAACATACGGGAGAGATTCCTCCCATTTCTTGCTGAAAGAAATGACACAAGCTCGAAGCATGTCTTCGAGAATCTGATTGACTCTTTTAACTTGACCCTGGGATTGAGGGTGAAAAGCGGTGCTGAATAACAAATGAGTTCCCATAGCTTCCTAGAAACTTGCCCAGAATCTTGAAGTGAATAAACTGCCACGGTCCGAACTGATAACCAGTGGAATACCGTGAAGTGAAACAATTCTGGACATGTAGAGAGTTGCCAGCTGACTAGCAGTGATCGTTTCTTTGACGGCTAGAAAATGTGCAACTTTGGAAAGTCGGTCAATGACGACAAGAATAGCATCATTACCTTTCTGGGATTTGGGAAAACCAGTGACGAAGTCCATTTCAACATGGTCCCATTTCCATTCGGGAACCATAATAGGTTGCAGAGTTCCGGCAGGCTTTTGATGTTCTGCTTTAATACGACGGCAAACATCACATTCAGCAACATAGCGAGCAATGTCTTGCTTCATGTTAGACCACCAGAATCTTTGCCGAATGTCTTGGTACATCTTGGTACTACCAGGATGAATAGACAGCGGAGTGTCATGTGCTTCCTTCATGACCTCCTGGGTCAAATCATTGTTTTCCTCCTTACTTGGTACCACTAGGCGGCCCTTGAAGTACAAAGCGCCATCCTCAGCAATAGTGAAGAATGAGGGCTTTCCTTCTGCGAGATCGAATTTAATCCTCTCGACTTCATTGTCACACTTCTGGATCCACTTGATGACGTCCACAAGATCTGGTTTAGCAACCAGGGTATTAAGAGAACCCTGGGAAACAACGTGGAGGTTCATTTTGTAGGACCCTTCAGGAGGGGGAGCGAGATAACCCTGAGGAACAATATGGAGGTTCAGCTTGCGGAATTCCTTTTGAAGAAGGGGGTGAACCTTGTGAACCTGAAGGTGGTTGCAGTATGACTTGCGGCTCAAAGCATCAGCCATTACATTATCCTTGCCTGGGGTATAAGAAATACCCACATTGTAATCTGCTATGCGCTCCATCCACCTCTGTTGACGGAGGTTCATATCTGGCTGAGTAAACAAGTACTTCAGACTTTGGTGATTGGTGTAGATCTCACAATGATTACCAACAAGGTATTGCCGCCACTCTTTCAGTGCATGAATTACTGCAGCAAGTTCAAGGTCATGAACTGGGTAGTTCTCTTCATGAGGACGCAATTGACGAGATGCATAAGCAACCACTCTGCGTTCTTGCATTAGGACACATCCCATTCCCTGACGCGAAGCGTCACAATAAATGACGAAGTCCTTACGAGTATCCGGATGAGCAAGCACTGGAGCAGACGTCAGTTTGTCCTTAAGTGCCTGAAAGCTCTCCCGACATTTTTCTGTCCACTCATATTTAACCCCTTTGTGAAGCAGATTGGTTAAGGGCTTTGCAATCTTGGATAAGTTCTCGACGAATCGACGGCAATAGCTGGCGAGTCCGAGAAAACTTCTAACTTGCATGACATTCTTCGGGGGAGTCCAGTCAGGAATAGCCTGAACTCGTTCAGGGTTGATCGCAATACCATCCTTGGAGATCACATGACCAAGGTAGGTTACTTCGTCCATCTAGAACTCACACTTTGAATACTTTGCATAAAGTTGATGTTCTCGAACCTCTCCAGTATAAAACGAAGATGTTCAGCATGCTCTTCTTTATTCTTGGAGTAAACTAGGATATCATCAAGATAAACCATGACTAATTTATCGAGGTAATCCATGAATATATAGTTCATAAGGCGAGAGAAGGTTGTTGGGGCATTGGTTAAGACGAAGGACATGACGGTGTACTCGTATGAACCATAGCGAGTAACGAATGCAGTCTTGGGGATATCCTCTTCACGAACCCGGATCTGATGGTAACCCAACCTCAAGTCGAGTTTTGAATACACTGATGAACCGGCAAGTTGATCATACAGATCGTTGATCCGAGGAAGCGGATATTTGTTTTGAATCGTTTCTTGGTTGATGGGACGGTAATCTTGGACCAATCGATTCATACCATCTTTCTTCTTGACAAAGAGAGAAGGTGCTCCCCAATCAGAGGAACTTGGACGAATGAAACCCAGACGAAGCGAATTGTCAATTTCTTGCTTAAGTTCAAGGAGTTCATGTGGTGGCATCTTATACGGACGCTTGGCTATAGGAGTGGTACCAGGTAACAAGTCGATGAGAAACTCGACAGCTCTGGCAGGGGGAATCCCCGGAAGTTCTTCCGGAAAAACATCTTGGAAATCCCGGACAACTGGAATGTTTTCAATTCCTTCAAGTGGTGACTCGTTTAATGCATTCATGGCATATAGTCGGGCTTCGGCATCTCGAACAAGATGAGCATGGTAGCTGACTATCTCATTCGACAGATGCAGAAGGTGGACAGTTTTGGTGGCACAAACGACGGAAGCAGTATGTGCCTTCAACCAATCCATTCCGAGAATAAGGTCGATCTTGGAAGACTTCAATATAATGGGGGAAGCATGGAATTCCATTCCTTCTATTTCAATGGGGACATCTTGACAAACCATTGAGGTTCGACATTGGCCAGGGGGGGTGTTTACCACTATTGGAATGTTCATCTCCTCGTACTTAATGCCATGCATGTATGCAAAATCTTCAGACATAAAGGAATGTGATGCTCCTGTATCAAACAATACAGAAGCTGGTACTGAGTTGACAAGAAGAGTACCCATCACAGTAGTAGGCTGGTCTTGAGCTTCATTCAGTTCAGCGTTGTTAGCTTGAGCACGACCCTGAGCAGGCCTGGCATTGTTGTTGCGGGTCTGGTTGGAAGGCAGTGCAAGTTGATTCTGATTCTGCCTGCATTCTCTAGCACGGTGTCCTGGGCGACCACACTTGAAGCACAACCCATCCTCAGGACGAGAAGGGGGAGCAGGAGCCCGTGGTGGCGGAGCTGGGAGCCTCGGCTGCCTAGGCGGGGGTGGAGGCAGACGAGGTGCAGCATAGGATGGCCTCAGAGCAGGAGGCGGTGCATGGTACATGTTGTGGGGGATCCAGATCTTGCGCTTCTGAGCAGATGAGCCCGAAGATGAGCCCATGTCACGATTGCGCTTGTTGCTATCCTTGTAGTCCTGCAGACCAGTTTCCACTAGAATAGACTTGTTCACCAAGGTGGCGAAGTTATCAAAGTCCTGAACAAGGAGTGTCAGCTTGATATCAGGGTGGAGGCCTTCATGGAACTTCTCCTGCCTACGAGCATCAGTTGCGACGTCTTCTTCAGCATAGCGAGATAAGTCCAGAAATTCCCGCTGATAAGCATCCACAGTCTTGTTGCCCTAGACTAGGTTGCGGAATTCATGCTTCTTCTTGTCCATCAGTCCCTGAGGGATGTGACGAGCACGGAACGCAGCTTGGAACTCCGGCCAGGTGATGATTGTTCCAACAGGCTGTGAGCGCCTGTGGCTGTCCCACCATTGAGCAGCGGGACCCTTCAGAAAGTACGAGGCGAAGGTGACATAGTTAGCCACTGGGGCGCCTGAAGACTCCAGCTCATAAGTGATGTCACGGAGCCAGTCATCTGCGTCAAGCGGCTGAGTTGAGCTGCGGTAGATCGTAGGGTTGAGACGCATGAAGTCTTGCAGAGTCATTGGGGCTGGCTGCTGATTCATATTCGGCCTTGCGAACTGGTCCATAAGCCTTTGCATAAACTGGCGATTCAGTTCAAACTGTTGCATCATACCAGCCATGTATTCCGGTGGTGGTGGTGGTGGTTCAGGCGCACCATGACCACGACCAGCTGGTCTAACCATTCTGTCAAATTTTTAACAGTGGTAGTTTAGCATTGGATAATTGCAAAGACAAAGAATCATTCATGAAGTAAATTCAAAAGAAGGAAGTGCAATAGATACGACATAGTAGTTCAAATTTCAACATACAGATCCATACATAGGTCTATTACAAACCATAAGTGAGTTACGAATCATTCATGAAGTAAATTGCAAAAGAAGGAAGTGCAATAGATACGACATAGTAGTTCAAATTTCAGCATACAGATCCATACATAGGTCTATTACAAACCATAAGTGAGTTACGAAATAGACGATAGGTCCGGCATGAAAATAACCTAGACAACTAGGCGGCACGCACGCACGCGGTGGAGGGATACAACAACGAGACATAGCGATATGCTACATCAACGTCGGGGACAACGAAAGAACCCACGGAACTGCACATGACCCTGAATGTGAAACCTGGGGGCAGGGTTCTGCATTCCGTGCACACCCTGATGCATAATCTGGTGATCAAGCGGGAGCGCAGGTCCACGTGCCGGAGTACGACCTCCAACCGCAGGCCACTCAAGACCTGGAGGAAACTTAGTCCGACGCGGGTGAAGAATGTACTCCGGATGCATCCCCGCAATGACTGCTGGCAACAACTGCTCCATAGCCTGATGAAGACGAGCTCGGGTGGTGTACAACTCGACGTTAAGAGCCCTGACAGTGCGATCCAGTGCCTCAGTGTACTGGACCAGAACCTGTGGGTCGTAACGACGACTCACGTAGGGGGTGCAGACAGCAGTGTAGGACCGGTCGGTACGCTGCCATGCGAAAGAGGTCAAGACCTCAGTGTCGGCTGCCGTATCAACTCCAGCAGGGACATACGGGATGTATCTGTATGCCGTCTCCTCCAAACAAGGGTTCGCTGCATGGAGACGAACAATAGCAGCATAGGCAGCATCCTGTACTGCCATCTCAACAGTCACTCCAATGCCACGGAAGGTGTGCAGCTCAGTGATGGAGAGGTCCTGTCGATCCCAGATAACCATCTCAGCCTCATACTGTTCCTGGTTGAACTCGCGGTAGTCCTCGTAAACAGTGTACTCGGGGTACCAGCGATATCCCAACTTCTTCAAGAGGTCGATCAGAATGGCCGGGAACCCAGTCGTATCGTGCGCGAAGGTCAGACGAATGATCTGCCTAGCAGGACGCATCTGTAACAAGGAGATTCAAGATGTCAAATGACAGTGCGTGCATCATAACTTCAAAGAAGACAATTTTCAACGAAACAATTCTCCGGTGGATGTGATCACGAGAACCTAATGTTAGATTTAGCAAAATCTTTAGCCCGAAAGAGAAGAGAGATCAGAACCCAGAGTATAGACGAGGAGTAAAAGATCCTAATACCATCCGATTGAGAAGTGGGCCCGTAAGCCACACAACTATGTTAGTAAAAGTTTTTCAATGACTAGACTCAACTTCGGCCAAGGAGTTGGAAAGGGGGCTACCTACAGGCAGTCGGCTCTGATACCAACTTGTGACACCCCCAATTTCGACCGTATGCTAATCAAACACGCAATGCATACGACCAAGATTAGGGACTCACTGATTGATATCACAACACAACACTAGACACAAATTTAAGTCATACAGCTTCATATTACAAGCCAGGGGCCTCGAGGGCTCGAATACAAAGCTCAACAAACATGAGTCAGCGGAAGCAAATAATATCTGAGTACAGACATAAGTTAAACAAGTTTTGCCTTAAGAAGGCTAGCACAAACATAAGCAGCGGATCGCAAGAGGCGAGGCCTCCTACCTGTGAACCTCCTAACTACTCCTGAGCGTCGGCACTCTCCACGTAGTAGTTGGCTCCAGCGGTGGTGTAGTAGTCGCCTCTGGCGTACTCCATCTCCTGGGCTCCGTCGTCTGAACGCAGAATCGTATCGAGGGGAAAAGAGGAAGCAAAGCAACGGTGAGTACTCATCCAAAGTACTCGCAAGACTGACATCAGAACTATGCTAAGTATGCATCAGTATGAAGGAATGGGGGGTTATATCTGGACTGCTGCAGGAGCAAGAATAGGGGGAAGGCCTAGTCCTAACGAAGACTAGCATCTTCAGCATCTTGCAGCATTAAAGAGAGTAGACTGGTATCTCATATATAGTCATATTATTGTAGCAATTTTATTAAGTAATCATGCCCAGGGATCCTCCCTCGACTCCCTGCGAGGAAGCAATCTCGGAGCCACATTCATTTCAAATTAAATCACAATTATAGTTGTATAAGGTCAAGGTACGACTCCAAGTCGTCCTGTTACCGTGGACACGGCTATTCGAATAGTTTATTCATCCCTGCAGGGGTTCACCACATTTCCAACACTCCTGATCACCTTCGGCCGGACACACTTTCCTGGGTCATACCCGGCCTCGGGATAGCAGCACGTCGTCGCCCCACCTAGGCTCAACGAAGAGGCCAGCCCGCCGATCTAAATCCTAAGCACAAAGGGGTCGTGGGCCCACTTGCCCTACGCGCTCCTGCACGATGCGAAGGCGGCCGGAAGCAGACCTAGCACACTCCTGTCCAAGAGCTGTACCGTCCAGTCCAATCCGGCGCGCGCCGCTCCATTGCTGACGTCCGAAGAGCTTCGGCTGATACAACGACGCTGAGTACCCATAACTTCTCCCACGCGATGGTTTGGTGCGTAAAAAGGCCAACGACCCAACTCAGATCAAATACCCAACCCATTAGCATTTTATTAATGCGGGGAAAGCGCGACCCATGAAGTGCGGTCATGTCACCCCGTCTCTAGGATGTGTGGCAAGGGCCTCTCCTGCCCGTCCACGCCTCATCAACATCAAACCGTGGGTACCCCTCAGGGCCGACCCATCACCAACATGTTTCTATAACCAGGTCATAGTAGCTGTGTGTATAAAACATCAAGACGGAACCTGAGGAATCACCCTCAAAGGGTCTCGCTCGATGAAACCGTCAAGGTGGACTTAGAGGAATCACCCTCGAGGGTCCCACACTTGACGGGTTGCACAACAGAGTCATCGTCGGGAGTGGTGAAGGAGGAATCACCCTCGATAACCATGGTCGACTAGCTGCACTACAGAGCTAGCATCATGAGTACTTCACGAGGTGTCACCCTCGGTACTCGATAGTAGCGCTGCAGAGTCGTACAACTAAGGGGGGTGCGGTGATGTGAGGGGCCTGGCTTGTCGGTCGGTTGACCGAGTCTTCGAGTCTTAAGGTTGTCGAGTCGTCGATGAAGAAGCAGGGGCAACTGGGACTAAGGGGTCACTGGGGATTCATTGATCAACCTATACTAAGCAGTTGATATGATTGCAGGTATTGTAGCAGTTTATCAAAAGCAGGCTATGCATCAGAATAGGAGCTAACTAATACAATAGCAAAAATCTAATGCAAGACTAAGAGGGAAAGGAATGGGCGATATCGGAATGCTCAAGGGGGGGTTGCTTGCCTTGCTGCTCTGCGACAAAAGGCTGATCGTCAACGGCGTAGTCGTACCCGGCAGCACCGTCAGTCTCGGGGTCTACCGGAGAGAAGAGGGGGGAAGAAACAATAAATATAAAGCACAGATGCAACACGATGCATGACATGGCAATATGCAGAGCTCGGCATGCACTAGCGCATTATTATACGTCGCAGACGGAGCGGGAGAACACCTGACGATATTTCCCGGGTCTCGAGCTACTACCAGACAGGCGAAAACGATGGAAAAGTTCCATGTTTGCTATGCTAGAGGCATGTGACAGACTAACGGACTGCGTATTTGGAACCGTAGAATTATTTTGAGCAACTTTCATGTTCAAATCTTTTTAATCCGGACTACGATTTATTTTATATTAATTTCTGAAGATTTAATAATATTCTGAAATTCCTTTTATTAATAAATCCGAATTATCCAAAACAGTAAATACTGTTTAATTTAATCAATTAACAGATTAATTAACTGTTTAATTAATTAATCTATTTAATCTTAATCATCTAATTAATTAATTAATTACCTAATTAATTAATTAACTAATTTAACTTATTTATTTATTTATTTATAAAAAACATTTTTAGTATTAGTTTCGTTTTAACAGGGGCGGGCCCCGCATGTCATTCATACACATACGTACATACACACACGCATACACGCATACATATGTACATACATACACATACACATACACATACACTGCACAGACACACACACATGCACGCAGGCGAGCGGCGGCGGCGGCGCGCGGGCCCGGCTGGAGTCGCGTCGCGGCGCCGGGTGGGGGGGACGGGGCCGCAGGCGCTGGTGGCCGGCCGGCCTCCAGATCTGGCCGGCGGGGGGGGGGGACGGGCGGCGGCGGGTCCGGCGCCTCAGGGAGGCGTCGTCGGGGGGGGGGGTGACGGATCGAGCGCCGGGGGGGGGGCGGGCGAGGGGCGAGCGAGCGAGCGAGCGGCGCCGGGGGGGAATGGGATCGGGGGCTGGGGGCACGCTAGGGTTCGCCCCTGTCTCCCCATATAGCCGCCGGCTGGGCCGGACGTTTTAGGCCTGGTAGCCTCTTTTTTAATATCAAACAGCGTCCGTTTTAATACGATTTGGGGCACTAAATTAATTCCTAAAATGCCGGTTTCAACTTTATAAAATCTTAGGGAATATTTGCAACCGACCCAACATTTTTAATTTCAGTTTTGCACAACTTTTAAATCCACCTTTCAGACGAATTTAAATTGCAACGGAATTTGAACGGGGTTGGAACCAACGCGAGTTTAGCAACAGTAAACGCGGTGACGTGGCATCATTAGTGCGGGATTACTGTAGCTTAATTACAGAGATTACTGTAGCACAAAACCAGGGCGTCACATATACACTCTTAGCTAATTAAGCATGGCATGAGTAACTATAATCTCTAATTTTCATTTTAAACGTGTTCAACCCATAACAAGCTGAGTCCTGAACGATGAGCTAATCATATTTACAAAAACAAGATAGGTCGAGTTCATACCAGCTTTTCTCCATCTCAGTCATTTCATCATATATCGTCATTATTGCCTTTCACTTGCACGACCGAACAGTGTGAATAATAATAAGAGTGCACGTGCATTGGACTAAGCTGGAATCTGCAAGCAATAACTCAAAGGAGAAGGCAAAGTAATATGGGCTGTCTGATAGATAAACAATTAATGCATATGAGAGCCACTCAACATGTCATCGTGGTCTTCTCCTTACGACCTAAAGAAGAAAGGAAAATTATTTACACGGGAAAGCTCCCAACAAGCAAAAGAAGAACGAGAAATCTTTTTTGGGTTTTCTTTTAATACTACAACTAAACAAACTAGAAAGTAAAGTTAGAACTATTTTTTTTGGATTTTCTCAAGATTAATTAAACACACAAGAAGAAAACGAAAAGAAGAAATAAACTACCATGGATGGTACAATGAAAAAGTATGAACACCGACAACTGAAGTAAGTGTGTGAACATGAATGTAATGTCGGTGAGAAATACGTACTCCCCCAAGCTTAGGCTTTTGGCCTAAGTTGGTCTAGGGCCACAGCTGGAAATAACCATCTCCGGGATACTCCGGAGGATACTGAGGGTTCCACTGGTTTGCGAGCTCCTGTGGCTCCCATTGAAAAACCGGAGCCTGATATGGATCAAGGGCTGGTACCGGCTCAGGTGCCGGGGGTTGCGACAAACCCCAATATCCGTAGATGTCATCGGGCATAATAGTGTACCTGCCTGAATGAATATCGAACAAAGAAGAAGCAGGCAGAGTAATAATCTCACAAGTACCCTGACTAAATACTAGGTTGTAACGCAGTCTCCTATCCTTATTTTTCCTAATAAAATCATGTGCTACCATACTATCATAGTCTAAATACCTCATGGGTAGTAGAAATTCCTCTTCCTCGTCAAGCCTAATGGGTATCTTAAAATGTTTGGCTAAGCGAGATGCATAGATACCTCCAAATATGGGACCCTTTGAACGGTTTAAGTTCAACCGTTGGGCCACTATAGCGCCCAGACTAAAAGTTCTATCAGCAAGTAAAGCGTGGCGCAAAATGGCGAGGTCAGGTGCACTGAGGCTTCCACTCTCCCCTCGACCAACTAAACATCTCCCCGCAAATAATGAATAATAGCGTAGAACAGGAAAAATGTAAACTAGCCGCTCTCGCCCTTGACACTCCTCTCTCTTTCCCCACAGTGATTGAGGCAATGAAGTCCTCCATGTCCCTAGGACGTGGTTCACTGATGCTGCCCTCATAAGGTATTTTGCAAACTTTGCAAAAATCGTAAAGTTCCATCTCCTTAGGCACATCATATAAGTAAAATTCTACCATGGGAGGATCCTTCCTAGAATAAAAGTGAAAATTTTGTACGAAGGTATTAGTGAGTAAGAGGTACTGGTCACACTTATCGTTGAGGAAGTCTGTGATGCCTGCATTCTTTACCAAATAGTAAAAATCTTCATAAATTCCGCCCGCCCTCAAGAATGCATCACTTGGCCATTCACATGAATGAACCTCTGCGACGCGAGGGAGATTATATCTGGGCTTCTTTTCCACCTCATTTTCATCATCTTTCGAGCCTCGGCTTGAAGAACCTCTTAATAATCTCCTCAACATTTTATTTTTTCTGAAAAGTTTCTGAAATTTTTAGTGACTCAAAATAAAGGTAAACAAAACTCAACAAAACTTATAGCAACTACTCCCACAAGTGCCTAGAGGCCATATCATGCATCAAAACTACTTGAGACCATACAAATTTGACATGCAAGCTCAAGAACAATGTCACCACAGCAGCAAAAATTTGCAATATATAAAGCACTAGAACAAAAACTAATTGGACCATTGGAGGAGTCACATACCGATGAGCAATCCCCTAAAACAGTTTTGCAAATGGAGCTTTGAGCAAGGAGATCGAAAATGGCAGCAAAATGAGCTAGAACACGGGTTTGAGCAATGGTGGGAATTTTTCTGGAGGAAGACGAAGTGGATGGTGGCTGGAATAAGTGAGGGGGCTCCACGTGGGACCCACAAGCCACCAGGGCGCGCGCCCAAGGGGGGTGGGCGCGCCCTGCAGGCTCGTGGCCCACTGGTGCAGCCCCCTGATGTGTTCTCAGTGCCAAAAATTCTTAAATATTCCAGAAAAAATCATACTAAATTTTCAGGGCATTCTGAGGACTTTTATTTTCAGGTCATTTTTCTATTGCACGGATAAATCAGAAAATAGAGAAATAATAGCAATTTTACTTAGTTTACTCTAAATAACAGAAGTAAAAATTGGGTACAGAAGGTTGTGTCTCCTAAATCCATCCATCTCATGCTCATCGAAAATAATCCATCAATAAGGTTGATCAAGTCTTATTGTCACACCTTTTTCGAATAACATGGAACCGAAGAATTTTCGAATGACACTAGGTTACCTCAATGGGGATATGCATGTCCCCAACAATAAGTATATCATATTTCTTCTTGGCAGTAGGAAGAGGGAATTCAAAACCTCCGATAATAATCGTTGAAACCTTTTCAATGGAATTGATACTATGAACTTGAGGTTGTTTCTTCGGAAAGTGTACCGTATGCTCATTGCCATTAACATGAAAAGTAACATTGCCTTTGTTGCAATCAATAACAGCCCCTGCAGTATTCAAAAAGGGTCTACCAAGGATGGTCGACATACTGTCGTCCTCAGGGATATCAAGAATAACAAAGTCTGTTAAGATAGTAACATTTGAAACCACAACAGGCACATCCTCGCAAATACCGATGGGTAAAGCAGTTGATTTATCAGCCATTTGGAAAGAAATCTCAGTAGGTGTCAACTTATTCAAATCAAGTCTACGATATACAGAGAAGGGCATAACACTAACACCAGCTCCAAGATCACATAAAGCAGTTTTAACATAATTTCCTTTAATAGAGCATGGTATAGTAGGTATTCCGGGATCTCCTAGTTTCTTTGGTATTCCACTCTTAAAAGTATAATTAGCAAGCATGGTGGAAATCTCAGCTTCCGGTATCTTTCTTTTATTTGTCACAATATCTTTCATATACTTAGCATAAGGAGACATTTTCAGAATATCAGTCAAGCGCATACGCAAAAAGACAGGTCTAAGCATTTCAACAAAGCGCTTAAAATCCTCATCATCCTTTTTCTTGGATGGCTTAGGAGGAAAGGGCATGCGTTTCTGAACCCAAGGTTCTCTTTCTCTACCATGCTTCCTAGCAACAAAGTCTCTTTTATCATATCTTTTGTTCTTAGGTTGCGGGTTATCAAGATCAACAGCAGGTTCAATCTCCACATCATTATCATTACTAGGTTGAGCATCATCATGAACATCATCATTAATATTATCACTAGGCTCATGTTCATTACCAGATTGTGTCTCAGCATCAGAAATAGAAATATCATTTGGATTCTTAGGTGTATCTATAACAGGTTCACTAGCAGCATGCAAAGTCCTATCGTCATTCTTTTTCCTACTATTACTGGGACGACTAGGTGCATCAGTATTAACTCTCTGAGAATCCTGCTCAATTCTCTTAGGGTGGCTCTCAGGATACAAAGGTTCCTGAGTCATTCTACCACCTCTAGTCACAACTTTAACATAATGATCATTGTTCTTACTATTCATCTCACTAAGCAAATCATTTTGTGCCTTAAGTACTTGTTCTACTTGAGTAGTTACCATGGAAGCATGTTTACTAATAAGCTTAAGATCATTGACAGTTCTACTCAAATAATCACCCAAGCGATCAAGCATGTAAGCATTATGTTTCAATTGTCTACTAACATAAGCATTGAAATTTTCTTGCTTAACTACAAAGTTATCAAATTCATCCAAGCATTGACTAGCAGACTTATTATAAGGTATATCACCTTCATCAAATCTACGGAGAGAATTTACCTCTACTACCTGTGTCGGGTTATCAAGACCATGTATTTCTTCAATAGGTGGTAGATTCTTAACATCTTCAGCTTTAATACCTTTTTCCTTCATAGATTTCTTTGCCTCTTGCATATCTTCAGGACTGAGAAATAGAATACCTCTTTTCTTCGGAGTTGGCTTTGGAGGTGGTTCGGGAATAGTCCAATCATTATCATTGCTCAATATATTATTCAATAGTAGTTCAGCTTGTTCAACAGTTCGTTCCCTGAAAACACAACCAGCACAACTATCTAGGTGGTCCCTAGAAGCATCGGTTAGTCCATTATAAAAGATATCAAGTATTTCGTTTTTCTTGAGAGGGTGATCAGGCAAAGCATTAAGTAGCTGGAGAAGCCTCCCCCAAGCTTGTGGGAGACTCTCTTCTTCAGTTTGCACAAAGTTAAATATTTCCTGCAAGGCAGCTTGTTTCTTATGGGCAGGAAAATATTTTTCAGAGAAGTAATATATCATATCCTGGGGACTACGCACACAACCAGGAGCAAGCGAATTAAACCATATCTTAGCATCACCCTTTAGTGAGAAAGGAAACAACTTAAGAATATAGTAATAGTGAATTTTTTCCTCATGAGTAAATAGGGTGGCTATATCATTCAATTTAGTAAGATGTGCCACAACAGTTTCAGAGTCATAACCATGGAAAGGATCAGATTGAATTAAAGTAATTAGCTCAGGATCGACAGAGAATTCATAATCCTTATCAGTGACAAAGATAGGTGAAGTAGCAAACTTAGGATCATATTGCATTCTAGCATTCAAAGATTTTTCTTTCCACTTGCATAGCAATTTCTTAAGATCATCTCTATCTTTAGAAGCAAGAAAGTCCCTAGCTACCTCTCCTTCCATAACATAACCTTCAGGTATATCAGGCAATTCATATCTAGGAGAGCTAGGTCTAGCAGGTGTATCATAGTGTTCAGTTTCAATAATTTCATCAGATTCAGAAATATCATCAGTTTCAACATTGACTCTAGCAATTTGTTCATCAAGAAATTCACCCAGTGGCACAGTAGTATCAAGCAAAGCATCATCATAAGCATCATGCATAGCAGAAGTAGCATCATCGATTACGTGCGACATATCAGAATTACTAGCAGGTGATGGTGTCGCAAGTTTACTCATAACAGAAGGTGAATCAAGAGCAGAGCTAGATGGCAGTTCCTTACCTGTCCTCATAGTTGAGGGGTAGATCTTGGTTTTAGCATCTTTCAGATTCTTCATAGTGATCAACAGATATAAATCCCAAGTGACTCAGAGAATAGAGCTATGCTCCCCGGCAACGGCGCCAGAAAAAGGTCTTGATAACCCACAAGTATAGGGGATCGCAACAGTTTTCGAGGGTAGAGTATTCAACCCAAATTTATTGATTCGACACAAGTGGAGCCAAAGAATATTCTCAAGTATTAGCAGCTGAGTTGGCAATTCAACCACACCTGAAAGACTTAATATCTGTAGCAAAGTATTCAGTAACAAAGTAATATGGAAGTAACGGTAACAATAGCAAAGTGACAGTAGCAGTTTTGTAGTGATTGTAATAGTAGTAACGGAAAAGTAACTTAGCAAAGATCAATATGTGGAAAGCTCGTAGGCAATGGATCAGTGATGGATAATTATGTCGGATGGCATTCATCATGCAACGGTTATAACATAGGGTGACACAGAACTAGCTCCAATTCATCAATATAATGTAGGCATGTATTCCATATATAGTCATACGTGCTTATGGAAAAGAACTTGCATGACATCTTTTGTCCTACCCTCCCGTGGCAGCGGGGTCTTAATGGAAACTAAGGGATATTAAGGCCTCCTTTTAATAGAGAACCGGACCAAAGCATTAGCACTTAGTGAATACATGAACTCCTCAAACTACGGTAATCACCGAAAAGAATCCCAGTTATTGTCACCCTGGGGGATGCAGATCATAACTCGTAATAGGTGTCTACAACTTGCAAGATAGGATCAAGAACACATATATATTCATGAAAACATAATAGGTTCAGATCTGAAATCATGGCACTCGGGCCCTAGTGACAAGCATTAAGCATAGCAAAGTCATAGCAACATCAATCTCAGAACATAGTGGATACTAGGGATCAAACCCTAACAAAACTAACTCGATTACATGGTAAATCTCATCCAACCCATCACCGTCCTGCAAGCCTACGATGGAATTACTCACGAACGACGGAGAGCATCATGAAATTGGTGATGAAGGATGGTTGGTGATGACGACGGCGTCGATTTCCCCTCTCCGGAGCCCAAATCATACTCCAGATCTGCCCTCCCGAGGAAGAACTGGAGGTGGCGGCGGCTCCGTATCGTAAAACGCGATGAACTCTTCTCTCTGATTTTTTTTCTCCACGGATGTGAATATATAGAAGTGGAATCGAGGTCGGAGGAGCCACAGGGGGCCCACAAGCCACCAGGGCGCGGCCTAGGGGGGCGCCCTCCTGGCTTGTGGCCAACAGGTGGGCCCCTCTGGCTTGATTCTTTCGCCAATATTTTTTATTAATTCCAAAAATATTCTCCGTAAATTTTCAGGACGATCCGAGAACTTTTATTTCTGCACAAAAATAACACCAAGGCAATTCTGCTGAAAACAGCGTCAGTCCGGGTTAGTTCCATCCAAATCATGCAAATTAGAGTCCAAAATACGGGCAAAATGGTTTGGAAAAGTAGATACGACGGAGACGTATCACCGGCCAGCCCACCGCTGCCACTTGTCGCCGCCAAAACCCCCTGCGCCGCCACCAACCGCCGCTAGGACCAACCAGAGGCCGCCACATGGCGCACCCCTTCCCTCCAGCTGCTCCCAGCCACCTCGGCCCGTGCCAGCCCGCGGCAGGCCCGCCCCGGGCCCTAGCCGGCCCACACTGCCGCTCGCGCCCTGCTGCGCTCCGCCGCGGCCGCTGCAGGCCCTCGCCGGCCGCCGGCGCTCCCGCGTCGCCCCGCCTCCGTCGCGCGCTTGCCTCGCCGCCTCGCCGCTCTGCTTCGTGCCCCGCACCGAGCCGCCTCGCGCCGTCCGCCGTCGTCGCCGCCGGCCGCAGATCGCCTGACCCGCGCCACATCCCGTTGCCGTCATGAGTGCCCTGCCTGCGCCGGAGCTCGCCCCTCCTCGCCACCAGGGTGCGCACCGGCCGCCTCCCGGGTCAGATCCGGGCAGCCCTGCCCCGGATCCGTCGCCTCCGCCCGTCCTCGGCCCCTCCGCCCGTCGCCTCCGCCCGTCCACGGTTCCGTCCCTGCGCCACCCGGACCCGTCCCGTCCAGATTTCCCGGTGGGGTAATTTTCTCTAAGTCCCTGAACCATGCACGTTTTGCTCATAATTGCATTTTGTGACGCTCATATCCAGGTAACCGTGCATCCGATGGCAAAGTGTTATATATGAAAATGCATCTTCTCAATGTGCTCTACAGCATGGCATCATTTGCATTCATCATAGGAATCATCTAAGTGCTCATATCTTGGTTGCAAAAGTGCATCCCATCGTAGTTACGAAATTTGTTATTTTATTCAAACTTCCGTGGATGATTGCATCTCAACCGTAGGTCTTTTGAATGTGGTTTCTTCATGAGTATTGCTCTAGGATATGACTACTTTGATGCCATGCCTCTGGTTGCTAGGTAGAAGTTCATTATCATGTGTATTTCTTGCTCTCAAGTAGCCATCGCGTTAAAACTGAAATCTATTAACGTAGAGTTCCATTTTGCGGTGCTCGTATTAAGCAATCCATGCCTCCTTGTGGTTGAGTCTTTGGAGTGTGTTGTAGTATGCAATGTATACTTGTTGTCGATAGGTTTGCCATGCCATGAATATTGTGTTTAGCTGTAGATTTCATCATGAGAACATGCTTAATCAATGTTGCTGATTTGAGATGCGGAAATATTTCTAAGTCTGTTGTCTTTAATATTTTGTTGTTGTCTTGCCATGTGTTTTGCTAGTGATCTAGAACCCCTTTGGGGTTGGTGCAATGGAGTTATTTGTAGTTCATAATGTCCTCTAGCATGCTGTTAAGTTTCATGCCAATATATGCCCTGTAGCATATAGTTGTACTGCTGCCAATATTCCTTCGTGATAAAAAAACTGCTCTGTTTAAAAACTGGGATTTTCACTAAGTCTGAAAACTGCTTAGTTCAATATGTCTTCTTGTGAGCTCATTTCCTATTGATCCATGCTTCTAATCAACTTGTTGTTAATAGATGAATTGGTGAGCATCATGTAGGCTTCACCACCATGTCCTTGTTGTGTATTTTAGGTGGCTGTAGCTTGTTGTTTTGTGGGTTGCAATATGCCACGTTGCTGTTTTTGGGCAGATTGTACCTAAACTCGTATTGGTGATTGTGGTTGAACTGTAGCTCCGTTTTGGACATGCCATATATGAAACTTGCTTAGAATCTCATGTAGTTTCATAATTTCTTGCTGAATTCAATATTTTAATTGATTGTGGTTGTCATTTTCATGCATTTTGCATTCATGTCATGTTCATCGTGTGATGGTCATAACTTTTAGACCGTAGCTCCGTTTGAGATGTTCGATATATGTAAATCGACTAGAATGACGTGTAGAATTGCATGGTATACTTTATTCTGCGGTTTAACAAATATAAAATATGGTTAGTTCAGATCTGGAACAATTTCAAAATTAACATATGGGGTCGTTTCGGAAATACTATAACTTGTTTCAGGCCTTATTTAAGATGCCTAGATAGAGTAGTTTACTTACGCTTCACCTCTTGCCATGTTTAACAACATTTAACATTGATGTGTACCTAAACGGGAGTGAACTAAGTAATTCAAATATGGAGTTTCGTCAATATGCAACTCGTTGCATATTGAGCTTCACTTAATGTGTAGGAGTTGATTATTGTGCTTTCCATGTCTTGCATGATTAAACCGGACATGCATCATATTTGTTTGCGCATCATGTCATGCATATGTTGTGGTGTTTATCATGTGTTGATTGTTTGTTTCGGATTGCTTATTCTCGATAGAGTTCCGAAAGCGTTCGGAGTGTGAGGATTCGTTCGACTACGTTGGCTCGTCTTATTCACGGATTGGTTCTTCTTCCAAGCGGGATCTCACGCAAGATGATCATTTCCCTGGATACCATTACTATCATTGCCATGCTAGTTGTCTCGTTTCTATCGCAATGTCTCGCTACCTACCACTTGTTTGTCAAGCCTCCCAAAATGCAATGATAAGCCTCTAACCCCTCCACATCCCAGCAAAACATTGTTTGGCTATGTTACCGCTTGCTTAGCCGTTCTAATAGCGTTGCTAGTTGCAGGTGCAATTGTTTCCATGTGCAACATGGATATTTTGATATATCACAATATTATTGCTATTTAATTTAATGCACATATATACTTGGTAAAAGGTGGAAGGCTTGGCCTTTTGCTCGGTGTTTTGTTCCACTTTTGCCGCCCTAGTTACTTGTGTACCGGTGTTATGTTCCATATTTTGCGCTCCTAACATGCTCGGGGTTGTTAGGGGGACCCCCTTGACCATTCGTTTTAGATTAAAACTTGTCTGGCAAGACCCAACATTGGTACTACATTTGCCTAATAACTAATAAACCTGCATAGGGAGTAATTAACCCGAGGATATTTAATCAACAACCCGGGCCAGTGCTCCTCATGAGTGTTGGTCCAACCCAGAGCAGCTTATTAACGCTACCCGGGGCAACTCGGTGATTGGCGTGGTAACCATCACTCATCCGTCGTGTCCTGAGAACGAGATACGCGGCTCCTATCGGGTTCGTCGACACGTCGGGCGGTCTTGTTGGACTTGTTTTACCTTTCTCGAATGTCTTGCGCGAGGAATTCTGAATACTTTGGGCTATCTCGAGGTTGAGGTTTTCCTTCGGAATTTCCTAGGAGATCACGGGATTCGTGGTCGAGGTTATTCCTGCGGCGTGTGGTTAGTTTGTGATGGATGAGTTGGAGCACCCCTGCAGGGTTAAATCTTTCGGAAAGCCATGCCCGCGGTTACGTGGCAACTTGGAAACTTTGTTTAACACCCGGTCATAGCAAACTTGAAGTAAACTCAAATAAAATACACCAACCGTGTGCGTAACCTTGACTGTCTCTTCTCGTGATTTCTGAACCGAGAGAGAACACGGTGGGGTTATGCTTGTTCGTAAGTAGGTGTTCAGGATCTCTTAGAGATCATTACTAGTTCACGTCCGTTTATGTGACGATCATCCCCCTCATTCTTGTACTCATAAGTTAGCCACTCAAATAAATGCTTAGTGCTTGCTGCAGCCTCACCACTTAACCATACCTCACCCATTAAGCTTTAATAGTCTTGATACCCTTGGAAATGAGATTGATGAGTCCCCGTGGCTCACAGATTACTACAACAACAGTTGCAGGTATAGGTAATGCAATGCTTTGACGTGAGAGCGATGCTTGTTTGATTTGGAGTTCTTCTTCTTCTTCATCGATCATAGAATGGGTTCTAGGCGGCAACCTGGGATAGCAAGGATGGATGCCATTTTATCGTTTGTTTTTGTCCGTAGTCGGACCCTGCTCTTCTGTATGATGTTTGTATATGTTGTTGTATTGATGTGAACTTGATTTAGCTTGTGACGAGTGTAAGCCAATTCCATATACTCATCTCTTCTTTACATGTACTTGTAATGATATCCATTCTTGCGAAATGACGAGATGCGCTTCTATCCCTGTCGAGGCCCTCGTGCCAAAATAAGGATAGGATTGCATCTTGGGCGTTACAAGTTGGTATCAGAGTCTGTACCGACCTAGGAGCCCCCTTGATTGATCGAACTTTGGCCGAGTCGAGTCTAGTAAAAACTATTTTGAGTCTAGTTATATCGGAGAGTAGGATTCTTTTTACTCCTCTTCTATGCTCTAGTGAGGAATCCTGATGTAGGAATTTTAATTCTACCCCTCTTCTCACTCAATTTTTTTTAGGATCACGCGGGTATTTTGGAACCTCTATGATGTCGATGTAGCCAGAACTCTGTTCTTGGTGCCTCCCGTACGTATGGATTGGACCCGGGGAGTTGAGCTCCAAGGGGTTCTTGACACATCGCTATCGTTCAGTTTCCTTAGTATCTCAGGACGCGGATGTTTGAAATTGCTTCAATACTATTCGTGGTGCGAAGAGTGTGGCGGCACCCAGTACTGGGAAGCGGGATCACATGTACTGTCATCTTTAGTATCGTTGTGATTACGAGGGTCTCAGGTAGATGAGTTTCCGAGGTTTCTCTGGTTTTGTGTTGACGGATGTGATACACTGGAGAGTAGTATTACTGCTAGGAGTTTAGTGATGGATAAAAACTTCGTGTATCCGTGTACCCGATTGCATAACCAAGATTTCGGGAGTTCTTAGGTGGGAATTCAAGTAGGTACCTAGGATTATCTTCCAATGGATGCATGATGTGAGGTTGGGGTTCGACATCTAGTGGTTCGTTTGTTCACGGTCTTTTTTACAGAGGACAGTCTCGGTATGCTTCGTCAAGCCTTGTAGTTCGCTATGCCTAGGGAGCATATTCGAGCGCCATTTCAATATGACAATCTGATGTACGATCGAGCCCGTGCGAGCCTTACCACGAAAATATCGAACGAAATCTCTGTCATGAGTTTGTTTCCGGCTTGCTTCAGAAGCCCCATCTTTTGTTTTGTTGGAGTATGGTAATTCGAGTTGCTTCGATGTCAAGTGGTGATTTCATATCTTTCCTAACCAGTGTGTTTCTCATCAAGATAATTCATCCCTCTCCAATATTTGCAAGATTAATCCTCATATTCCTTTTCGGAGTTCGTCTCATCTGTCTCATGTTGTCTTTGTTTTCCCACCCTCCCGCCCTTTTCTTCAATGATTAAATCGTCATCCAAGTGCCTTTCTTTGCATTGATGCTTCCGCTATCTTTTCTTCCGTTTTATATCCGGTGATCCATTGTGAAGATGCTCAAGTGCCCAAGTTCATCATTTCATCGTCTTCATCTTCCTTTCTTTTCCGATGTGTTCAATTTTAGATGACGGTGTTCATCATATCCTTTTCATGTTGGAAATTCTTGTCCAAGTCTCTCGTGATTTTTTCCCATCTCTTTCTTTTCTATCCGGAGTGCTTAAGATATCTGTGAAGAATGATGTGTCCGTTCAAAAATCCTTTCAAATTATTTTGAGGTTCTGACCTCATCAAGTTCAATTTGTACCGGGGCAATCTCTCTTTCTAAGCAATCGTTTCAACGGTGTTCTCTTTGAGTGGACTCATAACCCACAGGTGTTCCCCAGGATCTTACTTGGCTCTTCTAATCTTTCCGGAGATGTTCTCAAGTTCTTTTCATTTATGACGTAAGAATGAATCCCATCGGTCCTATTCCTTCTTGAAGGTCGCTTCTAAATCATTTTCATCATTGCCTCAACCTTTCCTTATTCATTGTCCGGAGTGTCTCAGTAATTCTTGGTGGTGTTTCTCGTCATCATTCTCTTCATTGAAGACCGAAGGAGAGTTTCTCTTATATCTTGTCCGGTCTTCCGAAGATTCATGGTTTTAGCTTGTTGTTATCCTCTCTAATTGTTTTCAATCATGAGTAATTCCCTCCATATCTATCCAGAGAATTTCTTAGTTGTTCCATTTCTCAATCCTCCGAAGGCCATCATTTCAGAAGATTTCTTCGTTCTTAGCTTTCAGCTTCGTTCTCCAATTCTTCTCAATTGTTGTCTCTTCATTCGTATCTCAATTATTCTGGTGCCTTGTTCAAGTTTCTATTAGGCAAATCTTGATCTCTTCATTCTCATGTATTCCCATTCGTTTCAATTCTCACTGGTGGTTCGTTCAAGACTTCTTCAAGTTTGTGCTATATCTCTCTTCAATATTTTCAGAAGAATAAGTAGTATGCAATCCGTTGCTTGTCATCAATGTAACTTGATGAAGGATAAGCATAACATAATTCTTATTCTTGTTTATCAAGGTGATTTCAATCCTTCTTCCGGAGGTTGGTCATGATATCAATTCCTTATCCCAAGTGCTCTTCATTTCGTTTCCGGAGTTCCAAGTTGTCTCAAGTATCTCATCGCGAAGCTTCATCTAAATCTTTGCAACGTCATAGTCTATCCTTTTCAACCTTCATTTCTTTTGATCATTCTTTCGTATATGGAGGTCCTCATGGTGGTTCTTCAAGTATTTAATTCCTTCTCGAAGTGCTCTTCAATATTCTAGTTGGAGTAGCTCAAGTATTCCTTATCTTGCATTTCAAAGTGCAATTCATTCTCCCTTATCTTTGAGGTGGTGTTATAGCATTCTTGATTCATGAGGAGTCTCGAAGAGAATTCATCAAGAGTGAGATAATTAAACCCATCATTTCTTTCTTGGAGTTATCTTGGATTAGATCTCACCTAAAGCATTTCCTAAGGATTGTCTATTTGTGGTGCTTATCAATGATCCAAGTTCTCAATGTATCCTCTTGGTGAAAGAAGTTTTGCATATCTTGATGCTCCCAACCAATCAATTGTTTCCGTTTGCGGCCGGTTGTCACCTCATAATTTTGAGATGTTTCTCATAAGCCCACAACAAGCTTGTTCTTTCCGTTGTTGATGTTCCAACAACTCCGTTACGTCCTTCCTTGTAAAGATGCTTTTCAAATTCAATGGTGGTGTAAGTTTTCATGTTTCTTCTCCTTCCTCTTCTTTCCAACAATCTAGCTTCTATTCTTTTGTTCTGGAGGCATTGTGATGTTTCTCTCTTCATCCCATCATCTCCGTTTGTCAAAATCATGTTCTTCCCTTGCTTATCTCATTTAACCAGAGTGTGTGTTCTCTTTTCAAGTTCTCCCATCTTATGAAATTTGGTCCCTCTATCCTACCGAAGTGCTGTCGAAATTTCTTGTGAATTCTTGCTTGTTCCTCATGTCATTTTTCATCTCTTCGCAACCTCAAAGTCTTGTTTGTTTCACTCGTTTGTCAAAGAAACAACTAAGTTTTACCTCTTCTCTTTCTCTTCCCCTTCTCGTTCTAAGATCTCGGGGCGAGATCTCTTGTAAGTGGAGGAGAGTTGTAACAGCCCGACACTGACGCCCGAGAAGATTCCCCTTCTATTCCATTGTCGTCATGTGATTCGCTTGGTTGTCGCATTCATCATCGCATCATTCGCATCATCTGCATAGCATCCGTTCGTAGTTGACAGTTCTCTCCGTTCGTGTCGTTGACCGTTTTGAGACCAACCACACACGCACGTGCCCGCGGCAACGTAAATTATTGCTTTTAAAGTGCGTGTAAAACTTTCTCAGATTGGGTCGAAAGTTGGCCCGCGGTCTTGTTATATTGTAGGTAGACCGCCTGCCAAATTTCGTCGCATTCCGAGTTCGTTTGAAACCCGAACGGTCGACCCTAGCGGCACCGTCATCGGTTATTTAGCGGACGTTTCGGTGTTTAAAATCTTGTCACGGGCCGCTTTCCTCTCTCTTCTCTTAGCCCACACCCCCTCTCCACAGCCCACCATAGCCCAGCTAACCCCCTCCGCTTACGGACCGTCTGATCGAGATCGCACGGTCCGAAAACGGGCAAAACCCCCCTTACCCTAGTCCCTGCCTATAAAAGGAGGTCCTCCCCTGCCAAAAATGGCCTCCGTAGTCCCTCCACCTACCTCCAGCCGCCACTCCTCGGGATCCGTGCCGGCCAGCCCACCGCCACCACTTGTCGCCGCCAAAACCCCCTGCGCCGCCTCCAGCCGCCGCTAGGACCAAGCAGAGGCCGCCACATGGCGCACCCCTTCCCTCCAGCTGCTCCCAGCCACCTCGGCCCGTGCCAGCCTGCGGCAGGCCCGCCCCGGGCCGCACCGGGCCCGAGCCGGCCCACGCTGCTGCTCGCGCCCCGCTGCGCTCCGTCGCCGCCGCTGCAGGCCCTCGCCGGCCGCCGGCGCTCCCACGTCGCCCCGCCTCCATCGCGCGCTTGCCTCGCTGCCTCGCCGCTCTGCTTCGTCGCCCCGCACCGAGCCGTCTCGCGCCGTCCGCCGTCGTCGCCGCCGGCCGCAGATCGCCTGACCCGTGCCGCATCGCGTCGCCGCCGTGAGTGCCCTGCCCGCGCCGGAGCTCGCCCCTCCTCGCTGCCAGGGTGCGCACCGGTCGCCTCCCGGGTCAGATCCGGGCAGCCCTGCCCCGGATCCGTCGCCTCCGCCCGTCCCCGGCCCCTCCGGCGATCACCGGCGCCGCCTGCGTCCTCTCTGGCCGGCCATGGCCTCCTCGAGCCCAGCCGGGACGGTTCCATCCCTGCGCCACCCGGACCCGCGATCCAAACGGTTCCCGGGACCGTCCCGTCCAGATTTCCCGGTGGGGTAATTTTCTCTAAGTCCCTAAACCTTGCACGTTTTGCTCATAATTGCATTTTGTGACGCTCGTATCTCGGTAACTGTGCATCCGATGGCAAAGTGTTATATATGAAAATGCATCTTCTCAATGTGCTCTACAACATGGCATCATTTGCATTCATCATAGGAATCATCTAAGTGCTCATATCTTGGTTGCAAAAGTGCATCCCATCGTAGTTACGAAATCTGTTATTTTATTCAAACTTCTGCGGATGATTGCATCTCAACCGTAGTTCTTTTGCATGTGGTTTCTTCATGAGTATTGCTCTAGGATATGACTACTTTGATGCCATGCCTCTGGTTGCTAGGTAGAAGTTCATTATCATGTGTATTTCTTGCTCTCAAGTAGCCATCGCGTTAAAACTGAAATCTGTTAACGTAGAGTTCCATTTTGCGGTGCTCGTATTAAGCAATCCATGCCTCCTTGTGGTTGAGTCTTTGGAGTGTGTTGTAGTATGCCATGTATACTTGTTGTCGATAGGTTTGCCATGCCATGAATATTGTGTTTAGCTGTAGATTTCATCATGAGAACATGCTTAATCAATGTTGCTGATTTGAGATGCGGAAATATTTCTAAGTCTGGAGTCTATAATATTTTGTTGCTGTCTTGCCATGTGTTTTGCTAGTGGTCTAGAACCCCTTTGGGGTTGGTGCAATGGAGTTATTAGTAGTTCATAATGTCCTCTAGCATGCTGTTAAGTTTCATACCAATATATGCCCTGTAGCATATAGTTGTACTGCTGCCAATATGCCTTCGTGATAAAAAAAACTGCTTTGTTTAAAAACTGGGATTTTCATTGTCTGAAAACTGCTTAGTTCAATGTCTTCTTGTGAGTTCATTTCCTATTGATCCATGCTTCTAATCAACTTGTTGTTAATAGATGAATTGTTGAGCATCATGTAGGATTCACCACCATGTCCTTGTTGTGTATTTTAGGTGGCTGTAGCTTGTTGATTTGTGGGTTGCAATATGCCATGTTGTTGTTTTTGGGCAGATTGTACCTAAACTCGTATTGGTGATTGTGGTTGAACCGTAGCTCCGTTTTGTACATGCCATATATGAAACTTGCTTAGAATCTCATGTAGTTACATAATATATTGCTGCATTCATGATTTGAAATGATTGTGGTTGTCATTTTCATGCATTTTGCATTCATGTCATGTTCATCTTGTGACGGTCATAACTTTTAGACCGTAGCTCCGTTTGAGATGTTTCATATATGTAAATCGACTAAAATGACGCGTAGAATTGCATGGTATAATTTATTATGCGGTTTAACAAATATAAAATATGGTTAGTTCAGATCTGGACCAATTTCAAAATTAACATATGGGGAGGTTTTGGAAATACTATAAGTTGTTTCCGGCCTCATTTAAGATGCCTAGATAGAGTAGTTTACTTATGCTTCACCTCTTGCCATGTTTACCAACATTTAACATTGATGTGTACCTAAACGGGAGTGAACTAAGTAATTCAAATATGGAGTTTCGTCAATATGCAACTCGTTGCATATTGAGCTTCACTTAATGTGTAGGAGTTGATTATTGTGCTTGCCATGTCTTGCATAATTAAACCGGACATGCATCATATTTGTTTGCGCATCATGTCATGCCTATGTTGTGGTGTTTATCATGTGTTGATTGTTTGTTTAGGATTGCTTCTTCTCGATAGAGTTTCGAAAGCGTTCGGAGTGTGAGGATTCGTTCGACTACGTTGGCTCGTCTTCTTCACGGATTGGTTCTTCTTCCAAGCGGGATCTCACGCAAGATGATCATTTCCCTGGATACCATTACTATCATTGCCATGCTAGTTGTCTCGTTTCTATCGCAATGTCTCGCTACCTACCACTTGTTTGTCAAGCCTCCCAAAATGCCATGATAAGCCTCTAACCCCTCCACATCCCAGCAAAACATTGTTTGGCTATGTTACCGCTTGCTCAGCCGTTCTTATAGCGTTGCTAGTTGCAGGTGAAATTGTTTCCATGTGCAACATGGATATTTTGATATATCACAATATTATTGCTATTTAATTTAATGCACATATATACTTGGTAAAAGGTGGAAGGCTTGGCCTTTTGCTCGGTGTTTTGTTCCACTTTTGCTGCCCTAGTTACTTGTGTACCGGTGTTATGTTCCATATTTTGCGCTCCTAACATGCTCGGGGTTGTTATGGGGACCCCCTTGACCATTCGTTTTAGATTAAAACTTGTCTGGCAAGACCCAACATTGGTACTACATTTGCCTAATAACTAATAAACCTGCATAGGGAGTAATTAACCCAAGGATCTTTAATCAACAACCCGGGCCATTGCTCCTCATGAGTGTTGGTCCAACCCAGAGCAGCTTATTAACACTACTCGGGGCAACTCGGTGATTGGCGTGGTAACCATCGCTCATCCGTCGTGTCCTGAGAACGAGATACGTGGCTCCTATCGGGTTCGTCGACACGTCGGGCGGTCTTGCTGGACTTGTTTTACCTTTCTCGAATGTCTTGCGCGAGGAATTCCGAATACTTTGGGCTACTCGAGGTTGAGGTTTTCCTTCGAAATTTCCTAGGAGATCACGGGATTCGTGGTCGAGGTTATTCCCGTGGCGTGTGGTTAATTTGTGATGGATGCGTTGGAGCACCCCTGCAGGGTTAAATCTTTCGGAAAGCCATGCCCGCGGTTACGTGGCAACTTGGAAACTTTGTTTAACACCCGGTCATAGCAAACTTGAAGTAAAGTCAAATAAAATACACCAACCGTGTGCGTAACCGTGACTGTCTCTTCTTGTGATTTCTGAACTGAGAGAGAACACGGTGGGGTTATGTTTGTTCGTAAGTAGGTGTTCAGAATCTCTTAGAGATCATTACTAGTTCACGTCCGTTTATGCGACGATCACCCCCCTCATTCTTGTACTCGTAAGTTAGCCACTCAAATAAATGCTTAGTGCTTGCTGCAGCCTCACCACTTAACCATACCTAACCCATTAAGCTTTAATAGTCTTGATACCCTTGGAAATGAGATTAATGAGTCCCCGTGGCTCACAGATTACTACAACAACAGTTGCAGGTACATGTAATGCAATGATTTGACGTGAGAGCGATGCTTATTTGATTTGGAGTTCTTCTTCTTCTTCATCGATCATAGGATGGGTTCTAGGCGGCAGCCTGGGATAGCAAGGATGGATGCCATTTTATCGTTTGTTTTCGTCCGTAGTCGGACCCTGCTCTTCTGTATGATGTTTGTATATGTTGTTGTATTGATGTGAACTTGATTTAGCTTGTGGCGAGTGTAAGCCAATTCCATATACTCATCTCTTCTTTACATGTACTTGTAATGATATCCATTCTTGCGAAACGACGAGATGCGCTTCTATCCCTGTTGAGGCCCTCGTGCCAAAATAAGGGTAGGATCGCATCTTGGGCCTTACAATGGGCCATTGAGATTAGTAATTAGTTGGTCTAAATGGCACAATTTAGTTTTGTGCAGGTAGGTAGATCCAAAATCACCATCGTCTGAATGGTGATTTTACTGGTGCAGTTATGTTTTATTTCATTGATTGCTTTTATTTTGTCCCTAACCATTTTGTTTTATAACATGCAGATGCTGGCATACGTTGTTGTTCCGTCGCAAGGTCTAGGACAAAGAAGTGAAGAAGCATAGCGTTCTAGCTCACTGGACCTCTGATAGATAGTTATATTTGGATATTTAGTTGTGTTCTTGGTGGTTGTAAACCTGATGTGAACTATGTTTGATTATAAGCTCGATGTGACCTATGTTATATTGTAATGTGCCAAATTTAGTTGTTTGATCTGTTTGAAGTATCACTGTTGTTTTGGTAAATATTTGTTTTCTGTTTACTAGAAAATTGATATTTGAACATTATGACCTTGAAATTTGGGACCAACTCACCAGAATCCTACAACTAGGACCCATCTGACTGGTGGTCCCATCTTAAAAAAACGTAATTGTTGAGGGAAAAAGGCCATGGTCCAAAAATAAAAATGTCAAATTGTTGGGCTTGGCCCATGTAGCTGACAAAAAATAACAGAAATAAATATATTAAATGGGCCGAATTAGTGGGCTCGGCCCATATAAAAGGCGGATCTGGAACGGGCTAATTCTAATCTACTACCAATTCATTTGGTCAAAATTTTGCCACGTCAGCTTGCCACGTTGGATCCGACATGGCCTGGACAGAGGCTGCCAGTGACCAAAACAATTGGTCGTAGAACCAATGACCTTTTACATATCACAAAGAAGGTCGTTAAGTTTCATTAAAGACGGTAAGCTTTTGACCAACTGTTTTTGGTCACAAAAAGGTCAAAAATGAAAAACAATGACCATTCAGCGACCAATATTGATGGTCGCAAGTTACATATTTCTTGTAGTGTTTATAGTTCGAACCTTAGAAACACCTACACATACAAGTATAAAACAAAGTATGAATGCAAAAGCTAAATTTGCAACAAAGTAGGAGTTAGGGAAAAGAGATTGCAAACACGCTTAATGCGACGATGTTTGCAAAGATCGAGATAGTTGGTGTTATCCTACTACTCATTGATGGAGGTGCAAAAACCATGTCTTGAGATCACAAAGGTGTCGGCATCGTCGCTCACAAAGATCCAACAAAACGCTTGCCGACTTATTCCACCATGAAATGATACCACGAAGATTAAGGCCTCACTTGAGGTTGATCTTGCATGAAGAAGGTGATCAGCTGACCTTGTATATAATTTTGGTTCTTTCATACCTTTTAAGGCTCTCAAGTGACTCTTAACCGCCTAGGAGGTGCACACCCTCTAAGAGTAACAAGCAAAGCAAAGTCACTTGGATGAACTCCTCAAAACTTCTTTAATCATACTCTCACGAACCCATACAACCTCTCTCTCTCTCCCTCCCTCTCTCCCTCTCCATCACAAAGATATGCTTGAAGCAAAGATAGATGAAGGACAAAGCAAATGGGTTCTAGAAAGGAGGAACTTGGAATTGAAACTCACAAAGATATGCTTTATAGGCTCTCACAAAGTCTCTTAAACCTGCTCACACACTCAAGGGATGTGGGAAAGCATAAACCTTATTGTTACTTTGGAAAAGTAACTAGCCTGGAAGTTCCGGAAGGAAAACCTTGTTACTAATGAATGTGCTTAAAATTTAAACGAACATTAGGAAAACTCAAAATTCCCAGAAATCCACACTACCGAGCGGTACCGAGTTATCCAGTAAGTCTCCCGAAATCCAAATGCCCAGAGATACTAGGAACAAAAAGGCCAGATGTATGAGACAAAAGTGTACCTCATCTATGCGAAAGACAGAACATGCTCAGAAGTGCCAGAGAAAGAGAATCTGGCGGGTACTGGGGTCAATAGAGCGGTTGTCATTAGGAATTGATGCAGAAGTGGCCAAGTCTAAGCTCAGAAGTACGAGATAGATTTTGTTGTGGAGCACCAGACCTATGATGAGGCCTTTAACTTAAGAAAACCAAGAGATACTCAAGAAGGGTAATCGCTTGTTAGCACAAAAGTAGGGGTCACCAATGATGTTTTCACTCACCAATAGGTACTATATTTTTGAAATATTTTTTGTAAAAACATAATCTTCTTGATTGTCTTGTCATTAATCACCAAAATCCAGTGTGAGCCCACGATGCACTTTCAGTCTCCCTTATCAATATCTTAGATGTCAGATAAAACCCATGAGTATTCCCCAAGAAGGGCCAAACGTGCCATAGTCAATCCATATAGCTACATAGATGGTCAGGAGTATATTAGTTGAGAAGTTCACCTAGTCTCAAGAGACCTTCCTTGGCCAGTTCTGAAATAAATGGTGTTTTGCCAAGCCACAAAAGTTCAAAAACATTTCTTTCATTTTCCACCTTTTTTTCTTTGATATCTTTACCACACTATGTTCTTACAAATACATCTCTCTGCATAACCTCTACCACAATTGTTTCAAGTCTCAATCATCCACATGTGTTGTACATATGTAGGTGTAGGTATATTAACCAAGAACCAAAGTTCCATACCAAAAGACTCAAACCGATAAAATTGGTTTCAAATTCATCATTCTTGGATAACCAAATTTAGTTCGGGAAATTTGTTTCTCGCACTCGGGTACCCGAATTAAGGGAAAATAGTGGCTCAACCCCAGCTCGGTGCGCCCCCACCATTGGCGTAGCTTGAAAGAAAAGGTTGGCCGGGCCAGACTAAAGAAAATCACTTTTTTAAGTTCTGAATCAAAAGCATGATTGCACGAGTATATGATCCAACGTTATATGATGGAGCTAGTAGATATGTATAGATATATACCAAAATAAAGTTCGACCATGAGGTATATGAAGCACCATTAAGATAGATAATACAGAAGTGTCGAGGCGTTAGACATCAACTTACTCACATAGTACAAATAAACTCTCTGATCCTTGATTATAAAATCTGCGATGATATCTTTGTGTTTGTTTGTCTCTAGAATTTGTTGTATGCCAAAACAGCAAGGGGAGTTAGGGATTTTAAATTTGGAGATGTTTAATAAAGCTCTACTAGCAAAATGGTTGTGGAAAATGGAAAATGAGGAAGGATTACGGGAGAAAATCCTGAATGATAAGTATGTTAAAGGAAAATGTATTTCTGGGTTACTCATAAAACTGGAGATTCTGAATTTTAGTCCAGTCTCCTTAAAGTTACAGATATTTTTTATCAACATGTTAAAAAAAGATTGGGGAATGATAAAAACACCAGATTTTGGGAGGACTGGTGGGTGGGCAACAAACCCTTGAAAGATGCTTACCCTACACTATATTTCATAAATAATAATCATGACATCTCAATTAGAGATGTTATTGAGAAAGGATGGCATAATTTTTATTCCAGAAGATCATTGTATGGGGAATCAGTGGATCTCTAGGCTAGTCTTAAGGGTAGATGTGACGAAGTGTTGATGTATGGGGGCAAAGATAAACCAAGGTGGATGCTTACTTCTGACAAGAAATTCTCTATTAAATCTGTATCTTCACCTGATCAAAATAGACTGTGGGTTTCCCAAAAAAATTCTTTGGAAAATGAAGGTTCCAGCCCAAATAAAATTCTTTCTGTCGCTATTAATCAAAAAAAGTATGTTAACTACAGACAATCTCTTAAAAAGGGGGTGGAAAGGAGACAAAAATTGTGTGTTTTGTGGGAAGAATGAGAATATAGACCATCTTTTTTCTCTTGCTCAGTTTCTAGACTTGTTTTGAGTCTTATTAGATGTGCCTTTGATTTACGCTCTATCCCTGTTGATACAAAGGATTGTTTGGGAAGATTGATAAAAGGCTTTTTTTCATAAAATGATTAAAAAACAAGTATTAGTTGGTACTACTGCCTTTCTATGGGCAATCTGGAAATGTCGCAATGATATTATCTTTGAAATAAAAAGGATAAATGATCCTTTGAAATTGATCAAACTGATGTGTGGATGAATTTTGGACTAATTTGTGTTGCAGATAAAGGACCCAGAGGCAAAAGTACTGACGCTGGGAACAAGACTCATCAGGCAGGTAGCAAGTGAGATTTACCAGGCTTCTCAAGGGTGGAGATTTGGCGTCCCAAGACTGGAAGCCTTAAGCAATCATGTACTGGGGGAGTTCTGTTTCTACTGGCCTTGAGGGCTCTCCTTTTATGTTAGAAACGGTAGTTGGTTAAGTTGGATAGATGGCTTTTGGCATCTACTGGCAAGAATGTTAGAGTTCCCCTGTGGTTATTTTTGTTTGTTAATAGATTGATGGTCTTGAGACCATTTGATGTTTTGAGTCGTGTAATAGCTAGACTACTCGGAGCTAGTGCTTACTACTTTGAACTCCTTGTTTGGCTCAGTTGATTTCTATAAATGAAATCGGAGGGAAAACCCTCTTTTGCTAAAAAAAAGTTCTCTGGAATTCCAATTCAAGTAAGGGAAATACATTATGTTCCTCAAATTTAGTTATGCCATCTCTTTTTCTTGTAAAACCAAATCAGAGCCAGAGCATAATTGATTTGGTAAACTCAATTCCCCCACCTTATTAGTTTACTTTTGTGAAGTGTGTGATGTGGCTCGCCTCAAGAAATTCTGTCCGGCAGGCAGAGGGCTCAACGCCAGAAGCGGTGTTGGAGCCTTGTAGGAGAGCACGCCAGTCCCGTGGAACATATGGAGCGTAGTTGGCTGGTATTCATCGTAGATCGACTCGGGAGGGAAGGGAGCAGGGCAAGTGGTGGCCCCTGGCTGTGCGATGCATGATCTGCAAGGGCGAGGTGTCAACTTACGCTAACGCAAGATCCCAGCAAGCAGCTTGCTACGTTGGTCGGTGGTGCTCCCCCTCCATGTCCCTGTTCGCTCCACTGCTACATGCTCAAGTCGAGATGGGGAGACATGAGGGAATCGATATTGTGTGCTGCCTTTTTTGAGACAACGATGATGTGCGCTGCCTGCGTTGAGGAGAAAGGATGGGGATGCACTATGGGGGCTGGTCTCCTAAGGAAGACTAGTAGAATGTTCGTGCATTGCCATGGGCTCTTGAAATATTTTACAAGAGTTTTATAAAGATAATGCATGTTAATTATCACACCGACAATATAACACAGACACAAATCGCTTAATAATTCAAGTCCACCTCACTTGGAATGTAAATTGCTAACAAAAACATAAATTTACGACGTGTCCGTGTAATAAATTGAGTGATGATCCAATTAAAATTTTATTAAAAATTATTAAGATCTACTTGATGCGCTTAAGAAATTCTCGCACAATATCAGGAAAGTTGTATTTAGCTTCATTTCCACGATGTTTTAGCAAGTATAATAAAAAGTGCTTCCTCAACTCATACCCATCCTAGACAAGCAATATATGTAGTTAGCATGAATATTTCACGTCCAAAGTCTTAAAACGTGTAACGGACAATACTCATCGCGCAAACTGGCTTGACCGGTTCTTTTCCGTTCCACCAGAGCATAAAATGAAAAATAAAATAGCCATACATATCGCTGCAATTTCCTAAACTACTATTATATAAAATATAGTGATAAAAAAATAAATGTTTGTATTATGAATTTGTTGCCCATTTGTGCTCGTTGGAATACCATATGGAAATAAAGGTTGCCATTTAGATATATCAGAATTCCAGTCGGGTTGCTTTATTTCGAGTGCTTCTTTGAATTCCCTTGCAAAACCTTTTAATTTCATCACATGCCTCATATTGTTATTCTCTGATGACTGTGATGTATGAATAGGGGCCATAATATATACATGCCGTGCCTCTTTGTCGATGACATACAAGATGTATGGCCAATGGATGCACACGGAAGATAAATCTACAAGTGGCAGCTATTAGAAACAACAGTAAACCATGACAACAATAGACAAGATACCTTACTTACCATGTTGCATGATGAGATGTTGTTCTCTATCCCAGGCCAGCCATCAAACAATGTTGCCAGCATCTGAATAGTTTCCTTCTCGCATAACTTTTGATCTCGTGTTGACTCTAGCATCATGGACTGAGTAAAAAAACTATTGTTTCAACATGTTGATACTAATGACACGAAATGCAGAATTATGAGACCTTACACAAAAACTTATATCCATGTAGTGTATAGGAGGGTCTATGAGCAATACCCCCTCGTCATGTGCTAGTATACGCACGGTGATATTGAAACAATCGTTGTCCACACTTTGCTTCATGTTAAGTATGCCCTGATTTTTTTTGAGCCTTAAACACATTGGATGGGGTGTCGAGATTCGGACCCATTCCTTCCTGAAAAATAGATGGTAAGAATAATAATGATGTATACTTGCACATTACATATTTATAAATATAAATGATGCTTACTCCAAACACTCAGCATCATCGATCAACATGATGTAGTTGCAGAGTCCGACAAGTAATTCACGTGGATTAGTGGGCATGTTAAGGATTGGGGTAGGAAGTTTGTCTTCAAATCCTTCAGGTGGATTATCCATGATCTAAGCATGGTTCATCGTCATATTGGCAGTATAACGGGCATCCTTTTAGCTTATCCAGTTCTGAATTGAGCAAAATGACAGCTAATTTTGGTCGAAAGTGTTTCATATCCTCCAAAATATTTAAAAATCAAAATGGATATAATATTTTGAGATAAAATGGTGAGATAATGCATGAAAATGAAATACCTGGGTGAACTGATCAGACAATACATCTGTTGTCCAATATTCTATATAATTTAGGATAAATAGTCCACATGATGCGTTGTAATATTATAAAATAATGCTTTAGAATATCACCCAGAAGAATCAAATAAGCTTGTATCAACTAATAGATACAATACGTTATTTTACTATCAATATTTTCTATATACATGATATCTTTATGTTCATGAGTACCCAAACACAATAATTTTTTGTTTGTGACAAGTGCTTACCCATCCGTTTGTATTGTCTCGTGGAACTGTTCTACGACCTTCAATTTCGTAACATTGTGATCCAGCCACTTATGATCTCTGTTAAACTCCGGACTTTGTTCTCCAAGTTTCTGACACTTCTCAAGTCCCAATAACTATTTTATATATGGAAAAGAGTAGGGATTAAGGCAAACAAAACATATGTCAAGAGGACCAAAAATAATAGATAGTTATCGTAGCAGCAAGTTCACTCCGTTTTCCCTAAGCACCAAGTGAGTCCAGTACTTGAATCTCATGTTTTTTGGCATTGATGATAGCTAGATACCAATGGTACCTTGGAATGTTAATGGGAATGAATAGCTGGTGTAAACATCATATAAGTCGTAGTCACAATTAGATATAAATCATAATACACAAGGATTAATTAAAAACAATGCATCATTATATGAATGGATAATGATGCGAGAATAACCAAATCTTGTTGTAGATAAGTATTAACATGTTGTATGATGTGACGATATTTTGATGGGTCTATCTCTTTTTCTCCGTATTTTTCTATCTTGCCAGATACAAACGTGCTAATAATATGTACCTTTTCACCCGCCCTGTCTCGTAGATAGTCGTGAGCAAGCATACACTATATATAAGCATTTATCACCTGCACTTCCAAGTTTAGAATATATTATGTTAATATATATTATATATGTTTATATTATTAAGTACAACATGCATGGTGCAATTGGCCTTACACCATCGTGCAAGAATATATCAGCTCTGATAGGCATTCCAAATCTTCATTTGATAACAAGGCATCTTCAGTGTCCACGAACTTGGTTTTCTTGGGGGAAGACATGATTGATTCAATGACAGTAATATCTCTAGGGGTACAAACATCGTCTGTCATCACGATACAAAAATGAGTCTAATCAGTATAAAATATGAGCCAAATTAGTAGAATACAACAAGAATATGACGAAAGAAAGGTCAACAATAACACCGAAAAGATACCTTGTGTAGGATTGAAAGTATGTCTAGAGGGGGGTGATTAGACTACTTGACCAAATAAAAATTCTACCTTTTCCCAATTTTAAGTGTTGGCAGATTTTAGCAATTATAGCAATTCAAGTACACCCTACACATGCATGTCTAAGAGTATATCAGCGGAAAGTAACAACAAGCATATGTAGTAGAGGGTAGGAAGGAAGATCAAACGCAATTTGAAGACACGAAGATTTTTCCCGTGGTTCCGATAGGTGGTGCTATCGTACGTCCACGTTTATGGAGTCTTCAACCCACAGAGGGTAACGATAGCGAGAGTCCACGGAGGGCTCCACCCATAAGGGTCCACGAAGTAGCAACCTTGACTATTCCATAACGACTTCCGTCCACGAAGGACTAGCCTCACTATGGGTAGATCTTCACGAAGTAGGCGATCTCCTTGCCCGTACAAACTTCTTGGTTCAACTCCACAACACGAAGTAGGAGGCTACCAAGCGGCACCTAACCAATCTAGGAGGCACCACCCTCCAAAAGGTAATAGGCTCGGCAATGTCAATGTACTCCTTGCTCTTGTGCTTCAAGATGATAGACTCCTCAACACACAATCACTCTCTCACAGATTTGGCTATGGCGGAAGAGATTGATTTGGTGGAAAGCAACTTGGGGAGGCTAGAGATCAAGATTCATATGGTAGGAATGGAATAGCTTGATCTCAACACATGAGTAGGTGGCTCTCTCTCAGAAAATTGGATGGGGCAAGTATGGAATAGTTCTGAGTGCTTCTCTTTTGAGTGGTTGGTGGTGAAGGGGTATATATAGGCATCCCCAAAAATCCAACCGTTACACCTAAAGTGACCAACTCGGTGACACCGAAGTATAAAACTCGATGGTACCGAAGTGACCAAAAGGCAGTAACTTTTGAATCTTGGTGAGACCGATACATAACTCTCGACGGTACCGATCAGATGACCAACGGTCAGATTGCACGACTCGGTGAGACCGATTCTCAAATATCGGTGGTACCAATTCTTGACAACGGCTAACCAGAGAGTTGGTCCAAAAACTCGGTGAGACCAATTCACAAACCTCGGTGGTACCGATTCTTGAGAATGGCTAACCAGGAAGTTGGTCCAAATCTCGGTGAGACCGATTGGCAAAACTTGGTGGTACCGATGCTTGAGAATGGCTAACCAGAAAGTTGGCAACTGAACTCGGTGGCACCGAAGTGGTCATGGCTGCACCGATGGGCCAGGGTTTGGCTTATGATTTGTCTAGGGTTTGAATCTCGGTGAGACCGAATAGGAATTGTTGGTCTTACCGATTTGAGTGGTAGGGTTCTAGACATAGTATTTGTGGAAGAGCTTGTGGGTGTTTTTGGTGACTATCACTTGTGCACATGGAGCATCTTGTTCACCAACAGTACCTTACCCCCTTTTAATAGTATTGGCTTTCCTATGGACTCAAAGTGATTTCTCACAAAGTAAAATGTAGAGTCCTCTTGCTTGAAGCTTTGCCAATCCATTTCCTTGCATCTTGGGGTTTCTCCACAATCCTTTTGCCAACCCATCATTGAACTTTTCCTAAAATGTACTTAGTGGAAACATTAGTTCAATGATATATATGTTGTTATTAATTACCAAAACCACCAAGGGAGCAAATGTGCTTTCAATCTCCCCCTTTTTGGTAATTGATGACAACATATAGATCAAAGCTTCGAGATATGATATAATCAATGAATGTAATCGTCGCTTTGAGAAGTATGTGATAAGCAAGAGCTCCCCCTAAATGTGTGCATTATTTTTAATTTGCGTTTGAATGCAAATGCACAATCGATTAGGTCCATGGGGCACTCTTTCATGTCACATACAACTTGGTGGTGTGCGAGAATAATAAGAATGAATATCATAGCACAACACAATCAAGTAAAAGTGAATGATCATCTCATAAGCATCACAAGGATATGAAATAGTAGCAATACACATCAAGTGTATGATCAAACACCAACAAAGTTTAACACAAGTAAACCAACCAAAAGATCAATGTTTTGAAAAGCGATAAAAAGCAACGCTCTCTCTCTCTCTCGAAGCCTAAAGATCTATATACATCTTCTCCCCCTTTGGCAACAGGTTACCAAAAAGTTCAAAGGTATATATCTAAGCGCTCTTCTGGGGCTGATCTCCTCCGGTGGCTGATGAAGGAGTCGAGAGAACGGTTAGCGAATACTTCTGCAGACGTCATGGACGGAGTCGGAGTAGCAACTGGAGGTGCTGGAGGAGCTGAAGGAGCTGCGGCAGGTGCTGACGAAGACGGTCTAGACTCTGGAACTGGCACTGTGGTAGATCTGGGTTGAGTCCTGAACTGAGTGGCTGTCCGGAGAGGTGGACTATCCTCATCATCATCAGTAGTGTGGGGATTGGGCATGCCATCAACTTCCTTCTTGAGCTCATTCACAGTCACTGTGAGCTCATCCACCTTGTTGTTGATAGTATGAAATTTGGTGTCAACAATCCTCGAGAGGCTCTCCTGGTTCTTCAAAATGTTCCCAATGTCCTTCTGTATGCTGAGCACAGAGCTAAGTAGGAGATCCATCTGCTCACTCCTAGACCTTGGCACCTAAGAACTAGAGTCTCTGACTGCCTCTGCATGTGCCTGTGCTGTAGCTGTGGTGGGATGGTCTGGGTCTATCACCACAACATTGTCTTCTAGCTCTGGCAATAGTGGCAAATGTGGTCGGTCAAGTGCAAATATGTGCTTCTCCAACTTGGAGGTGATAAGCATCTGAATGTAGGGTGCATAGCAACATGAGCGCTTCTGATCAGCAGCAACCCTCTTCACAGTCTCCACAATCAGATCCATCACTCTGAATCTCGTATGTTGATCTAGATGGAGCAGCATGTTGATGGAGTAGCCTCTTATCATCTTCTCATCTCCAGACTTAGGCATCAAGGTATGCCTCAGGATAGTGTTGATCGTGCGTAGACTAGCCTGGAGGAAGTAAATGGATCCTAGCTTGTGAGACTCCAGATGTGCAGCAGGGATCTCATTGTACATGTTCTTCATGGCATTCTGGCTTGCCTTGGGCTCATTGTATACATCAATGTCACCATCTTCCACCTCTGGGACTCCTAAGATGGCAGCCCACTCCTCAACTGTGGATTCATACCTTGCACCTTCAGTCATCCATACAATTCTACCATCTCCATAGAAATGAGCACTGGAGTAGAATTGCATGATCATTTCATCATTCCAGGCAGTAAACTCCTTACCAACAAACTCATCAAGACCAATGCAGTGGAAGTTGTCTTGCACACTTGGGAAGTAATCCTCATTGTCCTTGATGTACTTCCAGTCCACAAACCTCATATCACTCACAGCAGGGCTCTTGTCAAGCAAAATTGTTTCATAGAAGTCTTGTTGTTCTTTTGTATAGAACATGTAGTCCACAGCAGTCTTCCTTCTCTGTGAATATGGATCAACAGCTCTCCACTCTCTCAAACCTGAGTCCTTCCTCTTCTTCATGTCCTCAGCAACAGGATGGCTGGCATTATGCTCTGGAAGGTGTGGCCTTAGCTTCATCAAGGTAGACATAGCATCCTCCTCAGTATCTCTGGAGGTAGATCCCTTGTTCTTCTCAGAAGCTGGAATCTCTCGAGATGTCCTCTTTGTTTTAGGGGCTATGGGCTTCTTGGAACCAGCTGGCTTACCCTTGGGAGCTGCTTGGCTAGGCATAGCATCAGACATCAGTTTCTTCTTCTTCTTGGGAGGAGCCTTTGCAGCTGGCTCTTCCTCCTCTTTTTCAGCAGCAGACTCTGCTGGGTCCTCATACATTGAGGTAGGCCTGCCCATAACATGAATGATCCTCATCCTGGACTTCTTCTTCTCTCTGCCTTCTTAGGCATAGACTTCTTGGAGAGCTCAACAGTCATTGTTGCCCTGGCACTCTCTGGTGCTCTCACTGACCCTGAGCTAGCATACTCTTTCCTTATAGCCTTCTTCTTGGAAGTAGTGGCAGCAGTAGTGCTCTTGGCAGCAGCATCTTTCTTGGGCAGCTCTTCTGGAATAAAGTCTTCATCCTCCTCATCATAATTGAGCTTTCTCCTTGCCCTAGTTGCAGCCTTGGGTAGATCAGGTGAGCTAGGAACATTATCATAGCTCCCTTCAGGACTAGTGCCTGAGCTCATGTCAACACTTTTCTCTCTGAAGTCATTTTGGCTATCATCAGACCCTAACATCTCTGACCCTGTGAAATAGAGTATAGAAGAGTGGATAGGTTGAGTCATCACAAAATTGCAGAAGATTTTCTCAAAGGTTTGAACTAAAATTTCTCAAGATTTGCATTCTGCCAAGTGAATTTCGGTACTACCGATGCAAACTTTTTGGACCCACCGAGACAAACAACCTGCTAAACAGAAACTTGGTACCATTTTTGGTGAGACCAAAAATGGGCACCCGGTTTCACCGAGGTTGTTCTCAGTCAACCAGAAAAGGGAATCGGTGCTACCGATTCTATTGCTTCGGTGTTACCGAGATTCAAGTCGCGGACGGCAAACCCTAAAAAATCGTTCGTTCGCTAGACTAATGAAATTTCTAGTGGATAGATCGATCTCAAACTTTGTCTTATCGATGGAAAAGTTCTAATGCGCAAGATTCGGAGAGGGGAGCGCATGAGGGGCCGAAATCATACCCTAACTTGGTGACGATCTCGCTACGGCGGCGACGGGGGGGGGGGGGGGGGGGGGGGAGGGGGAATCCGTCGGCGGCGTGGACTTCCAACGGCGGAGGCACTCGGGAAGACGAAGGCGACGACCAGGGGTCTTGTTTGGCAGCTAGGGTTTTTGGAGGGGATGACGTTTGAGGAATTAATTTCAAAAGTCAGGTCCGCCTCTTTATATACCCGTGGCTGTCGGTGACACCGGTTCTAACTTTTCGGTGTCGCCGAGTTCCTCTACTGTCAGCTGACAGGGAAACTCGGTGTAACTGAGAAGATGGAATCGGTGATACCGAGTGTGAAAACCAGATCAACCCTAGGCATTCGGTGAGACCGAGATTTTGGTATTGGTTCCACCGAGATGCACTTGGGAGGTTTTCATGGCCAGTCCTTTGTCGATACGGAACTCCGAGTGCTCCTCACACAGAGAGATCGAAAAGTCCTTGTTCAAATTTTGTGATGCAGCAAGAATGGAATATGAGACGAGAAAGCATAGATAGCTAGAGAGTGGTCCTAGGCATTCTTGTCCATCCAATTGGCAAAAGAAAAATCAAAAGCCAAATAGCAACAATTGGATGTCCTCGAATGATTAAAGAAATGCAGACCAACATGCTCACACAATAAGATGTCAAATGAAATCATGGCAAACATGCACATACATACTAGCATCTATCAAGCATTTTGGCGATGACGGAGTCATCTTTATATGAGTATATTGACTTAGGAGCCAAGTAAGAATACATGATCATAGGTCATACTCATCGTTTAAGCACAAGTGGGGTTACCACTTTTACATAAAGCATTTAATGTTGTCACATTCTAAGAGATGCTTTAACTCAAGTCTTAGAGTAAAGCTCCCCCTTGATGTGACATCCCCCATAGGAGGGATAAACTAACCTTGGGTTTGTCGTAGAACACTTCATGTGGGTGATGTAGTGGTGGATGCTCAAGGTTGAAGAAGATCACCAAGAGTTGGGAGCATCCTTGTTGTTTTCTTACTCTTATCACCTACATGGGTTAGTCCCAACACACAAGAGACAAATGCAAGGATATCTATGGACATGGAGTGCAAAGCATACATGATGATGTCCATGGATTTCTTGATTACCTTGTCCCTTGCTTACCTTTGAGGGAATGTGTGACTCCTTGAACTATTGCATGATGTTGACGTTGATTGCAACTAGTTCTTGCCAATAATGAATGTGAGTGAATTTCATTGGCGGAGTTACCCCTCAAGAACTTCTCTAGTTCTTCTTCTTGGGGACCCACATCAACTTGATGGTGATCATTGGTGCTGAAGTGGCACTTGTAGAAGTTGAGCTTGAAGTAGCCTTGGGAACCCACTCCACCAAAGCTTGGGATTCATCTTCATATGAGTCAATGTCCTCTTGAAGCTTGTCCTTGCCCTTGAGCTTGTGGTCTTGTGGTGGAAGGTCATCTTGAGTGTTTGTTCCCTTGGGAAGAGTATGTTCATACTTCTCCCTTTGAGGAACAAACTTGGGCTTGGGGTATTGACCTTCTTCCCATTCAACTCCATTAGCGTTGAAGTAGTCAATGCCATGGTTCTTCCGGTATCCTCCATGCTTGCGTACAATTTCCTCAAATTGCTTACACCCGGCAAGACTCTTGTAGATACCTTTCTCTATAATCCCTTTCAATAAATTGTTTTCTTGCTCAAGTATAACTTGGCTAAGAGAATCATCATTAGTGGAATCAACAGAACTACTAGAAGCAACATCATTAGATTTAGCATTTTTATTGTTGCTACTAGATGAAGAACCTTTCTTGCCTTTGTTACTAGTTTGTCTAGGTTTAACTTGTGGCATGAATGTAGACAAGAGTAATCGTTTGGCTAGATAAGATGAAGTCTTCTTTCGGAGATCGTCATTGATAGCTTTAAGAAACTCATGTTCTTGCTCCAAGGTGAGCTTCTCGAAGCGTAGCTTCTCATGAGTCCTTACAAGCTCTCTATGATCTTCGAGAGTAGATTCATAGGCTAACTTAAGAGTGTTTAATTCTTTAGTTAGTTGTTCTATTTTCATCTTATCATCATCAACCGACTTATCTTGACTAGCATGAAAATTATCAAGTTCATTTTGACTAACATCACTAGTTTTATCAAAGAGCAAGTCATCATCACCAAGTAAATCATCTTCATCACTATTGAAATCAAGATACTCGGGGTGTGATACCTTGGGGCCTTTATCCATAAAGCAACTTCCACTCCCTTCATTTGGTGAATCAAATAGATCATAGGAGTTGGTAGTCACTAGTGCAAGTCCGACAACACCTTCATCTTGACTATAGTCGGAGTTGGAGTGATAGCTTCTCTCGGAGTTGTTGTCGGATTCGGAGCCGGAAACCATTCACCAACATGAGCTTGATGTCTTCTTCTTGAGTAGCTCTTGGAGTACTTGTCCTTCTTCTCTGAGTCCCTACTTCTCCTCGAGGGTCTTCGTTCATAACAATCATCTCTACTCCTTCTCTCCCTTTGAGGTGATTCATTCCTTGAGCTTCGTCTTCTAGGTGACTCTTCTCTTTGTTTGTAGGGAGTCGTGCACTCATTGGAGTAGTGTCCGGGCTTCCCACAATTGTAGCAGTTTCGCTCACGACTTGACGAACGCTTCTCTTCATATATTGAGTTGGAGCTTCGTTCTTTGCCTCTATTCTTGTAGAACTTGTTGAATTTTTTGACCATGAGGCTTATCTCTTCATTGGTGACATGGTTGTCGCTTGAAGTTGCGGGAGCATCACTTGTGGCCTTGTAAGCACCACTAGACTTATTGTGAAGCTCTTCTTTGTCCTTGAGTGTCATCTCATGAGCAACAATCCTTCCAATGACTTCCGTAGGCTTGAGATCTTTGTAGTTGGGCATCATTTGGATCAATGTGCACACGGTGTCGTATCTCTCATCCAAAGCTCTAAGTATCTTCTTGATGATGAATTTGTTGGTCATTTCTTCGCTTCCTAAGCCGGCAATCTCATTTGTGATGAGAGCTAGCCTAGAGTACATTTCAGCGACTCCTTCACCATCCTTCATCTTGAACTTGTCAAGTTGACTTTGAAGAACATCCAACTTGGATTCTCTCACGGATTCGGTACCTTCATGCATATCAACCAAAGTATCCCAAATCTCTTTTGCATTCTCAAGACGGCTGATTTTGTTGAATTCTTTGGGGCATAGGCAGTTGAAAAGAATGTCACATGCTTGAGCGTTGTATTGCAACATCTTCAATTCATCCGCGGTCGCTTCACGATCCGGTTCCTTTCCATCACCAAAGAATTCACCTGGCAAGCCAACACGAACAACAGCCCAAACGGCGGGGTTATGACCAAGAATATGCATTTTCATTTTGTGCTTCCAACTAGCAAAATTTGTGCCATCAAAGTACGGACCTCTACAGTGATAATTTCCCTCACTAGACGCCATACTATCCTAGGTTGTGAGATCAATGCAATGGAGACCAAAGCTCTGATACCACTTGTAGGATCGAAAGTATGTCTAGAGGGGGGTGATTAGACTACTTGACCAAATAAAAATTCTACCTTTTCCCAATTTTAAGTGTTGGCAGATTTTAGCAATGATAGCAATTCAAGTACACCCTACACATGCATGTCTAAGAGTATATCAGCGGAAAGTAACAACAAGCATATGTAGTAGAGGGTAGGAAGGAAGATCAAACGCAATTTGAAGACACGAAGATTTTTCCCGTGGTTCCGATAGGTGGTGCTATCGTACGTCCATGTTTATGGAGTCTTCAACCCACAGAGGGTAATGATAGCGAGAGTCCACGGAGGGCTCCACCCATAAGGGTCCACGAAGTAGCAACCTTGACTATTCCATAACGGCTTCCGTCCACGAAGGACTAGCCTCACTATGGGTAGATCTTCACGAAGTAGGCGATCTCCTTGCCCGTACAAACTTCTTGGTTCAACTCCACAACATGAAGTAGGAGGCTACCAAGCGACACCTAACCAATCTAGGAGGCACCACCCTCCAAAAGGTAATAGGCTCGGCAATGTCGATGTACTCCTTGCTCTTGTGCTTCAAGATGATAGACTCCTCAACACACAATCACTCTCTCACAGATTTGGCTATGGTGGAAGAGATTGATTTGGTGGAAAGCAACTTGGGGAGGCTAGAGATCAAGATTCATATGGTAGGAATGGAATAGCTTGATCTCAACACATGAGTAGGTGGCTCTCTCTCAGAAAATTGGATGGGGGCAAGTATGGAATAGTTCTGAGTGCTTCTCTTTCGAGTGGGTGATGGTGAAGGGGTATATATAGGCATCCCCAAAAATCCAACCGTTACACCTAAATTGACCAACTCGGTGACACCGAAGTGACCAAAAGGCAGTAACTTTTGAATCTCGGTGAGACCGATACATAACTCTCGGCGGTACCGATTAGATGACCAACAGTCAGATTGCATGACTCGGTGAGACCGATTCTCAAATTTTGGTGGTACCAATTCTTGACAATGGCTAACCAGAGAGTTGGTCCAAAAACTCGGTGAGACCAATTCACAAAACTCGGTGAGACCAATTCACAAAACTCGGTGGTACCGATTCTTGAGAATGGCTAACCAGGAAGTTGGTCCAAATATCGGTGAGACCGATTGGCAAAACTCGGTGGTACCGATGCTTGAGAATGGCTAACCAGAAAGTTGGCAACTGAACTCGATGGCACCGAAGTGGAAATCGGCTGCACCGATGGGCTAGGGTTTGGCTTATGATCTGTCTAGGGTTTGAATCTCGGTGAGACCGAATAGGAATTGTTGGTCTTATCGATTTGAATGGTAGGGTTCTAGACAGAGTATCTGTGGAAGAGCTTGTGGGTGTTTTTGGTGACTATCACTTGTGCACGTGGAGCATCTTGTTCACCAATAGTACATTACCCCCTTTTAATAGTATTGGGTTTCCTATGGACTCAAAGTGATTTCTCACAAATTAAAATGTAGAGTCCTCTTGCTTGAAGCTTTGCCAATCCATTTCCTTGCATCTTGGGGTTTCTCCACAATCCTTTTGCCAACCCATCATTGAACTTTTCCTGAAATGTACTTAGTGGAAACATTAGTTCAATGATATATATGTTGTTATTAATTACCAAAACCACCAAGGGAGCAAATGTGCTTTCACCTTGTGCGATAACATTCAAATTGGCATCTTTTTTGGTTTTTTATGAGATATCATCGGCTCCGCGTCATTATGTTGTAAAAAACATGATGGATTTTCAGCCCCTTTCAGCGACATCGCTTTGGAACCCTTGTCGATGGATTGTTTGTGTGGATCTTCAAAATATATATCAATGTCTCCTATATTCTGAAAAATAATAATATAAAATAATGTACCTTTTGTATTAGCATGTGTAACATACATACACAAAAGGATTAGCTATATGCTCCTCTTCTCGTGGTTTTTCAGTCCGGTCCATCATCGCTACATCAGTGCGTATGTCAATTGATATTTTTGTGTTTCAATACAATCCATCATCGTTACATCAGTGCGTATGTCAATTGATGTTTTTGAAACATCATCCGAATCCATCACTCTCTTATCTATGATGAACAAAGGTGGAACATATAAATTGTAATAATATTTTATACATCATTATATAAACATCTATAATATATAATAAAAAACAAAAGTGAGACTAACACAACTATTTTTATTTGAAAAAACATTTTTCTTTCCCTACAACCTTATCCCGACACCCCCCTCACAGCCAAACCTGTCCAAATGGGTTGGCCCGCCACGACACGACCCAGCCTGAGTTAAACAAGCCAGGTACGCCATGGCCCAACCCTCACACTCTCTCTCACTCCCCACCTCTTCCCCTACAAAAACCCTCTTCCTTCTGTAAAAAAACTTCCCACATGTCCCCACCCTCACAGCCGCTCATTCTCTCCCCTCCTTTCCCCACCGCATCGCTCACCTCCGCCTCTCCCAGCGATGGCATCAGCCGCATCTCCCTCACTCCCTCCCCCTCCTCTCCCCACTGCATCACCCGCCTTCTCCTCTACTCCTCCCTAAACTAGCGATGGCGTCAGCCCATCTACATCTTCGGCAGGCGGCTCTGCCCCATCCCACACGCGGACCATCAAAACCACAAACTGCCCTTTACGATTAGAGATTTAACAGTAGGGATATGGTTGAAAAAATTCCTACTATTAATTTTTTGCATCGCTAATTAAGTGTGTGACTAATTAATTAATTGTATTAATGGCTCGATTCATAATTGATTTGGTTGAAAAAATCCTTACTAAAACAGATTAAATTAATTGCTTGTCTGGCTAATTAACAATTGCATTAATGATTTGATTTTCAAATTGATTTGAGGTTTGGCTTCCAAATTATTTCTGCATTAATGACTGGATACCAACGATAGACATACGAACTCCCTTTTTAGGAGTAAAGATTAAATTAATTGCTAGTCTGGCTAATTAAGAATTGCATTAATTATTTGATTTTCAAATTGATTTGGGGTTTGGCTTCCAAATTATTTCCGCATTAATGACTGGGTACCAACGAACGACGTACGGACTCCCCTTTTAGGAGTAAAGATGCATATGTAATAATATTTTACCAAATTCCTTGGCCGGCCACAGTTAGTTCGGCCCCTACAGAGCTCAGCCCCTGGCCTCCGCTACACCCACGCAAGAAAACATAGCAGAAATTTCTCAAAAAACAAAAACATGGCAAAACTTTTTTTTTTTGAATCTGAAACTTTGTAAAAATGATTAGGAACAAATGTTATGGATGCTTCCAAAGTTTGACAGTCAAATGACATAGGAGGAACTTTGTACAAAAATAATCCAGAAATTCTGCTCAAACAATGTTCATACATTTTGAGTAATTTTTTTATAGAGCTCCTCGGATGTCATTTGACCACCAAACTTTACAAGCACCTATAACATTTGTTCATAATCATTCCAACAAATTATTAGTTTTTTTCGAAATATTTTGCTATATTTTCTTGTGTGGGTGTAGCGGTGGTGCGTCGAGGTGGGGTGTATAAAAACCACTCTCACGAATTAATAAAGAAACCGGAAAAACTAAAAGGACTTAATCCCTATAATGATATGATGGTACTGTTATTATTTTCTCGTCATTGTTTGTACTAAAAAAATTGATGCGATGGTACTATCACTATTTTGCTATTATTACTTGTAAAAATCGATGAAAAACAGTGGAACTGCTCGCAATTGTTTTTTGAAACTTTGTTAGCTTTTGTGCTGTTAGTCTACTTCGGTTCTGTTCTGTTAAAACAAGGAACCGGACTAAAACTTCGGTTACTAAAAATGGTTCTTGATTTATGAAGAAACAACCAGTCAGCAAATTTGAAAGACTAAATTTTATTTTTATTTACAAACTAAAGAACCGAATGCCCAGGAGGCCTAGCTAGTTCTCGGTTGTAAATATACTTGCTGTCAAGCTAAAACTTATCGATCAAGAGTAGTATCCGGCCGCGAGAGACAAGATACTAGTCACCTCTCCAAGTGATCTCCATCTTCTCCATGAAGAAGCTCAAACTCACGCAAACTTTTCAAGAAAGGAATAAAGGCAAGCCCAAGTATTGCACGAGGCTTGCGACCAAGGAGAAGCCCGCCGGCTTTTCCCTCTCGCTTCGTGCAAAACAATAACATATATATATATATTCATGTCACTCCGATCCATGCCTCCTCTCGCTGGCGAGCTGCTTCGATCCACGCACATAATATGTCCATGGATCCTGTCATGGCCAGCAGCAGCAGGAGGATAGGAGGCAAGGAGAGCTGCCATGGCCACTGCCTGCCTCCTCACTCTGCCAAATGCCTCTGCCTCTACCTGCTGCTCTCGCTGATCTTCTTCTTCCTCGTCGCGGCCGTGCTGCTCGTCGTCTTCGTCACGAGGCTCAAGAAGCCGACCTTCTACCTGCAGTCCGTCCAGATGGACAGGTCGTTCAGCCTCCGGCCGTCGTCGTCCAACCGCAGCGGCGACAACGCGACGTCGTCGTGCTCGGTGGCATCGCTGCTGTTCGCAGCGCAGAACCCGAACGGGATCGGGATAAGGTTCAGCGCGGCAGACCTCGGCGTGGCCTACGCGAACGAGTCGGTCGGCGCCATGGACGTGCCGGTGTTCTACCAGCCGCCGCGGAGCAGCAACGTGACGGTGCTCATGCACGCCGTGTTCGAGGAGTCCAACGTCAGCCGGCTCGTCGTCAGCGAGCTGTCGGCGCAGAGGAAGCTCGTCGAGATCAGGATCGCCGGGAGCATCGACGCCACCACACACATCATGAACTTCCCTCTGCCAAAGCTTCAGGTACGTTCAGACTTCAGAGGAAGTTCTTTTTGTTTTATCGAAGTGCTCTCACTCTTCAGAAGTTCAAATATTCTGAACTTCAGTTTGTCTAAATTTGGTGGTGTTTTTCTGTTGCAGTTTACTCTCGATTGCAGGATAGCAACTAACTACACCGACATAGTGCTCCGAGAAGGGATCAAGTCTGCAACTATACGCAAGGTATTTGTTGACTGATAGTTTCTAACTAACATGTGCAAGCTTGTGTCTGAAGTCAGGACTCAGAACAGTGATCTTCTTGCAGGAAATCCAAGTATCTGCAATGCCTCACATCTCACAGAAGTGCTCTATAAAGCTTGACATGAGGTCAAGAGGGGAGAGCACAAGGCTTGCAGATTTAGGATGCTGATTTCGTAGAATTTAACCTTTTGTTTTTGTTTGCGTAGTAGTAGAATTTAACTGATTCATGCACATGGCTGTTTTACACTTAGAAGAGTATTCTTTGCGTAGTATGCTCCCATGCCAGGCAATGTAAATGTAAATGTATTCAACTGTTGCCAAACGATATGTCTATTTTTCTTGATTGTGTTTCACTGTAAATGTTGAACGAATGTGTAAGCAATTGGCTTGAGCTAGTCAATCTGTAAAAGCAACTCTAGCAATTTGTGGCGATTTTTTTAACATGGTACAATCAAGGCCGTTTACATACACGAGCATACACTCATTCCTGTGAACGCACGCCGTACCCCTGTGAGCGCCTCCGAGAGACTAAGCCGGTATAGCATCTTGATATTGACGAAGTCACCACAAGCGCCTCATAGTTGACGGATACGTCTTCTCCCACTGAACGAACATCGCCGAAAAGTCTGAAATAAATTCAAAAAAATACGAACACCAATGCCAAGTCTAGGACTTTAACCCCGGTGGACCGAGAATACCATTGTGGCCATTTTGGCTGAAATGGTCACTCTAGTAAAGTCGACACCCACCTTCGATGGCCATAGTTTATGGAGCGTGCTCTAAACCGAGCCGGCGAGCGCACTGCATCCAGAAAACGGTTTGGCACGAATGACATTTCCCCTCCCGCATTGCTGCCTTACCTCCCTCGTCGTAGCAGTGTCTTTGGCCGCTTCAGGCCATCCCCAGTCCCGGCCAACGACACCATGGACGACCACCCGACCCCGTGTGTGAATCCATCGGATTGGAGTCAAATCCAGCGACTTCAACGATCGTTGCACCTTTGACGGCTTGGACGACCGACCTCTACCTTGTCGGCGAAAAGTTTGACACGTAGGTGCATATGCCGCATAGAGGTGGCCTCTTCCCACTGGTGCCGCATCGACACCACTGCCTTTGCCCCTCCTCACTTCCTCCCGGTGACAAGCGAAAGTAGGGCGGCTTCCTGGTCATACGTTGGATCAGCAATGTCGAGGAGGTAAAAAATCCACCATATTCCTTGTATTCAACTTTTGTTCAATTTAATGTGAGCTGACTGTCGACAATTATTTGCAAATCTGCAATGTTTGTAATTTAGTGACGATTTTCTGAAATTTGGGGGATCAACCCTTAACAGCGACACATTTCTTAATAGTATGATTGGTAATTCTGAGAGAAATGATGTCGATCTCGAGGGCGCATCAATGTCACTTTTTGATCATGAGCCCATCCAAGATACGAAATTTGATCAATTCGAGGCCTCCGGCTCGTCGAAGAAGAAAGCAGTTCAGGGATCCAACATTAAGCCTGCTGAGGATATTGGGTTTGTTTCCGCATGGGAAGATATTTCACCAATAAAGATCAATCTTCTGCAAAATATTGGAAGCACATCAAGAATCGTTTTAAACATCACGTTGGGTGGAGAACGAATCATGGCCTCATATATATCTCTCACAAACCTATGGCGTACGGTTCAAGAGACGTGCAGCCGCGCTGAGCGGGTTGTTTGGAGCAAGTGAAGCACGCTCCTACTAGCCAGATAGGTACCAACAAATGGCAAAGTAGAAGGGAAAACCGTTTGGCCTCCAACATTGGTGGGACTTCTCAGAAAACTACAAAAAATGGACGTCCAGAATGGTGGTAGTCCAAAATGTTGAGAAGGGCATGAATTCCTCTTTGGAGTTGTAGGATGGTGATGGAGAAGAAATGGAAAATGTTTCTGGAAGTCACAATCCAGTGACTAGCACGGGTAGGCCAGATGGGAGGCAGAGAGGAAAGGAGACTCAAGGGACATGGAGAGGTGGACACGAATGACAATATTGATGAGTTGATGAGGGCGAAAAATGATCACGCCAAGAGAAGAAGCAATAAAACTAGAGATGAAAGAGAAGAAGAGGCCAGAGAAGAGGAGAGATGAGATGATATGCAAGAGAGAAGATGTTGGTGCAATAATTTGCCTCCTTGTGTTTTGGAGATTGTTAACAGAAGCGGTGAGACATTAATGTGTTTGTTAGTGCACACAAAGATTACATGAGTTGAGAGAAGTTTGTTATAAACTCCCAAGATTATCATCAACATAGTAGAGAAGTTTGTCATCGAAGATCTCGCGTGATGGAAGTGACCCTTAAAATTGCTGACGCGAAGCAATTGTTTCTTTGCATGGTCTGAAAAGTTTCACTGTAGCCGAGAAGAAAGTAAATGACGAGTAGACGTAGTATTTTCTTCTATAGTTCCTTTTCTCTTATTTGAGTCATAGGACCACCGTACTACTAAGAGGGGTTGTAGTGTTTCGAGACTTATGTTTCTATGATGCTTAACTGAAACCTATGGGAGCGGAAAGAAATATCTTTTGCCTCGAAACATTTACTTGTCACTCGGAGGCGATGATCTTCTGGACTGAGAGAGAAATGTTTCAACAGAGGAGTTAGCCTTACTTGTTCCTCAAGTAAATTTGTCGGGTGCTTTTGAAATCCAACCGTTGGAAATGCATCGGTTGCCCATTGGTTGGACATTGTGTCCTGAATGGTCATCCCCCCTAGGTATTGCTCCGGCTATAAATAGCCAACCCATTCCAACCGAGATGGTTGGTTGCTTCGTGTGAGTTTGACAGTTTGTATAAGCACCCTCCCTCTGAAAGATTTGAGTTAATCCACAGAGAGAAAACTCCAAAGACAAAGAACTAGATAGTGGTTGAGCATCATAGAGATATAAATTTAGTACGCTCGGCTTATTACTCTTGAGAGCTGCTAACTTTCTAGACGGTTAGGCGTCAAAATCTTCAGCAACTAAGAGTCATTGTGGTTAGCGAAGATAGTCTGTAATGGTTATGGAGATCGCCTGAAGTATCTACCTCAAGTAATCGACACAGGTCGACGAACTTGTTGTCGAGGAGAACATGACGAAGAGAGTTTGTCTTCTGTGTTAAATCACAAGTCCCTCCAACCATACGTAGATATTTTACAGAAGAGTGAAATGGTCTAACAAATAATTTGTTGCCATCAAACACCACTGGTCACATCTTCACACTGCATTACTTTCAGTAGTTAATATTCTAAAGTGTTTCAGACATGTGATTTATCTTCTGTTCCTGATTATGTTTCGGTATAAGATTTGTCTATCTATTCCAAGCAGTTTTTTTGTAGTTTAGGAATTGCTTAGTTCATTTTTGCTATTGTGTACTAAGAGATTTCAAGTTTCCGAAAGAAATTTTAAATCTTCCATTCACCCCTCAGGCCTATATACTCCCGTTCCTACAACATGCATCATCAGGAAGATATGGAGGCGACGAGGATCCAAAATCAGCATGAGCTAAAGGCGCGTGAGATCCAACTTAAGGAGGATTGGGCGAGTGTTGCATGCATAGTCGAGAAGAATCACGATAGAAGGAGGAGGGAGTAATGCATTTGTCGGAGGAGGAGGAGGCCACAACACACACGCTGCACGTGGTGCGGATAGTGCACACGACAAAGGAGAAGGGCACAATGCAAACGACAGAGGAGGTGGAGGGGACGATGCACATGACGACAACTTGTGATTTGTATCATTAAATTTGGAGTGTCTGTTTGAGACGCCTGGGCTTGAACAGATCAAGTGACACCAATCAATATCCTTTATATGGAACGTCAGTCAAACCCCTTCCTCGAGAACCAAGTTTGCGCAACCGGATATTCGACTTTCCTGAAAAAAGCTGACAGTGCCACGAAGATATAGCGGGCGCCCCTTGCTTTGCTTACATAATTGGTTTGTAACATGTGTCACTTCACTCGGTATTTATTCGAGCACGGTGCACTTGGAATTTCATCATTCTTCTGTACGGGTTCTCTTGCTCGGGATCAAACCTGGCAAGCGAGTAGATGTGTCCCTTTACTTAGCTGACCGATCAATTTTACCGCGTGGAACTTGAAGAGGCAAGTGACATCATAGCGAATCTCGCCATGTTATCTTGTCAAATTTTTTGTGTGCTATTCGGCACTCTTTACTGGTCCGTGAGAGGGACCTCCTCAGCTTCTAAGCGCTAGATACCAAGAATTCGACTGACATAGCGTGTTTGAGTCGGTTTTAAATGATGATGATATGGATTCCGCGCATGTGATTTGTTGGAAATATGCCCTAGAGGCAATAATAAATTGGTTATTATCATATTTCCCTGTTCATGATAAACGTCTATTATCCATGCTAGAATTGTATTGATCGGAAACTCAAATACATGTGTGGATACATAGACAATACCGTGTCCCTAGTGAGCCTCTACTAGACTAGCTCGTTGATCAAAGATGGTTAAGGTTTCCTAACCATAGACATGAGTTGTCATTTGATAACGGGGTCACATCATTAGGAGAATGATGTAATGGACAAGACCCAACCGCAAGCATAGCATTTGATCGTGTTAGTTTATTGCTATTGCTTTATCCATGTCAAGTATCTGTTCCTACGACCATGAGATCATGCAACTCCCTGACACCGAAGGAATGCCTTGTGTGTATCAAACGTCACGACGTAACTGGGTGACTATAAAGGTGGTCTACAGGTATCTCCGAGGGTGTCTGTTGGCTTGGCATGGATCGAGACTGGGATTTGTCACTCCGTATGACGGAGAGGTATCTCTGGGCCCTCTCGGTAATACAACATCACAAGAAGCTTGTAGGCAATGTGACTAAGGAGTTAGTCACGGGATCTTGTATTACGAAACGAGTAAAGAGACTTGCCGGTAACGAGATTGAACTAGGTATGGAGATACCGACAATCGAATCTCGGGCAAGTAACATACCGCTAGACAAAAGGAACTGCATACGGGATTGATTGAATCCTTGGCATCGTGGTTCGACCGATAAAGATCTTCGTGGAATATATAGGAACTAATATGGGCATCCAGGTCCCGCTATTTTTTATTGACCGGAGAGGTGTCTCGATCATGTCTACATGATTCTCGAACCCGTAGGGTCCGCACGCTTAACGTTCGGTGACGCTAGAGTAGTATTGGGATATGTACGTTGGTGACCGAATGTTGTTCGGAGTCCCGGATGAGATCCCGGACATCACGAGGAGCTCCGTAATGGTCCGGAGGTAAAGATTTATATATGGGAAGTCATATTTTGGCTACCGGAAAAGTTTCGGGTTTTGCCGGTATTGTACCGGGAAGCTTCCGGAAGGTTCCGGAGGGTTCCGGAGGAGTCCGGAAGGATCCCTCCAGCCCCTAGGGCATGCATGGGCGGTAGGGGGGCGTCCTAGCCTTATTGGGTTAGGGGCACCAGCCCCACAAGGCCCATGCGCAAGGGGAAGGGGAAACCCTAAGTGGGAGGGAGTCCACTTGCCTTGGAAGGCAAGTTTCCTCCCTAGCCGTCGGCCCTCGTTGGAGGAGGGGCCTAGGCTGCGACCAAACCCTTTCCCTTGCCTCCTATATATAGTAGAGGAGAGGGGGAGGGCTGGACACAACAATCCCACGCCCCGGTGGCAGCCCTACCTCTCTCCCTAGATCGTTTTCTCCTCAGATCGCATCTACGGTAGCGCTTGGCAAAGCCCTGCCGGGATTGCTCCACCCCCATATCCACCACACTGTCATGCTGGTTGAGATCCCATATACTTCTCCTTCCTCTCTTGCTGGATCAAGAAGGAGGAGACGTCATCGAGCCGCACGTGTGCTGAACGCGGAGGTGTCATCCGTTCGGCGCTAGATCGGATCAGATCGCGATTGGATCGTGAAGAGTACGACTACATCAATCGCGTTATATACGCTTCCGCTTAGCGATCTACAAGGGTATGTAGATACACTCTCCCTCTCGTAGCTATCCATCTCCATGGATAGATCTTGAGTGTTCTTACGAAATTTTTTGTTTCCCATGCAACGTTCCCCAATAGTGGCATCATGAGCTAGGTCTATGCGTAGATGATATGCACAAGTAGAACACAAAAGAGTTTGTGGGCGTTGATGTTCAGATTGCTTACTTCCTTAGTCTTATCTTGATTCGGCGGTATTGTGGGATGAAGCGGCTTGGACCAACCTTACTCGTCCACGTACGAGAGACCGGTTCCATCGACTGACATGCAACTTGTTGCATAAAGATGGCTGGCGGGTGTCTGTCTCTCCCACTTTAGTTGAATCGGATTCGACAGAGGCGGTCCTTGTAGAATGTTAAATAGCAACTTTAATATCACCATTGTGGCTTTGCGTAGGTAAGAACGGTTCTTACCAGTTGCCCATAGCAGCCACGTAAAACTTGCAACAACAAAGTAGAGGACGTCTAACTTGTTTTTGCAGGGCATGTTGTGATGTGATATGGCCAAAGACATGATGTGATATATGTGATGTATGAGATGATCATGTTTTGTATAGATTATCACGACTTGCATGTCGATGAGTACGGCAACCGGCAGGAGCCATAGGGTTGTCTTTAATTTATTTTCGTCATTCTTGATTTACTTTATCGCTATGAGTTAGCAATAGTTGTAGAAACAATAGTTGGCGCGACAACCACATGACGACACGGTGATGGAGATCATGGTGTCATGCCAGTGACGATGGAGATCATGCGGTGCTTTGGAGATGGAGATCAAAAGCACAAGACGATGATGGCCATATCATGTCACTTATGATTTGCATGTGATGTTAATCCTTTTTATGCATCTTATTTTTCTTAGGACGACAATAGCATTATAAGGTGATCCCTCACTAAAATTTCAAGATAAAATTGTGTTCTCCCCGAGTGTGCACCGTTGCGAAAGTTCTTCGTTTCGAAGCACCATGTGATGATCGGGTGTGATAGACTCTACGTTCACATACAACGGGTGCAAGCCAATTTTGCACATGCGGAACACTCGGGTTAAACTTGATGATCCTAGCATGTACATACATGGCCTCGGAACACAGGAGATCGAAAGGTCGAACATGAGTCATATAGTAGATATGATCAACATGGAGATGTTCACCATTGAAACCACCTCATCTCACGTGATGATCGGACTTGGGTTGGTGGATTTGGATCATGTCACACTTAGACAACCTGAGGGATGTTGATTTGAGTGGGAGTTCTTCAGTAATATGATTAATTGAACTCATTATCATGAACATAGTGAAAATATCTTTGCAAATTATGTTGTAGATCGATAGCTCACGCTGTAGCTCCCCTATTTTTGATACGTTCCTAGAGAAAAACTAAGTTGAAAGATGGTAGTAGCAATTTTTCGGAATAGGTCTGTGATCTGAGGATTGTCCTCAGTTGCTGCACAGAAGGCTTATGTCCTTGATGCACCGCTCGGTGCGCCACCCCCTCAAGCGTCGTCTGTGGGTGTTGAGAACATCAGACACGCACGTTTTTGATGACTACCTGATAGTTCGGTGCGTCATGCTTTACGGCTTAGAATTGAGGCTCCAGAGACGTTTTGAACGTCACAGATCATATGAGATGTTCCAAGAGCTGAAATTAGGATTTCAGGCTCGTGCCCGTGTTTAGAGGTATGAGACCTCCAACAAGATTCTTTGCTTGCAAGATGAAGGAGAATAGCTCAATTGGTGAGCATGTGCTCAGATTGTCTGGGTGCTACAATCGCTTGAATCAAGTGGGAGTTGATCTTCCAGATAAGATAGTGATTAACATAGTTCTCCAAGTCACTGTCACCAAGCTACTAGAGCTTCGTGATGAACTATGACATGCCAGGGATGGAGATGATGATCCCTGAGCTATTCACGATGTTTTGCACCACGAAAGGTAGAAATCAAGAAGGAGCATCAAGTGTTGATGGTAAGACCACTAGTTTCCAAAAGGGCAAGGGAAAGAAGGGAAACTTCAAGAATGGCAAGCCAGTTGTCGCTCCAGTGAAAAAACCCAAGGTTGGACCCAAACCCGAGACTGGGTGCTTCTGTTATGAGGGGAACGGTCACTGAAGCAGAACTGCCCCAGATACTTGGCAGATAAGAAGGCTGGCAACGTCAACAAAAGTATATTTGATATACATGTCATTGATGTGTACCTTACTAGTACTCCTAGTAGCACATGGGTATTAGATACCGGTTCAGTTGCTAATATTGGTAACTCGAAGTAAAAGCTACAGAATAAACGGAGACTAGCTAAGGGTGAGGTGATGACGTATGTTGGAAATGTTTCCAAGGTTTATGTGATCACAATCGCACGTGCTGGTCGGTGAACTCAGCCAAGGGGTCTGGGAGCCCCAGACGTTCACGTTCCGCATCCACCTTAGCCCACACGGGCCTCTTGCCCTTGTAACCACGACTTTCGAGGTGGTGGTTCCCCATGTTCCTTGCCTGAAGCTCCTTGCCTTTCTCCGATATGGCCTTGGCAGCTTCTTCAGCGCAAGTCGTCTTGAACTTTTCAAAGTCCTCTTCCGAAATTCTCGGATTGTCTTCTTTTATCTGGGCGTAGGTTTGATGCTCTACTTCAATCGCCCTTTTCACCCTTGTTTTCCAGGCGCTCAATGCGTTGCTGAACTTTCCTAGGGCTTTGTTGTTTATTTTCTTCATGGCAGGATCATCCCACGGGTCATTGATATTCTTTTCATCCCGACCGGGGAACAGGAATCTTGCGTGCAACCTATTTAGGAGCAGGTGTCGCAAAGATTCATTCTGCCGTAATTTTGCGTCATTGATGTTAGCGGTATCCCGTAGGATGCATGCTAATTGGTTGCCGTACATCGCTGCCACGCCCCGCGGCTCGATTGGCTCGAAATCGCCTTCTGACACCTCCGTGATCACCAGTCTTCCGATGCCAACCTGATTTGGGCATCGTGTCCTCTTTCCCTTCTTTCCATCACTGGCTTGGGAGGTACCATCGGTGGCCGTCTCCGCCTCAGTGCCGGTGTGGGTGGCATCAATGTCGGTGCCGTTTGCGCCATCGGCGCCATCAGCGTTGGCATCAGTGGCCGTCCCCATCTCCTGTCTAGCCAGATAGTTGAAGTAAATGTATGCTGCTTCATCTCCGGCTTCATCGTTGTCGGCCATGTTTCCTAGGGTTCGATCTAGTCGTTTAATTTCTCGAGATTTATATAATAAAATGAATAATGACTCTTGGAAAAATGGCCTATGTTTTGCCTGGCTGTCATTTCATTCCTGTCCCGGCAAATCTTGGGCACTCGATATGTCTACTTTGAAGCACACGTAATGTCGAAATTCACGGTAAATTTTGGCATGACCTATGCTAAAAATGGCACATATCGAGCGCCTGGAATTTGTCGGAACGGAAATGAATCAACATTCCGGCAAAACATAGGCCACTCGGAATAAGTTTCCCTGCAAACAAGAACGGCCTCAGGCCCACAACACATTGTATCTGGTCCAATTTGGACAACAACTTCAAATGGACAGCAAGAATTCCATTTTCAGAAACATATATAAAATATTTTCTACCCTACAAGAACCCTAATTCTTTGTTTTACAATCTAATTAACTGAATTTTTTCTTAACCCTAACTTTTTCTGTTTTACTATCTAATTAGCCCTACCAAATAATTAGGCCTACCAAATAATTAGCCCTACAAGAACCCATATCAACCCTAATTTTTATTTGTTTTACAAGAACCCTAATCAGCCCTACCAAATAATTTCAACCCTACCAAATAAGCAAGCCAGGGAAGGGATCGAGAGCGTGCTCACCTAAGACGGAGACGGGCGGAGGAGGCGTGGGGATGCGAGCACGGCGGCCGGAGGAGAAGGAGAGGCGCAGCGAGGTCAAGGTCGAGGTTGCCGCGCGCAGGGCAGGAGAGGCGCAGCGAGGTCGAGGTCGCAACGAGGGCGGAGGAGGCGTCGGGGTCGAGGTCGCCGCGCGCGGGGTAGCAGAGTAGCCGGGGCAGCAGAGGTCGTGCGGGGTCGCCGGCCGGGGCAGCAGAGTGAGAGGGAGAGATCGAGTGGGGGTGGGGATGAGATAGGGTTCGAACGGCCGGGCTATAGCTAACTTAGCTATAGCGCGTTTCTAAGAAACACGCTACTGCTAACTATTTTGTTTGTTTTGTAAATTCTGTAGATATGTTACTGTTTTCCCTTGTTCTTTTTTCTTTTTCCTTTTTCTCTTTATTTTTCCTAATTGCTAATAATAATTTGACCGATATAATTAGTGCATAATATATATATATATATATATATATATATATATATTACATCATTTGACCGATAACGGTGTTAAGTACTCATACAAAATAGGTACACACAAATTATGGTCGTTTCTTAATTAGCGTGCGGGCGACGACGCTTGAGACTGATCTGCTTCTTTCCTCTTTTGTTCGTTGTCGAATAATTGATCCCCTCGTTGTGACTTTTCCTTTTCCAGGAAGTACGATCTTTCTTAGGTAATGTTGTCCTGCTTCTTCTTTTGATGTATGGTTCATCGTCATCATCATCTTCCCTCATCGGGTCACCGTACTGGTCGTAGTCTTCCTCGTTGGCGACTCCATCCATTCCGACGATGCTCCTTTTGCCTCTCCTCATGACAACACGGTTGGAATTGAGAGGGTCTTCTATGAATAAGCATTGTGTCACATGCTTAGCGTGTACCCATGGCTCATTTTTGGCGGTGGCGCTCACGGTATTGGCATCGGGTATACACATGGTAGTGAAATGTCGGCTTTCTCTTTGTACTTTTAAGCCCATCTGACATGGAACATCGTCGCGCTATGCAATCCAGAGTATTCAAACTCCCAGATCTCTTCAACCCTTCCGTAGTATCTTTCAGTTACATCGCCGGTCATGGCTTCCATCGTCACCCCTGAGTTCTGGTATTCACTGTTCATATCTTTGGCCTTCGTGTAGAATGTGTATCCGTTAATATCGTATGCCTGATAGGTCGTGAGGTTGACCGCCAGGCCATGTGCTAAGGCGTATATGAACTTTCCGTCTGGACAGCCCTCTTCCGGGGGATTAGCCACAACTCGCTCTTTGAACCAACGCAAGAAAGTGGAGTTGTGCTCTCTAATAACTTCAGCGTCCGTCCTGTGCAGTCCACAGTCACGGTACTTCTTTGCGATGGCCTCTTTGTGCAGTGCCACGAAAGGATCTACCACGTTTAGGTGTTGTATCACTACTAAGTTAGCTATGTCAAAGTCGTCCTGTCGGCCCGAGCGGTACACATTCAATTCCCTCCGGCCGTTGATGTGACCTTCTCCTTTCAGCCTTCCACAGTGCTTGTTGACGGGCAAACCAACAACAGGTTCTCCGACGCCTAGATAATTCTCGCAGAAGGAGATGCACTCTTGGGTCAGATAGCCCTGCGCGATGCTTCCATCCGGACGGGACATGTTACGAATGAATCCTTTGATGACCCCATTCATCCTCTCGAACAGCATCATGCTGTGTATGAATGTCGGCCCTAGGTGTATGATGTCGTCCATGATGTGGACACACAGATGCACCATGACGTCGAAGAACGCGGGCGAAAAGTACATCTCTAGCTCATTTTGTATGACAACGATCTCTTCCTGTAGCCTTTTCAGTTGCTTCACACTGATCGACTTTCGAGAGATAGTGTTTGATGACCCACAAGTATAGGGGATCAATCGTAGTCCTTTCGATAAGTAAGAGTGTCGAACCCAACGAGGAGCAGAAGGAAATGACAAGCGGTTTTCAACAAGGTAATTTCTGCAAGCACTGAAATTGTAGGTAATAGATAGTTTGATAGCAAGATAATTTGTAACGAGCAAGTAACGTTAACGGTAAACAAGGTGCAACAAGGTAGCCCAATCCTTTTGAGGCAAAGGACAGGCCAGAACAATCACTAGTAATAAGCAAAGTGTTCTTGAGGGTACACGGGAATTTCGTCTAGTCACTTTTATCATGTTGGTTTGATTCGTGTTCGCTACTTTGATAATTTGATATGTGGGTGGACCGGTGCTAAGGTGCTGTTCTTACTTGAACTAAAAACCTACTTATGATTAACCCCCTCGCAAGCATCCGCAACTAAGAGAAAAGTATTAAGACAAAGTCTAACCATAGCATTAAACATGTGGATCCAAATCAACCACTTACGAAGTAGCGCATAAACTAGGGTTTAAGCTTCTATCACTCTAGCAACCCATAATCTAATAACTACTCCAAAATGCATTCCCTTAGGCCCATGAATGGTGAAGTGTCATGTAGTCGACGTTCACATGACACCACTAAGGGAATCACAACATACATAATATCAAAATATCGAACACATATCAAATTCACATGATTACTCGCAACATGACTTCTCCCGTGACCTCAAGAACAAAGGTAACTACTCACAAATAATAAACATGCTCAAGATCATAGGAGTATTGAATAGCATAATGGATCTGAACATATAATTTTCCACCAAATAAACCATATAGTAATCAACTACGCAAGGTAATCAACACTACTAGTCACCCACAGGTACCAATCTGAGGTTCCGGTACAAAGATTGAACACAAGAGATGAACTAGGGTTTGAGAGGAGATGGTTCTGTTGAAGGTATTGATGAAGATTGTCCTCCCAAAGATGAGAGGGGTGTTGGTGATGACGATAGCTTCGATTTCCCCCTCCGGGAGGGAAGTTCCCCCGGCGGAATCGCTCCACCGGAGGGCAAAAGTGCTCTTGCCCAAGTTCCGCCTCGAGGCAGCGGCGCTTCATCCTGAAAGTCCTCCTCTGATTTTTTCTAGGTCAAGAGAGACCATATACCAGAAGATGGGCACCAGAGGTTGGCCAGGGTGACCACAACCCATCAGGGCGCGCCTAGGGGGCCTGGCGCGCCCTGGTGGGTTGTGCCCACCTGGGAGGCCCCCTCCGGTAGTTTTCAACTCTGGTATTTTTTATTAAATGCAAAAATAATCTCCGTAAAATTTCATCTTCATTGGAGTTGTGCAGAATAGGTATCTTTGACGTGCTTTTCTTGGGTCTAGAATTCCAACTGCCGGTATTCTCCCTCTTTGTGTAAACCTTGCATATTATGAGAGAAAAGGCATTAGAATCACTCCCCAGAGCATTATTATTCAACAAAACAAAGTAAATAACAGTAGGAAATCATGATGCAAAATGGACGTATCAACTCCCCCAAGCTTAGACCTCGCTTGTCCTCAAGCGAAAGCCGATATTGAAAAGCATGTCCACATGGTTTGAGAGAGAGGTGTCGATAAAAACAAAATACGGACATAGAAGCATCATGCTTATTGACATAACAGCAACAAACTCTAACATAAGAACTTATCTCAATACATTTTTATCATAAAGCTTCTCATGAACAAGTAACAATTCATCACAACATAGAAGTATGAAGCATAAACCTTATTGGGAACCAACAAACTATGTTCTCAGTCAACTTTGCAACTACAATTCATCATATTTTCAGGAAGGGTCTCATGTAGGAGCCTTTTGGCAAGTCCACATACTGAACCATCATTTAGTCTTCTATGATTGCTAACGCTCACGGCATACCCATGAACAAAAAGTTTCAACCGGACACATAGGAAGATAGGGGCTTATAGTTTTGCCTCCCAACTCACTCACCTCAAGGGTGATGTCAACAATAATAACTCATTCTCACCCATATCCAATTGGATATATGTGTCTAGATCTTTCCTCGCCACATGATGCTTACAAAAGAAAAAGTAAAAAGAAATAGGGAAGAATACTTTGACTCTTGCATAAAAGTAAGTGCATAAAAGTAAAAGATAGGCCCTTCGCAGAGGGAAGCAGAGGTTGTCATGCGCTTATTGGTTTGTATGCCCAATCCCTTAATGTAAAAGAACGTCACGCTATATTGCCCCCTATGATAGCAACCTTTATTATGTAGTCCGTCGCTTTTATTACTTTGACATCATAAGTTCGTATAACGCTCAATTTTCTCTTACACTAATTGATCAAAACACTTTTAGAAGCAATTTTTATTGCCTTGTTGCACCGATGACAACTTACTTGAAGGATCTTTCTCGATCCATAGGTAGGTATGGAGGACACTCAAGGAAAGAGTTTGGTTTGGGTTTTTGGATGCACAAGTAGTATCTCTACTTAGTGCGGAATTTTTGGCTAGCAAAGATATTGGGCAAGCACCACATGTTAAAGGATCTATGACAATATAACTTCTATGTGGATATGAACAAACATAAATCATTACATTGTCTTCCTCGTTCAACGCCAACAATTTTGACATATAATATTTGATGGGGGCTCACAATCATAAAAGATGTCCAAGATGGTGTATTTGCATGTGAATCTTCTCTTCCCTAATTAATTCTTTCATGAATTGCATCATTGACCAATGCTATGTTTGTCAATCTCCAATAAATTTTACTACTTATACTTTTCCTTGTGTGATGTCATTACTCACCATAAAATTAGCATATGATTCTTTTCATTTGTTTCTTTTCCTTTATTTGATTGTGACAAGAAAGTAGAGAGGCAAAAACTCAAACTAAACTTTATTATATAACTTTCACTCGATTACCTAGATAGATAGGCCACGAAACTGACACACGAAAATAGATCATACTAAACTTTTATTCAACTAAAGCAAAGGGAAACTAAAGATAGAACTAAAATAGGTAAAGGTGAATAAAAGTGGTGGTGATACGATACCGGGGCACCTCCCCCAAGCTTGGCTCAATCCAAGGGGAGTTGTGCAGAATAGGTATCTCCCTCTTTGTGTAAACCTTGCATATTATGAGAGAAAAGGCATTAGAATCACTCCCCAAAGCATTATTATTCAACAAAACAAAGTAAATAACAGTAGGAAATCATGATGCAAAATGGACGTATCAGTGTCGAAAAAGTGGCATAGATCAATAAGTGTATCACGGACCTGTGTGTCCAAAATCCCTCTAAGTGCAACCGGGAGTAACTGTGTCATCATCACGTGGCAGTCGTGAGACTTCATCCCGCTGAACCTTTTTTTCTTGGTGTCCAGATATCTGCTTATCTTCCCACAGTATCCGTGAAAGCACAACATGCTCCCTTGGTGGTTTTGATAATTCATGACAACATACATTGTCTCTTGGACTAATATTTCTACCTAGTGTATTTCAGGTGAAAGTCCATAGAGAGATATGGGTTGGCAAGAAGGACTGTGAGGAGAAGACCCCAAGATGCAAGGAAATGGATTGGCAAAGCTTCAAGCAAGAGGACTCTACATTTTACTTTGTGAGAAATCACTTTGAGTCCATAGGAAAGCCAATACTATTAAAAGGGGGTACGGTACTGTTGGTGAACAAGATGCTCCACGTGCACAAGTGATAGTCACCGAAAACACCCACAAGCTCTTCCACAAAAGTTTGTCCAAAGCCAAACATCCAAAATCGGTGCAACCAACAATTCCCACTCGGTCCCACCGATTCCCAAACTCAGACAGACCCATGCCAAACCCTAGCCATCCGGTGCAACCGATTCTGCATCGGTGCCACCGAGTTTAGTTGCCAACTTTCTGTTTAGCCATTTTCAGTCTTCGGTACCACCGAGTTTTGCCAGTCGGTCTCACCGAGTTTTTGGACCAACTCCCAGGATTGCCATTCACAAGAATCGGTACCACCGAGAATTGTGAATCGGTCCCTCCGAGTTTCTGGACCAACTCTCTGGTCAGCCATGGTCAAGAATCGGTACCACCGAGAATTGAGAATCGGCGTCACCGAGTTGTGCAATCTGACCGTTGGTCACCTAATCGGTACCACCGAGAGTTATATATCGGTCTCACCGAGATTCAAAAGTTACTGCCTTTTGGTCACTTCGGTACCACCGAGATTCACACATCGGTGTCACCGAATTGGTCACTTTAGGTGTAACGGTTGGATTTTTGGGGATGCCTATATATACCCTTTCACCACCACCCACTCGAAAGTGAAGCACTCAGAACTATTCCATACTTGCCCCATCCTATTTTCTGAGAGAGAGCCACCTACTCATGTGTTGAGATCAAGCTATTCCATTCCTACCATATGAATCTTGATCTCTAGCCTCCCCAAGTTGCTTTCCACCAAATCAATCTCTTCCACCAAAGCCAAATCTGTGAGAAAGTGATTGTGTGTTGAGGAGTCTATCATCTTGAAGCACAAGAGCAAGGAGTTCATCGACATTGCCGAGCCTATTATCTTTTGGAGGGTGGTGCCTCCTAGATTGTTTAGGTGTTGCTTGGGAGCCTCCTACTTCGTGTTGTGGAGTTGAACCAAGAAGTTTGTACGGGCAAGGAGATCGCCTACTTCGTGAAGATCTACCCATAGTGAGGCTAGTCCTTCATGGACGGAAGCTGTTATGGAATAGTCAAGGTTGCTACTTCGTGGACCCTTATGGGTGGAGCCCTCTGTGGACTCTCGCGACCATTACCCTCCGTGGGTTGAAGACTCCATAAACGTGGACGTACGATAGCACCACCTATCGGAACCACGGGAAAAATCTTCGTGTCCCTCATGCGTTTGATCTCCCTATCTCAACTCCTTACTTCCATGTGCAATGTCTTTATTTTCCGTTGCCATACTTATTGACTTGCATGTGTAGGGTGTGTTAGACTTGCTATAATTGTTAAAAATTGCCAACCAATTAACTTGGGAATAGGTTAGGTTTTTAATTCTTGCAAGTAGTCTATTCACCCCCCCCCCTCTAGACACACACTTTTAATGATTCCTCAATTGGTATCAGAGCATTGGTCTGCATTGCTTCGGTTTCATCACCGTGGAGGAAGATGGATGTGTCTAGTATAGTAAGTTTGAATTGTAGAGTGCCTATTCTGGAAGGGGAGTACTATAGTCAATGGAAACATATGATGCTTGAGCTATTTAATGAATTTCAATTGAGCAAGTATGTTAAGAACCCCTGTGTACCTCCCATTGATCCTTTACATCCCACACACGAAGAGGAAATTGATATGCTATGCAATCTTAGAACTGTTAATCTTATCGTTAGAGGATTGCCTAGGATTCTGCTTAATCAAATGAAGAATTTTGAATGTGCTTATACTTTGTGGAATGACTTGGAGAAACGATATCCAAGTTATTCATTGAGTAATCTTGATGAAATTCTTCATAAGACTATTGTCTTTCACAAAATGATGCCTAGTGATCCCAAGTTTGATGACTATCTATTTGAGCTTAGAGACCTTATGCGTGCTAAAGGAGATGTCATAACTATCAACAACATAATTGTAGAAGCCATTCGAATTCATAAATTTGAACATTGTCATGATCACAATCTTAACGAATCTCTTGTTCTTTTTGACGAGGATTTCCCACTTGATGATGACAATGCGAAACATGGCTACTATGATGAAGATGAGTTGTTCGACATTGAGCATGAGAAGATCATGAAGAATCTAAGTCTCATGGCAAACTTCAAGGATTACATGTCCGGAGGAAAAGAGTGGATTCTCGATAGCGGATGCACCGATCATATGACCGGAGATAGAGAAATGTTTGAAGAGATCACACCAAACCATGGACCGCGAAGGTATGTAACTTTTGGACACAACTCCAAGGGTAAGGTACTTGGTCTTGGTAAGATGGCCATATCCCATGATAGCTCTATTCAAAACGTCATGCTTGTTGAATCCCTTGGCTACAATCTTCTTTCTGTATCTAGACTTGCCGACTTTGGTTTTAATGTGCTATTCACGAAAGTAGATTACCAAGTGTTTCGTCAAGATAATCATAACATGGTCTTTACCGGTTTCCGTAGAGGTGATCTATACATTGTCGATTTAACTAAGAGATCCAAACCTCGTACTTGTCTTATTGCAAAATCTTCTAAAGGTTGGCTTTGGCATAGAAGACTAGGACATGTTGGCATGCGTAATCTAGACAAGCTTATCAAAGGTGATCACATACTTGGTGTTAAAGATGTTATCTTTGACAAAGATAGACTTTGTAGTGCTTGTCAAGCCGGAAAGCAAGTAGGTGGAAGTCATCCCGTAAAGAATATCATGACTACTAGGAGACCACTCGAGTTACTTCACATGGATCTTTTTGGTCCCAATGCTTACAAGAGCCTCGGTGGAAATTCCTATGGTCTAGTTATAGTTGATGATTTTTCCAGATTTACATGGGTATTCTTTCTTGATGATAAGTCGCGGGTACAAAAGATCTTCAAGAACTTCGTTCGCAAAGCGCAAAATCAGTTTGAAGTGAAGATCAAGAAGGTTCGGAGCGATAACGGATCGGAGTTCAAGAACACCCATGTAGATACCTTTCTTGACGAAGAAGGTGTTTCACATGAGTTCTCGGCTACGTACACGCCTCAACAAAATGGAGTTGTTGAGAGGAAGAACCGGACTCTTATTGAGATGGCAAGAACGATGCTTGACGACTACAAGACGCCAAGACACTTTTGGGCGGAAGCCGTGGAAACAGCGTGTCATGCCACAAACCGACTCTACTTGCACAAGCTTCTCGGTAAAACGACATACGAGCTACTCACCGGTAACAAACCCCAAGTTGGATACTTTCGGGTATTTGTCTCAAAGTGCTACATTCTTGACAAGCATCGTCGTACTAAATTTGCTCCTAAATCTCATGAAGGATTCCTACTCGATTACGGATCGAACTCTCACACTTACCGTGTCTACAACAACTTCACTCGAAACGTTGAAGAGACGGTAGATGTGAAGTTTGATGAATCTAATGGTTCGCAAGTCGAACAATTGCCAAATGATGTAGGAGATAAGGATCCTTCGGAAGCTATCCAAGACTAGTCCATCGGCAAGATTCGTCCTATGGAGGTGAAGGAAAGTACTTCGTCAACTCAAGTGGAAGCCCCTACCTCACGTCAAGGTGAACCTCAACACGACATGGAGGCATCCACAAGCGGTACACGACGAGATGAAGAGGAGGAAGTACATCATGAAGATCCACCACAACCTTCTTCACCAGCACCTCAAGGAAACGACACCTTCAACAACAACGAAGATGAAGGAGATGATGATGATGAAGAAGCTCCACCATCCAACAAGCCGAAGCTACCCCGAGTTCGAGCATGAGTGACCAAGAACCATCCTCTAAACCAAATTTTTGGTGACATACAAACCGGGAGAATCACTCGCTCTAAAACTCGCTTAGATAACTTTTGTGAGCATTATTCTTTCATCTCTAGCATTGAACCCTTGAAGGTAGAACAAGCTCTTGAAGACCCGGATTGGGTGAACTCTATGCATGAAGAGCTTCACAACTTCGAGAGGAACGAAGTGTGAACACTCGTGGAGAAGCCCAAGGACGAGCACAACATCATCGGAACCAAATGGGTGTTTCGGAACAAGCAAGATGAAGACGATCAAGTTGTACACAACAAGGCACGTCTCGTAGCCCAAGGATATACGCAAGTCGAAGGTATGGACTACGGTGAGACCTATGCACCCGTTGCTAGACTTGAAGCTATTCGCATTCTTCTTGCTTATGCTAATCACCATGATATCACGCTTTATCAAATGGACATTAAAAGTGCCTTTTTAAATGGTGAGATTGAAGAAGAAGTCTATGTTAAGCAACCATCAGGTTTTGTGAATCCTAAGAAACCTAATCATGTTTACAAGCTTCGTAAAGTTCTTTATGGTCTTAAACAAGCCCTTCGTGCTTGGTATAAATGCTTAACGAAGTTTCTCATTGAAAAGGGTTTTGAAATTGGTAAAATTGACGCAGCCTTATTCACTAAAAGAGTTAATGGTGAATTATTTGTGTGCCAAATCTATGTGGATGATATTATCTTTGGATCTACTAACCCACAATTTAGTGAAGGGACAATTGATTTTATGCCCCTAGTTGGGTCACACTCGGCAGGTTTACCCCTAGTTTCCAAAAACACTCGTTCACGCCCAAACCACTTCGCTTCTCTTATGCTTTTGCCCTTTGACCATTTGACCGTCACTTTGAAAACTTCATAAAAAAATCATACTAACTTAGAAATTTTCAAATAAGATATCAGAATGTTCATAAGAACATCACCTATATGTGCATGCAATTTGCATTCTTGACAAAAATGTTGGAAAGTCCCCATCACAGATGATAGCTGAAACTCAGATGGGGACTTTCCAACATTTTTGTCATGAATGTGAATGACATGCACATATAGGTGATGTTTCTCTGATTATTTTGATATCTTATTTGAATTTTTCCGAGTTAGTATGAATTTTTTATGAAGTTTTCAAAATGATGGTCAAACGGTCAAAGGCCAAAAGCATAAGAGGAGCGAAGTGACTTGGGCAGAACCGAGGGTTTTTGGAAATTAGGGGTAAAACTGCCGAGTGAGACACAACTAAGGGCACCAAATTAGATTTGGAAGGTTGATGTCCGAGAAGTATGAGATGTCCATGATGTGTGAGCTGAAATTCTTTCTTGGTTTGCAAATCAAGCAAACAAGAGAAGGAACTTTCATCTCTCAAACCAAGTATACCAAGGACTTGATAAAGAAGTTCAACATGCAAGAGTGTAAAGGTATGAAAACTCCTATGCCTACTAGTGGACATGTTCATCTTACCAAGGAGGACGAACCAGTTGATAAAAATGTTTATCGATCTATGATTGGTTCATTGCTATATCTATGTGCCTCCCGTCCCGATATTATGCTTAGTGTTTGCATGTGTGCTAGATATCAAGTTGCACCTAAAGAGTGTCATCTTTTGGACGTAAAACGTATTGTGAGATATTTGATACAAACACCAAACTTTGGCATTTGGTATCCCAAGGGATCTTCCTTTAACCTTGTTGGCTATTCCGATTCGGACTATGCCGGTGACAAGGTTGATAGAAAATCCACCTCGGGTACATGTCAATTTCTTGGTAGATCTCTTGTGTCTTGGTCCTCCAAGAAACAAAACTCAGTATCTCTATCTACTGCCGAAGCTGAGTATATTGCTGCCGGATCGTGTTGTGCACAATTACTATGGATGACACAAACGCTTAAGGATTATGGAATCCATGTGAAAAATGTTCCATTACTTTGTGACAATGAAAGTGCTATTAAGATTGGTCATAATCATGTGCAACATTCTTGAACTAAGCATATTCAAGTTCGACATCATTTCATTCGTGATCATGTTGCCAAAGGAGATATTGATCTTAAGCATGTTCGTACCAACAAGCAATTGGCCGATATCTTTACTAAGCCACTTGATGAGAAAGTGTTTTGTCACTTAAGGAGTGAGTTGAACATCAATGATGCTTCAAACTTGAGCTAGACTCACTCGGATGCATGCAAGGGCATGAGCTTACATGATACTTCCATGATACACTTGACATATTATTTTATTCCATGGAAATATATGCTCCCTTGCATTGCAACTAACCTTTTGTAGGTACTTGGAAGAACTTCATTCTACAAGATTGCCATCAACTCAAATCATAAGCAATCTTGTCATGACCAAGTATCCACAACCACTCTTGATGATGGAAGGAAGAAGACTACTCAAACATATCCTTGACACATATTTGAATTTCACAATTGGTATCGTGTCATATCATGTTCTTCCTTGCATGACTAACCTATGTAGGTGATAATAGTACCAAAACAAGAAGGATTGCTCCCAACTCAAGATGAACCTCATCAACCACAAGCATCCTCAACAAGTTCACCTACAAGCCACGTCATCAACATCACTCAAAGGTATGTACTCATATCCTTAAAAAGGCTTTACTCCAAGTCATGAGGTAAAGCAACTCAAGTGATATGAAAACATTAAAATGTTTAATCGGAAAATGGTAACCCCATTTTTGAGCTTAACGATGAGTATGACCTATGATCAAGTATTCTTGCTTGGCTCCTAAGTCAATATACTCTAATATAGGTGACCTAGTCACCGCCCATCATCTAGTTAAGTATCTTGTTTGGTTCATTCTCTATTTGCAAGATTTCTTGGAACCACTCAAATCTTCTCTAGTTGATATCTCTTTGTAAAGTCTTTTGCATTTCCTTTGAAGATCCTTTTGACATTTTGTTACAAGTTTTCCAAAATTTACAAGTTTCTGAAACATTGACAAGTTTCTGTTAGCCCTCAGAGCATCCGATACAAATGACTCGGTTCTATCGATTATGCAGACAGGCTGTAAATACACATCTCGGTTCCATCGACTTATTTTCCTCGGAGCCACCGACCTTGCTATCTTTCCTATCCTTTGTTGAACTTAGCAATTCTCCAATTCTTCGATGATCCCTTAAAAAAAGGGGGGGAGGAGAAATTTCATTCTAGGATCCCTAACTCAAAAGAGGAGAAGTCTTACAAGCTCTCAGATCAGCCACAGAGGAGAAATTATTTTCCATGATTCCCTCAGTTCTTAATGCTCTCCATGATCCCTACATTCTATGACCCTTGTTCTCAAGGATCCCTTCCTACTCCATGATCCCTGTGTCGGACCTTTTTGGAAATTAATGCCAAAGGGGGAGAAATACCAAAGCTTCAAAGCTAAAGGGGGAGATACATGCTTCAATACAAAGGAGGAGATACAATCAAGGGGGAGAATGTCAAAGCTAATACTTATATAGACAAGGGGAGAATACCAAAGTAGGGGGAGAAAAATATGATTGGGAGAAAAAATATGTTTATTTCATTTGACTACTCATGTTAGACTTTTCTCACCCTATCCAATCCCAATATCTACATACTAAGATTCAGGGGGAGAGGATGACCTACTATTTCATATCAAGGGGAGAAAGTTTCTAAATGATTTTGGAGACATATCAATCTTAAAGAATACTATCTTCTATATGTTCTCCATATCTTGGTACTATTGAGCTCTATTGCTGTTTGATTGGTAGAATACACTTGTGTTTCCTAACATTGTTTTCTCAAGTGTGCTTCTACTACCAGAATGCTCAAGAACTCAAGGTAAGTATATGCATCATATCCTTGATCAAGATGATCTCTTGCTTCTTGCACATATTGTTTGCAAGAATGAAGTCTTGAACAAGGATGTAACTCATTCACATATATTTGATGCATATAGCCAAGATACATGATACATCTCCAACACATCTATAATTTATGAAGTATTCATTCCATGTTTACAATAATTCTATATGATTTTGGTATGATTTTATTAGAACTAACCCGGACTGGCGCTGTTTTCAGCAGAACTACCATGGTGTCGTTTTTTGTGCAGAAATAAAAGTTCTCGGAATGGGCTGAAAATTTACGGTGATTTTTTATGGACTAAAAGAGACCCCCGAAGCACCGGAGCTGGGCCAGGAAGTGACCGAGGAGGTCACAAGCCTGGGGGGCGCGCCCCCCCTAGGGCATGCCCCCTGGCTTGTGAACTCCTCGAGCACCCCCTTGACGTGAGACCGACGCCAAAACTTCCTATAAATACTAAAACCCCCAGAAACAAACCTAGATCGGGAGTTCCGCCGCCGCAAGCCTCTGTAGCCACGAAAAACCAATCAGGAGCCCGTTTCGGCACCCTGCCGGAGGGGGAAACCATCACCGGAGGCCATCTTCATCATCCCGGCGGTCTCCATGACGAGGAGGGAGTAGTTCACCCTCGGGGCTGAGGGTATGTACCAGTAGCTATGTGTTTGATCTCTCTCTCTCGTGTTCTTGAGATGGCACGATCTTGATGTACCGCGAGCTTTATTAATATAGATGAATCATATGGAGTTTTCCCCTCTCTATCTTCTTGTGATGAATTGAGTTTTCCTTTTGAAGTTTTCTTATCAGATTGAGTCTTTAAGGATTTGAGAACACTTGATGTATGTCTTGCGATGGGATATTCGTGGTGACAATGGGATGTTCTATTGATCCACTTGATGTACGTTTTGGTGATCAACTTGCGGGTTCCGTGACCTTGGGAATCTATGCATAGGGGTTGGCACACGTTTTCGTCTTGACTCTCCGGTAGAAACTTTGGGGCACTCTTTGAAGTTCTTTGTGTTGGATTGAACATGATGAATCTGAAATTGTGTGATGCATATCGTATAATCAAGCCCATGGGTACTCGTGGTGACATTGGGGTATCTAGGTGACATTAGGGTTTTGGTTGATGTGTATCTTAAGGTGTTATTTTAGTACGAACTCTAGGGCTGTTCGTGACACTTATAGGGATAGCTCATAAGATTGATCGAAAAAGATAACTTTGAGGTGGTTTCGTACCCTACAATAATTTCTTCGTTTGTTCTCCGCTATTTGTGACTTTGGAGTGAACTCTTTGTCGCACGTGAGGGATTTACATATGATTCAACTATGGCAGTATTGTTGAGAGAACTTGCACTAGTGAAAGTATGAACCCTAGGCCTTGTTTTCAAGCATTGCAATACCGTTTTTGCTCACTTTTGTTACTTGCTACCTTGCTGTTTTTATATTTTCAGATTACGAAAACCTATATCTACCATCCATATTACACTTGTATCACCATCTCTTCGCCGAACTAGTGCACCTATACAATTTACCATTGTATTGGGTGTGTTGGGGACACAAGAGACTCTTTGTTATTTGGTTGCAGGGTTGTTTGAGAGAGACCAACTTCATCCTACGCCTCCCACGGATTGATAAACCTTAGGTCATCCACTTGAGGGAAATTTGCTACTGTCCTACAAAACTCTGCGCTTGGAGGCCCAACACGAGTCTACAAGAAGAAGGCTGCGTAGTAGACATCAATACACATGACTCATTATATCCCTTCTACTACATGTGTGTCCATGCATTCCAAGGCAACTATCCTTTAAAGGGATTGCACACATTTAGGGGGAGCAAATCTAAGTCATGTGTCTCTCAAAGTCTTCGTTATATCCATGCATATCCTTATTTGAAGCTTTGATTGTATGTTGTCAACAATTACCAAAAAGGGGGAGATTGAAAGAACAACATGCTCCCTTTGTGGTTTTGATAATTCATGACAACATACATTGTCTCTTGGACTAATATTTCTACCTAGTGTATTTCAGGTGAAAGTCCATAGAGAGAGGTGGGTTGGCAAGAAGGATTGTTAGGAGAAGACCCCAAGATGCAAGGAAATGGATTGGCAAAGCTTCAAGCAAGAGGACTCTACATTTTACTTTGTGATAAATCACTTTGAGTCCATAGGAAATCCAATACTATTAAAAGGGGGTAAGGTACTGTTGGTGAACAAGATGCTCCACGTGCACAAGTGATAGTCACCAAAAACACCCACAAGCTCTTCCACAAAAGTCTATCCAAAGCCAAACATCCAAAATTGGTGCAACCAACAATTCCCACTCGGTCCCACCGATTCCCAAACTCAGACAGACCCATGCCAAACCCTAGCCATTCGGTGCAACCGATTCTGCATCGGTGCCACCGAGTTCAGTTGCCAACTTTCTGTTTAGCCATTTTCAGTCTTCGGTACCACCGAGTTTTGCCAGTCGGTCTCACCGAGTTTTTGGACCAACTCCCTGGATTGCCAATCACAAGAATCGATACCACCGAGAATTGTGAATCGGTCCCTCCGAGTTTCTGGACCAACTCTCTGGTCAGCCATGGTCAAGAATCGGTACCATCGAGAATTGAGAATCGGCGTCACCGAGTTGTGCAATCTGACCGTTGGTCACCTAATCGGTACCACCGAGAGTTATATATCGGTCTCACCGAGATTCAAAAGTTACTGCCTTTTGGTCACTTCGGTACCACCGAGATTCACACATCGGTGTCACCGAATTGGTCACTTTAGGTGTAATGGTTGGATTTTTGGGGATGCCTATATATACCCTTTCACCACCACCCACTCGAAAGTGAAGCACTCAAAACTATTCCATACTTGCCCCATCCAATTTTCTGAGAGAGAGCCACCTACTCATGTGTTGAGATCAAGCTATTCCATTCCTACCATATGAATCTTGATCTCTAGCCTCCCCAAGTTGCTTTCCACCAAATCAACATCTTCCACCAAAGCCAAATATGTGAGAGAGTGATTGTGTGTTGAGGAGTCTATCATCTTGAAGCACAAGAGCAAGGAGTTCATCGACATTGCCGAGCCTATTACCTTTTGGAGGGTGGTGCCTCCTAGATTGGTTAGGTGTCGCTTGGGAGCTGCTACTTCTTGAGCTTGCGTTGGTTTTCCCTTGAAGAGGAAAGGGTGATGCAGCAAAGTAGATAAGTATTTCCCTCGGTTGTTGAGAACCAAGGTATCAATCCAGTAGGAGATACAAGCAAGTCCCCAATAGATGTACCTACACAAATAATCAAACACTTGCACCCAACGCAGAAAAGGGGTTGCCAATCCCTTCACTGTTACTTGCAAGGATGTGATCTGATAGAGATAGATATAAAAGATTACTAAAACGAAAAGTAAAACAAAAGTAAAAAGATTGGAGCAAAGTATTTTTGGTATTTTTGGTTTATAGATCTAAAAATATAATATGGAAAATAGACCCCGGGGCCATAGGTTTCACTAGAGGCTTCTCTCTTGAAGGAAAATAATACGGTGGGTGAACAAATTACCGTCGAGCAATTGATAGAAAAGCGCATAGTTATGACGATATCCAAGGCAATGATTATGCATATAGGCATCATGTCCCTGTCAAGTAGACCGAAACGATTCTGCATCTACTACTATTACTCCACACATCGACCGACTCCTGCCTGCATCTAGAGTATTAAGTTCATGAAGAACAGAGTAACGCATTAGGTAAGATGACATGATGTAAAGGGATAAACTCAAGCATTATGATGAAAACTCCATCTTTTTATCCTTGATGGAAACAATACAAATACGTGCCTCGCTACCCCTACTTTGTCACTGGGTGAGGACACCGCAAGATTGAACCCAAAACTAAGCACTTCTCCCATTGCAAGAAGTACCAATCTAGTTGTCCAAACCAAACCAATAACTCGAAGAGACTTGCAAAGATATGAAATCATGCATAAAAGAATTCAGAGAAGATTCAAATAATATTCATAGATAATCTGATCATAAACCCACAATTCATCGGATCTCGACAAACACACCGCAAAAGAGTATTACATCGGATAGATCTCCATGAAGATCATGAAGAACATGGTATTGAAGAACATAGAGAGAGAAGAAGCCATCTAGCTACTAGCTATGGACCCGAAGGTCTGAGGTGAACTACTCACGCATCATCGGAGGGGCAATGGAGTTGATGTAGATGCCCTCCGTGATCGAATCCCCCTCCGACATATTACCGGAAAAGGCTCCAAGATGGGATCTCACGGGAATAGAGGCTTCCGACGGCGGAAAAGTATTTTCGTGGCTCTTTTTGGTATTGGGGAAATATTTGGGAATTTATAGGACGAAGATTAGGGTTAGGAGGCCTGCAGGGGGGCCACAAGCCAGGGGGCGCCCCCCCCCTAGGGCGCGCCCTGCAGGCTTGTCGTCTCCCGGCAGGTCTCTTGCCCCCCTCTCCAAGTCTGGCAAGTTTCTTCTGGTCCAAGAAAAATCATCGCGAAGATTTTATTCCGTTTGGACTCCGTTTGATATTCCTTATCTGCAATACTCAAAAACAAGGGGAAAACAGAAACTGGCACTAGGCACTAGATTAATAGGTTAGTCCCAAAAATAATATAAAATAGCATATTAATGCATATAAAACATCCAAAACAGATAATATAATAGCATGGAACAATCAAAAATTATAGATACGTGGGAGATGTATCAAGCATCCCCAAGCTTAATTCCTGCTCGTCCTCGAGTAGGTAAATGATAAAACCAGAATTTTTGATGTGGAATGCTACCTAACATATTTATCCATGTAATATTCTTTATTGTGGCATGAATGTTCAGATCCGTAAGATTCAAAACAACAGTTTAATATTGACATAAAAACAATAATACTTCAAGCATACTAACAAAGCAATTGTGTCCTTTCAAAATAACATGGCCAAAGAAAGTTATCCCTACAAAATCATATAGTCTGGCTATGCTCCATCTTCCCCACACAAAGTATTTAAATCATGCACAACCCCGATGACAAGTCAAGCAATTGTTTCACACTTTTTATGTTCTCAAACCTTTTCAACTTTCACGCAATATATGAGCGTGAGCCATGGATATAGCACTATAGGTGGAATAGAATATGGTGGAGGTTGTGAGGAAAAGGAGAAGATAGTCTCACATCAACTAGGCGTATCAACGGGCTATGGAGATGCCCATCAATAGATATCAATGTGAGTGAGTAGGGATTGCCATGCAACGGATGCACTAGAGCGATAAGTGTTTGAAAGCTCAAAAAGAAACTAAGTGGGTGTGCATCCAACTCGCTTGCTCACGAATACCTTGGGAAATTTGAGGAAGCCCATCATTGGAATATACAAGCCAAGTTATATAACGAAAAATTCCCACTAGTATATGAAAGTGACAAAATAGGAGACTCTCTATCATGAAGATCAAGGTGCTACTTTTAAGCACAAGTGTGGAAAAAGGATAGTAGCATTGTCCCTTCTCTCTTTTCTCTCCCCCCTTTTTTTTATGGTGGGCATCTTTGGCCTCTCTTTTTTATTTGGGCTTCATTGGCCTCTTTTATTATTTGTAAAGTCCGGAGACTCATCCCAACTTATGAGGGAATCATAGCTTCCATCATCCTTTCCTCTCATGGGACAATGCTCTAATGATGATCATCACACTTTTATTTACTTACAACTCAAGAATTACAAAATATGACTCTATATGAATGCTTCCGGTGGTGTACCGGGATGTGCAACGATCTAGCATAGCAAATGACATCAAAAAACGGACAAGCCATGAAAACATCATGCTAGCTATCTTACGATCATGCAAAGCAATATGAAAATGATGGTGCGTGTCATAATAAACGGAACGGTGGAAGTTGCATGGCAATATATCTCGAAATGGCTATGGAAATGCCATAATAGGTAGGTATGGTGGCTGTTTTGAGGAAGGTATATGGTGGCTGTTTTGAGGAAGGTGGGTTTAATGCACCGGCGAAAGTTGCGCGGTACTAGAGAGGCTAGCAATGGCGAAAGGATAAGAGTGCGTATAATCCATGGACTCACATTAATCATAAAGAACTCACATACTTATTGCAAAAGTCTATTAGTTATCGAAGCAAAGTATTAGACGCATGCTCCTAGGGGAGAGGTTGGTAGGAGTTAACCATCGCGCGCTTCCGACCCTCACACAAAGGATGACAATCATTAAACAAATCATGCTCCGACTTCGTTACATAACGGTTCACCATACGTGCATGCTACGGGAATCACAAACTTTAACACAAGTATTTCTACCAATCCACAACTACTTACTAGCATGACTCTTATATCACCATCTTTATATCTCAAAACTATATGCAAGGAATCAAACTTCTCATAGTATTCAATGCACTTAATATGAAAGTTTTTATTATATCCCTCTTGGATGCCCATTATATTAGGACTAAATTCATAACCTAAACCAATTACCATGCTGTTTAAAGACTCTCAAAATAATATAAGTGAGGTACGAGAGTTCAATTATTTCTATAAAATAAAACACCACCGTGCTCTAAAAAGATATAAGTGAAGCACTAGAGCAAAATTGCCTAGCTCAAAAGATATAAGTGAAGCACATAGAGTATTCTAATAAATTCACGATTAATGCGTGTCCCTCTAAAAATATGTGTGCAGCAAGGATGATTGTGGCAAACTAAAAAGCAAAGACTCATATCATACAAGACGCTCCAAGCAAAACACATATCATGTGGTGAATAAAAATATAGCCTTAAGTAAATTTACCGATGGATTGAAGACGAAAGAGGGGATGCCTTCCGGGGCATCCCCAAGCTTAGGCTCTTTGGTATCCTTGAATATTCCTTGGGGTGCCTTGGGCATCCCCAAGCTTAGGCTCTTGCCACTCCTTATTCCATAGTCCATCAAATCTTTACCCAAAACTTGAAAACTTCACAACACAAAACTCAACAGAAAGCTCGTGAGATCCGTTAGTATAAGAAAAATAAATCACCACTTTAGGTACTGTTGTGAACTCATTCTTTATTTATATTGATGTAATATCTACTGTATTCCAACTTCTCCATGGTTCATACCCCCCGATACAACCCATAGATACATCAAAATAAGCAAACAACACAAAGAAAACAGAATCTGTCAAAAACAGAACAGTCTGTAGCAATCTGTAAACTTCGAATACTTATGTAACTCAAAAAATTCTGAAAATTAGGAAAATTCTGGAAATTTGTATATCAATCTTGTGTAAAAATTTCAGACTCATTCTACGCTCTGGTGAATTTATAAAATTCCTGGACTGAGCGCAAAAGTTTCTGTTTTTCAGCAAAATCAAATCAACAATCACCGTAAACCATCCCAAAGGTCTTACTTGGCTCAAACACTAGTTAAAACAATAGAACACAATTACTACAGAGGTAATATTGTGTAAAGCACTCAATAACAGAAACAAAAACAAACAAAAACAGGAAATAAAATTGGGTTGCCTCCCAACAAGCGCTATTGTTTTACGCCCCTAGCTAGGCATGATGATTTCAATGATGCTCACATAAAAAGTAGTAATTGAAATACGCAAAAGAGCATCATGAATCGCATGATAAACACATTTAAGTCTAACCCACTTCCTATGCATAGGGATTTTGTGAGCAAACAATTTATGGGAACAAGAATCAACTAGCATAGGAAGGCAAAACAAGCATAACTTCAAAACTTTGAACACATAGAGAGGAAACTTGATATTATTGCAATTCCTACAAGCATATGTTCCTCCCTCATAATAAATTTCAGTAGCATCATGAAGGAATTCAACAATATAACTATCACATAAATCATTCTTTTCATGATGCACAAGCATAGAATTTTCATTACTCTCCACATAAGCAAATTCCTTATCATCCATGGTAGTGGGAGCAAACTCAACAAAATAACTATCATGAGACTCTTGACTGACATAACCATATTGCAAATTAAAACCATGATGATAAGTTTCATGGTTATCATTACTCATTATAGCATACGTGTCATCACCATCATCATAAATAGGAGGCATGCAATCATCATAATAAATTTGCCCATCAAAACTTGGGGGACTAGAAATATCATCTTCATCAAACATAGCATCCCCAAGCTTGTGGCTTTCCATATCATTAGCATCATGGATATTTATAGAATTCATACTAGCAACATTGCAATCATGCCCATCATTCAAGGAACTATCATGAATCACCTTATAAATTTCTTCTTTCAACACTTCATCAAAATTTTCAAATTCATGATTTTCAAACAAAACTTCATAGAGATAGTCAAGTGCACTCAACTCACTAGCAATTGGTTCATCATAATTTGGTCTTTTGAAAAGATTAGCAAGTGGATGAGGATCCATATCAATAGATTTTTAGCAAGCGAAGATGCAAGCAAATAGAGGGCACATGGAAACACAAGCAAATATAACAAACAAGCAAGCAAAAGAGATCTGACGAGAAAGGGGCAAACGAAAGAGAGTTCGAATAAAATGGCAAATTTGGTGAAGTGGGGGAGAGGAAAATGAGAGGCAAATGGCAAATAAAGTAAATGCAAGAGATGAGTTTGTGATGGGTACTTGGTAGGCTTGATGTCTTGACTTGCTATGTATCCTCCCCGGCAACGGCGCCAGAAATCCTTCTTGCTACTTCTTGAGCTTGCGTTGGTTTTCCCTTGAAGAGAAAAGGGTGATGCAGCAAAGTAGATAAGTATTTCCCTTAGTTGTTGAGAACCAAGGTATCAATCCAGTAGGAGATACAAGCAAGTCCCCAATAGATGTACCTACACAAATAATCAAACACTTGCACCCAACGCAGAAAAGGGGTTGTCAATCCCTTCATGGTTACTTGCGAGGATGAGATCTGATAGAGATAGATATAAAAGATTACTAAAAACGAAAAGTAAAACAAAAGTAAAAAAGATTGCAGCAAAGTATTTTTGGTGTTTTTGGTTTATAGATCTAAAAATATAATATGGAAAATAGACCCGGGGGCCATAGGTTTCACTAGAGGCTTCTCTCTTGAAGGAAAATAATACGGTGGGTGAACAAATTACTGTCGAGCAATTGATAAAAAAGCGCATAGTTATGACGATATCCAAGGCAATGATTATGCATATAGGCATCACGTCCGTGTCAAGTAGACCGAAATGATTCTGCATCTACTAATATTACTCCACACATCGACCAACTCCTGCCTGCATCTAGAGTATTAAGTTCATGAAGAACAGAGTAACGCATTAGGTAAGATGACATGATGTAGAGGGATAAACTCAAGCAATATGATGAAAACCCCATCTTTTTATCCTTGATGGCAACAATACAAATACGTGCCTCGCTACCCCTACTTTGTCACTGGGTGAGGACACCGCAAGATTGAACCCAAAACTAAGCACTTCTCCCATTGCAAGAATTACCAATCTAGTTGGCCAAACCAAACCAATAACTCGAAGAGACTTGCAAAGATATGAAATCATGCATAAAAGAATTCAGAGAATATTCAAATAATATTCATAGATAATCTGATCATAAACCCACAATTCATCGGATCTCGACAAACACACCGCAAAAGAGTATTACATCGGATAGATCTCCATGAAGATCATGAAGAACATGGTATTGAAGAACATAGAGAGAGAAGAAGCCATCTAGCTACTAGATGTGGACCCGAAGGTCTGAGGTGAACTACTCACGCATCATCGGAGGGGCAATGGAGTTGATGTAGATGCCCTCCTGATCGAATCCCCCTCCGGCAGATTACCGGAAAAGGCTCCAAGATGGGATCTCACGGGAACAGAGACTTCTGGCGGCGGAAAAGTATTTTCGTGGCTCTTTTTGGTATTGGGGGAATATTTGGGAATTTATAGGATGAAGATTAGGGTTAGGAGGCCTACAGGGGGGGGCACAAGCCAGGGGGGCGCGTCCCCCCCCCTAGGGCGCGCCCTGCAGGCTTGTCGTCTCCCGGCAGGTCTCCTGCCCCCCTCTCCAAGTCTGGCAGGTTTCTTCTGGTCCAAGAAAAATCATCGCGAAGATTTTATTCCGTTTGGACTCCGTTTGATATTCCTTATCTGCAATACTCAAAAACAAGGAAAAAACAGAAACTGGCACTAGGCACTAGATTAATAGGTTAGTCCCAAAAATTATATAAAATAGCATATTAATGCATATAAAACATCCAAAACAGATAATATAATAGCATGGAACAATCAAAAATTATAGATACGTTGGAGACGTATCAGGAGCCTCCTACTTCGTGTTGTGGAGTTGAACCAAGAAGTTTGTATGGGCAAGGAGATCGCCTACTTCGTGAAGATCTACCCATAGTGAGGCTAGTCCTTCGTGGACGGAAGCCATTATGGAATAGTCAAGGTTGCTACTTCGTGGACCCTTATGGGTGGAGCCCTCCGTGGACTCTCGCGACCGTTACCCTCCATGGGTTGAAGACTCCATAAACGTGGACGTACGATAGCACCACCTATCGGAACCACGAAAAAAATCTTCGTGTCCCTCATGTGTTTGATCTCCCTATCTCAACTCCTTACTTCCATGTGCAATGTCTTTATTTTCCGCTGCCATACTTATTGACTTGCATGTGTAGGGTGTGTTATACTTGCTATAATTGTTAAAATCTGCCAACCAATTAACTTGGGAATAGGTTAGGTTTTTAATTCTTGGAAGTAGTCTATTCACCCCCCCCCTCTAGACACACACTTCTAGTGATCCCTCAATCCGGAACTAACTTTGATTCCAGCAAGGCACTTGAAGAATTGATCGACCTACTTCGGATCTAAGGTGAAGCAAGAGGGGGGGCAATATTATTCTCCCTTCTTTTTTGCTTTTTTGCCCCTATCTTCCGTCTCTGTCTCTTCCGATGACTTTTTACCGGGCATGTGGAGATCTTTCCTGATATCCAAAACTTCCAAGTCTTTTCTTGCCTTCGGCCCATCTTTGGTCTTCTCCGACATGTTCATCAATGTTCCAAGAAAACTCTCGAGGATATTCTTCGTGATATGCATTTGATCAAGGCTATGAGGCGTGTCTAGTTTGGGCCAGTACTCCAAGTCCCAGAAAACAGACATCGTTTTTCGTACCTTTAGCAGCGGCTCCGGCGCCTTCTTATTCGTCTTTCCCGGCGAGGGGCACTGTTCCCAGTTCTTCAACAACTCATCAATTTCGATGCCGCTCCGCTTACGTGGAGTTCCTCGATGCTCGGCCTTACCATTGAATAGATCTCCACGCTTTCTCCACGGGTCATCCTTCTCGAGCCATCTTCGATGCCCCATGTACACGATTTTTGAAGAACCGCCATCTTTCGATAGCGGCTGAGACATTGTATCATCCATGCACCTGGTGCATCCGCAATATCCATGGCACACCTTTCCTGCGAGATATCCGTAACCGAGATAGTCATGCACCGTCGTGATCAACGCGGCTCTCATGTCGAAATACTCTCCTTTGTTGGCGTCCCATGTCTTGGCCTTCCATAATGTGTCTATCTCCTCTTTTAGTAACCCGGGATACAAATTAATATCATTTCCTGGTTGTCTTGGCCCTTGAATAAGCATAGTCATGTGTATGTATTTTGCCTTCATGCACTTCCAAGGGGGGAGGTTGTACATCCATACAAACACGGGCCATGTGCTATGGTTGGTGTTCTGCTTGCCAAACGGATTCATCCCATCAGTACTAGCGCCAAGCACGATGTTCCTTGGATCATCTACGAAATATTTATATTCAGTGTTTAATGCTCTCCACTGACTAGCATCTGCGATGTGTCTCAACTTCGGATTATCTCCATTGTCTGGCTTCACCCTACGCGTGCCATCGCATGAGCTTTGCTTCCTTAGGATCTACGAAATACCGCTGCAGACGGGGAGTGATGGGAAAGTACCACATGACTTTCTGTGGATTTTTCTTTCCGGCCTTCTTATATTGTGAAGCATTGCACTTTGGGCAGACGGTTTTTTCCGTGTGCTCGTTCCGATATATGATTCAATCGTTGATGCATGCGTGGTATCTAATGTGCGGCAGATCAAGAGGGCACACGATTATTTTGGCCTCCTCGACACTAGTGGGACACAGGCTTCCCTCGGGAAGAACTTTCTTTAGATACTTCAAAAGGTGATCCAGGCTTGCGTTTCTCCATTTGTTTTTTGCCTTCGTCTTGAGCAGTTCTAGTGTGAAACTCAAGCGGGTCACCTCGGGATCGCAACCATCATACAATGGAGTCTTCGAGTCTAGCTCCAGTTGCGCCAACTTGGCCTCCTCTCTAGAAGCAGCTCTGTCACCAGTCGTCCTATTGCGAAGTAGTTCTCGAACATGTGGGTCCCCCATGACTGAAGTTAGTAGGGACGAAGACTGCGGTGTGTCCGCGTCTTCTCCACCAGGTCCGGCCTCTTTTGCGCCATGTACGTCGCCATTTCCGACGCCCTCTTCTTCGGGCCCATTTTCGATCATCTCTTCGTCTCGGCCCATGTCGTTATTGCTTGCCCCGTCGACGTCCTCATCATCATCGTCTTCACTTATCCATCGAGTATGGCCATCCATGAAACCATGCATGAGCAGGTGCGCCTTGAATTTGCCAGCCTTAAAGGGGTCGAGCCATACTCTTCATTTGCATTTACGACACGGACATAAAACCTCCTTCCGTTTTTTTTCATACATGTCGTCCACCGCGGATTGCCAGTATATTTCCACCTTCCTTCCATGGACCTTCATGATTGCCTGCGCGATGCCAAATAATTATAACCACTTACATGCATGCAACAAATTCATACAAAAATTTAACATGACCTTCCCTAAACATAGGACATGTCGAGTTTGCCCAAAATTCGCCAAAACGGAAATGAATCGACATTTCGGCAAAACATAGGCAACTCATGTCACGCACATTTCAACAAATACATAATATAGGAAACTCACACATGCCACACACACAATCACATAGCTCGGTCCTATCGCGTGCACGCGCACAAACACATACACATATTTCCATTATTGCATGTTATCTCTTTTTTTCCTCACCTATGTCGATAGAGATCAAGCCCGCCGGTACGAAGATATATATTCAAGTCTCTTTCTTAATTAGCTAGTAGATCTAGATAGTGAGGTAACTAGGAAGAGAGAGAACAAGCTAGCTAGTGGAGGGCTAAAATATTAAAGAGAGTGGTTAGGTAATTAATTAATGGAGGTGATGGTGGAGGGCAAAGAAAGAGAGAGGGGGTGGAGGGCATTAATGGAGGTGGTGGTGGAGGGCAAAGAATGAGAGAGGGGGAGGGAGGCCATTAATGGAGGTGATGGAGGGGCAAAGAAGAGAGAGAGGGGGAGGAGGGGAAGAAGAGGGGGGAGAAGAAGAGGAGGTGGGGAAAAGGTGGCAGATATTTAGTGGCTAGCGACCATAGCAGTAGCGCTGGTGGGATAAGCGCACTACTAGTAGCTAAACTAGCAGTAGCGTTGTTTCTTCCAGCGCGCTGCTGTTAACTGGGGCCCACCAGCATAACCGTTGGAAATTAGCAGTAGCGCCCTTTTGACGAAGGGCGCTACGGCTATCTCAACTAGCAGTAGCGCTTTTGGCAGACACGCGCTGCTGATATAAGGGTCCCACATGCTTACCCGTAGAAACTTAACTATACCTCCCTGGAGTAAACGCGCTACAGATATTGTCTTAGCTGTAGTGCTTGTTTTCGGGCCATCGCTGCTAATTTATGCCGACCCTGGGGCACCCTTTGGCCCACTTAGCAGTAGCGTTTGTTAACTAACACGGCGCTACTGCTAAATTATACCAGTAGCGCCCTATTTCGTGCGCGCTACTAGTAATTAGTAGTAGCGCGTGGTCCATAACCGGCGCTATTAGTAACATTCTACCTATAAGCTTTTCCCTAGTAGTGCATTGATGAGCGGGAGCACGGCGATTGGTTGCACTGGGTGGTAACTAAGTGTGTCCTGTAAATGTACGCCCGCGATGGACGTGTTCGTGCCGATGGCTGGCGGCTGCGGGACCCCAATAGGTCGTAGCCCGTTTCATAGGGAAGGGACGTATGATTGATGAGCGGATTTGATGCATACTTTTTATAGTATATTTTAGTGCCAAAATCCCTCATATCATATCCATCTATCACTTATTCATGTGAGCAGTGCATGGTTTTTACTTGTTTTACCAAGTTTGTTGCACAACTTCTATTTTATTTAGTTTTTTATCTGTTTTCCTTTGTATTGTGGTCTTTGTGGGTGTACTAGCATGTTCATGGACTTGACACGTCAAAAGCACCAAGTCGGGGGACAAACCAGAGAAGTTACAAACACCAGGTTTGAGTCGTACGGAGTGTTTGATGTTTTAACATTTATCAAAGTGTACAAATTGGGTCATAGGTGGATTAGGCTTTCCAAGAGGAATCCAACTAGACCAAGAACATCACAAATTGAAGTTTATATGAAGAAACGATGAACAAAATATGAAGCTGCTCCCGAAGTCCAAAACGTTCGACGACCATTGGTACGAGCGCAAATGGTCGTACTTGCGCTCCTACGCAAGCCCAATGGCGTAAGTAAATTAGTCATAACTCCGTAGATTATGCTCCGATTTTATCCTAGATTGTTTCTATGTGATCCTTGACAACCAGGATATGTTTGGGAGAGGATTTGTCTTTATGCCTAGGATGAAGCAGGAGGAGTCGTATCTGTGGAGAAAACCCGAGGATGTCTCCTATGTAAATACCTCCAACCCTAGCCATCAGGAATAATCATTATCATTCCACCAAACTTCATGTAGTTGCTGAAGGCTCTCCCATCTTATCCGGAGGAAGACCTCTCCCTCCATCGCCACCACCACAAAGGCCACACAAAAGGAGAAGAAGGAGGCGTCACCATCACCGTCGAGCGCCCGACCATAGGCCGTGCACCCCGGTACACATCTCCATCCTCGCACTTGTAATTTGTAAGATTTAATATGTCGATGACATTAATTAAGCATTTCTCTTTGTGTCTATATTCATCTATGTTTAAGTGACCGAGTCAGTTTTAGATTGATGTATGACCAAATACGTAATATTAATCTTTGTGGCATTATCTAGTTTTTTTTTGTATTATACAACATGTAATGTTATGTTGAAATACGTCCTTTCATATGATTTTGTGAGCACTTGCACGCACACTAAAAGGATTGTTGAAGCGAATCAACATGTGGTTAGATGGTTAGGAGGACAGTGGTATCCTGAGACTATCAGAGTTTAAGTCCTAGACTTGACACCGATGCTCTCATTTTTCTGGATTGATTTCAGGCCTTTCGGCGATGTGCATTCAGTGAAAGAAGACGTTTCCATCAACTGCGAAGGCGTCTGTGTCCAATCTCAAAATGTTGTGTCAGTTTAGTCTCTTGGAGATGCTCACAAGGATAGGGTACGTGCGTGCGTTCATATGGGTAGGTGAGTGTATGTATGAGCTTCTGTCCTGTGTTAAGAAAAAGAAATTGTTGAGCTAGGCTCAGATGGCTCGCTCGCACCCCTGCTCGGGCGACAAGGGAGGCGACCCCGCGGCCGGCGCCCTCGCCTCCGATGATGCCGCCGGCGTCCTCTCCTCTGTCGCCCCGGCGTGCCTGCCACCGTCGCCCCCGTCGGCCGTGGCCGGCTCTCCTCCTCCAGTGCCCCACGCCGCTCCCGTCGCCCCCTATGCCCCTCCTCTGCAGCTCCCTGCAGCTGCCATGTCGCGCCCTCGCTGGGCCGATATCGCCGCCGAGGAAGACCTCACGGAGGCCGCAGCAGCGGCGGCCGGCGTGCCGCGTCCGCCTCGGTGCTTTGGGGACCTGCTTGCTACCGCCCTCGTCCCTTTCATCCCGCCTCCTGCCGTCCCCGATGTGGCCCGCCATTCCCGGCTGACCCCTTCCCCGCCACCTGCTGTGACCGGCCCTCCCGCCGGTCGTCGCGGGCGCGGGGCCCGAGCCCGCGCTTGGGGGGTGGTTGGCCGGGCCGACCTCGGTCGGGGGCCGCCTCTTGGCGTCACGACGCGGTCTCGCCGGTGCCGCCGCCATCGGTGCATCCTCCCTTGGTGGCGCTGGACGCCGTACCGGCTCCCGTGCTGCCGGGATGGATGCGAGGAGGGCCGAAATTCCGGTCCTTCCGTCCTTCGGCTGCCCCCGCGCCCCCTCCGCCGCCCGCTACCATGGCCGCTGCCGGCCCGGACGCTCGCCGCCGCCTGTTGGCCGTACAGGGGGAAACCCTACCCACCCTCCACCCTCTCGGGTCGGTTGGGCTAGGCCACCACTGGGCCGCTGGTGCTGGAGGGCTCCTACTCGGCCCATGGTTGCCGGCCCGCTATGGAGGAGGGGCCCTGGGCTGGGCCGCCACTCTTGGCCTGCCCATCTTGGCCGCCTCTAGCCCAGCCTCGCCCGGGTCTAGGGTTAGGCCCTGGCTCCTCCTCTCGCCCCGACGTCCCCATTCGCGCGCCGCCTCCTCTCATCCCGATCCCCTCGGCTCCGCCGCACTCCGGCTGCTCCCCGTCGTCCGCCTTTTCCCCGGCCCCCACCCCCTCCCCCCCGTCGCCGGCCATGGCTCGCAAGGCCGGGGACGGGGGCCCGCGCCCAAAGCGCCGTTCCGACGGCCGCGAGGCCGCCCGGTCTCCCCAGCGTCGCTCCCGCTCTCCAGCCCGGTCCGGCCGCTCGGATGCGCCGTGGCGACCTTCTCCGGATGCAGAGCGCCAGGAGGCTGAGCTCCGCCAATCGGCTCTTAACGGGAAGGGGGCTGCGACTGATGACGGGGGTTCTCGGCGGGAGGTGCGCCCCCGCGACACCTCACCCGATCAATGGCGTGGGCGCGATCGCGACCGTGACCGCCGGTCTCCCCGCCAGTCCCGGTCTCCCGCGCGGTCGGGTCGCACCGGCACATCCCCAACCCGCCGCTACAATCCTCCCCGGCGCCAAGCTCATCTCCCTCCGGCCGTCTCCAACAACCGGAACAACCGCGGTGCTTTCGCCAAGAAGAAGAAGAAGAAGGGTGGGCTGCGCAATGGTGGTGGCGCTAGGCAATCCTCTTCGGTGCCCCACCCCACTCCCCCCCCCCGCTACGACCACGGCCGTGGCCCCTCCGATGTCTGAGGAGGTGGTTTGCTTCAACTGTGGGTTGGCCGGGCACTGTCAGGTGGCGTGCAAGCACCCACCCGCTTGCTTCCGGTGCAAGCGCGCTGACCATCCGGTGGTCATTTTCCCGGATGCTGGGGGAGGGGGAGCTTATGCTCTACGACTATGCCCTCGATGATATGGGCTTCTTCCAGATGGACCTTGCGGAGTCGGAGTCCCCCCCCCCCCGTCCCTGATGGCTCTCATCTCGATCTTGGGCGGCAAGACGGCCTCGCCTGCGATCATCACCGATGAGCTCCGTCACCTCTTCCGCTCGGACTGGGATTGGGAGGTGACTCCGATCTCTGACCACGAGTTCACGGCCGTCTTCCCCGACCCGGCCAGCCTCCGCTATGGCACCCACAGCGCCGAGCTCACCCTCGCCCTCAACAAGCTCACGGTCAACATCTCGGTGCCCACGGTGGATCCCACGGCGGTTGCCGTTCTTGCTCCTCTGTGGATTCGTATCCGCGGCCTCCCACCTATTGCTAGGAAGGAGCGGGTCATTCGCAACATGTCCCGTCTCCTCGGCAAGATCGTGGAGGTTGACGTGGCCACTCTCCTCCGTGGCCCGGCGGTCCGTGCCAGGGTCCAATGCCCTGACCAGTCCCAGCTCCAGACGACCCTGCGTTTCTTCTTCAACGACACTAGATACGATCTTCGCATCTCGTTCGAGGAGGCCCCCCTGCTGCCCCGCCTGCTCCGACTAATGGGGGTGGTGCTGACGCTGGCCGAGATGGTGATGGTGGTGACGACGCTGACCACCACCGTCGCCGGGCTCGCAACCGCAGCCGCAGCCACTCTCCCAGCTCTCAGGAGGACGAGGAGGAGTCTCCTGGTCGCGGTGCCTCCCCGACCCATCCCTTAGCCCCGGCTGGCTCCGGGGCCGCTACGCAGGATGAGATCCGGGAGGCTGGGGCGGATCTGGAGGCCATCGCGGCCATTCTGGAGGCCGAATCTACCATCCCCCCCCGGGCTCATCTCTTGCGCTGCTCCTCTCCTCTCCGGTTATCTCTTCCGGTGATGAGGGGGGCAGCGAGGTGAGCTTCGTGGGGCTGGCGGTGTGCCCCCTCGTCCCCGCGGCCTGCGTCTCCGATCCTCCTCCCCTCCCCGGCTCCTGCTGCTTCGTCACCTATGATCGCTCCACCCCTGGGGTCCCCGGCTCCAGCTCCGGCCCTAGTGGTGGCCTCCACCGCGACCCCCCCCCCCCACGCCAAGGGCCGCCGTCGGTTGGCATCGTCGCCGCCCTCGTCCGCGTGAAAGAGCTCCCGCTTGGGCTCGGCCTCCCTCACGGGTGGGGCCACCCCCAACGAGATGGAGAAGGCTCTTCGTCGGGCGGCGACTTGTAACCTCGATGCAGGTCCGTCCTCCAGCTCTGCTCATTCTACTGATGATGATGATCCATGTGATGACTCCTTTTCGGCGCTAGCGGGTGTCCCATTAGGACACCTTGCTAAGATTGTGACTGACTCTGCGATAGTTTTTCGTGGGGAAAAGGGTCCTGCCTTAGAGCAGATTGCGTCTCTACAGGCTAGGGAAATTCTCGAGGGCCGCCTTGCGGCTGCTCGCGCCCGTGCGGCTACCATGGCTGAGGGAGCGGGGAACGCCTCTACGCATCCCTCGGGCCGCCGGGAGCTCCCGGAGTTAGATCTGAGAGAGTTTAGGGGACGGACTCGGTCTCGTACCGCGCAGCTCCGTCGGGCTCTTAGTGCTACTACTACTGTTGGGTCCAGAGTCGACCCGGTTGGCGAGTAGATGCGTACGCTCTTCTGGAACATGCGCGGCTTTGGCCATGATGGCCGCCGCAGGCAGCTCATTGAATACATCCAAGATGAAGCCATTGATATTGTGGCTATTCAAGAGACGATGCGTACCGAGTTCTCCTTGTCAGAGCTCGAAGGCCTTAGTAGGCATTTGTTTGCATGGCACTGGCTGCCATCTAGTGGAGTGGCTGGTCATTCCGGTGCTATCCTTACACCTAGAAGGATACCACCTTTGAGGTCGGGTCCATGGACCGGGGTGAGTTCTTTGTTAGCATGGAGGTCTGGGAACGGGCGGCTAACTTCAAATGGGAGGTGATTGTTGTTTACGGGCCCGCTGACCATCGTCGTTCCCCGGCCTTCCTTGAGGAACTTCGCCTCAAGATTGGTTCCGCCTCCCTCCCGGTGGTAGTTGGCGGGGACTTTAATCTCCTCCACTCACCATCAGATAAGAATAATACTAGAGTTGACCTCTCGAGCATCCAGCGTTTCAATGACTGGGTTGCAGATCTGGGTCTCCGTGAGCTTGACCGGGTGGGTGCATGATTTACCTGGACTAATAAACAGGTTGCTCCCACCCTGAGCGTACTTGACCGGATATTCATATCCCCGGATTGGGAACTTCGATTCCCTTTAGCCACCCTCCAGGCGATCACGCGCATTGGGTCTGACCATGTCCCCCTCCTACTCTCCTCGGTTGATGAGCGTCCCCGTCCTCCCCCTCGGTTTCGGTTTGAAACCTTCTGGCTCCGGCAGGAGGGGTTCATTCCCGCTGTTCGGGAGCACTGGGAGGCCGCTAGAACCGAGCCGCATACAGCGATGTCCGTTCTAGACGAATGGCATCATCTCGCCAAACGCTCGCGGCAATTTATGAAGGGTTGGGGCGCTAATGTGGGTAGAGATCTTCGGATGCAGAAGGCCAGTATCCTGGCTGAGATCCAAGCTCTTGATTTGCGCGGTCATGGTACCGGCCCGTCCCCGGATGAGTGGGCATTACGGTACAGCCTGGAGGACACGCTGATGGATATTTACTCCAAGGAGGAGGAGTATTGGAGGAAACGAGGATCCATGAATTGGATCCTCTTTGGCGACACCAATACAGCTTATTTCCAGGCTATCACGAATGGCCGTCGGAGGCGGTGCACTATTCCCCTCTTATGGGATGGGGATCGTTTGATCCAGGATCCGGAGGAGCTCCGGACCCACGTAGATGGCTTCTATAAGGCCTTGTTTACGGGTCGCCCCAGAGGGGGCATTGCCTTGGCGGACGACCTTTGGGTCGGGGACCAACGGATTTCTCCACAAGAGAATGATGACTTGTTGGCCCCTTTCGAGGACGCAGAGATAGAGTCCTTTATCAAGTCCATGAACCCGGCCTCCGCTCCTGGACCCGATGGCCTGCCAGTTCGCTTCTTCCAAGCATTTTGGCAGTCCATCAAGCGGGATGTCATTGCTTTGTTCCACGAATTTTCTCGTGGAACCTTGGATGTATCCCGTTTGAATTATGGGATAATCTTGCTCATTCCGAAGGTCCAAGGGGCCTCGGATATTAGACAGTTTCGCCCCATCACGGTGATCAATGTGATCTTCCGTATCTTGGCCAAAGGGTACGCCACTAGGGCGGCCCTAATTGCGCCTAGAATCCATCACCCCAACCAGTCGGCCTTTACTAAGGGACGGTTCATCCTTGATGGAGTCCTCGTTCTTCATGAGGTCCTCCATGAGGTCCTCCATGACTTCCACAAGGCCTATGACACAGTCCATTGGTCCTTCCTTTGGGAAGTTATGATTCGTCGTGGCTTCGACCACCACTGGATTGCCCGTGTCATGCAGCTTGTCTCGAGCGGTCGCACGGCGATCAATATCAATGGGGCGGTGGGTCCTTACTTCCCTACTGAACAGGGAGTTAGACAAGGGGACCTGATACGTCTCCAACGTATCTATAATTTTTTATTGTTCCATGCTATTATATTATCTGTTTTGGATGTTTTATATGCATTAATATGCTATTTTATATTATTTTTGGGACTAACCTATTAATCAAGAGCCTAGTGCCAGTTTCTGTTTTTTCCTTGTTTTTGAGTATTGCAGATAAGGAATATTAAACGGAGTCCAAACGGAATAAAATCTTCGGAATAATTTTTCTTGGACCAGAAGCAACCCAGAAGACTTGGAGATGAAGGCAGGGGAGCCACCGTGTGGCGACAAGCCACAGGGGCGCGCCCTAGGGGGGGCGCCCCCTGGCTTGTGGCCCCACGGCAGCCCCCCTAACCCTATTCTTCGGCCTATAAATTCACAAATATTCCCTGGATACCAAAGAGAGTCACAAAAATACTTTTCGCCGTCGGAAGCCTCTGTTCCCGTGAGATCCAATCTTGGAGCCTTTTCCGGTAATCTGCCGGAGGGGGATTCGATCATGGAGGGCATCTACATCAACTCCATTGCCCCTTCGATGATGCGTGAGTAGTTTACCACAGACCTTCGGGTCCATAGCTAGTAGCTAGATGGCTTCTTCTCTCTCTTTGCTCTTCAATACCATGTTCTTCATGATCTTCATGGAGATCTATCCGATGTAATACTCTTTTGCGGTGTGTTTGTCGAGATCCGATGAATTGTGGGTTTATGTTCAGATTATCTATGAATATTATTTGAGTCTTTTCTGAATTCTTATATGCATGATTTCATATCTTTGCAAGTCTTTTCGAGTTATTGGTTTGGTTTGGCCAACTAGATTGGTAATTCTTGCAATGGGAGAAGTGCTTAGTTTTGGGTTCAATCTTGCGGTGTCCTCACCCAGTGACAAAGTAGGGGTAGCGAGGCACGTATTGTATTGTTGCCATCGAGGATAAAAAGATGGGGTTTTCATCATATTGCTTGAGTTTATCCCTCTACATCATGTCATCTTACCTAATGCGTTACTCTGTTCTTCATGAACTTAATACTCTAGATGCAGGCAGGAGTCGGTCGATGTGTGGAGTAATAGTAGTAGATGCAGAATCGTTTTGGTCTACTTGACACGGACGTGATGCCTATATGCATAATCATTGCCTTGGATATCTTCATAATTATTCACTTTTCTATCAATTGCTCGACAGTAATTTGTTCACCCACCGTATTATTTGCCATCATGAGAGAAGCCTCTAGTGAAACCTATGCCCCCCGGGTCTATTTTCCATCTTATACTTTCAGAGCTAAAACCAAAAATACCAAAAATACCTTGCTGCATTATTTTTACTTTTGTTTTACTTTCCGTTCAAGCAATCTATCATATCTATCTCTATCAGATCTCATCCTTGCAATTAACCGTGAAGGGATTGACAACCCCTTTATAGCGTTGGGTGCAAGTGTTTGATTATTTGTGTAGGTACACCTATTGGGGACTTTCTTGTATCTCCTACTGGATTGATACCTTGGTTCTCAACAACTGAGTGAAATACTTATCTACTTTGCTGCATCACCCTTTCCTCTTCAAGGGAAAACCAACGCATGCTCAAGAAGTAGCAAGAAGGATTTCTGGCGCCGTTGCCGGGGAGATCTACATCAAGCCATCCAAGTACCCATCACAAACTCATCTCTTGCATTTACATTATTTGCCATTTGCCTCTCGTTTTCCTCTCCCCCACTTCACCAATTTGCCGTTTTATTCGCCTTTTTCTCGCCGGATCTCTTTTTGTCTACTTGTGTTACCATGTGCCTTCTATTTGCTTGCATCTTTGCTTGCTAAAAATCTATTGATATGGATCCTCATCCACTTGCTAATTTTTTCAAAAGACCAAATTATGATGAACCAATTGCTAGTGAGTTGAGTGCACTTGATTATCTCTATGAAGTTTTGCTTGAAAATCATGAATCTGAAAATTTTGATGAAGTGATTTATAAGGTGATTCATGATAGCTCCTTGATTGAAAAGCATGATTGCAATGATATTGTTATAAATTCTATTAATATCTATTGTGCTAATGATATGCAAACCCAAAAGCTTGGGGATGCTATATTTGATGAGTTTGCCATGACTAGTACTTATTGCAATGATCATGATTGGGGTGATAATGCTTCTTATGATCTTGATAATTTATTTAATACTCATGATGAATATGATATTGAAAGTGGGTTTGGAAGAGTGTCAACTTTAGGCATTATTGATCCCACTATTTTGGAGAGTGTTCAATCTTATGAATTTTTTGATAAAAGTGGGTTTGGAGAGGTCATGACTTTATTTAATGATAATCCCACTATTTTGGAAGAGTGTCAACTTTGCATGCATGTGGATCATGAAGAGAAAATTTTATATGATAGTTATATTGTTGAATTGCTTCATGATGCTACTGAAATTTATTATGAGGGAGGAACATATGCTTGTAGGAATTGTAATAATATCAAGTTTCCTCTCTATGTGTTCAAAGTTTTGAAGTTATGCTTGTTTTGCCTTCCTATGCTAGTTGATTCTTGTTCCCATAAATTGTTTGCTCACAAAATCCCTATGCATAGGAAGTGGGTTAGACTTAAATTTGTTTTTCATGCTATTCATGATGCTCTTTTAGATATCTCAATTACTACTTTTTATGTGAGCATCATTGAAATCGTTATGCCTAGCTAGGGGCGTAAAACAATAGCGCTTGTTGGGAGGCAACCCAATTTTATTTTTATGATTTTGTTTTTGCTTCTGTTTTTGAGTGTTTTCCACATTATTACTTCTGTAATAATTGTGTTTTCTTGTTTAAATTAGTGTTTGAGCCAAGTAAGACCTTTGGGATGGTCTACGGTGTTTGCAATTTGATTTTGCTGAAAAACAGAAACTTTTGCTCTCAGTCCAGGAATTTTGTAAATTCACTGGAACGTGCTTTTGATCTGAAATTTTTAAACAAGATTGATATACAAATTTCCCTGATTGTCCTAATTTTTCAGAAGTTTTGGAGTTACAGAAGTATTCGAAGTCTATAGATTGCTACAGACTGTTCTGTTTTTGACAGATTCTGTTTTCTTTGTGTTGTTTGCTTATTTTGATGTATCTATGGGTTGTATCGGGGGGTATGAACCATGGAGAAGTTAGAATACAGTAGATATTAAACCAATATAAATAAAGAATGAGTTCACAACAGTACCTAAAGTGGTGGTTTATTTTTCTTATACTAACGGATCTCATGAGTTTTCTGTTGAGTTTTGTGTTGTGAAGTTTTCAAGTTTTGGGTAAAGATTTGATGGACTATGGAATAAGGAGTGTCAAGAGCCTAAGCTTGGGGATGCCCAAGGCACCCCAAGCCATATTCAAGGATACCAAAAAGCCTAAGCTTGGGGATGCCCCGGAAGGCATCCCCTCTTTCGTCTTCAATCCATCGGTAAATTTACTTGAGGCTATATTTTTATTCACCACATGATATGTGTTTTGCTTGGAGCGTCTTGTATGATATGAGTCTTTTCTTTTTAGTTTTCCACAATCATCCTTGCTGCACACATCTTTTTGAGAGAGACACGCTGAATCGTGAATTTATTAGAATACTCTATGTGCTTCACTTATATCTTTTGAGCTAGGCAATGTTGCTCTAGTACTTCACTTATATCTTTTTAGAGCACGGTGGTGTTATATTTTATAGAAATTATTGAACTCTCGTACCTCACTTATATTATTTTGAGAGTTTCTTAAAACAGCATGGTAATTTGTTTAGGTTATGAATTTAGTCCTAATATAATGGGCATCCAAGAGGGATATAATAAAAACTTTCATATTAAGTGCATTGGATACTATGAGAAGTTCGATTCCTTGCATATAGTTTTGAGATAATGGAGATGGTAATATGAGAGTCATGCTAGTGAGTAGTTGTGAATTGGAAGAGATACTTGTGTTGAAGTTTGTGATTCCCGTAGCATGCACGTATGGTGAACCGTTATGTAACGAAGTCGGAGCATGATTTGTTTAATGATTGTCAACCTTTGTGTGAGGGTCGGGAGCGCGCGATGGTTAACTCCTACCAACCTCTCCCCTAGGAGCATGCGTCTAATGCTTTGTTTGATAACTAATAGACTTTTGCAATAAGTATGTGAGTTCTTTATGACTAATGTTGAGTCCATGGATTATATGCACTCTCACCCTTCCACCATTGCTAGCCTCTCTAGTACCGCGCAACTTTCGCCGGTGCATCAAACCCACCTTCCTCAAAACAGCCACCATATATTTTCCTCAAAACAGCCACCATACCTACCCATTATGGCATTTACATAGCCATTCCGAGATATATTGCCATGCAACTTCCACCGTTCCGTTTTTTTATGACATGCACCATCACATTCATATTGCATATAGAGTCATATTTTGTTCTAGGTATCGAGTTGTAATTTTTTTTTGAGTTGTAAGTAAATAAAAGTGTGATGATTTTCATTATTAGAGCATTGTCCCGTGTGAGAAAAGGATGATGGAAGCTATGACTCCCTCACAAGTTGGGATGAGTATCCGGACTTTACAAAAAATAAAAGAGGCCAGCGAAGCCCAAATAAAAAAAAGAGGCCAAAGATGCCCACCAAAATAAAATAAAATAAAAGAAGAAAAAAAATGAGAGAAAGAGAGAAGGGACAATTGCTACTATCTTTTTCCACACTTGTGCTTCAAAGTAGCACCATGATCTTCATGATAGAGAGTCTCCTATTTTGTCACTTTCATATAACTAGTGGAATTTTTCATCTTGCACGACCACTTAGTTTTCTTTTTGAGCTTTCATACACTTATAGCTCTAAGTGCATTTGTTGCATGGCAATCCCTACTCACTCACATTGATATCTATCGATGGGCATCTCCATAGCCCGTTGATATGCCTAGTTGATGTGAGACTATCTTCTCCTTTTTCCTTGCAACTCCACCATATTCTATTCCACCTATAGTGCTATATCCATGGCTCGCGCTCATGTATTGCGTGAGAGTTGAAAAGGTTTGAGAACATAAAAAGTGTGAAACAATTGTTTGACTTGTTCATTGGGGTTGTGCATGATTTAGATACTTTGTGTGGGGAAGATGGAGCATAGCCAGACCATATGATTTTGTAGGGATAACTCTCTAAGGCCATGTTATTTCGAAAGGACACGATTGCCTTGTTGGTGTGCTCGAAGTATTACTGTTTTTATGTCAATATTAGACTATTGTTTTGAATCTTATGGATCTGAATATTCATGCCACAATAAAGAATATTACATGGATAAATATGTTAGGTAGCATTCCACATCAAAAATTCTGTTTTTATCATTTACCTACTCGAGGACGAGCAGGAATTAAGCTTGGGGATGCTTGATACGTCTCCAACGTATCTATAATTTTTGATTGTTCCATGCTATTATATTATCTGTTTTGGATGTTTTATATGCATTAATATGCTATTTTATATTATTTTTGGGACTAACCTATTAATCTAGAGCCTAGTGCCAGTTTCTGTTTTTTCCTTGTTTTTGAGTATTGCAGATAAGGAATATTAAACGGAGTCCAAACGGAATAAAATCTTCGGAATAATTTTTCTTGGACCAGAAGCAACCCAGAAGACTTGGAGATGAAGGCAGGGGAGCCACAGGGGCGCGCCCTAGGGGGGGCGCCCCCCTGGCTTGTGGCCCCACGGCAGCCCCCCTAACCCTATTCTTCGTCCTATAAATTCACAAATATTCCCTGGATACCAAAGAGAGCCATGAAAATACTTTTCCGCCGCCGGAAGCCTCTGTTCCCGTGAGATCCAATCTTGGAGCCTTTTCCGGTAATCTGCCGGAGGGGGATTCGATCACGGAGGGCATCTACATCAACTCCATTGCCCCCTCCGATGATGCGTGAGTAGTTTACCACAGACCTTCGGGTCCATAGCTAGTAGCTAGATGGCTTCTTCTCTCTCTTTGCTCTTCAATACCATGTTCTTCATGATCTTCATGGAGATCTATCCGATGTAATACTCTTTTGCGGTGTGTTTGTCGAGATCCGATGAATTGTGGGTTTATGTTCAGATTATCTATGAATATTATTTGAGTCTTTTCTAAATTCTTATATGCATGATTTCATATCTTTGCAAGTCTCTTCGAGTTATTGGTTTGGTTTGGCCAACTAGATTGGTAATTCTTGCAATGGGAGAAGTGCTTAGTTTTGGGTTCAATCTTGCGGTGTCCTCACCCAGTGACAAAGTAGGGGTAGCGAGGCACGTATTGTATTGTTGCCATCGAGGATAAAAAGATGGGGTTTTCATCATATTGCTTGAGTTTATCCCTCTACATCATGTCATCTTACCTAATGCGTTACTCTGTTCTTCATGAACTTAATACTCTAGATGCAGGCAGGAGTCGGTCGATGTGTGGAGTAATAGTAGTAGATGCAGAATCGTTTCGGTCTACTTGACACGGACGTGATGCCTATATGCATAATCATTGCCTTGGATATCTTTATAATTATTCACTTTTCTATCAATTGCTCGACAGTAATTTGTTCACCCACCGTATTATTTGCCATCATGAGAGAAGCTTCTAGTGAAACCTATGGCCCCCGGGTCTATTTTCCATCTTATACTTTCAGATCTAAAACCAAAAATACCAAAAATACCTTGCTGCATTATTTTTACTTTTGTTTTACTTTCCGTTCAAGCAATCTATCATATCTATCTCTATCAGATCTCATCCTTGCAATTAACCGTGAAGGGATTGACAACCCCTTTATAGCGTTGGGTGCAAGTGTTTGATTCTTTGTGTAGGTACACCTATTGGGGACTTGCTTGTATCTCCTACTGGATTGATACCTTGGTTCTCAACAACTGAGGGAAATACTTATCTACTTTGCTGCATCACCCTTTCCTCTTCAAGGGAAAACCAACGCATGCTCAAGAAGTAGCAGGACCCCCTTTCCCCTTTCCTCTTCAACCTAGTGGTTGATGCCCTTGCCTCTATCTTGGATCGGGCTAGGCTCTCGGGGCATATTAGAGGGGTGTGTCCCCACCTCATCCCTGGGGGTAGCCTGACCCACCTTCAGTACGCTGACGACACGATCCTGATGGTAGAAGGATCGGATGCGGATATTACCTGCCTCAAGTTTCTCCTGCTATGCTTCGAGGAGATGTCTGGCTTGACCATTAACTTCGCCAAGAGTGAGGTGATGGTCTTAGGATACTCGACTGAGGAGGCCCTCGGCATTGCTAACAGACTTAACTGCCGGTTGGGCTCTTTCCCGACGACCTACCTTGGTCTGCCGGTCAGTGATAGTAGGATCCAGGAGAAAGACCTGCGGCCGACCGTGTCCAAGGTCCAGCATCGCGTGGAGCCATGGCAGGTCCGCTGGCTCTCAAAGGCCGCGAGGGTTGTTCTTATCAACTCCTCCATGATTAGTCTTATGATGTTCCTGATGGGATTCTATAGCCTTCATGAATCCCTGCACCAGGAAATTGCCAAGTACCTGTCCCAGTTTTTCTGGGCTGACAAGGGTAATAAACAGAAATACCATATGGTAAAATGGTCTGAAATCTGCAAGCCTAAAGACCAAGGAGGGCTTGGAGTCATCTCATTCAAATGGATGAACATTGCCCTCCTCTCCAAGTGGTTATGGCGCATTGAGACTGGTGATGGAGGCCTCTGGCTTCACATCATCCGCAATAAATACCTGCGGGGCTAGCCTCTTGCCTTTGCGCCCAGGGTGGGCGGCTCCCAATTCTGGCAATCGATCATCCAGTTGTTGCCGGTCTTACGGATTAGTTCATCGATTAGCATCGGCTCGGGCTTGAGTACGCTCTTCTGGTTAGACCGTTGGTCAGCACTAGGCCCTTCGCTGAATGGTTCCAGTCGCTTTTCTTGATTTGTGCCACTCCCCAACTAATGGTTGGGCTGCCTTGGCCGACTTATCCCGCATGACTTTCAGGCGTACGTTTGGCCCCCATGAGCAGGGCCAATGGGAGGAGCTGCTAGAGTGCATTGCCTTGCATGCTGTAAGAGCACATTTATCCATGTGTGGTTTTGGTAATTGATGACAATCCCTATGGACTAATGGTTGCCTTGAGTTATATTCGAAGGATTTGTCTGTAGGTACTTCTTGAAGTCCATCTGTTGGTTTCAAGGAGTTTATATGGTGACCAAGGTGGTATTCAAGGTTTATCCAAAGATTGGTCATGTGGGAGTTGAGCTTATTGCAAGCATGTCTTGAAGAAGAAGATTGTGTAAGCATTCATGTTTACCTTCAAGACATCATCTTTATGAAGAGAGAAGATACGATACAAGGTTGATCAAGACTAAGTCAAAAAGTGAATCAAGTTGATCAACACACAAAGCGTACAAGATGTACTGAGAGGGATCAAGTGATCCCATGGTGTGGTAAGCATTGTCCATTACGCTTTGTGTACTAACCCATGGTCTACGTGAGAGTTCTTTGTGGGGTTAGGTATATTTCCATGGGCTTGCATCAAGAGGCAGATCCCATACATCCCATGGAAGATGACATCAAGTGGAGATCGTCATCAAGGTTGCGATGTGCAAGCTCAAGTGAAGCATCACGAAGAGATCATGCTTGAGGCTTGCCATTCATTGTGGTGACAATGGACTTGTGAAGATGTGCCGAAGAGTGGCTCACCCATAGTGGAGCATGGGGGAGCAATCAACTAGTCTTCATCCAGCCGGCGCAATCAAGAAAGGTGGTCCATCTTGAGGAAGTCAAGATCGTCATCATCTAGCTCAAGTGGACTATGCGCAAGGCAAAGGTTTGACCTTGATAGGGTTTTCTATTTTACCGGTCTCATGGTGGTAGTTGGGAGACCGGGTTATAGGATCGATTGCCGTACTATCAAGGGGGGCTCTCAAGTGAGTAGCTTGATCGTATCGTTCGTTGAGAGCTCAAACCATTGCATTCTTGGCATCATCATTTTTCTTGGTTCTTGGTTGGCTTTTTTCTCTATGTGGGTTCTTGAGCTTATGGTCAGCTTCATCCCAAGCTCAAGTTCATCGAAAACGGAGTCCATATGCATCTTCTATGATGTTTTCGATGTTGGAGTTTTTGTCGGTTCTTCATTGATAGAGGTTTCACATCTCTATATCATTGGCATTTTCATACTGCCTCTTCTTAAGATAACCAACAAGCTTGTCGTTGTTGGATAGCTCTTGTCGTCCTGAATCCAACAAGCTTGAGTTTGCTCAATTCGGAGCTCATATGTGAAGGTTATGGCAGTTCTGGTTTTACTGGTTCCATCTGGTTGCTCTGGTTCTTTGTTACCCTCCCGGGAGCGGTAGTACCGTAGGAGACAGCGGTAGTACCGCTTAAGATGCGTGCGCTTGCGGTAGTAGGCGCGGATGTAATTTTTTACATCCGCCCTCGAGCGGTAGTACCGCAGGAGACAGCGGTAGTACCGCTTCAGATGCGTGCGCTTGCGGTAGTAGGCGCGGATGTAATTTTTTACTTCCGCCCCTCGGGCGGTAGTACCGCAAATTAATTCCGGTACTACCGTGCCGGATATTTTCTCGAAGCTAGCTCCAGCGGATGTAGCCCGGAAGTAATTTTTTACATCCGTGGACGCGCGGTAGTACCGCTACCCCGAGCGGTAGTACCGCTACCCCGAGCGGTAGTACCGCTGCCTCACGGTGTCTTCTGCCGTGTGCTGCACCTGAGTGTCCGTTGAATACTACCCCCGCGGTAGTACCGCGAGGGCAGGCGGTAGTACCGCTCCGGCAGTACTACCGCCATGTTGCCTCGTTGCAGTAGTGTTTCTTATGGCTACTACCGCCCTAGCGGTAGTACCGCTCCTTGGAGCGGTAGTACCGCTCTGTGCGGGCTGTGAGCATAACGGTTCGATTTTTCCCCACCTATAAAAGGGGGTCTTCTTCCCCATTGAACCTTATCTCTTTAGCTCGTGTTCTTCCCCCATTGTTGACCTTCTTCGAGCTTGCTAACTCTCAATCCCTCCAATGATTCTTGCTAGTTCTTGAGGGAAAAGAGAGAGGAGATCTAGATCCACATTTCCACCAATCACTTTCTCCTCTAAGAGAGGGGAACCCCTTGGATCTAGATCTTGGAGTTCTTCGTGTTCTTCTTCATTCTTCCTCTCATTTTCCTCCCTAGCATTAGTTGCTTTGGTGGGATTTGGGAGAGAAGGACTTGGGCACTCCGTGTGCCCTTGCCATTGCATTTGGTGCATAGGTTTGAGTTCTCCACGGTAATACGTGGAAGTGAGAAGTTGAGAAGCTTATTACTCTTGGGGGTTTGAGCACCCTAGAGCTTGTTCCTCTTGGGTGCTTTGGCGCCCTAGACGGTTGGTGGTGCCTCGGAGCTCAATCATTGTGGTGCAAAGCTCCGGGCAAGCGTCGGGGTCTCCAATTAGGTTGTGGAGATTGCCCCGAGCATTTGAGGTCACCGCGGAAGCCATAGTCCATTGTGGTGAAGCTTCGTGGTGTTGTTGGGAGCCTCCAATTAAGTTGTGGAGTTTGCCCCAACCTTGTTTGTACGGGTTCGGTGACCGCCCTCAAGGGCCCCTTAGTGGAATCACGACATCTTGCATTGTGCGAGGGCGTGAGGAGATTACGGTGGCCTTAGTGGCATCTTGGGGAGCATTGTGCCTCCACACCCCTCCGAACGGAGATTAGCATCCGCAAGGGTGTGAACTTCGGGATACATCGTCGTCTCCGCGTGCCTCGGTTATCTCTTACCCGAGCCCTTTACTTATGCACTTTACTTTTTTTTACCTCAAAAGACCTCTTTATTCAATAGATAATAATGATACATCGTTCACCAACAGAGGTACAATAGAGGGGGGAGGATCATCCAACCAGACTGTACTGGCCTGGTACTTGGCCAACTGGGCAAGTTCATGAGCTACAGAATTCGTTTCCCTATATCTTGCTATCACTTAGTTGTTTATCTTGCGTAGCATAAGTTGTTGGTGCACATAGGTGAGCCTAGTTGTTTTAGGTTTTGTGCTTGACATATTAAACGTTAGTTTTATTCCGCATTTGTTCAAGTCTAAACTGTAATTATTTTAAAGCGCCTATTCACCCCCCCCCCCCTCTAGGCGACATCCATGTCCTTTCACATGCTCCGTCCCTAGAGCCGGACGCCATGTCTTGGCATTTAGAGCCCAATGGGCGTTTCTCCACCAGGTCCTTATACCAGGCCCTGGTGGCCACTCCTGGACCTCAGGAGTTAAATCTCCTTTGGGAGATTAAGGTGCCACTGAAGATTCGTATCTTTCTTTGGCAGTGGGTTCGGGGCCGCCTACCTTCCGGGACGGAGGTGCGCAAGCGCAATGGCCCTAGGGACGGTACTTGCCCCCTTTGTGACATCCCTGAGGACACTAACCATATATTCATTCGCTGCCCGGCTGCCATTTTCCTATGGAGCTGTTTCCGCGAGACGGTTGGAGGCAACTGGGCCCATGACAATCTCCTGGATCTCTTCCATGAGACCCTTGATTCCCCCTGCGGGACGCGTCCCGCCCTCTGGGTGGCGATTAGTGCGCTAGCTTGGACGCTTTGGAATGTGCGCAATAAAATTGTGATAGAGCATGTGATTCCGCTTCGGACTACTGACGCCATTTATAAAATGTGCGGCTTCTTGCAGCTCTGGCGGCCGCTTAGCAAGCGGCGCCATCGGGACGACATCACCACCATCATCGCCGGGCTCCGCTCCATCGCCATCTCTCTCGCGCCGCCGCTCCCCCTCCGCCTTCGGAGCCTGATTAGCTAGCTATTTATCTTTGGGGTTTGTTGTGCTGTGCCCCCAGCCAGACTCTTGTTTTATTTTTTCTTGTTGCTCGTGAACCTTGAACTTGTGGATGTTGGTTGTTGTTGGTGGTATGCTTTATAATACTAGTAAACGTGCACGTGCAACGCACGTATCAACAAATGCTATTTATGTGATTATAGAATTTTTATTTTATATAGTGATTTTAAAGAAAGACTTTAGAGAGTTGCTGATTCCTTGCTGACCCCTCTTCTCTAAAGAAAAGGGAGAGGAGAAATCCCATTACATTATATTTTGCAGGACATAATACACACAACCAATTTTCAAAACCCCCTAATAAGATTGAATCTGTAATCCATGAATCTAAGATTCGAGCTATTAGTACACTTATGTCAAGATCAATTTATACTCCCTTTGTTCCTAAATGTAAGTCTTTTTAGAGATTTTACTATGGACTACATACGAAGTAAAATGAATGAATATACACTCTAAATTATGTCTATATACATTTGTATATAGTTCGTAGTAGAATCTCTAGAAAGATTTATATTTAGGAACAGAGGAAGTACATAAATAATAACATGTTGTAGACATTTGGACATTTTGTGGTGGTCATTAAGATGTACCTGGAGATTTGCCTATTTGTGGATGTCATGTGAACTTTGAGCAGATCACTAAGAAATCACAATCATATAGTATTTCACATTTCAAGGACAATCAACTGGATGTACAACTTCTTCATAGATAACATAGGGGCACATGCTATTTAGTCTAGAATATAGTAAAAGTGGAATAAAATTCTCATGAAGATTTCAGAATATCTATTTTCTTGTGGTACTTGACAGGGCTTATGAAACATACATGCATTGTTTAAGTGAACACATCAGAGATGCAATCTTGGAACAAAGATTAAAAAAAATAAGTAGCGGTCTTTGGAAGATCTGAATTTGTTCCCTCTTGGATTTGAGTTGATAGTTATCTTGAGAAGTCGAATTCATGGGCTCGGCGACACCACCAGTGGGAGTCAACGGGGGCACCATTCGCTAGCTGGACAATTTTGTCCCCATTCTCAGTTTCTCTCAACTTCTCCTGAAGTGCAATAGTGCCAAAATAACTCAGTAAACATTAGTTTCGTTAGGGAAATTATGAGAGGGAATTTAACATTGCCTCTATGACATGGATAGCATGCATGCCATACTTTCTCTAAGCTAAGCTTAGTTCTAGGAAGATTAAACATGAACCATAAATGTTCCGCAAACACAGTGCTATCAACATCTTAGCTATGGAGAAAGGCTACTATTCCATGGTGGTAAGTTGTACGCTCCTTACAATAATTATTTCTTCCCAAAGCTAATCAAGAAAGAGAAAAGAATACACACAAAATTTAGGATGACCAAAGCCGTAGAAAGACATACCTACTTGAGATGATTATACCCACATGAAAATACAATGTAGTCTAATGTGACGGCAGGAAATGCAAGGCTTTGTAAACATTTAACTGGAAACCCGTGTTTCAGTTTTGCAGAGAAAGGACAACTACTATTGCTATGGAATCCAGTTTAGGGAACAACAACAGAAACCCATGTTTCAGTTCTAGAAGGATGCAACAACGGTGGCTACACCCATGTCCACATGTGTCCTATATTGCCAGCTGCACCGACTGCTGCATCCTCAGAAGCAAAAGCAACTCGGTGAACCCGAGGCCACGGCATCCGCAGCGATTCCTGTGTCCATAGCGGTCGTGACTCGCATCGTGAAACTTGGATGTTGCTTTCATGGCAACATATTATACATCATTTGAAACCCACTAAATGGCATTGAGTATATATGTTTTGGAAACTTGCTCATACACCGGGCAGTGAGCCTCTACTTAACGAATGACAAACAAGACAATTAGATGAATCTAAAAGAAGGGGTTCCTGGTTCCATCATAGGAAGATTGGGTTCCTACTTACCGACAACGGAAAGAATCCAATAGATCCTAAACATGGTGAAATGATATAATATAAATTGTGTCAAATAATAAGAGAAGATGCACAGTAAACAAAATAGCAAAACCGCCAGCTGGGAGGTACTAATGCAAATAACAAGTCACGACCCATGAGTGATGAAATAAACGGTCTGTTGTCTAGGAATCTCTATGTACGTACTGATGATTACATAAATTCAATATAGAATAAGTATATCCGCTTCCAATATCAATCATCAAGGTCAAATATCACAGAATGAATGTCAGATCCATCATTAACTTCTTGAATCAAATTAGGAAGTCCTTTCTGTATGAGAACAATCTCATTCTGTATCCATTTATTAAGATGCCCGGCCCAAAGGTTTGATTCGTTTTGTGATTGCTTGCAAGATGCAATTTAAGAGGAACAAACAATACTGCAGAGTTGCGAAAAAAAGCAAGCTTGTAAATGAGAACAAAAAACTCTAACTTACCATATTTTCCTCCTAAGAGCATCTGCAGCTGGACCCCCTATATGCTCCTCAAACGCCCGGAACGCCCGCTCGGTCAGTGTCCGGTCAAAAAAAGTCGACCCAACTGAATCACCCACTTCTTTCCTAAACGACCGGACTGATCGTCACCCCTCATATCCATCTCAAATATGAGGACGATATGAGGGCTCGCGGACGCGTCCGGGCACGCCCGGTCAATCCGCCACGTAGGACGCGACCCCAGTCCGGACCACCTTTTCTCTTTTTTATTCATTATTTTTCTTTCTTTCTCTTCTTCTCCACCAATCACGTGCAAGTGACCGGACACATGAGAAGAAAAATGAGAAGTGTGGCTGCACGGACGAAATTATAGGGCCTCAAAACAGACATGCCCGGTCACTGACCGGGCGCGTCCGCGGGTGTTTAAGGGTCAGATTTGCTAGGTCCGGCTGTAGATGCTCTAAGTGAACAAATTCATCTTGAGTATACCACAACCTACAATATGTACAGTTGTACACATAACAACGAACACTTGTTTCTTAGAAGCAAATCTCAATGATGAGAAAGTTTAAAACATAAGATAAGAAAATACCATCATCTTCCATTTGCATAACATGTAGGTCAGTTTATCCTTTTTTTATGCGAAAAATGCAACACTCAATATAGATATCACATCTGGAGTTGTGGGTTGTATTCTTCATTCATTCTTATGTAAAGAAAATACCTATTGAAGACAACACATGCAGTTTGTCGTTCATGTGAAAGGAATACCTCATTGCATTTGCATCGATGTTATTATATATCAACTCCTCGAGAATCCTTGCGAGATCAAACATGATAATGCTTGTGCGGAAGGAGCTGTGGTTACTTTTCGACAAGCGGTTTGTGTTCTGCATGAGCGTATTCAGGTAAAAATAAGCTTAGACCAGCCAGTAAATAATGAAATGTGAGAAGGTGGAATAAACGTTGACACTATCCACTATCCTTACCTTTTCAAATACTTGTGAAAAATATACAGAAAATTGGCAAAATCACATTTGATTCATGAAAATTGTCACATTTGTCACATTATCGTCTTCAGGTGCCGGCTCGCCTCCCGCTGTACAGGCTAGACAAGTGCTACGCAATTGGGTAGGGGCACCGGATCGTTGAAGACGGCAGGATTTATGGCACATATTTGAATATATTTTTTGGCAGATCACATTATATATAAGATCTACAGCCCTTCAAAAGTTCAGATCACATTATATATAAGATCAACCTGGGCCCATTACATATTCCGCCTAAGAACCAAGACCCAATGGCGGAATTTTTCAGGGATGAACCGGCGGGGCGAACACGAAGTTGCTGGCCGTGTAGAGCGCCTGCAGGCCGTCGGGGCGGGTCACGTACTCCGCACGCGCGAGCGCTGCACGTACACCACGCAGTCCTTGCTCGCGAACGGCAACGCCTGCTCCGCCGTCTCAATCATGAAGTAGCCTCGCGCGTCCGTCGTGCCCCACGCCGACATGGCCTGCCTCCCTCGCCGGCACCGCAGCAAGGCCGCCGCGTCTGTACGCACACAAATAAAATTGCGATCAGTGTCACTCGCGCCGATCAGATGGTGTTAGTGAGGGGCGAGCGGCGGCACCGGCGGGGGCGGGCCGAGCTGGCGAGCGGGCGGTGCGGGCGGGGGCGAGCGGCGGAACCGGCGGGGGCGAGCGGCGGCTGCGCGAGGCGGGATCGGGCCGAGCGGGCGGGGGCGAGCGGCGGCTGCGCGTGGCGGGGGGCGGGCGAGTTCGCGAGAGTGGGAGCAGTTCCCGAGCGTGGATCGTGGGGGTGTCGTTAGCGAGGGGTTTCGTTAGCGATGGGATTAGCGTGGGGTTTCGTTAGCGAGGAAATCAATTTCGTTAACGATGATTTTTAACCATTGATGATGTAATTAGACGGCTGAGATGGTGAGTTGGATTTGCCTCTTCGTGCTTTTTTATATATATATAAATAAAATAATAAATAATATAATATATATAATAATATATATAAGTATATAATAATATTATATATATATATATATATATATATATATATATATATATATATATATATATATATATATATATATAGGAAAATGGGTTAGTACTCCTAGGAGTACATACTCCTACCCCTTTGGGCTATCCCACCCTATTGAACTCCAACGGATATCCAATTAGTTAATTAATTATTTAATTACATGCAAATCTCACGTAAGAGATAAGGTGCACTTTGAAAAGTGGTTCCGAAATACCAGGGATAAACACACGTACTGTTGCACGTTAGTTGCCCGGTATCTATTATTAGGATTGGATCTTTTATTTGCATCATGCCGGCCGGGCGGCGGCGACACGATGACGGTGGCGACGAGAGGATGATATGCGGCTGCCTTCTGGAACATGCCTACGCGGAAGACGCGTGTAGGCCAATGCGACGAGCCTCCGTCGCCTATGCAAGCTACAGGAGGGTGATCAATCGGCCAGGTTATGTACGATACTATCATGCACTCTCGTGTGTAAATTCGATGCATGCAGTATCATGTTTAATTTGTGCTTTTGTTACACAGGATGAATTGATTAGTGAAATCACTGAAGGAGTCAAGGTACACATAGATCTCGCTCTAATCTTATATGGGAGTAAATTTTTGAATGCAACGATCTATCAGCGCCGTCCTACATAACTCTACTTAATTTTCTCAGGGTGCAGCCGCATAGAACGAAGACGCTGGCCGGCGGCCGCGCCGCCGAGCGGCCATGGTGAAACGAGTTCAATGCACAACAAGTAATCCAACTGGCTAACTTGCATAGTTTGAAATCCGGCTATCCGGCTACCCTGCGTCGGTTCTGCTCTCCTGCTGCCGATTTGCCACACCCCAAAGTGCAAGCAAGTCGTCGAGTTGAAGAACACACCAATCAACTCCTAGTCCTAGCCACCGATTCATGTACCTAGCACGTCTTGTGGAGTTTACACACCAATCAACTGGCTAACTTGCATAGTTTGTGTTTGTATACTGATTAACAAAGGAGTACTGTTCCGTGCAAGAAAAACAAAAAACAAAGGAGTACTGTTTTCCCTTTTTATGTTGAATGCAGTATCTGCTCTCCCATGAACAATAATGTATATACTTCGTCGTATGAAATTTAGTATCTCTCTCTTTCTCTCTGTCTCTCATTAAAAAATGAAGTATATACTTACTTCATATGAGAAAGAAGTATATACTTCTTCACAAATAATGTAGTATATACTCTTTCTTAGAGATGAAGCATTCATTTCATCAAAAATGGTGTAGTATATACTCTCCTAGAACAGAGAAGTATATTCCCGCAAAGAAAGCAGCATATACTCCCTCGTAAAAAGAAGTATGTACCTGCATCATGAAAAATCGTCATATACTCTGCAAAAATGTAGGAAGTGCGTACTCCCTAAAGAGCAGCATATACTCACTAAAAAAGCACTATAATATACCCTCTCAGCATAAAGAATATATGCTATCGTAAAGAATGAAAAAAATGCTACATAAAGTCTGACGTACATATACAAGCAAACTATGAGTACGTGCATACATGCAAAATATATTAGACCAGAATGCAAGGTAATAGTTAACGTTAATATACTTCTGTTTTTTTTTGCGGGGGTCAATATACTTCAGTTACCTCAAAACCGGGATCTCACACGTACTCTCCTAACTTCCAAGAAATGTCTACGCATGCAATTTTTATTTATCAATCTCTACTAATTAAATGGGTCGTTCGGTTGTTGCTAATGGGTATCCCGTTTCATCCAATAAACCTTATCCACTCAGCATGGGAGTACATACACCCGATGTATTCCCATATTCAATATACCTCATATACACATTGATTATACCTCTTTACCATTTTTAATATATTTCATTAAATATTCTAAGATACCCCAATACGAGTTTTGTGGAAAAAATATCATTTGCGACGTAATTTTTGTAATATACCTTTTTCATGTACGAACAAATCAGTATATACGTAAACCTTTAAAAATATGTAGACTCACATGATTTTTTTCGTGAAACTCATTTTGGGGTATCTACTAATTATTAATGAAGTATATTAAAAATAATAAAGAGGTATAAAATATTCATCTATGTGGTATATGAGCGATGAGAGTACGTACTCCCAGGAGTACATAGCCATTTTCCTATATATATATATATATATATATATATATACGGGTTTGCTAAGTCACATCTAGATGTGACTTAAGTATTGCACATCTAAGTCATATACCATTGATTTTACGTGAAGATTTGTGCAGGCATTTTTCTTTTTTCCTTTTTCTTTTTCCTTTTTATGTTGATTGAGTCATTTAGATGTGCAATACTTAAGTCACATCTAGATGTGCCTTAGACAGACCCATATATATATATAGTAGAGGTAGTAGATAGATAGATAGATAGATAGTAGATAAAGCGGGTGAAATCCTTTTTCGTTAAAGAAATTGTTACCCGCAAAAAGAAAAAGGAAAAGGATTATTGTATTACTGACGGCCATGACCTTGCCGTTCGAATGGGACGGCTGTCCTCTTCATAGCCCTAGCCCGCTCCCTGGCGCCGCGCCCCGTCCCCAAATCGTCCCCTCCCCGACCAATCGGCGGCGCTACCCGGCGAGGGGCGCAGCTCCCCGTCCCACCCAGTCGCCGCGCCTCCGCCCTCCTCTCAAGCACGAACGGCTTCGCTGTTCTGCGCCGGCGGCCACCCCTGGTTTCCCTTCCACGTCTCTGGTGAGTCTTTTGCGGAAACTGGCTCACTGCCTTATCCTCTCTTCGTCTCCTTGCATGCATGGCCCGATGAGGGCCAGTCTTACTTCAGATCGATAGTCCCTTGTGCTTTACTGAGTTTCTCTTAGCATGACCTGAGATTTCGTCAGGAGAAACTTAAACGTCGATAGTCTACTGATTCACACTATAATAAGTACTCCCTCCGTTCCTAAATATAAGTTTTTTAGAGATTTCACTATGAACTACATACATACGGAGCAAAATGAGTGAATATACACTCTAAAGTATGTCTACATACATCCGTATGTCGTATGTAGTCCGTAGTGAAATCTCTAAAAAGACTTATATTTAGGAACGGAGGAAGTACATCCTATATTTGCATGGAATTTTTGTCCTGAAAGCATACCGTGCTGTCAGGATCCTCAATAGATATTGGTCAACTTTCACTTGAGCTTTTAGTTATAACTATGTCAATAATTAGTGCATTCTTTCACTATAGGTCCAGGAGATGCCTAGAAAGAATCAAGAATGTACACGCACGGGAGGGGGAGCAAGCACAAGTAAGAAGAGAAAGGCTTCTTTACAGTCAAACTCCAACCGAGAAGGTGAACCAAGTGCAACAATTTCGTGTCTCTGTTGAATTGTGAATTATAATGTTACTAGTTAAAATTGTTATTAATAATGCTATTAATTTTTCATTACCTGCAGATTCTCCGCCTCCAAGGGATGGTTAGTTTGTTTTGAGGATACCTAGGGATTGTAAGCGTTCAATCCTAGTATTGGATCCGACATCCCTGGAATTATTTCTATTGTTAATCAAAAACATCATGTTTAAACATGTGCAACATAAAAAAGTACTAATGAAACGAAACATTGCTTCCTAGGTTGGTTCAATGTTAAAAGTCTTGTTCGACGGAAACATGTTACTCTTGTGATTAATTTTTTTTTGTTTGGTTGAAACTTGTCCGACCAAAAGCTATTCCTTTTGTTTTGGCATGTGCCAGTTTTATCTTGCATATTGGCTTTGAATGCTAATTGATACACATTTTGACCTATTGCAACAGACCTTTCACGCATATTACGCAAGAGCGTACGTCCCCGTGGTTATCCTATGCCATCTAAGATTGCTGGCAAGTTATTGTTTTCCATTTTTCTGATTCTCCCCTCCCGTTATTTTCATGTGTTTCAAGATATTTATTCTAGCCCTCATGGTATGTTATAGTTTCTTCGATTAGGGGGCATGCGCTTGGTGAATACATTTGAGCTTTGCTTTGGAAATTTAGATGGCTACAGTGAAGAGCACACCAGCATTAAGTTACTTGCTTTGAGCCTATGTCAGTCCATTGTTTCACTTGCTGCTTTTAAGGGTAACAATATGCAATCATTCTGTTATTGGGATTCCAAGTTTTTTAGGTTAATCAGTAACTAAAAGTTTGATCATGTGTAGGTAAAACTAGGAAGTTTACATGCACAGGCACAATCATACAGCACACAACATCCAGCATGAGCATCCTTACCTCTGCTAGCTTGATTAGGTCCTCTGAAGATGAAAGTAAGATACTTGATAAACTGGAGGTTAGTGCTATTAGTCAATTTTTCATCCTATTGCTTTGTTATGATTATTTGCTCAGGAAATGAAGATAATACAGTTTGTACTTACATGCAGATTAAGGTGCGCCTGCCCAATGGCAAGTTTGTTGTAGGAAAACTGTGGAAATATGATTTTTATTATAATATTGCTCTTGTGAACACCAAGGCTTTTCCAGAACTTCGTGCAGCATGCTTTCATAATGAAGTGCCAGTTAATGTCAAATTCTCCCAAAGTAAACTGGTAGCTATTGGACGAGTTTTTGAATCTGGAGAACTAATGGCTACAGGTGGGACACTGCTGTACAAAACTTGCAAATTCGATTGCCAGCAACTCATGGCATCTACTTGTCAGACCACAAAGGTATTTTCCCTAACCTTTTATCGCTCCGTAGAAAGATTAATAAAAGGAAACTGGTAATATGACTAGAGTAGGACTTTTTTGTTCGCATTAGGAAGATATTCATACATAGTATCTTCAAAATTGTTCATATTGAACAATATTGTACAGCGTACCTTAATATGAAATATATTCTAAACAAAGCATGTTCACAGCAATTGTATTCTGTGCTAGGCTGGAATTGGGGGGCCCATTATTGGTTCTGATGGAAAATTCATAGGCATGAGCTTTTATTATAAGGATGGAGCTCCTTTCTTACCAATCACTATCCTCCAGAAATGCTTAAAGCACCTCAATGAATTTGGGTATGTTTTGAAGTTCTTACTTCTATGTACTTCGGATATATTTAGTTCAGTCGCATGTTATCAAGATACTAAACAATTTTTGACCACTCTCTCATCATTTGATTGAGAGATATTAGGTCAGGACTTGAGATTGAAAGTAGGATATCGTAGCTAGCATTTAATGTTTCTTAGATTGATAAGTTTAATGGACGGATACTTGGGAGATGCTAAAATTATGCTGCCACCACCCAGCTGATCGGTGGCAGCCACGATGGCTGCACGGTTGGCTCGTTCGAGTATTAACTGCTGATAGGAGGGTGGTGATAATCATAGTTGCTGTAGTCACATCCTGTTCATCAGAGCCACCAGAAACCAGCTATTTGCCGTAGCCACTAGCTGCGAGTAAGCAGTTCCAGTCCCCTTAATATGTGCTGGTCACTGTTCTCCGGGTGTTCATTGACTTGGAGAAGGCCTATGATAAGATACCGCGGAATGTCAATGTGGTGGGCCTTGGAGAAACACAAAGTCCCAGCAAAGTACATTACCCTCATCAAGGACATGTACGATAATGTTGTGACAAGTGTTCGAACAAGTGATGGCGACACTGATGACTTTCCCGATTAAAATAGAACTGCATCAGGGGTCAGCTTTGAGCCCTTATCTTTTTGCCTTGGTGATGGATGAGGTCACAAGGGACATACAAGGAGATATCCCATGTGTATGTTCTTTGCGGACGATGTGGTGCTAGTCAATGATAGTCGGACGGGGGTCAACAGGAAGTTGGAGTTATGGAGACAAACCTTGGAATCAAAAGGTTTTAGACTTAATAGAACTAAAACCGAGTACATGAGGTGCGCTTTCAGTACTACTAGGCATGAGGAGGAGGAGGATGTTAGCCTTGATGGGCAGGTGGTGCCTCAAAAGGACACCTTTCGATATTTGGGGTCAATGTTGCAGAAGGATGGGGATATCCATGAAGATGTGAACCATCAAATTAAAGCCGGATGGATGAAGTGGCGCCAACTTCTGGCATTCTCTGTGACAAGAGAGTGCCACAAAAGCTAAAAGGCAAATTCTATAGGAGTGCGGTTCGACCCGCAATGTTGTATGGCGCTGAATGTTGGCCGACTAAAAGGCGACATGTGCAACAGTTAGGTGTGGCGGAGATGCGCATGTTGAGATGGATGTGTGGCCACACAAGGAAGGACCGAATCCGGAATGATGATATACGAGATAGAGTTGGGGTAGCGCCGATTGAAGAGAAGCTTGTCCAACATCGTCTGAGACGGTTTGGGCATATTCAGTGCAGGCCTCCAAAAGCCCTAGTGCATAGCGGACGGCTAAAGTGTACTGATAATGTCAAAAGAGGCCGGGGTAGACCGAACTTGACATGGGAAGAGTCCGTAAAGAGAGATCTGAAGGATTGGAGCATCACCAAAGAACTAGCCATGGACAGAGGTGCGTGGAAGCTTGCAATCCATGTGCCAGAACCATGAGTTAGTCGCGAGATCTTATGGGTTTCACCTCTAGCCTACCCCAACTTGTTTGGGACTATAAGGCTTTGTTTGTTTCACTGTTCTCCGGGTGTTACCAAACTCGCTTTCGCTATCCTGGGTTCTGTGTAGCTGATGTTACTTGGCTCACGTATTTAGTTCTGTGTAGTTTTATGTCATCTATATTGCTAACTGGTCTATTGTTAGTAAATATATCGAATGATCAATGATGTGATATGTGTAGGAGAGTTCTCCAGCCATGGCATGGTCTGAGGATTGGATCACTTCAAGCTGAAAAACTGCGTGTCCGTGAAGAAGTACATGACAGCTTCCCCCATGCACATGGCATTTACGTACAGAAGGTGACTATCCACCTCATGCATTTGATGTAGTCTTTTCTTCCATTGTGTTGCTGTGCTGTTTATATGTGTACTAGTAATAGTGCACGTGCAATGCACGTAGTATCAATTACAAAATAAATAACATGTTTCAGGCGTAAGAAGTTGAAATGAACATCTTAAGAAATATTTACGTCACATTACATTACCAAGAAAATATAATTTCCTCTCCTTCTATGATTTTTCCCCATACAGAAACAACAAACCCGATCAAAGAAAATTATCATATTGAACATTGCTAACAACTCATTCCATTTGTTACTTCTCTCCATCGATGAAATTTCCCTGACAGCCATGTATCCAAGCCACCAACCCATCCAGTGATAGGACATGATATATGACTAATTGGAAACACTTACACGGAAGTATGAATAGAAAATCCAAACCGTGCCCCCCTTGAAACAACTTCGTATATCACACCGGTGTAGTAATTAAGGCCTGTAGCAAGGCTTAAACCAAAACTTTGTCTATCAAGTTTGATTTTTCTAGAGCTTTGAATAATATTTCCAGCTCATTCAATGAAGCAATAGACCCATCATTCTTCATGAACTTGCTACCTTCCTTTCTCAAATCTAGCAGAACTTTGGTGGCCCTCTTGTCTTCACTAAAATGTCAATCTTTTCAGCGGTTTCATCTTGTACAGCCTTCTCTACCACCATAATGAACAATGAGGAATATTACAAATAAATCCACATCAATATCACTTATAACATATAAGATCACACATTTGAAAGAAAACGAAAAAGGCGTATTTTCAACCCCCCCCCCCCCCCCCCCCCCCCCTCTCTTTCTTTTTTGACGTGTCAATAGCGTGCTTGTGCCAGCCTGAACCTTATATTAACCAAGCATGAAACAATTACAAGTTGTAGCAGAGAGGGTGGGGGTGTGGATGGGGGTGGGGTGGAACAGGGCTAGAGAAAAGGAAATTAAAACAAGACTAATCTCGCAGCTAGGTGGAACAACATGGAGCCCCAGTCCCGGAGTAGAATTTGCTTCTGGGTATTTTTACAACGGTTGGACCAGAGCAATAAGTCATCTGCAGCCACCCGAGCAATGTGGTGGAGGCTCTGATAGTCATCTCGAAAAACTTTAGCGTTGTGATGTTTCCAAATGTTCCATGGAAGAGCAATGACCACAGTAGAACAAACTTTGTTTGCTATACATCAAGAAGATTGGTGGGCCTGCCATCATGCAAGCTATTGAGTTCGCTCCGGAGTGGCAGGAGGAGAGGACAACAAAACAATAGATGGTCAATATTCTCACTTCCTCCACAAAGGGGGCCGGCGTTAGAGGTGGCAATAGAATTGTTGGAGCATAATTCTTCCAGATAGCAGTAGCCAGCTAATCGGTTGGTCTGGTGGACCAGATCTCCTTGTAGGCCATTTTGGTTGTTAGAAGCTTGCCGTATTGCCTGCAAATTCTTTTGTTCGGGACCTGCAGATTCAAGTTTACCAAAGTCATAATAGTGTGCAAGTTAGCTAGTTCGCATTCAGCTGCGTCAGATAATCTTGGAGCAAGATGGAGGTTTAGCTCCGAAGAAGCAGGAACCCAGGCAACAAAAGCTGCCTGCCTATTGAACTGGGAGAAAAGAGCCTGGAATTGTTGAACCAAAGTGGTAGTGGCGTTCGGAAGCCAAAGGTCAGCCCAAAAGGAGGTGATGATACTATCGGCAAGATTGACCATGCTGATTGAGCGAAAGAAGTCAGGCCTTTGAAAATATCATGCCAAACCGGAGTAATAGCATTACCCGGCGTGCCCAGATCATGAATAGAAGTAGTTCGGTTCAGGCTGGGTGCCTGAATCGTGAAGTTTAGAGAGGTGTTAGAGAAGCAGACATAATTTAGCTCAGAAGTTTTGTTGCTTTAAATGGAATGGTGTACTTCCCTTGCACAGTGGTAAACATCTGTGAGGTTGGTTTTCAACTTCATTTCATAATTTGCTGTACGTTGTGGTATATCAATTTTCTTGAGTGATAGTGAGAACAAGGAAAAGGGACATTAGCAGCTATTTTGACAAAACTGATGTGAACATAAATTTGTATATTTACATTGTGATGATCACTTATTGCTGTGATTTGCTTGATTGCTTTTTTTGACAGATCCTTGTTTGCTTCACAGGTTGTGGGTGGATCCCCAGCAGAAGATTCTGGAATCAAAGCTGGCGATGTAATTACCAAGCTTGATGACTTTGCGATGTCCAATGCACAAGAGGTTTTGTTCTTCTTTTGTGCTATTTCTATTTTTTCTTTCTTTCGAAACTGTGCTGTGAAATCATACTTCCATTTATTTGGTTTGGTTTCCTGTGAGTCTGACACTATAGGTTAGTTTGGTTGGTGCCCTGGACATGATGTCTGGAAAGTGATGCTTGCAATGAGCCTGAAAAATGAATGTTTTTTCCTGCGCTGCCTGAGATAGAAAGTGTTTGGTTGGTGACCTGTCCTGGTAGAGTCTCTCAATATGGGTTAGTTTGGTTGGTTCCCTGGACACCATGCCTGGAAAGTGATGCCTGCCTTGAACCTGAGAAGTAACTGTTTTTTTTGCCTGGGTATGTGAGCCTGCATTAGAAGTGTTTGGTAACAACATGTTTTGATTTATTAGAGTCTCTCTCTCCCAAATTTCTCTTTTTAGAACCATACATATCCCATTGAGAAATCCTAATTAACGGAGAAACCACAAATTCTCGATCTGTTATGTGATTTTTTGGATCCAATCAATCTACTCACCACCTGGATCGAGGTCTGTCCTCTGTTCTACCTCCTGCCGAGCTCATTTTGATGGCTGTAATGCCGCTTCTTTGCCGAGGGCAGCCGTGGCAGCTACTTCATACTTCTCTGCCCTTTGTATCTTTTATTCTTGTGATTAACGTCTGCAAGTAGTTTCAGGCTGCTGCCAGCATTTGTAGGTGCCTAAGATATGACACCAGGGACAGGCAACCCACGCTTTCGGGTTCTCCAGGCCAGGCTGGTGTCTTACTCTCTTTTTCTTTTTGACGCTGCTACGACGGGCTTACGCCTGCCTGAACCCTTCTATTAAAGCATCAAACAATTACAAGGAGTGATGGAGGTACAGGGGGTGGGAGGTGAGAGGGAGATTGGAGCAACAGAATCTAAATTCTCTCAGCCAGGTGGGACAACATAGTACTCCAGTCTCGAAGGAGAGATCTATTCTCTGGATTTTTGCATCGATTACACCATAGTAGCAGGTCGTCAGCAGCCGCCCTTGCAACGAGGTGGTTTCCTTGTGTCTCGTTTCTGTAGACTTTAGCATTTCGTCGCTTCCAAATATTCCACAGTATTGCAATGATCACCGTGGAGCGGACTTTGTTTGTCAGCGTCTGGCCCTGTAAGTGTTGGAGGATCTTCCGGAATGGCTTGGTAAAGGCTGTTGAGCTCAGCCCAAAGTCCTCGGTTACGACGGAGTGTCTTACTCTCCATGATACCCCAACTAAGCAATGTGCAGGTAGCTTCCTGGGAGCCCCCCCCCCCCCTGGTCCAGTTGCGGCGCACCCAGGATGCCAGTTAAACTAACCTAAGCCATTGCATTTTATGTACGATTAACAATCTCCTGCTTGTGTTTCACCTCATACATAAGCTAGCATCATGTCCAAGGGACAGATACATGTGCGCTCTACGGAGATCATAGTACTACCACTCTACCAGCATGGTTACATCGTTTCGGCGAGCAAGCTTCAACTTAAAAGTCGCCTGATTTGGTACAAGCCAATAGAGTAGGAACAACGGCTCGGGAAGCACCATTGGCATCCATGGAAGGTTGAATATCAACACAAGTAGCACTACCTGAAACTGACTTTTTTTGTGACAGCTAGACATGTTCTTGCGGCCCTGATACCTCCTTGAGGAATGTATACGTGTTCCTGACGTGGATGGTCAGCTGAGATGAAAGGTGTTTACGTTCCTGACGCTCACCATAATAGCTTTCAGGAATGAGAATAACCATCAGGAACGGAGTGGCACGTTCATGTCGGGACTATATCCACGTCGCGAATCACTTTGCACACCTTCAGGAACGTGTACACGGCCGTCAAGAAGATACTAACGCGGGACCCGGAGACATTTTTGCTTCCGAGGCGCGTGATTTTTTTTTGGGGGGGAGTGAAAAGCGCGCGGATATTTTGCTCCCGAGGTGTTTTTCGCGCGACTTGCGCTCTCAACAGCTGGGTCAAAATACCTAAAATACGATTCAGTCTTCCCCCCCCCCCCCCCCCCCCCCCCCCCATCGAGCACTCGTCCCGCTCCCACGATGGCCGCCACCTCCCCCGTCCAGCGCCGCCACTTCCCCCGTACCGGCCGTACAGTTCTGATCCGCTGCCTCTGAGAGCAATATGAGAGCAGTATGTTCTCCCTTACTGCTCCTTGTTTCCTGAAAATGAATACATGTACAGGTCATCATGGTTATATTCTAATTTAAGTAGAGCTATATTTTTAGCCTGCACAATATTTGCACAATATATGATGTAATATTAACAAGAAGTGCATATTGCACGACATCTGATATGGATCCAGAAGCCCTGTATCCCTATTGGAGAGTATGATAGTTTTATTCGTTGTGTATTAGTACATAACATACATGTTCTTGAAAAATCTGCTACTTATATGGATTTTATTTATTTTACCAGTTCCATGAGCTGATTTTGGACAAGGCAGAGAGTGTTTTACGACATGGTGAAGGAATGCATTTTACGGTTAGTTGCAGAAGTTCGTATTCAGCATTTGTTGTGTGTAAACATTTATGCTTTATTTATTCTCCATGTTGTGCCATTGCATTGAAAATAGGTATCTGTCCTAAGGCCAAGCAGTGGTTTTGAGTTCTGTGCAACTATGAGTGCTGAAGTTATCGACATGAGCGAACAAAACATGAGCAAGCAAAACAGGTTCTTTTTCCGACACAAAATTGTTGTTTTTATGTCAATATATTGTGTGAAGTCAATTCTTTCAGTGTTAGATGGCCGGTACCCAAGACGAAGTGGCTATATCCAGATGACGTGCGTGATGCTGATATGATGCCCCTTGTTCGAAAGTGTCGTCAACCTGGCTATATATATGGTGAGGATCTTCTTATTTTCTCTCTCCTCTTAGGTGATGATGTTTCAAGCAATAACCACTACTGTCTTAGTCTCATCCTCTGCTGAGTTTCTTTTCTGATCTGTTAAATTTGGTGTCGTTGCTGATGTCTATGTTAATTTCATGTAGATCCCTGTGACATTTAGATGTCTGCATTTTTAGAGTTGTACTAGTCTGAAGTTCATGTTACCACTTTTTAGATGCATTCTAGTATGTGCAAGGCTGCATCATCTCTCTGTCTTGGTTAGGCTGTTCCACTTTTGTAATACTATTACTTGATAAATTTCTCTCATGGACGTTCCATCGCCTTTGTTTCAGAGGCCCCCTTGATGACTGACGTATCTAGATACACAAGGTTATGATGAATAATCAAGTTGAGCAATCTTGTAGGAGGAGTTTGACATTCTTAGGGAACCAGATGTGAACGGTTTGGTATCCGCAGTTGGCCCGGAGATATCTTGTTTGGTTTGATTGTTTTAATGCATGTATGAAAATTACTAAGATGGGGTCGTGAGATGTAACGAGAAATCGCTTGTTTTCAGCATGTTGTGGTATATGTAATGCACTCCTGTGTGGGGCGGCGAAATGGCCCCAGCGAGCTCATGCTCCTTTTTTTAACCTCAAAATAACCTCTTTATTCATTAGATATTATTAATGTTACACCGCTCACCATGAGAGGTACAAAGAGGGGGAAGGATCATCAAGCTAGACCCTACAGACTTGGAACTTTAGCCAACTGGCCTCTAGTTCATGAGCTACAAAATTTGTTTCCCTAATGGCATGCTCATACTTAACCCTAACAAATTCTTGCTCCATGAAAAAGCAATCATGGAAGATCGCTGCAGTAGGTGGCCTCTCATTCTTTATAATGTATCTTATTGTCATATTGTTAGAGCTCACAACAACTCTATTACAACCCATGAATTATGCTAAGAGCAAGCCATGCTTCAGAGCCAAAGCTTCAGCCGAAAGAACATCTTGAACCATATCCAAATGTACAAGAAAATCTTGAACCATATTCAATTGTACATTACTTGCGACGATAAACTTTCCTTTTTTTTTATCTCGAATGATTGCACTAGTAGTTTCCTCAAATAAGCTGGATTGAACGAAGCATTGAAGTTTTCTTCTTTCTTGAAAGATTAGCATTAGAAAATGCGAGAACTGGCCAAAACCTTTTGAAAATCCTTATCAAAATACCCTTTGTAGAAGAGTTAAAATATTGAGCCATCAATTCCCCCAATCTTAGGTATTCCTTGTCCTCGAGCAACCAAGAAATATGAAGAACTAAGGAGAGATTGACAAATTAGTAAAAGGGATCTTGGCTCCGTTTGGTGAGAGGTATGGATCTTTGGGTCTGCCTCTAAACACAAGGGCGCCAAGGAAAATAGAATGGCAACCTTTATTGGACAAAATTTGATGTGAGGCTGAAACCGTGGAAAGGAAAGCTTATGTCTAGGAAGGGGATATTGGAGGTTAACTCGGTCGTCCTCACTGCTCTCACAACCTATCTTTTCACCATCTTCCCCCCTCCTAAATGGTTCTCAAGAAAACTGATCGCTTAAGGAGAAGTTTCCTTTGGTGTGGGGAGGAGGAGGCCCATGTGAGTAAGTGCCTAGTCAACTTGACCAAAATCTGTTCACCCAAGGTTTATGGTGACTTAAGGATCAAGGATCTTGATCGGTACAACAGAGCACTGAGGAAAAGGATCACAATAATTGTTAGATCAAGTATTTCCCCCCTTGCTACAATGAAAAAAAGGCAGAGCTCCTGCCGTTGCCCACCGAAAAGAAAATTAGTAAAATGGTTTACCGGCTCGTGAAGGTGTAATGCATTCATTCTCACAAATCATGCAATCTCAGTTAAGAAAAGACTTGCATTCGAATGGTTGCATTTAAACTCGCTACCTAGCCGCAAATAGTTTCATAGCACTAGTTCTAGTTCGCAAGGTAAAGCTCGATAGATAACTAGGCGCAAAGCAAATAAAAAAAATATATTCTCTTTTGAGAATGGAATTTTGCATTTTGAATCCTTTCAAAACATAAACCATAAATGAGGAGTTTTGGGTATAAGAAAGCATAGTACTCAAGTATCTCATTAACACTCACCAGTACTGCCTAATATGCCTCTCTCTCAAGTAGAGTACCACTTTCAATCATTATCCGTCGGAAGTTTTACTTTTGGTGACGGTACCAAATAAATTATACATGCAAATGGGGGGTTTGCTGTGGCTTAAGTTGAATACTATGAATCAAGAATCGTCCCTTCCGAGCACATATTCTTTATTACCACATACACACACCCTCAAGAGAAGTCCAAATAATATTCGTCATAGTGTTGCCACTACAGACAGCCGAAATCCGAGTCAAAACTCTGGTGGGTCGTTCATAGGCCAGTGGAATCGTCATCATAAACTCAAGAGGGGTGACGAGGATCTCATTGAGCATACCCGACGGACTTGTCTCATGGTACTTGTGTGGATTAATACCTCTTATTACTTATGTACTCACTCTTCAGCTTAAAATAACACTACAATATTTAAAAACATACACAATTATTGTCCAGTAACTGCACACAATCTATATGACAAATGTTCCAACTTAAAATGGCAAGTGTGATGACATAATCTGGCAACTGATGGCAACAAAAAAATCAACAAAAACATGTCAACATGGGATCTTGTTTCATTGCCCCCACCGAGGCAAACACACGGGAAAGACGGATCGCTAATCAGATTGTTTGCGAGATAAATCATTTTAAAAATTCGGATTTAGAAATTAATGTGATAATAACTACATGATGTGTAAGATTCCTGCATTGTGCTCTTCCTATATAGGCAAAACCCCATTGGACATCAGCCGCATACACCATAGGAAGACATGCATGTACACGTTTCTACTTGCCGCTTAGAATTTCCCCAAAATATTTCCCTGTAAGAAATAAACACTGGACTATACTACTCCTATATCCTAAGTAGAATTTCAAGGTAAGTTTGCCAAATTTGTCCTCGCAAAACTACATGGTCTGTAAAGTATTATCAGAGCAAGCAGATGCTAACCTGACTGAACACTAATCCTAGTTATATTAGTAGCATATAAATATACAAATCAGTTCTACCCATAAGGGGCAAAACGCAGTTGATTCCCTGTTAGCCACGCAGCTTTTCGGTGAAAAGGGTTCCGTCCTCAACCCGCCGAATAAGATAAAGTCTCCCAAGCGGCCACCTGCGAGTAAACGATATATCAACACACAGACACGAACGAACTACACTGTTTCTTAGATCTTACACGGTACAAAATTACCTGTTAAATTCACTAGTCGGATTAAACTTGCCGACGTCGATTGTTCTGGTTGTGGCTTCAGATCTGCGACCTCTCACTGTTTTCACATGAAACTGGATGGGATATACAAATAGGACACAATAAGCTACAATCAGAACGTCAGTGGGAATCATAGCAAATACTTTATGCACTGATATTTACACTAAACCTTGAGGCTTATCACTGTTTCCATCTGGTTTCCGTCTTTTGTTTGGTCCAATTTCTGTCGCTCCAGCATGTGCTGAGCGCACGTATCCAGAAGTATGCCACCCAGCTAACAAGCAAAAAACATATATATGCTGTTACACAACATTGTACAAATTAACAACTGTTCCTGGTGTTAAGCAGATGGAACCTACTAATGATGCCACCAGTGATGCCATATTTGCTTTTCTAATGCTACGTATCTTCGGGGAAGGGTCCCAGCATTACCCCGAAGCCCGAATCCACGCACTTCACCAACAAGGAACCTACCCGTCTCCCCCTTCCTTTCAGATGCATGCCATCGTGGCCGATGTCTCGCTGCAGAACTGACACCCCTGCGTATGATCAACATCCTGCAGCATGTGCTCCGCAGTCATGGAAGAAGGCAAACGGCCAAAGTACACCCCTCTAGAGTCTAGACGCCTTCACTACAAATAGGAGCCCAAGGGTAGATGGAAGGCAGATCACGCTTCTTTTGTAAACCCTAATTCTCCAAGAACAATATGCATGAGGTTTGTTTGTCCATTACTAGTTGGCCGCGTGTGTGTCTTGGGTCTTGCTCCCTGAGTCTCGCACATCCTAGGGTCAGTGCTGCTGACCGGAGATGCCATAAGTTTACTGCCAAGACTTGTATCTATGACATTTTGGTATACTTGTTTTCTAGATTTTTTTTTTTTTTTGAGAATCAATTTTCTAGATTTTGGTAGGACTGGTCCTTGCCTCCTTGGACCTTGGACAGCCTCCAAAGTGGCCTTTGGGCTTTGGACATGGCTCAACTCAACCATATGCGATGACCTTGGCAACGTGACTGGGTGCTGCTAGGGACTAGGGAGAGCACACAGCGATGGAAGGCGAGATCGGCTGGTGCTATCAAGAAACAAGGAAGATGGCGAGCATCTGGGTGACAGATATGGCCAGAGCAGATGACTAGTCCAAGGGTGCCGGCAACCAGTGACACGATGACACATGCCATGATGGGGATTGACCCATGGGCATTAATGCAAGTAATTTAGTATACTGTCGAGGAAGAAGGGCCATCCACGGGTTGAGAAAGATGAAAATTGATTCTCGATCCAGATCACATACCGACAATTCCCTCCGCTGGGATTACAACAGTAGGAAAAATGGCATCTTTTCCAATCTCAACCTATACTTTTCATATCCTGTGAACCAAACAAGGGAGTGAAGTCGTTTACCCATTCCCACATCCCATTTCCCATCAACCAAACGCCTTCTTCAGCAATTTCTTCATGCCCATAATAATAAACTTAATGTTACAAGGATGCAAACCTCTGCAGCACTGGAGAAAGGTACATCATTAACATGAGTGATGATGTCCCCGACCTTTATCTCAGAATGTTCAGCTGAAGGTACTTCGACCTGCAACACAACTCGTAAGATATCAAAAATATAACACCCGATTTCGTGGATCAATGCAAGAAGGAAGCGAAGCAGAGAAAATGCATACCTTCTCCACAATCACACCACGGACCTCAGGGAACTCATGATGTATCTTTTCAAGTGCAGTAAGCTGTTCATTTTCGTGAAGAGTTCTAACACGCAGTCCAGGCAACGGTCGTATGACCTTCCTGCGTCATGACATAGTTTATTTTAATAAACAATGCTATAAAGTGCAGCAATAATTGACCACACTTCTTATGAACTTGCCTACAATATACTAATGCAGGTGTAGCTTAATTAGAGTAATGAGAAGGTGGGAAAACGAAGTACTAGGGAAGAAAGAAGAGCTTCCAACATACTACACATTAAAATGAGAATATTAACATTGTTGAAACAAAGTTAGTATATAACAGGAAGAGTGTTTAAACTGTGCGTTCATCTTTTCAGATAACTTGCCCAGATTGACCATTAGTGGGCGAAGGAATTCCTTTAACTCAAAAGTTATTGCATTGAAAATATAGAGCAGTAAAGGAGGTCATACAGTTAGCTAAGTCTAAAAACATTTTTCATTAAGAAACAAAGTTCTATTGCTGCTTTATGCTCTGTTGGTAGCTCAATCTAACTATAGTTAACACACAACTGTTGGTAATGTTTGAACCATCCACGGAATATCTCCACAAGGAAAATTACTACGAAATACGAAACACTAAACTTCAAACTAGAAATCTAAAAATAGCCTAGTCACATCAATATTACGCATAACATATTTTGACAATCACTATTGTGATTCTAACTATGGGCTAGAAAATGCAAGCCTACTTGATATTTCCTTTTAACAAAACATAAGTAACAAAAAGACATACTTGAAATCATTGAAGTGCTGCAAACAGTTCAACACAATGAAACCTGGAAGGAAAGGGGTCTCTTTCTTGTCATAGAAGTTCATGCCGATGATATTTCCATCAAAATCCATCAGAGGACCCCCAACACCTCTCTGCAAGAAATATAATTATCACTGTAGCAAACGTGGATGACCAGTTATGAAGAAATTTCCTAACATGTAACGCTCCAGCAGATTTATATCCGTGGCACAGCTGACAAACTTCAACATGGACACTTACCTAATAAATATTGTCATTCAAAACAGAGTTGGTGATATAAGAAACTGTAACCAATTAAAAAAACTATAAATTTTTCAATGCAAATGCTCATACGTCTTGGATTAACAAACATTCCTTGTAGGCAAGCTGCGGTAGCAGGTAGGCTAACCATAGACAGTGGTAAGGCTGTCCTTTCAAAGATTTGTCTAAGAATCTCTGAAGGAAGAATGTTGTTGGTTATTAATTCTGCCGATCCTGTACACAAAGGTATACATAGAATTTAGGTGTCGAGTCTGGCAATGAGGGGACACCGTCGTAGGCTTCAGAGATGATGGAGACAATGATGTACCCAGGTTCAGGCCCCCATGATGGGTAATAGCCCTACATTCTGCCATGTGTACATTGATGCGAGGTTATGGATTACAAGAACTAGACTGGATCTACAATGTGTGCCTGCAGCGACAGGGTAGAAGAAGGCTCAATTTGCGGTTGCTGGACTGTGTTGTGCTTATTTTATAATCGGATGTGGGAAAATAGTCATGGAATTAGAGATAAGTTGGCTAAAGCTGGTTGGATAAGCTGGATTACCATAATCCACTGCAATGACAAATGCAGCCAAAGATGTGTACCTGTGTAGCACCGGGGATCACAAGGACTAGGAAGTCTGGACGTGAACCCAGCAGATTAGGTTCCCATTTTCTAGTGGGCCTGGTGGCTGTTCTTTTGTTAGGTATGCATCAGATGTATAATAAAATATGTGGCCCACCTAGTGTGCTCATCTCCTAAAGAGAAAAATACGCTGCATACTAGAGTTAGCGAATCGGAATCGTCGGGTTCACAAACTCCTTCTCTGATTTGCAAATCGGAGATGTGTACCCCCATTGAATCCGATTCGCCGGACATAGCAAATCTGAATTACGAAACAGGTAACTAGATACTGCTACAGGAATGATGCACCATTTTCTTTTGCAAGAAATTTCTGGAATTTCATACAAGAAATACTGGTACAAACTGTTCTCTCTAAAGGTGGAAAGGCACCGTAACTTAGCTGAACCATGGGACGATCACACTAATAGTCTAATACCTAAGGAGCAAGGTGGAAAGGCACCGTAACTTGAAGCTGAACCATGGGACGATCACACTAATACCTAAGGAGCAAGGTGGAAAGGCACCGTAACTCGAAGCTGAACTATGGGACGATCACACATTCACACTAATACCTAAGTAGGCACGAGCTAACAAAATTCTAAGTTCAATACCCAGTGCGTAAACTGTAGTATCAAAACAATTAAGTAAATTTCTTAAAATTACACTTTTATTGCCAAACTATAAGGAACCACTCTTAATGACCAGTTTGACAAAACAACAACCTTTTGCACACTTTCAGAGAACCACAATTTTTAGAATTGTGGCAGTCATGGGCGAACCAGCCCCTAGCCCAAGCTATGGGAAGAATAATGTTCAGTGTTCATGCATACTGTAGCGGGTGGATAATCAGTATTTCTGAACAAGTTCATATGGGATGTTGCATAATGCATGGGATACTACAATGTCCTTCCAATATCAGTTATGGATATGCAACAAAAACCTAAGATCAAGCAGGTTGCTACCGTTCTACGAATGGTGCTCAAATAAGGAACCAAACGCAGCAAATCTGCAATAAATGTCTTTTAGTAAACTACTCCGTATATAATTGTTGTTTCAGATATCAATTTGCATAATGACTTCAGTCGTTTGGATTACCTTCGAAATCCTGCAAGATGAAACAAGAAGCTCTTCACAATCAAACTGGCTTCTTTTTGGAACCAGTTTTCCCAAAGCAGCGTTCAGGCTCCAAGGCTTACAAAGACGGCCTAAAGCTACAACATCTTTTGAATGGCGCTCATAAAAATTGAAAATTCTAGTGTCAGCACTGAAACTTCTCGTTGGCAGCTGCAAAGTTGAAGGAACATCAACCACACATACGTTGTAAGAAAAATCGACATTTGAGACTGAGCCCTCGAGCACTTCTCCACTTGGTAAATGTACATCGATCTAGAAAAATTATCAGATAGCAAAGTAAGTTGACTGTTTAGATAATAATACGTTAATGAAGAAAACAAGAGAATGCAGCAACCTTAAGTTGATCAGCCTGCTTATCTTGGTGTGGCCATTTAACTAAACTTGCAGATGTTACCACATAACCAATACCCATCAGAAACTCAACAACAGTTCCGGAGCAAGAGAAAAGATGCTTGTTTCCTGCAGGGAACAGAAATATAACTTGTTGTGGCATCGTAATTTTTTTTTTGAAGGGACGGCATAGTAAAAATTAGTACTACTACTACTACTTAACACAAATAATAACATGCTGAAATAAAGGTTAGTCACCTGAATATGACTCAAGTCCAACAATAGACTTAGCAAGCTGTAATGCGAGTTCCTCGACTCTCCAACCTGTACGCTTGAGCTCAGATACTCTCCCGAACTCATCCATCGAGTGATACGGAATCCATTCAAAATCTTAAGAATCAAAAGGCAACACCCTTCACTAAACGCGGAGCGCTAGAGGATAAACCAAACTTGTTCCTTCTTCATATGCAGGTATAAGTAAAATGGCAAGAGAAGCAAATCACCTGGCAACGGTTCTTTGACCTTATCTGCAATAAGTTGGTATATATAGCAACCAAGTTATTATAAATTGAAGAACAGCTTGTATATATTTGAAAGAAGGAAGACAAGAACAACTGTAGGAGAATTGCCCACCAAGAGGGACTGCCCTCCTCCACCGAGGGGTGTAGTAGTACTCCTCCTCTCTGCCCTTCACCGACGCCTCGAAATCGAGCCTGTGTTGACGCAATTTCTCTCTTAGCTTGAGGGTCCTCTCCACGGTCTCCTCGGCCTCCCTTATCTTGCGTTGCTTCTTTAAGCGCCTGTTCTGGATCCGTTCCTCCCTCATCCTCAGCTGCCGTCGCTTGCTTGCCTTTGCGCCGTCGTCGACGCCGCGAAGATTGTAGAAATCTCCTGCGCATAGCTCATCGACGCCAGAGGTGGTTTCGCTGGTTGATGTCTCTTCCATCTGCAAGAGATATGCGAAAAGTTGGTATTCTTTTGGGCGGGGGAGGTGCCGAGGTGGGGATTGTTAAGAGCCCATGCCTGAAAATCAATGCCGATCGGGGTGGACACAGCAGGTACGCGCTGAGGTCGAAGGGGGGCGGCGACGGCGGCGCGCGGCTGAGAAGATGCACAGCGCGGCGGCGGGTCGCACGGGGTCGGCGGACGTGTTAGCAAAGAGGCGCACCGGGTTGGATTGGGGGTTGGGCCGGTGGGTGGGTTTGGATGGTTGAGATGCTCTGCCGCGTGATCTGGACGGCAGAGATTTGACGGGTCAGAAGGAGCCAAATGATGCCTTCCGCTAATATGGCTGCCATTAAAGGGGCCGCTTTCTGCTCCAAGCTCGGACCACGAGCCCGCTCCCCAACTTGACCCGCCGCCGGCGACAAGGGAGAGGAGAGGAGATGCCGCCGAAGAAGAGAAATCGGGAAGAAGAAGGGGAACAACAATGCCTAGCCAATGGTAGGTACAGAGGCGGGGCTTCGATGCGCCGCGAGCCCACTGCTTACTAATTATTTTTGCTTTCTTCCTGACCTAGCAGCTAACCGCGTGGTGTCCTTACTGTTCGGCAATGGCGCTGACTCGGAGCCGGAGCCGGAGCCCTCTTGCCCCCGCTCCCCCTCCTCCTCCTCCGACGACGACGACGAGAACAACTCGGACGACGACGCCGATTTCAGCGCGGAGGGCTTGAGGGCGAGGGACGCGGCGCTGAGCGTGTCCAAGTCCGTCGTCTCCATAGCCGCCTCCACTGGTAATTTCTTGCTGCCCTTGCGGATTATCGCGGATATGCGATCTATTAGTATTATAGGAGTATACTAGTAAACATGCCCGTGCGTTGCAACGGGAGAAAAATAATTACATCACAACCCATCACCACACACACAATCTGCTTCATCCACTTGAACACGGTAACCCATCCGTCTCATAGTTATCCTTCTTTCCGCTGTCGATGACGTAGGCTGTTCATCTAGTCGCAACGTGTCTGAAACGTGGTCAATCTCAAGGCGATGAACTCACCCAGCGCACTTGAACCACACCGGCACAAGAGAACGTTTATAACTTTAAAAACTAATCTTGTCAAGCTAGACCGTGAGGGCTGCCTTCCACGAATTGCTTCCTAATGTTCGTGATTGTTACATATTGAAATTTTTCTCACAACCAATATTTGTTAATTTGGTAAAATTTGTATAATACCAACCTTCAAATTTGGATTATAATAAATGAAAAAAAGATGAAACATAATTATTTGCAACAGAAATCTAAATTGTTAACAAATCACTTAATGATATACACATTTCCGTCTATAAATCTTCAATACATATTACTACAAAAAAATCATCTGCCCACTACGAATGAACTGAGATTTATCAGGAAACCACTCAGCAGGGTAGTACAATTTGTTCACATTGGCAACATATTCTCCTATTTGCTCTTGAGAATTAAGAACGATACTAATCCAAAACTTAGTTTTTACATCCACATCATACATCTATGTATGCAGATGAAGCCAGTGGTAGTGATACAAATCAAAAAGCGGCTAATCAATCAGCGTGACTACCGCTCGCCAAAGTACGGCTCGTGCGCGCCCTCACGAAGCAGCCTCATCTTTCTTGGATATGGCATCAAGTTCATGATCGATTCCTACGAACTTCACGACAAACCCAAAAACTGCATAGATGTTTCTTTCTTGGAATACACGACAGATGCGATCATGAGAAGATGCGCTACTAAACTGAACCGATAAACAAAGACTATTTAAGCCCGTGCATTGCAATGGGATAAAATGACGGGATGCAGAACCAGCGCTGTCATAGGGTTGAGTGCTCGGGGTGCAGAAGCAGCTCCGCCTAGGGTTGAATGCTCTTAGGGGAGGGCGGTGGTAGCAGAGCATTTGAGCTAGTTGAGACCAGTGCGTGTGTGTTTTTACATTTTCCTGATAGTATATTTGAATTTTCAATAGTAACTTATTGGTATTTCTGGTGCAAGCAATAAATAAGCAGTTGCAAGCATACCAAATACATACATTAATCCACTACTCAATACATATTGGATCACAGTGCTAAAGTCTGTTTCTACTTAGAGAGTTTACATCTTTGTTAGATGATACAAAGCACAGCACGTGCTCTCAGGCAAGAGCATAGAGCATTAGTATTGGTGTGCATATGACACAATTACATGGCAAGGCAACGGACTTAAGCATTAGTAGTGGTGTGGATACTACACAATCACAAAATGTAGTACTGCAAGATAGCATAAGTGTATGTTTACTGGTAGAATGCCAAACATATGCATCTCCGTCAGGCATTTGTGCTAGTAAAGAGAGAAAAAGGGAAACTGAATTAGCTTACTCTAACATATAAGTACTGAAAATAAGAGGGAAAACGGAGGCGCGTGTAAAAAAAAAAAGAGAGGGGAAACTGAGACACCAGCTACCACCTCATTGATGACATTAATTATACTTGAGAAACCATTATGTCCATCACATCTCCAGAATCTGTAGAGGACCCTCGTGCAGGAGCAAGGGAATCAAGCTCATCGAAGAAAATTACTCATGGGCATGCTGATCTAGCCTGAAAAGGACAGTGAAAACTGAAAATCTGAGTATATGTTCATATTTCATGGCAATTACATACATGGCTTGTGTAGATGGATATACCTTCTCAAAGATGTCCCTGATATTCTTCTCTGATTCTCCAGCATACATGTTTATCAGTTCTGGACCTTTTACGCTAAGAAAGTTTAATGAGCACTCAGTTGCTACTGCTTTCGCAAGTAATGTCTAAAAATTCAAAAGAAAACATCCTAGTGGGCATGTATTATCTTCTTGTTGGATACAACTAACTTTTGAAAAATGGGAATGAAAACTCAATTCAGAGAAAGTATAAAAGTCAGTACACGTACCTTCCCAGTGCCTGGAGGTCTATATAGCAGGACACCTGATCGTTTTGGCAATTTAGAGCAGTACACCTGATACAGAACACCTAAAGGACTATAATATCATCTAGCTTGGCATGCTCATGTAAACTAAATGCAGCTAACTTAATAGTACCTTTGATATATCTGAATTTAGTACCATAAAATTGCAGAACCATACGGTTTAATTTCTCATATTTCGTTTCAGAAAATAGCAGAATCTGTTTTTAAAACTGACAGTTAGAATGCTCTGTATAAAATCAGAATATGCCTTTTAACATTTAAGCTCTCGGCTTGGTGTAGAAACTCAAATAGATCTAAGAATGCAAGAGCAACTGAACTTGATCTTTGTGTTCTGCTTCTTTAGTATCATCTCCCTTGTGTAAACATCAGGAAAACTTCTCCGTGTTTTGCTTCCTTAGTAGCATCTCCCTTGTGTAAACATCAGGAGAGCAGATACTTTGAAGGCTTGACGGCAGCAAATGCAGTTACACAATAATCATCATGAATGTAGTAGCAGCAAGAAGTGCCACCAAGACTTTTGATTGACTGTGCATAGGGAAAAGATGGAAATTAGATCACTTTGTAGTTTGTATAATCAAAAGAGTTTAGGGTCAAATCCTTGTTGTACGAATTTTCCTGTAAAAAGGATGAAAACACACATTTAGTTCAGAGTGAAATTAAGGTTAAGTAGGACAATGTTCTTTGCTACAGATTAAGCTAATCTTATAGCATCTTGAAGCAGAATAAGTGAAAACTTCTACAACTTTTTGGAAAGGTAGTCCGCCATATCAAAGATATGATGCTTAATAAATTCTGACAACCATAACTTAGCTTTAGAAACAATAGAAAAAGTGATTCACATCATATTTCCCTTGTGATCTAGATTCTAGGTTTGTCTCAGGTGCAAGATGAGAAATTTAATTGCTTTCGAGAACATAACTACATAAAGATAGCAAATGAAGAAACCAGCTGCTGCCTGCACAACCCAGGGTTGCAGCATACAAACAGTTACACGCAAAGCATGTATGTAATATAACTGTATAAGATACAAATCAAAAGAATATACATTATTCTTCCATATTGTAGGGAAAACAAATCTGGAGCACAGAGTAGAGAGAAACACCTTCAACACGTGTTGCATATATGACTACCGCATGAAAATCTTCCTCATAAGAAATAAATTGATGCCAGATGTATAAAAGAAATAATTTCCCCCCTATGAGATTGCTCAATCAGGAATAAAATACAGTTAATACAGTGTCCAACAATCTTTTTAATAATCAGCCTATAGGGGATAAGTTATTTCCCCCCTATAAGTTATAACTGTCATATATGTATACATTCGATGATTCCCATCTAAGAAGAATGCAATGTGTTAAAAAAGAGTAAGATCATCAAGCAATAACTATCAATTTGTCACCTTACCAATTCAATCATAGTGACTATCACTACAATTAACAACAAAGAGCATATAATCATCCTTAGAGAAGTAGCATAGACCAACCTTTTCAACTGATTCTTATCACAGGAGGGTCCAAATTCCTGGAGCTAAAACATCGCGGCGTTAGATGGCAGTAACACTGTTCCTGGGCTCAAGATGCTATTATGGTTACCCTGGAGGACAAGTAAATAGGATTAAAAAAATGTCTAACCATTAATTCAGTGGCAGTCAGCTAGTATTTCTGAACTTAAACCCTCCACACTCTCGATGTGAATCACAAATGTCTTTGACTTAAAACGAAATGTTCTGAATAATAGTTACTAACAAAATCTATGAGCCAATGTTTTTACAACACCATTAAAAAGAGTTCAGAGTTCAAGTATGTATGCCACGGCACACGGCTGCCACAAAGACGATGGCAGGAGGTCACTATCACAAATCAAAAAATTATAGCAATTTAGTATTACTTGTCTGAACTGTACAAATCTCTGAAAGTTTGTACAAACTGAGAACTCCTGGAGTTTACTATTATCAGAAAAGCGGCAGCTACCAGTGGCCTACATCCAATGAATTATGAGGTTACACAGATTGATTTTGATTGAAGCAATATCCAACAACGTTGGACTAATCACCATAATTTAGCGAGTTCTATCTACTGGGCAATTCAGAAACAATAAACTGAAACAAGAGCAATCGGAAACTACATCGTCTGCCAACACTAATCGGATCGACACAACCCGGCCATCAGCTTTGTCTGAATGGACAAAAGTTACGGTAACCCTGTCTGAGTTATCTTCACATAAGGTTATCTTCACTTAACACAAAACACATAGATAAATCAACTAACAGATCTGAATTTCTCAATGGACGGAAGTTACAAAATACTGTCTGAAATGAATGCACAAAAGAAGCATCTCCAGAGCAAATAGGTGCGTAAAGTACATCAAAAAAGAAAAATTGAACAAAAGCTGTATCCTTTAACAAGATCATTCTGTAAATCAGAATTCATTCATTATCTTTCTACCCTAGTTCAGCAGTTAGTGTTACTCTTGGATGACTGTAGAAGCTAGCTGACTGAAAAATCACATCAGTTCAAAGCTGTGTGCTTGGTCCACTTTTTGTTTCAGTAATTTACACATTATCGATTTTGTTCAGTTAGCCATTAAATGTCCAGCAGTTATCCAATAAAAAGTGTTCACTTTGGGAGTCAGTAGCAGTTAGCGTGTATAAGCTCTGGGAGTTAGCTTGCATCATGTAGAAGTTCGCTCTTGTAAAAAAAATAAAAGGGAAAAATAGATCAAAACATAAAACTACGATTGTGAACATCACTTCCTTCGGTGGAAATCGCTCCTGTAAAATTTGCAACTACATAAATTGTTCATTTTGGGCAACATATTATTTTAGAATGACAAGAATTGCATATATACGTTTGCCATATTGTGCACCCTTGTATGAATTGTTCCATAAAACAAAGTATAAATTGTCATAGGAAACATCTGATGCTAAGCCATCTTGGTGCATAACACAAAAAATATGATTTTATCTGTTGGATGTGACATAACATAGATGGGTCAAATTTCAGGGGCTTCTATCTACTGGTCAATTCAGAAACAATAAACTGAAACAAGAGCCATCAGAAGTGGCACCAATTCAGAAACAATAAACTGAAACAGGGGCTTCTATCAACTGATTAGCTTTCAAGGGGATACATACCTCTGTTCTAGCCGCCGCAGGCGACATTGGACGGCTCGACGGATGTGCTTCTTCCGCCGGCGAACTTGGCGGAGGTAACATTGGAAGTTTCTTCGAAACTCACAATGATTCATCACACGAAAAAAGTAGCATACCAGTCATCTAGATATCATATATCTCTCTGTTAAGAAGAAATAAAGAATATTACAAAGCTTAAGAGTAAACTCGCCTCTGCCACTTTTGGGTTTACACAAATGTAATCCACTCGCACACTAAGAACTTACATGGCATTTTCAGTGTAACTATTTTATGAGCTTACAAATAAAAGCACAAAAATGAAAAGGGAACAAAAATGAAAATAATGTTTGTGATTGGAAGGATATCAATTCACAAATAAAAATAGATCTGTTAATGGACTTGTTCGTGTAGTAGCAGAATTTTGTTCAAAAAAAAATAATGGACTTGTGCTAATGGGAGAGATAGAGAGTAGATGGGGGTTGCTTGCCCTATCTTGGTGCAGCAGAGGCGTCATCCGAGGTGAGGAGGTGCTGCTGGCTAAGGTTCCTCCCTGCTGACCTGCGTGAGAAGGGAAGGAAACGAGATGAGGAAGGGACAGGAAGGGGAGGGGATGGGATGGGGACAAAATAAAACCTTGAGGAGCTGCAGGTCCATGGCGTCCTCCACATCTCCGTGAAGAAGCCCTTGACGGCGGCGACCCTGGCGGATGGGGAACTCCCATGGCGTGCTCCATCTGCATCTGCAGCAGAGGACATGAAGAGAAGGTGAGGTGTAGGGGTGGAGGATCCCGGCCAAGAAGGACGGAGGGACAAACCTGGGGCCGCCGGAGACGTGCCGGCGAAGCCCTGCCCAAAACCCTAGCCACGGGGGTGGGGTTGCGAGCGGGCGGTAGAGGCCGGGAGCGGAGAATCTGGCCGGAGGGGAGGGAGGAGCGGACCGTGGGGAGCTCGGGGGCGTGCTGCACGACGCCGGAGCTTGCCGGAAGCGGCCGGCGTGGGTGGTGGCGGCGGCGAGGACTTCATGGGCGAGAGGGAGAGGAGGCGAGCCCGTGCGTGTGGTTCGTGCGTGTGGTTGTGTGTGTTTTTTCCCTTTACAAATCTGCTCGGACCGCGGGTGGAATACCCCAAACTACAGGGCCTTGTTTGCAAAAATGAAACGTTTTCTCGTATTAGCCACTTAGAAAGGGACTGCGGGTTGAATACCAGAAAACATAAGGACTTTTTTGCAAAAACACCACGACGTACGACCAGAAATTATCCGTGCTTTATTATTAGGTAGAGATTGCCTAACTCTCACGCGAGCAATTTGTCTCTTGGCCTTTCCAACCGGGCAGGTGGGGATGCTCCGTCCACCTTCGCCTGCACGGGCACGGTGGTCGCACATGAGGCCTCTGCCACCTGGATCATAACCTCTGCAGCTCTCATCCGGAAGCCCGAGAGCGACACCGAGGTGCACGAACCGCACGCTGTAAAGGTCAGCAGCCAGCACCAAGCACCATTACCGGCCTCCATCGGTTGCTCTGTTTCTTCACAATGTGCTGACTGATTGGTGAGGGTCACAGATCGAGGTGCTCCTGCATAACAAGAAGGCTGTCGAGGGGCGGTTGCTGATGCACGACTTGCTGTATAATGTCGCCATTGTTTCCATTGCGCGAGCCAATATCCCCGCGGTGATACTCGATGACCTCCCGGACTCTTATTTCTTGACCCCTGGTCCGGTGGTTGCTATTGCCAGGAAATTTGGGTCTGGAAGGCTGCGGATGAAATGCGGGGAGACGCTCCGTGCAGTTTGCGAGTTAGATTGCGATGAGCTCATGGTCAGCACTTGCCAAATTGAGCAGGTAAAAAGTTTACTTAAAAGGATAACAAAATTCAATACTGCTTGTCTTGGTGAGCTCTGCTTCTGCTTGTGTTGATAGAAAGTAAAGGTCCGCAAGTGCTCATATTTCTACGGGTGTGTTTCTTATGGATCTCACTTAATGAATACTTGTTCATGTTCAGTTATTTATGTCATTAATTATTCCAGAATTTTTTCATTGGGGGGCTTCTGGTGGATTTGGAGAAAAGAATTGTTGGGACGAATTTCATAGACGAGAGAACCACCCCCTTCTTGCCAGTTCAGATTGTTGGGAGATGCCTGAGACACTTCAAAGCATATGGGTAAGTTGTTGTGTTCAACTTATCAGTTTTTTTTTCACCTTCTAGCATAATTCATATTATATGTGAGGTGTTTACTTGCTTGTTATGACCAAACATTAATGCATGCAACCAAATTTTGTGGTGAGTGCAGGGAAGTCAAACAACCTTGGCTTGGAATAAGGGGTCGTTCCCTTCACTTGTTGGAATCAGCCAGACTGGAGGAAATATGTCATAAGTTCCCTGAGCCACCTTCTGGAGTTTTTGTGGACATGGTACTTACACCCTCCAACTCTCCACCCCGCGGTCCCACACCCAGGCCACTTTTTTTTTTGAACTCTTTCCCTTTTCATCCACTGCAATTACTTTTGTTGGGACACTTAATAAGATTACTAGCATGAGATGACACTGTTCAGTAAATGATCTGATGATTTCAGGTTGTTGTGTTCTGCTCGCTCTTTCTCTGTCCTTGGTTTGCATTACTTAATCTGTTAATCACATATATTTCATAGATTCCTGAAGCATCATCTGCAAATTGTGGGGGCATTAAGGTTGGCGATATCCTTAATCAACTTGATGGAGTTGTTTTGCACTCTACAGCACAGGTATTGTGTTTTGGTGGGGGCGGGGGTTATGTTTATGCTACTATGGATGTGTACAATATTGATGCTGTCATAAAATAATGCACTTCCGTTTTTCCCACTGCTAGTCCTACTCTCTTTTCCTTTAGCCCTGATTTCTAATTTTGTTTCTGTTACGGGTTGGTGGGTTGGGTTGTCATAACTTGTGGAGGGAGGTCTAGAGAAGTTGCAAGATAACTTTTGAGGGTTTTCGAAATTGTACGCAAATAAATACAATCGGGTTTGATAAGTTTTTTGTGATTATAATTGCTTTGCACCTACTTAAAATTTAGGATGTTTATGATGGATAAGTACTCCTCTGGTGAAAAATATGTGCCATTTTTGGGATATGTGTAGGCAAACCTTTGAAACTTTAGCTATTCGTGTATATTGAAATATTTAAGTTGGATAGATGAATGCCATGTCATATAAGTAGATTTTCCTTGAAATATTTCATAATATTAGGATGTAGTATTAGGCTTCAAACTGCTTGCTAATGCTATGTATGTCTTAGCAAGAAGGTATCAACATTGCAGTCTGCATACAAGTGTTAGGAGCTGTTCGGCAATCCTCCAACTCCGTGAAATCTCAGGATCTGCGGAGTACCTCTTTCCCCGCTCCGCGATTTTTAACTGCTGCTCCACCAGCTCCAGGAGTGGACTTGTGGAGCGGAGGGTCTCCGAACAGGCCTTTAGTGAGAAATGCACACCAGTACAGTAGGCAATCTCCTTATCAAAACTTAAGGTCCTCTCTGCATTGAGCTGAAGAAAGTGATGAACAACGACAAGTAATTTTGATGGGAGAGCCAAATGCCAGCAAGTCTTGTCTATACTTTTCATGGGTTACATGTCCATATGTCTGTCTAGAGAATATTTTTACCTCTTTAGTTTACACAAAGTAAAAAATCATTCAACATAGAAAAATATCGACTTTTGGCCGCTCAGTGAGTGATGTTGTATCCACTGCTTCCCTGCTCCTCTTTACCTAAATCCTTCCCTTCCTCCACCTCTCTCCCCTTTCCCTTTCACATCCACTATTCTAACTGACTTGCTGTCCATTCAGCCTTGTAACTTTTTGTATACGGCAAATCAGTTGCCATCTCATCCCTGAATTGGTGCCCCTTAACTTTGTGGAGCTTATGGTTTTTATCCATTCTCAGCTTACTTCGATGCTCCTGGACACGATGGAGGTTGCAATGCATGAGCGTAGACCGGTGATCCTCAAGGTCAGTCCAGGCACCCGCCTGCCTTGGGCGTTTTAGTTGCTTCACCGAGTTAACATCAAATGTATCTGTCCATTGCTGAACAGGCACTCATCCAGAGACCCAAGGACGGGGCAACGGTTGCTGCAGAGTTGATAGTGGCTGAGCGTCCCCCCGGCGAATGCGATACGTTATTGAACAACAGGTATTCTGCATATCTGAGAGTCGCGCTTGTATGCGGTTCGGGGCTCAAACATGTCTCGTCTGAGTGTCGATGATTTACGGTACTTACTTCTTTTTACATGATACATGCGTGGGTGATCTATGCTGAGATCGGTTATCTATTGTAGGTGGAGACTGCCCCCGCTAACAGTGTATTATTGGGGCCCCCCGGATATGGATGAATGGGTTGATGACGACTCTGACTGAGTTTTAGCAGCTGGTGTAGGTTGTTTTATATCGTAATCGGGTGAATGAGAGCTCCTCTGTGTCTTTCCGGAAATTACTTCGACTGGCAAAGGTGAAAACAGAGGAGATTCAGAGGCCCGGTTGAGAACAGCAGGCGTACAATCAATCAATCGGTGTATGGAAGTTCGGTGAAGCTATATGAAAACAGAAGATTGAGGGGCACAATCAGTTCTGGCTGAGACCGGAGGCCGCTGATACTGGCGTTTCATCGCTATGCACCAGCTCGGTTGGTCCTGACTAATTTAGCAATAATAACTCCCAGGTTGAAGAGTTTTGTTCTAAGTAGTATGAGAAGGAACAGATCGAGTTAAAGACAAGCTTATTGAATTATACTATATGGAGAAGTATTTGTTTAAGGTTATTTCTAATCGATTCCTAAAAATGGCGGAGTATCCGGCGTAGTAAAACCTTAGTGGAGTATTTTTACTCCACTAAGGTTTGGCCGGACCTAGCCGATCCTTTATATATAACAGAGTTTTCTTTTTCATTTGCATTTCATTTTCGGCCACGGAAGCACATTTCTTTGCTTATTTATTTCATTCAACGACATTTTGTTATATTGGAGTACATAATTCACCAACTTTCCGCTACGAAAGCAAGTCTGAAGAAAATTAGAACCACAATTAGACATTTTAAACCATATCCAACTTTCATAACTGCTTCCACTAGTTGAATTAATATTTTCTCTATATCTTCATTGTTGATTTGTGCCTTCTCGAGCTTGCACACTTCTTTTTTCTTTGATTCTAAAGAAGTGGGTATTGCTTCGCATCTAGTCTCATCTCTAACCTATATTCTAGCAACGAATGCATGAACATCTATCAAATTTCATGCTATCAATAAATTGATGTATTCTTCTTCCCAATACCAAAACTTGTATCCATCCTACATACAGATTTGAGCAAACAATGAGCTACCAAAATTGAGCCGAATACGGTGAACAACCGAATCAAAAGAAGCACATACCCTATCATTTTTGCATTTGAAGAACACCCATCTGGGATGCTCCAATGTGGTAGAAATTCGACGCACCACCAGTCCGGGCAGTCCTCACACTTTATGACCGACAACGGTGAGCCGACGAGCCGTTGGGCCAGCGTCGAGCCCGAGCGATGGTCAGGAGAGTCTTTGCCGGCGAACTGTCGACGGGAGAGATTCGAGTGGTTAGAGGCGGAGCCAATACCTGCATGCGGCGCAGAGGCGTTGTCGGGCTCTGCGGTTTGGTTCGCGACCAATCCATGGCAAGGCGCAGTTGCCAACGGCCGGAAGCACCAAAATCCGGTAGCGGCGGCAGCAGCCACGATCCACCGGTCCTACGCCGGCGACAAGGCGAGGAGGCACAATGGGTGTGGCGTTCAGGCTTCTGCGGCAACGATGATGATGAGAGCGATGTCGGCGACGCGGCAATGGTTGCGGTAGTCGGCTCTTCTTTGGCGTGTCCATGGTTTTGCCTCGGTTTGTTTGTTGCTATGGAGTCGAAGCTACGGCGGCGGGGCCCTGTGGTATACGATGACTGGCTACAGGTAGCCCGTTCGGCGATCTCCCGTGGCGCCAGCCGTGCCTGGTTTTGTCCCACAGTATTCTCCGTCAGAGTCGGAGTTGCGTCGTCTGGCCGCAGGTGGTTGAGTCTCTGGCACAGTTCTTCTTGCAGCTTCACGTGTCCTCTTCAGTGTGCGTTTGAGTCAATGATCGCCTACGGCGGAGTCGGAGTCGTTTGCTCAGAGTGTAGGGATGGCGATGACGCCTCTAGGGGAGGAGTGATGACGATGACGCCTGCGTGCTGTCTCGCCGAGACCCTCTTTGGAGTGGTGTGCGTGGACTTTTTTATGTGTGCCGCTCAACGGTTGTAACGGTTTTCGCCTGGTTTTCCATAATTAACCGGACAATCTAGTTTTCGCTTGGTTTTTCCAAATTAACTGAGCAACTCTTTTCTTCTAAATGAATGCAGGATAACTGTCATTTCAAAAAAGCAAAGTCAGGTACACTTTTATTACAGGGTAAGCACGCGGAAGAATCAACACACTTGCTGCTTCAGCCAGAAAGGAAAAACACACTCGAAAACTAAATAAAATAAAGTCACGCTAAAGCACTACAATAGGAACAATAACATGAAGCGAGGAGAAACAGCACACGCGTCTCAGGGGGTGTCATGAAGGACCTGATTTGGCTGCATACCCATCATTTTTTGAGTGATTTTTTCGAGGAAAGAGATGACTGTTGTTTTCCGAGGCGATAGGCATATCTCATTTTTTAGTGGGAGTAGATGCCTATCTCCCTTAACCCAACAACCTCCAAAGGGAATCGAATACAGCTACCTAGTAGGTGCTCACGCTGAAACAGTACACGCGGAAAGAGAATAATACTCCAGAATAAGTCGAGGAAGTTTTTTTTACGACAGCTGCGTAGTACTATGGAGCATACTAATGCATCACGGCTAAGCATCACTAAGCATACATGGTACCTACTAATGCGGAATGCCAATCATAATTGTGAGTAAAGTAAAGCGCACAGGCCGCACCAACAAGGAGCTGGACTTTGTTCCGTGCGATGATGGGCTTTGACTGGCTGGCTGGAGACAGGTGAGAAGAACAAAAAAAGGATCGGAGGAGGGGGTGACAAAACAAAAGAAATAGACTTTTCTCCGTCGACCGTCACGTCCCTCTCTGTCCCGTTCGATGATGCATCTCATCTACCTAAGATACCTGCACTGCACAGTAGTAGTGACCATGCTCACTACCTTGCTTGCTTTCCATTCTTTACACCCTGACTACCAAAGCCAAGCCCAACCGCGGCTCTATAAATCACACCACCTCCTCATCACAGAAGCTAGCAGCAGCTACCTCATCACCTCACCTCGTTCCTCGCTCACTTTGCCTTCTTGCTCGGCCTTCTCCTACCAGCAGCATCAACCTCCCAATTTCTTTCATTGCGTTATTCGACATAGGCCAACTGTTGAGGACATCTTGCGGGGAAGTGAGAAATGGTTAGAAATCTCTGCTCTACCTCTACCTCCTTCCTAGTTATTTTCTCTGGGTATGTGGCTGACTGTAGCTCGCCAGGGTTCAGTTTCGTATTGCTTTGTAGAATACTATTTGTTAGATAAGAATTTGCTCGCAAAACTAAGAGTATTGTAAGTCCTCGATGTATGGGTGTAGTATGCGAATGAGTAGAGGGGCCTCCCTCCCTGGGGGGGGGGGGGGGGGGGGGGGGGGGGGGCATTAGTCCCCTCTCCCTTCGTCTACAAGGCGTTTCTGGAGAAGTTGCGCTTGATCCACTCGATGCCGTCGGAGGTGCTAATGGAGACGCAATATCAGCGATGGGAGGAGAGGGTGACACGGATCAGCAAAGATTCCCTCTCGTGGTCGTTGTGCGAGAGGAAGCGGGGAAGAAATGTGGACGAGGAACGAGATCCGTTCCTGATATACAAAAAGGAGAGGTATGTGTTGACTTGCAAAGCTCATGGAGATCGAGTGATGATACCGCCGTTTCCGTCCTTGCCGCTTATGGAGTTCATCTACTTGGCATGAGGGGAGGGAAGATCCAATGATCCACGGAGGAAGGCAAGTTGGGAGTGCATCGCGGGGCTGCATCCAACAAGCGTTCCACCGCTCACAGAGCGAGTAGATCCCCTTCCCTATTTGTGACCGAAGCCGGCAGGCGATTGATTGTCTTTGAGAATAGTCATCTCGATAGAGATGGGGATTCATTGTCCCGAGTCGCCTGCAGAGTGATTCCCAAGCCCAAGCTATTTGATCCAGGAATTGCACACATTGGGGGCGAGGGTGCAGTGAAGCGCCTGAAACTTTCGGTGTTGTTCCTCCGGGGGCATGTTTTGGGCACTGGGCATATTTATGCTCTTTGAATTCATCGCCCAGATGGATCAGACCTGACACAACTCTATGTTGGAAATATGCCCTAGAGGCAATAATAAATTAGTTATTATCATATTTCCTTGTTCATGATAATCGTTTATTATCCATGCTATAATTGTATTGATTAAAAACTCAATTACATGTGTAGGTACATAGACAAACAATGTGTCCCTAGTAAGCCTCTAGTTAAACTGGCTCGTTGATCGAAGATGGTGAAGGTTTCCTAGCCATAGACATGAAATGTCATTTGATAACGGGATCACATCATTAGGAGAATGATGTGATGGACAAGACCCAAACTATGAACATAGCATATGATCGTGTCAGTTTATTGCTATTGTTTTCTGCATGTCAAGTATCTGTTCCTATGACCATGAGATCATGCAACTCACTGACACCGAAGGAATAGCTTGTGTGTATCAAATGTCACAACGTAACTGGGTGACTATAAAGATGCTCTACAGGTATCTCGGAAGGTGTCTGTTGAGTTGGCATGGATCGAGACTGGGATTTGTTACTCCGTATGACGGAGAGGTATCTCAGGGCCCACTCGGTAATACAACATCACAATAAGCCTTGCAAGCAATGTGACTAAAGTGTTAGCCACGGGATCTTGTATTACGGAACGAGTAAAGAGACTTGCCGGTAACGAGATTGAACTAGGTATAGAGATGCCGACGATCGAATCTCGGGCAAGTAACATACCGAAGAAACAAAGGGAACATCATACGGGATTAACTGAATCCTTGACATAGAGGTTCAACCGATAAAGATCTTCGTAGAATATGTAGGAACCAATATGGGCATCCAGGTCCCGCTATTGGTTATTGACTGTAGAGGTGTCTCGGTCATGTCTACATAGTTCTCGAACCCGCAGGGTCTGCACACTTAACGTTCGATGACGTTTCGGTAGTATTGAGTTATGTATGGTGGTGACCGAAGGTTGTTCGAAGTCCCGGATGAGATCCCGGACGTCACGAGGAGCTCCGGAATGGTCCGGAGGTAAAGATTGATATATAGGAAGTCCCGTTTTGGTCACCGGAAAAGTTTCGGGCATTTCGGTAGTGTACCGGGAGTGTCGGGAGGGTACCGGGGGACCATCGGGAGGGGCCTTTCGCCCCAAAGGGTCTCATGGGCTGTGGGAGGAGTCAAACCAGCCCCTGGTGGGCTGGCCGAACCTCCCACTAAGGCCCATGCGGCTAGGGGTGGGAAAACCCAAAGGTGGAAAGGGTTTCCAAGTGGGGGAGGAGGAATCCTACTCCTAGTAGGATTGGAGTTGGACTCCTCCACGTCCCCACTTCGGCCGCACCAAAGGGGCAGCCCTAGGGGCGCCGGCCTCCCTCCCCTTCCTCCTATATATAATGGAGGGATAGAGGGCAAAAGCACTTCAACCAAAAAGGCCATAGTGCAGCCCTCTCTCCCGATAGATTGATTCCTCTAGTTTTCAGCAGCGCTTAGGCGAAGCCCTGCTGGAATAGTTCCACCGCCGCCGCCGTCGCGCTGCCAGAGAACTCAGCTACCTCTCCGCTCCCTCTTGCTGGATCAAGTAGGCGGAGATCGTCATCGAGCTGTACGTGTGCTGAACGCGGAGGTGCTGTCCGTTAGGCGCTAGATCGGAAGGATCATGATTGGATCGCGGGACGGATCGTGATGGGATCGCGGGACGGATCGTGATTGGATCGCGGGACGGATCGTGATGAGATCGCGGGACGGCTTGTGATTTGGATCATGAAGACGTTCGACTACATCAACCGCGTTTCTTAACGCTTCCCGCTTAGCGATCTACAAGGGTATGTAGATCCACTCTCCCTCTCGTAGATGCTCATCACCATGGATAGATCTTGCGTGTGCGTAGGAAATTTTTTGTTTCCCATGCAACGTTCCCCAACACTCTAAGCATAGCACCAGGGCGAACAACACCAAAAGTTTCAAGCGCTTCACTGCACACACACACCCCCCCAATGTGTGCAATTCCTAGATCGAATAGTTTGGGCTTGGGAATCACTCTGCAGGCGACTCGGGACAATGAATCCTCATCTCTATCAAGATGACTATTCTCAGAGACAGTCAATCGCTTGCCGGCTTCGGTCACAAATAGGGCAGGGGATCCACTGGTTCCGGGAGCGGTGGAACGCTTGTTGCACGAAGCCCCGCCATGCACTCCCACCTCGCCTTCCTTCGTGGATCATTGCATAAAGATGGCTGGCGGGTGTCTGTTTCTTCCACTTTAGTTGGATCGGATTCGACAAAGGCAGTCCTTGAGAAGGCTGAATAGCAATTTGCGTATCACCATTGTGGTTTTTGCGTAGGTAAGAATTGTTCTTGCTAGATACCCGTAGCAGTCACGTAAAACATGCAACAACAGTTAGAGGACGTCTAACTTGTTTTTGCAGGGTATGTTGTGATGTGATATGGCCAATTACATGATGAGATATATGTGATGTATGAGATGATCATGTATTGTATAGAATATCACGACTTGCATGTCGATGAGTACTGTCGTGGTGTATGCTTGCAGCGACATGGGGACATGGGACTTGCATACTTGATATAATCTTGATTTGAAAAATGTAGCCCCCAAGTGACGGGTCGTATGCCTGCAGCGACTCGGAACTATATGAAAATAATATAACCCATCATAATATACTTCAGAAGTTCCTCTTCACTGATATTGATATGACTTGAATGAATCCCTGGCCGTGGTTGTAATGTAACCCGGTATTTTGTCAAATATCCGGGAATAATGCCTTTGTCCTTGAAATGAAAATCACTGCTCGTGGTCGCGGTGCAACCCGGTAAATATATATATTTGAGAAATCCATAAGTGTTGTAGTTTACTACAGAGCACAAGTTAGAAAAATCCAATAACTGGTCAATGAAATAACCCGGCATTATATGTGATAGGGCGGCTCTTCGGGAATAGTCAAGTCTTCCGAGCTCGCTTGGAAAACCCCAATCATTAATACTGGTTATGATAAACCATGACGAAGATCCAGCCATTTTGGCTATTAAAGATCTATTTGCTCCAACTCTCGTGCTGGCGACTGATGGCCATACTCCTGGGAGAATAAATAATCCCATACCTCCAGAACTTGTAAATATACAAATAAGACCTGCTGACGGGTCATGCCAACAAAGGGCTCTGACTACTGGGTAGTCATTTTAATATTTAGAATCTCCTTACGGAAAAAACTCCTGCTAAAAACAACAAACAGAAAATATAGACATGTATACTCTTAGTTGCTGTTAGGCGGCTTTGAAGGCACAGCCAAAAAGAGATCAACCCTTTATATATGTTTTTTTGAGAAAATTCAAGTTTTTTGCTTCGAAAAGCTAGGCCTAAAACCTTTTAACACCTATAGCCGGGTCTCACGTGGCGTAAATCCATCGTTTTAACCTTACCAAGTTCAGGGTCTTAAAAAGATTGACTGGTAAGAGTACGAACGGGCCACATAGCGGAGGGGTTATGGCGTACAGGTGAGTTTATCCCATAGCCGGGTCTCACGTAGCATAAATCCGTCGTTTTAACCTTAACAAGTTCAGGGTCTTAAAAAAGATTGACTTGTAAAGAGTACGAACGGGCCACATAGCGGAGGGGTTACGGCGTACGGGTGAGTTTATCCTAGCTTACTGTAGACCGGCTCTCTCGTGACAAAGCCGCCGTTTAAACCTTGACAAGTTCAGGGTCTTTATGGCGAGATTGACTTTCATAAGTTCAGGGTCTCTGTAGCAAGATTGACTGTCAAGAGTTCGGCGGGTCACATGGCGGAGTAGCAAGTTGCAAACATGCAGGTGTAACTCATAGGTGGCGTGAAAGCCGATCAAGAGGTTTGAAGCCTCCAAGTGACCATATGACGATCCCATAAATCAGGGCACCCATGTTTGAACGGCGCATCATGGCGGCTCGTCCTCTTGGGCGACTTTTAAATCTTCTGCCAATAAGGTAGGGCACCCATGTTTGAACGGCGCATCATGGCGGCTCGTCCTCTTGGGTGACTTTTAAATCTTCCGCCAATAATGTAGGGCCCCCATGTTTGAACGGCGCATCATGGCGGCTCGTCCTCTTGGGTGACTTTTAAATCTTCCGCCAATAATGTAGGGCGGCCCCCGGGACCGGGTTATCTTCCCCGCAATGACCCGGGGTTCCAGATTATTTGAGCCCGGTTGAATCTTTCGAGTCAGGTCTGTGCAGCCCCCGAATTTTAAGATGACTCGAGGAGTTGGCTTGAAATTCTTCACCCTTGGCCGTGGCATAAGCCGGCATATGGTTGACGGCTGATAACTGAAATTTTATGAAGCCAAAAGTGTGTGGTGAGTTGATGATCTCCGCGACACTCATTGTATGTCCTTGGCGTTGACAACGCAACATGAACCCGCGTGAGGTTTGAGATGGCGGGTTATAAATGATCCCATATGAGTTTTGTCAGTAACCCGGCCGACGGTTCGACCCGGCTGATTGTTGAAGTTAACCAAACCGCACTGTCGGCAACTTGTGCGCCTGTCCATTGAGCCATCTGATGCGAGCAGAAGCTGATAATATATTGTTATTTGCTCCAGAGTTGTTGTAGTAGACTATCCGCAGGGGCGGCGACTTGCGCGCGCCCGCTGAGCAGCTTGTGCGGATGGACGCAGCTCCTGTGTTTGATGTAGACGCGGGATTCGCCCGGGGCGTTGTAAGCCGGCGCGGACGTGCGAGTCGCTCGCGGCGTTGTAGGCCGGCACAAACGGTGAGTTGCACGTGGCGTTGGAGGCCAGCACGAACGGCGAGTCGCCGTGGCATTGTTAAGCCGGCGCGGTCGGTGAGTCGTCCGCGACATTTATAAACCGGCGCGGACGGCGGGTCGGCCGCGACGTTTGTTGATGTAGCCTGGACCAATAGGGGTAGCAGCTTGCGCACATGTCCGTCGAATAATGCGACATAGATGGATGCTGGCGCATGATTTTGTTGACGCGAATTCGATATCCACAATATTATGTCACCTTTGAAGTGAACCATTGTCCTGCAAATTAAAAACATTGCGGACGAAGTAATTATTCTCGGGGGAAATATGTGCAAATAAAATATTTAGAAACGCTAGCACCTGATGATTCTGTCCGCAGTATTGTTGATACTCGTACGGGTTGATTGAACAAATTATTGTTCTAGTACTCGTTGTACTAGAGAAAGAGTAGTAGCACTAGCACTAGGCATTGTAGCCACGTAATCTCACGGGAGCAGTTACAGCAGCAACTTCGATTGATTTCTTCAAGACTTCAGCAACACACAGCCGCCGAAGATGATACACAAGGGAAGCAGCCTGAGCAGCAGCCGGCGAGGGCACGCAGGAGAAACGGGGCCGGCGGAGCCGCGCAACGAGGGAGCAAGGGAGCTCGCCAGAGAGCGCGCGGAGGCGAGGCGGAGCCAGCGGCGAGGCGCGGCTGCGGCCGGCGGTCGTTCTGAGCCGAGGCGGAGCCAGCGAAGCGCATGGAGGCAAGGCGTGGTGGGTCGCCGTAGTGCTAGACTCCAGCGGGCGGCTCAGACGGCCAGCAGGAGCGGCAGCAGCGAGCCAGCGGTTGGGCGTGGCTGCGGCTGGCGGTCGCGCTGCAATTGAGGAGGCCGCGGGCTCGCTGGAGACGGACGAGGTAGGCGCAGGCGGCGAGGCAGAGGCGGAGGCGGACGCGCGTGAGGGCGAGGTGAGGCGGCGCTGCGGAGTGAAGCCGGCCGGGGCGCAGGGCGGCCACGGAGCGATGCGAGGTGGAGGTGCGCCGGCGGGAACGAGCCATGGCAGCGAAGACGCACCGGCCGACTCCGAGTCGTGGCCATATCCACTTTCAGGTCGTGGCCCTTTTTTTCTTTTTTCCTTGTCTTGATGCTGACATCGGCTGATCTTGACCTTTGATTTGTTCTTTCCTGCGAATAATTGATGCCTTACTGCCGAACGCACCAGATAGACGTTCCGATTCATCGTCCGTGTACACCCGGGAGGGTTAAATTAATTTTCCTTTCTTCCTCGAAATTTGATCCTTGCTTGCAATCGGATACGGCTCCAGGCGGATTTTTTCGATCTCGACAATGCATGACAATAGCAGCGAAATCGATCGCGTCACGTAGGCGGCGCAATAACGCAACCCTAATTCACTCGTCTCCATATCGTATCTAGTTGTTTCGCGCCGGCTCTTCTTCATCCGATGAATCGCGAGCTCCTCGATCCCTGGAGAGATCCCTCCAAAAACTCAACACCACCGTGCGCAAGCCCCACGGTGGGCGCCAACTGTCGTGGTTTTGTCATGGCATGATGTCCTCGTGAGAGAACTTAGGTGTGAGGCCATCGCAACTATGTGGCGGCTTGAGTGGGGTTGGTCGGAATCGAGAGACGCGAGTTTACCCAGGTTCGGCCCCTCCGATAGAGGTAAAAGCCTACGTCCTGCTTTGTGTATATTGATGATGAGGATGATCTTGATTACAAGGGTGCGGGATTGCTACCTCTAGTCTCGAGAGCCTCTAATCTGTCTATCTCTAATGACTTGAAGTTGTCCCTCTAGGGGGGCCTTACCCCTCCTTATATAAGTGGAAGGGGTAGGTTTACATGTAGAGTCCTACTAGGAGTAGGATTAGGACTAGTCTCTCTTGAGTCCTAATCCGGGTCTTGTTTCTCTTGTAAGGGAATCATTCCTCTCCTTTGGGCCTTCTCTGTGAGCCGCCTTGCACCGGCTTACACGCTGGGCCTTGGGCCTGGTCGTCCTGCGACCCGGTAATAGAGGTGACCTATGAGCCGCCATACGATGGGCCGGGTCATACCTCCTGCCGGGTTATACCTCCTGCTGGGTCACCAATGAGTCGCCAAGCTCAGCCGGGTTATACCGCGGGGTAATATCCCCGACAAGTACGGAAACCGGCAGGAGCCATAGGGTTGTCTTTAATTATTTTTGCCGTTTTGCTTTACTTTATCGCTATGAGTTAGCAATAGTCGTAGAAGAAACAGTTGGCGCGACAACTTCATGGCGACACATTGATGGAGATCAATATGATGGAGATCATGGTGTCATGCCGGTGACGATGGAGATCATGCCGGTGCTTTGGAGATGGAGATCAAAAGCACAAGTTCATGGCCATATCATGTCACTTATGATTTGCATGTGATGTTAATCCTTTTCTGCATCTTATTTTGCTTAGGACGGCGGTAGCATTATAAGGTGATCCCTCACTTAAATTTCAAGATAAAATTGTGTTCTTCCCGAGTGTGCACCGTTGCGAAATTTCGTCGTTTTGAGACACCACGTGATGATCGGGTGTGATAGACTCTACGTTCGCATACAACGGGTGCAAGCCAGTGTTGCACGTGCGGAGCACTCGGGTTAAACTTGACGAGCCTAGCATGTACAGACATGCCCTCGGAACACAAGAGACCGAAAGGTCGAACATGAGTCATATAGTAGATATGATCAACATGAAGATGTTCACCATTGAAACCACCTCAACTCACGTGATGATCGGACTTGAGTTGGTGAATTTGGATCATGTGACACTCGAATGACCAGAGGGATGTCAATTTGAGTGGGTGTTTTTTAAGTAATATGATTAACTAAACTCATTATCATGAACATAGTCAAAATGTCTTTGCAAATTATGTTGTAGATTACTAGCTCGCGCTATAGCTCCCTTGAATTTTTATATGTTCCTAGAGAAATAGAGTTGAAAGATGGTGGTAGCAATAATGCGGACTGGGTCCGTGATTTGAGGATTGTCCTCATTACTGCACATAAGGCTTATGTCCTTAATGCACCGCTCGGTGCGCCACCCCCTCAAGCGTCGTCTGTAGATGTTGTGAACATCTAACAGGCACGTTCTGATGACTACTTGATAGTTCAGTGCGTCATGCATTACGGCTTAGAATTGAGGCTCCAAAACGTTTTGAACGTCACGGAACATATGAGATGTTCTAAGAGCTGAAATTGGGATCTCAGGCTCGTGCCCGTGTTGAGAGGTATGAGACCTCCAACAAGATTCTTTGCCTGCAAGATGAAGGAGAATAGCTCAATCGGTGAGCATGTGCTCAGATTGTCTGGGTGCTACAATCGCTTGAATCGAGTGGGAGTTGATCTTCCAGATAAGATAGTGATTGATATAGTTCTCCAAGTCACTGTCACTAAGCTACTAGAGCTTCGTGATGAACTATAAAATGCCAGGGATGGAAATAATGATCCCTGAGCTATTCGCGATGTTTTACACCGCGAAGGTAGAAATCAAGAAGGAGCATCAAGTGTTGATGGTTAGTAAAACCACTAGTTTCGAGAAGGGCAAGGGCAAGGAGGGAAACTTCATGGATGGCAAGTCAGTTGCTGCTCCAGTGAAGAAACCCAAGGTTGAACCCAAACCCGAGACTAAGTGCTTCTATTATGAGGAGAACGGTCGCTGAAGCGGAACAACCCTAGATACTTGGTAGATAAGAAGGCTGGCAATGTCGACAGAAGTATATTTGATATACGTGTTATTGATGTGTACCTTACTAGTACTCCTAGTAGCTCCTGGGTATTGGATACAGGTTTGGTTGCTAAATGTTAGTAACTCGAAATAAAAGCTACGGAATAAATGGAGGCTAGCTAAGGGTGAGGTGACGATGAGTGTTGGAAGTGTTTCCAAGGTTGATGTGATCACCATCGCACGCTCTCTCTACCTTCGGGATTAGTGATGAACCTAAATAAATGTTATTTGGTGTTTGCGTTGAGCATGAACGTGATTAGATCATGTTTATTGTAATACGATTATTCATTTAAGTTAGAGAATAATGGTTATTCTGTTTACATGAATAATACCTTCAATGGTCATGCACCCAATGAGAATGGTTTATTGAATCTTGATCGTAGTGATACACATGTTCATAATATTAATGCCAAAAGTTACAAAGTTAATAATGATAGTACCACATACTTGTGGCACTGCCGCTAAATGTCATATTGGTGTAAAACGCATGAAGAAACTCCATGCTGATGGATCTTTGGACTCATTCGATTTCGAATCGGTTGAGACATGCGGACCATGCCTCATGGGCAAGATGACTAAGACCCCGTTTTCCGGTATGATGGAGCGGGCAAGTAACTTATTGGAAATAATACATGTTGATGTATTCGGTCCAATGAGTGTTGTAGCGTGCGGTGGATATCGTTATTTTCCTACCTTCACTGATGATTTGAGTAGATATGGGGACATTTACTTAATGAAACACAAGTCTGAAATGTTTGAAAAGTTCAAACAAAATGAGAGTGAAGTTTGAGATCATCGTGACAAGAAGATAAAATGTCTACGATATGATCGTGGAGGTAAATATCTGAGTTACGAGTTTGGTATACAACTTAAGACAATGTGAAAGTTGTTTCACAACTCATGCCACCTGGAACACCATAGTGTGATGGTGTGTCCGAACGTCGTAGTCGTGCTCTATTGGATATGGTGCGAATTATGATGTCTCTTATCGATTTGCCACTATCGTTTTGGGGTTATGCATTAGAGACAACTACATTCATTTTAAAAGGGGCACCATCTAAGTCCGTTGAGATGACGCCGTATGAATTTTGGTTTGGCGGAAACCTAAGCTGTCATTTCTTAATGTTTGGGGCTGCGACGCTTATGTGAAAAAGGGTTTTCACCTAATGAGCTTGAACCCAAAGCGGACAAATGCATCTTCATAGAATACCCTAACATAATAGTTGGGTAAACCTTCTATCTTAGATCCAAGCACAAAGTGTTTGTTGCTAAAACGGGTCCTTTCTCGAGAAGGAGTTTCTCTCGAAAGAATTGAGTGGGAGGAAGATAGAACTTGATGAGGTTGTTGAACCTTTGTTTCAACCAGAGAGTAGCGCAGCGCAGAAAGTTGTTTTTGTGGAGCCTACGTGAGTTGAAGAGGAAGTTAATGATGATGATCATGAAGCTTCGGATCAAGTTACTATCGAACCTCGTAGGTCGACAAGGACGCGTACTGCTCCTGAGTGGTACGGCAACCCTGTCTTAGAGGTCATGTTGTTGGACAACGATGAACCTACGAGCTATGGAGAAGCGATGATGGGCCCGGATTCCGAGAAATGGTTAGAGGCCATGAAATCCGAGATGAGATCCATGTATGAAAACAAAGTATGGGCTTTGGAAGTATTACCTGAAGGGTGAAAGGCCATTCAGAACAAATGGATCTTTGAAAGGAAGACGGACGCGGACGGTAATGTCACCGTCTATAAAGCTTGACTTGTGGCAAAGGGTTTTTCACAAGTTCAAGGAGTTGACAACGATGAGACTTTCTCACCCGTAGCGATGCTAAAGTCTGTTGGAATTATGTTAGCAGTTGCTGCATTTTTCGATTATGAAATCTGGCAGATGGATGTCAAAACAGAGTTTCCTTAACGGTTTCCGTGAGGAAAGGTTGTATGTGATACAACTAGAAGGTTTTGTCAGTCCTAAGGATGCTAAAATGTATGCAAACTCCAGCGATCCTTCTATGGACTGGAGCAAGCATCTCGGAGTTGGAATATATGCTTTGATGTGGTGATCAAAGTTTTTGGGTCTATACAAAGTTTATGAGAAACTTGTATTTACAATAAAGTGAGTGGGAGCACTATAGAATTTCTGATAAGTATATGTGGATGACATATTGTTGATCAGAAATGATGTAGAATTTCTGGAAAGCATAAAGGGTTGTTTGAAAAGGAGTTTTTCAAAGGAAAACCTGGAAAGAAGCTACTTAAATGTTGGGCATCACGATCTATAGAGATAGATCAAGACGTCTGATAAAACTTTCAATGAGTACATACCTTGACAAGATTTTGAAAGAGTTCAAAATGGATTAGTCAAAGAAAGAGTTCTTGCCTGATTTGTAAGGTGTGGAGTTGAGTGAGACTCAAAGCTCGACCACGGCAGAAGAAAGAGAAAGGACGAAGGTCGTCCCCTATGCCTTAGCCATAGGCTCTATATAGTATGCCATGTTGTGTACCACGCCTGTGTGTGCCTTGCCATGAGTCTGTCAAGGGGTACAAGAGTGATCCAGGAGTGGATCACTGGACAGCATTCAAAGTTATCCTTAGTAACTAGAGGACTAAGGAAATATATCTCGATTATGGAGGTGATAAAGAGTTCGTCGTAAAGGGTTACGTCGATGCAAGCTTTAACACCAATCTGGATGACTCTGAGTAGCAATCCGGATACGTATAGTGGAGCAGCCATTTGGAATAGCTGCAAGTAGAGCGTGGTAGCATCTGCAGTACGACATATAGATTTGTAAAGAACACACAGATCTGAATGTTGTAGACCGTTGACTAAAGACCTCTCTCACATGCAAAGCATGATCGAACCCCAGAACTCATTGGGTGTTAGATTCATAACAATGTAAATCACATGATGATGTGAACTAGATTATTGACTCTAGTGCAAGTGGGAGACTGTTGGAAATATGCCCTAGAGGCAATAATAAATTAGTTATTATCATATTTCCTTGTTCATGATAATCGTTTATTATCCATGCTATAATTGTATTGATTGGAAACTCAATTACATGTGTGGGTACATAGACAAACAATGTGTCCCTAGTAAGCCTCTAGTTAAACTGGCTCGTTGATCAAAGATGGTGAAAGTTTCCTAGCCATAGACATGAGATGTCATTTGATAACGGGATCACATCATTAGGAGAATGATGTGATGGACAAGACCCACACTATGAACATAGCATATGATCGTGTCAGTTTATTGCTATTGTTTTCTGCATGTCAAGTATCTGTTCCTATGACCATGAGATCATGCAAGTCACTGACACCGGAGGAATACCTTGTGTGTATCAAACGTCACAACGTAATTGGGTGACTATAAAGATGCTCTACAGGTATCTCCGAAGGTGTCTGTTGAGCTGGCATGGATCGAGACTGGGATTTGTTACTCCGTATGACGGAGAGGTATCTCAGGGCCCACTCGGTAATACAACATCACAATAAGCCTTGCAAGCAATGTGACTAAAGTGTTAGCCACGGGATCTTGTATTACGGAACGAGTAAAGAGATTGAACTAGGTATAGAGATACCGACGATCGAATCTCAGGCAAGTAACATACCGGAGAAACAAAGGGAATAGCATACGGGATTAACTGAATCCTTGACATAGAGGTTCAACCGATGAAGATCTTCGTAGAATATGTAGGAACCAATATGGGCATCCAGGTCCCGCTATTGGTTATTGACCGTAGAGGTGTCTCGGTCATGTCTACATAGTTCTCGAACCCGCAGGGTCTGCACACTTAACATTCGGTGACGTTTCAGTAGTATTGAGTTATGTATGGTGGTGACCGAAGGTTGTTCAGAGTCCCGGATGAGATCCCGGACGTCACGAGGAGCTCCGGAATGGTACGGAGGTAAAGATTGATATATAGGAAGTCCCGTTTTGGTCACCGGAAAAGTTTCGGGCATTTCGGTAGTGTACCGGGAGTGTCGGGAGGGTACCGGGGGACCATCGGGAGGGGCCTTTCGCCCCAAAGGGTCTCATGGGCTGTGGGAGGAGTCAAACCAGCCCCTGGTGGGCTGGCCGAACCTCCCACTAAGGCCCATGCGGCTAGGGGTGGGAAAACCCAAAGGTGGAAAGGGTTTCCAAGTGGGGGAGGAGGAATCCTACTCCTAGTAGGATTGGAGTTGGACTCCTCCACCTCCCCACTTCGGCCGCACCAAAGGGGCAGCCCTAGGGGCGTCGGCTTCCCTCCCCTTCCTCCTATATATACTGGAGGGAGAGAGGGCAAAAGCACTTCAACCAAAAAGGCCATAGTGCAGCCCTCTCTCCCGATAGATTGATTCCTCTAGTTTTCAGCAGCGCTTAGGCGAAGCCCTGCTGGAATAGTTCCACCGCCGCCGCCGCCGCGCCGTCGCGCTGCCGGAGAACTCATCTACCTCTCCGCTCCCTCTTGCTGGATCAAGTAGGCGGAGATCGTCATCGAGCTATACGTGTGCTGAACACGGAGGTGCCGTCCGTTCGGCGCTAGATCGGAAGGATCATGATTGGATCGCGGGACGGATCGTGATGGGATCGCGGGACGGATCGTGATTGGATCGCGGGACGGATCGTGATGAGATCGCGGGACGGCTTGCGATTTGGATCGCGAAGACGTTCGACTACATCAACCGCGTTTCTTAACGCTTCCCGCTTAGCGATCTACAAGGGTATGTAGATCCACTCTCCCTCTCATAGATGCTCATCACCATGGATAGATCTTGCGTGTGCGTAGGAAATTTTTTGTTTCCCATGCAACGTTCCCCAACACTCTAAGCATAGCACCAGGGCGAACAACACCAAAAGTTTCAAGCGCTTCACTGCACACACACACCCCCCCCCAATGTGTGCAATTCCTAGATCGAATAGCTTGGGCTTGGGAATCACTCTGCAGGCGACTCGGGACAATGAATCCTCATCTCTATCGAGATGACTATTCTCAGAGACAATCAATCGCTTGCCGGCTTCGGTCACAAATAGGGCAGGGGATCCACTGGTTCCGGGAGCGGTGGAACGCTTGTTGCACGAAGCCCCGCCATGCACTCCCACCTCGCCTTCCTTCGTGGATCATTGGATCTTCCCTCCCCTCTCGCCAAGTAGATGAACTCCATCGGCAGCGAGGACGGGAACGCAGAATCAATTCCCGGTCTGAAGCCCTGTCCTCAAAGAAAATCCTCCTCGTCACTTTCCTCATCTCTCGATTTGTGTGAGCTTTGCAAGTCAACACATACCTCTCCTTTTTGTATCTTAGGAACGGATCCCGTTCCTCCTTTGCATTCTGCTTCGCTTCTCCCCACCTCCTCTCGCACAACGACCATGAGGGGGAATCGCCGCTGATCCGTGTCGCCCTCTCCTCCCATCGCTGCTTCCTCGTCTCCATCAGCACCTCCAATGGGACTGAGTGGATCAAGCGCAACTTCTCCGATAATGCCTTGTAGACGAAGGGGAGAGGGAACTGTTGTCCCCCCGCCCCACCTGCCCGCCTACGCGCGTGAGGATGAAGCCGAGTGTGCAGATCCGCGTCGATGCGGTGGCATTGTGGTGACTAATGGGATACGCGGGGGCGGGGGGGAGGGGAGGTGTCGACGGCGAGGGATGTGGCAGGGGCGGTGATGCGATGGTGCAGGTTCACCAGATCTCAGTCGCGAGAGCACATGGACCTCTCTCATTTCCTATTGGGCTTATTTGTCGCTTAGATGGGCTTCCATCTATGAGGCTTGTCCTGAAGGATGCGACTGGAGGTCAACCGATTAGATGAAGAACTGCGGCCCTGCATCACAGAAAGTAACAGATAAGTTAATTAAAAGATAACCTTCTTGCAACGTATGTAATTGTACCAGTTTTGAATTTTGAATTGAATTGAAAAACAACATAACACAGCTACCAACAAGCCTCCACAACCTCTCAACTCACGGTGGGCATAAAACCTGAAACCCAAAACCCGAAGCCCAAACCCGAACCCGTATAACCCGAACCCGAAAAACCCGATCACTATATTGGGTATCAATTTTGGAAACCCGAATTTAATTCGTAAATTCGGGTAATTAGAGTAAAAGGCCACTGTCCCCGAATTATCCGAAGAACCCAAATTGTTTGGCAGCCTCACTAAAAATGCTCCACTCATAGAGAAGGCTTGGCCCAAAAACTACCATCACTAGTCACTTCCCCCCAAAACCTAGGTCGGGTCACCAGCCGCCAGGCCACTCAGTCATAATGTCGTACTCGATTCCTCCTCTTCTCCTAACGCATGTGCGCCACTGGGTTATACGGCGACCACCACAACGCATGGCTGCCGCTCGACTCCAATCATTCGCCTCCTATTCGCGCGTGCCTTCGGTAGCCATTAGGTTCGGAGTCCAAACAAGAAGGCCCGCCTCCTTTTCAGCCTACAGGCCCCGCCCCACCTCGCCTGACAACGTCCTTCCCCGACAAGCCTCCATCGGCTACACGCCTGACCCCTCACCTCGCCCCATCTCCCTATTGTGGTGCAGCGTTGCACAACGTCGGATGATACGTCTCCAACGTATCTATAATTTTTGATGGTTTCATGCTATTATATTATCATTTTTGTATGCTTTAGAGGCAATTTTATATCATTTTTGGAAACTAACCTATTAATCTAGTGCCAAGTGCCAATTCTTTTTTTTTTGTCTATTTTCTTGTTTCGCAGGAAACCAATACCAAACGAAGTCCAAACGGAACGGAACTTTATGGTGATTTTTTCTGGATTAGAAAGAAACCTTGAAGCATCGGGAGGAGGGACGCTAGACGAGAGAGCCACAAGCTCACACGGCACGCCCCCAAGGGGGCTTCGACATGAGCTTGCGGGCCCCTCGTGGGTCCTTTTGACCCAACTCCGCCTCCATAAATGCCCTAAAATCCTAAAACCATCAGAGGGAGAACTGAAACATTTTTCGTCGCCGCAAACCTCTGTTCTTCCGCGATCACATCTGGAGGCCTCCGCTGGTACTCTGCCGAAGGGGGAATCGATCACGGAGGCCATCTTCATCAACATTGCTACCTCCATGATGATGTGTGAGTAGTCCCCTACAAACCATATTGTTTGATTCTATTATGTTTACATTATGTCATATTGCTTAAGACGTTACTTCATTTGTTACGAACTTAATACCATATATGCATGATGGACAACAATCGATTGGTGAAGTAATAGTGGTAGATGCAGACAAGTGTCGGTCTACTTATCACCAACGTAATGCATATATACATGATCATGCCATGAATAACGTCATAACTATGCGCTTTTCTATCAACTGTCCAATAATAATTTGTTTACCCATCATATGCTATGTTATTGAGAGAGATGCCTCTAGTGAAAACTATGCCCCCGGGTCTATTGAACATATTTACTAAAACCCTATTTACCTTGCTGTAATTTATTTACCTTTATTTTAATTTGCAATTTACTTATACACTACTATTAGATTTGATCCTTGCAATTAACGAATACAAGAGGATTGACAATCCTTTTGCCCGTGCTAGGTGCAAGTATTTGCTCTTGTATGTGTAGGTACTGTTGACGGTTGTTTGCATGATTCTTCTATTGATTTGATAATTTTGATTCTCAACTGAAGAAAATACTTATTGTTATTTTACTACTTCATCACATCCTCTTTGAAGAAAAAACTTAACACATCTACAAAGTAGCACCGAACAACCTTCCTCAAGCCTCGACGGCAGGGGCGGCGCCACCCTAGGGGCTGGTATGGGCGGCCGCCCCGGGTAACCGTAATCTGCGTCTCATATATATCTTAATCCGTTTGTCCCAGTAGCTAATTTCTTTTGCACGAGAAGACAAACAACGTGAGACTGAGATAAGTAACAAGAAGTTGATTAATTTTGGACGTGGACCGGCACTCAGTGAAAAACAACCTAGTTGAAGCCCAAACCAAATAGCTTAGAGCATCTACAGTCATGGTTTGCAAATCCGGGCCTTCAAACTCCCGCGGACGCGTCCACGTGTATTGATCGGCTAGTCCTCAAATTTGTTCGTTCACATCGGAATCTCTCATATTTGAACCCCTAGATCCATACAAAATATGCAAAAGAAAAAATCCTATGTACTACTCTAGTTTTCGTCGTCGGAGATGTCCACGACGCCGGTGCCGGGAGCGTAGGAGGGCTCTGGCTCCTCGTCCTCATCCTCGAGCTCATCCAGGCCGGCGAGCATCTGCGCCTCCTCCGCGGCCTGCTCCACCTCCATCTCCTGACGACGACGTCGTCTGGCCTCCGCATCCGACTCGAGCGGATTGAGTCGAGGATGGCTTGGAGATCCGCGTCCCCAGCTTCCCCCACGTCCTCCTCCGGCTCCGGCTCCTCCTCCTCCTCCAACTCCTCCTCCAGATCCACTATATCTGGAGGTAGCCCCGCTGCGACTTACACACGACATCAATGCTTGTCATAGCGACACGATCGGACGAGCGGGCGATGCAGCTTCAATGCCGACGCGGCGACCGAGAAGCCTACTTCGGCTCTGCATTTAAACACGGTTCCGGTGTCGTCCAACACATCGCCCTACTCCTCTCCGCTCATAGCCCCACTCCGGCGCCGTCCAGGCATGCCGGTAAGAGAGGACATGACCAGATGAGATAGATTCTTACACAAATTCATGTTTGCTGACCGGCCAGCCACCTGTCCGTCATCCACACCGGCACGTCGATTGGGAAAGCTACTCCGACCGCTATTTTATGATTTTTAGTTGTTACATCACCTAATTATCGAGAATCTTGAACTATTTACCATTAGTTATGTTTATTTTGGAGTGCACCTAGCTTCATATTTGAAGAGTTTTGATTAAACGGACTTGCAGTTGTACGTTCAATTTTTTTGAACTCGGGTGTTTCGCCCCGGGTAAGTTCAATTCCTAGATCCGCCACAGCTCGACGGCATGCACAAGTGTAGCGCCGTTCCAATACATCCGCCTAGCGGCCTCATGTGATGTGAAGTACTACTCGGTAATTTGAGAAAACCTGAACCTGAATCCGAATTGTCAGGTTCTTATATTTTTTACTATATTTCGGGTTTATTTTTTGTAACCCGAATTTCCAACGGATCAGCTCGGGTCGTCCTCGGGTGGTTCACGTGCCGCAAAAGCCGTTTAGCGGGCCGTTGCTCCGCAGAGTGAGCGCCCGTTTTTGTCTGTAATGGGGGCAAAAAAGCCCACGTTCAGTCGTCGTTCTGCGCTATCCCTCTACCCGCGACACCCCTAAAAAGAAAAAGAAAAACTTCCCCGCTATGCGCCGCCGCCGTCCTCCGTCCCACCGGGGAGCTTCCTCTGCGCGTCTGTCTGCGCGTAGGTGCCCTTCACTCGCCCCTATTCTTCCACCACAGGCCCCTTCTTTATCGTTCTTAATCTCCGGTCTTGTTGCGTACCTCCACGGTGGCTGCGGTGGCCGCCCTCGTCGTCGGCATCCATCACCGACTGTCCTCCTCCTGCATACTGTTGGAATTATGTGTCCTGCAACTATATTCAATTTAATAGGAATTGCTAATATTCGGAATACCTCATTATGGAATAATACATGTATTTATACATGGAATACTTACATGATTTATCATGGAATTATCACTTGTTGGAACGTACTTAAGTTATATACCTAAGGAAGCTGGTCGATTATCAGTGAAATACAATATACTATTTATATTGGAAAGACTACCCGGGTACAATGATAATCGGAAGGAGCTAGATCGTATAGTTAGATTACAGCCCTAATGTTGATCTACATAATTAGAGGAATTTACACTCTATTATGACGCGTTGCTCACAAGTGTGTGCTCCAGGGACATAAAGGGTAGAATCCGTCAACAGACAAATATGATCGTGGTTGGTAATTTGCTCTGGACTCTATCCCGGAAACTAGTGGAAAATACTAGGAATCTTATATCTGTATAAGAGGTGGACTCTTTGGAAAGACAGTATAAGAAGGTCCCTACCCCCTAGCCTCAGATATGCGAATTGTGAGCGGCACCACGGATAAGCGCAGAGGAATAGGGGTAGACCACAAACCCTAAATTCTAACATTGGTATCTTGAGCGAGGTTCGTCCATCGTAGCTTGAACCCCGAATCCGTTGCCTACTCTGCCACTGGTAGCCGCCTCTCGGATCGTGATCCGCTGCGTAACTCCTCGATGGTTCCCTGCAATCCTCCGCTGCTACCGGAACAGTCCGGTGTATAATTTCGCCAAGGCATCAAAGTCGCCGGAGATCGAAGATCGACAACAGACGAAGAAATCAATGGATCAATGCTAACACATAGCAGCGGCGGAATCGTTCGATCTGGGCTAGCAAAGCACAAATTGGTCTCTTCTATTGTTTATTTGCAAGCACGGATCGAGAGTACTAGTGCCTGTTAGGTTGATCTCCTCCCGTTCGAACCCAATGGGTCGAACGGGCCCCTGACTCGCGCCCTGATCGGGGGCGCCCAACCCTCTTATGGTTGGTGGGCCCCTGTGACCTGCGCTATATTAACAGAGGTGGGGGGCCGGGGCACGGGACACAAAGTTCACCGCCGCCACAAACCCCACCAATATTCCCTATCGATCTAGGGTTAGTGCAGTGCTCACGGGAAGCAGCCATCGCCTCACCATCTCTCTGTCATCGCCGTCGTCACCATCCCACCATGGCCAGCGGCGGCAGCTCCTCAACCCAAGGAGAAGGTAATATCCTATCATCACTACCGGAATCCCCATGCCCACTGGATCAAAAGATCCTATCAATGGTATCAGCCCAGGTTGGCGTTTTGGATTTTCGGTAGCAACACAGAGAGATCCCACCCCCCAAAGAACCCTAACAGAAGGAGAAATACCACCAGAGAAGGGCCTCGGGTCCGCCGGCAAAGTGCGCCGCCGCAAGGCCGCGCCGTTCCTCTCGATCCGGACGGGCATCGGCAAGCCGAGCCATCCGGAAGAAGAACCACCTCCCTGGAGGGGAAAAGCATCTCACCTGGGATGGGCCTAGGGCTCGCCGGGGGAAAAGGGCACCGCAGCCATGCCATTTGACGGCGGAGCGCTTACCGCAAGGGAAAACGCTCTACCGGCGAAGGGGAGGCGACAGCGCCACCGTTAGGATCTCCACCGCAGTCGTGGCTCACGGGAGCAGAGGAGGGCGCAGCCGTGACCCTCCCTCTCTCTATCACAGAGGTGGAGAAAGAGATAGAGTCGCGGCGCGCGGCGCGGGGGCGGGGGGAACCGCAGCCGTCTCCGGCTCGCCGGCAGCGCGGCGTGGCCACCAGAAGAGCCGTCACCGTCATGCTCCCTGGAACAGAGAGGATGGAGGAAAGGAAGAAAAGGGGGAGGAGAGGGTGGCGCGCGTGGCGTGGTGGCTTTCGTCACCGTTGCCGGCGGCCAGCCAAAGCTCGTCGGTGGCCCCGAGCCGCGGAGAGCGAGAGGAGCAGAGGGGAGCGGCTGCGGGCGGGGGGGAGAAATGGGTTAGGGTTTCCCCCCACAGCGGTGCGTGCTGGTTTTGACCAGCCGATCTGCACGCGCGATCGACGGATCGGACTTGCCCGCATCCAACGATCGGGAGCCACCGCAGCCCCCCACAGGCCAGGCAATGGGCCAGTGGGAGCACGGCTGGGCCGGTTTCGGCCCATAGAGGCAGCGCGGCTCAGAACAGGCCATGGGCCGTTCTTCTTCAGTTGCGGGCCGCGCGCGCTGGGCTGTGCTGCTCCTATTCTTTGTGGAAATAGAAAAGTTTCCCAAAAAAAAGTTTCTAAAAAGAAAATAGAAAATTTTCTGAAAAGTCGTTGCTGTTAAAGAATTTTTTTGTTCAGAAAGTAAAATGAAATTTTCAGAAAAAGAAAAGTTCATGAATTTTATAAAGAAAATAATAAAGTTCATGAATTTTTTATTTGGTCAAAGAAACGTTTCTGGAAAGAATAAAAAGTTCATGAATTTTATATTCAAGTTTTTCCGCTGCAAAATAATTAATAGTGCTCTTTTACAAAGAAAATAAAAGTTTAAAGAGAATTAAATTTAAAGAGCATATTAAAGTGATTATTAAAATAAATATGATTATGTTATTTTTATGATCAACGTTGTTAATAACATGATCATGTTATAATATTGCTATAAAAGGTGCATTTATTTCTATTTTTTTGCTCAACGGTAATATAGATTTAATTGCATAGACAATTGTATGTTTAATTTGACCAACGTTAGATTAATGCATACGATTGTTACAATGATCTCACTTCAATTGTGATTTCAGGAGGTTACCACTTGATGAGTTGCCTAAAAGATGTTTCAACACTCAGAGGTGACAACTACACTGAGTGGAGGAAGAAAGTTGACCTGGCATTTGTCTGTGCTGAGGTGGACTGGGTTGTGGACACTCCACAGCCGGTCAGACCTACAGAGCCAGTCAGAGAGGCCACTGATGATGATGCTGCGTGGGACAAAAAGAGGGGGGATTATGCTCCATTGGAGATGTCATATACCCTCGGCAACCAAAAGTGGATCAACGCCAACAAAAAGTGTATGGCCTTCATAAAGAATACAATTGAGAACGCCATTGTGGGCTCAATTGCAGAGTGCACTTCCGTAGGGGAGTTTCTTACAAAGATAAAGAGCCAGTTCACTGGTTCTTGAAAGATATATGCCACCCAGTTGCTAAAGCAACTGGTGACAGAAAACTACACAGGCGGTGGTCATGGAATAAGAGAGCACATCCTCAGGATGAGCAACATGGCAGCTAAGCTTAAGCCCATAGATGCGGATTTGGAGCTCAAACCTGCGCTCCTGGTCCACCTGGTTATGGCTTCACTGCCAAAAGAGTTCGAAACCTTTGTTGTCAACTACAACATGTCACCTGAAAAATGGGACATTGAAAAGACCATAGCCATGTGTGTCCAAGAAGAGGACAGACTTAAAGCCTCACATGGTGGTTCACTGAACTATGTGAAGGACAACAAGAAAAAGAACTACAATAAAAGTAGCAATAGTTCCCCTTCAAAGGCGCATGGAAAATCTCACATGCAGCATCAGCATCAGCAGAAGTCTTTTCCAGTGGACAAAGATACTTGCCTCCACTGTAAGAAGACAGGGCATTACAAGAAAGACTGCCCTGATTGGCTAAAGTCAATAATGGCAAAGAGAGGTAACAACATTGTTTCCTTTGTAAATGAATCCTTGTATACACAGTTTTCGAAATCTACTTGGTGGATTGACTCAGGTGCAACTGTTCATGTTGCAAATTCTTTACAGGGATTCCATTCGACGCGGACTACGCAAAGAAGCGAAAGATGCATTGAAGTTGCAAATGGAATTCAAGCAGAAGTTGAAGCTGTCGGTGACATCTCCTTGGAGTTAGCTGATGGATTCAAACTTCTACTTAGAGATGTTTTATATGTTCCTTCATGTCACAGAAACTTAATTAGTGTTTCGTGTTTAGATAAAGATTATTATGAATGTCATTTTGGACATGGCAAATGTGCCATATGGTTTAATAATACTCATGTGGGTGTTGCTTTCCTACACGATGAGCTTTATTTATTATCACTCCGTGAAAAAGTGTATTCTGTGTGCAATGTGAATGAGCATGTTTCCGCGTTGAACAAAGAACAAAAGAAAAGAAAGAGAACTCATGACTCGTCGAAATTATGGCACTGTCGCTTGGGACATATTTCCAGGGGGAGAATAGAAAGATTAGTCAAAAGTGAAATTCTTCCTCCGTTAGAGTTCTCAGACTTAGAACAATGCATAGATTGCATTAAAGGAAAGTATGTAAAACAAATCAAAAAGGGTGCAATCCATAGCACTGGCACACTAGAAATCATTCACATTGACATTTGTGGGCCATTTCCGGTGAAAAGTGTGGATGGATATGACTCGTTCATAACATTCACAGATGATTACTCTCGCTATGGTTATATTTATCCAATCAAAGAAATATCTAAAGCGTTGGATAAATTTAAAATATTCAAGGCTGAAGTTGAAAATCAGCATGATAAAAGAATAAAGATAGTAAGATCTGACCGTGGGGGGGAGTACTACGGTCGACACACTCCATATGGCCAAGTCCCTGGACCTTTTGCAAAGTTCTTACAGGAGACTGGCATAGTAGCCCAGTATTCAATGCCGGGCGAGCCTCAGCAAAATGGAGTAGCTGAAAGGTGCAACCGTACACTTATGGATATGGTGCGCAGCATGATGAGTTACTCCACTTTGCCATTGGGATTATGGATGGAGGCTCTTAAAACCACCATTCACATTCTCAATAGAGTGCCAAGCAAGTCGGTGCCCAAAACACCGTACGAGCTATGGAGAGGACGAGTGCCCTCCCTACAACACTTCAGGGTGTGGGGGTGCCCCGCTGAGGCCAAAATGTTTAATCCAAACATTGCAATGTTAGATTCCAAAACAATGAGTTGCCACTTCATTGGCTATCCAGACAGATCAAAGGGTTTTCGTTTCTACTGTCCAGACAGATATACAAAGTTTGTAGAAACAAGACATGCAGTCTTCTTAGAGGACGAAATGATGAGGGGGAGCTTGGTAGCTCGGAAAATTGATCTTGAGGAGAAGAGGGTGCATGCACCTAATCCGATGATTCAGGAGCCATTTTTCTCACTACCACCTGTAACTCCACCCATGACAACTATGGGGGTAGACCCGGAACCTGTCCGTCAAGAGCCGACTGAACCCGTTGTTGAGCATGAAAGGGAGGTGCAGCAGCCAATTGTAGAAGATGTGCCGGAAGTTGAGGCACAGAATGTGCCAGCAACTGAGGCTCTTAGAAGATCTAATAGAACAAGAAGATCAGCTATTTCTATTGATTATAAAGTTTATAACACAGAAATGGTTCATATGGAAGGTGATCCCACTACATATGAAGAAGCCATTAGAAGCCCTCACTCATCAAAATGGCTAGAGGCAATGGAAGATGAGATGAAATCGATGAGTTCCAAAGATGTTTGGGACTTAGAGGAAATTCCTAAAGGAGCCAAAACAGTAGGCTGCAAATGGGTCTACAAAACTAAGTATGACCCTAATGGGAATGTAGAAAAGTATAAAGCCCGACTTGTGGCAAAAGGATTTACACAAAGAGAAGGGATAGACTACAATGAGACTTTTTTCCCAGTCTCATGTAAGGATTCCTTCAGAATCATAATGGCCTTAGTTGCATATTTTGATTTAGAGTTACATCAAATGGATGTAAAGACGACATTTCTGAACGGTGATTTAAAAGAAAAGGTCTACATGAAACAACCCAAGGGTTTTATCATGGAAGGCAAGGAAAATATGGGATGCCGCCTGAAGAAATACATTTATGGATTAAGGAAAGCCTCTAGACAGTGGTATCTAAAGTTTAATCAGACAATTAAAGGTTTTGGATTTAAAGAAAATATTGAGGATAACTGCATTTATGCAAGGTTTAAAAATGGGAAATATATTTTCCTAATCTTGTATGTGGATGATATCTTGCTTGCTAGCAGTGATGTTAGTCTACTACTAGAAACAAAGAAGTTCTTATCCTCAAATTTTGATATCACAGATCTTGGTGAAGCATCCTATGTTTTGGGCATAGAAATTCACCGAGATAGGAACAATGGAGTCTTAGGACTATCACAGAAGGCATATTTAGAAAAGGTTCTTCAAAAGTATAATATGCATGCGAGTAAAGCCACACCTGCTCCTATAGTCAAGGGCGATAGTTTTGGGAAATTCCAATGTCCCAAGAACCAGTACGAGATCGATCTAATGAAAGCAGTACCGTATGCTTCGGCTGTTGGAAGCTTACAGTATGCACAAGTGTGCACTCGCCCTGACTTAGCTTTTGTCACCGGGCTACTCGGTAGATATCAAGAGAATCCACGCATGGAGCACTGGAAGATGGTAAAGAAGGCATTGCGTTATGCGCAAGGCACGAAGCACTACATGCTAACATACAGGAGATCTGATTCCCTAGATATAAGAGGGTATTCAGACGCAGATTTTGCGGGGGACAGAGATGATAGAAAATCCACGTCAGGATACGTGTTCACTCTTGCTGGAGGGGCTATTTCGTGGAGAAGCTCCAAACAGTCAATAGTTGCATCGTCCACGATGTATGCAGAATTTATAGCATGTTTCGAGGTCACGGAGCAGGCGATATGGCTAAAGAAATTTGTACCCGACTTGAAAGTGGTAGATTGTATTCACAAACCACTAAAGATGTAATGTGACAACCAGCCCGCAGTATTCTACGCTCACAACAACAAGTCGAGTAATGCTGCCAAAACAATAGAGATAAAGTATTATGTTGTGAAAGATAAAATCCAGGAGCACACTATAAGTCTCGAGCATATAAGGACAAAGGATATGCTTGCGGATCCGCTTACGAAAGGCTTACCACCCAATGTGTTCAAGGAACACTTAGCCGGCATGGGTTTAAGGGAAAGCCTTATGATTTCTGGATCATGAGAGGTCCAAAAGGAACAGAATTTGTTTCTAAACAAAACGTATGTTGTAGCTGTATGATTCTATCGGCAATTAAGCTGTGACGATGAAATTTGCTCTATGTACCAATATGTGATGAAACAAATAAATTAGAAAGTATGAGGTTAAAAGTAAAGTTGAGATCAAGGGGGAGAATGTTAGGTTGATCTCCTCCCGTTCGAACCCAGCGGGTCGAACGGGCCCCTGACTCGCGCCCTGATCGGGGGCGCCCAACCCTCTTATGGTTGGTGGGCCCCTATGACCCGCACTATATTAACAGAGGTGGGGGGCCGGGGCACGGGCACGAAGTTCACCGCCGCCACAAACCCTACCAATATTCCCTACCGATCTAGGGTTAGTGCAGTGCTCACGGGAAGCAGCCACCGCCTCGCCATCTCTCTGTCATCGCCGCCGTCACCATCCCACCATGGCCAACGGCGGCAGCTCCTCAACCCAAGGAGAAGGTAATATCCTATCATCACTACCGGAATCCCCATGCCCGCTGGATCAACAGATCCTATCAGTGTCGTGTTCATATACAGTACAGGAAATCAAGGCTTAGCATTGCTACGTATACATGATGTAGTGCTGCAGGAATAAATTAGGGTTAACCCCTAAGTTTGGATTACTGTCGGCGTCTAGATCGGAATCGAGCCCATGAAGAATCGCAGCCGTCGTCGTTACCTTCTCAGGCGAGCGGCTTGCTGCTGCCTCACTGTCATGACGGCGCGCGTGGCTAGCTAGCTCGACGCAACCACGGCTACTGACGCCATGTAGCTCTACGCCTACGCCGCACGCGCCAAGCCGGACACGTTGGCCGGTCCTCGTGACTTTGCTTGGAAGATCGTGCACATCATGGAACCCAGGGCTTTCCCGAGTTCGATCCGCTGGAAATTGGAATCCTGCCGCCTCATCTGGTCCAACTCCGTTGCGTATTGCACCGTCGCCGTCTCTCAAACCGGGAGGTCCGCCGCCCCGGGAAGTCATCTGCTCCTGCGAGTCGATGAGTCCGCTGTTACGTGAGTCCAGATTCTGCTTAGTTCTGGTGCCTAAGGAAGGATGCTGCCTATCTGACGAGGCCGATACAGTCATACATGAATTTTCAAGGTCAAGATGTGTTGCAGTGGCTGCAATATACTCCGTTTTAGCAGTTGATTGCTGCAATTAAGGAGGAAATCAACCTTTTTTTTTTAAAGGAATACTGAAGCCATCTAAGGAAGGCACGCCAAAGAAGAGTACATGTATAAGTTCTTGAATTGCTACAAGAAGCACGTACGTAGCTACCTGATGATGTTTTGTGAAAGTGAAAAGCAATCGAGGAATCTAGAAATATTTTGGGTTTGTTTACTGGGAACTTATTGGTTGTAGCTGGACTACCCGACGGCATAATGGGAAATAGTGAGAGTACACGTTGTAGTGGTTGTACGATGTCGTACGCTGGAAGGAGTGCACAGCAAATAGATCTTGCCAGAACACCATGGAACCCACTGGAATACTACGGACTTTTGGATGACATACGGCCTGTTCCGTCAAGCTGTTCATACTATCGCCGACTTGGAACAATTCTCATTGCTGCATCGCGTCACGCTGAAAGAAATAATTTTCAGTGGAATCATTTATTTTCATTCTGTTCATTGCAAAATATTTTTGGCAGAAAATTATGCATAATCTGGAAAGGGATTTCACAAAAGTGTTATTGTTGAGCATTACTTGTGTATGGAGGAATATGAGAGTCACTCCGAGGACAAGGAAATTTGCTCTTCATTTGCCGGAAAATTGATATGCTTTGGATTGGAAATTTTGCCATGAAACTTCCTTAGGGAGGGAAACTATCATTGCTATAGGACACTCTATGCAATCAGTGAGAAGGTATTTGATTTATGGTTCTATCTTTGGAATTTATTGATTATGACATACTATTTGGAAAAGGAAGAGCGGAAATATTGCTCAATGATAAAATTAGTGCAATATGGAATTTCACACAATGGTCTATTCTTTATTGATGGCCCATTGGAAGTTAGAAACCCAAATTTGTTTATTTGGAAAAGATAACTCCATACGGAGGAATACCGACAATGGGAACACATGCTTGGAATTTTATTATCTACTTCATCAACGACTTGATCACATATCTTGGAACAACATAAATTGGCTTATTTATTATGGAATTCTAAACTTTAGTGGGAGGACTATGGTATTTTGTTAAGCATATATACTGGATATTTTTACTAGCACACCTTTTATTAAGGTGGAAGGAGATAACAAAAGGAAACTTCACATCGGTTTTTTTTCCTGATATACTTACAGTATTTTTTATTTCACTCCCACTGGCGGCTAGATTATTTATTTTATGTCATTCATTGATAATTGCACTTGATATGGTTATGTTTATACTATTTGAAATACAAGTCGGAATGTTTTATTGTGCTTGTCACATTACGTACTGAAGTGGAAAATCAGTTGATTAAAGAATATCATAGTTTTAACAACTGATTGGTGGGGGAAGTACACTTCGGGAATATATCGTTTGTATGTAAAGAGCATGGAATTATTCACCATTGTAATATATCGTACACTCCACAATTGAATGGAGGAATTGAATGTCTCTTATACCCCCTTGTTTTTTTTATTAACTAGCACACATGCCCGTGCGTTGCAACGGGAGATTAAAAAATTAGTGTGGAACAATGGATTGATTGATGGTAGGGTTTTTCAGGATGCCCATGCCTACCTACGGGTGATCGTACAGATCATGAATTGTTAAGGTCAAGAAGCTGTACCCATGCCTTCTGGCAACGCTTGCTTTTTTCGCACTGCCCGAGCGGAAATTAACTTATTTCCATTATGTTAAAGGAATCTTTATTTTTTATAGTTTCTCTGTAAACCTTGTATATGATGTGTTGGTCCTAGTAATACGTGGGCACACCTCGGCGTAGTAAAATGTCTTGCTTGCCTTTTCTCTTACAAGATCCGAAAAATTATTTTGGACTCTGAAAGGGTTAATTGCAGTGCTCTTTAAGATACGATATGTGATTTCTCTCTTTCAAAATATATTCACGCTGGCCCCCGTACCTTAAAAGAGAAATATGTGAAAATACCGCCATGGGCACACCGAGTTGCAAAAATTGCTCCAATATCACACTTACTTTTCCTCTTAGAGAATCAAAATAATGACTTTGGACACCGAGTTGTGTTTGCTTTCCGTTGGATGGTATTTAATAATTACGCATTAGCCTTCCTTTTTTCGCTATTTTTAAGTGTGACTCACTTTCCTTTGAGTGAAGTCTAATTTAATCCTTGGGGTTGTAGAGCTCGTCGTAAATCCCTCACCTCTAAATTCCTGAAGTTTGTACCCTGTCCTTTATAATCCCTGTCGTTTTCAACCCTAAACCAACCCTAGACCTGTTTGCCAGCACAATCCCGGTCGGGATCATTCATTGCTCTCACTAACAACTTGGCCCTACGTGGCATCCCCCGTCTTCTTTATCATCTCTCCTCTTCTCTCTCTCTCTTGGCATGAGCCCAGCAAGGCAGTATACGTAGTTCTTGTGCACGAGCTGGGTGAGTGTGGCAGCCTGTATCTTGGATAATGTCGCTATGAAGGAGCAGGGCTCTGAATCATCTATGACTGGCCAGACCGCATGGGCACGGCCATCTTCGGCGGCGGCCCATTCTTCCTTGCGCCCCCAGCAGACCGCCATCCATCACGATGCTCCTCTTGGCTTTCTTTGGTTGATTGTGCATGCACGTATGTGCGCTTTCCCTCTGGTTAGCCTCCTTTTTCTTTGTACTTGATGTATGTGTCAACCCCAATGTGTTATTCCTCGCTTATTGATTTTCAGCTGGTGGATGTATATAAGTTGGTTGGTTTTTTAGTAGAAAAACAATGTGGGACTATTGCTTCAAAAATAAACCCTCATATTTAGCACTACAATTAGCTAGCTCAGCTGGCGGTCTCCTTAACGGCTGCAGATGCAGATGAGGTTATGATTTCGATTCACTTGCAAGGCTAGCTCGCGGCCCATGCCAAAAATTCGGCCCGGACGACGTACAGGCCCTCTTTTTAGAAGAAAAAAAACCGATGTGCCACTTTATAACTTATAAAATGAACCCTCACTTTTATCACAGCAAATAGCTAGCTCAGTTGGCGGTCGCCTTAAGGGCTAGAGAGGAGGTCGTGAGTTCGAGACACCTGCATGCATGCCTTTTTTTCTTTATTCTAGGAAAGGCCAGCTCGTGGCCCATGCCAAAAATTCGGCCCAGACGACGTACAGACCCTTTTTTATGGAAGAAAAAAGTCTCTAGCGGATGGACGCAAAAAAATATTTAGTACCCTTTTTTATGGAAGAAAAAAGTCTCTAGCGGATGGACGCAAAAAAATATTTAGTACCACCTCGGAAGGGACTTTTAAATAATTCAAACTGAAGGCGTAAACTCACGGGAAGAAGCGTATTGTGACGGTGAACCCACGGAGTCAATCCGTGCTTTATTATTAGGGAAAGAAGTGTTGGGGAACGTTGCATGGGAAACAAAAATTTTCCTACGCACACATAAGATCTATCCATGGTGATGAGCATCTACGAGAGGGAGAGTGAATCTACATACCCTTGTAGATCGCTAAGCGGAAGCGTTAATAAACGCGGTTGATGTAGTCGAACGTCTTCGCGATCCAAATCGCCGAGCGTCCCGCGATCCAATCACGATCCTTCCGATCTAGTGCCGAACGGACGGCACCTCCGCGTTCAACACACGTACGGCTTGATGACGCCTTCACCTCCTCGATCCAGCGAGCGATGGTGAAGTAGTGGTTGAGTTCCAGCAGCACGACGGCGTGGTGATGGTGGTGAGGAACAATCTCTGCAGGGCTTCGCCAAGCACTACGGAGATTATGACGGAGGAACTAGAGGGCTAGGGTTGCCGGCACACGGCTTGGGAAATCCTGATGTGTCCCGTGTGCTAGCCCTGCCCCTCTATTTATATGTTGAGCCTTGGGGTCTAAACTTGGAGTAAAAGCCTCCTCCGGGTCGGTTTTGCCCGCACAAGGTCGGTTTGGCCCGCAGGGAAAGAGTCCAACTCGGATCCCTGCCGAACCGTGCACAGCCGCGCACAAGCGGTAGTACCGCTTCACACAAGCGGTAGTACCGCTTGGGCGGTAGTACCGCTTCACACAAGCGGTAGTACCGCTCCGGCGGTAGTACCGCTTCACCAAGCGGTAGTACCGCTTACGCGGCAGCAAAACTACTTTTGCACTTTCCAATACCTTGTGGGCTTTATCCCTTTGGCTCATATAAAGTGTTGCTGCACCCGAACACTTCGGTAAACATCCGGAACCCCTTCCGGTGAACTTCGGAACTCTTCCGGAGATCAAAACACTATTATCACATATATCAATCTTTACCTCCGGACTATTCCGGAGATCCTCGTCATGTCCGGGATCTTATCCGGGACTCCGAACAACCTTCGGTCACCAACATAATAACTCAACTATACTAATCGTCACCAAACGTTAAGTGTGTAGACCCTGCGGGTTCGAGAACTATGTAGACATGACCGAGACACCTCTACGGCCAATAACCAATAGCGGGACCTGGATGCCCATATTGGCTCCTACATATTCTACGAAGATCTTTATCGGTCGAACCTCTATGTCAAGGATTCAGTTAATCCCGTATGCTGTTCCCTTTGTTCTTCGGTATGTTACTTGCCCGAGATTCGATCGTCGGTATCACTATACCTAGTTCAATCTCGTTACCGGCAAGTCTCTTTACTCGTTCCGTAATACAAGATCTCGTGACTAACACTTTAGTCACATTGCTTGCAAGGCTCATTGTGATGTTGTATTACCGAGTGGGCCCTGAGATACCTCTCCGTCATACGGAGTAACAAATCCCAGTCTTGATCCATGCCAACCCAACAGACACCCTCGGAGATACCTGTAGAGCACCTTTATAGTCACCCAGTTACGTTGCGACGTTTGATACACACAAGGTATTCCTCCGGTGTCAGTGAGTTGCATGATCTCATGGTCAAAGGAACAGATACTTGACATGCAGAAAACAATAGCAATAAACTGACACGATCAAATGCTACGTTTACAGTTTGGGTCTTGTCCATCACATCATTCTCCTAATGATGTGATCCCGTTATCAAATGACATCTCATGTCAATGGCTAGGAAACCTTAACCATCTTTGATCAACGAGCTAGTCAACTAGAGGCTTACTAGGGACACAGTGTTGTCTATGTACCCACACATGTATTTGAGTTTCCAATCAATACAATTATAGCATGGATAATAAACGATTATCATTAACAAGGAAATATAATAATAACCAATTTATTATTGCCTCTAGGGCATATTTCCAACAGTCTCCCACTTGCACTAGAGTCAATAATCTAGTTCACATCACTATGTGATTTACATTGTAATGAATCGAACACCCATGCAGTTCTGGTGTTGTTCATGTTTAGCCCTTGGAAGAGGTTTAGTCATCGGATCTGCAACATTTAGATCCGTGTGTACTTTGCAAATATTTATGTCGTCCTCCTTGATGTAATCGCGGATGGAATTGAAACGTCGCTTTATGTGTCTGGTCCTCTTGTAAAATCTTGGTTCCTTGGCTAGAGCAATGGCACCAGTATTATCACAAAACAGAGTCATTGGGTTAAGTGCACTAGGCACTACTCCAAGATCTGTCATGAACTCCTTCATCCAGACACCTTCCTTCGCCGCCTCCGAGGCAGCGATGTACTCCGCTTCGCATGTAGAATCTGCTACCACGCTTTGCTTGGAACTGCACCAGCTAACCGCACCCCCATTAAGAATAAATACGTATCCGGTTTGCGACTTAGAGTCATCCGGATCAGTGTCAAAGCTTGCATCGACGTAACCCTTTACGACGAGCTCTTGATCACCTCCATAAACGAGAAACATGTCCTTAGTCCTTTTCAGGTACTTCAGGATATTCTTGACCGCCGTCCAGTGTTCCATTCCTGGATCACTTTGAAACCTTCCGACCATACTTATGGCAAGGCTGACATCGGGTCTTGTGCACAGCATTGCATACATGATAGAGCCTATGGCTGAAGCATAGGGGATGACACTCATCTTTTCTCTATCTTCTGCAGTCACTGGGCATTGAGTCTTACTCAACTTCACACCTTGCAAAACAGGCAAGAACCCCTTCTTGGACTGATCCATTTTGAACTTCTTCAAAATCTTATCAAGGTATGTGCTTTGTGAAAGTCCTATTAAGCGTCTTGATCTATCTCTATAGATCTTGATGCCTAATATGAAAGCAGCTTCTCCTAGGTCCTTCATTGAAAAACTCTTGTTCAAATATTCCTTTACGCTTTCCAGCATTTCTATATTGTTTCCAATCAGCAATATGTCATCCACATATAATATTAGAAACGCTATAGAGCTCCCACTCACTTTCTTGTAAATACAAGCTTCTCCGTAAACTTGTATAAACTCGAACGCTTTGATCACTTCATCAAAGCGAAGATTCCAACTCCGAGATGCTTGCACCAGTCCATAAATGGATCGCTGGAGTTTGCCTCTTAAAGATCCATTTGTTCTGAATGGCCTTACGCCCTTCAGGTAATACTTCCAAAGTCCATACTTTGTTTTCATACATGGATCCCATCTCGGATTTCATGGCCTCTAACCACTTCTCGGAATCCGGGCCCATCATCGCTTCTCCATAGCTCGTAGGTTCATCGTTGTTTAACAACATGACCTCTAAGACAGGGTTGCCGTACCACTCAGGAGTAGTACGCGTCCTTGTCGACCTACGAGGTTCGATAGCAACTTGATCCAAAGCTTCATGATCATCATCATTAACTTCCTCTTCAGCTAATGTAGGCTCCACAGAAACAACTTTCTGCGCTGCGCTACTCTCAGGTTGAAGTAAAGGTTCAACAACCTCATCAAGTTCTATCTTCCTCCCACTCAATTCTTTCGAGAGAAACTCTTTCTCAAGAAATGTTCCGTTTTTAGCGACAAACATTTTGCCTTCGGATCTGAGATAGAAGGTATACCCAACTGTCTCTTTTGGGTATCCTATGAAGACGCATTTCTCCGCTTTGGGTTCCAGCTTTTCAGGCTGAAGCTTTTTGACATAAGCATCACATCCCCAAACTTTAAGAAACGACAGCTTTGGCTTCTTGCCAAACCAAAGTTCATATGGCGTCGTCTCAACGGATTTCGATGGTGCCCTATTTAAAGTGAATGCAGCTGTCTCTAATGCATAACCCCAAAACGATAGTGGCAAATCGGCAAGAGACATCATAGATCGCACCATATCTAATAAGGTTCGATTACGACGTTCGGACACACCATTACGCTGTGGTGTTCCAGGCGGTGTCAATTGTGAAACAATTCCACACTGTCTTAAGTGACTGCCAAACTCATAACTCAGATATTCTCCTCCTCGATCAGATCGTAGGAATTTAATCTTCTTGTTACGATGATTCTCAACTTCACTCTGAAATTGTTTGAACTTTTCAAATGTTTCAGACTTGTGTTTCATTAAGTAAATATACCCATATCTACTTAAGTCATCAGTGAAGGTGAGAAAGTAACGATAACCACCGCGTGCCTCAATACTCATCGGACCGCACACATCAGTATGTATGATTTCCAATAAGTCACTTGCCCGTTCCATTATTCCAGAGAACGGCGTTTTAGTCATCTTGCCCATGAGGCATGGCTCACATGTGTCAAGTGATTCAAAATCAAGTGACTCCAAAAGTCCATCAGCATGGAGCTTCCTCATGCGTTTTACGCCAATATGACCTAAACGGCAGTGCCACAAGAAAGTGGTATTATCATTATCAATTCTATATCTTTTGGCATCAATGTTATGAACATGTGTATTATTACTATCGAGATTCAATAAGAATAAACCCCTCACATTGGGTGCATGACCATAAAAGATATTACTCATATAAATAGAACAACCATTATTCTCTGATTTAAATGAGTAACCGTCTCGCAATAAACAAGATCCAGATATAATGTTCATGCTTAACGCAGGCACCAAATAACACTTATTTAGGTTCATCACTAATCCCGACGGTAATCGAAGAGCGAGCGTGCCGACGGCGATCACATCAACCTTGGAACCATTTCCCACGCGCATCGTCACTTCGTCCTTTGCCAGCCTCCGTCTATTCCGCAGTTCCTGTTTTGAGTTGCAAATATGAGCAACCGCACCGGTATCAAATACCCAGGCACTACAACGAGAGTTGGTAAGGTACACATCAATAACATGTATATCATATATACCTTGTTTGTTGTTGGCCGCCTTCTTGTCAGCCAAATACTTGGGGCAGTTCCGCTTCCAGTGTCCAGTTCCCTTGCAATGAAAACACACAGTTTCTGGTTTGGGTCCAGCCTTGGGTTTCTTCACGAGAGGAGCAACTGCTTTGCCACTCTGCTTGGAGTTACCCTTCTTACCCTTGCCATTTTTCTTGAAACTAGTGGTTTTATTGACCATCAACACTTGATGCTCCTTCTGAATTTCAGACTCAGCGGCTTTCAGCATCGCAAACAGCTCGGCGACTGACTTGTTCATCCCGTGCATGTTATAGTTCAACACGAAGCTCTTGTAGCTAGGTGGCAATGATTGAAGAACTCTGTCAGTGATAGCCTCTGGCGGAAGGGGCATCCCTAACTCAGCCAGACGGGTGGAGTACCCAGACATTCTGAGCACGTGATCACTGATAGACCCGTTCTCCTCCATCTTGCAAGCATAGAACTTATCGGAGATCTCATATCTCTCGATCCGGGCATTCTTCTGAAAGATAAACTTCAACTCCTGGAACATCTCATATGCTCCATGACGTTCAAAACGTCTTTGAAGTCCCGGTTCTAAGCCATACAACATTGCACATTGAACTATTGAGTAATCATCAGAACGAGCCTGCCAGGCGTTCACAACGTCTAGAGACTCAACTGGAGCGGGTGGATCACCAAGCGGTGCATCAAGGACATAAGCCTTCTGGGAAGCCGTAAGGATAATCCTTAGATTACGGGCCCAGTCCACAAAGTTACTTCCATCATCTTTCAACTTAGCTTTCTCTAGGAACGCATTAAAATTCAGGGGTGCTACTGCGCGAGCCATGATCTACAACATAAATATTGCAAAGACAACTTAGACTATTGTTCTTAGATAATGAGTTTAGTTAATCATATTACTTAAAACTCCCACTCAAATTGACATCCCTCCGATCATTCGAGTGTAACATGATCCAAATCCACCAACTCAAGTCCGATCATCACGTGAGTTGAGGTGGTTTCAATGGTGAACATCTTCATGTTGATCATATCTACTATATGACTCATGTTCGACCTTTCGGTCTCTTGTGTTCCGAGGCCATGTCTGTACATGCTAGGCTCGTCAAGTTTAACCCGAGTGTTCCGCACGTGTAACATGGCTTACACCCGTTGTATGCGAACGTAGAGTCTATCACACCCGATCATCACGGCGTGTCTCGAAACGACGAACTTTCGCAACGGTGCACACTTGGGGAGAACACAATTTATCTTGAAATTTAAGTGAGGGATCACCTTATAATGCTACCGTCGTCCTAAGCAAAATAAGATGCATAAAAGGATTAACATCACATGCAAATCATAAGTGACATGATATGGCCATGAACTTGTGCTTTTGATCTCCATCTCCAAAGCACCGGCATGATCTCCATCGTCACCGGCATGACACCATGATCTCCATCATCTTGATCTCCATCAACGTGTCGCCATAAGGTTGTCGCGCCGACTGTTGCTTCCACGACTATTGCTAACGTTTAGCGATAAAGTAAAGCATTACATAGCGCTTAATGATTGACACGCAGGTCATACAATAATTAAAGACAACTCTATGGCTCCTGCCAGTTGCCGTACTCATCGACATGCAAGTCGTGATATTCTATACAACACATGATCATCTCATACATCACATATATCTCATCATGTAATTGGCCATATCACATCACAACATACCCTGCAAAAACAAGTTAGACGTCCTCTAATTGTTGTTGCAAATTTTACGTGGCTGCTACGGGTTTGCAAGAACCGTTCTTACCTACGCAAAACCACAACGTGGTGTAGTGATTGCTTTTTGATCTTCTAAAAGAACCCTCTTCATTGAACCGATTCAACTAAAGTGAGAGAGACAGACACCCGCCAGTCACCTTTATGCAACAAGTGCACGCAGCGGTAAAACCAGTCTCGCGTAAGCGTACGCGTAATGTCGGTCCGGGCCGCTTCATCTCACAATGCCGCTGAATCAAGTATCAACTAGTAACGGCAAGCAATATGTATACACCCACGCCCACAACTCGTTTGTGTTCTACTCGAGATCTCATCTACGCATAGACCTCGCTCATGATGCCACTGTTGGGGAACGTTGCATGGGAAACAAAAATTTTCCTACGCACACATAAGATCTATCCATGGTGATGAGCATCTACGAGAGGGAGAGTGAATCTACATACCCTTGTAGATCGCTAAGCGGAAGCGTTAATAAACGCGGTTGATGTAGTCGAACGTCTTCGCGATCCAAATCGCCGAGCGTCCCGCGATCCAATCACGATCCTTCCGATCTAGTGCCGAACGGACGGCACCTCCGCGTTCAACACACGTACGGCTTGATGACGCCTTCACCTCCTCGATCCAGCGAGCGATGGTGAAGTAGTGGTTGAGTTCCAGCAGCACGACGGCGTGGTGATGGTGGTGAGGAACAATCTCTGCAGGGCTTCGCCAAGCACTACGGAGATTATGACGGAGGAACTAGAGGGCTAGGGTTGCCGGCACACGGCTTGGGAAATCCTGATGTGTCCCGTGTGCTAGCCCTGCCCCTCTATTTATATGTTGAGCCTTGGGGTCTAAACTTGGAGTAAAAGCCTCCTCCGGGTCGGTTTTGCCCGCACAAGGTCGGTTTGGCCCGCAGGGAAAGAGTCCAACTCGGATCCCTGCCGAACCGTGCACAGCCGCGCACAAGCGGTAGTACCGCTTCACACAAGCGGTAGTACCGCTTGGGCGGTAGTACCGCTTCACACAAGCGGTAGTACCGCTCCGGCGGTAGTACCGCTTCACCAAGCGGTAGTACCGCTTACGCGGCAGCAAAACTACTTTTGCACTTTCCAATACCTTGTGGGCTTTATCCCTTTGGCTCATATAAAGTGTTGCTGCACCCGAACACTTCGGTAAACATCCGGAACCCCTTCCGGTGAACTTCGGAACTCTTCCGGAGATCAAAACACTATTATCACATATATCAATCTTTACCTCCGGACTATTCCGGAGATCCTCGTCATGTCCGGGATCTTATCCGGGACTCCGAACAACCTTCGGTCACCAACATAATAACTCAACTATACTAATCGTCACCAAACGTTAAGTGTGTAGACCCTGCGGGTTCGAGAACTATGTAGACATGACCGAGACACCTCTACGGCCAATAACCAATAGCGGGACCTGGATGCCCATATTGGCTCCTACATATTCTACGAAGATCTTTATCGGTCGAACCTCTATGTCAAGGATTCAGTTAATCCCGTATGCTGTTCCCTTTGTTCTTCGGTATGTTACTTGCCCGAGATTCGATCGTCGGTATCACTATACCTAGTTCAATCTCGTTACCGGCAAGTCTCTTTACTCGTTCCGTAATACAAGATCTCGTGACTAACACTTTAGTCACATTGCTTGCAAGGCTCATTGTGATGTTGTATTACCGAGTGGGCCCTGAGATACCTCTCCGTCATACGGAGTAACAAATCCCAGTCTTGATCCATGCCAACCCAACAGACACCCTCGGAGATACCTGTAGAGCACCTTTATAGTCACCCAGTTACGTTGCGACGTTTGATACACACAAGGTATTCCTCCGGTGTCAGTGAGTTGCATGATCTCATGGTCAAAGGAACAGATACTTGACATGCAGAAAACAATAGCAATAAACTGACACGATCAAATGCTACGTTTACAGTTTGGGTCTTGTCCATCACATCATTCTCCTAATGATGTGATCCCGTTATCAAATGACATCTCATGTCAATGGCTAGGAAACCTTAACCATCTTTGATCAACGAGCTAGTCAACTAGAGGCTTACTAGGGACACAGTGTTGTCTATGTACCCACACATGTATTTGAGTTTCCAATCAATACAATTATAGCATGGATAATAAACGATTATCATTAACAAGGAAATATAATAATAACCAATTTATTATTGCCTCTAGGGCATATTTCCAACAGTCTCCCACTTGCACTAGAGTCAATAATCTAGTTCACATCACTATGTGATTTACATTGTAATGAATCGAACACCCATGCAGTTCTGGTGTTGTTCATGTTTAGCCCTTGGAAGAGGTTTAGTCATCGGATCTGCAACATTTAGATCCGTGTGTACTTTGCAAATATTTATGTCGTCCTCCTTGATGTAATCGCGGATGGAATTGAAACGTCGCTTTATGTGTCTGGTCCTCTTGTGAAATCTTGGTTCCTTGGCTAGAGCAATGGCACCAGTATTATCACAAAACAGAGTCATTGGGTTAAGTGCACTAGGCACTACTCCAAGATCTGTCATGAACTCCTTCATCCAGACACCTTCCTTCGCCGCCTCCGAGGCAGCGATGTACTCCGCTTCGCATGTAGAATCTGCTACCACGCTTTGCTTGGAACTGCACCAGCTAACCACACCCCCATTAAGAATAAATACGTATCCGGTTTGCGACTTAGAGTCATCCGGATCAGTGTCAAAGCTTGCATCGACGTAACCCTTTACGACGAGCTCTTGATCACCTCCATAAACGAGAAACATGTCCTTAGTCCTTTTCAGGTACTTCAGGATATTCTTGACCGCCGTCCAGTGTTCCATTCCTGGATCACTTTGAAACCTTCCGACCATACTTATGGCAAGGCTGACATCGGGTCTTGTGCACAGCATTGCATACATGATAGAGCCTATGGCTGAAGCATAGGGGATGACACTCATCTTTTCTCTATCTTCTGCAGTCACTGGGCATTGAGTCTTACTCAACTTCACACCTTGCAAAACAGGCAAGAACCCCTTCTTGGACTGATCCATTTTGAACTTCTTCAAAATCTTATCAAGGTATGTGCTTTGTGAAAGTCCTATTAAGCGTCTTGATCTATCTCTATAGATCTTGATGCCTAATATGAAAGCAGCTTCTCCTAGGTCCTTCATTGAAAAACTCTTGTTCAAATATTCCTTTACGCTTTCCAGCATTTCTATATTGTTTCCAATCAGCAATATGTCATCCACATATAATATTAGAAACGCTATAGAGCTCCCACTCACTTTCTTGTAAATACAAGCTTCTCCGTAAACTTGTATAAACTCGAACGCTTTGATCACTTCATCAAAGCGAAGATTCCAACTCCGAGATGCTTGCACCAGTCCATAAATGGATCGCTGGAGTTTGCCTCTTAAAGATCCATTTGTTCTGAATGGCCTTACGCCCTTCAGGTAATACTTCCAAAGTCCATACTTTGTTTTCATACATGGATCCCATCTCGGATTTCATGGCCTCTAACCACTTCTCGGAATCCGGGCCCATCATCGCTTCTCCATAGCTCGTAGGTTCATCGTTGTTTAACAACATGACCTCTAAGACAGGGTTGCCGTACCACTCAGGAGTAGTACGCGTCCTTGTCGACCTACGAGGTTCGATAGCAACTTGATCCAAAGCTTCATGATCATCATCATTAACTTCCTCTTCAGCTAATGTAGGCTCCACAGAAACAACTTTCTGCGCTGCGCTACTCTCAGGTTGAAGTAAAGGTTCAACAACCTCATCAAGTTCTATCTTCCTCCCACTCAATTCTTTCGAGAGAAACTCTTTCTCAAGAAATGTTCCGTTTTTAGCGACAAACATTTTGCCTTCGGATCTGAGATAGAAGGTATACCCAACTGTCTCTTTTGGGTATCCTATGAAGACGCATTTCTCCGCTTTGGGTTCCAGCTTTTCAGGCTGAAGCTTTTTGACATAAGCATCACATCCCCAAACTTTAAGAAACGACAGCTTTGGCTTCTTGCCAAACCAAAGTTCATATGGCGTCGTCTCAACGGATTTCGATGGTGCCCTATTTAAAGTGAATGCAGCTGTCTCTAATGCATAACCCCAAAACGATAGTGGCAAATCGGCAAGAGACATCATAGATCGCACCATATCTAATAAGGTTCGATTACGACGTTCGGACACACCATTACGCTGTGGTGTTCCAGGCGGTGTCAATTGTGAAACAATTCCACACTGTCTTAAGTGACTGCCAAACTCATAACTCAGATATTCTCCTCCTCGATCAGATCGTAGGAATTTAATCTTCTTGTTACGATGATTCTCAACTTCACTCTGAAATTGTTTGAACTTTTCAAATGTTTCAGACTTGTGTTTCATTAAGTAAATATACCCATATCTACTTAAGTCATCAGTGAAGGTGAGAAAGTAACGATAACCACCGCGTGCCTCAATACTCATCGGACCGCACACATCAGTATGTATGATTTCCAATAAGTCACTTGCCCGTTCCATTATTCCAGAGAACGGCGTTTTAGTCATCTTGCCCATGAGGCATGGCTCACATGTGTCAAGTGATTCAAAATCAAGTGACTCCAAAAGTCCATCAGCATGGAGCTTCCTCATGCGTTTTACGCCAATATGACCTAAACGGCAGTGCCACAAGAAAGTGGTATTATCATTATCAATTCTATATCTTTTGGCATCAATGTTATGAACATGTGTATTATTACTATCGAGATTCAATAAGAATAAACCCCTCACATTGGGTGCATGACCATAAAAGATATTACTCATATAAATAGAACAACCATTATTCTCTGATTTAAATGAGTAACCGTCTCGCAATAAACAAGATCCAGATATAATGTTCATGCTTAACGCAGGCACCAAATAACACTTATTTAGGTTCATCACTAATCCCGACGGTAATCGAAGAGCGAGCGTGCCGACGGCGATCACATCAACCTTGGAACCATTTCCCACGCGCATCGTCACTTCGTCCTTTGCCAGCCTCCGTCTATTCCGCAGTTCCTGTTTTGAGTTGCAAATATGAGCAACCGCACCGGTATCAAATACCCAGGCACTACAACGAGAGTTGGTAAGGTACACATCAATAACATGTATATCATATATACCTTGTTTGTTGTTGGCCGCCTTCTTGTCAGCCAAATACTTGGGGCAGTTCCGCTTCCAGTGTCCAGTTCCCTTGCAATGAAAACACACAGTTTCTGGTTTGGGTCCAGCCTTGGGTTTCTTCACGAGAGGAGCAACTGCTTTGCCACTCTGCTTGGAGTTACCCTTCTTACCCTTGCCATTTTTCTTGAAACTAGTGGTTTTATTGACCATCAACACTTGATGCTCCTTCTGAATTTCAGACTCAGCGGCTTTCAGCATCGCAAACAGCTCGGCGACTGACTTGTTCATCCCGTGCATGTTATAGTTCAACACGAAGCTCTTGTAGCTAGGTGGCAATGATTGAAGAACTCTGTCAGTGATAGCCTCTGGCGGAAGGGGCATCCCTAACTCAGCCAGACGGGTGGAGTACCCAGACATTCTGAGCACGTGATCACTGATAGACCCGTTCTCCTCCATCTTGCAAGCATAGAACTTATCGGAGATCTCATATCTCTCGATCCGGGCATTCTTCTGAAAGATAAACTTCAACTCCTGGAACATCTCATATGCTCCATGACGTTCAAAACGTCTTTGAAGTCCCGGTTCTAAGCCATACAACATTGCACATTGAACTATTGAGTAATCATCAGAACGAGCCTGCCAGGCGTTCACAACGTCTAGAGACTCAACTGGAGCGGGTGGATCACCAAGCGGTGCATCAAGGACATAAGCCTTCTGGGAAGCCGTAAGGATAATCCTTAGATTACGGGCCCAGTCCACAAAGTTACTTCCATCATCTTTCAACTTAGCTTTCTCTAGGAACGCATTAAAATTCAGGGGTGCTACTGCGCGAGCCATGATCTACAACATAAATATTGCAAAGACAACTTAGACTATTGTTCTTAGATAATGAGTTTAGTTAATCATATTACTTAAAACTCCCACTCAAATTGACATCCCTCCGATCATTCGAGTGTAACATGATCCAAATCCACCAACTCAAGTCCGATCATCACGTGAGTTGAGGTGGTTTCAATGGTGAACATCTTCATGTTGATCATATCTACTATATGACTCATGTTCGACCTTTCGGTCTCTTGTGTTCCGAGGCCATGTCTGTACATGCTAGGCTCGTCAAGTTTAACCCGAGTGTTCCGCACGTGTAACATGGCTTACACCCGTTGTATGCGAACGTAGAGTCTATCACACCCGATCATCACGGCGTGTCTCGAAACGACGAACTTTCGCAACGGTGCACACTTGGGGAGAACACAATTTATCTTGAAATTTAAGTGAGGGATCACCTTATAATGCTACCGTCGTCCTAAGCAAAATAAGATGCATAAAAGGATTAACATCACATGCAAATCATAAGTGACATGATATGGCCATGAACTTGTGCTTTTGATCTCCATCTCCAAAGCACCGGCATGATCTCCATCGTCACCGGCATGACACCATGATCTCCATCATCTTGATCTCCATCAACGTGTCGCCATAAGGTTGTCGCGCCGACTGTTGCTTCCACGACTATTGCTAACGTTTAGCGATAAAGTAAAGCATTACATAGCGCTTAATGATTGACACGCAGGTCATACAATAATTAAAGACAACTCTATGGCTCCTGCCAGTTGCCGTACTCATCGACATGCAAGTCGTGATATTCTATACAACACATGATCATCTCATACATCACATATATCTCATCATGTAATTGGCCATATCACATCACAACATACCCTGCAAAAACAAGTTAGACGTCCTCTAATTGTTGTTGCAAATTTTACGTGGCTGCTACGGGTTTGCAAGAACCGTTCTTACCTACGCAAAACCACAACGTGGTGTAGTGATTGCTTTTTGATCTTCTAAAAGAACCCTCTTCATTGAACCGATTCAACTAAAGTGAGAGAGACAGACACCCGCCAGTCACCTTTATGCAACAAGTGCACGCAGCGGTAAAACCAGTCTCGCGTAAGCGTACGCGTAATGTCGGTCCGGGCCGCTTCATCTCACAATGCCGCTGAATCAAGTATCAACTAGTAACGGCAAGCAATATGTATACACCCACGCCCACAACTCGTTTGTGTTCTACTCGAGATCTCATCTACGCATAGACCTCGCTCATGATGCCACTGTTGGGGAACGTTGCATGGGAAACAAAAATTTTCCTACGCACACATAAGATCTATCCATGGTGATGAGCATCTACGAGAGGGAGAGTGAATCTACATACCCTTGTAGATCGCTAAGCGGAAGCGTTAATAAACGCGGTTGATGTAGTCGAACGTCTTCGCGATCCAAATCGCCGAGCGTCCCGCGATCCAATCACGATCCTTCCGATCTAGTGCCGAACGGACGGCACCTCCGCGTTCAACACACGTACGGCTTGATGACGCCTTCACCTCCTCGATCCAGCGAGCGATGGTGAAGTAGTGGTTGAGTTCCAGCAGCACGACGGCGTGGTGATGGTGGTGAGGAACAATCTCTGCAGGGCTTCGCCAAGCACTACGGAGATTATGACGGAGGAACTAGAGGGCTAGGGTTGCCGGCACACGGCTTGGGAAATCCTGATGTGTCCCGTGTGCTAGCCCTGCCCCTCTATTTATATGTTGAGCCTTGGGGTCTAAACTTGGAGTAAAAGCCTCCTCCGGGTCGGTTTTGCCCGCACAAGGTCGGTTTGGCCCGCAGGGAAAGAGTCCAACTCGGATCCCTGCCGAACCGTGCACAGCCGCGCACAAGCGGTAGTACCGCTTCACACAAGCGGTAGTACCGCTTGGGCGGTAGTACCGCTTCACACAAGCGGTAGTACCGCTCCGGCGGTAGTACCGCTTCACCAAGCGGTAGTACCGCTTACGCGGCAGCAAAACTACTTTTGCACTTTCCAATACCTTGTGGGCTTTATCCCTTTGGCTCATATAAAGTGTTGCTGCACCCGAACACTTCGGTAAACATCCGGAACCCCTTCCGGTGAACTTCGGAACTCTTCCGGAGATCAAAACACTATTATCACATATATCAATCTTTACCTCCGGACTATTCCGGAGATCCTCGTCATGTCCGGGATCTTATCCGGGACTCCGAACAACCTTCGGTCACCAACATAATAACTCAACTATACTAATCGTCACCAAACGTTAAGTGTGTAGACCCTGCGGGTTCGAGAACTATGTAGACATGACCGAGACACCTCTACGGCCAATAACCAATAGCGGGACCTGGATGCCCATATTGGCTCCTACATATTCTACGAAGATCTTTATCGGTCGAACCTCTATGTCAAGGATTCAGTTAATCCCGTATGTTGTTCCCTTTGTTCTTCGGTATGTTACTTGCCCGAGATTCGATCGTCGGTATCACTATACCTAGTTCAATCTCGTTACCGGCAAGTCTCTTTACTCGTTCCGTAATACAAGATCTCGTGACTAACACTTTAGTCACATTGCTTGCAAGGCTCATTGTGATGTTGTATTACCGAGTGGGCCCTGAGATACCTCTCCGTCATACGGAGTAACAAATCCCAGTCTTGATCCATGCCAACCCAACAGACACCCTCGGAGATACCTGTAGAGCACCTTTATAGTCACCCAGTTACGTTGCGACGTTTGATACACACAAGGTATTCCTCCGGTGTCAGTGAGTTGCATGATCTCATGGTCAAAGGAACAGATACTTGACATGCAGAAAACAATAGCAATAAACTGACACGATCAAATGCTACGTTTACAGTTTGGGTCTTGTCCATCACATCATTCTCCTAATGATGTGATCCCGTTATCAAATGACATCTCATGTCAATGGCTAGGAAACCTTAACCATCTTTGATCAACGAGCTAGTCAACTAGAGGCTTACTAGGGACACAGTGTTGTCTATGTACCCACACATGTATTTGAGTTTCCAATCAATACAATTATAGCATGGATAATAAACGATTATCATTAACAAGGAAATATAATAATAACCAATTTATTATTGCCTCTAGGGCATATTTCCAACAAGAAGAAGCATTGCATATATACTGTTGTTTGTCTATATCGCACAGTCACTCCTTATGGTTTGTAGACTGGAAGGGAATCTTTTTATTTTGACAGGAAATTCCTAATTACTACAAAGCACACACCAGGAACTTTGTAATGATAGTGGATCAAACTGGTGGAAAAGTAGGAACACAAATTATTATGACCAGGGGTGGAAATATTGACAGTCATACTAGAATAGACAGTCATACTGGAATATAATCTTGACCCCAAGTTAGCTACAAGTGACACTCCCAACACTGACATGCTTAGGATAAGTGGGAGAAGTTAACTTGGAATGTTATCTCTGGATAATTGTTATGTGTTTTTTGGGGGAAGTCACTCTAAATTTTAGAGGAATAATTGAAGTTTCTTAAGAAGGCTTAAAGTTTTCATCATTGTCAACTATGGGTGGAAGAAATGCGGGAAGGAATAAACTCAATGAGGAAAATATAGTTAGAAACTTATTATCATACCAAGAAACCGCAAGCCCATTGTTTGTAAGTTTTTTTCACTTGTGAGGAAATTTATCTCACTGGAATATTATAATGTCACTCTTGTTATTCAATTCTTCACACAAAGGAAAATATACTTTGTGGAAAGTCTCTCTCCTGGAATTTTGGGAAAGAGGAACTGAAGACATGGATTGCTAATTGAATATATTAATGTATGATCTTATAACAAGCTTCACATCCATGGAATAGCAGGTCATATGGTTTTCTAAATGAAGCAAGGCGGTCATCTACAAATGTAAGTATAAAATATTTTTCATTATTATTGTATATGTTAACATTGTTTTGCTGTTTGCAATGATAAAGTCACATTGATGAAAGTGAAAGCTTGGTCATGTTTTAACTTTCATATGAAAGGAACGTTTGAAGCTTCCTATGTTTTAGGAGTGGAACTACATAGGGTATGTTTTGAAACATTTCCTATGGAAAACTGCAAATTTATTAATATACCTGGAACCAAACTCAGTGAGGAATTATGTTTGAACTTCTGAGGACAAAGGGATAATACAGGTGTTGGAATTTACTATATCTTTGTTATACAATCGTACCTTAGTTTTCGGAATTTATACTGCATTGAAGCAGTGGGAGGAAAGACGAACAGCTAAGGCAATCTCACACATCGTTTAAGATTGTGGAAAGTGCATCAGAACTTGTCGCTTGTCTGGAATTTTTATATTAAAGGTAAACACATTGAGGAAGCTATTACTCTATCTGCGAGATGAGAAACAAGTCCAGGTACGCATATTCAATTATTATTTTTAGTACTAATATGATGCAGATTCACTGACCGAAGTCAGGAATTTCTTTCAAAACATGGTTACTTATGGAACTTCATACAATGACTGAATTGGATATTTATGTGGGTTTGAAAATTTATTCAACATGGTTACCTTATATTTGACTCAATGTGGAATTATTCATATTATTGATATATATGACTGAAAATAATTGATGCGGAATTTTCACTTGAGGAAACAAAATACTCAAGGCGCCTGTAAAGGTGGAATTTTCACCTGAGGAAACAAAATACTCAAGGCGCCTGTAAAGGTGGAATTGCACTCTAGAAAATAATACTCGAGACGAAGAGGACAGGTATGCTGGAATAATTAGGCGGAAACTAAGGTCTCTAGTGATCTTAGGTGTGACGCCCCCAATTTCGATCGTACGCTAAACATACACGCAATGCGTACGACCAAGATTAGGGACTCACTGATTGATATCACAACACAACACTAGATACAAATTAAAGTCTTACAACTTCATATTACAAGCCAGGGGCCTCGAGGGCTCGGATACAAAGCTCGACAAGCACGAGTCAGCGGAAGCAAATAATATCTGAGTACAGACATAAGTTAAACAAGTTTTGCCTTAAGAAGGCTAGCACAAACATAAGCAGCGGATCGAAAGAGGCGAGGCCTCCTGCCTGGGAACCTCCTAACTACTCCTGAGCGTCGGCACTCTCCACGTAGTAGTAGGCTCCAGCAGTGGTGTAGTAGTCGTCTCCGGCGTACTCCATCTCCTGGGCTCCGTCGTCTGAACACAGAAACGTATCGAGGGGGAAAGAGAATGCAAAGCAGCGGTGAGTACTCATCCAAAGTACTCGCAAGACTGACATCAGAACTATGCTAAGTATGCATCAGTATCAAGGAATGGGGTTATATCTGGACTGACTGCAGAAAGCGGGAATGAGGGGGAAGGCCTAGTCCTATCAAAGACTAGCATCTTCAGCATCTTGCAGCATTAGAAGAGAGTAGACTGGTATCTCATATATAGTCATATTATTGTAGCATTTTTTTTAAGTAACCACGCCCAGAGATTCTTCCTCGACTCCCTGCGAGGAAGCAATCCCGGAGCCAACATTCATTTCAAATTTAAGTCACAGTTATAGTTGTATAAGGTCAAGGTACAACTCCAAGTCGTCCTGTTACCGTGGACACGACTATTCGAATAGATGAATTCATCTCTGCAGGGGTGCATCGCATTTCCAACACGCTTGATCACCTCCGTCCGGACACACTTTCCTGGGTAATGCCCGGATTCGGGATTTCAACACGTCGTCGCCCCACCTAGGCTCAACAGAGAGGCCAACCCGCTTGTATAAATCCTAAGCACACAGGGGTCGTGGGCCCACTTGCCCTACGCGCTCCTGCACGATGCGAATGCGGCCGAGGTCAGCCCTAGTATACTCTAGTCCAAGAGCTGCACCGTCCAGGCCACTCGGGCGCGCGCCGCTCCATTGCTGACGTCCGAAGAGCTTCGGCTGATACAACGACGCCGAGTACCCATAACTTCTCCCACGTGAAGGTTTGGTGCGTAAAAAGGTCAATCGACCAACTCAGATCAAATACCCAACCCATTAGCATTTTATTAATGCGGGGCAAGCGCGACCCATGAAGTGCGGTCCCGTCGCCCCGTCTCGAGGATGTGTGGCAAGGGCCTCTCGTGCCCGTCCACGCCTCATCATCATCAAACCGTGGGTACCCCTCAGGGCCGACCCACCACCAACATGTTTCTGTAACCAGGTCATAGTAACTGTGTGTATAAAACATCAAGACGGAACATGAGGAATCACCCTCAAAGGGTCCCGCTCGATGAAACCGTCAAGATGGACTTAGAGGAATCACCCTCGAGGGTCCCACACTTGAGGGGTTGCACGACAGAGTCATCGTCGGGAGTGGTGAAGGAGGAATCACCCTCGATAACCACGACCGACTAGCTGCACCACAGAGTTAGCATCATGAGTACTTCACGAGGTGTCACCCTCGGTACTCGATAGTAGCTCTGCAGAGTCGTACAACTAAGGGGTGTGCGGTGATGTGAGGGGCCTGGCTCGTCGGTCGGTTGACCGAGTCTTCGAATCTTCGGGTCGTCGAGTCGTCGATGAAGAAGCAGGGGCAACTGGGACTAAGGGGGTCACTGGGGATTCACTGATCAACCTATACTAAGCAGTTGATATGATTGCAGGTATGGTAGCAGTTTATCAAAAATAGGCTATGCATCAGAAATAGGAGCTAGCTAATACAGTAGCAAAATCTAATGCAAGAATGAGAGGGAAGAAATGGGCGATATCGGAATGCTCAAGGGGGGTTGCTTGCCTTGCTGCTCTGCGGCAAAGGCCTGATCGTCAACGGTGTAGTCGTACCCGGCAGCAGCGTCAGTCTCTGGGTCTACCGGTAAGAAGAGGGGGGAGAAACAATAAATATAAAGCAGACAAATGCATCACGATGCATGGCATGGCAATATGCAGAGCTAGGTATGCACTAACGCAGTATTACACGTCGTAGACGGGTCGGAAGAATATCTGACGATATTTTCCCGGCCTCTAGCTATTACCGGACAGACGAAATCGATGGAAAAGTTCCACGTTTGCTATGCTAGAGGCATGTGACAGACGAACAGACAGCGTATTCGGATTCGTGGAATTATTCTAAGCAACTTTCATGTTCAAAACTTTTTCATTCGGACTACGGTTTATTTTATATTAATTTTCAAAAATTAAACAATATTCTGAAATTCTTTAATTAATAAATTCGAATTATCCAAAACAGTAAATAATGTTTAATTAACTAATTAATTAATTAATCAATTTAATTAACTAATTAACTATTTATTTATTTATACATTATTTTTATTTCTAGTTTGTTTTTAGTACATACATACATACATACATATATACACACATACATGCATACATACATACATACATACACACACATACATACATACACAGACACACATACACACACAGTGCACACACGCACACACACACATACAAACGTACGCGCGCGCGCGGTGGTCGCCGGCGGGCGTGGCCATGGGGGGGGAAGGGGGGCGGCTCACAAGGGGGGGAGGCCGAGGCGGCGCCGGTGGCGACGACGGCGGGAGGCGGCGCGGCAGGGCGGGCCGCCGGGGGACGGCGCGGGCGGGTCGGGGTCGGCCGGCACGGGCCGTCGCCAGGGGGGGCTCGCACGGGGCCGGCTCGGGGGGAGCAGGCGGCGGGGGGGGGGGGGGGTCGGGCGGGGCACCGGAGGGCGCTAGGGTTCGCCCCCCATATAGCCGACGGCTGGGCCGGCTGGGCCTCGGCCCAGTTGGGCCCGGGGGTGGGCTTTCCCTTTTCTTTTTTTTCTTTTTTTCCTTTTTTTTATTTATTTATTTTGTTTTTATTTATTCTTTTCTGTTTTGTTTTAGTTTCTTTTTAAACTTTGATTTATAAAATATGTAACTAGTCCCTAATTTAGTTTTAATAATTATGTCAATGCCACAAAAAGGTTTAACCCCAAATAAAAATAGTCTAGTATTTTATAAAATATAAAAGGCATTTATTTAATCATTTTGCTACTGTTTTAATTATTTTAGTGCATTTAAACACTTTATAAAAATGTGGTTTCAACATGACAAATATCCAGGGAATATTTGCCACACTTTGAACATTTTTGTTTTGATATTTGAAAACTTTATTTGTTTGACTTTATTTTAAATTTGAATTTGAACGGGATTGAATCATCGCGAGATTAACAACAGTAATCGTGGTGACGTGGCATCATTAGCGTGGGATTACTGTAGCTTAATTACAATCATTATTGTAGCACAAATCCAGGGCGTCACAATTCTCCCCTACTAAAAAGAATTCTCATCCCGAGAATTAAGAAGTAGAAGGAAAGAGCCCGGGGTATTCTGCACGAAGATGATCTTCGCGTTCCCAAGTGGCTTCATCTTCAGAATGATTTGCCCACAGCACCTTGAAGAACTTGGTAACCTTCTGACGAGTCCGACTTTCAGTTTCATCAAGAATACGGACTTGTTGCTCTTTATATGAAAGGTCCTGTTGCAGCTCAAGCATATCATGATCCACTGCTCGGATAGGATCCTTGAAGCAGCGACGAAGCTATGACACATGAAACACACCGTGAACCTGAGAAAGGTTTGGCGGTAATTCCAATTGATATGCCACTTTACCACGCCTTTCGAGAACAGTGAAAGGACCAATATATCGAGGAGCCAGCTTGCCCTTGATCCCAAAACGGTGTGCACCTCTCATTGGCGTGACTCGAAGATAAGCCTTTTCGCCAGGTTGATAGACCATGTCTTTGTGATGATGGTCATACTGACTCTTCTGACGAGACTGAGCAGCCTTCAGATTTGCATGAATAATGCGGACTTGATCTTCGGCATGTTGGATAATATCCGGACCGATAAGTGTACGTTCCCCAGTTTCCGACCAATTCAGAGGAGTCCGACACTTACGTCCATATAACACTTCAAAGGGAGCCATCTTCAGACTAGCTTGATAGCTATTGTTGTAGGAGAATTCAGCATACGGGAGAGATTCCTCCCATTTCTTGCCGAAAGAAATGACACAAGCTCGAAGCATGTCTTCGAGAATCTGATTGACTCTTTCAACTTGTCCCTGGGATTGAGGGTGAAAAGCGATGCCGAATGACAAATGAGTCCCCATAGCTTCCTGGAAACTTGCCCAGAATCTTGAAGTGAATAAGCTGCCACGGTCTGAACTAATCACCAATGGAATACCGTGGAGCGAAACAACTCTGGACATGTAAAGATCTGCTAGCTGACTAGCACTAATAGTTTCCTTGACAGCCAGAAAATGTGCAACTTTGGACAGTCGGTCAATGACGACAAGAATAGCATCATTACCTTTCTGCGATCTGGGAAAACCAGTGACGAAGTCCATTTCAACATGGTCCCATTTCCATTCAGGAACCGTAATAGGTTGTAGAGTTCTAGCAGGCTTTTGATGTTCTGCTTTGATCCGACGGCAAATGTCACATTCTGAAACATAGCGTGCAATGTCTTGCTTCATGTTAGACCACCAGAATCTTTGACGAATGTCTTGGTACATCTTGGTACTACCAGGATGAATAGACAGCGGAGTGTCATGTGCTTCCTTCATGACCTCCTGAGTCATATCATGGTTTTTCTCCTTACTCGGTACCACTAGGCGGCCTTTGAAGTACAAAGCGCCATCCTCAGCAATAGTGAAGGGTGAGGGCTTTCCTTCTGCGAGATCGAATTTAATCCTCTCGACTTCATTGTCACACTTCTGGATCCACTTGATGACGTCCACAAGATCTGGTTTAGCAACCAGGGTATTAAGAGAACCCTGGGAAACAACATGGAGGTTCATTTTGTAGGACCCTTCAGGAGGGGGAGCGAGATAACCCTGAGGAACAATATGGAGGTTCAGCTTGCGAAATTCCTTTTGAAGAAGGGGGTGAACCTTGTGAACCTGAAGGTGATTGCAATAAGACTTGCGGCTCAAGGCATCATCCATTACATTAGTCTTGCCTGGCGTATAAGAAATACCCACGTTGTAATCTGCTATGCGCTCCATCCATCTCTGTTGACGGAGGTTCAGATCTGGCTGAGTAAACAGGTACTTCAGACTTTCATGATCGGTGTAGATCTCGCAACGATTACCAATAAGGTATTGCCGCCACTCTTTCAGTGCATGAATTACTGCAGCAAGTTCAAGGTCATGAACTGGGTAGTTCTCTTCATGAGGACGCAATTGACGAGATGCATAAGCAACCACTCTGCGCTCTTGCATTAAGACACAGCCCATTCCTTGACGTGAAGCATCACAATAGATGACGAAGTCCTTACGAGTATCCGGAGGAGCAAGCACTGGAGCAGATGTCAGCTTGTCCTTGAGTGCTTGGAAACTTTCCTGACATTTGTCTGTCCACTGAAACTTAACGCCCTTGTGAAGCAGATTGGTCAAGGGTTTTGCAATCTTGGAGAAGTTCTCGACGAATCGACGGCAATAGCTGGCGAGTCCGAGAAAACTTCTGACTTGCTTGACATTCTTCGGGGGAGTCCAGTCAAGAATAGCCTGAACTCGTTCAGGGTTGACCGCAATACCATCCTTGGAGATCACATGACCAAGGTAGGTTACTTTGTCCATCCAGAACTCACACTTTGAATACTTTGCATAAAGTTGATGTTCTCGAAGCCTCTCCAGTATAAGACGAAGATGTTCAGCAAGCTCTTCTTTATTCTTGGAGTAAACCAGGATATCATCCAGATAAACCACAACGAATTTATCGAGGTAATCCATGAATATATAGTTCAGCAGGCGAGAGAAGGTTGCGGGAGCATTGGTTAAGACGAAGGACATGACGGTGTACTCGTATGAACCATAGCGAGTAACAAATGCAGTCTTGGGAATATCCTCTTCACGTACCCGGATCTGATGGTAACCCAACCTCAAGTCGAGTTTGGAAAATACTGACGAACCAGCAAGTTGATCATACAGATCGTTGATCCGAGGAAGCGGATATTTTTTTTGAATCGTTGCTTGGTTGATGGGACGGTAATCTTGGACCAATCGATTCGTACCATCTTTCTTCTTGACAAAGAGGGAAGGTGCTCCCCAAGCAGAGGAACTTGGACGAATGAAACCCAGACGAAGTGAATTGTCAATTTCTTGCTTAAGTTCAAGGAGTTCATGTGGTGGCATCTTATACGGACGCTTGGCTATTGGAGTGGTACCAGGTACCAAGTCGATGACAAACTCGACAGCCCTCACTGGGGGAATCCCTGGAAGTTCTTCCAAAAAAACATCTTGGAAATCCCGGACAACTGGAATGTTTTCAATCCCTTCGAGAGGTGACGCATTCAATGCATTCAGGCATATAGTTGGGTTTCGACATCTCGAACAAGATGAGCATGGTCAAGCTCTAGCACGACGATAATGACGGGGCCTAACAGCTTGGAAAGACATGATTGAGTACAAACTCATAAGGAAAGAAGATTCTAAGAGTTGTTGAATCGCAAAGCGTACTCAATTCAGATATCAATATCCTTGATTATCCAACAACTCAGAACACGAGGAAACTGGAATCAGTGAAATATCATAGTTGATAAAGCTCCGTGATATTTATCAAGATACTAGGGATAATACTCAGAGGTAGATCAGCATAGAGGTTAGACTAGCGTATTGATCTGTGGAAGACAACCACTTTAACTTGTCTGAGAACGAAATCAAAGTAGAACAACATGGTCGGAACCACGATTGCAAAGGACAAGATCAAAGATACAAGATCAAATCATACATTGAATGATTATTGAAAGGAGAAGCTTCTATGATAAGACCAACATCGTTTCCATGGGCATGAACACAAAGTTCAAGGTCGACTCCCACTTCATCAATGCATCACCTTCCATTTACTCCTCGCCTTTGATAAAGTTGTAGTTTTGAAAGTTTAACTGGCAAAACACCAGGAGAGTAAGACGCGTGAAAACTGTCGGGTTCACACGAATTAAGGAAGGCATAGGTCCAACCCATCGGGGCATCTTAGGAACATATATCACAAGCTTCAAGAGTAATTAACACATGCTTGACAAAAGAGCATGACTAACAAAAGCATAGGATACAACTTATCAGAGGGAGAAAGCACAATTTACCAATGGCATCATGTATCAGGGGAAGAACATCACAATAATTTTGAATGTGAAAGATGCTATCGGATAATAACCCCAACAATGGGTCTGGCGGTCCACAAAGGACCTGATGTGAATATCGGCGCTCAATCAGAGGGAGAAAGAATGCAAGGCATCAGATCATAGAATATCCAATTAATTTGATGCTTAAATAGCCAAAGGAATTAAGATTTCCAAATTGGTGTATCGGAAATGGATGCTCCGATCAAATACAAGTAAGTTGAATGGATTTAGATGGACAATCAATCAAAGTTGAATTGTCGAGAACCAACTCATGTTTGGAAAGACGTCTGAGCCGGAAAGATAATTTATGATAAACAACTGATGACTGCGTGCATCCACACACAGGTTGAATCAATAAAATCAAATGAAAATCACAGAGGATTTTAATGGATATTGCTTGACATATGGAATTAACCACCATGTAAGCAGGTGAGAAAAGTCAAGAGCAATAGGCTGGTCAGGATTTTGGAAGACCGGATAGCGTTTCGAAGAATTTTGTGAAAGACAAGAACAACTGGAGACGAACGAATCCTCGATAAGGATGAGGAGTTATCCGCAGGGGTTGGCGATGGAAGGAAATCGCAAAATCGACGAGCACAAGTTCTCGGGAGAACATCAGAGAGTATCTTCGGAGTCTTCTGATGAATCAAGCCATCATATGGAATGAGGGGCTCTCCGGGGGGAAGTAGTTACGAGAACCTAGAGTTAGAGTTAATAAAATCTTTAACCCGAAAGAGAAGAGGGATCAGAACCCAGAGTATAGACGAGGAATAAAAGATCCTAATACCACCCGATTGAGATGTGGGCCCGTAAGCCACACAACAATGTTAGTAAAAGTTTTTCAAGTACTAGACTCAACTTCGGCCAAGGAGTTGGAAAGGGGGCTACCTACAGGCAGTTGGCTCTGATACCAACTTGTGACGCCCCCAATTTCGATCGTACGCTAAACATACACGCAATGCGTACGACCAAGATTAGGGACTCACTGATCGATATCACAACACAACACTAGACACAAATTAAAGTCTTACAGCTTCATATTACAAGCCAGGGGCCTCGAGGGCTCGGATACAAAGCTCGACAAGCACGAGTCAGTGGAAGCAAATAATATCTAAGTACAGACATAAGTTAAACAAGTTTTGCCTTAAGAAGGCTAGCACAAACATAAGCAGCGGATCGAAAGAGGCGAGGCCTCCTGCCTGGGAACCTCCTAACTACTCCTGAGCGTCGGCACTCTCCACGTAGTAGTAGGCTCCAGCGGTGGTGTAGTAGTCGTCTCCGGCGTATTCCATCTCCTGGGCTCCGTCGCCTGAACACAGAAACGTATCGAGGGGGAAAGAGAATGCAAAGCAGCGGTGAGTACTCATCGAAAGTACTCGCAAGACTGACATCAGAACTATGCTAAGTATGCATCAGTATCAAGGAATGGGGTTATATCTGGACTGACTGCAGAAAGCGGGAATGAGGGGGAAGGCCTAGTCCTATCGAAGACTAGCATCTTCAGCATCTTGCAGCATTAGAAGAGAGTAGACTGGCATCTCATATATAGTCATATTATTGTAGCATTTTTTTAAGTAACCACGCCCAGAGATTCTTCCTCGACTCCCTGCGAGGAAGCAATCCCGGAGCCAACATTCATTTCAAATTTAAGTCACAGTTATAGTTGTATAAGGTCAAGGTACAACTCCAAGTCGTCCTGTTACCGTGGACACGGCTATTCGAATAGATGAATTCATCCCTGCAGGGGTGCATCGCATTTCCAACACGCTTGATCACCTCCGGCCGGACACACTTTCCTGGGAAATGCCCGGATTCGGGATTTCAACACGTCGTCGCCCCACCTAGGCTCAACAGAGAGGCCAACCCGCTTGTATAAATCCTAAGCACACAGGGGTCGTGGGCCCACTTGCCCTACGCGCTCCTGCACGATGCGAACGCGGCCGAGGTCAGCCCTAGTACACTCTAGTCCAAGAGCTGCACCGTCCAGGCCACTCGGGCGCGCGCCGCTCCATTGCTGACGTCCGAAGAGCTTTGGCTGATACAACGACGCCGAGTACCCATAACTTCTCCCACGTGAAGGTTTGGTGCGTAAAAAGGTCAATCGACCAACTCAGATCAAATACCCAACCCATTAGCATTTTATTAATGCGGGGCAAGCGCGACCCATGAAGTGCGGTCCCGTCGCCCCGTCTCGAGGATGTGTGGCAAGGGCCTCTCGTGCCCGTCCACGCCTCATCATCATCAAACCGTGGGTACCCCTCAGGGCCGACCCACCACCAACATGTTTCTGTAACCAGGTCATAGTAACTGTGTGTATAAAACATCAAGACGGAACCTGAGGAATCACCCTCAAAGGGTCCCGCTCGATGAAACCGTCAAGGTGGACTTAGAGGAATCACCCTCGAGGGTCCCACACTTGAGGGGTTGCACGACAGAGTCATCGTCGGGAGTGGTGAAGGAGGAATCACCCTCGATAACCACGACCGACTAGCTGCACCACAGAGTTAGCATCATGAGTACTTCACGAGGTGTCACCCTCGGTACTCGATAGTAGCTCTGTAGAGTCGTACAACTAAGGGGTGTGCGGTGATGTGAGGGGCCTGGCTCGTCGGTCGGTTGACCGAGTCTTCGAATCTTCGGGTCGTCGAGTCGTCGATGAAGAAGCAGGGGCAACTGGGACTAAGGGGGTCACTGGGGATTCACTGATCAACCTATACTAAGCAGTTGATATGATTGCAGGTATGGTAGCAGTTTATCAAAAATAGGCTATGCATCAGAAATAGGAGCTAGCTAATACAGTAGCAAAATCTAATGCAAGAATGAGAGGGAAGAAATGGGCGATATCGAAATGCTCAAGGGGGGTTGCTTGCCTTGCTGCTCTGCGGCAAAGGCCTGATCGTCAACGGTGTAGTCGTACCCGGCAGCAGCGTCAGTCTCGGGGTCTACCGGTAAGAAGAGGGGGGAGAAACAATAAATATAAAGCAGACAAATGCATCACGATGCATGGCATGGCAATATGCAGAGCTAGGTATGCACTAACGCAGTATTACACGTCGTAGACGGGTCGGAAGAATATCTGACGATATTTTCCCGGTCTCTAGCTATTACCGGACAGACGAAATCGATGGAAAAGTTCCACGTTTGCTATGCTAGAAGCATGTGACAGACGAACAGACAGCGTATTCGGATTCGTGGAATTATTCTGAGCAACTTTCATGTTCAAAACTTTTTCATTCGGACTACGGTTTATTTTATATTAATTTTCAAAAATTAAACAATATTCTAAAATTCTTTAATTAATAAATTCGAATTATCCAAAACAGTAAATAATGTTTAATTAACTAATTAATTAATTAATCAATTTAATTAACTAATTAACTATTTATTTATTTATACATTATTTTTATTTCTAGTTTGTTTTTAGTACATACATACATACATACATATATACACACATACATGCATACATACATACATACATACACACACATACATACATACACAGACACACATACACACACAGTGCACACACGCACACACACACATACAAACGTACGCGCGCGCGCGGTGGTCGCCGGCGGGCGTGGCCATGGGGGGGAAGGGGGGCGGCTCACAAGGGGGGGAGGCCGAGGCGGCGCCGGTGGCGACGACGGCGGGAGGCGGCGCGGCAGGGCGGGCCGCCGGGGGACGGCGCGGGCGGGTCGGGGTCGGCCGGCACGGGCCGTCGCCGGGGGGGGGGGGGGGGGGCTCGCGCGGGGCCGGCTCGGGGGGAGCAGGCGGCGGGGGGGGGGGGGGGGTCGGGCGGGGCACCGGAGGGCGCTAGGGTTCGCCCCCCATATAGCCGACGGCTGGGCCGGCTGGGCCTCGGCCCAGTTGGGCCCGGGGGTGGGCTTTCCCTTTTCTTTTTTTTCTTTTTTTCCTTTTTTTATTTATTTATTTTGTTTTTATTTATTCTTTTCTGTTTTGTTTTAGTTTCTTTTTAAACTTTGATTTATAAAATATGTAACTAGTCCCTAATTTAGTTTTAATAATTATGTCACTGCCACAAAAAGGTTTAACCCCAAATAAAAATAGTCTAGTATTTTATAAAATATAAAAGGCATTTATTTAATCGTTTTGCTGCTGTTTTAATTATTTTAGTGCATTTAAACAATTTATAAAAATGTGGTTTCAACATGACAAATATCCAGGGAATATTTGCCACACTTTGAACATTTTTGTTTTGATATTTGAAAACTTTATTTGTTTGACTTTATTTTAAATTTGAATTTGAACGGGATGGAATCATCGCGAGATTAACAACAGTAATCGTGGTGACGTGACATCATTAGCGTGGGATTACTGTAGCTTAATTACAATCATTACTGTAGCACAAATCCAGAGCGTCACATTAGGTGTCACAACAAGGAAACATATTGAGGGAAAGTATCACATTTTTTTATGGGTTTTCAATGTAGTGTTAATATGATTGCTGATCCCTTGACTTAGATTATTATTCACGAGGTATTTGGTAAGCATGTTAAGGCTATGGATTTACGAATATTTGAATGATCGTTTTGGACAAGTGGGAGATGTTGGAATTATGTGTCCTGCAACTATATTCAATTTAATAGGAATTGCTAATATTCGGAATACCTCATTATGAAATAATACATGTATTTATACATGGAATACTTACATGATTTATCATGGAATTATCACTTGTTGGAACGTACTTAAGTTATATGCTTAAGGAAGCTGGTGGATTATCAGTGAAATACAATATACTATTTATATTGGAAAGACTACCCGGATACAGTGATAATCGGAAGGAGCTAGATCGTATAGTTAGATTACAGCCCTAATGTTGATCTACATAATTAGAGGAATTTACACTCTATTATGGCGCGTTGCTCACAAGCGTGTGCTCCAGGGACATAAAGGGTAGAATCCGTCAACAGACAAATATGATCGTGGTTGGTAATTTGCTCTGGACTCTATCCCGAAAACTAATGAAAAATACTAGGAATCTTATATCTTAATAAAAGGTGGACTCTTTGGAAAGACAGTATAAGAAGGTCCCTACCCCCTAGCCTTAGATATGCGAATTATGAGTGGCACCACGGATAAGCGCAGAGGAATAGGGGGTAGACCACAAACCCTAAATTCTAACACATACGCCTCCATGCCCTTGCAGCTGGAGCACGCGTTCCTCTCAATTCCGTAACTAAGGCTGAAACTAATGCGTGATTATCCTTATATAGTTCCACTGTCCACCTCCTGTGTTTTATTTTTATTACTGCTTGGTGATGGTGGAGAGCAGCGTTGACAGCTGCTGAGCCAAAAATCCTACCTTCACGGCGCTGAAGGACTTGGCTTCCCTAGCTCACCCTCCCCGTCCACAGTAAGGCGCCGTGGAGTCTGCATCCGAGAGACCTCTCCTGATTTTTTACCAATTCTTAAACTATGTTGCTTGACCTTTTTACCAATTTGTAAAACATGTTGGCAATGAGAAGAATTGTGAGTGAATGACTGAATGTCTACAGGGTCGTCACAGCCAGTGAGCGGTGCCGTGGTGGCAGCGGTGAAGGAGTTGTTGCCGGCGGCGGCATCAATCTGATCAGCCTGAGCTCCTTGCTCACAACACCAGGTTCAGGCACTCCACCTCTGCAACGACTCCAACGGCAGTAAGCCATGGTCCATTGTTCTGATATATGTATTATTTTCCTTTTTTTGGGAATCACCCTGTTTCACTAAACTAACTTGAGGGAAACATTTCTATCATCTATATATGAGTTCGGTTCAGGGGACTGCAAGGACGAGGAGGACATCATGGGCTGGCGCGTAGTTGTCTCCATCAACAAATACACGTCCAAGCTCCTTACCTAAGTTTCACGTCACCTACTTATTTTTCGGAACGTACTACTCAATTAAATCAGCAAACTCCAGAACTTTCTTGATTAATTGTTGTCCTATGGTCTGTCATACTGATGATAACTTTGTTTTCAGAAACTACAGATAACCTGGTGCAAGCACTCATGTTCCCTTCACAAATCATGCGAGAGATCCACTAGGTAATACACAACTAACGAATCCAACGGTTTCATGTGGAACTCTTGCAAAATCCGGTGAATTTTGCAACCAGATGCCATTGCTTGTATTGCCCTTTTTTTGTGGCGTAATCAGGATTATGATGGTTGACAGATTCTGAAACCCCAATATTTTTGGAAAGAAAACCTTGTTGGAGTGCACAGTACTGACTTACAGATGCTGGTGGATGATATTGTAGATGTTACAATCACACATGATGGAGCAAGCATTGCGTGGATGCTGGAATTTGACGATCTGCCAGTGAAGGTGATGCCTTGTTGCATCTCGCGGACGCCGGTATATGCCATTAATTAATTTGTTACTTAGTAATTTACTCATGAATTGCTATTTCTATACTACTGTTGGTGATGCAAAAAGACCACGTGTAGTTGACCTTTTCAAGGATGCTTCGTATTGTTGATTTATCTTACACCATGTGCATGATACAAAGCCGTCCTACTTTGGCATAGAAGAAGGAAGATATTGAGGCTCTCACGATTTCCATGTAGTGATCGAGTTATCTCAATTTTCCTCTGCTAATCTTAATGATTCTACCCTTATCATCTTAGGATGGACGGGCGCGGGAACGTGCGTCTTTATGTTCTAGTGAATTGATAAAGTAAAGGGAGAGTTGATTGGCAAGGTAAAAGTGACTTGTTCAAGTAAAGGGAGAGTTACTAGGTTAAGTCGGTCGATGGTTATTTACCTCCCCTGGCGGTCTCGGGGCGCTGAGCAGCCCTCTTCTTCGTGTTGGACGCAGGGAAGGCCGAGCGTAAGCTCCAGCAGGTGCTTCTCCTCCTCGTCCAAGGTAGATCCTCCTCCTTGATATGCTGCTGCATCCGTCGCCCTCCACCCCATCTCGTCTGGCATGAGATTTTGTAGCTGGGGAGGGAGGCCCCTCTGCTCGTTTGCAGACTGCAGCCATACATCGCGGATGGGCTTGGCTTTGGTAGGTAGGGTGTGCAGAATGGAAAGCAAGCAAGGCAGTGAGTATGGTCACTAGTGCAGTGCAGGTATCTTAGGTAGATGAGATGCATCACCGGCCGGGACAAAGAGGGACGTGACGGCCGACGGTGACGCTCTATTTCTTTTGTTTTTTCACCCCCTCCTCCGATCCTCTTTTTGTTCTTCTGACCCATCTCCAGCCAGCCAGCCAGAGCCCATCATCGCACGGAACAAGTTCAGCTCATTCTTGGTGCGACCTGTGCGCTTTACTTTACTCACATTATGATTGGCATTCCGCACTAGTAGGTATCGTGTGTATGCTTAGTGATGCTTCGCCGTGATGCATTAGTATGCTCCATAGTATGTAGCTGTCGTGAAAGAACTTCCTCGATTGATTCTGGAGTATTATTCCCTTTCCGCGTGTACTGTTTCCTGGCCATGAGCGTGAGCACCCGCTAGGTAGCTCTATTCGATTCCCTTTGGAGGTTGCTGGGTTAAGGAGGATAGGCATATATACTCCCGCTAAAAAAAAGAGATATGCCTATCGCCTTGGAAAACAACAGGCATCTCAGAGGGCAGGCACGACCTCACGAGTGCTTTTCTTCTCACCAGCATCTATTCTCTTTGGGTTCAGTTTAACACCAGAACCCCAGGGGAGAGGGTGCACAGCCCAAGCATCAGCCTGGGTCCGGCCACAGGATGAGCATCTGTTCCAGCCTTTGTACGGCTTCTTCCAGCTTCACCTTGACAGCATCTAAGCAAAACACCTCCCACAAGGAAAGAATGTTGGCAGTTCTCCGCACCTCCAACATGGTAGCGCTGTTATTGCTCCAGATGAAATAATCTTTCAAAAGTTGCTCCAGTGTAGTGTTCTTGTTCCATGCGTGCTCCCAACATGGCTTGCCACAAGCCATATCCCTTCTGCAGGTACATATAAGCTTCATACACTTGATACCGAATCATCCAATCCAAAGTTTACTGCCCTATAATTGTTAGATTGCACACGATTTAGTTTCTTATTGTACACCAACTGCATTTGTATTGAATTTTCTGAAGGATGTGACGATATATCTCACACATTCGGTTTAATAATTGCACATAGCTTATATTTTTCTGAATTAAATTGGCCATTGTTAGCAGTGTTTTTTAACCTTTTTAGGATATCAGAGATGGAATCTGGCATTGTCTATCACGTAAAAAAATGGTTTTGCCGATCTAATTAATGTCAGCATATAGATATGCAGTCGTCTTGTTAAATGCCTAAATGTTGTTTTCCAATTCAAGTCTTGATGCAACGATGACACATATACTGCTCTTGTTGCTCATATTTATTTAAGTTCTTGTATCTATTAATTGAAGGAACCCTTTCAAGCAACAAGGCTGATTGCAAAAGGAAGGCTTTGGCAGACATTGCTGGTTCGCGTAGACAAATGTTAGACAAACGGGAGGACTGTTCATTGAACTGCGGTTGTTACAGGAAGCATACAAGGGTTGTCCAAAAAACACGCTGCAACATTATTATTTTTGCACCCAAGCCTCTAGGATCGATTTACAGAGTCCTGGAACAGCGCCAGAGCAGCACATTGCAGCAATGTTGCAGGCGACAAGCTGAGGGCGCGATGATCGCTTCTGCAAATCTTGGCGTTCCGGCTTTTCCAGACCCCCCCAGAGGGCGGCGATCGTGGCAGTTGATCGTAGACGTGGGTGAGGTGGCATCCCGACAACTGAAGGACCGCTGCACAAAGCTTCAACCCAGGCGCAGCTTGGCGCGCCATAGGGGAGGATTGCACGCCAGATGGCATGGGCACAGATGCGCGGTATCCTCATTGAGATCGTAGAACGCGCACACCAAGGAGTCGATGGTGATACAGCAAGGATGCACAGGGGAGACGTTGTCAGTGACAGAGCTAGAGGAAGATCTTGGACCTGCTTGCGGTGAAGGCTCTCTAGATGATGGGGGCGAAGTTGTCGACCGGGAGCACGACGAGCTGCATCTAGTATGCATGACCGGTGCGGAAAGGAGCCAGGGTCCCGCGAAGACCACGGGCTTCGATGACATGGGGACATAGCACCAAACGGTTGAGATCACAGCAAAGCTCCGCCGCAGCAGCCGATGAGAGCATGGGGTGGAGATGGCCGGAGAGCCAGGACACCAATGTTGCCGCCCGCCCAGTTGTCCAACTAGATGGCGTTGCGCTCCCCGTCCCCGACCCGCACCTCGGGGCAGCCCCAGAACAATGGGAAGACACCGAGGAGAGCGTTCCAGACTGCCATGCCAGAGCGACGGGTCCACTCCCTCCTGATTTCCAATCAAGGTTTCACAGCTCAGCCCGTAACTTCATCCGGTAGGAATCAGCGCGTAAGTGTAGCATTTCTCGCGTTGTCATGCCGTGTCGGGAAATTGTCAAGGTTATCCTCAGTCCGGCACACACTGTCACATGTTTCTGCCGCGGCAAAGCCTGCATAATACTCTTTTTGCTAAGAATGATGCAATACTCCGTCCGTAAAAGGAAAGTTATCTAACAATGTGCTGCCGAGTCGGCTGCTGAAAATTAGTCGGAGTAATCATGCCATTCACGTGGCCCCCACCAATACTCGTTTGGCGGCGGCAATCGCCACCTACAATTGAAACCAATCTCAACATAAACCACCAATAAAACATGGCATGCTTGAGTTTAAGAATTGCCTGAGAAATTATACAATAATATACCTGTTTCTAAACAGCATATGGCATTCATCAGGGGGGCATTCCACTACTTTCAGGTTTGCGACAAATGTTGTAACATCCCTGGGCCTCAAGACAGTCGCCTATTTAACAAGACAATGCACATGTATATTAACATGGTAAGAAAATTATATATACAACACATAAAGCAGGGTAAAGTAGAGGTCCTATACTAACCTGGAGGACGACTGGCTGCATATTCACTGCAACCTCCATGGTGTCTAGAAGCATTGCTGTAAGCTGGTCATGGCATAGAAACGCAAGAATAAGCTCCACTGAGTTAAGGAAACTCGAAATGGGGACAAAAATCCGATTGCCATATAAAAGCACTAGAACAACATATCAATGTTTCTCCAAGAGAGCCAGATGGATGGGAACCCGAAATCCAGGTAAAGGTGAAGGAATTAAAACAGGAAAGATTGAAAGGTATCAGTAGAGAAGTACTCCCTCCGTCCGGAGGGAGTAAAATGAAACTGTCATATTGGTGATTTCGCGGGACTACCAATGATTTGGTAATTTCGTTGTACACAGTGCATGCTTACAGGGTTTGCTTTCACTCGTCTTTTTGTGAGCTACGTAAAGATATCCACCAAGCAAAACTATATTTTTTTGTGAGGAAACGCTGACAGAGCAGCTTTTCATTTCACATAGGGAAGAAGACATACATGACAGAAAGCCACAGCAGAACAGAAAGAAAATAACAGCACTATACAACGTACGATCGCGGACAAATTCACTGCGTTTTGACCCTTTTCCTTAACTTAAGCACGATCTGACCAAAAGTTTTTTTGGATCTGACCCTTTTTTTACCGTCATTGTTTTTGGTGGTAGGGTAGCACATCCTACCGCCAAGACCTTTGGCGGTAGGACTTACTTACACCGTCACGCCCGTTCGGTGCAAAAAATACCCTACCGCCATGGTCTATGGCGGTAGAGACCTGCATGCAATTACAATAGGGGCACGCATGCAATAAACAAAGATGAGGACCCTACCGTCATAGACTATGATGGTAGGGTAACACATCCTACTGCCAAAGACCATGGCGGTACGTAGGGTCTTTTTCACACCGAACGGATGTGACGGTGCAGGTAAGTCCTACTGCTGAAGGCCTTGACGGTAGGATGTATTACCCTACCGTCAGAGACAATGGCGCGTGGTAGAAAAATGATCAAATCCAAAACAATTTTGCATATAGGATCAAATCGTGCTAAACTAACGAAAAAGGGTCAAAACAGTGAATTTGGCCTACGATCGCAACTGTAAGTACAAATGTTTCAGAAGTTTGGCTGCATGACATGGCATTTAACTGTGACTGAAGGGACTGTCAACACCCAATTTAAGACACGTCATTTACATAACAACTCAAATTTAAAATAGTCCAAAAGAATCGAAGGAAAAAAAATTGCAAAACCCTTCCAAACATGGTTCCATTTCATTATCTGAATTGTCTAACACCCTAAAGATTGACCTCATATGTTTCCTACGCCTCCTTCCAAAACTTATAGATACTCAACAACTTGTGACAGCGGTAAATATGGAAGGTGCGCTTTCAGTTTGGCAGAAACACTATTCACACATTTGCAACGGCAAGAACATTTTCTCTCTCTAGAATACCTGTGCTGGAGAGTGCAAAATAACTCCATCAAGTTGATTGAAGATATCACCAGCCTCGATGCCTCCACAATTTGCAGACGATACTTCAGGAATCTAGGAAATGCATTTGAAGACGAAGCAAACATTGGACAGAGTAAGAGAAAGCAAAAGTGCAAAACACAAAACGTTTGAGATGAACAATTCTAAAATCCTCAGATCATGTACTAAATGGTGTCATCTCATACGAGTTATCTTGTTATGTGTCCCAACAAAACTAATTCTAGTAAATAGAGAGGGAGGGGGTTTGGAAAAGTGGCATGAGTGTGTGGGGGGGTTGGAGACTTGAGGTTGGATAAGTACCTTCTCCACCAGAATTCCAGAAGGTGGCTTATGGTACTTGTGGCATATTCGCTCCAAGTCCTTTAACTCCAACATGTGAAGCCCCCGGCCCCTTATTCCAAGCAACGGTTGTTTGATTCGCCTGCGCTCATGACAAAAATCCATTGCCTCTATATTCTATCACTGTCAAATGGAATACCTTTGATTTATGTAAATAATAATAGTTTCATAAAATGGAATACCTTCAGCTATATTGTATTCTACAGTACAACAGGTAATCAGATTATAGTTTTGATCTTCAGAAATCAGCAAGAAATCCATGTATTACAAATTACAATCATCCTGTTAGAAGTTCAAGAGCAAAGGAAAAGAAAAACATACCCAAACTTTCTGAAGTGTTTCAGGCATCTCCCAACAACCTGGACGGGCAAAAAGGGAGTTCTATTCTCGTCTATGAAATTCATCCCAACAATTCTTCCTTCCAAATCAATCAGAAGACCCCCAATGAAAATCTGAAGAAAATGGTACCAATATTAACAAGTACTCGTTCAATAAGATCCATACAAAGAATGTGGGCACTTATGGAGCTTAATTTCTATCAATGCAAGCAGAAGCAGAACTCACCAGAGTAATATACTGAATGTTGTTATCCTTGTTTTGCCTTTGAGGCTCCATTTCACAAGTGCTGACCATAAGTTCATCGCAATCTAACTTGCTAGCTGCACGGAACGTCTCCCCACGCTTCAGCTGCAAACTTCCAGACTCAAATTTCCGGGCAACTGCAACGACCGGAGTAGGTGTCAGGAAGTAGGAGCCCGGGAGGTCAGCGAGCACCACCACTGGGAGATCAGCTTCACACTCAGACGGAGACGATGGCGACATTATACTGCAAATCGTACATCAGCACCTGCCCCTTGACGACCTTTTTGTTGGGCAGGAGCACCTCAATCTGCAACAAACCACTCTAGCACATCAAGAAACTCAGTGAAATAATCGTCGAAAAATCGCAGGTGATGAACCAGGCCGACCTTCACGCTGGAAAGTTCATGGACCTCGGTGCCGCTGTCGTGCCTCCGGATCAGAGTTGCAGAGGTCATGATCCAGGCCGCAGGGCCCTCGCGAACGACCACTGTGCCCGTGCAGGCGAAGGTGGACGGGGGGTCCCCATCTGCCGAATCTGCAAGCTCACAAGGCCACAACGGATTAATTGCTCAGGCGAACACACAGCAGATTGCACAATGCCCAATTGGTAAAGCCACGAAGGTGTTACCGACGGAGGCGGCGAGGGCGACGACGGACTTGGCCACGCTCAGCACCGCGTCCCTCGCCCTCAGGCCCTCCTCCGTGAAATCATCGTCGGAGCTGTCGCGGGCATCAGAGTCTTCGCCGGACGACGAGGGGGACTCCGCCTCCGGCACCAACTCGTCGCTGCCGAACAGGCTGTGGTGAAGGCGAATTGCTAGGTAGGTCACGAGACAAACAGAGAGAAGAAACGGTAAGCGTGAGGCAAGCAGGCAGGCGTCCAACCGGCGGTTGTTGTACTACCTACGTCTTGGGCTCCGTCGGCGGCGGCGTCAGGCGCGGCGGGTGGGGTTGTCGCCTCCATCCTAGCCGGCGGTGGAACTCGGGCGAGCGAGGAAGGAAAGCAGCACCGAAGACCGAAACAGAACACATCGACCGGGCCGAGCCCGAGCGACGTCGTTGGAGGTTGGACCCGGGCCAGCCCGCAAACCAGTTCGGCCTTTGTCACAGGCACGGGTTCGTTCGTTTCGTGGCCATTCTTCCCCCCCAAATCTGCATCTCCGGGCAATCACGATCAAACCCTAATCCCAAATCTCCATGGACGCCGAAGCCGAGCATCCGGCTCTGGGCCAACACACTGAAGCGGTAACCCCTCTCTATCATCTCTGCCTTGTTTCTCTCCCAAATGACCACCGCGCATAGACAAGTACGTAGTGCAGTAACTCCACAGCAATTTCAGGTTTTTAACCACAGACATCAACCACGGATTTTTACAATCTTCGCAACGTCGATGACGCCGCAAAGGCGCGGAAGAGAGAGCAGCAGAGGGCGAGGGAGGAACGCATCCAAAACAGACGCCTAAGCAAGCAGCGTAAGATAATGGGGGCTCAAGAAGCTGTGGGCAGGGCCCTCAAGTTGAGAGAAGAGATGCTTCAGAAGAGGCTCGCGTTCGAGGCGTCGGCGAAGGGCAAGGAGGAGGCGGCCGGAGAAATACCGCAGCACCCCTCCCTGGAGCTGGAGGCCGGCAGTCCCCGTTAGTGAGCATTTGATCTCACCCCCTTGCATTGATTGTTTTAGATAAGTTGTTCTTCCCTTTGTAAGTTGTATAACTCACTCCTCACACCGACTTATTGCAGCTGAGGTCACTGACCAGCAACCAGGTTATTTGCTTCTCTTACCATTTTATTTATTTATTTATAACTGCTCGCATTTTGTTTGCGTTTAGTGAAGGCCGTTGCTTTTGAAAATTTCAAGCTTTTGAATGGGTTCCGTACTTTGACGACGATGAGTTCGGGAGAGAATCTGTGCTCAAGTGTGCAAGCTGGAGAGTCGAGGAATTCACATTGGAGCTTGCGCAATGTGTGGTTGGGCTTCAGTCATTCATAGGTATATAACATTATTGCAGCGGGTTATTATTTATGTTAGTATTAATAACTTGGCTATACCACAGTGAGTTTAATGCCCGTTCCCTGCAGAAAAGAGGCATCTATTCTCTTGCTCTGGAACAATTGTTGAGTTTCTGGAGGGTGTTGGTCATGTGGTGACATCTGCTAGTTTAGTTAAATTGCCACACCAAGATGAGATAGCTGAGAAACTCAAGGTTAATGCATTCTTCTTCTCCTTTCTTAATGGTACGATTATTGTGTCCTCTTGAACTGTGAAGATTAAATTTTGCTATCTGGTATTTTCCTCTAGATCAATGTATGCTTAGCAAGTGGAGAAATGCTCGAGGGCTCAGTAACAAATGCGGACTTTTGTTACAACGTATGTGTGGTAGAAGTTCGTTCAGCTTCGCAGCTGCGGACGAAGAAGTTCAGTCCAGACTCTGGAATTTTCAATTTTAATGAGTGCCATTCAAAAGATGTTGCAGCTTTAGGCCGCCTTTGTGAGCCGTGGAGCTTGAACGTTGCTTCTGGAAAGCTAATCCCAAGAAGAAGCCAGTTTGATTGTGAAGAACTTCTTGTTTCGTCTTGCAGGATTTCAAAGGTAATTCAAACAGCTGAAGTCATTATGCAAATTGATTGCTGAACCACTAATTTTATAATTTACTTAAAATTAATTTATTAGTGGTTTGCTTCTTCTTGTGCCTTGTTTGGACACCATTCGTAGAATTGTAGCAACCTTGATCTTAGGTTTAAGGATCTCATTGTATATCCATAACTGGCTGCCGCTGAGGCCAATCAGGCTTTCCTCCCATGAAAGCCTCATGTAAATCTTTGTAACACCCTCTTTTTCTTCTAATTGAGAGGCAGCACTCCTGCCAGTTTCTCGGGAAAAAAAGCAAACTGTCCTATCGTAATTTTTATGATAACATCCCATACAAACTTGTTCATAGAAACTAATATCACTTGAATTGTTCCAACATGTTAATCAGCGCCATTTGATTATTTGAGTAAATTTCTTAAAGCTGCACTCTTGCCAAACTATGAAGAAAACATCATTTTTAAGTAGTTTCAGCGAACTACCTTTATTTCATTTTACTGTCTCAGAAACCACTCTTTAGAAACTTACAACCATGGCCCACCTGTCAATGACACGAGAGAAATTGGATGCTGGTTTTCTGGAACTGTGTTGTTGATGGGACGCGGCTGACACGTCCTAAAAATTGTGGCTCTCTGAAACATTGTGCAATTTTTTGTTGTTTTATGAAACTGCTAATTAAAAATGTGATTCCTTGTAGTTTGCCATAAAAAGTGTGTTATTTAAAGAAATTTACTTAATTCTTTGATTGTACAGTTCACTGGGTGTTGAACCTAGAGTTTTGTTGGCTCCCATCTCGTCAGGCATTGGAGTAATCATCCCTTAGTTCAGTCTCAAGTTACAAAAAATTTCCGCGGTTACCACGTTTAAAAAACTGTATGTACCATTGTTTCTTGTAAGATGAAGTTTCGGCATTTCTTGCAAAAGAAAATGGAACTCCAGGATTCCATCTGGCGTAGCAGTATTCTGTTTAATCTGTTCGAATTTAGTGGCAATTCAAACTTCCTCAGTAAAAAACTGACTCAGAAAGTTATTATCAGCTGCCACATTCTTCTTTCAGAGGTTCTTATATCTTAGATCTTTAGACGGGCAGTAGGCTCTGTTTATGAGTGTCTATTTTAGCATTCCTGATACTCAGCCTGCCTACAAGTAATGCTTATTAACCAAAAACATGTGAGCATTTGCACCAAGCCGACTATATATTGTCTAGGCAGCTTCATTAGTTGCATTTTCTAAGGTCTGTTATGTTGTAGTGTAGGAATTAATTATGACTTTACTATGTTGTTAATAACAAGATTTATCACTTAGTGTCCTTGTTGAAGTTCGGCTGCTTAACGAATATAAATCTGCTGGAACCCTTGCTATATGTTAGGATGTTTTTTCATTCTTTGCTAGTGATGAATGTATTTCTTGCAAATGATCAATTATTTGCAGAGAGGTATTGGGGGTCCTCTGATGGATTTTTATGGAAATATCATCGGAATGAACTTCTATGACAGGAAAGAAACTCCTTTCATTCCAGGTTTCATTGTGTTGAAGTGTTTGCAGCACTTCAATGATTTCGGGTATGTATTTTTTTATTCCTGTTTCACTAAAAGGAACATTAAGTAGGTTTGCTTTTCTAGCCCATACGTAGAGTTACAATATATATTATGTGTAATATTGAAGCAGTTAAGCTGGTCTTGGATTTGTAATTTTAAAGTTAGTGTTCTTATTTCTTTGGTAAATTTCCTTGTGGTGATTTCTTCGATTCTTCAGACACCGCCAACAGGTGTGTAAAAACTAATGCTTATGAACCATTAGTACGACTGAGCCACCAACTGAGCATAACACCAAAATAGAACTCTGTTTCTTCAGTATAGTACACAATGTTCTTAGACATAGCATGACTATATGACCTACTTGACTAATTATATTTTCAAGTCCATAATTTGAGTTTTCAAAGGAATTTTCGTTGCCCTTTAATGGTCAATCTGGGCAAATTATCTGAAAAGATTTATCTGCAGTATAAATACCTGTCTCATGATATACTAACTTCGATTGGAAAATTTCAGTGTTTTCATTATGTAGTATATTTGATGCGCTTCTTGCTTTACTGTTATTTATCCAATTATTTGGCTACTTCATTTTCCCACCTTCTCATTACTCCAGTTAACCTACGGCCTTTCGTTGAAATATTGTATGCGAGTTAGTAAGACATTTTGTTTACTGGTGCTTCAATTTATAGCATTTGATTAGTGAAACGAACTATCTGATGGTGCAGGACAGTTATACGACCGTTGCATGGACTGAGAGTTAAAACTCTTCACGAAGCACAGCTTACTGTACTTGAGAAGATACATCATGCTTTCCCTGAGATCTCTGGTGTGATAGTGGAGAAGGTATGTGTTTTCTCTGTTGCCCTTCTTTCTAGCATTGATCCGTAAAATTAAGAGTTCTGTATTTTTCGTGTCTTACGAGTTCTGCTTCAGGAAGAAGTACCTTCACCTGAACATTCTGAGATAAATGTTGGGGACATCATCACTCATGTTAATGGCATACCTTTCTCCAGTGCTGCAGAGGTTAGTATCCTTGTAAGCTTAAGTTTCTTATAGGCATGAAGAACTTGCCGAAGAATTATGTGGCATTTGGTTGATGGGAAATGTAAGGTGCAAATGGGAAAGCAGAGTGAAATGACTTTCTTTTAACAGGGGGGGGGGGGGGGGGGGGGGGTAGCTGATATTATATATGAGAACAAGTTACAACATAGATAATACAGGGATCCCTACTATGAAAAACATTCACTCCCTTGTTTGGTACACAAGATCTGAAAAGAGCCAGGATTGGAACTGGTTTGCAGGTGGGGATGGGATATGGATCGAGAAACAACCTCCATCTTTCTCACCACATGAATGACCCTTCTTCCTCGACACGATGCTAAATACAGTAGTTGCCTGGATGCCCATGCACCGATCCCCATCATGGGATGGGTCATCGTTTCAATGATTACTGGCATTCTAAGACTAATGAACACCTGCTCTGGCTCTGGCCGTATAAGCCACTCAGGCGGTTTGGGCGTCATCTTGTTTTTGGACGGCGTCAGCCAATCTCACCTTCCATCGCTGCCCACTCTCCTTAGCAGCACCTAATCATGCTGCCAAGCTCATCGTGTATGGTTGAGCTGCTCCCTTGCCCATTTGTTGCTTTGTGAAGCCTCGTTCTCGATATGCCCCTCGTAATATCAATTGCTAGCATTTAGTGATAATCTTACTATTATATCCCACCCCCCTTTTCCCTCCCGCGACGCCCCCGCGGGCGCTCGAGAGGCGAACCCTAGCCGCCGGCGAAGCCCCCCTCCTCCTCTCATCCTCTCCCTCGCCACCTCCAGTGGGCGCGACCGGGCAAAGCCCGGCCGCCGGCGGCGGCGGTGGGGAGTTTTTCTTCGCCTCTCGTGGGTGGATCGACGCGGGGCGGCCCACCCGGGCCTGGGTGCCGAGCTAGACGATGGGCACGGCAGCACCGTGGCGCGTCGGAGCGGGCGTCGGTGACGGCGTGCCTGAGGTGTATTGGGTGGCGCGGTGGAGGTGCTCGCGGGGGTCTGCCTGGGCGGTTTTTGGAGCGACCTAGCCAGATCCGATCTCGCGGGGCGGGCCGTGGGCGGCATGGGTCAAGGGCGGCTGTCCCTCCGTGGCGTCCGGCTGGTGAGGGCGGCGGTGTGACGGCGGTTGCCGACCCCTTCTCCTCTGCTCTTTGGTTGGGGGTGTGGCGGATGGTGGCGGCCCTGTTGGTGGGATGTTGGCGGCTCGGCGGGGGTGCTAGTGGCTGGCCGCTGATGGTTGGGGCGAACCGGGGAGGGAGTCAAGGGGCCTCCTGGCCGTGTCGATGCCGAGCTCTGGAGGTGCCAGGCGGGTCGTATCGGTGGCCCTTGTCCTCGATGGAGTGGTTCGGTGGTTGTGGTGAGGCCGGCGGCTGTCAGCGACCCTCCCCTTCCTGGATCTGGCCGGCTGGGCTACCTGCCTACCAAAGGGTCCATTTTGGGGTGGAAGGAGGTGCCTTCTACCTCTCACTGGTCGCTGACGTGTCTGTCGTCGTGGTGGTTGCGGGGGGGTCTTGGATGCTGGGGCGGCGGCCTCGGTGGTGGGAGCTGCGGTGCCTGTGGGCGAGGCTCGCGGCTCGGGTGCCGGATGGCTGCCATGGCCGTGAGGGCGGTGTGGCAGCTGGCTGTCGGTGTTCGGTGGTGGGGGTGTGCCCGTCCTGTCCATGGCTGCGCATACCTTGTTCTGGTGGCGGATAGTGCTTGCCGGGTGAAAACTTCGTCTGCCTTTGGTCAGACCGATGGTGGCGGCGTCTGTGGGCGTCGTACCCTTCCTGATGGCTCCGTTGCGGCGGCTCTTGGTGCTCCGGGACGCTCCGGGTGAAGACCTTGATCCTTTGGATCGGGCGGTGGTGACGCTACGACGTCGTGATCTTCCTGAAGACGCCGCTTTGGAGGCCCTGATCCGTCGATGTTCAGATGCACCTGTCTGAGGAATCCGTCGAATTCTAGTGGTGCTTAATTCCTTCATATAGTTTGATAGGATTTGCTTGGAATAGTGTAGCCGTTCTTCAGTACCTATGTATCCTGCCTCGGGTGTGTGTTTTCTGTGGTGAATTGTCGTTGGCCGTTGATTTATATATAAAGCGGGGCGAAAGCCTTTTTCGATATCTCAATTGCAACGGTTGCATCACCCAAACTTGGAGTCTCCATTACTTGCCAAGATCATGGGATGCTGCTGCTCTAGATGCATGAAGAACATCCTCCATGACTCCGGAGCGTCGGTCATCCGCTGAACATTGGCCATGCATGATGGCATGATTTGAAAGAAAGGGGAAACTGGTAGGCTCCGTATTGGTGAAGTGCGTTCATTTGGATAAAGCAGGGACTTCCCTCCAACTCAAATACAAATACAAAGATACAGTACATAGCATAGAAAAGGAGATCTGGTATCACTGATTGCCAGTAGGCCTCATCTGGTCACCACCAGAAACTGGTAATTTGCGCTATGTTGTTTAATAACCCACATGTTTTTTTGTTAGTTTGGTGGTATACTACTTGATACGTGTGGTCAGCATATTCTAGAGAGAAGGAATTTGGGCCTGCCGGAGGACTACAACCAGATGTCAACAGTGATAAGCCTAAAGGTTCAGTGCAAATAAATGCATGAAGTTTTTGTATGATTCACGCTGACATTTCGATTGTAGCTTATTGTCCTATTTGTACATCCTATTCAGTTCGATGTGAAAACACAGAAAGGTCGCAAATCTGAAAAGACAACGAGAACAATCAACGTCGACAAGTTTACTCCCAGTGAAAAGTTAAACAGGTAATTTGTATAGTTCATAGAAACAGTTTTGTTCTTCAGTATCTGTGTTCTGATATCGTTTACCCACAGGTGGCCACTCGGGAGAGCTTATCTTCTTCGCCGTATAGAGAATGGAATCATGTACACCGAAGAGCGATATGGCTAACAGCAAAACTCTTTGTTTCGTCCATTTGAGTAGAATTAATTTGTATCATGCTAGTATAATTAGAAAGAGTTCGAGTTCATGTGTGGTTGGTTGGAGTCTTGGAGACTTCTTAATTTTAGCAAGTATTTTCTGTGAGGATAATTTCGGTTTGGAATCAACAATCATTGTCGTACGGTTTGTGCAGCAACTGTCCATGGCCCACTTAGTTCCTACGGAGACATAGTTCTTCTTAATCATCCACACCTTGATGGGCGACTTGGAAGCAATAGCATTACGTCCAACATAATGATTTGAAGAAAAATGCTCATATTCATACGAGGCAGAATTAGCATTGGAACGCTTCGAGGACTTTGCAGCATAGCCATTAGCAGGCTTGCGGCCATGGTGAAGAATTTCTACATGTAACCAGTGATGAATTAGTCCTCAGATGGGGCTTACTACCCTGTAGTGTCATGACAACATTCACAGGAATATTATCGATAAGCTCCTTGGAACAATAATAACCGATAGGAGCAAGGGAGCAAGGGGTTTTCCTTTGGAGAGCACCCATTGTGTCTTGGGATACTACTCAGGGTCCAGTAGGAGCCATCATTATCGATGTTCCTTGTAAAGTCAATCCTTTCTTTCCTAGGGTTCTTGTTGAGAATTTGCTTCTTGAGTATATATTAAATGGTTTGGTGCCCTTTGAGGCTTTTGAACATTCATGTCTCAAGCAAATTCTTCATTCTGGCATTCTCATTCATAATGTTTACAGTTTCATCATATGAGGGGTTAGTAACCACAATATCAATTGAAGCATTTGAGAACCATTGGATGATTCATGTGAATAATTAGCAGTTTCATGTTCAATGCACTTCAAGCAAAGTGGAACAAATATCTTGAGCATCACTGATCTATTGAGCGAGCCTCAATCCTTAAATCATCATAAGACACTTTCAGTTTCTCAAGATATCAGTAGTTCATGGGTGTTTGAGCCTCTCCGGAACATTAGTGATATTCAAAGTTTTGTAGTTCTAGTCACTTCTTCACAACATCGTGATTTTGGACAACCTTTGCACTGAGACCTTTCAACTCATCCTATAGAGTCGTCCCCACTAACTTATTTATTCAACATGCAAGCATGCCACCTCACCATACACCAATGAATAGGATAAATCCCACCTACATGCAGTCATGCATGGTAAAAGACCCATCACAACATTCAACTATACATGCCAAAATATTTTCCATTCAACTATTCTAATTATATCCAATAAATATTGTTACAACTACATATAATCAAATACAACAAGTCATATGTTTAAATTTTGGTTCTCATGTTATCAACCAATCCCTGCAGCAACATGCGAGGTATCCTCTTGTTTGTGATAGTGGTCGGTCTCGAGTAAGTATCTTAAAGTCGTTTTTTGCCTTTTCTATTGAAGTTTTGTTGAACTTGTTGTGAAGAACATTGATCTGGTTCATGTTGAGTGGAAACACCATCATTGACTTTAAACAAAACATCCAAGATTTCCTTCGTCGTTTCTACTTCACTGATACAGCCAAATTGTTCTTTAGTCAGGTAATCAGAGAGAATGTTTTGAGCTTGGGTGTCAATACTGATATTTCTTCGATCATCCGAAGTAAGATCATCAGGATCCTCAATTACAAAACCCTTAGAGACAACTCCGCATAGCTCGGAATCGAGATCACCGAGATGGCATCGTGTTTTGTGCTTCCAGTATGGACGATCCTTCCCTCCGAATATAGCTTGTACGTAGATTCTCGACATATCTAAAACTCTAGGTGGTTAACCAAATCGTAAGGGAAAATGTCGACAGAGGGGGTGAACGGGAGATTTTAAAAATTTGTTTGGATAAATTGAAGTAGCCAAAGATAAAGTTAACTAACTAGGGGAATTGATGTAATGAAGACAAACTAAGCCAATGGACATTAACTCATGAGAAATGTAGGCTAACACAACTGAGATAGATATAACAACCTGCTAGATACAACAACGAGAAGACAAACTAAAAAATTTACACACAACGGAATAGAAAGGAATAGTTCAAAGTCTTTGCAGTAGACACCGAGAACATAAAGAGGACAAGTTCTTCACAATACATAGTACAAATTGAAACTAAGTAAATGGAAGAAATATAATCTGTGGGCTTGGTGTAGACAATGATTTGTACATCCAGTTCAAGTTCCTGGCACAACTTTACGTCTGGTTGGAGGGGTGAGATTGAACTCAGAAGACAAATTCTTTATCTTATTCTCTTTGAGATAAGGTCACTCAGACATCCAATCACTTGTGGTAGATCTTTAAGGTGATCTCCAGACCTTCACAGACTCATTCTTCGGTAATCCATAATTACTCTTGGATGCTCTAGAAAAGACACTTAACTGCCTACCGGATGCATAGTCCACAAGAAATAATAGGTTAAGTTAAGCTTCGATCATATTCTTCGGTGATGCTTAATTACTTAGCAGTTTTTAGGCTCTTAGTTTTTTCTCGCTAGGATTCTCTGAAGTTCTTTGGGAGGAAAACAGGTTGCTCACACAAACTCTTTACCAAATTTCGCGAGAACCAGCCAACCATCTAAGGTTGAGGTTGGAGGCTATTTATAGCCGATGGAGCAAGCTTGAGGGCCAATATGACCGTTGAAGTTGCACAAGCAACAACAATATGACATGTGTCTAACAGTCGGATTTCAAAGCAGCCACTCATGATTGACTGTCTTTCCGTGCAAGACATCCAGCTTTTCAACGACGCCATTGAACTCAGACTCTGAAGTCAAATGAACTTATGTTTGAACTCTCAAAGTCTTCACTCGAAGATTTAGGTTTGGATTTAGTACACGCTAGAAGACTCAACCTAACTTTAACTTAGACCCCCCTTGATAGTATGGTTTGCCCTTTTGACTTAAGTAAAAGCAAAAAGAAACTATTAAACAAAGTCCAAATTTCCGCTTCATATTCTTCAATGAACTCCATTAGATTTTAGATGGGCATACCATGTTATTCAATGTATTTACAACATTTATGGGTCATGACTCTTTATTAAACCAAAACCTCAGGGATTATCATATGTGTATAGTGACAAACACATTATCTCTAACTTTTTTGTCCATGGAATCATCCAAAACCCTCATGGGGTACTAGATTCACTTACAGAAATCATGTTTTCACACTCGTCTTTGACGACTTTATTTATACAGTCGGACTCAAACCTTTTCTCTAAAAAGACTCAAATACACATGTTTATCTGGATTGCTGGAATAAATCAAATTTTCGTGTATTTCAGAGTGGGTGTGGTATTCCAAAGTTTTAGCGAAATAGGGCATCTTGACCTTAAGGATACAAGCAATTCAGATTTACATGTGCAAACCATGTTAACGTCGGCGTTTTATCTATCCTTTACTTGTGATACTCCATGTTTTTTGTTTATGTCTGAATTGCCTGCGTACAGTTTCTTCGGTCAGCCTGAGTGCAGAAGCTCTTTGTCAGTGTTCTAAGATTGCTTGTAGTTTGCATCAGCTCAGGATAACAATTATGTACTATATGGTTTTCAATCAAGTAGATGGATGGAGGATATGTGTATAGTGAGACAAAAAATGGAGAATAAGAACATCTCTAACCGATCCCTATGATTTAGTGAAGAAAATGACCGAGTATATTTGACTCCCTATAGTTTAAGGAGTTAAAGGGTGGCTGTTTCTTATCGATCCCCTGTATTTAACTCCTTAAAAAAATTGCTCAATTAGTGTGGCCTTGCCACGTACTATGCTTCAAACGATTGCACATCAATCATTCAAATGATTCAATTCAACATGCACAACAAATAAACCATAAACACGCGGATAGTTGCACGGATCGAGCAATTCAAATTAAAACATGCAAATAGTGCACCACATCAATCAAGTTTGATCCAAAATCACCACATAGCATATCTTATGCCGTGGATCGAACCCAACCAAAGGCATGCAACATGAACTCGAACACTTGGCAGCCACTTTCATTGACCACTTGGTATAGCATGTCTTACCTTGATGGCATTTCATCGACCAACTGACGGCCATGTGGCTTGGTGGCCCCGTGGCGAGTATATTTGAGAGAGTTGAGCTCCCTTTTGTGGCCGCGTAGTAAAATTTATCCCCCTCTAACGGTTTGAGACATTGATTTGGTGTGGCGAATAGGAAGTTATAGCTTTTTAAGAAATCGGTTAGAGATGCTCTAGATACAGTAGGGATGTTTGGATGAGCAAAATTAACCTATTCTGCTGCAATGAAAGCAACTTATTACCAATGAAATCAAGGGAGGGATAGTCCTTGTCCAGCAACAAGTCAACCTAAGCTTGTGGATTCATTTCCCCTCTGTCTGTTGTTTCGGTGGCCGGTTGCGGGTAGAGAAACCCTAGTGTCTTCGCTTCGATTAGTAGTTTAGGTTAGATTTTTTTAGTCCTCGCAAGTGCGACGCTTGGGCGCGCAGATGGCGATGCTTCTTTTTCGAGTTTGTTTTTTGGGTTTCGATCGTCCTTCGTCCGTTTGCCTAGTCAACGGAGCTCCAATTTACATTCATGCAATCTTCTTGGGACAGAATTGAAGATATATACGTAGAAGATTTTATCAAGATCCTAAAAGAAGAGTTGAGGCTTCAACACCATCGTCGATAGAGGTGATGTGCGTGTGGCCGCCGCCGCGACGCACGGGCGCTTCGGTTCTGGTCGGTGTCATCGTGTCGAGTCGATTGGTTAAAGAATGGCTTTTTATTTAGACAGGATTAGAGCATCTTTAACAGGCGTCTAAAAAAGACCCCCTAAAAATCAACGTTTTTGTACGTTAGAGACAAAAAAATAGTGCTCCAGCAGACGTTGTAAAATAGAACGCGCACAAACTTTAGTGTCCGCGCTGCAAATCTTGGGCGCGCTGGCTCCCAGGCTGTAAATCTAGGACGTCAAATTATGCGCGCTGGCTGCTGCAGGTGGAGCCGCCGGATTAGACGTCATGTTTTTGTGCACCTAAAAAACCTCTTCGTTGCTTCCGTGCGCAAAATTGCTATTTCGATGCTGAAAAAAAAACGAACGAGTGCCTGATGTGCGAAATTGGGTCTTGTTGCTTCCAGTGGGTGTTCGTTTTTTTTTTTTTTTTGAGATGAGAGTGTTCGGCCTATTGTTTTTGAGGTTTAGGCCTCCGGTTGTAGTGGGCCTCGTGACAAATTAAAGCCGCCTGGTTCCGGCCCAAACCCCTCGTCGGAGTAGTGAATCCCTCCCCGCCGCTGTCGGTGACGGAGACCCCGTCGCCGCCGCCGCTGCCTGCCGCTGGTTCCGCCCCGGTGCGAGGGCGAAAACGAAAGGCACTTGTGGTCGCTGCGGCGGCTGATCTCGCTCCCGCGGAACGCTCGCCTCGCCCCGGTAGGTCGTCTCTTCCACTGCAGGTCTACGAGATGCCCAGAAAGAATCAACAACGTAGCGGCAGCATATGTGGAGGAGGGGGCCCGAGTAAGAGGCAAAAGACCTCCTCACCTCCCAACTCCGACCGAGAAGGTGAACAGAGCGCACAGAGCACATCTTAAATCTGGCTCCATTGGATTGTGGACCATATTTGAGAACACACTGAACTGTGAATTACCATGCAGCTTACCATTGCAATTTCGTATTGATGCCATTCGTTGTCATTATTTGCAGATTCACCGCCTCGACGCGACGGTTAGTTACTTAGTTTTAATTCGGCATGTGGCAGACAAACCCTACCTTGCATCGGTCATCCAATTGTTAACCGTTTCAAGTTTTCACCCCTATTGCACACCAGGCTTCACACGTATGCTGCGAAGGAGGATGCTTCCTCGTGGCTATCCTATGCCGGATGGTATTTATGGCAAGTTCTGGTTTCGTATTCTAGAGCTAGATTGCAACTTTCTGTTTTCTACCTTCCTCTCCTTATTTCATTTTGATTGGTTTGTGGAGATTTATGCCATATTCTGGTATGTCATGTTTCTTTGACTAGGAGGCATGCGCTTGGTGGACACTTTTGAGCTTTGTTTCAAAGAGTTAGATGGCTACAATGAGGATCACACCAAGATCAAATTACTTGCTTTAAGCGTGTCTCAGTCTATTGTCTCACTTGCTTCGTTTAAGGGTAATAACACAATCGTTTGTTTGTAAGGGTCCTGTCCATTTAAGTTAATCAGTCATTAAATTGTTGGTCCTGTGTAGGGAAAACACGGCAATTTACATGCACAGGCACAATTGTAGGACACATGCCATCCAGCGTGAGCATTCTAACATCTGCTAGTTTAGTGAGATGCAACAACGATGAAACTGAGATAGATGATAAATTGAAGGTCAGTGCTTGAACCCATTTTTTTTCTTCTTCCGTTGCTTCCTTGTGTTTTTTGCTTCGTGAGATGATGATCAACTTTCGCCACTTGCTGGTTGCAGATTAAGGTGTGCCTGCCCAACGGCAAGATTGCTCCAGGAAAATTGTGGAAATACGATTTGTATTATAATATTGCTGTTGTCAACATGAAGGCTTTCCCTGAATTTCGCGCAGCAGACATTCATAATCAAGTCCAAGCTAATGTCAAATTACCTCAAAGTAAAATGGTAGCAATTGGACGAGCTTTTGAATCCGGAGAACTAATGGCTACAGTTGGCACACTGCTGTATAAAACTACCAAACTTGACTGCCAGGAACTCATGACCTCTTCTTGTTATATCACAAAGGTATTTCCCCTATCTTATCGTTTCTTGCTAGGCAAACATATTAATAAATCAAATTGGCAGTATGACTACCATTAGGAGTGGTTGGTTCTATTAGGAATCATTGATTCATATGGAATATCTTGCGAAAAGTATACTTTAGAACACAGACGTAACTATAGCGTTGTTATACATGAAACTGTTTATGCAACATTTGTTCACGTACCAGCCTTTTGTGCTAGGCTGGGATTGGTGGGCCCCTTATTGGTTATGGTGGAAACTTCGTTGGCATGAACTTCTGTTCAAAGGATGGAACTCCTTTCTTACCAGCCAGTCTACTTTCGAAATGTTTAAAACACTTTGATAGATTTGGGTATGCTTTCAAGTTCTTATTTATGTACATAGATCAATTTCAATGCAATCACATGTAGTCACAGAGTGTTGAACAAATTTGTCGTCCTTTACTGGATTATTTAAACACAAGGTTGATTGCGTAGATTAATCCAGGATTAAAGATGGAAACGAGGATGTGTTTTGTGGCACATTTAATGAATTTATATGTTAAGAGTATTGGTGGAACAATAAACAGGATATTTGGTCAGGAGTCTGGACTCGGGACTAAAGATGGAAATCGCTGGGAGTTGTCAAGATTAGGATAGCTAACTGCTAAAGATGGGCCATAATATTTGCATTATTTTCTGAAGTTCCTCTCAAACTGAAAAGATGTAGGAGTTTCTATGGATGCACTAAGTTTATATTGGAGCCAAGGGCAGACAAATTGTCTTCCATGGATGCATTATTGTTAAATGATGAACTTAATACCAGTTGTGCCTATTAGGTCATAGGATTTATTAGTGTAACATAAGTTTCATTGATAAACAAAATACCATCTTTCCACCATGAAAGCTTAATTTATGTCTATGCATGAATCCAATTTGGAGGGTTTGATCTGTTTCTGTTTAAGCTTCTGCTTGGTTAGTTCTCTTTTGAACAAATTTTAGCACCTTTGTTTCCTTTCCCACTGCTCAGAACAATTTGAATATCAGATTTTACTTCTGTTATTTCAAGATGGCTTGCCTAGCTTTTTGGAGGGTTAAACATTGTTTTCGCGTAGACTACCTAGGACATATTACACTGCTTAAAGTTGAAACTTTATCTGTATTTTCTGAGAAAACGAAAACTTTTCTGTCTTCAACTCTTAATACTCGAGTTCGACAACCAATATATTTCGGAATGTCTTCAAAACACTTGGTGCTTCATGGACTAGTTAGTATACTTATGCCAATTCTCAACCGGAATAGGAAATGATTCAACTCTTCTCTTCTAATTTCACTTCCTGGGTTGTATGGGAGATGTAAGGACTAAGCAGTACTTGCTGTTCTTCTCTCATCCCTTGTATTATGGGCAAACCGAAACTACAGCAGGTGGGGTATATATATATTACTTCCCTCTTTTCCTAGTTCTGCTTCGGGTTTACAAGTTCCTGCTATCCTCAGTTCGCCTTCCACGATCTATGTCCGTAAACAGCAGCACAAGGCCACGCTGCCACCTCCCCCTAGCTGTTCAGCAGCAGCCACGAAATTGTGTGGAATAGCTAGTTGTCGCAGTATACGTGTTTCGCCTATACAATTTCTGTATTGTTTTCTTGTCATCTTTATCCTAGATGATTCCTATTGTGACGAAAAAGGGTTTCCCCCCGCTTTATATATAAAGCAACCATCACCGAACAAGCCGAAACCAGCCGATACAAACACACACACACACACACCACACCACACCACACCACACATACCCTACGCCGGATACAAGGACGCTGAAAACAGCAACAAACTCCTAGCAAACATGAGATGAAACATTAAACACTACTACAAAGTCGTCGGGGCCCTCAACCGTGGGAGAGCCACTGCGAAGAGGAGAAGTCGTGTATGACATACAATGGGCTCCAAGGCGGCGCCTTCAGCTAGGGAACAACACCGTAGCGTCGCCACCGCCCAATCCAAGGATTAGGGTTTCCCCCGGAGCACCACGGCGACAGATGAGATGCTGCAACGGTGCCTTCAAGAAGGGGACGACGCCAGAATGCCGCCACCGCCGGCCTGGCAAGACAGAGCGGGTTTTCACCCCGACTAACACTTACCGTCACTGGATTGGGTTACGGACAACTGCAACACCTCCATTGAATGACACACCCCGGTCAACGTGCTGCCCACACGGCCATGGTGACTGGACAGCGCCCGAGCTGCGTGCTCCGCCCATGAGCACTCCGGCTTCCACCAACCGGGTCGCCGCCACGGCATCCGAGCCCCACCCTCATCCATGAATATACTAAACCGACGCAGTCGACCGGAACGGAGCAGAAGACCTCCCTTCCACCCTAAAGCCGACACCTTGGCAGGGTTGGTGTCCTCGACGGCCAGATCTGGGCCAGGGGAACTCCGGCAGCCACCCGAAGCAGCCGCCAGATGCCATGGAGGGGGCACCCTGCCCCCTTCTCGAAGTCCCCTGCCACTTCCGGCAGGCCTCGCGCGCACCCACACCGCACCATGGAGCCACCCTGGCCTGACGAGCCCGTAGCTAAAACCGTAGAAGAGGGAGGGAGCTCACCCTAAGTCAATTGCAGATGAACCGCCGTCGGAGCATGTCCCGCCGTCGCCGCGGGAAGACCAGGACAACCACGAGGGTGCAGCCACGCCATTGCAAGCCCCACCACGCCAAGCCCTGATGGGCCTCCGCCACCACCCGCGATGCCCGCCGCCACCAGCGACCAAATCCGGGAAGATCTGGCCAGAGACGTGCTGGCCCACCACTGCCCGATCTGGTCTTGCCACGGCCATGGCGCCGCAGACGCGTGCCTAGCCGCCGTCGCGACGCCACCCTGGAGCTGCGTCCCCGCGCCGCTGGCCCTCGCCGTAGGCCATCGCCCCCAGACGAGCGGCCGGTCCGCGCAGGCTGTGGATCCCGTGCGGAGGGCAGAAGGAGGCCCCGGCGCCGCCCTTGCCGGCCGAGCTTTGCCCGACGGCACTGCTGGGCGGTGGCGAGGGAGGAGGTACGCGGGAAGAGGAGAGGGGAGGTGGGAGTCTAGGGTTCCCCCCGGGCGCTCGCGGGAGCGCGCGGAAGGTAGGGAGGAAATTCACCGATGATTCCTATTGTTACTAAGGATATAAATCATGTGGCAACTCATGTGATGCATACAGGAGAGTTGTGCAGCCATGGCTAGGTCTGAGAATTGGATCATTTGAAGCTCAAAAGCTGGGCACCCGTGTAGATGTACATGACAGCTTCCCCAATGCACATGGAATCTATGTAGAGAGGGTCAGTCTCTACCTCATGCATTTGATATACAGTACTATTTTCCCATCTTTGTGTTGCTATGCCAATTTTTATGCGCATTTGCTTTCTGCTTTGTATGGTGCTTGTTGAGATGGTTTCCTTATAGGGACAACTAGTTACAGGTCATCTCAGCTAGGAGTTGTTTGCAAGCATCGGTGATATATAGATGTTGGATCTGATCTCAGCTAACTTATACTTCCTCCGTCCGGAAATAACTGTCGCTCAACCGGATGTGCCAGATACATTTGTTTGAGCGACAGTGTCCGGACGGACGGAGTATTTTTCTTCAATCTCGGCTTAATGTTGAACCCATGGCTTGGAAAAAAAAAGGAACAAAGGGGGGAGGGGGGAATCGATTATTTCTAGACCCATATAAAAGTGAAAGACATCTTCTCTATAGATGCACCTTCTCTTTAGAAGACAAGTTTATAGAAGAAAAAACTCAGGTCCATCGATGCACTTTCTCTTTAGCAAAGAGAGTAGTCTAGAATCATAGTACATTTTGTCCACATATCTAAAGAGTAGTGTCTTGGAAGCGGGAGCATGCAATTAAAAGGCTTAAATAGTACAATGTCCACTTGGCACTTATTACGGCCAGAGAACAGCAAAAAAATTGTGAAGCATCTCCATTTGTGCCATAGGCCATCGACGAGTCCATGTGACCTACTCCTTGTGATCATTATGATAATAGTCCTTATCGGCATCACCCTTTTCCTGGTATTGTGTAATGCAAACGTAATTAAACATGCCGATGAGTATTGTAAAACTATATATCTCACCTATTGTTTTTTTTTACTATACTATCTGACCTATTGTAAAACTATATATTTGACGAATCTGGAGTGCTAACACAATACTCGCCAAGATAAAGAAAACTCTAATGTTCCTATAGAATGTGATAGCGTGGCTTAATAGGGATGATATACTACTCATAACCAACCCTAACCGGCGGGTGTGTCCGGGGTGTTACAAGTTGGTATCAGAGCCGACTCTTGCGGTTACACGGATGTTTGATGGTCAGGTGTAGCATGCCACATGTGCCGGACTGGATGCACATGTCCAAGGGGGAACGTTCATGTGCCCCAACGAGGACGTCGGTTCCTTTGAATGGGGTTATATGTGATAGCCTGGCTTAATAGGGATGATAGACTACTCATATCAATAAGGATTTTCTTATTTCCCGGGAGCCCATTCGGAAAGAACTTCAAAGTTAAGCATGCTCAGCTTGAAGCAATTTCATGATGGGAAGTTGGTCCCAGGTGCGTACGAGTGAGGACAAAGTGCGCATGAAAGATGCCAGTCTAGATTCTGCCAGGAAATGTTGGGGATATCGCTTATCAGGAACTTATCGTTCGACCCAGGATAAGGGGTAAATCGCCCGGTTTATCGGCATACCGGCCGATTTATCCGCATATCGGCCAACTTATCAGCCTATTTATCTTATCGGTCTGACACCGGTAAGCGATAAATCGGCCGATTTATCGGCATATCGGGGGATATCTTAAACAGTGGCAGGAGTAACAGCGAGTAACTGGCAGGTGTGTCTCGGGTGTTACACATGTTTATTGGGACATCAATGACATGCAATTTAATAGTATCATATACTCCCTTCGTCCTAAAATAAGTGTCGTTGATTCAATACAACTTTGTACTAAATCAACAACACTTATTTTTGGGACGGACGGAGTAATATATCTATATAGTTTGCATATCCAACCATGTGTAGTGCATCCTGTGCAAGAGAAGATATTGAGATCAATTACTTTGCAGATAATGATATTTGTGGTAAACCTGCCTTTTCTTTTTCATAAAATTATTTACATTAGGTCAAATACACACTGCATGTTGACATAAAACCGACTTTTCCCTTTTCATGAGAATTATTTAGGTAAAATACACTACATTTTGAACCATTTTTTGTTTCCGAAACTGAATAATTGTAAAGTTCACATGCATCTATCTAAAAAATTATATTAAAAAATCTTTTTACTGATTTACTATTGACTTCTGGTACTTTGTTTCTTGTTTGAACTATAACAATTAAGTATCCCTGTTAGCATCTATGCCTTGCGAAAAGTTGTGGTATAACGATCTACTTGAGCGCGATAAGAAAAGGAATTATAAGCCATATTGTCGACAATAAATCTTTTAGTAAGTTTGAATATCAGTACATTAAGACTACAATGTTATTCTGTTCAGAACTTTTCACAATGATAAGAAAAGGACACCATAAGCTATATTTTAAACCTTATGCCTTTTGTGATTGAATATGAAAATAATTAGGATTTCTGTATCGTTTATGTTGAGCACTTGTCACGATTGAAAGCTTGGTAGGTTTTTCATGGATCCTTGATTCGCCTGATAGGTTTTTGATGGATCCCCAGCAGCAAATTCTGGAATCAAAGTTGGTGATGTCATTACCAAGCTTGATGAAGTCCCTTTGTTTAGTGCACAAGAGGTTCCATTTCGTAATTTTCTCATGTATTTTTCTTTCTAAAACTATGTTGCAAAATCGAACTTTCATTTGTTCTTTTTGTTCGGCTGCATCTGACTAACCCATTGCATTTTGTACTTGTTCTTCAGGGAAACCTCTGTTAGTTCTTTTTTTTGGTTGTTCTCATTTTTAGCAATAACCTCTGATGTTTTTATCGCGTCAAAATAACAGTTAAGAGCACGGCAGGCCTCCAACACGAAAATGTATAAATTTAGTTAACAAGTGCAAGGTAACATGTTTTCATGAGGCAAAGTAAAACAGTTTATAACTACAATATAATATTGTCTCGCACAAAAAAACACGAGAATATCAGGCCAAAACAGCATGCACAATCCATTTTGTCACAATTCTTATTCGGTGCATGTGGCATAATATTTCGACATATTCTCCATAGCAAGCTAGAGTTATGTGATGTTTTCCGAACATGTATTTTGGACATAATTGTTTATTGTCTGTGAATGTTCATAATTTAAACAATCTAATGTTTTATCAATTTAATTTGTTCCTTCCAGTTCCATAAGCTGGTTTTGGACAACACGAAGAGTAGTACGCAACACGGTGATGTGATGCCTTTTGAGGTTAGTTGCAGCGTTTTAGTATGAACTATTTCTCCTTCCACATTATGCATTGATTGTTTTTATGTCATGCCATTGCATATGAAAATAGGTATCTGTCCTAAGGCCGAGCAACAGTTTTGAGTTTTGTGCAACTATCAACGCTGAAGTGATTGACATGAGCAAACAAAACAGGTTTTTCCTGACACATATAGTTTGGTAAAAAGTAGTGTCAGTCATGAAGTTTATTGTTTCAATGATAGATGGCCGGTACCCAAGACCAGGTGGCTATATCCAGATAATAAATATGATGATGATGGGCCCCTCATTCGAAAGTGCTCCCGACCTGACTATCGATATCGTGCAGACCTCTCTCCTCCTAATGATATTTGAAGGAATAACTTTAAGTTGTCCCTGTTTCATTCTCTGTTGAGTTTTCTCTTTGTGAAATTTTATACCTTTGTAGACACATGACGTTCATCAGTCCATGTGGTGTTCATGTAGCTTCCTATGACATTTAGATGCCATCTAACTTTTTTTTAAATGTGAAATATGCCAACAAACCTAAGTGCATTAAGTAAATAAATTGCTAATTAACATCTGTCAATTTATGATGAGTATGAATTAAAAATGATGCCAAAGAATAAGAACCTCTTTACACACTCAGTATTCTTTAACATTGATGTTTGGAAGTGATGATCTTGATTTTAGATCACATAATTAACTAACTGTAATCAGAAAAGTCTAGTACTTTAATCCTTGCGGGCTTTGTGTGGGTTGCACTTGCTCTCTAATCCAAAACCATCACCTAGCTACTAATTATGTATATATTTATCCTGTATATAACACAAGGACAATTAAACAGTTAGTGTAATGTATCTAGTTAGACTTTCGAGACAAATGGTCTAATTGCATGAACCACTACATGCATTTATATATGTCCAATATTTTTCAACACATTTTGATGTGGACTAACCTAACCTTGATTCACAAGGACATATCATATTTCTCTTATCTTCGATATCATTCACAGATTTTCAAGCGTTGTCACTTGTTGCCTTTGTTTCAGCTTCCCCCGATAAGGACGGGTCCGCACAAGATTGTGATGGAAAGTGAGGAGTAATCTTGTAGGCTTAGTAAAAGACAAGTTGAGATCTTCTTGACAACTGAAATGAAAGTATAAAAAAACTGAAATGAAAGTCTATGTTGCCAGATTATGTTTGGCACTCCCTCTGTTCCATAATTATTGTCGTGGTTTTAGTTCAATAAAACCATGACAAGAATTATAGAACGAAGGGAGTATTAACAGTATGGCGTAGCCAAGTTTAGTTGATACGGCAAGATGTTTTCTGTGGCGGCTTGTTTAGGAATATTGCTAGGGTGGGCTTGATTTATCTTGAGCCTTCTGGAATGTTATCTTATTTCAACGGAAAAGGCGCCTGCTATTCATTATGGGGTCAACGAGGCTCTAATACGGTGTTATCTTTGGTAGCATTCTTGAAACTTTTTCAGCAAGTATCTTCACATGTACATTCAGAAAACAAGTGACGTTCATTGGCTCTGGCCCATGCCGCCTGATGTAATTTTGACTGTGCTGTTTTACTTAACTTTGCTGATTAGCTAGATATCATCCACTTGGTAAGACTGTGGGGGTCAAGAAATAGGACACTATCTGATGCGAGAATGTATTTAGTGGGGAAGAAAATATCACGTGATACTAACACTCACATGATCACATGTTTGGATTTGTCTTTTTTGTTTCTACGGAGTATATATGTATTTCGAATTTGACATAAACATTTAAGACGGTGTCAAATGGATCATGCATAGGGATGGAAATACTCCTTACTTCCATGCAGTGGTGAATCTAGAAAAGAATGGAGTGGGGGCTGGGCTGCCTGGATTGTGCAAATATGTGTTTGGTTGGGCTGACAAGTGGCTTGCCTGGGCCTTGAAACTAGTAGTAAAAACTAAATTTGTAGGGCTGGAGGGGGGGCACACACACATAGTAGATTTGCCATTGGTTCCATGCATACGCTGATGGCCATCGTCAAGACCTCCTGTATGACGCCGCTAAAGAGAACCACGAACGGGCCGGCCCATTTGGGAGTAGCGAAATCTGAGCGTGCAAAAAAGAAATGATCCCAACTGTCGCGAGCGAGAGCTCGAACTCGCTACCTCTTGCCAGCGGACACATACTCCAAATCAGTAGACCTGCCGAGTTATTGTGTTATATTTGCAGGGCCCGACTTTAAGAATCAATTTACATCGCCTGATCAGTTAAAATACTACGCACGGCGGCATATTCGTTTCTTTTTTCGAACTTTGCAACATTTCTTGGGAAAAATGTAAACAAATTTCCTTTAAAAAATAATAATCTTTGAAAATCTGAACAAATTTAGAATGACGAACAATTTTTAGAAATTGAACTAAAATTTCAAAATTTCAAATGATGAACATTTTTTAAATATACATTGAACATTTTGTGATATATGCTGAACAATTTGTACATACACACTGAACATTTTGTGACATACGCTTAACAAACATTTAAATACACATTGAACATTATTATGATATACGCTGAACAAGATTTAAATACACATTGAACATTTTTTTAATATATGTTGAACAATTTAAGATAGCCAATGAACATTTAATATATAGTGAACAAAATTTAATTACAAATTTAACTTTTTTTTAATATAAGTTGAATGATTTCTTAATATATGCCGAAAAAAATTTAAATACACACTGAATTTTTTTTAATATATGTTGAACAATTTCATAGTATATGATGAACATTTTTATAATAGACGGTGAACATTTTTACAGCGCAAGGTAAACTATTTCATAATATATGATGAACATTTTATTAATACGATGAAGATTTTTGTAACACACGGTGAACTTTTAATATAATACACAATAATGAGAAGAGAGCAGAAACAGAAAATAAAAAAAGAAATGTAAAAGAAAGAAAATGATAGGAAAAAAGAAACCAAAACAGAAAATATAAAAACCAAAACAAAACAACTGAAAACCGGCCAAAACAGCAAAAAATGGAAGCAAAAAACCATAGAAGAAAAACGAAAAAAACTGGCAAGAAACAAGGAAACAGCAGCGAATCAAATCCGTACGTGGGCCGGCCCAAGTGGCGACTTGCTTCAGCGAAGGCTCGTCATTTTGACGCCTGCGGGCGTTGGCCGCCATCGTCGTAAGTGTTTTATCCTGCGTTTACAAGCGGAGCAGGGGCTCCTGTTGGGCCAGGAAGAAATCACGAAGCATGTTTACGATTTCTATGTGGGCCTAATGGGCACGGATGAGCCCAACTGGCTGTGCTGCGATGTGATTTGTCAGATCAGTCGCGGTGCGTCTCGAAGAGGAGAATGAAAAGAGAATTTCCTATTTGCCGCTCGTTGCGTCGAAATGATGACGCAACGCACAGAGCTGGTGCTTCTCCCGATCTGTTGTGCCTCGGCATGGACGGCGCCAGCGGCTGCGGTTCCTCTCCGACGAGCTTGTGCTCTTCTCTTTGCGTCGCCAGCAGAATCGCTAGATGTCTCTGGTTTTTTGGTGGTGGGCGGTGATCTTGGACCCGGGTAGATGTGCCACACTGTTCAAACACAAATTGCAGACGGATGCCCTGACGAATTTAGTGCAGGATATATGCAAGTTGACTACTGAACAATTGGAATTGTGTACAGCTTCAGCAATGTGGTCTGGAGTGAAGTTCAGACAAACTCCAACTATCCCCTGTACAGGCGCACAGAAAGCTAACAAGTGGACAATGGAGCTACAATGTCTCTTAACCTTACATCATCACCGACAGACAAATACACAAGTGAATTCTTTTACGAAACTTGCTGCGGCTTGTGACTGGATCATGTGGATGGTCTATTTTTTGAAAAAGGATGTGGATGGTCTATAAGATTTTGAGCTGCTGTCTTGACTCCTTTAAGAAGAACAGCAACTTGTCTGGTGATATGCATGAAAGGCCTGTAGTTCATAACGGACCAGGTAACATGCTTTCAAAGTGGATTATAAAATATCAATTCAACTCGAAAATTGCTATTCACAACTGTTTACGTTTGCTACTATGAATTTTGACATGCTTCCAAAATTGCAGCTGATCGTTGGTCGATTTTTTTGTCACATGTGGAAAAGATGATCAATTTTGTTATCAGAACTATCTTTCCTTTAACTTCCTTTGGGCCACAAGATATATGTCGATGCTCAGACCATACGCTTATCGTCCCAAACTTTCTTTGGGCCACTGCCTTCAGTTTCCGCCGCCGCATCCGGACCAAACAACAATGGATTCAGGTGACGAAATTGATCATGCTTCCAGACCTCTTGTGGCACCATGTGTCCATGGTATCTTCACTTTTAGTACCTTCAACTTTGGTATGTGTTCTTTCTCAATGTTCAAAAAATTTGAATCAAGCGGTGACACGGGTTGCACGTTGTGTTGAACGAGGGCACGGGGAGGGGGGGGGGGAGGGGGTCTTGAGCCATGTTTATTTCACTACGATATATGTGACCATTTTTTCTCCCATTGCAACGCACGGGCATGTTTGCTAGTTTTAATTTTAAAACAAATTCATATTTCGAAAATTGGTCAGAAACTTAAAAAAAATCATTCTTTGAAACATTTTCTATTATTTTTAAAATGGTATTGTTTTCAAAAATTGTTAATAAATACATATAATGTTCGCATTTTGAAAAAATTCTTCGGGCATTTAAAAAAAAATCTTATTTTTCAAAAATTGTTAGAAGTTTTTTGTTCAATATTTTCAAAATTCCCAAATAATGAGTGGGATTTCAAAAAATGTTCCTATTTTCATAAGTTGGTCACAAAATTCAAAAGACGTTCTTGTTTTCAAATTTTTTGTTCATGTATTCAAAACTTGTTTCCTTTTTTTTATTTTGTTAACCAATTCAAAAAAAATGTTTGAAGGCTTTGAAAAAAGTTTCGGTTTCAATTTTTTATTCACCTATATTGAAAATGTAAAAAAATCAGGATTTTCCAATTGTTGTTAATCTATTTCTTTCTGAATCTAAAGCGTTGTCCCTGTTTTCAAATTTTGTTCATCAATTCAAAAAATGTTCATATTTACAAAGCATGTTCTGGAATTTTGAAAAATGTTCACGTTTCCAAAAATGTTTTGAAATTTTGAAAAAATGTTGAGTTTTTTATAAATGGATTATAATTTCAGATGATGTTATATTTTTCGAGTTTTCTTTGCAAATTCGAAAAATGTTCGGGAAGTTGAAAATTTATTCATAGTTTGAAAAGTGTGAAATTTTAAAATTCGTTTTTTAAAATTATTCCTAACTTAATTGAAGTGTTCGAAATTTGAAGCATTGTTTGCAATTTTTAAGTAATGTCCAGTTTACGCCGTGAAATTTAGTACTTTATAGTTCGCTCTCCTCATTATGTCAACAACCTTCAATAGGTGGACTGGTTAGCCTGAGTCATGCACAAGCAGTAAGTGTGTAGTTCGTATCCGAGCGCTCCCGTGATGCAATGTTATTGCGCTTCTTCCGCTCGACAACTCGGTTTTGTTCAACTCGAAATGGGCCGGCCCAGTCGGGCGCGCCCCATGCGAAGGAAGGTCTGTTTGCCGCAGAATGCGGCGAATAGGAACTCCCAATGAAGAGCTATGCGCTCCTTCCTGTCGTTAGAAAACATTGCTCTTCTCTCCATGAAACCGGGCATGGCTCCTAGCCTTGATGGTTGGTCGGTGGATTTCTTTGTAGGTTTTGAAGTTTTTTGAAAGGGCATTTGTTCTCCATATGCAATGGTTTTGTGCTCGGTACAGTAGATAGATCTCGGTTTAACTTTAGTGTGATATCGTTAATTCCGAAATTCCAAGGGGATCTTACGCCTCGCGTTTGTCCCCGGTGGCTCATTGTGTCATCAACGGATGTCAATCCGCCTTGCCGACTGAAGGAGGTCCCTACAGGTTACACCCTCCTGGGGTTAGCGCTTTTCACCAACAATCCAATAATCTTCTCGTTCAATCAATCTTTCTTTTAGAAGGTTAAAGAAAAGTGGTTGAGCAGTGAGAAGTGCATCGGAAGTGTACTTCGAGCGAAGGGCAAGCTAGCGTGAAAGGTGCTTCACGGATGTCAATCCGCCTTCATCAACGGTCGTCGCATCATTTAAGGGCTATTGGTCACTATTGGGAAAGGGCTTATAGAAGAACCCAAATTAGTGACGGGCCTGCTATAGCACCCGCCATTGCTACGGTGGAGAAGTAGCACTGGCGTGTACTAAAATGTACCCGCCACTGCTCTTGTCACAGCAGTGGCGGGCACTACGATGTACCCGCCACACGCGTACTGTCATAAAGATCCCCGGTTGGTGAGAACAATTTGTGGTGGGCGGCACCATTCACCCGCCACTAATACATCAGATAGCTCTGGCGGACAACATATGAAGCTCGTCGCACATGTATTTCGGCAACTCGCGCTGAAGGTGTTCAAAAATTACAGAAAATAGCAATGACGGGTGTCTAACATGATGTGGCGGGTAATTTGTCAGCCCGCCACCTAACCTTAGTTGTGGCGGGTTCTCTGTTTCGCCCTGGTCGTAAACCATATGGATTAGGGTTTCTAAGGCCCCGTTCAGATCTTCTCCTCCTCCAGCTTCTTTGGCTTAACGTGTGAAGTCGACCCGAACGCAGCAGCTCCTGGAAGCCAGGTTCGTGGAGCAAACTGCCCTTGCAGTGCAAAAACGAGAAGCAGGCTGAACCCATCTTCCAAAATCGAAGGAGGCGGAGTTGGACAGAATTACTAGTATATGCCACCGCCAAGTGACCTCTGGCGCAGCGTACCGGTTCGCTCGATATAATTCTCTCCCAGGTACGTTCTCTCACATACGAGAAACCATCCAAATGGGCTTCATGGTTGCTACCTGGGCTGCCAGCCCATGCAAACAGGAGCTGCAGCAGACGCTGGTGCCGAACGGAGCGCTGCCTCCACCAAGAAGCTGGCTAGCGCTGGCTCCTAGAGAAGCTGGCCACTTTAGGAAGCCAGCGGACTTCCGAACAGGCCCTAAGCCCCCACTGGCCGCAACCCTCCAAATCTTATCCAAAAATCTTTCACCCCATCTCTCTCACTCGTCTCCGTCGTCACCGTCGCTCTCTCGCCCGTCACCGTCGCCGTCGTGGCGTCCTTCAATGTCGCCACCATCACGCTCGCTCTCCGGCGCCTACTAGGTCGGCGTCGTCCCCCTCGTGGTCATCGGCCCCATCGCCCTCGTTGTCCGCCGCCGCCTCGAACGTCCCCATAGTCACCGTCGCCATCGCCTTTCGCCGAGTCCAACGTCCACCGCATCCCCGACGCCCTCAACGTCCACTGCCCTCCCCGTCTTCTCCGTCCGCCCCAGTAGCCACATCTTTCTCTTTTATTGTATATTTAGTTTGTTGTTGTTCTTGTACTAGAAAAAGTTAGTAGTAGATGTAGATTTTCTAGGTGTAGCGTAATCTTTATACTAGAAAAAGTTAGTAGTAGTAATTAGATAGTGTACATGTAAAACTAAAAGTTTGTACTAGTTATTCATGATACAGGTGTTCATAAGGAGTGACAATGTTTTGGGAAACATTGATTAAGCTCCGTTTCGCTGAATTTCTGGCACTCAATATGTCGAATAACTAGCAATTACGACACATCGATTGTCATATCTTGTTATCTAAACGTTGCTTTCAATGAGATTGTGCTTAATCTAAATGTCAAGTTTTTTAATGCGAATTAGATGGAGAAGCCAAGATGCGTCGTTATGACTCCTGCAGTTGTAGATTCCATCTCGAAAGTGGTTGAATACACGCAGCTCATGGTGTCCTTCTTGGAGGTAGTAGTAGCCATATCAAGCTCTGGACACGCCTAGGGAAGTGCACGAGGAGTTGTCGAGATGGTGCGTACAGCTGCCGAAGCTGCGAAGACCGCCCTAGCCGAGATCAAGAGGACGATTGGAGACGAGGATAGCTCTGGACAATGCTGAGCGTTTGCTCAGGAACTAGTGTTGCACTGCCTCTATGTGATCTATATAATCTGTGTGAACTTAATTTCATGTTGCTGTGACGGAGCTGAACTTAATTTCATATTGTGAACTAGTGTTGCACTGCCTTTATGTGATCTATATGATCTGTGTGAACTTAGTTTCATATGCCTTTATGTGATCAATAAGCATGTTTAATTTGCTTACATATGAGTCGACTCCATTAGTTTGTGATTCATATTGTCTTCAATTTCTAGAAAGTGGGCGCCCCTAATTCAAAACCCAACATGGTCAAGATACAATGGTCCGACCTCGTCGAGGCGACACAAGCAGTGTTGGTAATGTGTGTTCACAGTGTTGGTAATGTGTGATCGCACAAAAAAATTGTGGTTATTTCAATCTTCCATCTATGAAACCAACAAATGAATGAGGAGTATGAGCTCGATGGGATCCCCGAGTGCGACTACTTTTTCGACAATAGGGGTCCTTATCTAAAGGACGATAGGTACTTCTCGCTAAACGCTTAAAGAGGACTACAAATATTATACAGTAATTTATGCACATATTTCATTCTGAACTTCACATGTCTCAAGATTTTGTATTAGCGTGTAATTTCTGTTTTTTTCTCAATCCGACTAGTGCACCCCCTGCAAGGCGTTTTGTCCTAGAGAAACTCCATGTCAAAGACACAGAGGACATTACTGAAAGGACTGTTTACGTGAAGACAAGATATGGTTTCGTTTTCGAAGCTACGATCTACAATGAAGTAGATCACACATAATTTGGTTGCAAAAATTGAAAAGGATTATGAAAGGCTTACAGATTTGAGTAGCGTATGAGTATAACCTTTGATATTGGCATCTTTTACTGCAACACTTCTCCTTTCGATCAAGACATTTGGGTGGAAATAGACATGATTCCTAACTTTCCTCCATGTGAGTTACTTAAATAATTTTGTTAATGAATATATCTTGCTAATTTTAAAATATTTTTTATTCACTCCTAACTTAACATTTCACTTAAAATCTACAACTTATTTTTTATCTGGAAGAAAAATACGGAATATAATAGACGAGACCTATTACACTTCTGGCTCTGAGCTTACTTGGGAGAAGAAGAATTATCTTGTCTCCTTTTGCTATTGACGCTGAGTTGTTTAAGGGCACTTATGGAGCTGGTCCAAATACTACACCATACGTGCCACTAGTCCACAAGTTGACCGATACCAACATTTACTAAAAAAATTATGGTATGATTTTGTACTATTATTGTGCCATTAGTCCGTTTTAAACAAACTACATTGCTTACCATGTTACTATTTTGTTCTTCAACAGAAGCTGCCAAGAGTTGTTGTGCCTATAGTGATGGATGCGAAAGGTGAGATGAGAATTATTTGCCATCAGAAGACCAATTCCAAAGGCATCTACTCGACTGCAAACCCACGAGATGGACGCCTCAAAATTGATTAATGGTGGCAAATATTGAATGAGTGTAGACCAAAAATTGGAGATCGATGGATCTCTGGGCTCCACCATGGAGATGCATGTGCATTCTTATTATTTTCAATTTATCCTAAAAGAGAGGAGTAGGTACTAGTCCTTTGTCAACATGAGGACTAATTAACTGGTGAATGTTTGTGTTTTGCGTACTATGTGTTGGTTTCTAACTACCTACGAATATATAGTTGGAGCATTTGTAGTCATGATTGACAAAAATTAGAGCTAGTGGTTAATGTATGCAGCAATATTTCATCCTTTTATTTCTTATCAATGTATTCTGATATGTGTTGTATGAAAAACGAAACCATGGCAACACAAATGTTCCCGTTGTTGTAAATTTTTTAATTTGTGTGACTGAGACTTAGTGCCGGGCGTAACGAAAGCCCGCCACAGATACCAAACGAACCAGTGACGGGCTCCCCCACGCGCCCGCTACTGCAGACTCCCTACCTGTGGCGGGTGGGTGCCCTCCACTGATGCGGTAATAGCAGTGCCATGCGGCCCTGGGAGCCCGGACCGCCACATCTGGCGTTTTTTCACCCGACACTGCTAGGCACTCCTGTAGTAGTGGGCGTTACAGGAGATTGTCCACAAGACTAAACACCGCAAGTAACAGGCTATCCTAATTAGGTTAAACTTCAAAAAAAGCCTACAATCACATTAATTGGGACTTCCTTCGCGAGGTGTTGATAGGAAGGGTTTTGAAGCTGATTGGATCCATCATATCATGTGGTTGGTCTTGGGGGTACCATATTGTGATCTCCCTCAAAGGGGAAGTTAGGAACTTCTTCCGTAACAGGCGCGGGTTGAGGCAAGGAGATCCACTATCGTCATTGCTCTTCAACTTTGTGGCCGACGCGCTTTCTGCTATGCTTGACAGGGCTCGAGCAGTGGGGCATACTAAGGGGGTAGTGGTCCACCTTATCCCGGGGTATGTCGCAATTGCAATACACTGACGACACAATGGTGCTCTTTGAACCGGACTTGTTCGATATCTCCTCGGTAAAACCGATCCTTCTTAGTTTCGAGGCAATGTCTAGCATAAAAGTAATCTTTCACAAGTGTGAAGTGATTACCATAGGGATGGATCACTGGGAGGAACAACGGGTTGCTGATCTTCTTAACTACTTCCTCCGTCCCAAAATAACTGTCTCAACTTTGTACTAGCTCTAGTACAAAGTTGTACTAAGCTTAAGACACTTATTTTGAGACAGATAAATTAGGAGCATTTCCTATAACGTATCTTGGGCTTCCGTTTTCAAACAAGAACCTGACTATTTCAGATAGGGAGTTCGTTGTGTGCTTGGCTAGCTAAGAGGGTTTGCATTTGGCGTCACAAGTTCATGTCATTGGGCACTAGGCCTAACCTTACTAATTATAGCCTCTCTTCGCTTACCTTGGGTCGTTCCTTTTGGATGACGAGTGTACACCAAACTGTACACGTCGCACTTCGAGTTTTTTGGGGAGGGAACTAGAGCCAAGCGGAAGTATCACGTGGTGAAATAGGCGGGCCCAAAAAGTTGAGCAGTTGTTACCCGCCTCCACTATTAAGCTGCATGAGCCACTAGACTGACCCGATATCTGTGTGTGGATCCGCCCGAAGGCAGTCGATTGGAAAAGATAAAGACAAGGTGATAGAGGCGAAGGTGTCCCGTCTTTCGATGAGATGTGACTATCGTTTTTGGTGGAGTAGACTTTGACGATCCGACTACGAATGTGTGAGGACGTCGCGCCTTAGCAATCGCTAAACCAACTCTGAGAGGTTATTGACCATGCCGGAGCATGATCAATCTGACCAGGAGGGTCAATTTCCTACACGCACGCGAAGAAAAAGCAAGAAACTGAAATAGCAATCTGGATATTGCGAATATAAGAGGAAAGCTTTATTGATGAAAGTGGGGTTCTCTGACGTCTTGGTCTGGTCGTGGAACACAAACGTAGGACACAATGTTGCAGCTATGGTGAACTTTTAATCTAAATAAAACTCAAGTCTAAACGATGCCCTAAGGGCTGTATATATGGGGAATAGAGAGGGATTTCGTGACCCCTTGGAGGAGGGGTCTGAAACCAACCCTAACTTGGTTTCGCCACACATACGGACTCTAAAAACATCCTATAATGTGGTATTTCAAAATTACATGGGCCTGCCCCAATAATAAGGTGACGCAACACCTATAATAGCGTGTGGATGGAATTTATGAAGTGACATCTTGTATATTTCGTCCAAGCCTTCATGCTGGCTTCAAAGTGCGAAAATTATCACTGGAAGCTCCATTGTTCTTCTTCGCGCGCGCACCTTCTTCTCCATACTTGATCTCACTCCAATGGCCATCCTTCCTGTCCATGCTAGGTCCTTCATTCATAAGTAAAACAAAAGTATCTGATTTAGGCAGCATCATATGTTCATGAACATTAGAAGGATTTCCAAGAAACGAAAGCACCTGGTAATTCAATTGGCATGCGCGAGCTCTAGTAAGTGGTCCAGTATGTATAGCAGCAGGGGATGTGAGTGTAAAAATGGTATTGATGTCCTCATCATCCTCCCCTTCTTGAAATGAAGTCGTCCTCGACAGAAGCTCATCTTCCTCACCCAAATAAGGCTTCAAATCTGCAATGTTAAAACTTAAAAGTGGGACTAACCCCAAAATCTGCAGGCAGCTCAAGTTTATATGCATTATCATTTATTTTTCTCTAACACCTTAAAAGTACCATCAACATGTGGCATGAGCTTTGACTTGTGCAAATCAGGAAACCTATCCTTACGCAAATGTAACCAAACAAGATCTCCAGGTGCAAAGACAACATTTTTTCTACCCTTATCTCCAGCAAGTTTATATTTAGTATTCATACGCGTAATGTTTTCCTTAGTTAACTCATGTATCTTTAAGATCAATTCAACACGTTGTTTAGCATCAAAATTAACCTTCTCCGGAGATGGAAGAGGCAACAAATCATTAGGTTCACGAGGTAGGAAACCATATGCAACTTCAAAAGGGCACATCTTAGTAGTAGAATGCAACAAACGATTATAAGAAAAATCAATATGAGGCAAGCATTCTTCCCACATTTTCAAGGTGCTCTTTAAAACAGCCCTAAGCATAGTAGACAATGATCTATTGATTACTTCAGTTTCTCTATCAGTCTGGGGGTGACATGTAGTACTAACAAGCAGTTTAGTCCCCAACTTAGCCCATAAACATCTCCAAAAGTGACTAAGAAATTTAGCATCACAATATGAAACAATTGTATTTGGCACACCATGCAAGCGAATAATTTCACGAAAGAACAAATCAACAACATTAGCAACATCATGATCACTTTTATGACATGGTATGTAGTGTGCCATTTTCGAAAATCTATCCACGACAAAAAATATGCTATCCCTCCCCTTATTTGTTCGACGTAAACCTAAAACAAAGTCCATAGATATATCCTCCCATGGAACAGTAGGTACAGGCAAAGGCATATATAAACCATGAGGATTAAGTCATGGTGATAGAGGCGAAGTTGTCCCTGTCTTTCGATGAGATGGTGGCTATCGTTTTTGGTGGAGTAGACTTTGACGATCCGACTATGAACGTGCATGGACGTCGCGCCTTAGCAATTGCTAAACCAGCTCCGAGAGGTTATTGACCACGCCGGAGCACGATCAACTTGACCGCGAGGGTCTATTTCCTGCATGCAAACGAAGAACAAGCAAGAAACTGAAATTGCAATCTAGATATTGTGCATATAAGAGGAAAGCTTTATTGATGAAAGTGGGGTTCTGTGACGTCTTGGTCTGGTCGTAGAACACAAACGAAGAACGCGAAGTTGCAGCTATGGCAAACTTTTAATCTAAACAAAACACAAGTCTAAACGACGCCCTAAGGGTTTATATATGGGGGAATAGAGGGGAATTTCGTGACCCCTTGGAGGAGGGGTCCGAAACCAACCCTAACTCGGTTTCTCCACACATACGGACTCTAAAAACAGCCTATAATGTTGTATTTTGAAATTACATGGGCCTGGCACAAAAATAAGGTGACACAACACCTATAATAGCCTATGAATGAAATTTATGATGTGGCATGTTGTATATTTCGTCCAAGCCTTCAAGCACTCCTTATGGTGGCTTCAAAGTGCGAAAATCACCACTGGAACCTCCATTGTTCTTTCCCGCGCGCGCACCTGCTTCTCCATGCTTGATCCCACTCCAATGGTCATCCTTCTTATCCATGTTAGGTCCTTCATTCATAAGTAAAACAAAAGTATCTAATTTAGGCAGCATCATATGTTCATAAACATTAGAAGGATTTCCAAGAAACGAAAGTACCTGATAATTTAGTTGGCGTGCGCGAGCTCTAGGAACTGGTCCAATATGTGTAACTGGTGGGGATGTGGTTGTGACATTAGTAGGGATGTCCTCATCATCCTCCCTTTCTTGAAATAAAGTCGTCCTCGACGGAAACTCATCTTCCTCACCCAAATAAGGCTTCAAATCCGCAATGTTAAATGTGGGACTAACCCCAAAATCTGCAGGCAGCTCAAGTTTATATGCATTATCATTTGTTTTCTCTAACACCTTAAAAGGACCATCAGCACGTGGCATTAGCTTTGACTTGCGCAAATCAGGAAATCTATCCTTACGCAAATGCAACCAAACAAGATCTCCAGGTGCAAAGACAACATGTTTTCTACCCTTATCTCCACCAAGTTTGTATTTAGCATTCATACGCTCAATGTTTTCCTTACTTACCTCATGCATTTTTAATATCAATTCAGCACGTTGTTTAGCATCAAAATCAACCTTCTCCGAAGATGGAAGAGGCAACAAATCAATAGGTGCACGAGGTAAGAAACCATACACAACCTCAAAAGGGCGCATCTTAGTAGTAGAATGCAGCGAACGATTATAAGCAAATTCAATATGAGGCAAGCATTCTTCCCACATCTTCAGGTTATTCTTCTAAACAACCCTAAGCATAGTAGACAATGATCTATTAACTACTTCAGTTTGTCCATCAGTTTGGGGGTGACATGTAGTACTCAAAAGCAGTTTAGTACCCAACTTAGCCCATAAACATCTCCAAAAGTGGCTAAGAAATTTAACATCACGATCTGAAACAATTGTATTTGGCACACCATGCAAGCGAATAATTTCACAAAAGAATAAATCAGCAACATTAGCAGCATCATCACTTTTATGACATGGTATAAAGTGTGCCATTTTTGAAAATCTATCCACGACAACAAACATGCTATCCCTCCCCTTCTTTGTTCGAGGTAAACCTAAAACAAAGTCCATAGATATATCCTCCCATGGAACACTAGGTACAGGCAAAGGCATATATAAACCATGAGGATTGAGTCGTGACTTAGCTTTTTGACATGTACTGCAGCGAGCAACAAAACGCTCAACATCCCGTCTCATCTTTGGCCAAAAGAAATGTGTAGCAAGTACGTCCTCCGTCTTCTTCATGCCAAAGTGTCCCATTAATCCTCCTGCATGCGCCTCCTGCAACAACAAAAGACGAACAGAGCTAGCTGGAATGCATAGCTTGTTATCACGGAACACAAATCCATCATTAATGACGAACTTGTTCCATGTTCTCCCTTCTTTACAATTCTCCAACACAACTTTATATTCAGCATCATGCACATATTGATCTTTGATGGTCTCCAAACCAAATATTTTAAAATCAAGTTGTGAAAGCATAGTAGAACGACGAGACAATGCATCACCAATAACATTTTCTTTACCCTTCTTGTGTTTAATGACATAAGGGAAAGTCTCAATGAATTCAACCCATTTAGCATGCCTACAGTTCAGTTTTGCTTGACTTTTAATACGTTTCAAAGATTCATGATCAGAATGTATGACAAATTCTTTGGGCCATAAATAATGTTGCCATGTTTCGAAAGTCCGAACAAGGGCATATAATTCCTTATCATAAGTAGAATAATTCAAACTAGGCCCACTCAATTTTTCAGAAAAGTATGCAACAGGTTTACCATCTTGTAATAACACACCTCTTAATCCAATTCCACTAGCATCACCTTCAAGGCCGAAAGTCTTATTAAAATCAGGAAGTTGGAGTAAGGGAGCATATGTTAACTTATCTTTCAATACCTTGTAGGCTTCTTCCTGTGCGGTACCCCAAGAAAAAAGCACATATTTCTTTGTAAGCTCGTTGAGAGGTGCAGCAATGGTGCTGAAATCCCTCACAAAACACCGATAAAAACCAGCGAGGCCAAGAAAACTCCTCACTTGTGTGACCGTTTTGGGTTGCGGCCAACTCTCAATAGCTTCAATCTTGGCTTTATCAACTTCAATTCCCAGTGGAGTAACAACATAGCCAAGAAAAGATACTCGGTCGGTGCAAAACGTGCACTTCCCAAGGTTACCAAGCAAACGCACATCACGTAGAGCAATAAAAACAGCAGGTAAATGTTCCAAGTGTTCCTCTAAAGATCTACTATAAATCAGTATATCATCAAAATAGACTACCACAAATCATCCAATGAAAACACGTAAAACCTCGTTCATTAATCTCATGAAAGTACTAGGTGCATTAGTTAACCCAAAAGGCATGACTAACCACTCATATAATCCAAATTTGTTTTAAATGATGTTTTCCATTCATCTCCCAATTTCATACGAATTTGATGGTATCCACTACGCAAATCAACTTTGGAGAAAATTGTAGAGCCACTTAATTCATCAAGCATATCATCTAGCCTAGGAATAGGATGACGATAACGAATAGTAATATTATTAACGCCTCTACAATCAAAACACATACACGATGTACCATCCTTTCTCGGTACTAGAATAATAGGAACATCACAAGGACTAAGGGATTCGCGTATATAACCTTTGTCGAGCAGCTCTTGTACTTGACGCATAATCTCCTTCGTCTCCTCTGGGTTGGTACGGTATGGCGCATGGTTGGGTAGTGATGCACCGGGAATTAAGTCGACCTGATGCTCAATCCCTTTAATAGGTGGTAATCCCGGTGGCACGTCTTGTGGAAAGACGTCAACGAACTCCTGCAAAATGTTAGTGACAGTAGGAGGCAAAGAGGGAGGCACGTCCTCGAATGAAAATAATACCTCTTTACACACAAAAGCATATCAAACAGATGTATTAAAATCTAGATCAGTAATATCAGATTTAGTGGCAAGTAAACATCCACTCTTCAGTTTAATTTCAGACGCAACACTAGATGATGGTTTATTAGGCTTATTGTGTTGCTCAAAATCTTTAGCCACAATCCGATTTTCACTCTTATTTTGCTCCTATTTTGCTTTACTAGCTCTAGCAATGTCATCTTTCATAATATGTCCGGAGACATAGGAAGCAAAGTTATATTTTTATCCTTATGAACAAGCGTATATAATGATTTGTCCTACCATGGTGTACATATTTTTTATCAAATTGCCATGGTCTACCAAGTAAAACGGAGCATGCTTGCATGGGTACCACATCACAATCAACATAATCAGAATATGTAGCAATGCTAAAATGTACACGAATAGTATGTGTTACCTTAACCATGCCACTGTTATTGAACCATTGGATGTAATAAGGATGAGGATGTGGTTCTGGTGGTGAGAGCTAACTTCTCCACCATCTCCATGCTAGCCAAGTTGTTGCAACTCCCTCCATCAATGATGACGCGGACAGAACGTTCCTTCACAACTCCCTTTGTATGGAAAAAGTTGTGCCTCTGATTTTGCTCAGCCTGTGTTACCTGCACACTCAAAACACGTTGAACAACTAAACTTTCATACCTCTCAGCGTAGTCAGCAGCCATGTATTGTGTCTCTTGTTCAGTATCCTCAGCACCCTGTTCTTCACTTGCAATAAGAGCCAAAGTCTCCTCATAATAATCACTAGCGGACTCATATCCACCATCCTTAGTAACAATCATCACACGCTTGGATGGGCATTCTCGCGCATAGTGACCTCCACCCTTGCAACGTCGACAAATAACCTCATATGATTGCCCTGTGGATGCCATGGATGAAGAAGAACTCTGTGCAGGCCCCAAAGGTGTGCCCTTGCTAGAGGGTGGTGGTGGTGCCTGTTTTCTGCTATCTCGGTTGGAGTTGCTGGCTGATGTAGGTGGTGCTGTAGCAGGACGTGTGGAAGGAGAGGACGTATGTGGAGTCCATGATGAAGCTCGTCCTGCAGGAAAATTAGTTCTCGCCATTGCCTGTCGATCCTGCACTTCACGTTCATCTTTGCAAGCAAGATGGAATAAACGAGTGATAGTGTTGTACTCCTTATACTCTAAAATAGTCTGAATATCTCTATTTAATCCACCCATAAACCGTGCAACCATTGCTTCAGTTTCCTTAACAATACCACATCTAATCATGCCAGTTTGTAATTCTTGATAATATTTTTCTACGGAATTTTTTCCTTGTCTTAAACGCTGCAATTTTTGAAGTAATTCACGTTGATAATATGGTGGAACCAACGAGTACGCATAGCAGTTTTCAAAGTAGCCCAAGTAGTTGGGATATTAGCATGATGTATTCTACAATGTTCAGACCACCAAACACAAGCAAAACTAGTGAATGCACAAACAGCAGCAGCAACACGACTATCCTCAGGAAATTTTAAGCATGTAAAACATTGTTCTGTTTCTAACTCCCAAGTAAGATATATATCAGGAACATATCTACCCTCAAATGTTGGAATATTCAATTTATCTTAGGGAGATGATCATGATCCCATACCTGAGGGGGTGGTGCAACCCCACCATTTCGATCGTAGCCATGTGGATGACCTAGTGCTTGTGCTGGTGGTTGCCCTTGGTTCTGATCTGGAGAAACCTCTTCTTCCTCATCGTAATCACCATTGTAGTCATCGTTCTGATTAACAGTAGTGGCAGCAACAGCCATAGAAGCCACAGTAGTATCGGCAATAGCAACGGCACTAGAATTTTGGCTTTGGTCGAGAGGCACATGTCTCGCTCGTCCCGCGAAATTCGGCCGATGTTGTTGTTGTTGTTGTTGTTGTTGTTGTTGTTGTTGTTGAGGTATGACAGGTGCAGGTGGTGGTAGACGTGCAAGCACCTCATTGAACTTAGCGTCCATCTTGGTGTCCAACATCTTCTCCAAACCATCTTGCTTCTCCATGGCCTCTCCAAGGCTGGTCACCAAGTCTTGCACCTGGTCACTCATCATTTCCTGAAATTTATCATGGAGCTCCTTGTTGGTCATGACCTCCCAGTTGATCTCGTTGGCTTGCGATCCTGGCATGGTTAGCAGCAATAGTAACACACAAGAATATGAACCTACAGACTACTAGGAAGTGGTGGTGGTGGTGGTGGTGTGTCACAAAACCGTCAAGCAAATCTCAAATTCTTACCAGTTCTTACCCAACAACAGGTGGTGACCGGGAACCGTTGTAGTCAAAATTCTCAAAGCTTGGATAGAGCGATTGCCAGGTGGTGTCAAACACACGACGCAGATGTATGTGTAGCTGGGATGGCTTATAATATGGTAGCAAAAAGTGTCAGCAATAATCAGTTCAGAGATGCAAAGTTAAAAAGACGCTCAACGACGGTACCGTGTTGGCCCTAGGCTAGACCATACTAGAGACGCGAGCCTAGAACACCGACAAAATCATGACGCGACATGTAATCAAGGCAAGAGCACACTGATATTTTTCTCTTTTTTTGCGCCTCCTTCTTTTTGCGCTTTTTTCAGAAAATCACTATAATGGCGAGTGTCTCAAAACTCTTTCGAAGGCGTATAAACAGGATAGGCACACAAAAAATTGACTAATTTTTTTTATTTTTTTGAAACGATTCAGGGCTGCGACGACCAAAAAAATGCGACAAAAAATCACTATGGTGTCGAGTGTCTCAAAATGCTCTACTAAGCCTAAAAATAGGATAGGGAAAAGATATTTTTGCCCACCGAAATTTTGGCCTAAAAACTGCCCGGGGGTCTAGACCTTTTTTTCCGAAACCTAATCATGCAAGGAAACACGAATCTGAAAACAAAATGACCTCGAATGCAATTTGAATTCCTGACGAACTCGGATTAAGGCGGATATGGGGTGGTGATATATTGCAACGGAGATGATGATGGTGGGTGGTGATATATGGCAACGGAGATGATGATGGTGGGTGGTTATATGTGGCAGCGGTGACGACGATGGTAGGTGATGGTATATGGCAGCAGTGATGATGGTGGTGGGTGCTGGTATATGGCAGCGGTGAAGATGATGGTGGATGTGACGCCCCCATTTTGATCGTACACTAATCATACACGCAATCGCGCACGATCAAGATTAGGGACTCATGGGAAGATATCACAACACAACTCTAGACACAAATTAAAGTCATACAAGCTTCATATTGCAAGCCAGGGGCCTCGAGGGCTCGAATACATAAGAGTCGGTGGAAGCAAATAATATTTGAGTACAGACATAAGGTAAACAAGTTTGTCTTAAGAAGGATAGCACAAACATAACACGGATCAAACAGGCAAGGCCTCCTGCCTGGGAGCCATCCTAACTACTCCTGAGCGTCGGCACTCTCCACATAGTAGTAGGCTCCATCGGTGGTGGTGTAGTTGTCTGCGGGGTCCACCATCTCCTGGGCTTCGTCATCTGAACGCAGTAATCGTATCGAGGGGGAAAGGGGAGGTAAAGCAGCGGTGAGTACTCATCCAAAGTACTCGCGAGACTTACATCAGAACTATACTAAAATATGCATCAGTATCAAAGGATTGGGGTTATATCTTTGGACTGACTGTAGAAATGCCAGAATAGGGGGAAAGCCTAATCCTATCAAAGACTGGCATATTCAGTTTCTTGCGGCATTAGAAGAGTGTAGATTTGTACATTAAAAGTACCACGTTTTATTTAGTACACGCCCAGAGATTTTTCCTCAACTCCCTGTGAGAAAGCAATCCCGGAGCCAACATTTCCATTACAAAATCTACATTCTAGTTATATTAGATCAGGATACTCTCTGAGCGTCCGTTACCGTGGACACGGCTATTCGAATTGATATACTTCCCTATAGGGGTGCACAAACTTACCCAACACGCTCGAGTAACTCTGGCCGGATACAATTTCCTCGGTCATACCCGGCCACGGATGATCAATACGCTGCAGTCCTACCTATGCTCGATAGAGAGGTGACACACCGGTCTACCTCCTAAATGCGAAGGGGTCATGGGCTGTCGGTACACTAGGACTGGAGTACCTAGTGCCCCTGACTTATGCACAGGCAGTAGTAGCAGAACCCATCAACATGCCTACCTCGTCAAGACCAGTCCGAAACAAAGAATCCGCTCTACGTGAGATCAAGGAGCGCATCTAGAAGACGAAACCAGCATTCAAGACCAAGACTCTGGCAGAAGCAACCTACGCAGGCTAAGCTACACCGGCAAGGTCGATGCAACGGCCCAGGATGGTCCCGAACCGCGCCAGTCATGTCCTCGGTGCATGCCGGGGACCGGGGCGCACACATCTTCAGGAAGACCGGCAAGCCATCCCCCGGCAGGCGCGAGCCGATCGGCCACCGCTCCACCGCATCGCAACGCAAGTCATTTGTCGATGCGGTGTCGAGCCCTCAGGTGGCTAAGTGGCTCTCGCTAAGCACATGGAGACTCACTGGGAAGCAGATTACGCCCATTTGACACCCGTCCAGAGGCATGTCAAGATACTAAGCAATAGTTAGCCAAAGCGGTGGTAAGAGCCTACCGGGGATGCATCCCCGCACGCCACCTAGGCTAGCATTTATGGCATTTTGTCCTAAATGCTAGAGTTAGGTATGATAGCACTGTTGGCTATCTAATCACTAGATAATGTCTGTTTTGCCACTCTGGTCGCCCCTTGAGCTATAAAAGGAGGCCCAAGGCAACCCAGCTAGGGATTTGGACTTTTGGACACTTGTACTCGCGTAGCAGCTCTCCCGAAGGCAACCTTGTCAGGTTTGATCTCTGTGTGTGCTTCGTGTTCCCCCGATCAATCCACCAAAGTAGGAGTAGGGTTTTACGCTTCTCAGCGGCCCGAACCTGGGTAAAACACCAGCGTCTCGTCGTCGTGCTGCCTCACCATCTCTGCTCTTTGTGCAACGTAACCTCACCCCCGCCGAACCACAAAGGCGCCCGTGGCCCCATAGGCGATCGTGTGCATCGTGACCCGACATATTTGGCGCGCCAGGTAGGGGGAGCGTCATTTGCGCGAACCCGAGTTCGTGAGCAGCGTGTCGATCTTCATTGCCGTCTCCTTCCTCTATGGCTCTCAAGAAGAAGCCCGGCATGACCACGCATCCCTCCACTTTGAAGGCCCCCTCGCACGCAGCTGTGGACGCCGTTGGCGCCGCGGCGGCGACGAGCGAGGTGGGCGTCATGGGCGATGCGACTGGCGCAGGTGGCGCCACCGAAGCTGGAGCGGGGAATGCCGAAGAGGAGCAGCAGCAACAACATTTTGGCGAGCTCGGCCCTAGTGTCGCGGGAGGAGGAAACGTTCAGTCTCCACCTCCCCGCCACACTGGTGGCCGCGACCGCAACAGAGGCGCCCAATCTGGGGCAAGCCGTGATCTTCCAGCTGCGCCTACCACAAGCGCGGCTGCTGGGCACGCGCCTCGCCCAGAGCAAGACGGAGCGCTGAGCGGGACCTTAGACCCACAAGTTCGACCTCCTCCATGTCAGACCGCCCCGGCGATCAGTACACGTCGACAAGAATGCGGTGACGCCCCTCTTGGTTCCACCAGGAGTCGAGTGACGTCGCGATCCGCCTCTCTAGCCATGCCGGCCACGGTAGTGGAAGTAATGGCGTGGGCCCAACTGCTGTTAAACTTCCCGCCGGCGGCTGACAAGATGGACGAGTGGAGAGCCATCATCCAGAGTTTGATCGGCTTCGTCGAAGCCAGCAAGTCGCAGCATGCAGAACCGTCGCGACGTCCGTGGACGGCGACGGCGGCCCAGGCTGACGGTCGTGTCGAGAAGGCTGCACCAATGGTGCAATCCCCTCCGCGACAACAGGCCCAGAGGCAGCCACAACGAGCTCCACACGCCGACGAGACTGACGAAGCATCTATGGCCTCGTCCGGCCAGCACGATCGCCGGGACCACCGGCGTGTCTTGGAAGACCGGCGGAGGGAAGACGCGCGCATCACCATAGAGCGACGCCGGGAAGCACACCGCCAATCCGACGGGCGCAACGGCCCAGATGCTGGTGACCCCGCACCCAGTGCTGGCGGGTACCTGCCTTATGAGGTTGGGTGCCCTGCCTTCACTCGCGAGCTGTGACAGGTCCGCTGGCCATCGGCCCGAGCTTTCAAGCCTGAACTGACGGAGAAATATGACGGGAAGCTAAACCCGACGGAATTCCTGGGCATCTATACGATAGCCGTTCAAGCCGCCGAGGGAAGAGATGAGAAGGTGCTCGCCAACTATTTCCCTTTGGCGCTCAAGTCAAATGTGAGATCCTGGCTGATGCACCTGCCGGAGAACTCTATTTCATCATGGGCTGACTTGTGCAATGAGTTTGTCGGCGCCTTCACAGGTGGCCACCAGGAGCCAGGACAACCCAGCGAGCTGCAAGTCCTTCCGCAGAAGGAGGGAGAAACCTTGCGGAAGTACATCCAAGGATTCAGTCGAGTACACCGCAATATTCCAGAGATACGCCCCGCAGCCGTGATTGCCGCGTTCCATTCGAACGTGCGCAACAGGAGGATGCGGGCCAAGATGAATGTTAGACTCCCCAAGACCGTCAATGAGTTGTACACATTGGCGGACAAGTATGCTCGTGCCGAGGAAGGAAGGCGACTCCCCGGAGAGGAGGCTGGCGTCGAAGTCGACTCAGATGACGACGATGACGCCCCTGGCCCGAAGGGGAAAAGCCGAAGGCGCAACAAGAAGCATAAGGGAAAGGCAATGTTGGATGTTGAGAGCTCTGGTGATCTCAGTGCCGGCAAGAAGGCCAAGGCCGAGACCTCCGGCAAGGTAGCTGCCGCGTACGCTGATTGCCGGGAGGCCGCAACGGCAGAGAAAACCGGAAAGTCCGACGGGCCATACTGCAAAATCCACCGCACCAAAGGTCATGATCTCCAAGAATGCCTCCAAGTTGAGCAGCTTGTTGAGAAGAAGAGGGCTGAATACGAGAAGCGTGACAAGGAGAGAGGCCAAGATGGTGCTGCCGGAAAGGGCCATGGTAGTAGAGGAGGCCGCCGCGGCAAGGCCCCGCAGCAGAAGGAAAAACCCGCTAGAGGCCGTGAGAAGAAAGAAGGAGATGATATGAGTGATGATGAGGATGATGGAGAAGAGTCTAGTGATCGAGAATTCCAGAAGGCAACTGAAGCCATGTGTGCTGACAGGGGTGCGTCCTTGCATTCCTCTCATCGGCAGCTCAAGCAGTGGGCGCGTGAGATCAACGCCATGGAGCCAGCTGCAGAGTCCAGAAGGCCACTCAAATGGTCCCGCACGCCTATCATCTTTGACGAAGAGGATCATCCTGACCGCACCACTGCGGTCGGATGTTTGCCGTTGTTGGTCTCCCCAACAATCCGCAACCTCAAAGTAACCAAGATGTTAGTTGACGGCGGGGCGGGGTTGAACTTAATCTCCCCTAAAGTGGTTGAAAAGCTGCAGATCCCTGACGGAGAACTCAAAGCTACGGGTACGTTCCAAGGAATCAACCCCGGCAGGAGCCGGCCCAAGGGAAAGATCACTTTTCATGTGACGTTTGGTGGGGAGTTGAACTACCGAACTGAGAATGTGGTGTTTGATGTGGTCGAAGTCCCTCTGCCTTACAATGGAATTCTTGGTCGCCCAGCTCTGGCAAAATTCATGGCAGCATCCCACTATGCTTAAAACACTTTGAAGATGCCAGGGCCCATGGGAATCATCTCCATCCCATCTGATAAGAATGATGCAGTTACACGTGTGGTCAAGATGTATCGAGACGCGATAGCAGCTGAGGTTGCAGAAACCCCAGCTCCCGCCAAGGAATCAAAGAAGGGGAAGAAGTCTAGCAGGGACGCCGGCAAGGACTCCGGGAAGTGCGCCTCTTCGGAGTGCGCTGCACCCGTCGATGACCTACCGGAGAGTTCCACTAGCAAAAGATCCAAGGTCACCAGTCCTGCGACGAAGAAGATCCCGGCAGGGCAGGATGGCGCTGATGGTACGTTCACCATTAGTGCCACCCTTAATGACAAATAGGAAAGCGCGCTCGTTGCCTTCCTGCGGGCGAATGTCGATGTGTTTGCTTGGCAACCATCTAACATCCCCGGTGTTCCCAGGGAGGTAATTGAGCACCACCTTGCTGTCTGCCCTCATGCCAGGCCCGTCAAGCAAAAAGTTAGGAAGCAAGCCTTGGAGCGGCAGCAGATCATCCGAGGAGATTCTGAACTCATGGTGAAACAAGTCAACAAAGATTATCAGAGTCCGTTGATGGAATCATACGTGGAAGAGGTGAGGAAGCTGGAGGAGCACTTTGATGGATTGCAAGCAGAGCATGTACCACGTGCAGAAAACAACATCGTTGATCATCTATCAAAGTGCACCACGCAGAAGCTTCCTGTGGAACCAGGAACTTTTGTCCTCCACCTCACTCAGCCATCAGTATCCTCGTCAACGATGACCAGGAAAAGGAGAAAGCTAAACTCTGGCAAGCATTTCCCGGTAGAGCTTCCTGAAGCCGCTGGTAGAGAGGCTGCCAAAGACAGTCTCGTTTCGGTTGGTGAGCAGCTCCCTCCTGCAGAACTCCGGGTTCTTGCGGTCGAGGTAAGCGCTCCCACGAATGAGGGGACACCTTTAGTCCTCGTTGTCGAGCCATAGGCTCCAGCTTGGGCACAGCATATAGTCCACTTCCTTCAAACAGGAGAACTTCCCGAAGAGCAAGAAGAAGCCGAAAAAGTAGCCCGTCAGTCAAGTATGTACCAGTTTGTCGATGACACTCTGTACAGAAAAAGACCAAACGGTGTGAAATTGAGGTGCATTCGCCGGGAAGATGGACTGAAGCTGTTGGCAGAGATTCACGGAGGCGTGTGTGGGTCTCACATTGGATCGAGGGCCCTTGCCAGAAAAGTCTTCTGGCAGGGTTTCTATTGGCCCACAACCCTCCAGGATGCAACTAAGCTAGTCACCAAGTGTGAGGCCTGCCAGTTCCATTCCAAGAACATCCATCAACCAACGCAAGCTCTCTAGACGATCCCTTTATCCTGGCCATTCTCGGTCTGGGGCTCGATATTTTGGGCCCCTTTCCCCGCGCAGTCAGGGGCTTTGAATTCTTGTTCATGGCAATCGACAAGTTCCTGAAAGGACTAGTGTGCCATTTTGGAGTGCCCAATAGGGTGATCACCAATAATGGCACCAAGTTCACGAGCCGCACCTTTATACGATATATCCAAAGCCTTGGAAGCAAGGTCTCCTTCGCCTTTGTTGCCCACCCAAGAAGCAATGGGCAAGTCGAGAGGATGAATGCTGAAGTGTTGCGTGGGCTCAAGACAAGAACTTTCAATAGACTGCGAAGAAGCGGCAAGCGCTGGATAGATTAGCTGCCGGTGGTTCTTTGGTCCCTCAGAACGACACCAAATCGAGCTACTGGCCAGACGCCCTTCTCCCTAGTGTATGGGGCGGAAGATGTTCTCCCCACGGAACTCATATACGGGTCACGTTGAGTACTTGCCTACAATGAAGTAGAGCAAGAGCAGCTACGGCATGACGATGCCATGCTCCTCGAGGAAGATCGTCTCCGGAACGCTGTGTGTGTTGCACGCTACTAGCAAGCCGCTATCATAGCCGCAGGGTCCACGCCCGGAGCCTTGAGGAAGGCGACCTTGTCCTTAGGCACGTTCAGTCCGTCAAGGGTACCAACAAGTTGACGCCGAAGTGGGAAGACCCTTACCGGGTAGTCCGTCTAGAGACCAAAGATGGCATCAAAATGCTTAACTCATGGAATATTGAGCATCTTCGTAAGTTCTACCCGTAAGGCGCGGTTGCCGGGCTCAGTCCCCGGCAACCACCTTTTGTACGAGCCGTGCCACAGTGCATGTAACCCTTTGTACAAAGCCAGGCGCAGACCCTGTGCATGCAATAATAAAGCTAGGCATTGCATCATACCATCAAACTGCATGTTTACTATGCATTTTTATGTTGCAATGTTATCGCTTTTAACTTTTAGAAATTTGCTAGAGTACTTGATGAGCCTATTATCCTTGTTACCGCATTCTCTTTCGCCAGGAGACAGAGGCCTCTTGCCCTACATGTTTGACCGTCAGGAAAACAAGGAGGGAGGGCAAAGAAACAAGGACGGCTGCCCGTCGTACTCCAGAAAGGGATACTGCCTGAAAAGATAAGTCTAATCACATATCCAAGCTCGGTGCCATTTGCTCCCCTAAGGAAACCTTTGCTATCCTTATTTGACTGTGTACAATGGAGTCCTTCACGCAATGGAAGCCCTTGTCAGGACGAGCCGTTCCCCAGCTCCTGTCGCTCATCAGCTTCGGGGGGCCGTGCCGATACCGACAAGGAGCCTTGCCGGGGAATGATACCAGCCTGCTGCCGGGGGCTCGCTCCCCCTTGGCGCTCGCGGTTAGTACTGACCCGACAAATAGTTCCGTGCGGCAAGGACAAACATGCTGACGCAGTATAAACAAGAGGAGGAAGGGATAGTACTTAAGGAAGAGAAATAGCATTCTTTCATTCATTTTCGGTACAAAATGGATAGAGATACATTAGAGGACGCCCCATAAATAACCCTTTATTTGCCTTTTTCCCCCTAGGAACAAGCTAAAAAAAGGAGAAAGGACGAAAGGAGGGCCTAAGCAGAAGCTCAGCCTGACTCCGTCAGGACCGACAGGGCGTGGCCCGGCAGGACCACCAGCAGGAAAGACGAAGCCGAAGTCCACGAGCCTGCCAGGGTGCAGCTGGGGGAGGAGGCGGCACCCAAGTCGAGAACCCCCGGCAAAACTTTCTGCCGGGGCGCTAGCTGACAGTGACGGTGCGACTGGCGGTCAGCTGGAGCCCGAGTCGTCGTACTCCGACTTGACGACCTAGGGCTCGCTGTCGCCGTCTTCACCGACATTGTCCTCCTCGTCACTATTACTCGAGGAGGAGCTTTCATTGTCGCTCGAGCTCTCTTCGCAGCAACCAAGACGAGTGCCCGAGTGCCCATAGATCTTGATAGAGAGCATGTCGGCCTCCACCAGCTTGAAGCGGAGGACGTACCCACTCATGAAGTTATGGGCACGTGTGAAGGTTTTCCACCCGCACCTAAGGAACATGACGCGGGGCGCGGGAAACTCGACGTCAGCCTGCACGGCGCCATTACAGCAGCCATGCACACGCAACCACATCGCGTGGGGCTTGCCGGCCTCCATCACCCTGGCGAAAGGGTGAGGGAGTCGCAGACGGCTACAGGGAGGACCATGCAGCCTGACGACGAACTCCAGCGCCGCACCTTCGGTATGTCCCATCACTGGGGGAGGAACCACCGATGGAGGAGGATCGGGTGCGGCGCTCCACCTCCCTCGGCCGCAAACCCCGCTCCGCCCCCGGCCTCTCCCAGCGCTCCCACCTGATGCGCTGGAACCACCTCCCGCCACCACGACTGAAACAGAGGCATGATCCCGAGGGGAAACTCTCGTCGCCGCAGCAGAAGCTGGGAGTCGTCCTTGCCCCCTCGTCATGGTGGTGACTGGTGCATCCAAAGATGGAGAAGAAGGGCAAGCTATGTGAACCCGAGATCGAGGAGGAGAAGGGAATGGATGAGCATCGCCCATCGTGACCCCCCCCCCCAATTTATAGGGGAGGGCACGGGGGCTCGCTCTCCTTCGCTCCAAGGCGGCCGCCCATCTGCACCAATCCCACTACCCAAGATCACGGGCGAACAGGTAACCGCCCCATTGCTCCAATCCCTGGCGCTGCAGTTTCTGCCACTCCTACGCCTTTGATCCATGCGCATCAACCACAAACTCCCCACAATGCATGCGGCGCGCGTGGCGGAAACGGCCTGGGGTAGTAAGTAAGTGCTGGCTTAAAAGTCGGCAGTTACTCCCTCATATTGCATGCATGTGCATAAATTTTGGGCCTGGCCCAACGGCGCTGGGCGAGCGCATTTGGGCCAGACCCGGGGGCTCCTGTCGGTGCACTAGGACTGGGGTACCCAGTGCCCATGACTTATGCACAGGCAGTAGTAGCAGAACCCATCAACATGCCTACCCCGTCAAGACCAGTCCGAACCAGAGAAGCCGCTCTACGTGAGATCAAGGAGCGCATCAAGAAGACAAAACAAGCATTCAAGACCAAGACTCCGGCAGAAGCAACCTACGCAGGCTAAGCTACGCCGTCCAGGTCGATGCAACGGCCCGGGACAGGCCCGAACCGTGCCAGTCACGTCCTCGGTGCCTGCCGGGGACCGGGGCGCACACATCTTCAGGAAGACCCGGCAAGCCATCCCCTGGCAGGCGCGAGCCGATCGGCCACCGCTCCACCGCATCGCAACGCAAGTCATTTGTCGATGCGGTGTCGAGCCCTCAGGTGGCTAAGTGGCTCTCGCTAAGCACGTGGCGACTCGCTGGGAGTCAGATTACGCTCATTTGACACCCGTCCAGAGGCGTGTCAAGATACTAAGCGATAGTTAGCCAAAGCGGTGGTAAGAGCCTGCCGGGGATGCATCCCCGCACGCCACCTAGGCTAGCATTTATGGCATTTTGTCCTAAATGCTAGAGTTAGGTATGATAGTACTGTTGGCTATCTAATCACTAGATAATGTCTGTTTTGCCACTCTGGTCGCCCCTTGAGCTATAAAAGGAGGCCCAAGGCAACCCAGCTAGGGATTCGGACTTTTGGACACTTGTACTCGCGTAGCAGCTCTCCCGAAGGCAACCTTGTCGGGTTTGATCTCTGTGTGTGCTTCGTGTTCCCCCGATCAATCCACCAAAGCAAGAGTAGGGTTTTACGCTTCTCAGCGGCCCGAACCTGGGTAAAACACCAGCGTCTCGTCGTCGTGCTGCCTCACCATCTCTGCTCTTTGTGCAACGTGACCTCACCCCCGCCGAACCACACAAGGGCCCGTGGCCCCATAGGTGATCGTGTGCATCGTGACCCGACATGGGCCAATATCCCTTTGCAATCCTGCGCGTTACTTGGACGACCGGTGTCAGTCCTGGCACCTCTTTATACAAAGACGATGCTTACGTGGGCCACCCGGGTGCGTGCCGCTCAACTGTGGCGTCTGAAGAACTTTTGGGAGAATGTACGATGCAGAGTGCCCATACTTATTCCCGCGTGGTGGTTAGTGCTAAACTGGCCAGAGGCCTTCTCAGATCACATATCCAAACCCATTAGTGCCTTTTAGTTGCGGCGATGATCAATGATCCACGTCCTGTGATCCCGTAGCCCCGCCTCGAGGACTTGTGGCAAGGGCATCACCTTCCCGGCCACGCCTCGTAATTAACCTGTGGGTACCCTTCAGGGCCGACCCATCATCAACATGTTTCTGTAACAAAGTCATAGTAACTGTGTGTATAAAACATCAAGGCGGAACCTGAGGAATCACCCTCAATGGATCCCGCTCGATGTATCCGTCAAGGTGGACTTGGAGGAATCACCCTCGGTGGTTCCACACTTGAGGGGTTCCATGACAGAGTCGTATAGGGAGTGGCGGGAGGGGAATCACCCTCGGTTTACCATGTCCGATTACTACACTATAGAGCTATCATCAGGAGTACGTACGAGGTATCACCCTCGGTACCCGATAGTAACACTACAGAGTCGTACAACTAGGGGGGTGTGCGGTCATGTGTCGGTCTCTGCACATCAATCATGTTGATCGAGTAACTGATAAATAAAGCGGGGCAACTGGGACAAGGCAAGGGTCACTGTGTATCTCTACTCAACCTATACTATGCATATAGCATATCAGGTAAAGTGAAAGCAGTAGGATACAAAAGCAGGTTATGCATCAGAATAGGAGCTATCTAATAACAGTAGCAAAATCTAATGCAAGCATGAGAGAGAAAGAATTGTGCGATATCAGAATGATCAATCGGGGGGTTGCTTGCCTGGATACTCTGCGGCAAGTGGATGAACGTCAGCGGTGTAGTCGTAATCGGCAGCAACGTCAGTCTCGGTGTCTACCGAAGAGAAGAGGGGGAAGAAACAATAAATATAAAGCAAGCAGATGCAACACGATGCATGGCATGGCAATATGCAGTGCTAGATATGATCTAAAGCAGTACGACACGTTACAGACGGTGCGGGAAAATATCTGACGATATTTCCCGGGTCTCTAGCTATTACCGGACAGATGGTCCTAACGCCAAAATGTCCATATTCATCATGCTAGAGGCATGTGACAGATGAACGGACAGCGTATTCAGATTTGTTGAATTTTTCTGAGCAACTTTCATGTATAAATTATTTTCATCCGAGCTATGGTTTAATTTATATTAATTTTCAAAGTTTTAATAATATTCTGAAAATTAATTCGAAAATAAAAAGAAACTACTAGGTGCACCTGGTCCAGTGCACCCAGAGGTGCAACAGAGACTGACCAGTGGGTCCCAGTTGACTGCCCAGTCAGCAGTCAACTCGAGACTTTGACTGGTCAACTGCATCCAGTGGGGCCCAGTAGTAAATGAGTCTCTGTTAACAGTTTTTTAAGTTTAGTTAAAAGAATGGGGCCCACATATCATACTCACAGGGGGTTGTTTTAGCTAATAGGGGGATTAGGCCCCTAATTAAAAAAACAGATGGCCCCACATGGCAATGGCTACAGCCCGCCACTAAGCGGTTGTGCACGCACGCGTGCACACGGCTGGGGCGAGGCCGTGGCCAGTGCACGGCCGGCGGCAATGGGCGCGGCGACGCAGGGCAGCGCGGGCGTGGGGAGCGGGGGCAGTTGCAGCGGCAAGCGGCGGCAGCAGGAGGCAGCGGCGGCTAGCGGGCGGAGCCGCAGCAGCGCACGAGCACGGGGTGCGTGGGCGCGCTGGTGGGCGTGGCTAGGCGACGGCGGGCGCGGCCGGCCGCAGCAGCTTGATCGGCGGTGTCGCGAGCGAGTGACGGGGAGAAGGGGAAAGGAGGTCGGCCTCACCGGCGGTATAGGGAGGCGGGGCGGCAAGGCTCGAGGGCGTCGTTGGGGAGGAGGCCAGGGATGCGCGGCGAGGACGGGGCAGCGGTGATGGTGACGGCTCGGCCGTGGGCGGCTCAGCACCGTGGCGACAGAGAGGAAAGAGGGGGCAAGGGGAGCGGAGGCAGGGCTAGGGTGCGGGGTGCGCGAGGTGCTCTTATCCACCGGGGGAACCGACGGGGAGGCGCGGGATTGCTGGCACGGCGGCCAGGGCGCCTGGATGGCCGCCACGCCCCCTCTCTGCCTCCTGTAGCAGGAGGAAGGGGAAGATCCAGGTGTGCTTGGCCTCCTCCGCCACTAAGTCCTAGCCAGCAATAGACTTAGGCCCTTTTCCTTTTCCCTTTCTATTTGTGTTTTAGAATTTGTTATTCCTATTTGTTTTAAAATTCACTACCAACATGACTTTTGTAAAATAAGCCACGTGGCCAAAATTAGTATTGTAATATTAGGTAGTACCACAAAAGTTTGTGGACCAATTGAAAAAGTTTTGGGAATTTACATAATTTCAAAGGCACCAAAATAGTTTATAAAATGTGGGTTACAATTTTATATTTACCAGGGAAATATTTGCAACCCAAACATGATTTTAGTTTTCAGATTTGCAAAACTATTTAAACCACTTGTTAATTGAATTTGAATTGCAAAGGCATATATAAACCATAAGGATTGAGTCGTGGTGATAGAGGCGAAGTTGTCCCTGTCTTTTGATGAGATGGTGGCTATCGTTTTCGGTGGAGTAGACTTTGACGATCCGACTACGAACGTGCGTGGATGTCGCGCCTTAACAATCGCTAAACCATCTCTGAGAGGTTATTGACCACGCCGGAGCACGATCAACCTGACCACGAGGGTCTATTTCCTACACGCAAACGAAGAGCAAGCAAGAAACTGAAATTGCAATCTAGATATTGCGAATATAAAAGGAAAGCTTTATTGATGAAAGTGGGGTTCTTGACGTCTTGGTCTGGTCGTAGAACACAAACGAAGAACGCGAAGTTGCAGCTATGGCGACCTTTTAATCTAAACAAAACCCAAGTCTAAACGGCGCCCTAAGGGCTGTATATATGGGGGCATAGAGGGGAATTTAGTGACCCCTTGGAGGAGGGGTCCGAAACCAACCCTAACTCGGTTTCCCCACACATACGGACTCTAAAAACAACCTATAATGTTGTATTTTGAAATTACATGGGCCTGGCACAAAACTAAGGTGACACAATACCTATAATAGCCTATGGATGAAATATATGATGTGGCATGTTGTATATTTCGTTCAAGCCGTCAAGCACTCCTTATGGTGGCTTCAAAGTGTGAAAATCACCACCGGAACCTCCATTGTTCTTTCGCGCGCGTGCACCTTCTTCTCCATGCTTGATCCCGCTCCAATGGTCATCCTTCTTATACATGCTAGGTCCTTCATTCATAAGTAAAACAAAAGTATCTAATTTAGGCAGCATCATATGTTCATAAACATTAGAAGGATTTCCAAGAAACGAAAGTACCTGCTAATTTAGTTAGCATGCGCGAGCTCTAGTAACTGGTCCAATATGTGTAACTGTTGGGGATGTTGTCTTAAAATTAGTAGGGATGTCCTCATTATGTGACTTAGCTTTTTGACATGTAGTGCAGCGATCAACAAAACACTCAACATCCCGTCTCATCTTTGGCCAAACGAAATGTGTAGCAAGTACGTCTTCCATCTTCTTCACGCCAAAGTGTCCCATTAATCCTTCCCCCGAATTTTAATGCGTTCCTAGAGAAAGCTAAGTTGAAAGATGATGGACGCAACTATGCGGACCGGGTCCGTAATCTGAGGATTATCCTCACGGCTTCACACAAGGCTTATGTCCTTGATGCACCGCTCGGTGCGCCACCCCCTCCAACGTCGTCTGCAGATGTTGTGAACGTCTAGCAGGCACATTCTGGTGACTAATCAATAGTTCAATGCGCCATGCTATATAGCTTAGAATCGGGATTGCAAAAGAGTTTTGAACGCCATGGAGCATATGAGATGTTCCAGGAGTTGAAATTGATATTTCAAGCAAATGCCCTTATCGAGAGGTATGAGACCTCCGATAAGTTCTTCGCATGTAAGATGGAGGATACTAGTTTTGTGAATGAGCACATACTCAAAATGTATGGGTACTAAAACCGCTTGAACCAGTTGGGACTTGAGCTTCCGGCTAAGACGGTTACTGACAGAATTCTCCAGTCACTGCCACCTAGCTACAAAGGCTTCGTGATGAACTATAATATGCAAGGGATGAACAAGTCAGTCTCCGAGCTATTCGCGATGCTGAAAGTCGCAGAAGTAGAAATCAAGAAGGATCATCAAGTGTTGATGGTTAAGAAAACCACTAGTTTCAAGAAAGGCAAGGGAAAGAAGGGTAACTTCAAGAGGAATGGCAAGCAAGTTGCCGCTCCCGTGAAGAAAACCAAGGCTGGACCCAAGCATGAGACTGAGTGCTTCTACTACAAGGGGACTGGTCACTGGAAGCGGAATTGCCCAAAGTACCTGGCTGATAAGAAGGCTGGCAACGTCAATAAAGGTATATTTGATATACATGTTATTGATGTGTACCTTACTAGCTCTCGTAGTAGTGCATGGGTATTTGATACCGGTTCAGTTGCTCATATTTGTAACATGAAACAGGAACTACGGAATAAACGGAGGCTGGCAAAGGACGAAATGACGACGCGCGTCGGAAATGGTTCCAAGGTTGATGTGATCGTCGTCGGCACGCTCGCTCTTCGATTACCATCGGGATTAGTTTCAAACCTAAATAATTGTTATTTGGTGCCTGCGTTGAGCATGAACATTATATCTGGATCTTGTTTATTGTGAGATGGTTACTCATTTAAATCAGAAAATAATGGTTGTTCTATTTATATGAGTAATATCTTTTATGGTCATGCACCCAATGTGAATAGTTTATTCTTGTTGAATCTCGATCGTAGTGATACACATGTTCATAACATTGATGCCAAAATATGCAAGTTAATAATGATAGTACCACTTTCTTGTGGCACTGCCGCTTAGGTCATATCGGTGTAAAGCGCATGAAGAAGCTCCATGTTGATGGACTTTTGGAATCACTCGATTTTAAATAGCTTGATACATGCGAACCGTGCCTCATGGGCAAGATGACGAAAACCCCGTTTTCCGGTTCAATGGAGTGGGCAAATGACTTGTTGGAAATAATACATACTAATGTGTGCGGTCCGATGAGTGTTGAAGCGCGCGGTGGATATCGTTATTTTCTCACTTTCACTGATTATTTAACTAGATATGGGTATATTTACTTAATGAAACACAAGTCTGAAATATTTGAAAAGTTCAAGCAATTTCAGAGTGAAGTAGAGAATCATCGTAACAAGAAGATAAAGTTTCTACGATCTGATCATGGTGGAGAATATCTGAGTTGTGAGTTTGGCATGTATTTAAGACAGTGTGGAATTGTTTCACAGCTTACGCCACCTGGAACACCACAGCGTAATGGTGTGTCCGAGCGTCGTAATCGTACTTTATTAGATATGGTGCGATCTATGATTTCTCTTACTGATCTGCCACTATTTTTTTGAGGTTATGCATTAGAGACAGCCGCATTCACTTTAAATAGGGCACCATCTAAGTCCGTTGAGACGACACCGTATGAATTATGGTTTGGCAAGAAACCTAAGCTGTCATTTCTTAAGGTTTGGGGCTGCGACGCTTATGTGAAAAGGCTTCAGCCTGATAAGCTCGAACCCAAAGCGGAGAAGTGCGTCTTCATAGGATACCCTAAGGAAACAATTGGGTATACCTTCTATCTCAGATCCGAAGGCAAAGTCTTTGTTGCCAAGAATGGATTGTTTCTAGAGAAAGAGTTTCTCTTGAAAGAATTGAGTGGGAGGAAGGTAGAACTTGATGAGGTTATTGAACCTTCACTTCAATCAAAGAGTACCTTAGCACAGAAAGATGTTTCTGTGACACCTACACCGGTTGAAGAAGAAGCTAATGATAGTGATCATGAAACTTCGGATCAAGTTACTACCGAAGTTCATAGGTCGACGAGGACGCGTAACGCTCCTGAGTGGTACAGTAATCCTATCTTGGAGGTCATGTTGTTAGACAACGGTGAACCTACGAACTATGAGGACGTGATGGTGGGCCCGGATTCCGACAAATGGTTAGAAGCCATGAAATCTGAGATAGGATCCATGTATGAAAACGAAGTATGGACTTTGGAAGACTTACCTGACGGTCGCAAGGCCATTCAGAACAAATGGATCTTTAAGAAAAAGATGGACGCCGACGGTAATGTCACTGTCTATAAAGCTCGACTTGTGCAAAAGGGTTTTCGCAAGTTCAAGGAGTTGACAACGATGAGACTTTTTCACCGTAGCGATGCTTAAGTCTGTCAGGATTATGTTGGCAATAGCTGCATGTTTCGATTATGAGATCTGGCAGATGGATGTCAAAACAGCTTTCCTTAATGTTTTCCTTAAGGAAGAGTTGTATATGATGCAACCGGAAGGTTTTGTCGATCCTAAAAATGCTAACAAACTATGCAAGCTCCAGAGATCCATGTATGGACTGGTGCAAGCATCTCGGAGTTGGAATCATTGCTTTGATGATGTGATCAAAGCGTTTGGGTTCATACAATTTTATGGAGAGGCTTGTATTTACAAGAAAGTGAGTGGGAGCTCTATAGCATTTCTAATATTATATGTGGATGACATATTGCTGATTGGAAACAATATAGAATTTTTCAAAACCAAGAAGATATATTTGAACAAGAGGTTTTCAATGAAAGACCTCGGAGAAGCTGCTTACATATTAGGCATCAAAATCTATAGAGATAGATCTAGACGCTTAATAGGACTTTCACAAAGCACATACCTTGATATGGTTTTGAAGAAGTTCAAAATGGATCAGTCTAAGAAAGGGTTCTTGCCTGTCCTGCAAGGTGTGAAGTTGAATAAGACTCAATGCCCAGCAACGCCAGAAGATAGAGAAACGATGAGAGTCCTCCCCTATGCTTCAGCCATAGGCTCTATCATGTATGCGATGTTGTACACAAGACTGGATGTGAGCCTTGCCATAAGTATGACCGGAAGGTTTCAAAGTGATCCCGGAGTGGAACACTGGACAGCGATCAAGAATGTCCTTAAGTACCCAAAGAGGACTAAGGAAATGTTTCTCGTATATGGAAGTGAACAAGAGCTCGTCGTAAAGGGTTACATCGATGCTAGCTTTGACATAGATCCGGATGACTCTAAGTCTCAAACCGGATACGTATATATTCTAAATGGTGGAGCGATAAGTTGGTGCAGTTCCAAGCAAAGTGTGGTAGCTAATTCTACACAGAGTACATATATGCTTTGGAAGCAGCGAAGGAAGGAGTCTGGATGAAGCAATTCATGACAGATCTCGGAGTTGTGCCCAGTGCACTGGATCCAATAACTCTCTTGTGCGATAACACTCGTGCAATTGCTCTAGCCAAAGAGCCCAGGTTTCACAAGAGGACCAGACATATCAAGCACCGCTTCAATTCCATCCGCGATTACATCAAGGAGGAGGACATAAACATTTGCAAAGTACACACAGATCTGAATGTTGCAGACCCGTTGACTAAACCCCTCTCATGAGCAAAACATGATCAACACGAGAACTCTATGGGTGTTAGATTCATTACAATGTAAAGCTAGATTAATGACTCTAGTGCAAGTAGGAGACTGTTGGAAATATGCCCTAGAGGCAATAATAAATTGTTTATTATCATATTTCCTTGTTCATGATAATCGTTTATTATCCATGCTAGAATTGTATTGATCGAAAACTCATATACATGTGTGGATATATAAACAACACTGTGTCCCTAGTGAGCCTCTACTAGACTAGCTCGTTGATCAAACATGGTTAAGGTTTTTGAACCATAGACATGAGTTGTCATTTGATAACGGGATCACATCATTAGGAGAATGGTGTGATGGACAAGACCAAACCATAAGCATAGCATATGATCGTATCACTTAGTTTCTTGCTACTGCTTTCTTCATGTCAAGTATCTGTTCCTAAGACCATGAATCATGCAACTCCCTGACACCGGAGGAATACCTTGTGTGTACCGAACGTCGCTTCGTAACTGGGTGATCATAAAGGTGCTCTACAGGTATCTCCGAAGGTGTCTGTTGGGTTGGCATGGATCGAGACTGGGATTTGTCACTACGTTTGATGGAGAGGTATCTCTGGGTCCTCTCGGTAATACAACATCACACGAAGCTTGCAAGCAATGTGACTAAGGAGTTAGTCACGAGATCTTGTATTACGGAACGAGTAAAGAGACTTGACGATAACGAGATTGAACTAGGTATGTGATAACTCCATTTTGCATCATGATTTCCTACTGTTATTTACTTTGTTTTGTTGAATAATAATGCTTTGGGGAGTGATTCTAATGCCTTTTCTCTCATAATATGCAAGGTTTACACAAAGAGGGAGAATACCGGCATCTGGAGTTCTGGACCCAAGAAAAGCACGTCATAGATACCTATTATGCACAACTCCAATGAAGCTGAAATTTTACGAAGATTATTTTTGCATTTAATAGAAAATACTGGAGCTGAAAACTATCGGAGGGGGCCTCCAGGTGGGCACAACCCACCAGGGCACGCCCTGATGGGTTGTGGCCACCTTGGCCCACCTCCGGTGCCCATCTTCTGGTATATGGTCTCTCTTGACCTATAAAAAATCAGAGGAGGACTTTTGGGACGAAGCGTCGCCGCCTCAAGGTGGAACTTGGGCAGGAGCATGTTTGCCCTCCGACAGAGCGATTCCGCCGGGGGAACTTCCGTCCCGGAGGGGGAAATCGAAGCTACCGTCATCACCAACACCCCTCTCGTCTTTGGGAGGCCAATCTTCATCAACATCTTCAACAACACCATCTCCTCTCAAACCCTAGTTCATCTCTTGTGTTCAATCTTTGTACCGGAACCTCAGATTGGTACCTGTGGGTGACTAGTAGTGTTGATTACCTTGCGTAGTTGATTACTATATGGTTTTTTTGGTGGAAGATTATATGTTCAGATCCATTATGCTATTCAATACTCCTCTGATCTTGAGCATGATTATTATTTGTGAGTAGTTACCTTTGTTCTTGAGGTCACGGGAGAAGTCATGTTGCGAGTAATCATGTGAATTTGATATGTGTTCGATATTTTGATGATATGTATGTTGTGATTCCCTTAGTGGTGTCATGTGAACGTCGACTACATGACACTTCACCATTCATGGGCCTAAGGGAAGGCATTGTGGAGTAGTTATTAGATGATGGGTCGCTAGAGTGACAGAAGCTTAAACCCTAGTTTATGCGCTACTTCGTAAGGGGCTGATTTGGATCCACATGTTTAATGCTATGGTTAGACTTTGTCTTAATACTTTTCTCGTAGTTGCGGATACTTGCGAGGGGGTTAATCATAAGTAGGTTGTTAGTTCAAGTAAGAACAACACCTTAGCACCGGTCCACCCACATAGCAAATTATCAAAGTAGCGAACACGAATCAAACCAACATGATAAAAGTGACTAGACGAAATTCCCGTGTACCCTCAAGAACACTTTGCCTATTACTAGTGATTGTTCTGGCCTGTCCTTTGCCTCAAATGGATCGGGCTACCTTGCTGCACCTTGTTTACCGTTAACGTTACTTGCTCGTTACCAATTATCTTGCTATCAAACTATCTGCTACCTACAATTTCAGTGCTTGCAGAAATTACCTTGCTGAAAACCGCTTGTCATTTCCTTCTGCTCCTCGTTGGGTTCGACACTCTTACTTATCGAAAGGACTACGATTGATCCCCTATACTTGTGGGTCATCAAGACTATTTTCTGGCGCCGTTGCCGGGGAGTGAAGTGCTCTTGGTAAGTGGAAATCGGCAAGGAAAAATTTATACTACGTGCTGAAATTTATTGCTACTTGCTACTATGGAGAACAATCCTTTGAGGGATTTGTTCGGGGTATCTTCACCTCGACCGGAACCACAATTAGTTGCCCCTCAACCTACAACACCTACTAAAAATGTTACTTATGAAATTCCTTCGGCTATGTGATACGTCTCCAACGTATCTACTTTTCCTCACCCTTTTGCCCTTGTTTTGGACTCTAATTTGCATGATTTGAATGAAACTAACCCGGACTGACGCTGTTTTTAGGAGAATTGCCATGGTGTTGTTTTTGTGCAGAAATAAAAGTTCTCGGAATGGAACGAAACTTTTTGGAGATTTATTTTGGAAAATATAAAAAATACTGGAGCCAAAAACCATCGGAGAGGGCGCCCAGGGTGAGCATCACCCACCAGGGCGCGCCAGCCCCCTCCCGTCGTGCCCTGGTGGGTTTTGCCCACCTCGGGGCCCCACTTGCCCTATCTCCACCACTATAAATTCCTAAATTTGGAGAAAAAATCAGAGAGAAAGAATTATCGCATTTCACAAGACGGAGCCCCCGCCACCTCCTGTTCTTCATCGGGAGTCCAGATCTGGAGCCCGTTTGGGGCTCCGGAGAAGGGAATCTTCGGTCTTCGTCATCATCAACCTTTCTCCATCGCCAATTCCATGATGCTCCCCACCGGGAGTGAGTAATTCCTTCGTAGGCTTGCTGGTCGGTGAGGAGTTGGATGAGATTCATCATGTAATCGAGTTAGTTTTTTTAGGGCTTGATCACTAGTATCCATTATGTTCTGAGATTGATGTTGCTATGACTTTGCTATGCCTAATGCTTGTCACTAGGGCCCGAGTGCCATGATTTCAGATCTGAACCGTTTATGTTATCATATGTATATCCATGTTCTTGATCCGATCTTGCCTAGTCATATGCACCTATTACGTGTTATGATCCGTCAACCCCATAGTGACAATATTTGGGATACTTCGCGGTGATGACCGTAGTTTGAGAAGTTCATGTATTCACCATGTGTTAATGTTTTGTTCCGGTTCTCTATTAAAAGGAGGCCTTAATATCCCTTAGTTTCCTTATGGACCCCGCTGCCACGGGAGGGTAGGACAAAAGATGTCATGCAAGTTCTTTTCCATAAGCATGTATGACTATTTACGGAATACATGCATACATTACATTGATGAACTGAGCTAGTTCTGTATCACCCTAGGTTATGACTGTTACATGATGAATATCATCCAATGAGTTACCGATCCAATGCCTATGACCTTTCCACTTATTGCTCTTGCTAAGTTACTATTGTTCCTGCTGCTGTTACAACTGCTACGAAACTATTGCTACTACTGTTACCGCTACTGTTACTATTGCTACTGCTATCAAAACTATCATATTACTGTGCTACTGATCACTCTACTGCAGATATTTAATCTCTAGGTGTGGTTGAATTGACAACTCAACTGCTAATACTCTCAAGTATTCTTTGGCTCCCCTTGTGTCGAATCTATAAATTTGGGTTGAATACTCTACCCTCGAAAACTGTTGCGATCCCCTATACTTGTGGGTTATCAAGACCTTTTTCTGGCGCCGTTGCCGGGGAGCATAGCAATATTTGTTGAGTCACTTGGGATTTATATCAATGTATCACTATGAAGAATTTGAAGGATCCAAGGACCAAGATTTTTCCCTCTACTACGAGGGGAGGTAAGGAACTGCCATCTAGCTCTGCACTTGATTCACCTTCTGTTATGAGTAAGTTTGTAACACCACCACATGCTAGTAATCCTGATATGTCGCAAATTATTGATGATGCTGCCTCTGCTATGAATGATGCTTACGATAATGCTAGTACCAAGCTTGATGATAATGTGCCGCTAGGATAATTTCTTGATGAACAAATTGCTAGAGCTAAAGAAAATGAAATTGCTGAAACTGATGAAGCTTATGAAACAAATTATGATTATGAAACTCCTATTAGTCCTAGCTCTCCTAAGTTTGAAATGCCTAAGATACCTGAAGGTTATGTTATGGACGAAGAGATAAGTAGAGAAATTCTTTCTTGCAAGGATAGAGATGATCTTAAGAAATTACTATGCCAGTAGAAGGAAAAGACTTTGAATGCTAGAATGAAATGTGATCCTAAGTTTGCTACTTCACCTATCTGTGTTACCGATAAGGATTATGAATTCTCTGTCGACCCAGAGTTAATTACTTTGGTTGAATCTGATCCTTTCCATGGCTATGAAACTGAAACTGTAGTGGCACACCTTACTAAGCTGAATGATATAGCCACCCTCTTTGCTCATGATGAGAAGATTCGCTACTATTACATCCTTAAGTTGTTTCCGTTCTCATTAAAGGGTGATGCTAAGACATGGTACAATACTCTTGCTCCTGGTTGTGTGCGTAGTCCCCAGGATATGATTTACCACTTCTCTGAAAAATATTTTCCTGCTCATAAGAAACAAGCTGCCTTACAGGAAATATTTAACTTTGTGCAAATTGAAGAAGAGAGTCTCCCACAAGCTTGGGGAAGGCTTCTCCAGTTGCTTAATGCTTTGCCTGATCATCCTCTCAAGAAAAATGAAATACTTGATATCTTTTATAATGGACTAACCGATACTTCTAGGGATTTCCTAGATAGTTGTGCTGGTTGTGTTTTCGGGGAACGAACTGTTGAACAAGCTGAAGAGTTATTGAATAACATATTGAAGAATTATGATGATTGGACTCTTCCTGAACCACCGCCTAAACCCACTCCGAAGAAGAGTGGTATATTATTTCTCAGTCCTGAAGATATGCAAGAGGCAAAGAAATCTATGAAGGAAAAAGGTATTAAAGCTGAGGATGTTAAGAATTTGCCACCTATTGAAGAAATACATGGCCTTGACACACCACCACCTCCACAGGTGGTAGAGGTAAATTCTTTATTAAAGTTAAATGAAAGTGACATCCCTCACAATAAACATCCTAGTCAATGCTTATATGAGTTTGACAACTATATTATGAAGCAAGATCATTTCAATGCCCATGTTCTAAAACAATTGAAATACAATTCTGATATGATTGCTCGCTTGAGTGACTTGCTATTTAGAATCAGTAATGATGTTAGAGGTGTAGGAAAGCATGCCTCTATGGTTCAAACCCAATTAGAACAAGTAGCTAAGTCTCAACAAGAATTGCTTGATGAAATGCATAGTAATATGCATGACTTTGCTGCTAGAGTAGTAACTAGAGGAGGTAGAATGACCCAAGAACCACTCTATCCTGAGGGTCATGCTAAAAGAATTGAACAAGACTCTCAGAGAATTAATCCTGATGCACCTAGTCCTTCTAAGAAGAAAAAGAAAAAGAAAAATGATAGGACTTTGCATACCTCTAGTGAACCTGAGACACAAAAACCTCCTGATAATAATGATGTCTCTATTTCTGATGCTGAAACTCAGTCTGGTAATGAACATCAACCTAGCGATAATGAAAATGATAATGATGATGTTCACGATGATGCTCAACCTAGTAATGATAGAGAACCAGATAATGATGTTGAAATAGAGCCTGCTCCTGATCTTGATAACCCACAACCTAAAAATAAACGTTATGATAAAAAAGACTTTGTGGCTAGGAAACATGGTAAAGAAAGAGAGCCATGGGTTAAGAAACCCATGCCATTTCCACCTAAGCCAACTAAGAAAAAGGATGATGAAGAATTTGAGCGCTTTGCTGAAATGATTAGGCCAGTCTTTTTGCGTACCCGCTTAACTGATATTTTGAAGATGGCTCCTTATGCAAAGTATATGAAAGACATCATCACAAATAAAAGAAAAATACCTGAAGCTGAAATCTCCACCATGATTGCTAATTATTCTTTTAAGGATGGAGTACCTAAAAAACTTGGAGATCCTGGAATACCAACTATACCTTGCTCCATCAAAAGAAACTATGTTAAAACTGCTTTGTGTGATTTGGGAGCCGATGTTAGTGTTATGCCTTTCTCCTTATATAAAAGACTTGATTTGAATAAACTCACACCTACTGAGATATCATTGCAAATGGCTGACAAATCAACAGCCATACCTATTGGTATTTGTGAGGATGTGCCCGTTGTTGTTGCAAATGTTACTATATTAACGGACTTTGTTATTCTTGAGATGGCCGAGGACGACAACATGTCCATTATCCTTGGTAGACCCTTTTTGAATACTGCAGGGGTTGTTATTGATTGCAATAAAAGCAAAGTCACCTTTCATATTAATGGTAATGAGCACACGGTGCACTTTCCGAAGAAACAATTCCAAGTGAATGGTATAAATGTTTTTGAAGAATCTCCGACCATCACTATTAGAAGTTTTCAACTACCTCTACCTACTGCCAAAAAGAAATATGATATAGTTATTGTTGGGGATATGCACATCCCCATTGAGGTAACTTAGTGTTTTTACGAAAGTTCTTTCGGTTTCATGCTAATCGGAAGTGGTTGTTAATAAGACTTGATCGACCTTATTAATGAATCATTTTTGAGAGGTATGACATCGATGAATCTAGTAAGCACAACTCTCTGTTCCCACATTTTATTTTCTGTTTTAGCTGGTTAAATTAAATAAAATGCCACGTTTATCCTATTTTCTGTTTTCTCCGTGCAATAAAAAATGACCCAAAAATAAAAATTCTCAGAATGCCCTAAAAATTTAACACGATTTTTTCCCGAATATTTATGAATTTCTGGTGCAAATAACACCTGAGGGGGGTGCACCTGGTGCCCACAAGACACCAGGGCGCGCCAGCACCCCCAGGCGCGCCCTGGTGGGTTGTGGCCCCCACGTGGGCCCCTCACTTATATCTTTAGCCCACATTGTCACCTACCTCCAGCAAAAAATCACCACTGCCACCATTTTCGTGTTCTTGCTCTCAAACCCGCGGATTTCGATCTCTTTGCTCGAAGCTCCGTTTCTGAAACTGTTTGGAGGGATTGCTACTTGGTATGTGACTCCTCCATTGCTCCAATTAGTTTTTGTTTTAGTGGGTTATTTTTAGAGTAATTAGTTACTCTTGGTGCTGCTATAGATGAGCTTGCATGTTGAATTCTTAGAGTTCTGAGTAGTTTGAATGCTCAATATGGCCTCTATGCATGCTTAGGAGTAGTTGCTAACAATCTTACAAAGTTTTGTTGACAAATTTTTTTGTGGACTAAAAATTTTCAGAATTTTATAGGAATAAAAATGCAATTCTTTAGGAGTTCTTCGAGGAGGAGATCCTCGAGAGCCTCGTCAAGTGGAAGCTCAGTTCGACAGTCTTATGTTGAACCAAGCGAAAGCTCGATGCGAGATGCCGCTACCAAATCATGCTTGTGGCCTTGCGACGAGTTCATGGAAGGTGCAGGTATTAAGGAGGAATTTTATCAATTTATCCACAACTCAGGGCTTGCTTCCTTCATCACAGATAAGTGCCCCCAACACCTCAAACTCACGAAAACCTTCACAAAGAAATTTAAATATTTTCCTCGTGAGTCTAGAGTCTCATTCAACCTGTATGATCATTCATTTACTATGCCATTAGAGATGTTTAGCGATGCATGCAAACTTCCATTTGAGGGTTCCTTCGATGAACCAACAAAATCCGAGTACGAATCATTTTTAGTAAATCTTGCTTTGGCGAAGATAGGGGGTTACACAAGGGAGAATTAAAAGCATCCATTTTCCATCACTCCAATATTTTGCGCTCTTTAATGGTAAATGTATTGTAGGCAAACAAGATTGTAGCACATTATGTGCTCATGATTTGAGTCTCTTACAAACTGCCATAACTGGGAATAAGGATTATAATCTTGGTGCAATTGTTGCACGGAGGTTACAGCTTAATGCTGCTAGTGGTAATTTTTATGGAGGAATTTATGCCTCCCGTGTAGCTGAGAGATTAAATGTTTCACCTTGGCCTAATGACCCCATCCTACCCACTCAGTATTTAGACTTTGATGCCATGAAGGGTCATAAGTTCCTTACGGGTACAGCCACCAACTACACCTATAACTTGAGATTCAATAAAAAAACTGTTGTGCCTGTTGTTTTGCCTGCTCCTGCTCTCTTTGATTTTCACACTAGGGGAAGATATTATGTTCTTGAGAGCGAAGCTTATGAGTACAACGCGGAGGTTGAAGCTGCCAGGAGGGCCGCGGAGTCTGCTCCGAGGTTCTCGATGAGTCATCGCCCAGATTATTATTCATACGGATGGTGATTACCAAGCTAGGCCAAAAGCCTAAGCTTGGGGGAGTACGTATTTCCACCGACATTACATTCATGTTCACACATTTCATTCCAGTTGTCGGTGTTCATACTTTTCCATTGTAATATCCATGCTAGATTTGTTTTCTCGCTTTCTTCTTGCGTGTTTGAAAAAACTTTGAGAAAACCCAAAAATATTTCCTACTTCTTTTTAGTTTTTCTTTCTAGCTTAGTTTAATTGTTGCATCAAAAGAAAATCCAAAAAGATTTCTCGCATCTTCTTTTGTTTGTTGGGAGCTATCCCGTGTAAATAGTTTTTCTCGTTTTTGTTCTTCCACTTTAATTTGCTTCCTTCAAGAGAAACCAAAAACTCCAAAAATATTTCAGTGTGTTTCTCTGAAATTCTTTTCTTTTCACTCGAGTCATACCTAGGAGAAGACCACGATGAAATTGTTGAGTGGTTCTCATCCGCATTATCGTTTATCTAACAAAGAACCCATATTATTTTGTCTTCTCCTCTTGAATAAAATGTTTGCAGATTCCAGCTTAGTCCACGACATTCTTGCACTATTATTATTCTCTTATCATTTGGTCGTGCAAGTGAAAGGCAATAATGACGACATTTGAGGAATTGACTGTGGCAGAGAAAGGCGGGTATGAACTCAACTTGTTTTTGTTTTTGTAAATATGTTTAACCTAGTATCCCTTGATTCAACTCATTATGATCAAACATGTTTGCAATGACCATTAGAGATTATAGTTGTTCATGCCATGCTTAAGTAGCTAGGAGTGGATAATGATTTATCTTGGGTGTCAACATGCATTAAAATGGTTGTGATGCGGTATGATGATATGGTATCCTCCTCTGAATGTTTCAAGTGGCTTGACTTGGCACATGTTCACGCATGTAGTTGAATCAAAACCAACACAGCCTTCATGATATTTATGTTCATAGTGTCCATATCCTACTCATGCTAGTATTCAATGTTGATTATATGTAATGCATGTTCATGACCATCTTTGCTCTCTAGCTGGTCGCTTCTCAATCTAACTGCTAGCCTTCGCCTGTACTAAGTGGGAATACTGCTTGTGCATCAAAACCCTTAAACCAAGTTATGCCAGATGAGTCCACTAAATCTACCTATATGCGGTATTACCCTGCCGTTCCAAAGTAAATTTGCATGTGCCACCTCTAAAATTTCAAATAAACATTTGTTTTGTGTGCCTGGACCGCTCATGGAGCGATAGTGGGTGGTCAGTATCTTCCATGTTAAGCGGGTTATTCTCATGATGAGTGTTTATTCACTTGTCCTTACATGAGAGGGGCGGTAATAGGGATTCCCAGTCCCGAAATCAAAAATCAAAAATAATTAAACAAAACTCCCCCAGGAATGTTGTTGGTTTGGACGGTACCCGTGGATGCGGCTCGTCGTGGAGTGTGATTGTTGGTGGAGGGGGAGTAAACCTTTACTTTTACCGCGTGGGAACCGCCGCTAATTTGTTTAGCATGGAAGATATTGATAACTCTTGGTCGTGACGTTGACAGGAAGGGTGTACCTCCCAAAATTATATCTATCTCCGTTTTAAACTTTGAGCTCTAGCACCGCTGCAAATCCATGCTTCCCTCTGCGAAGGGACTATCTATTTACTTTTATATTGAGTCATCACCTTCTCAAATAAGCGCCAGACCTGAGAGCACTATTGTCATCCTCATGCATTGTGTATAGTTGATGTTGGGTGTAGCTTGACTGGATCTTTTCTACCATGAATTACAATGTTTAGTCGCTGCTTGAACTTTGGAGGTGCTCTGCATTTATGTTTTTCGGTCTCAGAAAGGGCTAGCGAGATACCACTATTGTCATATTGTAAATGATTGTTTTGACAACATGTTGGCGCCTGAGATATTTTATTATTGCTCGCTAGTTGCTTATGTTACTGATATGAGTAAATATAATTTTTAAGAGTTATTGTTGACATGGTTAGTCATAATCTTTGCTGAAAACCTGGGTGCCACTTAAGCATATATATGTAAACAAGAACAAAAGAGTTCATAAAAGTTTTTCTTTATCACTTTCAGTTTATCAACTGAATTGCTTGAGGACAAGCAAAGGTTTAAGCTTGGGGGAGTTGATACGTCTACAACGTATCTACTTTTCCTCACCCTTTTGCCCTTGTTTTGGACTCTAATTTGCATGATTTGAATGAAACTAACCCGGACTGACGCTGTTTTCAGCAGAATTGCCATGGTGTTGTTTTTGTGCAGAAATAAAAGTTCTCGGAATGGAACGAAACTTTTTGGAAATTTATTTTTTAAAATATTAAAAATACTGGAGCCAAAAACCACCGGAGAGGGGGCCCAGGGTGAGCATCACCCAACAGGGTGCTCCAGCCCCCTCCCGGCGTGCCCTAGTGGGTTGTGCCCACCTCGGGGCCCCACTTGCCCTATCTCCGCCACTATAAATTCCTAAATTTGGAGAGAAAAATCAGAGAGAAAGAATTATCGCGTTTCACGAGACGGAGCCGCCACCACCTCCTGTTCTTCATCGGGAGGCCAGATCTGGAGCCCGTTTGGGGCTCCGGAGAGGGAAATCTTAGGTCTTCATCATCATCAACCTTTCTCCATCTCCAATTCCATGATGCTCCCCACCGGGAGTGAGTAATTCCTTCGTAGGCTTGCTGGTCGGTGAGGAGTTGTATGAGATTCATCATGTAATCGAGTTAGTTTCGTTAGGGCTTGATCACTAGTATCCATTATGTTCTGAGATTGATGTTGCTATGACTTTGCTATGCCTAATGCTTGTCACTAGGGCCCGAGTGCCATGATTTCAGATCTGAACCGTTTATGTTATCATCTCTATATCCATGTTCTTGATACGATCTTGCCTAGTCATATGCACCTATTACGTGTTAGGATCCGTCAACCCCATAGTGACAATATTTGGGATACTTCGCGGTGATGACCGTAGTTTGAGGAGTTCATGTATTCACCATGTGTTAATGCTTTGTTCCGGTTCTCTATTAAAAGGAGGCCTTAATATCCCTTAGTTTCCTTATGGGCCCCGCTGCCACGGGAGGGTAGGACAAAAGATGTCATGCAAGTTCTTTTCCATAAGTACATATGACTATTTACGGAATACATGCCTACATTACATTGATGAACTGAGCTAGTTCTGTATCGCCCTATGTTATGACTGTTACATGATGAATATCATCCAACGAGTTACTGATCCAGTGCCTATGACCTTTCCATTTATTGCTCTTGCTAAGTTACTATTGTTGTTGCTGCTGTTACAACTGCTACAAAACTATTGCTACTACTGTTACCGCTACTGTTACTATTGCTACTGCTATCAAAACTATCATATTACTGTGCTACTGATCACTCTGCTATAGATATTTAATCTCCAGGTGTGGTTGAATTGACAACTCAACTGCTAATACTATCAAGTATTCTTTGGCTCCCCATGTGTCGAATCTATAAATTTGGGTTGAATACTCTACCCTCGAAAACTATTGTGATCCCCTATACTTGTGGGTTATCAGTATGTTAGAACAACTGCTTGCTAACACTTATGCGGGAGATGGAACTGAACATCCTGATATGCATCTTTTATATGTGAACAAAATTAGTGGATTATTTAAGCTTGCAGGTTTACCCGGAGATGAAGTTAAGAAGAAGGTTTTCCCTTTATCTTTGGAGGGAAAAGCATTGACATGGTATGGGCTATGTGATGATCTTGGATCGTGGAAGTGGAATCGTTTGCAATTGGAATTTCACCAAAAGTTTTATCCCATGCATCTAGTTCATCGTGATCGGAATTATATATATAATTTTTGGCCTCGTGAAGGAGAAAGTATCGCTCTAGCTTGGTGGAGGCTTAAGTCAATGTTATATTCATGCCCCAATCATGACATTCCGAGGGAAGTTATCATCCAGAATTTTTATGCTCGGCTTTCTCATAATGATCAATCCATGCTCGATACTTCTTGTGCTGGTTCTTATATGACGAAGACTATTGAATTCAAGTGGGATCTCTTAGAAAGAATTAAACGCAACTCTGAAGATTGGAAACTCGACGAAGGTAACAAGACAGGTATAAATCTTGAATTTGATTGTGTTAAATCTTTTATGAATACCGATAATTTTCACAAGTTTAGCACTAAATATGGACTCGACTCTGAGATAGTAGCATCTTTCTGTGAAGCATTTGCTACTCACGTTGACCTCCCTAAGGAGAAGTGGTTTAAATATCATCCCCCTATTAAGGAAGAAATTAAATAACCGATCATAGTTAAAGAAGAAACCATCTTTTACAATGTTGATCCAGTTGTGCCTACCGCTTATATTGAAAAACAACCTTTCCCTGTTAGAATAAAGGAACATGCTAAGGTATCAACTGTGGTTCGTAAGAGTAATATTAGAGCACCTAAACCCCCTGAGCAAATTAAAGTAGAACCTAGTGTTGCTATGGTTAAAGATCTCTTGGTAGAAAATATTGATGGGCATGTTATCTACTTTTGTGATGAAGCTACTAGAATTGCTAAACCTGATGAAAATGATAAACATAGACCCATAGAAGGCACGCCTGTTGTCTCAGTCAAAATAGGAGATCATTGCTATCATGGTTTATGTGATTTGGGTGCTAGTGTGAGTGCTATCCCTTTTACCTTATACCAAGAAATTATGGATGAAATAGCACCTGCTGAAATGGAAGACATTGATGTCACTATTAAACTTGCTAATAGAGACACTATCACACCACTTGGGATTGTTAGAGACGTTGAAGTCTTGTGTGGGAAAGTAAAATACCCTACTGATTTTCTAGTCCTTGGTTCCCCACAAGATGACTTTTGTCCCATTATCTTTGGTAGACCTTTCTTGAGCACCGTCAATGCTAAGATAGATTGTAAAAAACAAACTGTCGGTGTCGGTTTTGGTAATGTGTCTCATGAGTTTAATTTTTCCAAGTTTAGTAGACAACCTCGCGATAAAGCGTTATCTAGTAAGGATGAAATAATTGGTCTTGCTTCTATTGTTGTGCCTCCTACTGATCCCTTAGAACAATATTTGCTCGGCCATGAAAATGATATGCATTTGCGTGAAAGAAATGAAATAGATCAAATTTTCTTCGAACAACAACCTCCCTTGAAACACAATTTGCCTATTGAAACTCTTGGAGGTCCTCCTCCACCTAAAGGTGATCCTATGTTTGAATTGAAACAATTGCCTGAGACTTTGAAGTATGCTTATCTTGATGAGAAAAAGATATATCATGTTATTATTAGTGCTAACCTTTCAGAACATGAAGAAGAAAGATTATTAAAAGTTCTAAGGAAGCATCGGGCTTCTATTGGATATACTCTTCATGATCTTAAGGGCATTAATCCCACTCTATGTCAGCACAAGATCAATATGGAACCTGATGCTAAACCCGTTGTTGATCACTAACGGCGATTGAATACTAAGATGAAAGAAGTGGTAAGAACCGAAATACTAAAGCTTCTGGAAGCAGGTACAATCTATCCCATAGCTGATAGTAGATGGGTAAGCCCCGTTCATTGTGTCCCTAAGAAAGGAGGTATTACCGTTGTTCCCAATGATAAGAACGAACTCATTCCACAAAGAATTGTCACTGGCTATAGAATGGTAATTTATTTTAGAAAAATAAATAAAGCCACTAGGAAAGATCATTACCCTCTACCGTTCATTGATAAAATGCTAGAGAGACTATCTAAGCACACACACTTTTGTTTCTTAGATGGATATTCCGGGTTCTCTCAAATACATGTGTCACAATCCGATCAAGAGAAAACTACCTTTGCTTGGCATTTTGGAACTTATGCTTATAGACGTATGCCTTTTGGTTTATGCAATGCACCTGCTACCTTTCAAAGATGTATGACTCCTATATTCTCTGATTTTTGTGAAAAGATTGTGGAGGTTTTCATGGATGATTTTTCTGTTTACGGAGCTTCTTCTGATGATTGCTTAAGATCCTATATTGATCGAGTTTTGCAGAGATGTGAACAAACTAATCTCGTCTTGAATTGGGAGAAGTGCCACTTTATGGTTATTGAAGGCATTGTCTTGGGGCATAAAATATCTGAACGAGGTATTGAGGTGGATAAAGCTAAAGTTGATGCAATTGAGAAAATGCCATGTCCTAAAGATATTAAAGGTATTCGAAGTTTTCTTGGTCATGCTGGTTTTTATAGGAGGTTCATTAAAGACTTCTCTAAAATTTCTAGGCCTCTTACTAATCTTTTGCAAAAGGATATTCCTTTTGATTTTGATGATGATTGTGTGGAAGCCTTTGAAACACTCAAGAAAGCCTTAACCTCTGCACCTATCGTTCAACCACCGGATTGGAACTTGCCTTTCGAAATTATGTGTGATGCTAGTGATTATGTTGTTGGTGCTGTCCTAGGACAAAGAGTTTATAAGAAATTAAATGTTATCCATTATGCTAGTAAAACTCTAGACAGTGCCCAACGAAACTATGCTACTACTGAAAAAGAATTTTTAGCAGTTGTGTTTGCTTGTGACAAATTTAGATCCTATATTGTTGACTCCAAAGTTATTGTTCACACCGATCATGCTGCTATAAAATACCTTATGGAAAAGAAAGATGCTAAACCTAGACTCATTAGGTGGGTTCTCTTGCTTCAGGAATTTGACTTACACATCGTTGATAGGAAGGGAGCTGAGAACCCCGTAGCTGATAACTTGTCTAGGTTAGAAAATATTCTTGATGACCCACTACCTATTGATGATAGTTTCCCTGACGAATAGTTAGCTGCAATAAGTGTCTCACAAAACACACCTTGGTATGCTGATTATGCTAACTACATTGTCGCTAAATATATACCACCTAGCTTTACTTATCAACAAAAGAGAAAAAAATTCTATGAATTGAGACATTACTTTTGGGATGACTCACACCTTTATAAAGAAGGAGTAGATGGTATTATTAGACGTTGTGTACCTGAGCATGAACAGGAACAAATCCTATGGAAATGTCATTCCGAAGCTTATGGAGGACATCATGCGGGAGATAGAACTGCTCATAAGGTATTACAATCTGGTTTTTATTGGCCTACTCTCTTCAAGGATGCCCGTAAGTTTATCTTGTCTTGTGATGAATGTCAAAGAATTGGTAATATCGATAAGCGTCAGAAAATGCCTATGAATTATTCACTCGTTGTTGAACCATTTGACGTTTGGGGTTTTGATTATATGGGGCCTTTCCCTTCCTCCAACGGGTACACTCATATTTTAGTTGCGGTTGATTATGTCACTAAGTGGGTAGAAGCTATTCCAACTAGTAGTGCTGATCACCACACCTCCATTAAAATGCTTAAAGAGGTTATCTTCCCGAGGTTTGGAGTCCCTAGATATTTAATGACCGATGGTGGTTCACACTTTATTCATGGTGCTTTCCGTAAGATGCTTGCTAAATATGATGTTAACCATAGAATTGCATCACCCTATCATCCTCAATCTAGTGGTCAGGTTGAACTTAGCAATAGAGAAATAAAATTGATAGTACAAAAAACTGTTAATAGGTCTCGTAAGAATTGGTCTAAGAAATTAGATGATGCACTTTGGGCCTATAGAACAACTTATAAAAATCCTATGGGTATGTCTCCATATAAAATGGTGTATGGTAAAGCTTGTCATTTGCCTCTAGAACTAGAACACGAAGCATTTTGGGCAGTTAAAGAACTCAACTATGATTTCAAACTTGCCGGTGAGAAGAGGCTATTTGATATTAGCTCACTAGATGAATGGAGAACCCAAGCGTATGAAAATGCCAAGCTATTCAAAGAAAAAGTAAAAAGATGGCATGACAAAAGAATCCAAAAGCGGGAATTCAAAATAGGAGATTATGTTCTTTTGTTCAACTCTCGTTTAAGATTTTTTGCAGGAAATCTTCTCTCCAAATGGGAAGGACCATATATTATCGAAGAGGTTTATCGTTCTGGAGCTATCAAGATTAATAACGCTGAAGGTACTAACCCAAAGGTGGTCAATGGACAAAGAATTAAGCATTATATCTCAGGTACGCCTATTAACGTTGAAAGCAATGTTATCCAAACCATGACACCAGAGGAACACATAAAAGAAACCTTCTAGAACACTCCAGAATACTTAAAAATAGGAGGTACGTGATACGGTAAGTAAACGGACTCCGAAAAATCCGCAAAAATATTTTTTGTCGGTTTTGGAATATTCTAGAATTTTGCAAATAAAGAAATAAACCGGAAGGTGATCGAGGTGAGCACGATACATCAGGGCGCGCCAGTCACCCCTGGGCGTGCCCTGATGGGTTGTGCCCACCTTGGATGCCTTCCCGACTCCGTTTTCCTTCCATATGCTTGTTTACCAAGAATAAAAATTCTCTATATATACCCCTGACTGTTTTGACGACCGCATCGTAGAAAAATCCTCTGTTCTTGTTTCTTGCTGTTTTCTCATCAGATCTAGATCTCCATGGCTCCACCAAGCTCCTCCAAGGACAAGTTCTTCGAGAAGGTCATCAACCCATACCTGCCGGAGGTGATGAAGCACCCTCAAGCCATTGAGATGCGTGAGGGGGTGCTCCACATCCGCGATGTTCAGGGACCCAAGAAGACCGGAAGCGTGGAGGCTAGGCTCGAGGCGGTGGGACAGGAAATATTCAAGTGCCAGAAGATGGTGGAGCGTGGACTTAGTGCTAATCACTCCATGATCACGGAATTCACCCGTGATCAGACGGTGGATGGACGGTTTGTGAAGGACATCATCTCCACCCTCAACGAGCAAATTAATTTTCTGCAGAGCCAAGTTTATGATCTTCAAAACCAAGTCTTCGAATATGAAGCGAGATTTAAAGGTATGAGTTTAGCTGCCAGTTGCAGGACTCAGGGGACTCTCGCGTCAACCTTTGATGGGGAGCCCTTACCCTGGGAGCTGGAGGACAAGCTTGCTACATCATCACCACCACCTACATCAACACCTCCACCTTCTTCATCACCACCACCAAAGGAGACTTAAGCACATGGGTATGGGCACTCCCCTTGGCTTGAGCCAAGCTTGGGGAGGTGCCCCGGTATCGTATCACCACCACTTTTATTCACCTTTACCTATTTTAGTTCTATCTTTAGTTTCCCTTTGCTTTAGTTGAATAAAAGTTTAGTATGATCTATTTTGGTGTGTTAGTTTCGTGGTCTATCTATCCATGTAATCGAGTGAGAGTTATATAATAAAGTTTAGTTTGAGTTTTTTCCTCTCTACTTTCTTGTTGCAATCAAATAAAGAAAAGAAAAACAAATGAAAAGAATCATATGCTAATCTTATGGTGAGTAATGACATCACATAAGGAAAAAGTATAAGTAGTAAATTTATTAGAGATTGACAAACATAGCATTGGTCAATGATGCAATTCATGAAAGAATTAATAAGGGAAGAGAAGATTCACATGCAAATACACCATCTTGGACATCTTTTATGATTGAGAGCCCCCATCAAATATTATATGTCAAAATTGTTGACGTTGGACAAGGAAGACAACGTAATGATTTATGTTTGTTCATATCCACATAGAAGTTATATTGTCATAGATCCTTTAACATGTGGTGCTTGCCCAATATCTTTGCTAGCCAAAAAAAATTCTGCACTAAGTAGAGATACTAGTGCATCCCAAAGACCCAAACCAAACTCTTTCTTTGAGTGTCCACCATACCTACCTATGGATCGAGAAAGATCCTTCAAGTAAGTTGTCATCAGTGCAACAAGGCAATAAAAATTGGTTCTAAAAGTGTTTTGATCAATTAGTGTAAGAGAAAATTGAGCGCTATACGAACTTATGATGGCAAAGTAATAAAAGCGACGAACTTCATAATAAAGGTTGCTATCATAGGGGGAAATATAGCATGACATTCTTTTACATTAAGGGATTGGGCATACAAACCAATAAGCACATGACAACCTCTGCTTCCCTCTGCGAAGGGTATGTCTTTTACTTTTATGCACTTACTTTTATGCAAGAGTCAAAGTATTCTTCCCTATTCCTTTTTACTTTTTCTTTTGCAAGCATCATGTGGTGAGGAAAGATCTAGGCACATATATCCAGTTGGATATGGGTGAGCATGAGTTATTATTGTTGACATCACCCTTGAGGTGAGTGAGTTGGGAGGCGAAACTATAAGCCCCTATCTTCCTACGTGTCCGGTTGAAACTTTTTGTTCATGGGTATGCCGTGAGCGTTAGCAATTATAGAAGACTAAATGATGGTTGAGTATCTGGACTTGCCAAAAGGCTCCTACATGAGACCCTTCCTGAAAATATGATGAATTGTAGTTGCAAAGTTGACTGAGAACATAGTTTGTTGGTTTCAATAAGGTTTATGCTTCATACTTCTATGTTGTGTTGAATTGTTACTTGTTCATGAGAAGCTTTATGATAAAAATGTATTGAAATAAGTTCTTATGTTAGAGTTTGTTGTTGTTATGTTAATGAGCATGATGCTTCTATGTCCGTATTTTGTTTTTATCGACACCTCTGTCTCAAACCATGTGGACATGCTTTTCAATATCGGCTTTCACTTGAGGACAAGCGAGGTCTAAGCTTGGGGGAGTTGATACGTCCAATTTGCATCATGATTTCCTACTGTTATTTACTTTGTTTTGTTGAATAATAATGCTTTGGGGAGTGATTCTAATGCCTTTTCTCTCATAATATGCAAGGTTTACACAAAGAGGGAGAATACCGGCATCTGGAATTCTGGACCCAAGAAAAGCACGTCAGAGATACCTATTCTGCACAACTCCAATGAAGCTGAAATTTTACGGAGATTATTTTTGCATTTAATAAAAAATACTAGAGCTGAAAACTACCGGAGGGGGCCTCCCAGGTGGGCACAACCCACCTGGGCGCGCCAGGCCCCTCTGGGCGTGCCCTGATGGGTTGTGGCCACCTCGGCCCACCTCCGGTGCCCATCTTCTGGTATAAGGTCTCTCTTGACCTAGAAAAAATTAGAGGAGGACTTTCGGGACGAAGCGTCGCCGCCTCGAGGCGGAACTTGGGCAGGAGCACTTTTGCCCTCCTGCAGAGCGATTCCGCCGGGGGAACTTCCCTCCCGGAGGGGGAAATCGAAGCTATCGTCATCACCAACACCCCTCTCATCTTTGGGAGGCCAATCTTCATCAACATCGTCAACGGCACCATCTCCTCTCAAACCCTAGTTCATTTCTTGTGTTCAATCTTTATACCGGAACCTCAGATTGGTACCTGTGGGTGACTAGTAGTGTTGATTACCTTGCGTAGTTGATTACTGTATGGTTTTTTTGGTGGAAGATTATATGTTCAGATCCATTATGCTATTCAATACTCCTCTGATCTTGAGCATGATTATTATTTGTGAGTAGTTACCTTTGTTCTTGAGGTCACGGGAGAAGTCATGTCGTGAGTAACCATGTGAATTTGATATGTGTTCGATATTTTGATGATATGTATGTTGTGATTCCCTTAGTGGTGTCATGTGAACGTTGACTACATGACACTTCACCATTCATGGGCCTAAGGGAAGGCATTGTGGAGTAGTTATTAGATGATGGGTCGCTAGAGTGACAGAAGCTTAAACCCTAGTTTATGCGCTACTTCGTAAGGGGCTGATTTGGATCCACATGTTTAATGCTATGGTTAGACTTTGTCTTAATAAGTAGGTTGTTAGTTCAAGTAAGAACAGCACCTTAGCACCGCTCCACCCACATATCAAATTATCAAAGTAGTGAACACGAATCAAACCAACATGATAAAAGTGACTAGACGAAATTCCCGTGTACCCTCAAGAACACTTTGCCTATTACTAGTGATTGTTTTGGCCTGTCCTTTGCCTCAAAAGGATCGGGCTACATTGCTGCACCTTGTTTACCATTACCGTTACTTGCTCGTTACCAATTATCTTGCTATCAAACTATCTGCTACTTACAATTTCAGTGCTTGCAGAAATTACCTTGCTAAAAACCGCTTGTCATTTCCTTCTGCTCCTCGTTGGGTTCGACACTCTTACTTATCGAAAGGACTACGATTGATCCCCTATACTTGTGGGTCATCAGTATGAGATACCGACGATTGAATCTCGGGAAAGTAACATACCAATGGACAAAGGGAACTGCATACGGGATTAATTGAATCCTTGACATCATGGTTCGACCAATGAAGATCTTTGTGAAATATGTAGGAGCCACTATGGGCATCCAGGTCGCGCAATTGGTTATTGGCCGGAGAGGTATCTCGGTCATGTCTACATGATTCTCGAACCCGCAAGGTCCACACGCTTAACGTTCGGTGACGCTAAAGTAGTATTGGCATATCTACGTTGGTGACTGAATGTTGTTCAGAGTCCCAGATGAGATCCCGGATGTCACGAGGAGCTCCGGAATATTCCATAGGTAAAGATTTATATATGGGAAGTCATATTTTGGCTACCGGAAAAGTTTCGGGTTTTGCCGGTATTGTACCGGGATGGTTCTAGAAAGTTCCGGAGGTTCCACCGTGGGGCCCAACGACCCAGGAAGGTCCCACATGGACCGAGGGGTGGGGCTACAGCCCACATGAGCTTGCTGCACCATTCCCTAAGGCACATGTCATTTAAATCTAGAGATAAGATCTTATCTGTAAATTTAAAGGGTTGAATCTAGAGATAAGATGTTATCTTCATGTTTAAAGGGTTTTCTCCCTTGTGGCCAGCCCTAGGAGGGTTTTGGACGCCCTCCCCTGCCCTCTAGCCTATATATAGATGGGTGAGGTGCATGGGGCAGCCACCCCTTCACCCTTGCCAATTGGCTCTCCCAACTCCTCCCACGTTTCTCCGGTACGCGCTTGACGAAGCCCTGTGGAGTTCTGGTGCCACCACCACCACCACGCCATCGTGCTGGTTGAGGAGATGTCATCGAGCCGTACGTGTGCTAAACGCAGAGGTGCCGTCTGTTTGGCGCTGGATCGGATCGGATCACGATTGGATCTTGAAGAGTATGACTACATCAACCGCGTTATATATGCTTCCGCTTAGCGATCTACAAGGGTATGTATACACACTCCCCTCTCGTAGCTATGCATGTCCATGGATAGATCTTGCGTGTGCGTAGGAATTTTTTTGTTTCCCATGCAACGTTCCCCTACATCATACATGTCAGCGTAGTCAGTAGCCATGTATTGTATCTGTTATTCAGTATCCTCGGCAAACTGTTCTTCACTTGTAATAAGAGTCAAAGTCTCCTCATCATAATCACTAGCGGACTCATATCCACCATCCTCAGTAACAATCATCACACGCTTAGATGGGCATTCTCTCACATAGTGACCTCCACCCTTGCAACAATGACAAATAACCTCATGTGGTTGCCCTGTGGATGCCATGCATGGATGAAGAAGAACTTTGTGCGGGCCCTGAAGGTGTGCCCTTGGTGGAGGGTGCTGGTGGTGCCTATTTTCTGCTATTTCAGTTGGAGTTGGTGGCTGATCTAGGCGGTGTGGTAGCAGAACATGTGGAAGTAGATGACATATGTGGCGTCTATGACGAAGTTCGTCCTGCAGAAAAATTAGTTCTCGCCAATGCCTGTCGATCCTGCACTTCACGTTTAGTTTTGCAAGCAAGATGGAATAAACGAGTGATAGTGTTATACTCATTATACTATAGAATAGTCTGAATCTCTTTGTTTAACCCACCCATAAAATGTGCAAGCATAGCTTCATTATCCTCAAAAATACCACATCTAATTATGCCAGTTTGCAATTCCAGATAGTATTCTTCTACATAATTTTTTCCTTGTCATAAACGCTGCAAATTTTGAAGTAATTCATGTTGATAATATGGTGGAACCCAATGAGTATGCATAGCAGTTTTTAAAGCGGCCCAAGTGAAAGCACAACATGCTCCCTTGGTGGTTTTGATAATTCATGACAACATACATTGTCTCTTGGACTAATATTTCTACCTAGTGTATTTCAGGTGAAAGTCCATAGAGAGATGGGTTCCCAAAAAGGGTTATGAGGGGAAACCCCTAGATGCAAGGAAATGGATTGGCAAAGCTTCAAGCAAGAGGACTCTACATTTTACTTTGTGAGAAATCACTTTGAGTCCATAGGAAAGCCAATACTATTAAAAGGGGGTAAGGTGTTGTTGGTGAACAAGATGCTCCACGTGCACAAGTGATAGTCACCAAAAACTACCACAAACTCTTCCACAAAAGTATGTCCAAGCCTATCTTGAAAATCGGTGCTACCAACAATTTTCACTCGGTCCCACCGATTCCCACCTCAGACAGACCCATGCCAAACCCTAGCATCTCGGTACTACCATCATTCCATTCGGTGCCACCGAAATCAGGCGCCAACTTTCGGGTATCCTATTTTCAAGAATCGGTACAACCGAGTTTTGCCAATCGGTCTCACCGAGATTTGGACCAACTTTCTAGTTAGCTATTCTCAAGAATCGGTACTATCAAGTTTTGTGAATTGGTCTCACCGAGTTTTGGACCAACTTTCTGGTTAGTCGTTGTCAAGAATTGGTACCACCGAAATTTGAGAATCGGTCTCACCGAGTTGTGCATTCTGACCGTTGGTCATCTTATCGGTACCACCGAGATTTATGTATCGGTCTCACCGAGATTCAAAAGTTGCTACCTTTGGAGCAACTCGGTACCACCGAGTTTTATACTTCGGTGTTACCGAGTTGGTCACTTTAGGTGTAACGGTTGGATTTTTGGGGATGCCTATATATACCCCTTCACCTCCACCCACTCGAAAGAGAAGCACTCAGAACTATTCCATACTTGCCCCCATCCAATTTTCTGAGAGAGAGACACCTACTCATGTGTTGAGATCAAGCCATTCCACTCTATCCATATGAATCTTGATCTCTAGCCTCCCCAAGTTGCTTTCCACCAAATCAATCTCTTCCACCATAGCCAAATCTGTGAGAGAGTGATTGTGTGTTGAGGAGTCTATCATCTTGAAGCACAAGAGCAAGGAGTTCATCGACATTACCAAGCCTATTACCTTTTGGAGGGTGGTGCCTCCTAGATTAGTTAGGTGTCGCTTGGGAGCCTCCTACTTCGTGTTGTGGAGTTGAACCAAGAAGTTTGTACGGGCAAGGAGATCGCCTACTTCGTGAAGATCTACCCATAGTGAGGCTAGTCCTTCGTGGACGGAAGCCGTTATGGAATAGTCAAGGTTGCTGCTTCGTGGACCCTTATGGGTGGAGCCCTCCGTGGACTCTCGCGACCGTTACCCTCCGTGGGTTGAAGACTCCATAAACGTGGACGTACGATAGCACCACCTATCGGAACCACGGGAAAAATCTTCGTGTCCCTCATGCGTTTGATCTCCCTATCTCAACTCCTTACTTCCATGTGCAATGTCTTTATTTTTCCGCTGCCATATTTGTTGACTTGCATGTGTGGGGTGTGCTAGACTTGCTATAATTGTTAAAATCTGCCAAGCAATTAACTTGGGAAAAGGTTAGGTTTTATATTTGCTAATAGTCTATTCACCCCCACCCCCTCTAGACACACACTTCTAGTGATCCTACACCAAGTAGCAGGGATATTATCATGATATATTCTGCAATGTTCAGACCACCAAACACAAGCAAAACTAGTGAGTGCACAAACAACAACAACAACAACACGTCTATCCTTGGGAAATAGTAAGCATGTATAACGTCGTTCTGTTTCTAACTCCCAAGTAAGATATACATCAGGAATATATCTACCCTCAAATGGCAGAATATTCAATTTTAGCTTAGGGAGATGATCATGATCCCGTACCTGAAGGGGTGGTACAATTCTACCGTTACGATCGTAGACACGTGGACGACCCGGTGCTTGTGTTGGTGGTTGCCCCTGATTCTGATTTGGAGCAACCTCTTCTTCCTCATCGTAATCACCATAGTAGTCAATGTTCTAATCAATGGTAGTAGCAGCAGCAACCACATAACCAACGGCACCAGGATGTTGGCCTTCCTCGAGGGGCACACGTCATGCGCACTTCACGTGATTTGGAAGGTGGTGTTGTTGATGCAGAGGTGCGACAGGTGGAACTGGTGGTAGACGTGCGAGTACTTCATCGAACTTGGCAAATCTTGGTCTCAAATGTCTTATCCAAACCATCTAGTTTGGCCATGGCCTCTCCAAAGCTTTTCATCACGTCTTTCACCTGTTCCCCCATCATTTGTTAAAATTTATCATGGAGCTCCTTATTCGTCATGCACTCCCACTCGATCTCGTCGGCTTGTGACTCTGTCATGGTTAGCAGCGATAGGAACACACAAGAATATGAACCTACATACTACTAGCAAGAGGTGGTGGTGGTGGTGTGTCACAAATCCGTTAAGCAAATCCCAAATTCTTACCAGTTCTTACCCAGCAGCAGGCGGTGATCAGCAACCGTTATAGTCAAAAACCCTCAAAGCTTGGATAGAGCGATTGCCAGGTGGTGTCAAACACACGAGGTAGATGTATGCGGAGCTAGGATGGCTTATAATATGGTATCAAAAAGTATAAAAAATAATCAATTCAGAGATGCAAAGTTGAAGAAACGCTCAACGACGGTACTGTGTTGGTCCTATAAGCTAGACCGGACTAGAGACACGAGCCTAGAACACTAACAAAATCACGGCGCAGCATGTAAATAATGGATAAGCACACTTTGAATCCCTTTCTTTTTTTCACTTTTTTCCTCTTTTTTTAAAAAGTCTCCAAATGGTCTAAAAACTGCCTAGCCAGAATTTTCTAGACTTTGTTTTTTATTAAATTGGACCTATTTCTCTACTGTGGGTAACATGAAAGTTGGGGAGTATGACTTGATCATGACATGTAGTATGGCGTGTTCTGGAAAACAATAACAGAGACGTAAAAATAGGACTCGGACTACTATTGGTGGCCGAGATGAATCTAGTGGAACTCGGACTGCTAGCGGATATATGTAGGAGCAGTGGAACATGGACTGGCGGCGAATCTGTGATGGTAGTGGACTCGGATTGGCGCGATGGCGACAGATATATGGTGGTGTGTATGGACTCAGATTGGCGGCAGATTTACGATGGTGGTATATGGCAACGGGATGACGATGGTGCGGTGGTGGTGGTGACGATGGTGCGGCGGCGACGTGAAAAATTGTTAACAGAACTCAAAACTATAAGGGACTAGACGCTAAGACCAAAACTCGACACGGCGATGCAACCGCAAATTCATCAAAGAAAAACACTGGAAAGATTATGCAAAGGATCAGAGTGGTTCAAATATGATGATCTAACCCTATTTTTTGTGGTTTTTTCGTGGACTGTAGGTATGCAGAACAGATGCGATCTAAACTATGAAAAACTGGTAAAATCTCACCGAGCAACCTGGAAATCTGATACCACTTGATAGAGGCGAAGGTATCCCGTCTTTTGAAGAGATGTGACTATCGTTTTTGGTGGAGTAGACTTTGACGAACCGACTACGAATGTGTGAGGACGTCGCGCCTTAGCAATCGCTAAACCAACTCCGAGAGGTTATTGACCATGCCAGAGCACGATCAACCTGACCACGATGGTCTATTTCCTGCACGCAGACAAAAAATAAGCAAGAAACTGAAATCGCAATCTGGAAATTACGAATATAAGAGGAAAGCTTTGTTGATGAAAGTGGGGTTCTGTGACATCTTGGTCTGGTCATGGAACACAAACGAAGGACACAAAGTTGCAACTATGACGAACTTTTAATCTAGACAAAACCCAAGTCTAAACGGCGCTTTAAGGGTTGTATTGTTGGGGATCGTTGCATGGGAAACAAAAATTTTACTACAAACACCCAAGATCTATCCATGGAGATGTATAGCTACGAGAGGGAGAGTGCATGTACATACCCTTGTAGATCGCTAAGCGGAAGCGTGTCTAACGCGGTTGGTGTAGTCATACGTCTTCACGATCCAATCGCGATCCGTCCCGATCAAGCGTCGAACGGACGGCACCTCCGCGTTCAGCACACATACAGCCCGATGATGTCTCCGCCTCCTCGATCCAGTGAGCGAAGGCGGAGAAGTAGATGAGTTCTCCGGCAGCACGACGGTGTGGCGGCGGTGGTGGTGGTGTTATCCCGGCAGGGCTTCGCCAAGCGCTACCGGAAACACGAACGGAGGAGAAATCAATCTAGAGAGAGAGGGAGGGATACACCAGAACTTGTGGTGCGGCTGCGCTCCCTCTCCTCTCATATATATAGGCGGTGGGAGGAGGTGCGGTCGCCCTAGGGTTTCCCCTAGGGTTTGGGACGACGACCTAGGGGGTTGCCTTGGCCCCCAAGGCAAGGGGGTGGCAGCCACCCTTGGGCCAGCCCGAGCCCTGGCCGCATGGGCCTTAGGGGAGGTGGGGCGTCTAGCCCACTAGGGGATGGTGCACCTCCCTCTCAGCCCATGGGGCCCTCCGGGGCAGGTGGACCCTCCCGGTGGACCCCCGGAACTCCTTCCGGCACTTTCGACGAAATCCGGTAAATCCCGAAACTATTTCGGAACCCGAATACCAACTTTCCATATATGAATCTGTACCTTCGGACCATTCCGGAACTCCTCGTGACGTTCAGGATCTCATCCGGGACTCCGAACAACATTCAGTCACCAACATACATAACTCAATAATACTATATCGTCATCGAACCTTAAGCGTGCGGACCCTACGGGTTCGAGCATGATGCAGACATGACTAAGACACTCTCTGGTCAATAACCAATAGCGGGACCTGCACGTCCATATTGGTTCCCACATACTCTATGAAGATCTTTATCGGTCGAACCACGATGTCAAGGATTCAGTCAATCCTGTATGCAGTTCCCTTTGTCCATCGGTATGTTACTTGCTCGAGATTCGATCGTCGGTATATCATACCTAGTTCAATCAAGTCTCTTTACTCGTTTCGTAATACAAGATCCCATGACTAACTCCTTAGTCACATGGCTTGCAAGCTTCTTTTGATGTTGTATTACCGAGAGGACCCAGAGATACCTCTCCATCAAACAGAGTGACAAATCCTAGTCTGGATCCATGCCAAACCAACAAACACCTTCAGAGATACGTGTAGAGCACCTTTATGATCACCCAGTTATGAAGCGACGTTTGGTGCATACAAGGTATTCCTCTGGTGTCAGACAGTTGCCTGGTCTCATGGTCTTAGGAACAGATACTTGACATGAAGAAAGCAGTAGCAAGAAACTAAGTGATACGATGAAATGTTATGCTTACGGCTGGGTCTTGTCCATCACATCATTCTCCTAATGATGTGATCCCGTTATCAAATGACAACTCATGTCTATGGTGAAACCTTAACCATCTTTGATCAACGAGCTAGTCTAGTAGAGGCTCACTAGGGACACAAAGTTGTTTATATATCCACACATGTATTTCAGTTTCCGGTCAATACAATTCTAGCATGGATAATAAACGATTATCATGAACAAGGAAATATAATAATAACCACTTTATTATTGCCTCTAGGGCATATTTCCAACAGTCTTCCACTTGCACTACAGTCAATAATCTAGCCTTACATTGTGATGAATCTAACACCCATAGAGTTCTGGTGTTGATCATGTTTTGCTTGTGAGAGAGGTTTAGTCAACGGGTCTGCAACATTCAGATCCGTATGTACTTTGCAAATGTTTATGTCCTCCTCCTTGATGTACTCGCGGATGGAATTGAAACGGCGCTTTATATGTCTGGTCCTCTTGTGAAAGTTGGGCTCTTTGGCTAGAGCAATAGCACCAGTGTTGTCACACAAGAGAGTCATTGGATCTAGTGCACTGGGCACAACTCCGAGATCTGTCATGAACTACTTCATGCAGACTCCTTCCTTCGCTGCTTCCGATGCAGCTATGTACTCCACTTCACATGTAGAATCTTCTACCATGCTTTGCTTGGAACTGGACCAGCTTACCGCTCCACCATTCAGAATAAATACGTATCCGGTTTGAGACTTAGAGTCATCCGGATCTGTGTCAAAGTTAGCATCAACGTAACCCTTTACGACGAGCACTTGATCACCTTCATATACGAGAAGCATTTCCTTAGTCCTCTTCAAGTACTTAAGGATATTCTTGACCGCTGTCGAGTGTTCCACTCCGGGGTCACTTTGAAACCTTCCAGCCATACTTATGGCAAGGCTCACATCCAGTCTTGTGCACAGCATTGCCTACATGATAGGGCCTATTGTTGAAGCATAGGGGATGACTCTCATCTTTTCTCTATCTTCTGTCGTTGCTGGGTATTGAGTCATACTCAACTTCACACCTTGTAGGACAGGCAAGAACCCTTTCTTAGACTGATCCATTTTGAACTTCTTCAAAACTTTATCAAGGTATGTGCTCTATGAAAGTCCTATTAAGCGTCTAGATCTATCTCTATAAATTTTGATGCCTAATATGTAAGCAGCTTCTCTGAGGTCTTTCATTGAAAAACTCTTGTTCAAATATATCTTCACAGTTTCCAAAAATTCTATATTGTTTCCAATCAGCAATATGTCATCCACATATAATATCAGAAACGTTATAGAGCTCCCACTCACTTTCTTGTAAATACAAGCTTCTCATAAACTTGTATGAACCCAAACGCTTTGATCACATCATCAAAGCGACGATTCCAACTCCGAGATGCTTGCACCAGTCCATAAATGGACCGCTGGAGCTTGCATACTTTGTTAGAATTTTTTGGATCGACAAAACCTTCCGGTTGCATCATTGCAACTCTTCCTTAAGGAAACCATTAAGGAACGTTGTTTTGACATCCATCTGCCAGATCTCGTAATCAAAAAATGCAGCTATTGCTAACATAATTGTGACGGACTTAATCCGAAGTTCGGTAGTAACTTGATCCGAAGTTTCATGATCACTATCATTAGCTTCCTCTTCAACTGGTGTAGGCATCACAGAAACATCTTTCTGTGTTGCGATACTCTTCGATTGAAGTGACGATTCAACAACCTCATCAAGTTCTACTTTTCTCCCACTCAATTCTTTCGAGAGAAACTCCTTCGCTAGAAAGGATCCATTCTTAGCAACAAAGATTTTGCCTTCGGATCTGAGATAGAAGGTATACCCAATTATTTTTTAGGGTATCCTATGAAGACGCACTTCTCTGCTTTGGGTTCGAGCTTATCAGGCCGAAGCCTTTTCACATAAGCGTCGCGGCCCCAAACCTTAAGAAACAACAACTTAGGTCTCTTGCCAAACCATAATTCATATGGTGTCGTCTCAACGGATTTAGATGGTGCCCTATTTAAAGTGAATGCGGCCATCTCTAATGCATAACCCCAAAATGATAGCGGAAGATCAGTAAGAGACATCATAGATCGCACCATATCTAATAGAGTACGATTACGACGCTCGGACACACCATTACGTTGTGGTGTTCCAGGTGGCGTGAGCTGTGAAACAATTCAACACTGTCTTAAATGCATGCCAAACTCATAACTTAGATATTCTCCACCACGATCAGATCGTAGAAATTTTATCTTCTTGTTATGATGATTCTCTACTTCACTCTGAAATTCCATAAAAGATGTTACTAATATAAATAGAACAACCATTAATCGTTGATTTAAATGAATAACCGTCTCGCAATAAACAAGATCCAGATATAATGTTCATGCTCAATGCAGGCACCAAATAAAAATTATTTAGGTTTAAAACTAATCCCGATGATAATCGAAGAGTGATCGTGTCGACGGCGATCACATCAACCTTGGAACCATTTCCGACGCGCATCGTCACCTCATCCTTTGCCAGCCTCCGTTCATTCCGTAGTTCTTGCTTCGAGTTACAAAGGTGAGCAACCGAACCGGTATGAAATACTCAGGCACTACTACGTGAGCTAGTAAGGTACACATAAAGAACATGTATACCAAATATACCTTTGTTGACGTTGCCAGCCTTATTATCTGCCAGGTACTTAGGGAAGTTCCGCTTCCAGTGGCTAGTCCCCTTGCAATAGAAGCACTTAGTCTCAGGTTTGGGTCCAGCCTTGGGTTTCTTTGCGGGAGTGGCAACTTGCTTGCCATTCTTCTTGAAATTATCCTTCTTGCCCTTGCCTTTCTTGAAACTAGTGGTTTTCTTAACCATCAACACTTGATGCTCCTTCTTGATTTCCACTTCTGTGACTTTCAGCATCGTGAATAGCTCGGAGACTGCCTTGTTCATTCCTTGCATATTATAGTTCATCACAAAGACCTTGTAGCTAGGTGGCAGTGACTGGAGAATTATGTCAGTAACCGTCTCAGACGGAAGCTCAAGTCCCAACGGGTTCAAGTGTTTGTAGTACCCAGACATTCTGAGTATGTGCTCACTGACAGAACTATTCTCCTCCATCTTACAGGCGAAGAACTTATCATAGGTCTCATACCTCTCGATACGGGCATTTGCTTGAAATATCAATTTCAACGCCTGGAACATCTCATATGCTCCATGGCGTTCAAAACTCTTTTGCAATCCCGGTTCTAAGCTGTATAGCATGGCATACTGAACTATCGAGTAGCCATCAGAACGTGCCTGCCAAATGTTCACAACATCTGCAGATGACGCTGGAGGGGGTGGCGCACCGAGCGGTGAATCAAGGACATAAGCCTTGTGTGAAGCCATGAGGATAATCCTCAGATTACGGACCCAGTCCGCATAGTTGCGTCCATCATCTTTCAACTTAGCTTTCTCTAGGAACACATTAAAACTCAGGGGAACTACTGCGTGAGCCATTGATCTACAACATAATTTGCAAAGACAACTTTAGACTATGTTCATGATTATATGTTCAATTAATCAAATTACTTATGAACTCCCACTCAAGTCAACATCCCTCAGGTTGTCTAAGTGTAACATGATCCAAATCCACCAACCCAAGTCCGATCATCACGTGAGATGAGGTGGTTTCAATAGTGAACATCTCCATGTTGATCATATCTACTATATGACTCATGTTAGACCTTTCGGTCTCCGTGTTCCGAGGCCATGTCTGTACATGCTAGGCTCGTCAAGTTTAACCCAAGTATTCTGCATGTGCAAAACTGGCTTACACCCGTTGTATGCGAATGAAGAGTCTATCACACCCGATCATCACGAGGTGCTTCAAAACGATGAACTTTCGCAACGGTGCATACTTGGGGAGAACACAATTTCTTGAAATTAAGTAAGGGATCGTGTTATAATGCTACCATTGTACTAAGCAAAATAAGATGCATAACAAGATAAACATCACACGCAAATCATAATAAGTGACATGATATGGTCATCATCATCTTGTGCTTTTGATCTCCATCTCCAAAGCACTGGCATGATCTCCATCGTCACCGGCATGACACCATGTTCTCCATCATCATGATCTACATCATTGTGTCATCACGAGGTTGTATCGCCAATTATTGCTTCTACAACTATTGCTAAGGCATAGCGATAAAGTAAAGCAATTACATGGCGTTTAATGATTGACACGTAGGTCATGCAATAAATTAAAGACAACCCTATGGCTCCTGCTGGTTGCCGTACTCATCGACATGCAAGTCATGATAACTAATACAAAACATGATTATCTCATACATCAACATATATCAAATCACGTCTTGGCCATATCTCATCACAACATGCCCTACAAAAACAAGTTAGACGTCCTCTACTTTGTTGTTGCAAGTTTTATGTGGCTGCTATGGGCAACTAGTAAGAACCATTCTTACCTAAGCAAAGCCACAATGGTGATATTCAAGTTGCCTTTTAACCTTCTACAAGGACCGCCTCTGTCGAATCCGATCCAACTAAAGTGGGAGAGACAGACACCCGCCAGCCATCTTCATGCAAACAAGTCGCATTTCAGTCGATGGAACCGGTCTCTTGTGCGAGGACAAGTAAGGTTGGTCTGAGCCGCTTCATCCCACAATACCACCAAATAAAAATAAGACTAAGGAGGTAAGCAATCTGAACATCAACTCCCACAAACACTTTGTGTTCTACTCGTGCATATCATCTACACATAGACCTAGCTCATGGTGCCACTGTTGGGGAACGTTGCATGGGAAACAAAAAAATTCCAACGAACACCCAAGATCTATCCAGGGAGATGTATAGCTACGAGAGGGAGAGTGCATCTACATACCCTTGTAGATCGCTAAGCGGAAGCATGTATAACGCGGTTGGTGTAGTCGTACGTCTTCACCATCCAATCGCGATCCGTCCCGATCAAGCGTCAAACGGACGACATCTCTGCATTCAGCACACGTACAGCCTGATGACGTCTCCACCTCCTCGATCCAGCGAGCGACGGCATAGTAGTAGATGAGTTCTCCGGCAGCACGACATCGTGGCGGCGGCGGTGGTGGTGCTATATATCTCGGCAGGGCTTCGGCAAGCGCTATCGGAAACACAAACGGAGGAGAAATTAATCTAGAGAGAGAGGGTGGGCTGCGCCAGAACTTGTGGTGCGGTTGCGCTCACTCTCCTCTCATGTATATAGGGGGTGGGAGGAGGTGCGGCCGCCCTAGGGTTTCCCCTAGGGTTTGGGGCGGCAGCCTAAGGGGTTGCCTTGGCCCCCAAGGCAAGGGGGCGACGGCCACCCTTGGGCCAGCCCAAGCCCTGGCCGCATGTGCCTTAAGGGAGGTGGGGCACCTATCCCACTAGGGGCTGATGCACCTCCCTCTCAGCCCATGGGGCCCTCCGGGGCAGGTGGACCCTCGGAACTCCTTCCGGCACTTCTTACGAAATCTAGTAAATCCCGAAACTATTCCGGAACCCGAATACCAACTTCCCATATATGAATCTTTACCTCCGTACCATTCCGGAACTCCTCATGACATCCGGGATCTCATCCGGGACTCCGAACAACATTCGGTCACCAACATACATAACTCAATAATACTATATCGTCATCGAACCTTAAGCGTGCGGACCCTACGGGTTCGAGAATGATGCAGACATGACCAAGACACTCTCCGGTCAATAAACAATAGCGGGACCGCGACGTACATATTGGTTCCCACATACTCTACGAAGATCTTTATCAGTCGAACCATGATGTCAAGGATTCAGTCAATCCCGTATGCAGTTCCCTTTGTCCATCGGTATGTTACTTGCCCGAGATTCGATCGTCGGTATCTCATACATAGTTCAATCTCGTTACCGACAAGTCTCTTTACTCGTTCCGTAATACAAGATCCCGTGACTAAATCCTTAGTCACATTGTTTGCAAGCTTCTTGTGATGTTGTATTACTGAGAGGGCCCAGAGATACCTCTCCGTCAAACGGAGTGACAAATCCAGTCTGGATCCATGCCAACCCAACAGACACATTCGGAGATACCTGTAGAGCACCTTTATGATCACCTAGTTACGGAGCGACGTTTGGTACACACAAGGTATTCCGCCGGTGTCAGGTAGTTGCATGATCTCATGGTCTTAGGAACAGGTACTTGACATGAAGAAAGCAATAGCAAGAAACTAAGTGATACGATCAAATGATATGCTTACAGTTGGGTCTTGTCCATCACATCATTCTCCTAATGATGTGATCCTGTTATCAACTAATGTCTACGGTTAGGAAACCTTAACCATCTTTGATCAACGAGCTAGTCTAGTAGAGGCTCACTAGGGACACATAGTTGTTTATATATCCACACATGTATTTCAGTTTTCGGTCAATACAATTCTAGCATGGATAATAAACAATTATCATGAACAAGGAAATATAATAATAACCACTTTATTATTGCCTCTAGGGCATATTTCCAACATGTATATATGGGGGGGTAGATGGAGATCTCATGACCCCTTGGAGGAGGGGTCCGAAACCAACCCTAACTCGGTTTCCCTAGACATGCGGACTCTAAAAATAGCCTATGATATGGTATTTCGAAATTACATGGGCCTGGCCCAATAATAAGGTGACACAACACCTATAATAGCCTATGTACGACATTTATGAACTAACATCTTGTATATTTCGTCCAAGCCTTCATGCTCTCATTATCATGGCTCCAAAGTACGAAAATCATCACTGGGAGCTCCATTGTTCTTCCCCGCGCGTGCACCTTCTTCTCCATGCTTGATCTTGCTCCAGTAGCCATCCTTCTTGTCCATGCTAGGTCCTTCATTCATAAGTAAAATAAAAGTATCTAATTTAGGCAACATCATATGTTCATGAACATTAGAAGGATTTCCAAGAAACGAAAGTACCTGATAATTCAATTGGCGTGCGCGAGCTCTAGTAAGTGGTCCGGTATGTATAGCAGCAGGGGTTGTGACAATGGTATTGATGTCCTCATCACAAGGAAGAGCCATTCTTCATAGGAGCGAGTGGTCGAAATGGAACGCGGACAAACGAAATTATGTACAACTATAGGGTTAAGTTCTTTCTTCTATCCCATGCCCTTTCTTCTCTTGCGGATTTTTCTTTGAGAGATAAACGCTATTCTTTGGGGGCTTGGGCATAATTAATTCCAAGATCATGAATGTTACCCTTCTATCAAAGTGGATTTGGAAACTTTCGTGAAACGTTGTGGAGGTTTGGGTTGAGCTTTTGAAGGCCAAATACTTTCCGGACGGGTCATCTTTGGAGTTTGAGGTCCATGGCTCTCCGTTTTGAAATGGGATCCAACCGATAGCCAACTTTTGTCTCAGGGATTTTGGTTTGATTTATGGCTTGACATTCAATTGTTGTGGATAGAGTTTCCAGATCTGTATGCTATGGGAGTTGAGCTAGATATCTCGGTGGAAGAGGTGCTTCGTTCTTCGCCACTGGCGGTGGCCGTCCGTCGCCAGCTTTCCCCCCATCGAGAATGCTAGTTTGACCTTAATGTGTGATAGGTTTCACGACACATCCTTGTCTAGCGTACCTGATGTGGTGTCATGGCACCTTACTAGTTTGGGTCAGTTCCCAGTAAAATCATTTCACGTGCAGCTCTCCAAATGATCTACCCTCTCTTTTGTGTGCCATCTTTGGAAGGTGGGATTCCATATAGAGTCAAAATCATCCTATGGCAGGTTTTCCACAACCGCTTGCCGACTTCGGATAATATTGCCAAACACAATGGCCCTTAGGATGGCAATTGCTCTGTGTTCGGTGCTGGAGGACGCCAATCACACGTTCTTTCGATGCCCGTTTGCGCTGTTTGCATGGAGTGCAGTGCGTGAGGCGTCAGGGCTGGATTTGGATCCCGCATCGAGTGCAGAGTTGGTTGTGTTGTTAAATTCGCTACATGCGCAAAAAATGAACGTACAGACGGTTCAGTTTTATAAACTATACTCTCAGGGTTTGATGCGCTTTTGATGTGTCATTTTTCCTAATCTTGTGAATTTATGGTATTTGTTGAACTAATCTGAATGATGTTTGTATGTTGGCTTTATTAATTTCGGTCGGGCCTTTGGGACTAGCAGTACCCAGGCCCGTCTGCCTGCGGCCCGGAACGCGGCGCCATGCTCGAAGTGCAAGCAGGGCCTATCGGCTCTCTTTGAGAGGATGGCCTCGTGAGGACCCTGCTTCATGAGGTAGACGGCCGCCTCGACGTCAGGGATCTCCCCAGGCTCCCGCGCGAGGCCACCCCTGAGGCCCTCGCGAGGCGGACTGGTCGAGGTTGGTCCAAGCGGGGTCCAATGGCTCTGTGCCATCACGTGGGTGACACACGCCGCGTCCAGCGGCACTCGAAGCCGTGCCAGCAAGAACGAATGAGGAGGATTTCCTCTTCAGTGCTAAGGGAGCAAGGCCAGCCCGCCAGTTCCCAAAGCACGGTCCAAAGGTTTCCAGTTTGGTGCAGGAGGACTGGAGTGGGTGATCGCCAGGCCAAAGGTCAGCACCGAGCCCACCGACGCATCATGGACAGATGCTTTAGCAGGCGAAGACCACCTTTGTTAGGATAGGTTGCAGTCTTGTCCCCTTTCAAACCGGCGATTGTGGCAACCCTTCCCGCCTTGTATTTTCGGGGAAGAGGACCGAAGCCAGTATAAAAGTAGCTAGGGCACCACCGGAGAGGGGAGAGCTCGTTTCCCCCCATCTACCACAAGGGCGCAAGAACCCACCTTTGTAACCCACCACTCTCCCCAAGCAATCCAGACAAGCAGGAGTAGGGTACTACACCGGGAGGTGGCCCGAACCTGGGTAACTGCCGTGTCTTTGTTCTTCCTTCCAGCTTGAGCTTGCCGGAGTACCACCGTAGGTTCACGAGGTAGAGTAGGGCCGGTGAACAAGGTGCACCCCAGTGTTCGAACCTCTCTTGGGTCCTCGGAGCCCCGATTCCGACATTTGGCGCGCCAGGTAGGGGTGCACTATTGTTCCCCGACACCCTCCAGCCCCTGGTCACGACATGGCTGGCGCTCGTCGTGCACGGGCCGGGCGTCGTGCGACCCGTCTCACCCAGGCCATGCCCACGGACCGCGACGGGCGCCTCCGCACTATCGGCGATGCGACCGGCACCGCGGCCGACCTCGGCAACCGCGAGGGGCGGAATTCCCGCTCACGCCCTCCCGCGCCGCACAACGCTCGTGCCCTCACGGCTCCTCCCGCTCTCCGCCGCCTAGGGGCATGGACGACCGGGGCGCGCTTCCCGAGACAAGGGGGCTGCATCACCACCGCCAGAATGGCGGGCGGCAGGACGCCTGGCCGAGCCACGCTTCCGAGCTCAATGCACCGGCGGGGGCCGCAAGAGCCCGCCCTTCACCGCCTCACAACCTGCCGTTTCGCGCCGAGGGCGCGCCGCCCGGTGTAGCCCTGCCACCACGTCGACCTGGCGGCCCGACCGAATCGGGCCCCGTGGTGCCCCCAGGCGCCCAACCCCGCGTCTTCATCCTCCTCCTCCAAGTTTCGGAGCCAGAACCCGTGCGAGGCTGTGGTCTCAACTTCGGCAAGCAGGGGAGTGGGGGGCGTCTGTTCTGTGCCCTCCACAACGTGTGCACGCATAACACAGAGGACTGTCGAGCGTTCGCTCCCACGCGCGGCGGACGGGCTGGCCGACGCCTGGGCCTCGGCGCCTGTAGCACCGGCCGTGGGACCATTGGAGGAAGAGGTACCCGTGGCGACCATGGCACCCTCCCCCGTGGACGTGAGGAGCGTGGGTGGCCGCACGAGCGCGCCTGGCGGGGGCAATCCCGAGAAGCCGGCCCCCGGGGCGGCGCGGCCCCTCCGCCGCAGCCGTTGCCACCAGCGGAGAGCGACGATGGCAGTCACAACGAGGGAGCAGTGAGTAGACAGCCACCCCGAGCGGGCACATGTATCCTGGGCAGCGCTCGCACCCCGGCGGCGGTCAAGCTGCTGGGGACGCCCCTACGTGAAGAGGGCGCCACTCCCCCGAGGCCCAGGGCTGCATGTTTCCCCGAGCGCCCACGGTGCGCCGTCCCCTTTGACACCGGGGCGGTATCAAACCCACGACGGCCGTCGGCGACCTTCCTCTGTTGTGCTCGCCACTCATCAGCGACATCCGGGTCACCAGGATCCTCGTTGACGGGGGCTCCGGCCTCAACCTGCTCTCTGTCGAGACCTTTGAGGCGCTTCGGGTGCACAGTGGCCCGCTACGGCCTTCCGGGCCGTTCTTGGGGGTGACCAGGGGCCCAGCCGTCCCATTGGGGCAGGTCCGCCTTCCCGTCACCCTCGGGACGCGCGACAACTACCGCATCGAGTTTGTCGACTTCGACATGGTGCATGTACAACGTGATCTTGGGATATTCTACGCTGGCAAAGTTCGAGGCGGCGGTCCACCACGGGCGCAATGTCCTCAAGGTGCCGGGCCGCTACGGTGTCATCACCATCGCCTGCGATGAAGGGGACGCAGCGGCCTCGCCTGCGCGCGCCTGCGGGGTTGCCGCGGTTAGGCACGTGAGCGACGTCGAGGGCCCGGGACCCCACGAGGCCCCACCGTTAGGCGAGGAACTGCCGCTGTCAGTCTCGGGCCCAACAGGGCAGGGAGCGAAGTGCCGTCGTCCCGATCCGGAGGCCCGAGACGCTGCGGAGGGCCGACGCCGGGACCAGGTGTACCTCGCGAGCGGCACCCCCTCCACTAGCATCAGCAGCCGGGCCTTCTCGCGCGGACTATGCCAGGTGGTCTGGTCTGACCTGTTCACCCCAGAACTGCCACCACTCTCTGACGGCACCTCCGACCCTATGGCATTCCTCCAGCTCTACTCAATGGGCATCGAGGCTTCCAATGGCGACAATCAAGTCAAGGCGAACTAGTTCCCCATGGCCCTCGGGACCCGTGCGTGTTCATTGCTCACCAGCTTACCCGAGGAGTCGATCTCTTCCTGGGGTGAGCTCCGTAGGATGTTTCTCACCAGTTTCAAGGGCAGGCGTGGCGACCCACCTCACGGTGGTGCTCCAGAAGACAGTCACGACCAGCGGGGCATAAGGCACCTCCTGAGGGAGACCTTCGCGAGTACATCCGGCGCCTCAGGAGGAACTAATCTAGACCCCACGAAGCTCACCGGGGGTCCCTGACGACGACGTCTAGCGAGTCGTTCCACTCTCCTACAGCAGTTTCGTCCACACATGACCATGTATCAATTCAAAATTAAGCATGCCCACCAGGTTGTCTTGGCCGCAGGGTGGCTCCCTTAGGCTATGTATCGAATTTGAGTATTCTTGTTCGAATTTGAATATTCCTGTTGAGCTTATAACATGTCTCTAGACTTCAAATTTCGGCTCCGCGTTGCCACTGGAAGATGTTGCACCCTCGAGAACTCCTGCTCGGCTGCCCCAAGGCTGGGGGCTGGACATGGCGCCTGCGCGTGGGCTTGCCCCGGCAGCGCCGATAAATCCCGGTGACCGAGCTCTGGCCCGCGGGCTGCCCCCCTGTCGGTGTCAAAACCGGCGGATCTCGGGTAGGGGGTCCCGAGCTGTGAGACTAGAATCGAAGGTAACAGGAGGGGACAGTGTTTTACCCAGGTTCGGGCCCTCCTATGGAGGTAATACCCTACGTCCTGCTTGATTATATTGATGGTATGAGAATTACAGAGTTGATCTACCACGAGATCATATGACTAAAACCCTAGATGAGTTCTGTTGGTCTACAACCTAAAGCCCTTCGGCTTATATAGACGCCGAGGGTACCTAGGGTTTACACATGGTCGGTTACACGTCGAAGGGATAAACATGCCTATTCACTACTTTAAACTTGGAGGACACGCCACGATCCTTGAAGCTTCTATCCTGGAGACAAGATCCTCGATCCGTCCAGTGTCCGGAAAACGGCCCATGCAGTCCGGCCCATAAGAAATAGGTCGGCCTCCCGAGGACCCCTTAATCCAGGACTCCCTCAGTAGCCCCCGGACTAGCCTCCAACGCCGAGGTATATCCGGATAATCTTGTACGTCGAAGTCTTCGGCTTGCGAGGCGAGTCCCTCCATCCCTTCTTGTTCGGCAACCATCCTGTCATCGGTGAAATCCCAAATGTCACGGGATTGCTGGGTCCACAGTAATAGCGTTTCTTGATCCTCGCGTGTCGTAGGGAGACGAGCGGTTCAGTAGCTTTTTACAAAACTACCCCTCCCACAAAAGAGGCACCACCCATTTAAACAAACTGAATCGTGGTCCAAGCCACATCTTCTTCTTCCCATCGGAAAAAACTTTCAGCGAAAGGTCTCCACCAAAAATGGCGAGCGCCCCCAGTTCCTCCTCGCACCCTTACAGATCCCATCCCGGGGACTGGACAAGCTGCTCCGTGTCCCTCCTTCGACTACGGGACCTCGAGACCCAAAGGTACCTTCCCTCCTCGGATCTGACAGTTGTCCGCGCCGGTTTGTCTTCATTCAACGGCGAGGCCCTCGCGGAGAACTTCCCCAATCCTCGAAAAGGGGAGCGTATATGTCTCGTGCCCTTTCTCCTGCGGGGTCTCGGGTTCCCCATTCATCCGTTCCTGAGAGGGTTACTGGTGTTTTATGGAATCCAGCTCCACCACCTCACCCCAGGGTCTATTCTGCACATCTCAGGATTCGTCGCCCTTTGTGAGATGTTCCTGGGTTGCGAGGCGCACTTCGAGTTGTGGAGTAAGTACTTCTGCCTCGTTCCTCGCACTCGAGACAAAACAATTTTCGAGGTCGGTGGAGCCGAGGTATGCCGCATAGCGGGGACGGGATATCCCGTGGGGACGCCGAAGGAGTCCGAAGTATGGACTTCGGAATGGTTTTATATCGAAGACATCCCTCTCTTCGATCCAGCTCGGAGAGGTCTGCCCGAATATTCTGACGCCCCTTTGAAGAAAAGGTACAACTGGCGCCCGAAGATCCTGTCCCAAGAGGACAGCGCTGACGTGCAGCGCCTAGCAGCCCGCGTGAGGGTACTAGCCCATCATAAGCTGACCATGATAGACGTCATGGCCGCCGCCATCACCCGGTGCGTCCAACCTCTTCAACAGAGGATTCATCCCTTGTGGTGTTACAACGGGACAAGCGACACCACTCTCTCCAGAAGACTGGGCCCTGCCGATCAAACAACATTAGCCACCGCACTTGCCGACCTATACAAAGGGGAGCAAGAAGATTTTGTTCGGCGGTCGACAAAGGAGGGATACTCAAGCCACAATCCCATCGAATGGGTAAGCCTTTCTACCCTGTGACCACAGTTCGGTTCCTCAATTTGTCCCTTTTTTGACTGAAGCCTTCAACTTTATGCGAACAGGAATGGAGGAGCTTTATCGAGACAGTTAACTGTCCGGCCCCCCAGCCCGAGGACTATTCCCATGACGATGATCCGGGCTTTCATGAAGATCCGGACCTGTCGATCGAGCTCGAAGACGGAGTTTTCTACCAGGAGGGCCTTGATGGCTCCAAGGTGGCTATCATAGCCGATTACCCCGGATCCTTCCCTTCCCCTGCGACAAGCAAGAAGAACAAAAGTTCATCCCGCAAGAAGCAAGTATCCTCCAACGACCCAAACACGGCGGCTCCTACTCCCAAGCGCCGTAGATGCGCGCGACATACATCGGCAACGGCGGCAGTGCCCGGGCCAGAAAACAACAAGGATCCGATAAGTGAGCAGGTCATGGGGTCGAGCCCGCCTACAGGTTCATCCCAAAGGTATTTTGCTCGATTCTTTGATTTATTACCATAATTTATAAAGCTTCATAAGAGACCTCATGTCAAAACATTTAGGCAAAGAGTTCGGCCGTCCTCCGCCGAGGACGTCGCCAGGATGTCCAGCGATGTTCAAGATTCCAGGCCTTCCACTCATGCTGAACCTGCTACGGGGGTCCCTCCCGTCAATCCGGCCCCAACTGATTCTGGTGATGCCATATCCGTCACCAAATCCAAGGTTGGGATCGCTATGCATCATCGGCGGCGACGAGAAGCCCTGCGTCATCCAGCCTTCTCCGAACTAGAGTTCGGTGCTCTGCGTACGGCGGACGCGCACCTTGGAGCCGCCCGAGCTGGCTTCGGGGAAGCCATGAAATTGATATCGTCCAGTCTGCAGGTGAGTAGTCGGTTATTAAAGTCCGAACACTTGTGTAAACCCAGTAGCCCCCGAGCCTTAAATTGGTCGGCACGACCGAATTAACGATCCTTGTATTTATGTACTGCAAATGCAGGCATCGAAGCAACAAAGCGAGCAACTAGCCAAGGAACTGGAAGCCAGCCGAACACAGGTCGAAGCTGTGAAGGCCGAGTTGGAGCAAGTGAAGAGCTTTACTCGGGAGGCACATGGTGAGTATATCTTTTCTACTGATCTTAGTATATTCCCATGCTTACGCGAGGGTACTATGTAGCAGCTGAATCAATAGGGCAATTACAAAGAGATTTGGATGTAGCCCGAGAATCTCAGCGATATGCCGAGTCCCAGCAGGAGGCTGGCTGTCATGTTTTGCAACGACACCTTGACGAGAAGAACCGCCTGAAGGAGGAGAACAAACAGCAGACCGAAGAAATTGAGAGCTTAAAGACTCGATTGGCCCAGGCCCAAGGAGAGAACCAGAAATTACAGAGAGGCATGTTCGGTAAGTGTGATTCTAACATCAGAAGGTATTTTTTATGAATGAAGCATAATACGCATGCCGTGACTCATGTACAGGTCTCCTGACTGGGCGACCCGAAGAAGAGATCGAATCCTACCAGGGAAGCCTTTTAAAGGAGCTGTCCGCTCTTCATGAGCGGGCTCGGAAGGCCATGAAGAGCATGGCGAAAGCATTGTGGCCCGCCGAGCAGCCTCCGGAGGGGATGATCGAACTAGTTGATCGCTTCAAGGGAGCCCGAAGTAGGTTCGAGCTGTGGAAGACATCGGCTTGTCGAGAGGGAGCACGAGAGGCGTGGGCAATGATCAAGACCCGCTATACCAGACTTAACCCTGAGCATATGGCTTAGGTTGGGCCAGTAGGGTCAGATGGACAAGAAGTGCCGCTCCACCTGGTATACGATCAGGTGATGCCCGCCGCCCGTCTCTCACAAGAAGATTGCTCCCTGGACACTATAATCGACAATCTCGATCAGCAGTGAGATGTATGATTATATGTAACTATGTACTAATAATCAAGGAATTGCTCCATCTGTGTTGTAAACTTTGTCTTAACCGGCCATCGGCTTCGGCCTCCCGCGCTAAGAGCATGGGAGTGTTCCTTGTAAATTATCACCCTAGGGGAGTGAATTATGTTCGGGGGAACCAGGCAATCCGGCCATGTGGTGCGAACAGACAGAAAGCACACAGGGAGATATGTTATATTACTGTTTAGCGTAAGAAACATCTTCCAAAGAAAATAGCACCTCTATCGATACCTTTCTTCAGGGTGCTACGTAAATCGTAGGCAGAGGGCCGTATACTGTTAGTATGTGACTAAGGGCCTTTGTAAGAGAAGAAGCCCGAGTAATGGTCATGACGACCATGATATTATTAGTTGATTCCGTCGTAGCCGATCAATTGTCTACTGAAGATAGCTAGCTTTTGGCTTCACCCGTCTGAGGTACGTATCCGGATGACCCGGTCGTAACAATCGCAGAGGTGCTCCCTTTACCCTCTAGCCGAACAATCGGGAACGTAGAGGGTAACCACAGGAGCGAGGCAACCCAGCTTGGCAAAGTCTTAGTTCGAATTGATGCATATGATGGCTTAAAAACGACAAGGGAAACATGTAAACACAAATAAATGTGCATAAGTGTTTATAATATAAAATATTGGCTTCGGAAAAAGAAGCCCCCAGGTACTGTGTTCGGATTTAACACTTAAGGGTGTAAGCCCGAAATTTTTAGTACAAGGTCGGTTGAGCCGAACATAGAGTTGGGAAGAGAAAAGAATGCAAACCTGCCCAAAAATAAAGGTGGGAGGGAAAAGAAATAACAAAGAAAAGAAGGAAAATAGGAGGGTAGGGAGTATGACGACACTGGTCTAGCCGTAGAAGCGCCGAAGACGAGCTGCGTTCCATGGGTTTGGTTCAAGGCGGTTGTCCGACGGGTTCCGAAGACGGTAAGCTCCTCCTGCGAGTACTTCGTCGATGATGAAGGGGCCTTCCTATTTGGGCTTGAGTTTATGCTTCTGCTTCTCCGGGAGCCGTAGAACGAGTTCGCCCACGTTGTATGCTTGTGACCTGACCTCCCTGCTCTGGTAACGCTGGGCCTGCTGTTGATAAAAGGTAGAACGGGCCCAAGCTATGTCGCGCTCCTCTTCCAAGGCGTCCAAGTCGTCTTGCCGATCTAACTCGGCCTCCCTTTCCTCGTACATGCGCACCCGCGGCGCGTCGTGAATAATGTCGCAGCGGAGGACTGCTTCGGCCCCGTAGACCATGAAGAACGGTGTGTATCCCGTCGATCTATTCGAGGTGGTGCGCAGGCTCCATAGAACGGAGTCGAGCTCCTCAACCCAATGACAGTTGGACTCTTGAAGAGACCGGACCAAACGTGGCTTAATGCCGCTCATAATGAGGCCGTTTGCTCGTTCGAATTGTCCATTGGTCTGCGGATGATAAACCGATGCGTAATCGAGCTTGATGCCCATCTTCGCGCACCAGTCTTTGACCTCTTGGGCCGTGAAATTGGATCCGTTGTCAGTTATTATACTGTGTGGAACACCGTAACGGTGTACCACGCCGGATATGAAGTCGATTACTGGTCCGAACTTGGCTGATTTGACAGGTTTTGCCTCTATCCATTTGGTGAATTTATCCACCATGACCAGTAAGCATTTATTCTTCTTAGTCCCCCCTTTAAGTGGTCCGACCATATCCAGCCCCCAGACCGTGAAGGGCCAGGTGATCGGAATAGTCTGAAGAGCTGTTGGGGGCATGTGACTTTGATTTGCAAAAAGTTGACACCCCACGCAATATTTGACAAATGACTGGGCGTCCGCCCGAGCTGTGGGCCAGAAGAACCTAGCCCGGAAGGCCTTGCTTACTAAGGCTCTTGCTGCGGCGTGGTGACCACCCATCCCTGCGTGGACTTCGGCTAACAGCTGCCGCCCTTCTTCCTCAGATATGCACCGCTGTAATATTCCAGTGGTGCTCTTCTTGTATAGCTCACCCTCGTGTACTTTGAAGGCTTTGGAGCGCCGAACTATGCGCCGCGCCTCCGTCTGATCGTCGGGGAGTTCTTTGCGAAGGAGGTAGGCGAGGAAGGGCTCGGTCCATGGTGCGATTACTGCCATGACCTCGTGAGCCGAGGGCGTTTCGTCCATTACGGAGCCGCCGATGACTTGATCGTCTGGTTCGTTTACAGGGGGAACAACCTCGTCTGCATTGGTTAGATCGGCGCCCTTTTGATCGTCCTGCCAAACCACGGATGGCTTAAAGAGCCGTTCCAGGAAAGTGTTCGGTGGGACAGGGTCGCGTTTGGCTCCCATGCGAGCCAGTATGTCGGCAGCTTGGTTGTCGTCTCTAGCGACGTGGTGAAATTCCAGCCCCTCGAACCGTGCGGATATCTTGAGGACAGTGTTTCTGTATGCTGCCATCTTTGGATTCTTGGCATCGAACTCGCCGTTGATTTGAGAGATGGCCAGGTTGGAGTCTCCCCGTACCTCCAGCCGCTGTATGCCCATTGAGGCTGCCATCCGAAGACCGTGCAAGAGGGCTTCGTATTCGGCTGCATTGTTGGAGTTGGCATACATGATTTGCAACACGTATTGAATGTTGTCACCTGTGGCGGATGTGAGAACGACTCCAGCCCCCAGTCCGGCCAAAGTTTTGGATCCATCGAAGTACATCGTCCAATGGGAGTATGTACTATATTCCCTGGGGAGCTCGGCTTCTGTCCATTCGGCGAGGAAATCTGCCAACACCTGAGATTTAATAGCTCGTCGTGGTTTGTAAGTAATTTCAAAAGGAAGGAGCTCAATGGCCCATTTGGCTATGCGGCCGGTGGCATCCCTGTTATTGATTATATCATTCAGGGGTACTTCGGATGCCACCGTGACCGAACACTCTTGGAAGTAGTGTCTTAGTTTCCTTGATGCCATAAATACTGTATAGGCTATCTTCTGGTAGTGCGGGTATCTGGACTTGCATTGCGTTAGTACTTCTGACACGTAATAGACCGGCTTCTGTATCTGGAATTTGTGTCCCTCCTCCTCTTGTTCAACGACGAGCACCGCGCTAACAACTTGGTTCGTGGCCGATATGTATAATAACATGGGCTCACCCGTGCCTGGTGCCGTGAGTATGGGATTGCTTGCCAGGAGTGTCTTGATTTCTTCTAACGCGGCCTTTGCTTCATCGGTCCATTCGAAATTCTTGGTCCGTTTCAACAATTTATAGAGCGGTAAAGCCTTTGCACCGAGGTGGGAGATAAAGCGACTTAACGCCGCCACGCAGCCCACCAACCTTTGGACATGCTTTAGCTCTGTGGGAACTGCAAGTTCTGATAAGGCACGAATCTTGGCCGGATTCGCTTCTATTCCTCTATGGGAAACGATGAATCCGAGCATTTTACCAGCGGGAACTCCGAATACACACTTCTCCGGATTGAGTCGTATATCGTATTCGCGTAGACTGGCAAAGGTTTTCCTTAGATCGTCAATCAAATGGCTGACGTGTTTGGTTTTAATGACCACATCGTCAACCTATGCCTCGACTGTTTTGCCAACCTGTTTTTCGAGACAGGTCTGGATCATGCGCTGGTATGGAGCCCCAGCGTTTTTGAGCACGAAAGGCATCGTGTTGAAGCAGAATGGCCCGTAAGGGGTGATGAATGTGGTTGCCGCTTGATCGGATTCCTTCATTTTAATCTGATGGTATCCGGAATAAGCATCGAGGAAACACAGCGAGTCGTGTCCGGCTGTGGAGTCAATAATCTGGTCTATGCGTGGTAGAGGGAAAGGGTCCTTACGGCAGGCCTTGTTGAGGTCTTTAAAGTCGACGCACAGCCGCCATGATTTATCTTTCTTTGGTACCATAACCAGGTTTTCCAACCATTCGAGGTGCTTAATGTCCTGAATGAATCCGGCCTCTAGCAATTTAGCCAATTCTTCACCCATAGCTTGTCGTTTGGGCTCGGAAAAGCGGCGCAGAGTCTGCTTGACGGGCTTAAAGCCTGCGATGATGTTCAGACTATGTTCTGCTAGCCGCCGTGGGATGTTGGGCATATCGGAAGGATGCCAGGCGAAGATGTCCCAGTTTTCTCATAAGAAAGCTCACAGCGCTTCGTCCACTACGGGATCGAGCTGAGCTCCGATGGACGCTGTCTTGTTGGGGTCCGTCGGGTGCACCTGAAATTTAACGATTTCCTTTGCCGGTTTAAAGGACGTGGGTTTGGGCCTCTTGCTGAGGATCACACCGTCCTTGTCTACTGTTGCCCGAAGTGCGGTCAGCTCTTCCGCAGCAAAGGTCTCTGCTAGAGCCTTGAGGGCAAGCGTTGCTGTTTTGTTTTCGGCCCGAAGGGCTATATTCGGATCACTGGAGGTTGTGATCACCCCATTTGGTCCTGGCATCTTAAGTTTCATATACCCATAATGTGGTATAGCTTGGAATTTTGTGAAGGCGTCACGTCCCAACAGGGCGTGGTAGCCGCCGGGGAAGGGCACGATGTGGAAGAGGAGTTCTTCGGATCGGTAGTTGTCGGGCGTGCCGAACACTACGTCTAGGACAATACGTCCTGAACAACGCGCCTCTTTCCCCGGGATGATTTCCCGGAAAGTTGTGTTGCTATGCTCGATGCGAGATCGGTCGAACTGCATTTTTTCTAGGGTATCTTCATAGATCAGGTTTAAGCCACTGCCGCCGTCCATTAGCACCTTGTGTACCCTGAAGCCATCGATGATGGGGTTCAGGACTAAGGCGGCCGGTGAATGATCGGGAAGAATGGCTAGTCGGTCAGTATCTGCGAAGGTAATGGGCGTGTCTGCCCATGCACTTGTTGCTGCCACATGATATACCTGTTCGAGTTCTTTAAGAGCTCTTTTCCTTCTGTTCCTTGAGGGGAACGTTTCGTAGATCGTCAGGACTTCGATGGCATATTCGGGTGGCGATGTGGAACGCCTCGAGAATGGCTTCACCGCTTTTTGCGACCGGCCTGACGACCCAGCAAGCTCTAAGGCTGTGAGTCGGAGCTGTGTTCAGCAATACGGAGTGTAGGGGGCAAGGTTTATCCAGTAGTCCATCAAGGACGGTATTTACCCCTGGAAGGGGCCTGTTTCTCTTTTCAGCGGGTTCGAGTCTGGCTGGCCGCTTTGGAGGTATCCTCTTTTTCCGATCTCCTCTAGGGTATTCGGTAGAGGCTGGTTCCGTAAACAGCCGTTCGGCTTGCCAAGCGCTTTCCATGGCACAATACTTCTGTACCAAAACTGACAACTCGGTGAAGTCACGAATGTGCCGCCGCGCCAGGGCATTGAGAATCCCTTTGTCATGGCAGTTACGAATGAAGGTTGCCATTATGTCTTGATCACTGAAGCCCCGTGCTTTGTTTCGAGCGAGTAGGAGTCTGGCCCAGTAATGATGAACCGACTCTCCTGATAAATGTACAATGTCTGGTAAGTCCGAAGACTTGGGCTCTGTTGCGATGCTTGAGTGATCGGCTTGGGAGGTGGGTGGGAAAAGATTTGACTCCACGCCACGGTGGGAGTTCGGAATTACAGACTCCGAACTGTGCAATGGGTCAGGGACCAACGCCGGATTGTTTCCGGGGCGAACGCCAGGGTCCGGGTTGCAGGCGAGGTCTTGATGATCGGAGACTGGGATATAAACCGTTTTTAATTCCGGTCGTTGGGGGGACGAGCCCCCGTCCGGACACTCGACGGTGGCGACAAGGTGGGTGACCGTGGGGATGTGAATTTCCCTATCGTCGGGTTTAAGCCCGAGCCGATCATAGACCGGGATCTGGTCGTCGGACATACGCATGGTCTCCATCCGATCAAATAACTCGTTGAGAAACGAGGCGATGGTAGGATGCGTGTCGCTGAAGCGAGTGGGGTCGGTATGTGGCGTCGCAGTTCCGGAGTCGCGTGAGAGCGGTCCTAGATTCTGCTCCACCATGGTAGATCCGGTCACAATGACCGAATTGGGTTCCACGTCATCATCGGAGGCAGGGCCCGATGTCTTCGGCGTCGAGGCGTCGAGATCTGCGGGCTCCTCCGTGGGAGTCAAGGGTTCTACCAAGACGAGTTCTCCCCGTGAATCAGTGACGAACCCTAGGGTTCCAAACCTGATTCCTTGATCGAGAGAAGAGTTTCCGATCTGGCATGGGTGGCCGATCGGGTGGGCGTGCGACGAGATGTCGCCGCTCGCGAGGATCTGCCCCGGGGCGAGAGCCCCCTGGATGCAGATTTCACTGCTTGTGACAAGGCGAGCCATCGATTCCTTCTGGCGATCACAGCGGAACTCTCAATGAAAGCACCAATGTCGGTGTCAAAACCGGCGGATCTCGGGTAGGGGGTCCCGAGCTGTGAGACTAGAATCGAAGGTAACAGGAGACGAAGGGGACAGTGTTTTACCCAGGTTTGGGCCCTCCTATGGAGGTAATACCCTACGTCCTGCTTGATTATATTGATGGTATGAGAATTACAGAGTTGATCTACCACGAGATCATATGACTAAAACCCTAGATGAGTTCTGTTGGTCTACAACCTAAAACCCTTCGGCTTATATAGACGCCGAGGGTACCTAGGGTTTACACATGGTCGGTTACACGTCGAAGGGATAAACATGCCTATTCACTACTTTAAACTTGGAGGACACGCCACGATCCTTGAAGCTTCTATCCTGGAGACAAGATCCTCGATCCGTCCAGTGTCCGGAAAACGGCCCATACAGTCCGGCCTATAAGAAATAGGTCGGCCTCCCAAGGACCCCTTAATCCAGGACTCCCTCACCCCCCCCCCCCCCCCGCGCGCTACCTCATAAAGGTCCCTGGTGTCCCCCCCCCCTCACGGAAGCCACCGTGAGCGGATGATCGGTGGTGCGACCCGCACCTTGCGGCCAAGGACCGGCGCCCCGTTACCTTGAGCGCTGCGCGTCGACAACCAATGGACGTGCGGCGGCGCTCGGGGGCGCAACCGTGCCAAAAACGGGCCGAGGACCGCCCCCGGAGGGGGAAGCGAGGACGGCCCGCCTAGGCTCCGCGCCTGAGGTGCCCGACACCTGCATAAATCCTCCCGTGACACTCTCACGTAAGAATGAGTTGGGTTGTTGATAACCCACAAGTGTAGGGGATCGTTTGTAGCCTTTTTCGATAAATAAGAGTGTCGAACCCAACGAGGAGCTAAAGGTAGAACAAATATTCCCTCAAGTTCTATCGACCACCGATACAACTCTACGCACACTTTAACGTTTGCTTTACCTAGAACAAGTATGAAACTATTTTGTAGGTGATAGGATAGTTTGCACGAATAAAACTAGAAGTACTTTGCGGGAATAAAACTACAAGTAAATTGCAAGATAATAAAAGTTAGTTGTTTAGTAGAAAGCTTTTGTCAAACAAGAAGGTTATTTGTCCCAAGGCAATTGAAAACTAGACCGGTAATCATTATTGCAATTTTATATGAGGGAGAGGCATGAGCTAACATACTTTCCGTACTTGGATCATATGCACTTATGATTAGAACTCTAGCAAGCATCCGCAACTACCAAAGATCATTAAGGTAAAACCAACCATAGCATTAAGTATCAAGTCCTCTTTACTCTCATACGCAACAACCCACCTACTCGGGTATGTGCTCCTGTCACTAACGCCACCCACCATAAGCAAATCATGAACATATTGCAACACCCTATAGCGGGGATCCCTCACGTTTGCGCGACACTGAGGGCACCATAGGACAGCACCAAAATAAAACATACAACTCATACCAACCACGATCATCAATTAGCCCATAGGACAAAACCGATCTACTCAAACATCATAGGGTAGCCACATATCATTGGGAAATAATATATGGAGTTGAGCACCATGTTTAAGTAGATATTACAGTGGGGAAGAGATGTGTTACACTGCTGCATAGAGGGGGAGAGAGTTGGTATTGACGGCGGCGAAGTTGTTGGTGTAGATCGCTGTCACGATGATTGCCCCGGTGGCGTTCCGGCACCACCGGGAGAGAGGGGGAGAGAGCCCCCTTCCTTCTTCTTCTTTCTTGGCCTCCCCCTAGATGGGAGGAGAGTTCCCCCTCTGGTCCATGGCCTCCATGGCGGCAGAGGGGCAGGAGCCCCTCTGCGATTGGATCTCCCTCTCTGTTCTCTTCTGTTTCGCGTTCGTGTTTTCTGGCCGAAAACCGTTTCTTATATTCCCAGAGATCTGTAACTCCGATTGCGCGAAGATTTTAACATGATTTTTTCCGGATATAAGCTTCCTTGCGCCCGAAGTAGAGCTCCAACCGCCTTATGAGGTGACCATAACCCACCACGGCGCGCCTGGGCCCTGGGGCGCGCCCAGGTGTACTGTGGGGGTTGTGGGCCTCCTTTTGTGTTGATTCCAACTCCCAAAAATCACATATATTCCAAAATAATTCTCCGTAAATTTTTATCGCGTTTGGACTTAATTTGATATGGATATTCTGCGAAACAAAAAACATGCAACAAACAGGAACTGGCACTAGGCACTAGATCAATATGTTAGTCCAATAAATCATATAAAATGTTGCCAAAAATATGTGAAAATTGTATAATATTGGCATGAAACAATCAAAAATTATAGATACGATGGAGACGTATCAGCATCCCCAAGCTTAAATCCTGCTCGTCCTCGAGTAGGTAAATGATAAAAAAAATGATGCGGAATGCTACCTAGCATAATCTTGATCATATATCTAATCATGGCATGAATATTAAGACATGAGTGATTCAAAGCAATAGTCTATAATTTGACATAAAGACATTAATACCCAGGATTCCCAACAAACAATCATGTCTTTCAAAATATCAAGGCTAAAGAACGCTATCCCTACAAAATCATATAGCCTTGTCATGCTCTGTCTTCTTAACACAAAGTATAAATCATGTACTACCCCGGTGTCAGCCAAGCAATTGGTTCATACTTTTTAACGCGCTTCAGCATTTTCAACTCTCACGCAATACATGAGTGCAAGCCATGGATATAGCACTATGGGTGAATAGAATGCGGTGGTAGACATTAATATAAAGACAAAAAGAAAGATAGTCTCACATCGAAGCGGCTAATCAACGGGCTATGGAGATGCTCATCAATTGATATCAATGTGAGGAGTAGGGCTTGCCATGCAATGGATGCACTAAGAGTTATAAGTGTATGAAAGCTCAAACTGAAGCTAAGTGGGTGTGCATCTAACTCTATAATGAGAAATTCCCACTAATATATGAAAGTGAAAACATAGGAGACTCTCTATATGAAAAACACGGTGCTTCTTTGAAGCACAGGTGTGGAATTAGCATGCCCCTTCTCTCTTTGTCTCTCTTTTTTTCTTCTTTTTTTCTTCTTCTTTTTTTTCTTCTCCTTTTTTTTCTTTTTATATTTGTCCGGAGCCTCATCCCGACTTGTGGGGGAATCATAGTTTCCATCATCCTTTCCTCACTGGGACATGCTCTAATAATGAATAATGATGATCATCACACTTCTATTTACTTACAACTCAACATTACAACTCGATAGTAGAACAAAGTATGACTCTATATGAATGCCTCTGGCGGTGTACCAGGATGTGCAATGATCTAGCATAGCAAAGATATCAAAAAACGGACAAGCCATGGAAACATCATGCTAGCTATCTTAAGATCATCTAAAGCAATATGACAATGAATGCTCAAGTCATCAAAACGGAAGCGGTGGAAGTTGCATGGCAATATATCTCGGAATGGCTATGGAAATGCCATAATAGGTAGGTATGGTGGCTGTTTTGAGGAAGATATAATAAGGCTTATGTGTGATAGAGTGTATCATATCACAGGGTTTGGATGCACCGGCGAAGTTTGCACCGACTCTCAAGGTGAGAAAGGGCAATGCACGGTACTGTAGAGGCTAGCAAATTGCGGAAAGGTAAGAGTGCATATAATCCATGGACTCACATTAGTCATAAAGAACTCACATACTTATTGCAAAAGTTTATTAGCCCTCGAAGCAAAGTATTACTACGCATGCTCCTAGGGGGGAGGTTGGTAGGAGTTAACCATCGCGCGCCCCCGACCTTCACACAAAGATAGACAATCAAGAATAAATTGTGCTCCAACTTCCTGGCATAACGGGAGACTATACGTGCATGCTTCGGGAATCACAAACCTTAACACCAATATTCTTACTAACCACAACCGTTTACTAGTACCTCCCACATATTATCATCTCTATATCGCAAAACTATTGCAAGGAATCAAACATATCATATTTAGTGATCCATAAGTTTTATGTAGGATTTTATGACTAACCATGCAAATGACCAATTCCTGTTAACTCTCTAAATAGATATGTGAAGCAAGAGAGTTTAATTCTTTCTACAAAAGACCATGGTCTAATAAATATAAGTGAAGCAAAAGAGCATTCTACAAATAATTGTTTTCTATGTGAAGAGAAACAGACAATCCAAACTTCAAATGATATAAGTGAAGCACATGAAGCATTCTATAAAGCCATACTCAAAAGATATAAGTGGAGTGCAATGAGCATTCTATAAATCAACCATGGACTATCTCATACCAGCATGGTGCATAAAATAAAAGTGAAAAGTAAACACCAAAAGACGCTCCAAGATTTACACATATCACATGAACGAAACGAAAACAAAAACATACCAATACTTGTTGAAGAAAGATGGGATGCCTTCTGGGGCATCCCCAAGCTTAGACGCTTGAGTCTCCTTGGATATTTACTTGGGGTGCCTTGGGCATCCCCAAGCTTGAACTCTTGCCTCTCCTCCTTCTCCTCATATCGAGACCTCCTCGATCTTTGAACACTTCATCCACACAAAACTTAACAGAAAACTGGTGAGATCCGTTAGTATAATAAAGCAAATTACTACTTTAAGTACTATTGCAAACCCATTCATATTTTATATTTGCATTATCCCTGCTGTATTATAACTTCTCCATGGCTTATACCAGTGATACGTCTCCAACGTATCTATAATTTTTGCTTGTTCCATGTTGTTATATTATCATTCTTGGATGTTTTAAATCATTTTATAGCAACTTTATATCATTTTTTGGGACTAACCTATTGACATAGTGCCAAAGTGCCAGTTGTTGTTTTTGCTTGTTTTTTACTTCGCATAATATCAGTACCAAGCGGAGTCCAATCGCGACGAAACTTTTTGGAGATTTTTTTGGGCCAGAAGACATCCAGTGGGCCAAAGAAATGCCAGAGGGGAGGGTCGAGGAGACCACAACCCACCAGGGCGCGCCAGAGGCCCCAGGCGCACCCTGATGGGTTGTGCCCTCCTTGGGACCCCTCTCCACCGCCTCTGATGCCTATAAATTCCCAAATATTCCAGAAACCCTAAAGGAGTCGATGAAAAACACATCCAGTCGCCGCATGTCATGGGAGCGAGTCTGACAGTAGAAGGTAGGGGTACGTAAGGAGAGGGCAGAGTCCTAGCTACGGTGAGGGTGTACACACAGATGTATGAGTTCAGGCCCCTCTCGTGGAGGTAATAGCCCTACGTCTCAAGTGCTCGGGAGCTCTTTGTCGAGTGTAATTGGAGTATCGCTACAGGGGGTGAGAACCAACCAACCCTTATGCCAGAGGGGAGGGGTGGCTTATATAGAGTGCGCTGCCCCTCATAAGTGACCGGTGTTTAAGGGTCAGATCGTGGTTATAAAGACGTACGTTACTGGTAACGTACAACATAAACGCTATTAATGGTCTTGATGAATGCCTGCCCGTTAGCCTCCCTGGGGTGACTTCTGGGCTTCTGTGGTCGACTGTCTTCTGGTCCTTCCGAGTGAAAGGTAAGCGTCGAGTGAAAGGTACCTCCGAGTGTATATTGTCGAGTGACTTGTATGACTTAGTGATCTCAGTCGGAGACTTCCTTGTAGCTCTTAAACTTTCTGGGGTAGTGTCCTTAGGTAGGGCATGTAGGTCAGGCCTATGACCCTACCCTAGGTACACATCCCCATCATTAGCCCCCGAATGGATCGGGGTTCGAGTGTAAAAAGTGTCAATGCAGGTTCTGACAAGACACAAAAATCCCGAGTGCATTTTGAGGCTTCTTAGAAATCTGCGTCGATTGGAACCTTTATCGTTCGCCCTGATCGATTCTATCTTGAAGTATATCCGAGTGAAACTGAGCTCGAAATCGGGTCCGAGTGAAACTGAGCTCGAAATCAAGTTCGAGTTGTCTGCAAAGTCTTCTGATGTGACGGTTCGCTCCGTCGGGTCCGGATTTTACGGGATTCGAAAATTGGATAAACGCGCGCCGAGCGGGGATGACGCAACCGCAAAGGCAAGTGAGGGCCCGACGCCTCGATTACCGCGCCGCCAATATCGCCACGTACCGCGCCTCCCCTGGATTCGGGATACCCAGAGATCCGACGGGCCCGCAGGTCAGTGACCCACACGGGCGGATATAAGGGGCGACGACACCGGTGCTTGGTACAGTATTCTTCCCCCAAATCTGCTCTTCTCCTGCTCTTCCTCTGCTCAGCTCCGCTCCGACGACCGCCGCCGCCATGACGAAGGGCAAGACAGAGAAGCTCGAGCGCGCCAAGAAGGGAGGAACCAAGGCAAAGAAGCCGTCGGGCGCCCGGTTGACGGTGCCGCCGGGGTGGATCCAGTGGGATTTCCTCCAATCGACGGTCACGGCGGAGGATGTGCAAAATCTCGTCGTTGACGGGTTGATAGCTGCGGAGTCCTGGAGATTGCCGAAGGGGGAGACCGAACCAGAGCCACGCGACGACGAGCGAGTTCTGCTTCTCACTCACATCGAACGAGGTTTCTCCATGCCACCCCACCCGTTCATCCGCAGTTTCCTGAACTATTTCGGGGCGCAGCTCCACCATTTTCCTCCGAATGCGATTGCATATCTTTCCTGTTTCATAACCCTATGCGAATGCTTCTTGGGCTGTCCTCCGCATTGGGGTTTGTTTAAACACATATTCTTGGTTAGATCTCAATCCGTCAAGAAAGCCAATCCCAGTGATAGCAAAACCAATGTAATCCAACTGTGTGGTGGCTTAGGGATCCAAAAGAGAGGTAGGAGTGCATTTCCCTCTATGACCTTTCCTGATTCTGTCCGGGGTTGGCAGTCGACATGGTTCTATTGCAAGGATGTTGCATCACCAAATATGTCGACTAGACTTCCTCCTTTCACCTTGGATCGACCTATCACTCCCAAACCACTGTATGTGACAAAGGTAGAGAAAATCCAGGTTGGGATCCTAGTGAACGCTGTATCTGATCTCATCCGCGGCGGAGTGACTGGCTTGGATCTCCTTGAAACGTTTCTCAGTCGACGGATCCAGCCTCTCCAGGCCCGGGATCACACCATGTGGCATTACTCGGGCCCTGAGGATACCACTCGGACTCATCCTGAAGAAGTTTCCGACGAGACCGTCTCCCAGTGGCTCAGGAGCATCACCGGAGCCTGTGACAATCCCGAGGGAGCGAAGCGAATTCCGCCCTTTTCCGCTTTGAACCCACCAAAGAATCTTGTGAGTTATACCTCCGTCGATTATTTTAATATCTGTCGAGTAACTGGATCTTCAGTCGACTGACTTCGAAGCTTGTATCTTGCAGGAATTTACAAACATGTACTCGCCCGTGCCAAACAGAGAACAGTCTGACGAAGAAGAAGGGAGCGTAGATGACAGCGCAGACGGCGATTATGCCAACGACAGCGAGAGCAGCGATGACGACCTGGAGGAAGGCGAGGTGGAAGCTCAGGTCCCTCTGCGCCCTGGGCGTCGCACCAAGCATCAGGAAGACCCAGAGGTTGCCCCGAGCAAAACTGTGGCGTCGAGCACAAGGAACCCAAAACGCGACCGCACCGCAACACCGGGGTCGACTGAAAAAGCTGCGAAACAACTCAAGCCGGATGCGCCAAAACTTCGGAAGGCCCTGCCTCGCATCAAGATTGCTGTGCCTGTTGCCTCAACGTAAGTGTTTATTTCCCGCAATTGTGATTGTGGCACTTCATGTCTCTGCTGACCGCGTGGAGTTTATCCGCCAGAGCTGCTACCTCTGTGACGTCGCCCCAGCGAAATGATGGGGACCATATGGAAGTGGACACTCCTGATGCGGCCACCTCCCAACGAGGTATAACAAACCCATACTCTACTCTGTTTTTTGAAGAATAATCGTCGGATGACTTGATTAGAATTGCCGATTGATAGCTGACGAAGTCATCGAACTGGAAGATGATGAGGAGCTGCAGCGAGGAACGCAAGATGAAGTTGTGCCTCTGGAAGCTCCACACGTACACACTCGGAGAATATCGTCAGGACAGACGCCCCATGGGTCGACTGCTGCGACGCCTCCAGCCCTTGTGGCCCCGCTGTCGAGTGTTCCGCCAGCCACTTCAATTCTGGTGGCTTCAGTACCTATTGGACAACTTGAAGCACCACCTGCTGCCTCAGTTACAACACCAACTCATTCGACGCCCGCATACCCTTTGTATCACATCCCGGAGGACCAAACTGGAGCTGCCAAGGAAGCTATGATTCAGGCTGGGCAGATGATGCTGCGAACCAAGGAGGCGTATGAAGGCAGCAAGTTAGCCTATGATGCCAGCTCAGCGCTTCAAGCCAACGTCCGAGTAAGTGCTATTGTAAGTTCATTTCTGATTGAATTCCTGTCCATCTTGATTTTACACCCACTGGGTGTTTTCTTCGCAAGTAGATCAGGTAGTCTCTGGTCCAGTGGGGGCACGCTGAGTGCACCCACTGGGTGTAGTCTCCGAGACCGCCGTCGAGTGCGTGCATCGGCGGGGGTCTGATAGAAACAATGTTCGCTTGCTTGCTTCTTTTATACTCTGACAGGCCAGACCTGGTCGAGTGTTTTTGTATCCAGTGGGGGCACGCTGAGTGCACCCACTGGGTGTAGTCCCCGAGACTACTGTCGATCGTTGACGATGGGCAGTAGTCTTAAGAACCATTCTGCAGGTTTCATGGACATCATTTCCATCAACCATAATATGACGCTGTATAGGGTTGTGGGGTGGAGGGGCGGGCCGCCTTTCGGTCGACTGCACTTGTACTTTTCCACTCGGAAGTAGAGAAATATCCATGTCGACTGAGCCCCTTCTTTGCTGATTTCAGAAAGCCTGTGGGCTCGGGACCAAGTACGTCGAGCTGGAGAAGGAAAAGAATCGACTTCTGCTGGATCTGGAGCTGACGAACAACAACCTGGACCGTGCACAGACCGAATTGAAGACTTTTGGAGGTAATCTTTGTCGATCAATTGCATTATCACTTTCATCTTCCATCCTTTGAACCGAGTGAATCCACTCGAACAGACGTACGTGATGAGAACCGTCATCTCCGAGCGTGACTCAACAATGTTATTTCTTTAGATACCATGAAGAAGGCGCTCGAGGACAGGGACAAATCACTTGCCGATGCTCAGAAGGAAGCGAAGGAGAAAACTGAAGCCGCTGAGAAGAAACTTGCTGCAGCCAGTAAACTGGAAGAAGAGAACGCCAAACTCAAGCAGGAACGATCCGACTGGATCAAGAAACATGAAGTGCAGACCAAGGGAAAGAGTGCTCTGGAAAAACACTTAGGAGACTTTGCGAAGAAAATGTTCAACATGCTTGAAGGTGACTTTCTTCTGTCAAATGAATTTCTTTGATTTCCTCAAAACGGCATTGTGATCACCTTTTCTCTTTCTCTTCACGCAGAATTCTGTCAAGACTTTGAGAAGGAAACCGAAGAAATCGAGCCCAATCTGGACCCCACGGAGTCATTCGTCGGAGACGCCGTGGCCATGGATATGTTTCGACTCGAAGCTCGTCTTAAGAGTGTCCAAGGATATGTCACTCGGCTGAAGGCTGCATTCAAGAAGGTCGACAAGGAGTTGTGGCCTGAAGATTCCCTCCAGACTGACCTCGAGTTTATGATGACTCGCCTCAACGAAATTCCCAGTCGAGTGCAGGCGTGGAAGAAATCCGCTGCTCGTTGTGGTGCTGATGTGGCACTTTCACTCGTCAGGGTTCATTGCAAGGAGGCCAGGGAGGACAAACTGAAGGCTCTCCGAGTGATCAACACAAAGAAACTGCAGTTTGAAGATTTCATGGAGACTTTCATCGAAGCAGCCACTCGGATCGCCGACGGAATTGACCTGGATACTTTTGTCGAGCCTTCAAGCCCTACCGGAGCTTGAAGAAGTATGTTGCTTTCAGTTAAGACTTTATTTGCCTCGGTATGCCGAGTGATGGTGTAACCGATTAAAACTTCTTTCAGGCCTTAAGCCTGAGAACTTCCCTTTGCGCGAACAAGTTTTTGCTGCGCTAGAGATTCTAGTCTTACTCGCATTTTGCTTTCCGACATTTTGCTTGGTTGAATTTAGGACTTAGGCGAAGACTGGTTCGCAACTAAGTTCTGAGTGTTAGGAATACCTTACACTCGGCAGGATTTTTTAACTTAGGTGAAAACTGGTTCACAGCTAAGCCCCCGAGTAAGAGGATTGCTCTTCACTCGGAGAAGTTTTCTGAACTTAGGCGAAGACTGGTCCGCGGCTAAGTCTCCGAGTGTATTAAATGTTATACACTCGGAAGGGTTTTTCACTTAGGCGAAACGGATTCGCAGCTAAGCCCCCGAGAGAGAGGGTTGCTCTTTACTCGGAGAAGTTTTTGAACTTAGGCGAAGACTGGTTCGCGGCTAAGTCTCCGAGTGTATTGAATGCTATACACTCGGAAGGGTTTTTTACTTAGGCGAAACGGATTCGCAGCTAAGCCCCCGAGAGAGAGGGTTGCTCTTCACTCGGAGAAGTTTTTGAACTTAGGCGAAGACTGGTTCGCGGCTAAGTCTCCGAGTGTATTGAATGCTATACACTCGGAAGGGTTTTTTACTTAGGCGAAACGGATTCGCAGCTAAGCCCCCGAGAGAGAGGGTTGCTCTTCACTCGGAGAAGTTTTTGAACTTAGGCGAAGACTGGTTCGCGGCTAAGTCTCCGAGTGTATTGAATGCTATACACTCGGAAGGGTTTTTTACTTAGGCGAAACGGATTCGCAGCTAAGCCCCCGAGAGAGAGGGTTGCTCTTCACTCGGAGAAGTTTTTGAACTTAGGCGAAGACTGGTTCGCGGCTAAGTCTCCGAGTGTATTGAATGCTATACACTCGGAAGGGTTTTTTACTTAGGCGAAACGGATTCGCAGCTAAGCCCCCGAGAGAGAGGGTTGCTCTTCACTCGGAGAAGTTTTTGAACTTAGGCGAAGACTGGTTCGCGGCTAAGTCTCCGAGTGTATTGAATGCTATACACTCGGAAGGGTTTTTTACTTAGGCGAAACGGATTCGTAGCTAAGCCCCTGAGAGAGAAGGTTGCTCTTCACTCGGAGAAGTTTTTGAACTTAGGCGAAGACTGGTTCGCGGCTAAGTCTCCGAGTGTATTGAATGCTATACACTCGGAAGGGTTGTTTACTTAGGCGAAACGGATTCGCAGCTAAGCCCCCGAGAGAGAGGGTTGCTCTTCACTCGGAGAAGTTTTTGAACTTATGCGAAGACTGGTTCGCGGCTAAGTCCCCGAGTGTATTGAATGCTATGCACTCGGAAGGGTTTTTTACTTAGGCGAAACGGATTCGCAGCTAAGCCCCCGAGAGAGAGGGTTGCTCTTCACTCGGAGAAGTTTTTGAACTTAGGCGAAGACTGGTTCGCGGCTAAGTCTCCGAGTGTATTGAATGCTATACACTCGGAAGGGTTTTTTACTTAGGCGAAACGGATTCGTAGCTAAGCCCCTGAGAGAGAAGGTTGCTCTTCACTCGGAGAAGTTTTTGAACTTAGGCGAAGACTGGTTCGCGGCTAAGTCTCCGAGTGTATTGAATGCTATACACTCGGAAGGGTTGTTTACTTAGGCGAAACGGATTCGCAGCTAAGCCCCCGAGAGAGAGGGTTGCTCTTCACTCGGAGAAGTTTTTGAACTTATGCGAAGACTGGTTCGCGGCTAAGTCCCCGAGTGTATTGAATGCTATGCACTCGGAAGGGTTTTTTACTTAGGCGAAACGGATTCGCAGCTAAGCCCTCGAGAGAGAGGGTTGCTCTTCACTCGGAGAAGTTTTTGAACTTAGGCGAAGACTGGTTCGCGGCTAAGTCTCCGAGTGTATTGAATGTTATACACTCGGAAGGGTTTTTCACTTAGGCGAAACGGATTCGCAGCTAAGCCCCCGAGAAAGAGGGTTGCTCTTCACTCGGAGAAGTTTTTGTGAAATTGTGCGATCGGAATCGACAATAGACTGTGGAAGTCATAACTTAACAAACGACATCGTCTGGAGCACTCTTATTACATCAAAACAACTCAGTCGTCAAGTATAAAAGCGTCGAAGCAAATCAGCGTTCCAAGAGCGTGGCTCATCAATATTCTTCTTCAAGTTGAAAAGATGGTACGCCCCGTTGTTCAGCACCTTGGTGACGACGAATGGGCCTTCCCACGCTGGGGCCAACTTGTGGGGCCGCTGCTGATCCACTCGGAGCACCAGATCACCTTCGTGGAATGAACGGCTTTTGACGTGTCTCGCATGGAAGCGGTGAAGGTCTTGTTGATATACAGTCGACCGGATTAGGACCATCTCTCGTTCTTCCTCTAGGAGATCCACACCATCTTGTCTAGCTTGCTCAGCTTCGTCTTCAGTGTATAGATCCACTCGGGGGGAATTGTGAAGGACGTCACTTGGCAGAACGGCTTCAGCTCCATACACAAGGAAGAAAGTAGTGCGTCCAGTCGACCGGTTAGGAGTCGTCCTCAAGCCCCACAGGACAGACGGCAATTCAGTGACCCAAGCTCCAGCAGCATGATCAAGATCTCGCATGAGCCGAGGCTTCAGTCCTTGGAGGATAAGGCCATTCGCTTGCTCAGCGTGACCGTTAGACTGGGGATGCGCAACGGATGCGTAGTCCACCCGAGTGCCTTGAGAGGAGCAAAAGTGTCTGAACTCTTCCGAGTCAAAGTTAGAGCCATTGTCTGTAATGATACTGTGGGGGACTCCATACCGGAAGGTTATTTCTTTCATGAATTTGATAGCAGTGCGGGCCTTCAGCTTCTTGATGGGTTTAGCTTCAATCCACTTAGTGAACTTGTCGACTGCAACCAGCAAGTGAGTGAATCCACTCTGGCCTGTTCTAAGGGGTCCAACCATATCCAAGCCCCATACAGCAAACGGCCAGACGAGTGGAATAGTCTTCAAGGCAGACGCAGGTTTGTGTGACAGGTTAGAATAAAACTGGCATCCTTCGCAGTGATCGACTATATCTTTGGCCATCTCATTGGCGCGTGGCCAAAAGAAACCCGCTCGGTAGGCTTTGGCAACAATTGTCCTAGAGGACGCATGATGACCACAAGTTCCCGAGTGAATCTCCTCCAAAATCAGTCGACCTTCTTCAGGAGAAATACACCGCTGAATCATGCCAGTCACACTTTCTCTGTAGAGTTGTCCATCCATAACAGTAAATGCCTTGGATCTGCGGACTATCTGTCGAGCTTCATCTTCATCATCTGGGAGTTCTTGCCTCAGAATGTACGCAATGTAAGGAACAGTCCAGTCGGGGATGATCACTAAAACCTCCATAACCAAATCAATAACTGCTGGGACGTCGACTTCAGTCGGATCTGAGGCGCTCTTTGCTTGCAAGGGCTCTTCAGTGAAAGGATCTTCCTGTACCGAAGGAGAATGAAGGTGCTCAAGAAATACATTGTTGGGGACAGGTTTCCGAGTGGATCCAATCTTTGCCAGCTCATCAGCTGCTTGATTCTTCACTCGGGGAATGTGATGGAGTTCCAAGCCTTCGAATTTCTTCTCAAGTTTCCTTACTGCATTGCAGTATCCTGTCATAGTGGGGTTCCTGACATCCCACTCTTTCATCACTTGATTGACCACCAAATCAGAGTCGCCATATACCATCAGGCGCCGGACGCCGAGTGAAATGGCCATACGCAACCCATACAAGAGTGCTTCATATTCAGCTTCATTGTTGGAGGAATCAAAGTGAATCTGCAAGACATATATGAGTTTGTCGCCTTTTGGGGACACCAGTACTACGCCAGCACCAGACCCATTCAGCATCTTCGAGCCATCAAAGAACATGGTCCAGTGTGCCGAGTAAACTTGGATCTGTTGCTGCTGTTCAGTCCACTCGGCCAAGAAATCAGCGAGGGCTTGAGACTTGATTGCTTTCTTTGCTTCAAACTTGATGTCAAAATAGAGGAGCTCAATAGCCCATTTGGCCACTCGACCAGACGCATCTCGATTGTGGAGAATTTCAGACAATGGAGCAACACTGACGACTGAAATTGAGTGATCTTGAAAATAATGTGCCACCTTCTTAGCTGACAGATATATACCGTACACAAGCTTCTGGTAATGTGGATATCTTTGCTTTGAAGGAGTCAACACTTCAGAGACGTAATAAACAGGACGCTGGACTTTGTAAGCTTTACCTTCCTCTTCCCTCTCGACAGTGAGAACTGTACTGACGACCTGATTAGTAGCCGCTATGTACAATAGCAATGGCTCCTTACTGTGCGGAGCAGCAAGCACCGGCTGGGTGGAAAGCAGAGCTTTGAGCTTGACAAACGCTGCTTCAGCTTCAGAAGTCCACTCGAATGTATCAGACTTCTTCATCGGTCGGTATAAAGGCAATGCCTTTTCACCGAGACGAGAAATGAATCGACTCAATGTTGCCAAGCAACCTGTGAGCTTCTGGACATCGTGCACACGCTCAGGGCTTTTCATTCGGGTGATGGCACCGATCTTTTCAGGATTAACGTCGATTCCCTTTTCAGAAACGAGAAAACCGAGTAATTCGCCACCAGGAACACCGAAAGTGCACTTAGTCGGATTTAGCTTGATATCATATCTCCTCAGATTGGCGAATGTTTCAGCTAAGTCAGACAACAGGTCGGAACCTTTGCGAGACTTGACGACAATGTCATCCATGTAGGCTTCAACATTCCGAGGAATCTGATCGAGTAAACATTTTTGAATCATGCGCATGAAAGTAGCGTCGGCGTTCTTCAAACCAAAAGGCATGGTGATATAACAGAAACACCCGAAAGGGGTGACGAAGGCTGTCTTTATTTCATCCGGACCAAACAGACGGATCTGATGGTAGCCAGAGTAAGCATCCAGAAAAGATAGACGCTCACACCCCGCAGTTGAGTCGACAATCTGATCAATGCGGGGGAGTGGAAAATGATCTTTCGGGCAGACCCGATTGATATGTTTGAAATCAATACACATGCGGAGTGACTTGTCCTTCTTAGGGACCATAACGACGTTCGATAACCACTCGGAGTGGTAAATCTCACGTATGAACTTAGCCGCCAAGAGACGAGCCACCTCCTCGCCGATTGCTTTTCGCTTCTCCGTTGCCGACCGACGCAAATGCTCCTTCACAGGCTTGGCCTTCGGGTCAACTCTCAACCGGTGCTCAGCCAGTTCCCTGGGTACACCAGGCATGTCAGCAGGCTTCCATGCGAAGATGTCCCAGTTCTCACGGAGGAACTGGATGAGCTCGTCTTCCTATTTGCTGTCGAGTGTCGTCGAGATGTTGGTCGGGGCAGTTGTTGGATCTGTCGGGTGAATGTTCACTTTCTTCACTTCTCCTGCCGACTGAAAAGCTGACTCAGAAGTGGGCTTCTTAGCGCGCAACAGGTCGGAAGGATCAGCGTTTTTCTTGTATTCTTCCAATTCGACCATGGCCATCTGATGATCGGCGATCTTGGAGCCCTGCTGAAGGCACTCCTCAGCCCTCTGTCGATTGCCAGTGACTGTGATCACACCCTTGGGTCCGGGCATCTTCAGCTTGAGATACACCTAACATGGACGTGCCATGAAACGGGCATAAGCCGGACGACCAAGGATGGCGTGGTATGCACTCTGGAAGTCCACCACTTCAAATGTCAATTTTTCCTTGCGAAAATGCTTATTGTCACCAAACACAACATCTAACGCTATTTGACCGAGTGAACGGGCCTTTTTCCCAGGGATGACGCCATGGAACTGCATGTTGCTTTCACTGAGTCGGGACATCGGAATGCCCATCCCCTTGAGGGTTTCTGCATATAGGATGTTCAGACCGCTTCCACCGTCCATCAAAACCTTGCGGAGTCGAGTGCCCCCCACAACTGGGTCCACCACCAGCGCTTGCCGCCCGGGGGTAGCAATATGCACAGGGTGATCTGAGTGATCAAACGTGATAGCAGTCTGAGACCACTTGATATATGTGGGGGTAGAGGGAACCGCCATGTTAACCTCCCTGTTGATAACTTTCAGTCGACTCTTGCTCTCAACATCAGCAAAAATCAACAGAGTGGCATTGATCTTAGGAAACTCTTCTTTATCTTCTTCATCTCCCTTATCAGGGTCTTTTTCACTTGACTGGCTCTCTTTGAACTGTTCGATCAACAAACGGCACTGTCGGGTGGTATGCTTTGGCAATATTAAATTGCCCTCTTCATCTTTCCTCGTGTGGATTGCACACGGTAAATCCATAACATCTATACCCGACTGATACTTTGACTTCTTGGGGGTGAACTTAGCTTTGGACTTTCCTTTATTTTTGGCCTGAGCCGCCAGAGCGGACGCTTCTGCCGGAGCGGGGGGATCAGCCTTGCGCTTCTGCTTCCGATTGGAATTTCCGCCTGCATCATTGTCGACTGCTCTTCCTTTACCGCTTCGGAGGCGGTCCTCTTCTTCCCCATTGGCGTACCGAGTGGCAATCTCCATCATCTTGCTCAGAGAAATATCACCAGTGCGACCAAATTTCAGATAGAGCTCTCTGTATCTAACACCAGCCTTGAAAGCACAAACAGCCTGGTGTTCGGAAACATTCTCCACTGTATGATGCAGGGTGGACCAGCGCTGAATGTAGTCTCGCAAGGTCTCATTGGGTTTCTGAACATAGTGCTGCAAATCAATCAAACCAGCCGGACGTTTACAGGTGCCCTCAAAGGTTCTGATAAACACTCGGGCCAAGTCCTCCCAGCAATAGATGCTAGAGGGAGCCAAACGATTCAACCAAGCTCTGGCCGAACCATCTAACATCAAGGACAAATGCTTCATGGCTATGTTGTCGTTTCCTCCACCAATCTGCACGGCCACTCGGTAATCATCTAACCATGTCTCGGGCTTCGTCTCGCCAGAAAACTTGCCAATTCCAGCCGCCAACCTGAAGTTGGGGGGAATCTCTGCAGAGCGAATGGCTCTGCTAAAACACTCGGGACCAGACACGACAGCTCCACTTCCACTCGGATAGTCTCCGTTATAACCATCTCTGTGGGCTCTGCCTCTGTCGACCCGTCTTTGAGCGAGGATATCCCTTGCGTCAAATCCAGGATTCCGCTCATCACCGAACGGGCGCCTATCATCATTGTGCCGGGGCACATAGGAACCACTCCGCGGAGGAGAAAGTACTCGACGGCGGTCATCGCGGTGATAACGGGGAGCAAACTGATCTCGCCCCTGATCTCTGTACCGATCTTCCCGGAAATCTCCGCCTCTGTGGCGCAGGGGCGACCCAGGACTGTGGGCCAATTGAACTGTTTCCGCCCTGGGTGAATTGCTATGTAATCTGTTCTGCGACTGAGAAACAGCCGCATTCTGCTGCTGCGCTGCTTCGAGCAGCGTTCTGATCTGTTGCAAACCTCTACCAGCTTCCGACTGTGATGGTTGTATAGAATCTGCAATCCTAGCAGCAGCCGCAACATTCAACACTGGAGTACGGAATACCTCGACGTTATTCCGCGATCCACTCGGAAACAACTGTCGCTGATGTCGATTGGGACGCGGCGGACGCTGTCGAACACGCTCGTCAAGTGCCTTCTGCATCTCTTTGAGTCGAAGGCGAGTCGCCTCCATGGCCTGGGCCTCAGCAGTCGTGCCGACGATGGGAGTACGGAGAACAACCTCATCCCGGTGCTGCTGTTCATTCGACGTTCCACCAATCTTGCGTCTGGCGGGGCTGAAACCAGGCGGCGGACTCTGATGAGAGCCGGCCATAAAAACTTCAGCCGCAGGATCGCAGCTCTCGCACTCGGAGGGAACGCCAGACCGATCTGACGCCGATTCGAACGCGCCGAAAAGTGACTCGACGGGCTCGATGGCCGCAATCTGCGGGGACGAAGCCTGGCGGGCCGCCGCATGTCGCACCCAACGCTGTAGCCGCGAACGACCGGATCGCTTGCGACGATGAACAGCATGGAGGGCCGACACGTACGGAGTCGACGGCTGAAGGAGAAGAACACCGCAGGAGCTTGCGCAAAAGTGCGTCGCCCCACGACTCGGGAGCGCCTCAACGTCCAGAGGCGCCTCCCGGAGCCATGCCGAATCGTCGGCGATGAAGGTGAGCGCTCCGAGACGGATCTCGCGGCCCAGGAACAAATCTCCGCCGGATGACATGACGAAGGAAAACAAATGCAACCTCGCCGGAAGTCGCTTAGACGCCTGCCCCACGGTCGGCGCCAACTGTCGTGGGAGCGAGTCTGACAGTAGAAGGTAGGGGTACGTAAGGAGAGGGCAGAGTCCTAGCTACGGCGAGGGTGTACACACAGATGTATGAGTTCAGGCCCCTCTCGTGGAGGTAATAGCCCTACGTCTCAAGTGCTCGGGAGCTCTTTGTCGAGTGTAATTGGAGTATCGCTATAGGGGGTGCGAACCAACCAACCCTTATGCCAGAGGGGAGGGGTGGCTTATATAGAGTGCGCTACCCCTCATAAGTGACCGGTGTTTAAGGGTCAGATCGTGGTTATAAAGACGTACGTTACTGGTAACGTACAACATAAACGCTATTAATGGTCTTGATGAATGCCTGCCCGTTAGCCTCCCTGGGGTGACTTCTGGGCTTCTGTGGTCGACTGTCTTCTGGTCCTTCCGAGTGAAAGGTAAGCGTCGAGTAAAAGGTACCTCCGAGTGTATATTGTCGAGTGACTTGTATGACTTAGTGATCTCAGTCAGAGACTTCCTTGTAGCTCTTAAACTTTCTGGGGTAGCGTCCTTAGGTAGGGCATGTAGGTCAGGCCTATGACCCTACCCTAGGTACACATCCCCATCACCGCAAGTTCCAGAACCTCGAGATCCAATCTAACACCATCACGGAGGGGTTCATCATCCTCATTGGTGCCTCTCCGATGATGCGTGAGTAGTCCACCATAGACCTACGGGTCCGTAGGCAGTAGCTAGATGGCTTCCTCTCTCTCTTTTGATTCTCAATACAATGGTCTCTTGGAGATCTATTTGATGTAAACTTTTGCGGTGTGTTTGTTGGGATCCGATGAATTTTGAGTTCATGATCAGTTTCTATCCATGAATATTATTTGAGTCTTCTTTGATCTCTTATATGCATGATTACTTATAGCCTCGTATTTCTTCTTCGAATCTTTGGTTTAGTTAGGCCAACTAGATCGATTTTTCTTGCCATGGGAAGAGGTGCTTTGTGATGGGTTCGATCTTGCGGTGTCCTCTCCCAGTGACAGAAGGGGCAGCAAGGCACGCATGTATCGTTGCTATTAAGGATAACAAGATGGGGTATATTCCTACATGAATAGATCTTGTCTACATCATGTCATCATTCTTATTGCATTACTCCGTTTTTCCATGAACTTGATACACTAGATGCATGCTACGATGTGTGGAGTAATAGTAGTAGATGCAGGCAGGAGTCGGTCTACTTATCTTGGACGTGATGCCTATATAATGATCATCGCCTTGGTTATCATCATGATTATTTGATCTTCTATCAATTGCCCAACGGTAATTTTTTCACCCACCGTGTGCTAAACTCATGAGAGAAGCCACTAGTGAAACCTACGGCCCCCGGGTCTACTTTTCCAACATATTGCTTTCCGATCTATCTTTTTGTCGCTTTTGTTTTCAAATCTATTATTCCAAAAAAAACAAAAATACCTTGCTGCACTTTTTATTTGCCCTTTTTATCTTGTGTTCTTGAGAGATCTATCTCTCCAATCTATCATTACCTAATCTATCTTTTTACGGTAGAGAGATTGACAACCTCTCTTTCGCGTCGGGTTGCAAGTATTTGTACTTTGTGTGCAGGTGCTGTTTACGTAGTGGTGGTGATCCTCCTACTGGTTCGATACCTTGGTTTCATAACTGAGGGAAATACTTACCGTCGCTGTGCTGCATCATCCCTTCCTCTTTGGGGAAATACCAACGCAGTCTCAAGCCACGTCAACCACCGATAAAAATCGATAGTTTCATCAAAACAAGCAAAACAATGCATCAAAAACAGAATCTGTCTTAAACAGGACAATATGTAGTAATCTGAACTTTGACCATACTTCTGTAACTCCAAAAATTCTGAAAAATTAGGAAGAAATAAAAAAATTCTATAGCAATACTGTGTAATAATTTCAGAAACTTTTGGCGTTGCAGTAAAAAATGTAAATTCACGCACTACAGCTAAAGTTTCTGTTTTTACACCGCACATACCAACAAGCAATCTAATCATCCTAAAGGCAAATCTTGGCACATTATTTTTATAATACAATGGATTTGTACAAGGGGATAATTATTTTCATTGAAAAGTTTCTCTGATTCAAGATCCACAAAGTTTCCATGGGCATGAACAAAGTTCAAGGAATTCCCCCACTTTCACGATGTTCGTCTCTCTCACTTTCACTTTTCTTTTTGTGAAGTTTTAGGTTCCCCTCTATATTTTTTTTTGTTTTTAAACCTTATAAAAGCACTCAACAGAATACAATGACTCTCTAAAACTTCCGGGTTGTCTCCCTGGCAGCACTTTCTTTAAAGTCATCAAGCTAGGCATAAAGTGCTCAGGTAATGGATCCACCCGGATCCCAAGGTATATCAATGTCAAATTTAATTAACAATGATTTGTAATTTAGTAGTGAGCACAAAGCAACATATATCATGCAATGACGAATTCTAACTCTCTTCCTATGCATCGGCATGTCATAAAAGAACAATTCATGCACATCAAGTAAAGGCCAATGCATAGTATAAACAATTTCTTGCAATTTTATCACATTGGAAACATAAAGAGGTGGAGATGTAGTTCCTCTATCATAATAATTGCAAGTAGGAGCAGCAAGCACATGCATATTATATTCATCAAAATCATCATGTGTAGTAGCAAAACGCAACCCATTAATATAATCGTTAATAAGAGCAAACTTCTCCGATATAATGTAGTTGGGAGAATTCAAAAAGATAATAGGACTATCATGTGTGGGTGCAATAGAAACAATTTCATTCTTAACATAAGGAACTATAGCAAGTTCATCTACATATGCATAATTCATATTGGCATCTTGTCCACAAGCATAGCAAGCATCAAGTTCATCAAAAAGGGATATTTCAAAATAATCCACGGGATCATAGCAATTATCATAGCATTCATCCTTTGGTATGTACAAAGGGAAATTAAATAATGTATGAGTTGAAGAGTTACTCTCATTAGAAGGAGGGCACGGGTAGCTAATCCGCTCTTCCTCCTTTTGTTCTTCGCTCTCCTCCTCATCTTTTTCATCTAATGAGCTCACAATTTCAGCAACTTCCTCTTCCATAGATTCCTGCAAAATATTAGTCTCTTCTTGGACATCGGAGGAGTCCTCAATATATTCTTTAACATAAGCATTGGAAGCATAGTTTTCATAACAGTATTTAAGTATGGCAAAATTTTCAGATTTGTAAAGAGCAACATCATACTTTTCAATCAAAGAAGCAATTTCATAGGCACCCTTAAAAGGAACAAATTCTTCAATTTGTTCAATATCATAGTAATTATAAACACCCTTGGTATAAGAAGATACGATTCCATTATCCTTAAACTCACATTGGAAGAAAAGGTGTTTCTTAGGGTCTTCGGAACAACAAGTAAAATCATGTATTTCGCATAAATTCAAAGTATAGCAATACAAACTATTAATATGATGCCACAAAAGTTTCCCTTTTTGAGATAAGCGGTGTCGCACAAAATAAGCATGCTCATTTAATGATTTTCCCTCAACTAAGCTAGTTGGGTTTTCAGCACGAGCACAAAAGGATCGAAGATGATCCAAGTAATATTCTTTGATAGTACGGAACACTAGTGGTTCCTCAACTTTTGGAGCAGCAAGTACATCTATTTTTTTTGGTATTTTGCGTTTCCTACCCATAACTAAAGATAGAAAACAAGAGCACAAAATAAAAACTACTTAGTGATAAAGCAAACAAGCACACACGAGAATATTCACCCCACGCTATTGCTCCCCAGCAACGGCGCCAGAAAAAGGTCTTGATAACCCACAAGTGTAGGGGATCGTTTGTAGACCTTTTCGATAAATAAGAGTGTCCAACCCAACGAGGAGCTAAAGGTAGACCAAATATTCCCTCAAGTTCTATCGACCATCGATACAACTCTACACACACTTTAACGTTTGCTTTACCTAGAACAAGTATAAAACTATTTTGTAGGTGATAGGATAGTTTGCATGAATAAAACTAGAAGTACTTTGCGGGAATAAAACTACGAGTAAATTGCAAGATAATAAAAGTTAGTTGTTTAGTAGAAAGCTTTTGTCAAACAAGAAGGTTATTTGTCCTTAGGCAATTGATAACTAGACCGGTAATCATTATTGCAATATTATATGAGGGAGAGGCATGAGCTAACATACTTTCCGTACTTGGACCATATGCACTTATGATTGGAACTCTAGCAAGCATCCGCAACTACCAAAGATCATTAAGGTAAAACCAACCATAGCATTAAGTATCAAGTCCTCTTTACTCTCATACGCAACAACCCACCTACTCGGGTCTGTGCTTCTGTCACTCACGCCACCCACCATAAGGAAATCATGAACATATTGCAACACCCTACAGCGGGGATCCCTCACGTTTGTGCGACACGGAGGGCACCATAGGACAACACCAAAATAAAACATACAACTCATACCAACCACGATCATCAATTAGCCCATAGAACAAAACGAATCTACTCAAACATCATAGGATAGGCACATATCATTGGGAAATAATATATGGAGTTGAGCACCATGTTTAAGTAGAGATTACAGCAGGGAATAGAGGTGTTACACTGCTGCATAGAGGGGGAGAGAGTTGGTGTTGACGGCGGCGAAGTTGTTTGTGTAGATCGCCGTCATGATGGTTGCCCTGGTGGCGTTCCGGCGCCACCGGGAGTGGGGGGAGAGAGCCCCCTCCTTCTTCTTATTCCTTGGCATCCCCCCTAGATGGGAGGAGAGTTCCTCCTCTGGTCGATGGCCTCCATGGCGGCGGAGGGGCAGGAGCCCCTCCGAGATTGGATCTCCCTCTCTGTTCTCTTCTGTTTCGCGTTCGTGTTTTCTAGCTAAAAACCGTTTCTTATATTCCCGGAGATCCGTAAGTCCGATTGTGCTGAGATTTTAACACGATTTTTTTCCGGATATAATCTTCTTTGCGCCCGAAGTAGAGGTCCAACCGCCTTACGAGGTGACCACAACCCACCACGGCGCGCTTGGGCCCTAGGGCGTGCCCTGGTGTACTGTGGGGGCTGTGGGCCTCCTTTTGCGTTGATTCCAACTCCCAAAAATCACATATATTCCAAAATAATTCTCCATAAAATTTTATCGCTTTTGGACTTCATTTGATATGGATATTTTTCGAAACAAAAAACATGCAACAAACAGGAACTGGCACTGAGCACTGGATCAATATCTTAGTCCAATAAATCATATAAAATGTTGCCAAAAATATGTGAAAAATGTATAATATTGGCACGAAACAATCAAAAATTATAGATACAACGGAGACGTATCATCTGCACACACCTCGGAGCCTCCCGAAGCTCCACGCCATGGTTTCGAGGGGGGCTCCAACCCACGCCCAAGTGGAAGCCCCATGCTCCGCACTGGCGGAAAAACTGTCGAACCGCGACTATGCCTATGCCCAAGTAGAAGCCCAATGCTCCGCGCTGTCGGAAAAACTGTCGAACCGCGACTATGCCTACGCCCAAGTAGAAGCCCCATGCTCCGCGCTGGCGGAAAAACAACCGAACCGCGGCTATACCTACATGTTGAAATATGCCCTAGAGGCAATAATAAATTAGTTATTATCATATTTCCTTGTTCATGATAATCGTTTATTATCCATGCTATAATTGTATTGATTGGAAACTCAATTACATGTGTGGGTACATAGACAAACAATGTGTCCCTAGTAAGCCTCTAGTTAAACTGGCTCGTTGATCAAAGATGGTGAAGGTTTCCTAGCCATAGACATGAGATGTCATTTGATAACGGGATCACATCATTAGGAGAATGATGTGATGGACAAGACCCAAACTATGAACGTAGCATATGATCGTGCCAGTTTATTGCTATTGTTTTCTGCATGTCAAGTATCTGTTCCTATGACCATGAGATCATGCAACTCACTGACACCGGAGGAATACCTTGTGTGTATCAAACATCGCAACGTAAGTGGGTGACTATAAAGATGCTCTACAGGTGTCTCCGAGGGTGTCTGTTGAGTTGGCATGGATCAAGACTGGGATTTGTTACTCCGTGTGACGGAGAGGTATCTCAGGGCCCACTCGGTAATACAACATCACAATAAGCCTTGCAAGCAATGTGACTAAAGTGTTAGCCATGGGATCTTGTATTACAGACTTGAGTTGGTGAATTTGGATCATGTGACACTCGAATGACCAGAGGGATGTCAATTTGAGTGGGAGTTTTTAAGTAATATGATTAACTAAACTCATTATCATGAACATAGTCAAAATGTCTTTGCAAATTATGTTGTAGATTACTAGCTCGCGCTGTAGCTCCCTTGAATTTTTATATGTTCCTAGAGAAATAGAGTTGAAAGATGATGGTACCAATAATGCGTACTGGGTCCGTGATCTGATGATTGTCCTCATTGCTGCACAGAAAGCTTATGTCCTTAATGCACCGCTCGGTGCGCCACCCCCTCAAGCGTCGTCTGTAGATGTTGTGAACATCTGACAGGCACGTTCTGATGACTACTTGATAGTTCAGTGCGTCATGCATTACGGCTTAGAATTGATGCTCCAAAACGTTTTGAACGTCACGGAACATATGAGATGTTCTAAGAGCTGAAATTAGGATCTCAGGCTCGTGCCCGTGTTGAGAGGTATGAGACCTCCAATAAGATTATTTGCCTGCAAGATGAAGGAGAATAGCTCAATCGGTGAGCATGTGCTCAGATTGTCTGGGTGCTACAATCGCTTGAATCGAGTGGGAGTTGATCTTCCAGATAAGATAGTGATTGATATAGTTCTCCAAGTCACTGTCACTAAGCTACTAGAGCTTCGTGATGAACTATAAAATGCCAGGGATGGAAATAATGATCCCTGAGCTATTCGCGATGTTTGACACCGCGAAGGTAGAAATCAAGAAGGAGCATCAAGTGTTGATGGTTAGTAAAACCACTAGTTTCGAGAAGGGCAAGGGCAAGGAGGGAAACTTCATGGATGGCAAGTCAGTTGCTGCTCCAGTGAAGAAACCCAAGGTTGAACCCAAACCCGAGACTAAGTGCTTCTATTATGAGGAGAACGGTCGCTGAAGCGGAACAACCCTAGATACTTGGTAGATAAGAAGGCTGGCAACGTCGACAGAAGTATATTTGATATACGTGTTATTGATGTGTACCTTACTAGTACTCCTAGTAGCACCTGGGTATTGGATACCGGTTCGGTTGCTAAATGTTAGTAACTCAAAATAAAAGCTACGGAATAAACGGAGGCTAGCTAAGGGTGAGGTGACGATGAGTGTTGGAAGTGTTTCCAAGGTTGATGTGATCACCATCGCACGCTCTCTCTACCTTCGGGATTAGTGATGAACCTAAATAAATGTTATTTGGTGTTTGCGTTGAGCATGAACGTGATTAGATCATGTTTATTGCAATACTGTTATTCATTTAAGTTAGAGAATAATGGTTATTCTGTTTACATGAATAATACCTTCAATGGTCATGCACCCAATGAGAATGGTTTATTGAATCTTGATCATAGTGATACACATGTTCATAATATTAATGCCAAAAGATACAAAGTTAATAATGATAGTACCACATACTTGTGGCACTGCCACTAAATGTCATATTGGTGTAAAACGCATGAAGAAACTCTATGCTGATGGATCTTTAGACTCATTCGATTTCGAATCGGTTGAGACATGCGGACCATGCCTCATGGGCAAGACGACTAAGACCCCGTTTTCCGGTATGATGGAGAGGGCAAGTAACTTATTGGAAATAATACATGTTGATGTATTCGGTCCAATGAGTGTTGTAGCGTGCGGTGGATATCATTATTTTCCTACCTTCACTGATGATTTGAGTAGATATGGGGATATTTACTTAATGAAACACAAGTCTGAAACGTTTGAAAAGTTCAAACAAAATCAGAGTGAAGTTTGAGATCACCGTGACAAGAAGATAAAATGTCTACGATATGATCGTGGAAATGAATATCTGAGTTACGAGTTTGGTATGCAACTTAAGACAATGTGGAAGTTGTTTCACAACTCATGCCGCCTGGAACACCATAGCGTGATGGTGTGTCCGAACGCCGTAGTCGTGCTCTATTGGATATGGTGCGTGCTATGATGTCTCTTATCGATTTGCCACTATCGTTTTGGGGTTATGCATTAGAGACAACTACATTCACTTTAAAAGGGGCACCATCTAAGTCCGTTGAGATGACACCGTATGAATTTTGGTTTGGCAGAAACCTAAGCTGTCATTTCTTAATGTTTGGGGCTGCGACGCTTATGTGAAAAAGGGTTTTCACCTAATGAGCTCGAACCCAAAGCGGAAAAATGAATCTTCATAGAATACCCTAACATAACAGTTAGGTAAACCTTCTATCTTAGATCCAAGCACAAAGTGTTTGTTGCTAAAACGGGTCCTTTCTCGAGAAAGAGTTTCTCTCGAAAGAATTGAGTGGGAGGAAGATAGAACTTGATGAGGTTGTTGAACCTTTGTTTCAACCAGAGAGTAGCGCAGCGCAGAAAGTTGTTTCTGTGGAGCCTACGTTAGTTGAAGGGGAAGTTAATGATGATGATCATGAAGCTTCGGATCAAGTTACTATCGAACCTCGTAGGTCGACAAGGACGCATACTGCTCCTGAGTGGTATGGCAACCCTGTCTTAGAGGTCATGTTGTTGGACAACGATGAACCTACGAGCTATGGAGAAGCGATGATGGGCCCGGATTCCAACAAATGGCTAGGAGCCATGAAATCCGAGAAATGATCCATGTATGAAAACCAAGTATGGACTTTGGTAGACTTGCCCGTTGAACGGCAGGCCGTTGAGTACAAATGGACCTTTAAGAAGAAGACAGACACTGATGGTAAATGTCACCATTTATAAAGCTCGACTTGTCGCAAAGAAGTTTCCGACAAGTTCAAGGAGTTGACTACGATGAGACTTTCTCACCCGTAGCGATGCTAAAGTCTGTTGGAATTATGTTAGCAGTTGCTGCATTTTTCGATTATGAAATCTGGCAGATGGATGTCAAAACATCGTTTCCTTAACGGTTTCCTTGAGGAAAGGTTGTATGTGATACAACCAGAAGGTTTTTTCAGTCCTAAGGATGCTAAAATGTATGCAAGCTCCAGCGATCCTTCTATGGACAGGAGCAAGCATCTCGGAGTTGGAATATACGCTTTGATGAGGTGATCAAAGTTTTTGGGTCTATACAAAGTTTATGAGAAACTTGTATTTACAATAAAGTGAGTGGGGGCACTATAGAATTTCTGATAAGTATATGTGGATGACATATTGTTGATCGGAAATGATGTAGAATTTCTGGAAAGCATAAAGGGTTGTTTGAAAAGGAGTTTTTCAAAGGAAAACCTGGAATGAAGCTACTTAAATATTGGGCATCAGGATCTATAGAGATAGATCAAGACGTCTGATAAAACTTTCAATGAGTACATACCTTGACAAGATTTTGGAAGAGTTCAAAATGGATCAGTCAAAGAAAGAGTTCTTGCCTGATTTGTAAGGTGTGGAGTTGAGTGAGACTCAAGGCTCGACCACGACAGAAGAAAGAGAAAGGATGAAGGTCGTCCCCTATGCCTTAGCCATAGGCTCTATATAGTATGCCATGCTGTGTACGGCACCTGTGTGTGCCTTGCCATGAGTCTGTCAAGGGGTACAAGAGTAATCCAGGAGTGGATCACTGGACAGCGGTCAAAGTTATCCTTGGTAACTAGAGGACTAAGGAAGTATTTCTTGATTATGGAGGTGATAAAGAGTTCGTCGTAAAGGGTTACGTCGATGCAAGCTTTGACACCTATCCGGACGACTCTGAGTAGCAGTCCGGATACGTATAGTGGAGCAGTCATTTGGAATGGCTCCAAGTGGAGCGTGGTAGCATCTGCATCACGACATATAGATTTGCAAAGAACACACGGATCTGATTGTTGCAGACCGTTGACTAAAGACCTCTCTCACATGCAAAGCATGATCGAACCCCAGAACTCATTGGGTGTTAGATTCATAACAATGTAAATCACATGGTGATGTGAACTAGATTATTGACTCTAGTGCAAGTGGGAGACTGTTGGAAATATGCCCTAGAGGCAATAATAAATTAGTTATTATCATATTTCCTTGTTCATGATAATCGTTTATTATCCATGCTATAATTGTATTGATTGGAAACTCAATTACATGTGTGGGTACATAGACAAACAATGTGTCCCTAGTAAGCCTCTAGTTAAACTGGCTCGTTGATCAAAGATGGTGAAGGTTTCCTAGCCATAGACATGAGATGTCATTTGATAACGGGATCACATCATTAGGAGAATGATGTGATGGACAAGACCCAAACTATGAACGTAGCATATGATCGTGCCAGTTTATTGCTATTGTTTTCTGCATGTCAAGTATCTGTTCCTATGACCATGAGATCATGCAACTCACTGGCACCGGAGGAATACCTTGTGTGTATCAAACGTCGCAACGTAAGTGGGTGACTATAAAGATGCTCTATAGGTGTCTCCGAGGGTGTCTGTTGAGTTGGCATGGATCAAGACTGGGATTTGTTACTCCGTGTGACGGAGAGGTATCTCAGGGCCCACTCGGTAATACAACATCACAATAAGCCTTGCAAGCAATGTGACTAAAGTGTTAGCCACGGGATCTTGTATTACGGAACGAGTAAAGAGACTTGCCGGTAACGAGATTGAACTAGGTATAGAGATACCGATGATCGAATCTCGGGCAAGTAACATACCGAAGAACAAAGGGAACAGCACACGGGATTAACTGAATCCTTGACATAGAGGTTCAACCGATGAAGATCTTCGTAGAATATTTAGGAACCAATATGGGCATCCAGGTCCCGCTATTGGTTATTGACCGTAGAGGTGTCTCGGTCATGTCTACATAGTTCTTGAACCCGCAGGGTCTGCACACTTAAGGTTCGGTGACGTTTCGGTATAGTTGAGTTATGTATGTTGGTGACCGAAGGTTGTTCGGAGTCCCGGATGAGATCCCAGACGTCACGAGGAGCTCCGGAATGGTCCGGAGGTAAAGATTGATATATAGGAAGTTGGTGTTTGAACTCCGGAAAAGTTTCGGGCATTTCGGCAGTGTACCGGGAGTGACGAATGGGTTCCGGGGGTCCACCAAGTGGGCCCACCACACCCCAAGTGGGTCACATGGACCTGAGGGTGGCGCACCAGCCCCTGGTGGGCTGGGCGGCCGGCCCAAGAAGGCCTATGCGGCTGGGCTTGAGGGAAAGGAAAGTCCAAATGGGGGAAGGGAAGGAATCCTACTAGAAGTAGGATTGGAGGTGGACTCCTCCACCTCCTCCTCCTTGCGGCCGACTCCTAGGAGGAGATTTCGGCTGGCCAGCCCCTCCCCTCCCTCCTATATATACTAGAGGGAGAGAGGGCAAAAGCACTTCAACCCAAAAAGGCCATAGTGCAGCCCTCTCTCCCGATAGATCAAGTCCTCTAGTTTTCAGCAGCGCTTAGGCGAAGCCCTGCTGGAATAGTTCCACCACCGCCGCCGCCGCGCCGTCGCGCTGCCGGAGAACTCATCTACCTCTCCGCTCCCTCTTGCTGGATCAAGAAGGCGGAGATCATCATCGAGCTGTACGTGTGCTGAACGCGGAGGTGCCGTCCGTTCGGTACTAGATCGTGATTGGATCGCGGGATGCTCGGCGATTTGGATCGCGAAGACGTTCGACTACATCAACCGCGTTTCTTAACGCTTCCCGCTTAGCGATCTACAAGAGTATGTAGATCCACTCTCCCTCTCGTAGATGCTCATCACCATCGATAGATCTTGCATGTGCGTAGGAAATTTTTTGTTTCCCATGCAACGTTTACCAACACTACGCCTAGTAGAAGCCCCATGCTCCGCGCTGGTGGAAATGAGGAGGCATAACCCCGCCATACGCTGCTGCGGCAACCTCGCGCTCCGCGCGAGCAAGGAGGCCAGCTGGGCTCAGCCGCTTTCAGAGCATGCCGTGCCTGACGTGGTAGCTGGCGAGCCCGCGCTCCGGTAAGGTGCCCCCAGCGGTTCCTCGCCAACTGCGCAGGGACGCGGGCCGTAGCGGCGCCTGCGCTCGGGGACTGGCCCTGGGAGGCTAGGTTTTGCGCCTCACAGACCGCCCATGGCCACGGCGGACCCGCGACGCATCGCTGGGAGCTAAAGAGACCACCTCACGCGACGAAGCATGGCCCTTGTGCAGCTCGGCGCTGCCTGGCGGAAACCCCTCCCTCTCACGGGCACCGCTCCTCAAGAGCTCCTACCGCATTCAGGGCGTCTCGCCCCTCGGCCTCACCCTGGGTCACGTGGCCCAGCACGGCGGCAACAGCGGATCAGAGCCCGGATCCCGAACCCAGTCAGCACATAACGGGGGGACGGCCGCAGGGAAAGTGAAATGGCAAAATAAAAGTTCAAGGAGCACACTCCCTTTTGACTAGAGCAACGTTAAAAGCAGAAGTAAGAGATCCACATTTATCCTGACATGCCCTCGCGGGGCCAGCTTTTTTCGCTACACGAAGCAAGGCATAAATGGGAGGATAGAACTCGAGCGGCACCGACCCTAGGGTCCCGGCTCCAACGCCGGTCATGCCTAGCTGGAGTCTTCCTCCTTGACACGAAAGCAGGAGGAGTTGTCGGAGTTGTAGGCATCGCTCCCGCTGTCTCTGGAGGAAGAACTGCTGCCCTCGCCATCGGGAGGGCTGCTGCCATCTCCGCTGTCGCTCTCCATGCAGCAGTCCAGGCGGCTCCCGGCCGCCCCGAAGATCTTCACAAAAAGCGTGGCGGCCCAGTCAAACCGGAAGTGGAGGACGTGCCCCTTCTTCAGGCCCCGGGCGAGTGCGAACGACTTCCACCCCCGCTTCAAGAACATAAAGCCGAGAGGGTTGAACTCCATCACCACCCATGAAGCTCCGTTGCAGCATCCGTCTGGCTGCAGTCACAGGCCAAAGGGTGCGCGCTCCGCCATCTCTGCTGCAAAGGAGTCCGGGAGACGAAGCCAGGTGCGGGGTCGGCCGCCCATCCCCACGAGGAGCTCGCGGGGCGTATCGAAGGCATGGCTTGGCGGTCGAGGCGGTCGGGCTACAGCACTGGCCCTCCTACCCCGGTCGAGACCGCCTCGCCCACCGCGTCCGCGCCCTCGCGCGGAGCTTCCCCCCCGGTTGCTTGAACCCGAGTGAATCGCCAGCGGAGGACGTCCTCACCCCCTTGGGGACGTCGCGGCCGCGGCGGTGGACGAGCGAGGGCGGCCACGCCCCCTCCCTAGCCCCGACGCCCTTACGTCCTCCGCCATCGCCTTCCCCTTCTCGGTGGCAGAGTACTTCCTTGCGGGCGCCATCTCGTCGGTAGCGGCGAGTGGGGGCAAAGAGCAAGAGCGGGGGAGATGGTCCAAGCGGCCTTCCCTCTTCGCCTTTATATAGGGCGTGGTGGATGGTCGGTCCACACCCTTCGCCTTCGTCGAACGGGCGCAATAAGGTGGGGGAGGCGGTGACGACCTAGGGCCGTGCAGGGGTCTTGCGCCAGTCTAGCCGATTCACGAAGCGTCATGGGGGAGTGGAAGCGACGCGCGCTTCATCGGGCGCCACGCGTCTGTCCGAGCCAACAGGCGGTTGGGGCCCGCGTCATTTTGCCCCCTCCAACAAGCGGGGCCGTCCACACCACGGGCCCGGGGGACTACTTTCGGGCCTTTGGGACTGGGGGTACCCAGGCCCGTCTGCTTGCGGCCCGAAACGCGACGCCAGGCTCGAAGTGCAAGCAGGGCCTATCGAATCACTTTGGGAGGATGGCCTCGTGAGGACCCTACTTCGCGAGGCAGGCGGCCGCCTCGACGTCAAGGATCTCCCCAGGCTCCCGCGCGAGGCCACCCCTGAGGCCCTCACGAGGCGGACTGGTCGAGGTTGGTCCAAGCGGGGTCCAGCGGCTCTGCGCCATCACGTGGGTGACACACGCCGCGTCCAGCGGCACTCGGAGCCGTGCCAGCAAGCACGGATGAGGAGGATTTCCTCTTCGGTGCTAAGGGAGCAAGGCCAGGCCGCCGGTTCCCAAAGCACGGTCCAAAGGTTTCCACCTTGGTGCAAGAGGACTGGAGTGGGTGCTCGCCAGGGCGGAGGTCAGCACCGAGCCCACCGACGCGTCATGGACGGAGGCTTTAGCAGGCGAAGACCACCTTTGTCAGGATAGGTTGCAGTCCTGTCGTCTTTCAAACCGGCGATTGTGGCAACCCTTCCCGCCTTGTATTTTCGGGGAAGAGGACCAAAGCCAGTATAAAAGTAGCTAGGGCACCACCGGAGAGGGGAGAGCTCATTTCCCCCCATCTACCACAAGGGCGCAAGAACCCACCTTTGTAACCCACCACTCTTCCCAAGCAATCCAGACAAGCAGGAGTAGGGTATTACACCGCGAGGTGGCCCGAACCTGGGTAACTACCGTGTCTTTGTTCTTCCTTCCAGCTTGAGCTTGCCGGAGTACCACCGTAGGTGTCGGGGATATTACCCCGCGATATAACCCAGCCTGAAGTATGACCCAGCCGGGACTTGGCGACTCACTGATGCCCCGGCCGAGCTTGGCGACTCATTGGTGACCCGGCAGGAGGTATGACCCGGCCCATCGTATGGCGGCTTATAGGTCACCTCTATTACCGGGTCGCAGGACGACCAGGCCCGAGGCCCAGCGTGCACGCCGGCCAATAGGCGGCTCATGGACGGGCCTGGAGGGCCGGCTCACAGAAAGGGCCCAAGGAGAGGAAGGATTCCCTCACAAAGGAAACAAGACCCGGATTAGGATTCAAGAGAGACTAGCCCTAATCCTACTCTCAGTAGGACTCTACATGTAAACCTACCCCTTCAACCTATATAAGGAGGGGTAAGGCACCCCTAGAGGGACAAGTTCAAGTCATTAGAGATAAACAGATTAGAGGCTCTCGAGATTACAAATAGCGATCCCGCACCCTTGTAATCGAGATCATCCTCATCATCAATATAGACACAAAGCACGACGTAGGCTTTTACCTTCATTGGAGGGGCCGAACCTGGGTAAACTCGCGTCTCTCGATTCCGACCAACCCCTCTCAAGTCGCCACATAGTTGCGATGGCCTCACACCTAAGTTTCTCTCACGAGGACATCTTGACGTGACAAAACCACGACAGTAGGTTCGCGAGGTAGAGTAGGCCCGGTGAACAAGGCGCACCCCAGTGTTCGAATCTCTCTTGGGTCCCCGGAGCCCCGATTCCGACAATTTCAAACCGTACATTTCTTGCGTCTTAGCTGGATTGTAGACACACACTTTTTAACATTCACACAATCAAAATATCTTTGGAACATTTAAATTTTATTTTTAAAACATGACACCAGTGATATACCAACTGCAAACAATTATCTACCAACGAATCAACTATTGGTTGGTTGGATGAACAGGGGTATCCCAGACTATCAAGATTCGAGTTCTAGCCTTGACATTGGTGCTCCCATTTTCCTGAAACTATTCCAGAATATCCGGTGATGTTCGTTCAGTGGGAGGAAACGTTCTACAAATGCGTCTGTGTCGACGTTGTCAGTCTCAAGATGATGTGACGACTTAGCCTATCGAAGGTGCTCATAGAGTATTGTGCGCGCGTTCATATGGACGAGCAGAGGCGGGCCCAGGCCCAGGCAGCCAGGGCCTCGGCCTGGGACGTGGTGGTGGTTTTCTTCGTTAACAGTAGCAAAAGTCTACTGTAGCACACGCATTACACTGTAGCCATATAGCTTGCATGGGACGTGGTCTGGTTCTAGCTCCGCTACCGTGGACGAGTGTATATGTGTGTGTATGAGCGTTGTACCGTGTTAAAAAACAATTATTTACCAAAATATGATTAATCAAAAGAAATTTTGGTGAGAAAACACCCACAAATTCTGGCAAAGACTCGAAAGCGCAACGAGACACCGGAGGATCCCCGCCTAGCCGCTGGAACGTTCCTCCCGTTTGTCCAGCCAGCCCCGCACCGCATGCATGCCCGCCAGCACTGGGCGCTACAGCTACGCGGTCGTCGCACTCCACCGCCACATGCCCACACCCCTCCCCGCTCCCGCGCTCCAGAAGCCGCTCCTCGGGGCCCACGCGAGCCCCCTTCCCCGCCACCGTACGCGTAGCTCTCGGCCGACGGGGCCGCGCGCGCGCCAAGCCGCGGTTAGGCCCCACGGGCCAGCGACGCGGACACGTGGGCCCGCCCCGCCGGCATAGCGACGAACTGCCGGAGCTTTTCGCTCGAAAGGCCCGAGAGCTCTTTGCTTGCCTTGCCTTGCCGTCGACGTCCCCTTTTTCCCAACCCGGCTCCGCCTCTCCCCACCACCGCTTCCATACCCACTCCACCATCAGCTTCCCGGACGCTCTCCGCTGATGCTTCTCCGCCCCGCCCCCTCCCCGCCGCCGCCCCGCCTCCCCGCCGCCGCGGCCCGCAGGAGCGCCGCCCCCGCCGCCGCCGCCGCCGCCGCGCCCTTCTTCCTCGTGCTGCGGCGCCGGCAGCGACGGCGCCGCCACCGCCCCTACACCCGCCTCCGCGCCTCCCTCTCCGACATCCTCGCCAGCATCCCCTCCTCGCTCGCGCTCGTCGGCCCCGCGGCGGCCGCGGCCGCGGCCGCCGTCGTCTCATCCATCGCCTCCCCGTCCTCCTACCTCCGCACCGGCATCCCGCCCCCTTCTTCCCCCGGCTCCCCCGATCACGAGGACGCCGCCGCTGGCGAGTGGATCCTCTTCACCAGCCCGACGCCGTTCAACCGCTGCGTGCTGCTGCGGTGCCCGTCCGTGTCCTTCGAGGACGGGGGCGTGCTGCTCGACGGCGTCAACGAGCGCCTGCTCACCCAGGACCGCCACTACGTCAACCTCAGCCGGGGCAGCATCCCCGCCGCGCCCGCCGGCCAGGGCGCCGGCGAGGTGTCCTACCAGCGGCTCTGCATCCCCATGGAGGATGGCGGGGTGATCGCGCTTGATTGGCCCGCTAATCTGGATCTGGACAAGGAGCATGGCCTTGATTCCACGGTGCTCGTCGTGCCCGGCACCCCCGAGGGGAGCATGGACAGGGGCATCGAGATGTTCGTGCTGGACGCGCTCAAGAATGGCTACTTCCCCATTGTCATGAACCCCAGAGGGTGCGGCGGATCACCACTTACTACGCCAAGGTGAAGTTATTTACTACTAGTATTGCTCTTTCACAGTCTGCGATTCCGCACATTTAGCACGCATATCATTGTTGGAGTAAATTTCTGTAGCAGTCGATCATCAAAAACAGTTCTGCATGCCAAATCGTCGGGCTATTATATTGCGGTGGTAGAAACAGTGATTAAGGCTGAACTGTATCTGGAAATGGCTATATTATTTGTTTTTTGGATCATATTTTGAGTGACCACTTAAAAAAGTGCATAGTTTAAGCACTATAAATTGACTAAGATATTCCAAGAAATAGCACATGTTTGCTTTCTGTTCATGATTTAGAATTTTGTTCCTTCCCTCTGAGACAAGGGCTAACTTGCCAAAAAAAATCAGTTTATGAGAGCAAAATTAGACCAGTAAGTGCAGCTTCAAAGCTGTAGGAAGTATTTCATAGTTGCAACGTGATATTGTCAAGTAAAGTTTAACCAGTGAAGTGAAGCATAGTATTACCGTACTAGCTTGCTTACCTGTTATTTTATCGAGCCATTAACAATCATTTGTGATATGAGAATTCTTGTAATCCGGGAACACCAGGGACCTCTGTAGTGATTGCTATGCTGTCGACTTAATTCACCCCCTCTATATAGAGGAACATCATTGCAATACTGTACTCTGTTGATGGTTATTCACAAGTTTTGATGCATTGCAGTGACGGAAATCTTGCCTAAAATCTTAGGTCTTCTAAACAAACTTCTTCTGTAGGTTATTTACAGCGGCTGACAGTGATGATATCTGCACAACGATCCGCTTTATAAACAGCAAAAGGCCATGGACTACAATAATGGGTGTTGGGTGGGGATATGGTGCCAATATGATGACAAAGTACCTTGTGGAAGCTGGAGAGTCTACTCCGCTTACGGCTGCTGTTTGTATCGACAATCCTTTTGACCTACAGGAAGCAACAAGAACATTTCCTCATAATATCGCTCTTGACCAAAAGCTCACAGCTGGCCTGGTTGATATTCTGCGTGCGAATAAGGTTTTGACCTCACACTAGTCGTATCTCTTTTCCACATCTTGTAAGTAGAGCAATAGCATAACCTGTGCATGTTAAATAATTCGACCAACCAGCTGCCCCTGAGATGGTCTGCATTTTCAAGCAGTCTTTCTTCTCCAGAGTAGGACATTTAGTCTGTTTTATTGTTTCAGGAACTCTTTCAAGGAAAAGATAAAGACTTTGATGTCCAAAAGGCTTTATCGGCCAACTGTTTGCGTGACTTTGATGGAGCAATATCCATGGTTTCACATGGGTTTGCTAATGTTGATGACTTCTATTCAGAAAATAGCGTGAGGCCATCAATTTCCGGTGTGAAAATACCTGTACTCTTTATACAGGTATAAGCCTAAAATATTACACATCGTATCAATCTAATGTTTTTTGAATATTTATATCAATCTAATGTCAGGATATGCAAATGTATTAACTCCCAGATTATGCTAAAATTTAGCTACATGCTCTGCCAATACTGTCTTTCTGGTTATCTAACTTTGAAACCGTATCTTGCAGAGTGATGATGGGACTGTGCCACTTTTGTCAGTACCGCGCAGTTCAATATCAGAAAATCCTTTTACCAGCCTTCTCCTTTGTTCTTGTGTACACTCAACTGGATTCACCTTTGAGAGATACACTGAATTATGGTGCCAGAATCTTACCCTAGAGGTAAACATTGCCACTTTTTATTTGGACTCCATTACAGACATTTTTGTACCACCTCAATGAAGAGTTTAGATTTTATCTTTAAAATATCTCTACCCCAGTTCCCTTATCTTGAAGGTTTCCACATAAAAAACAACAAAAAAGTGTGCGTTGTGTGTGTGGGCACGCACACGCGCATGCTTACTTATAATGTGTTAGCTGAGTCTCTTGACACTGCTTTATCCCTTTTTTGGTCTACTAGTGTTTATTTAACTTCTTATTTAGATGCACGAATTGATCCATTTTAAGCGATGTCACTAAACTCTCTTGCTGGCAGTCTCCATGGTATTAAGCATTCTTATGGTTCGCTTCTGCAATTACTTATTTCATGCTGTCATGTTGCTCATTTCAGCTGTCACGTTAAATTGGTCTTTGGGTTTATGCAGTGGTTGTCAGCAGTGGAGTTTGCTCTTCTTAAGGGTCGTCATCCGCTTATCAAAGATGTGGATATCACTGTTAACCCATCCAAAGGTCTAGCATTTGCCGTACCTCAACCGAATGATAAGAAGGTCCCAAAAGAGGACAATTTTCATGAGCAAGCTCAGTTTATTCTCTCTCATGATTTTCCCCATGGAATAAATGGGCTGCTCACTGATCCTACAAATGGATATTCTGGTGCTGAAAACAGCGAAAATGGGCTGCTCACTTATTCTGCAAATGGAGATTCTGGTTCTCAAAACAGCGAAAATGGGCTGCTCACTTATTCTGCAAATGGAGATTCTGGTTCTCAAAACAGCGAAAATGGGCTGTTAAAAGATAATGGTGATGTAGGCAGGATAAGCAAAGAAGCTGATGAAGAGGAGCCAGAAGAGATTCCTGAAGATGTTGAAAAAGGTCATGTACTACAATCAGCTGGTCTTGTGATGAATATGCTGGATGCTACAATGCCTGGCACTCTGGATGATGATCAAAAGAAGAAGGTATAGCAGATCTAGATAATATTCTCTGTTGAGTCAAATTTCTCCATGCCTTATGGCTGTTACAGTATATGTGGATTGCACTAGCCCTTTCCATCAGTTCGGACTTTTGGTTGCGTTGGCTAGTGCATGAAGCTTAACATGGTATCAGAGCTAAGGTCTTGAGTTCAAGTCCTGTCTTTCGCAATTTATTTAAGAAATTGCTGGTAGCCCCCTTTGTGTCCACGTAGAGGCCTCTTGAGTCATACGTGAGTTTCGCGCGCCGTCGCTCTCTTCCGGTTGCACGTGTTGCCTTTTCTTCCCCGTCACACGTGAGAGGGGGTGTTACAGTATATGTGGATTGCACTAGCCCTTTCCATCAGTTCGGACTTTTGGTTGCGTTGGCTAGTGCATGAAGCTTAACAATGGCATTCCATTTCCAAGGTCATAGGCCAGTCATGGAACGTTCTTTTCTGTTCATTGTGTGATTTATGATGTTGATGGAATCACTGAGTTTTAAATAGGAAAACTCAAATTTTCTTGCTGTTGTCTTGTGAGGAATGCATCAAGCTGCTTACATGTTTCTTTCTTGTCATAAGGTTCTGGTGGCAGTAGAACAAGGTGAATCTCTTGTGAAAGCTCTAGAAGAAGCTGTACCTGAAGATGTGCGTGGAAAGCTTACGTCGTCTGTGACTGAAATTTTACAATCTAAACGACACAATTTCAATTTAGATGCTCTGAAGCGCGGCTGGACTAATGCAAGATCAACCACCAAGACAGTGGTCCAAGAAAAGATCAAAGAGTCAGATCATGAGAGTGGAGTTAAGGATGCTAAAATTCTTGACCATAACAGGGGTGTTACATCCATTGGTGAGGGAGACCAAAAAGATACTAATCTGACCTCAAACGATAACAATCCTGCTGAAGGTATCGATTTGTCACAAGTAAAGCCTCACCAAGCTTCTGGACCTGTCGGAACTGGAAGCGAAATGGGAAGTGAACAGACTCAGATCGATAAATCAGAGGAAGATAACTCTGGAGTGAATGAAAGCAGTGAAGAGAAACAAGAGGCCGATCAGGGCAGTGTAACAGATCCAAAGCATCTTTCCGATGATCCATCAACTGCCAATTCAAACGGAACTCCCAGAGAGCGGATGCAGTCGGCAGATGCTACAGCAGAGCAGAATCCACAGTCCAATATGGTAGACAAGGAAGTTGATGCAGTTCATGCCAATGAAGATAAGGTTGCACTTAATGTTGTTGATCAGAGCACGCAAATCTCTAAAACAGAAGAATCTAAACATCCGTCAGTTAATAATGTGAGACAGGCATTAGATGCGTTGACTGATTTTGATGACTCGACTCAAATGGCTGTCAATAGTGTGTTCGGAGTTATTGAAAATATGATTGACCAGTTTCAAAAGCACAATGACTCTAAGGACGGGGACAATTCTGATGGAGCCACCGATAAACCTTCTGTGGATGAGACAGGGTCTGATGTGATGGTGGATGTGGACAATGAGTTAAGTGGAAAGGACAAAAATCCATCATCATCTGGTGAATCACAACATAATACTTCTGTTAAAGGTTGTCCAATCATGTCTGAAGATCACAATTTTAGTGAGAAAAAATCTGAGTTGAGCACTGTTCCACCTTCGAAAGGAAAAATCAGAAATTCTCGAAGAAATATACCTGAAAATCATGTTGATGGCGATGTTGCAAAGATTGTGAGTGGCTCACCTGATTACTTGTTGGATATAGCTGCCAATTCTTATTTGAAGGTGCAGTATGCTTTGTACCTTCATGAGTATCTTTCAAGACAACTGCAACTTCAGTCACCAGATTTGAACTTGGCAACTGATCTTTTCCTTGATCCGCAAGAGGGTAAATGGAAACTAGCAGGTCAAATGGACAATGTGCAAGGTGACATTTCTATATCTGGAAAATATAGCTTCATCAATGAAGAGATCAAGCATGCAGATTCCTCCCAAGCTCCACCTAGGACAGGCAATGTTATTTTGCCACCATACTCAGCTCTGCGAAATTTTGTAGACTCTGAAACCAAAAGGAAGGTAAATGAGAAGTTGCCTGGTAATGCTTTGAGACAGACACTCACATACTTTATTACTGATGAGTTATCAAATACCCTCAAAACTGAAGTTGGTCGCAAACTGGGGATAACAAAAGCTGAGAAACTTCAAAGAAGTCTTGCACATGATGTAGAACGACTTGCTACTCAAGTTTCTAGAATTATTGTCCATGACTCTGAGTTATACAGAGCAACATCTGTGCAGAGGAATCCAACGACTGTGAAATTTGGTGTGGTCCATGGCGAAAATGTTGTTGAAGCTGTATCAACTGCAGTTCTGCAATCTCGTGATCTGAGAAATGTTCTTCCAGTGGGTGTGATAGTTGGTGTAACTTTAGCGTCCTTGAGAAACTACTTCCACGTTGGTGTCTCTAAGCATGACAACCTTACAAAAGCTGCGGTCAAGTCAGGAATTTTGGATGAGGATGTTATTGTTCAGGATGCCGGCAAAGGAAATATAGATAATCTCCCCACACAGAAAGAAGCAAATGCTGATCTTTGCACACAAGAAGAAGCAAATGCTGATCTTTGCACACAAGAAGAAGCAAATACAGATTATTATATTGAAAAACCCGGTGAGCACAAGCAACAGAAGATAACAAAGTCAGATGGTAAAGGCATGATGGTTGGGGCTGTAACGGCTGCCCTAGGTGCTTCTGCCTTAGTAGCACATCATCAAGTAAGCAAATAATGCCATGTTGTTTCATTTTTGTTCATAATTAAGCTGGATGGGAATAAAACACATGGATACTGGAGTTGGCTCAGCCTTTTGTTTGAACATAGTCCAAATATCTATAGTATCAGGTACTAGTTCTCATCAATGAGTTGTCACAAGTTCAAGAGTGCAGAAAGGTTGTTTTTATAGTGCGTTCCATGTTGCATATTTGAGTTATTCTTGATTCCCAATTATTATTGTTGAAATATTCTGTTTAATTATTTATTCTAACAATATAGATTTTTTTATATCTCAGCAAAAGAATGCTGAAGAGCATGATAGCATGGATAGCACTCAACATAATCTTGACGAAACTGAACTGGAAAAGAGGCAGAACAACTTAGTGAGCAGCTTTGCTGAGAAAGCCATGTCTGTTGCAGCTCCGGTGGTACCCAAGAAGGGTGATGGTGGACTTGATCACGATAGGTCTGTTTAATGTTGCCATTGCATTTATCATCTTTATTCTCTCTTTGTTGTCTCTTGAGTACTCTTACCATGTCTGTCCTTGGCAACAGGCTCGTTGCTGTTCTAGCTGAACTAGGGCAAAGAGGTGGAATTTTGAAATTTGTGGGGAAAATTGCTCTACTCTGGGGAGGTATCCGTGGTGCTCTGAGCTTGACTGACAGGCTTATCTTGTTCTTACGTATCAGCGAACGTCCCTTATTTCAGAGGTTAGTTCTTCCAACTTATAATTTTCTCCAGAAAATTATCCAGATAGAGAAGAAACATAATTCAAATGACATTTCTTCATCGATAGATTATGTTAGAAGGATATGAAAGTTTTAGAATGGCTGGCAGGATGCCCCTGGGTTGCAATGAATTTTGAATCAGCAAACCAAAAGTTCCAATCATTTTTTAGTGTGCTACACTAAATCAATCACCTCGTAGAACTAGTTGCCAGTTTGCTACATGATAACACCATAAGTTTCATATATCAGCATAGCCTTATTTTGTAAGCATCACAAGTGTTATCAATGAATGGCTCTTTGTGTACTGTAGCGGTTATTTGAACAATGGTTTGGTTGATTTTTTTTTCTTACTGCAAGTCTACTATGAAATCAGGAATACTGAACCACCCCTTCATATATTACGGTGGTGGAACCTCTGCTGATTAGACATATTAGTTGCACTCTTTGTATCAAATATAAGACATACAGAGGGAGTATACATTTTCATGGTAATGTTTTATTATCATGCTGTGCTTTAATCGCCCTTCTCAAATTCTTAGGATCATGGGTTTTTCCTTAATGGTACTTGTTCTGTGGTCTCCTGTTGTGATTCCTTTACTGCCAACTCTTGTTCAAAGCTGGACAATAAGCGCTTCAACAGGAATTGTTGGGGATGCTTGCATTGTTGGTCTGTATGTCTCTATAATGATACTTGTAATGCTATGGGGAAAAAGAATACGTGGCTATGAGAATCCAGTTGAGCAATATGGGATGAATCTTGCATCTTCATCAAGGGTATGATCATGAGCAAATATCTATCGAATGTTCCTGGCACATATACATGACAACTAAACCTTTGATTGCAGCTGCAAGAATTTTTCCAAGGTCTTGTCGGAGGCGTGTCTGTCGTTTGGTTGGTGCATTCGATAAGCATTTTACTTGGCTTTGCAACTTTTCGAGAAGGGACACCTTCATTCTTACCATTTGATCTTCTCAAATCTTCAAGAAATGTATTGTTCCCAGCTCTTAGAGGGTTTATCACAGCAACTAGCATTGCTGTGGTGGAAGAAGTGGTTTTCAGAGCATGGCTTCCAGAAGAAGTTGCAGTTGATCTTGGTTACTACAATGCCATTCTGATGTCTGGAGTTGCTTTTTCTCTGATTCACCGGTATATCCAGTCGAGCCACCATCCCTTCTGTTATTTCACTACTTAATTTTTCAGCACATGGTTCATGTTACTACTGGTAATTCTCATGGAGATCATAATTAAATTTAGGATCTAAAACTCATGAGCAACTAAGCATGATTTGGGGGGCAATCATTAAACACTGAGTGGCGTTGTTCCGCAGACGTTACTGTGGTGGGGTGGGTATGGAAAGGGGGTGAAGGACGCAAGCAGGGGAGGGGAGTGGCAGAAAATGGGATGGATGGAGTACAGTTTTTTTTTTAATTTGGTGTATGGTTAGTCGAACATAGAAGTGCCTAGCAATCCTACGAAATAAAGCTTGATTTCACGGCCGTTAACAAACAGATTAGGACCTTTCTGTAGCAACCTTGAAAAATATTTATAATTTTAAGTGTTTTAAGGTACAACAGTTGTGTGGGTTGATGTTTTTTTTTTTTTTTGCACCAAGCATGATCTGTTGTGAGACCAAGTAATAGAAGGTGTTAACATTTTTACAAATGAATGGCAGGTCTCTACCTTCAGTACCAGGTTTCGTGCTACTTTCCCTGGTGCTTTTTGGGCTTAAGCAAAGAACACAAGGGAATCTCGCTGCACCAATTGGCCTGCGATCTGGAATTATGACTGCTAGTTATCTCACACAAACCAGTGGCATTATTGCATTCAAACCTGAAACTCCATTCTGGATGATTAGTACCTATTATCTGCATCCGTTTGATGGTGCGATTGGCTTAAGTATTTGTGCATTACTTGCGATCCTTTTCTTCCCTCAAAGACCTGCTCAGAAGGAAACGTCTGTGTCATGAGAATCAGGAGGACCCACAAAAGTATTCTGTGACGCCAGTTTCAACAAGATGTCATCACGTCTGCACAAAACGTGAGCACTGAAGGTCTGCTCCAGGGTACACTGTTAAAAGTGCAGCTCACATTGCTGATGCACTGTAACTTGCTCCAAAAAGAGCACCCGGCCAGATGCTTGATTACACCGACGGAGGGGTGTTGCCGATGGATTGGAGCTGTGGGGGTTCATATGCCCGTAGCAAATGTGTATACTCCTCTTTTCTGGGCTCTGACAGATGAACTCTGTTATCGTCGTGGTAACAGCATAAACTTACTGATTTGTTTCGTTCATCATTATAAGGTAGTATGTTTTAACTAGAATTATACTTTATTTCCAGTCGGCTAAATTATTAACTCGGCTCTCCTCAATGTTATTGCGAATGCAGGTGTGGCAGTATAAACTACTCAGGAAGCTGGATATCTCTTGGAGAGAAACTAGCGGATATCATAATGTGAAGTCAATACTTCTGCCATTTGGTGGAGTATGTGTGCTGACTGTCTTTAACTTTTTTTAGAAATACTTCATGCTGACTTGTTGGTGTATAGGTTTGTTCTTAGATCTCACTAGCCTCTTCTTGACATTTCGTTTTGGATTTCGGAACACAAGCCTGCCCAAGTTTACGGGTAGAAAATTTTGACAGCACATACTGTATGTAGAAGGAGCATAGTCACATGACAGAGTTAGCCGATACATCATACACAGTTGCATATCTTCCTCGGATGACAGAATCTCACCAACCGTAAGGTTCAGTTCAAGTGTAATATTGCCCGTATGTACAGAAGAACCCGTTGAGATCCTCAAGGAAATAGCCATTTGTACTATGCGTAATATTTGCATAATAGTGTAATGTTTTGCCTCAACTTATCTCTCGTAGGCTCCAATGAGCGTTGCATGGGTCGATGCCTCGGGGCTTGGAGCAAGAACCTTCCTTGACCTGGCAATGGGACACTTCCTTGCCATTTGGAACTGTTGTTCGGAGGGTTATTGTGCTCGCGGTGATGGAGAGATCAAGGAAGAAGCGGTGTTCTCTATTAATAACCTTGATGAGGGAGATGCTAGCACAAGATTTTTCCGCAACCACGCAAATGCAAGAAGGCGGAAGAACTTCATCCACGGATTGTGGCGTAATAATGGTTGGTGACATCGCACAACGGTGATGTAGAGGTCAAGGAAGAAGCAGTGTCCTTGTATTAATAACCTTCACCTAGGAAGATTTTTTCCACATCCACACAAATGCAAGAAGGCGGGAGTACTTCATCCATGGAATTGTCGCTTGTGGCACGACAATGGTTGGCGACATCGCACGAGGAAAAGGGAAGTATGAAAGAAACCATGGGGAGGTTTTGAACATCCTGAATGTCCTTGATGGCATCGGCAAACCTTTAACCAAAGTTCTTGCGGCATAAGCAATTACCCTCCCATAAAGCATCGAGTCGGACGGCTTCATTGCGGAGTTCTTCATATCTTGTAGGGATATCATCAAATGTTATTGTGAATGCAGGTGGGGCAGTATAAAACAGATGGTCACGTCAATAACGAAAACAAGAGTGGAGTCATGCTTTTTTCCTTATCATCAAACTTTCCACTTACCAACTCACTTTCTCCCTACCTCTTCTTCGGTCTTTCCGCAACTTTTTTCCAAGTTCGGTGGTACTACGAACTCGGTTGAGTTGAAGACAAAGTCTTTGCCGACTGGGTGATAATAAAGGTAGAGGTGCCATCATCGCGGAGCAAAGACTAGTGTGGAGTGAAGCAAAATTGCTACTCCCTTCGGTCCATATCAATCGACGCACAATTAAGTTGTACTGAGTGTGCATCAATTCATATAGATCGGAGGGAGTACAAAGTTTAGGATTAGGGGTGAAGGGATTCATTGTACTAAGTTGCGTCAATTCATATAGATCGGAGGCAGTGGCGGAGACAGGGGGGACCAGCAAGGGCCTTCCCCCCCCCCCCCCCCCCCCTAATGCCACTGATTTATGCCTAGAACTAATGGAGATTAAATTTTTTGCTATTAAAATAGTATATTTTGATGGAGTGGCCCTCCCTAACAAAGCTTAACAACACTCGGTCCTCCTCATCAAATTTTCCTGGCTCCGCCACTGATCGGAGGAGTACAAAGTTTAGGATTAGGGGTGAAGAGATTCACAGTGGTAAAAGAAGAACCAATGCCTCTTGGGCAGAGGGATGACCAGCATGGGAGGAGGTAGGCATACAATGGATACGAGCAAGGCAAGGTGGTAGTCCGTTGGGACAGTGATGCCATGTACAATGCAATGTGGATAGAGAGTTCCTTACAAAAAAAGATCATTTTTTGCCTATACTCCGTTCGATCTTTATTACTTGTCACTGAAGCGGACGTGTCTAGTATTAAAATATATCTAGATATATCTGTCTGAGCTAGTACGAATCAGAAGAGTACTTAGGGGTTGTTCGGATTGCAACCCGAGGCTGCCTTACCAAACTTTTGGCGTTGAGCGTAAGTATCGGTGTCTGTTTGGTTTGTAGCGGGAGTTCCCTGCCCACATCATTTTTTTGGCCATTCGTTCAACTTTGATGCCCGGCGAAATCCTTCGCTAATAATTTGGCGAGACCAATTTTGAAGGGGCTGGCCTGGGTGCCAAACATGCCCTTAACTGTAAAGGACAGAACAGATGCCTAAGAGCATCTTCAACAGCTCCCTTTCCCCCAATAATTCTAAATCTCTAGTAGTATTTGTCAAGCATCTATCCAAACAGCTTGCATTCGCAAGAGAGGAGCCCATTGGACCATATCATCGATGATTCAAAAATTCGTGAAAGGCGCGTTTGGTTGCCTGCATAAGGTCCAACCAGGCCCGCTGGACGCAACATCTTTTTGGTTTTGGCTGTTTGGTGTAACCTGCATACACTGTTGGACTGCATCGCACGGTTCTTGAAGCACCTCCTAACCTGCATCCCGAGCTACTGGCGAATCGGCAGTTTCTAACGAGCCTGGCCCGAGCGACGACCTGGAGAGCACGTGGGTGGCTCATTGTAAACGCATTAGCAGTTAATCACCTTATCCCCTCGTCTCCTTCTTCCTTCTCTAGTTGTCGTTCGCGCGCCCGCGCAACAGCCGCCGTTACCTCGCCCGCGCTCGCCGCCGGCGCAACAGCCGTCGTTGCCCCCGCCCGCGCTCGCCGCTGGCACGCCCACGCGACAGTCGCTGCCGCTGCCCCGTTCGCGCTCGCTGCCCGCGCAACCGCCCGGACGCGTCGTGGAGACGACGGCGCCGAGGAAGCTTCTTGAGGTCCTCACCCCTTCTCGTCTTCTCCGCCAAGATCGATCCGACACCGGCCAGTGGGGTGCCAAGGTGCACCCGTCGCCGTCGGACGTGACGGAGGCCGGCAGGAGGCTCCTCGCGGCGGACCCGAGCAACCCGGGGAGCCTCGGGATGGCCATCTCCGAGGCGGTGGAGGTCGCGGCCACGAACGCCGACACCAAGTCTGACGAGGTCGAGGCCGGGCATCATGTCCTCCACGGACCCGAGCAGCTGCGAGCCTGACGAGGTGGAGGCCAGACCCGAGGAGCTACGAGCCTGACGAGGTCGAGGCCGGACCCGATCAGCTGCGAGCCTGACGAGGTCGAGGCCGGGTGCCATCTCCTCCAAGGACGCCTTCACCTGCTCCCCCCGCCGAGGCTCGGCCTCCTCGTCCGCCGCTCCGCATCAAACCGGAAGGGCGGAAGGCGCACGCCCTCGCCGCGGCTAACAGGCAGCAGGGGCGGACCGCGATGCGGAAGAGCGGAGGCGGAGCAGACGAGGCGAGTAGGAAACGCGGGGAGCATGGGGTCGCTGCTGGCGCCATGGATTCCGATTGCGGAACTGGCACCAAGCTATCTCATCCCTGCAGCATCCCCGGCCTCCGCCCCACCAGATGTGTGGCGAGGCATCCCCGGCATCCCCGATTCCAACGTCGTCCAGATGCTCGCCGAGTCTGGTCCGCCGTCGGCAGCCGGCCCGCGGTGGAGCAGCGCCGGCATCTTCATCCACCGATGCGTGGCGAGGCGCTCGGCGTCCTGGAGGTGCTCGCGCCGGCGTTTGGGCTCGTCCGCTGTATGGCCTTCTTCCGCCGTCGTGCTAGCCGAAGTGCTCTACTTAAACACAGTCGTTAACTCCTAATCAACATGCGAGCCAGCAACCAAACATCAGATAGAATTTGGTTCCCTTCATGCAGGCAACCAAACAACACGCAAATGACGTTTTTTATTCTGTATTCGCTTAACCTGTCTTCACTCAGCCTGGCTAGTTTTCCTCCTCTCAGGCTCACCCAGGCAACCAAACTCGCCCGAACTGAAAAACAGCCGACGGCATAGCATTTCCGTTCCACCGTCTGAAAAACTGCTGTTGAATCAAGCGGCGCTCGCGGACCCACGTGGCACCGCTTTCCTCACGGCAGAAAGTCCCGGCTGCGCCGTCGGCCTCGTGGCAAAACCACCAGCTGTTGTTCGTCCCCACATCCTGCTCCGCTTCACCCCCATGGCTGCGACGACGGCGGGGGCGGCATCGGCATCGGCTGCTGCTGCGGCCCACCTGCTCACCTCCCCACCTGCCGCGTATCCACGGCCCGTACCTCGCCGTCACCGCCGCGCCGAGGCCGCCAGGAGCCTCTCCTGCCGCGCGTCGCTAGGCCCCGACGCCCCCATACCCGCGCTCGCCGCCGCCCCCGGACCGTCGCCCGCTCGGGGGAGGGCGTACCTGCGGGAGCACTCCTGCCTCCTCTTCCCGCCCCCGCGCGGCGCCCGCCCGCTCGCTGTCGTCAAGTTCCTCGGCGGCGCCTTCATCGGCGCCGCCCCCGAGGCCACCTACGGGTAGGATGGAGTCCGTCCGACCTCGCGGCAATCCGCGACTGCTTCGGTTGGGAGGGGAGAGCTCCGTGGTACTGATTCGCGTTTGGGCGCCGTGGTTTGTGGTTGCAGCTACCTGCTGGAGCTCCTTGCGCGGGAGGGGTTCCTCGTGGTGTGCGTCCCGTACAACGTCACCTTCGACCACGCGGCCGCCGCGCGGGAGGTCTTCCAGAGGTTCCACGGCTGCTACGACGCGCTCCGAGCGTCGGGCCTGCCGGAGGCCGGGCTAAGCGCTCCGGACATCGCGGGGCTCCCGCTCTACTCCGTTGGTCACAGGTGCTATGAGCATGGAGTGTTGCGCACCACCTGTTCGATGCTTTACCACAGAAGATGTTTCAAGCTTTGTTTTACTGACGGTGTTCTTCAACGAATTGCAGTAATGGTGCGCTGCTTCAGCTGTTGGTTGGGAGCTACTTCTCAGAAAAGATACCAAAGGTTTGCTTGGTATTTAGTTTTTTTTTAAACAGCGAGCCTCCTCGTCGATTTCCATTAAAGAAACTGCCACATAGTTCTACAACATGAGCAGCAAGAGCGAAAGCAACACAAACAACACAGCATCTACACCTACATCCAGAGCTATCACAAAAGCATACTGTTACGTGGCAACGAAACATTCAATATCCACACAGAGATCATAAAACCAAACACCACACGTCAAGATCAAACTGCCATTATTCGTTTCATCGCCGGCGCCCAGCCATGACACCTGGATTAAACTTCAGCCACCACCATCTTCAAATGCTGCACTCCTTCAATTCTTCTTCGGCCTTGGGATTTCTGCAGTAAAGCCCACGAAGATAGGTGATTGCCTAATTGGAATATAACATCAGCAGGGTCATCAGGAAATTGCTGTCTAATGCACACAGCATTCCTAGTTTTCCATGGCATCCAGCAGCAGGCTGCCCCTCCACTAATTACCAGCTTGCGTTGCCCAGCTGGGAAGGATGAAAGCAATCAACCAAACAAATCCACAGTGCTATCAGGCGGTCTATGAAGACCAAATGAACAAAGGACAACCTGCAATATCAGTTTGGCTAGCACAAACTGGAAGAGCATCTACAGTCTCCTTTGCGCTGCAGAAATGACATTGTTCATTCCCATTCCAGCCCCGTTTCAACACGTTGTCCGTGATTACGATACTATTTTGCAGCATCGGCCACAGGAGGATTTTTTATTTTCAGAGGGGTCTTCAGCTTCCAGAGAAAGCTGAATCCAATCAGACTCCCAGATCTCAGATGCAAATAAGTTGCTCTGACAGAGAAATCTGCTTTATTACCCACTTTCCATTTCCTTTTTGCTCATTAGCAGAACTAGACCTTTGACATCATATCCTGCAAGTCTTGCCAGTTGCCACTTCCTTAGCAGTATCATCAAGCAAAGTTCTCCTGAATTGGATGGCATTGAAACGACCCTCCAGACCTGTTTGCACTGTTACATTTTTGCTGCAGGTTATGTGGTAAAGCCTCGGGAATTGCACTGCCAATGGTGAATTCTTTGCCCAGTTATATTCCGAGAATAAAGTTTTACCACCATCACCAATTATCCTTTCTGACAACTTCTGAAAAATATTGTTATGACACCCATCAGACTCTCCCAAAATAGGAGCCTCCACTCCCAGGTTGCCATTGAGAGAGAACATGTTTCTGCAGATATTTGCTCTTCAGCAGTCTGCTAAATCCCATCAGTGTTTTCCAACTTCCACAACCATTTGCAAAGCAGGCTCTGGTTCATAATCTTCAGGTGCGGAATGCAAAGAATTCCAGAATCTTTTGACAAATAGACTGCCAGCTCACCAGATGATACTTTTTCCTGTCATCAGACTCCTGCCACAACATCCTAGCTCTGTGATAATCCCATCTCTTCAGAACTCCTTTAGATGCCTCTAGAAAGGAGAGCTTATACAGAGGGATACTACTCAAACAAGTACTTGTCAGTATTGCTTGGTATTTAGTTAATGCTAACAGAAAAAACCACAAACTTCTGTTTTCTTTAATGGAGATTGCGGAGGAAAGTTTGAGTTATTTTTCTTTGTATAATTCCTTGGTAACAGTGCTTATTGTTTAATTTTCTTTTGTTGGGTTCTGATCATTTTAGGCTAATGCCATTGTCTCATTCAACAATAGGCCCGCTTCAGAGGCTGTTCCTTACTTTGAGCAGGTATTTTGATCCACGCTTTCTCGCACATTGCATTGTAGTGACCTTCTGTTTAACTATTTTCTGCCTGAGCACTTGATTTACTGGTAACCGGTGTAGTGATGTGTGACAATGTATATATTACTATGTTTGGGTTGGCATAGGTTTATGAAAAGAAAAACAATTGGCATTCGCTTTTGTCGAAATGGCTAGCTGATTCTCTCTGTTTCCTACATTGGGACCTATGCTGCTAAGGTTTTTGCTATAGGCAACTGTGTATCTGTATCCTGCACAACAATATCACATCTTTGTACCACTAAGTAGTTTATGCGTATGTTTATAAGCTGATCCGCTGATTGAATTATTGAAGCCATTAGCCAAGGGACATTGAGTCAAAGAGCAAAACAATATTTCCTGCAGAAACACTTAAAGATAAAGTGGTGCCTTTTAAATATCTTGTTTTATTAGTCCTTTGAAGATACCTGTATTCTTTTAAGTTCATAGTTCCCAGGTTCCAGACACATGCAAGAGTTTGTCCAGCATCTCCGTTTGAGATTCTGAACTTTAGAGTCATCAAGCGGTCCTTGTGGTTCAGATCAGGGATCTACAGATTGCAGACTAACTTGATATCGAACCATGTTTAGAAACAATTCAACATGGTTATAGGCCAATGACTCCCCACCCACGCAACAAAACACACTCGCTGCACTTACAAAATACCCAGGCTTCTGGCCCTGAACTATGCACATGTATACAATACCTGCAGTTCCGTCCAAACCCACACAATCTCCCCACTTGATTACTTTTCGTCGTGTAAAAACACACGTGTTCCTGATGTTGCACTGATCTATTAGTTATTACTAGCTTGTGTTTGGTTCTCCCAAGTTTTATGGTTAGGGAACGAGCTGAGTTCTATGCTGTATGCATGTTGAACTACAGCTAGCAGCTCCATATTGTGAAGTACAGAGCGCCAAAACTTCAGGATCAGTAAACAATTACTATGGTTTAGATATTGGACTAACAAAATCAGCCATAAGATAATTAACATTTTTTCAGTTATAATCAATTAAAGCATCAGGGGAGTGCAAAAGGTCGAACCCACCGACCGCCCCAAAAAATTGTGACTTACAATAATTAGACTATTAGCAAAGCGTTTGAGAAACATGTAGCCATGCTACTTGATAATTCATTCCAACATACAACTTTGTGTAACAATTGGTATAGGTACTGACACGTTGCATTCTTAGTTTGTTATTTTGTGCTCTCTCCATCTTTTCTTGTTTAATTTTTGTATCCTTGATATTTTTTTGTTTTATACAGATAGGCCCCCTCATTAGTCAACTAACGCCTATGATGGAGACATCACCTGTATACTCTGTGGCAAGAGATGCATCAGGTGATTATTCACTGCATTTATCAGTTATTGTTTAGTTTCCATGAAATATTTGTGGCTTGCTGGTTGCCACTAACCTTCCATGTTAATTTTAGTTTGTAGCTTTCGAGGTTCCTGTGCTTTTATGTTATTGCATCATTGTTGCAATGCCACATGGTCTTCTGTTACTTCCGACGCTAGTATATGCGTACGTGCAAGGGAGGAAATTAATTGCACGTTGATATTAGGTAGGATATCAATTGCATGTTAATTACTCCCTCCGTCCAGAATTACTTGTCGCGGAAAATAATAAAAATGGATGTATCTACAACTAAATTACGTCTAGATACATCCATTTCTCCGACAAGTATTTCCGGACGGAGGGAGTACATGATTAGCACAAACGTTGATATTTGGTATGATATTAATTGCACGCTAAACATGTTGAGTGCTCACCATTGGAGCAATCTAGATCATTGGATTGTCATGGTTTGATGGCCCAGATTAATTGGATCTGCCCCTTTGGATCTTTTTATATTGGTATAATATAAATATAAATGTTACAAATGCCTAGTGTCAAAACGTTAATATGATGCAAGAGTTAGAATAGAAATATGCTCCATTGGAAAGAAGTGTTCATAAGGTGTGGTGTAACTTTGTAGGGAATGCGTGGAAGGCCCTATTTGATTTAGCTGGAGGTTTGATACGGGAGTACGACCAAGAAGCTATGGTATCCGTAAGCAAATTTGTCGATCAGTTACCATCAGTAATGAATCAGGTATTATATTTATATGAACCTGACTTATTTCATTAATGAAATGTGCTCTGACAACATGTTTGTCCATAGATATATTTTTAATCCTGAACATACATGCTTTCCATGTTATTACAGGTTACAGAAGGTGTATCTGAATTCAAACCAACACCACCTGAGAACCGTGAATTCTGCAAGAATTTTTACAGTGTACCTAATACATTATTGGTACTGTCGACAAACTTGCGCTTAGGCAAACCTCTTTCTGTTCTAATTTAGCATTCGTTAATGCTCCATATATGTATTGTAGGTGAAATTCAGCGTTGATGCTATTGATGATACAGACATAATTGAGGACATCTTGAGACCCCGGGTAGACTCAATTGGTGGACAAATAAAGAAGGTCGTACTGTCAGGAACACATCTAACTCCGTGTATACAGGTACAACTAGTCATATTTTTCACCTTCAACTGTATGGTGCATCAAATGCAGTCATATAGAAACGGAACTCTGTAAAATTCGCGTAGAACTTGTTTGATTACTGTGATTCACCACCAATAGTATCTACCTGGTGCTATCACCAGAAACAAACGGATATTTGTAGTTTAGTCGGGTTGGAATTCTCGGAGTCGCTGAATTATATCGAAGACCACTACTCTGTTAATACTCCCTCTGCCTGGAATTACTTGTCGCAGAAATTGATGTATCTAGACGTATTTTAGTTATAGATACACCAATTTTTATCCATTTCTGTGACGAGTAATTCGGGACGGAGGGAGTAAGGATAAGACGTTTTTACAAGCTACAACATTAATAGTCATGTCTGCCAAGCACTAACTATAGTTATTCTACAGGATGTTAAATGGCAGGTTGGTTCAGAATACACTCCAGCGGATGCTCTGGCCCAGGGTTTAAAATCATTGGCTCTCAATGAGACTAGGGTCCTCTCAAGAACTATCGCTGACTACTTCAGATCCCTTTAGAATCTTAGGTTACAATTATTCCATGTCCATTGAACTTCAGAATGCTGCTTATGAAGGTATGTGATGCTACTGAATCTTTCTGTAACTTCTGTGGTGTAAAAACCTAGGACCATGACTTGCATTACTCGTACAGTTACCACGTTGGAGATGCTTTAGCACACATCAGGGCCAAAACCGCAGAAATATCTGTAGAATATGTAGTACTACTACACGGTCTCCATTCAGTTAACTTTGGGTCACGCATCACAAACATTTTGCTGGTTGTCGCTTTCCTGATGCAGTTGGCTGGGGGCCGTGTGGGGGTTGCCACCACAAGGACACACCGGAGTAAATATTATAGCGCCTACGAGTCTGAGGAGTGATGTATTTGGACCGAGTTGAGTACGTTGGCACCGGAAGGCCGTACCACCACTATATGATCTGATCAAGATTTGGAGGTTGGGACCAAGTTGTTGGACTTGGACTCTAGTCAGGCTATACACTGCATTTAACCCGAAATCCAAGAGAAGAACAACGATCCAGTCTCAGGTATGGCACCAGCGTCGCTGAGTTGGCCGTATACACCTTGCAGCAGGCAGGCAGGCAGGCCTGTCCATGCACGGCCTTCTGCTGGTTGGCATTTTACGTGTAATACGACAATATATACATCATGTGTAGATTGCCGTGTTATATATTATGTATAATAGTAACATTTGGGACGGTATTGTGCACATGTTCTACAATGTTACAGTTGTGAGTTACTCCCTCCGTATCAAAAAAATGCCTTATATTTTGATACAGAGGGAGCATTTGATCATGAATTTCACCTGTTGGGTAAAAGCTCGGTAAGAAGTACCGCACCCAGTTCTAGAGAAAATTAGCCAGTTCCGATAATATATAGCCAATTTTTCTTTTTCTTCTTGTGGCTTGAATTGTGGGTGAAAAAAGCAGCCGCCGGGTGGATCGACGTCATTCCATGTCCACTCGTCCGGCCTGAAAGAAATAAAACATCCATGGGGGTACGGACGCACTGCGCGAGCCCAGTTGACCGTTGTCGGGGCATCGCAACTTGTACGCGGGGCGGTGCGGACGGCTGGACGACGCTTAGCCTCCGGCGATCGTAAGCGTATCCGTATGGCGTGACAGCACAGCTCAGGTAGCTGGATGCTTCCTGCGACCGCTCGATCGCGATGGCAACAGCTCTAGCAAGCCACTGTCAGAGTCGGACAAAATGCCTGGACGCGTCCGTGCATGCAGCCGCGTCCGTCTCTTGCGTTCAGACAGGTTGGCTCGTATCCATGCTCGATCTGGCACTGACGATGCGCCCATGCTGGCATTCTGAATGCCCACCTCTAGCGCTAGCTACCCGGCACGCAGAAACGGTCACGCCCGCCCGCAGAGCCGACGGCGGTTTGCGCTCTCAGGATCCGCGCCGTGCGGTCGTCGGTAGGGACGTGCATGTGGCCGGTAGTTTCCTTTCCTGTTAAATTCCTACGGCCTGGTTCGCCTCGGTGGCTCCAGTACCACATTCCCACTCGATCGATGTGATTTCGTGCCATGGTCGACATTCAGTTGCGTCCTCAGCTTCCAGATGATCGACACATGATCGTCGTTTGGATTCGATCACGTAACCGTTGTGCTGTCTAGGTGTTCGCGCGTTTCACATGTTTTTTTTTGTGTGTGTGTGTGTGTGTGTGGGGGGGGGGGGGGGGGGGGGGGGGGGGGGAGTCCACCGTCTACGTGTTTCAAACGTGCCACCAAGCACCACTTCGATGGAAGTTCAATCGACGGAAGATTAATGCTAGATGGACACGTCGCCATGGCTAGCCCAACTCCGTGCTTCTTATGACCCAGCAAATTGATGATGCAAAATGCAAGACGTAGACTACACTGCCTGCATATATGTGCATATGCATGTGCGCACGTGGTAGATCAGAAGACAGAGACGACACGACCCCGCGCCGATTGATTATTTCCTCTACACAGTGCGTGAACAATACGGTGCGCCACAGCAACTTAACGTGCATCGACGACGACGACCGTGTACTAGGCTAGCAGTATGCGACATGATTCGAGGTTAATACATACATAGCACATACACGACAACAGCTCGGCATACACAGCATGTTCCTCTGTCGCAACAGATCTGTTACACGGAAGTGACTAAATAAGCAAGGTCTTTTGTCTCTTTGACTGGTCATCAGATTATTATTAGTTATATACAGATTAACGAGCTGAGACGGTATCGATCGTGTCCCCTAGATTTTGCATACAGTGGCCAGCACTGCTGGTGAATCGGGCAACCAAGGGATCCAACGCGACGAGGGTTCAGTTTCCGTCACACCACTGCGCTGCCATTGAGAGACATGTACTGACACAGTGACACCAGTACTGCAGAGAACTTTGTTGTCTTCTTGCCACCTTGTTGTACCTGTGCTATCGATATCATGGCCACAACATTGCGCCGTTTTGAACGAGTTTTAATTGGCCCGGTGACAAGTATACCATGTACGTAGATAGGATAGGATACGCCGGAAACAAGGATCCAAACACACCGCGGCTGGCTAAAGCATCTTCGTAGTGCATGCACGTTCGTTCAACAGTGAGCTAGTGACCGAATAACTTCGTAGGTTACACGTAGGCTGCTGTTGCGCATTCACTATGCTTATCGTCAGGCTCAGAAGCAGATCCACGTTCGCATTCACTATGGACGGATCGGCGCGTTTGGCTCGTCGCGGTTCCCGAGCATGTAGTACGTACTACTCCCTCCGTTCCATGACGTAATGCATATAGATTTTTTCAAAAATCAAATTTTGTTAACCTTGACCAAATTTATATATAAAATTATTTATATCTATAATACCAAATACGTATAATATGAAACTACGTCTTATGATGAATCCAATGATACATGTTAAGCATTCTAGATGTAAATATTTTTCCCCACAAACTTGGTCAAAGTTGGTGAAGAGTGACTTCTCAAAATATCTATATGCACTACGTTATGGAATGGAGGGCGAAGCAGATCCCGCTGGCCATGGTGAAGGCAAAATGAACACATCTGACCTAAGGGCGCAACAAATTTACAAAATGAACTGTTTTCGCAAAAAATTCACTCGCGTAACCTTTTTGTGTGGCGCCCGACAGCAAGGCGCCACACTACATTGTGTGGCGCCTTTGCCTTAGGCGCCACACAGTGTAGTGTGACGCATTTGACTTAGGCGCCACACTAGGTCTCAGGCGCCACACAATGTAATGTGGGGCGCCACACAGTGTAGTGTGGCGCCTAAGACAAAGGCGTCACAAAAAAAGGTTACGTGAGTGAATTTTTTTCGAAAACAGTTCACTTTATAAATTTGTTGCTTCTTTTGGTTAGATTTGTCCATTTTGCCCATGGTGAATTGCTCCTCTTGCTTGGTCTCGCTTCGGCCAGGCAGGCAGGCGCGCCAGTGTGCCGCGATAGTATATGCTATCCCTATATATCCTCCCACATGCTCCAACTGCATGCCGATCCATCGATCCATATGTGCCACCTCTCTGTAGCACGTGCGGGCTACACTGCCTAGCAGCAGCCGGCCAGTATATTTTTTCCTACGCAAGTCGCATCAGTTTTTCTTATCCGTGAAATAAATGGGCATGGAAGTTGTACATGTACGTGTGGGTCCGCCAACGAGCCGAGAGAGAGATGGAACGGATCCTGCCACCTGGCTGATTCCACCAATTTAGGCGTGATTACGTATATACATGCATGTATCTGGGACGCCATCCAGTAAGCACGTCACATGCATTGCCATCTACGTCTTAATCTTGTAATCATCGGCTTTATCCTGTCCAGAATCATCCAAGGATCATGCTCCGGCCGATCAAGAAGCTTGGCTTGGTCTTGGATCCTCTGCTTGACCGTCTGTTATCCTCGTGTACGTCCGCGCCCGCCGGGCCGGCGCCTTGTCCCCAACGAGCGGCGATCCCGGCTAGTAGCCGATTGTTTTCATCTGCACGTGCTGCACTCACTTAGCTTGTCACTGCATCCATGCAGCACTGATGCACGCCCTGTGCATGTCCGGCACGGACGTCGTGGTGTAGAGGGTACCTTGCTGCGAAGGGATTCTGAGTAGATGAAGGTGTAGTCCAAGGAGGGCAGGCGTGTTTATGGGGTTGTGGACGTCCTATGATGCCTGAACGGCGGCCGGAGAGGTACAACGACAACGGCCGACAATGGAGAGAGGGACAAAGTGAAAGAAAAATAGAGCGGGAGGGGAATCTGAATGAACGAGGGATGTCAGAGTCCTACGTGTCAACGGTCTGGACACCCGTAAAGCCCTCCTTCCCCACAGTTTGCTTCTAGTTTACGGCAAAACGGACGTCCAAACCGGTCCGTGAACCGATGCGAACCGCGTTGTATGACAAGTCACGTTCGAACCATTCGGTTCGGCCGCTTGCGAGGGTTTCCAACTTATGCCCTTAGCCACAAGTTTTTCTCCTCTTTACAGTGTAGTCAGATACAGTAGCAAGTTGGTACTACTACATGCGTGCGGTTCAAGAAAAAAAAAAGGGTTGGTACGTGCGTGGATGCCCAAGTTGCATGCGCCGCGCGCGCACCCGAATGCTCGGCGGGGTATATGCAGCGCACGCATGCGGCAGCGCAATGCAAGTAGACGCGGCGCCCACGTAGCACGTAGGTCGTGCGTGTCTGTCCCCGGCCTGCCCCCTGCCGCCCGCCGCGCCGCGGCATTGATGACGCCGCCCCACCCGGACATGCGCACTGCACGATCGCGACCCCTACGTGCCTGAAATGAATGGCAGCGTACGCGCACGGGGGAGAAAGAATCTCCCCGCCCCCGCCCCTCCCCGGCGCGCGCGCCGTGCCGACGGCCGTCAGCTCGCGGCAGACACCGGCGTGTATTTGTCACAAGTGAGATGTGTCCAGTACGAACATATGGAAATTGGAAACTCTCAAACCATCAGCCCACAATAGCTCATCTCTGAAAGTTTCTTCGAACAATCATGTAGGGGGGAAGGGGGACGAAGAACCGGAGAAACGTTGCTGTCGCCGGCCCATCGCCGGCTAGCATTGACGAGAAAACGCTTAAAATACCGGGGTAACTTTTGGCTGCTCGCCTGGCATGCACTCCGGTCACCGTGGGGGTGATCTGGGGGAGCAGCGCTACTACAAGCTTAATCTAATCAGTGGCAGTTCCATAGTCCATACATTAAACAGGCGCTAACGACATGAAAGCATGTCTTCGTCGTTTGCCTCGCCAGATTGCAGCCTCCCTCGAACGATCTCATTAACCCGCGGTCCTATAATCAAGCATTTTTCCAGCCGATCACGTCGATGGATTTACTAACTTAATCGCCGGTTTCCCTCATACGCTGCCACGTCCTATATTCCCTCCGGCCACGGCCGGCCCTTTGTGCACGAATATTTATGTATTTACATGTATTGACAGGGAGAGCAGGTCGATCAATTTCGTATTCTCCCTATGATTGCAATGGTTCATGCATGCATGTCATGCTTTGGCGGGAATCAAATCCTACTAGCTGACAAGCGGCAACATCATTTTTAGATTTGACGAGCAGAGCCTCCAACCGCTCATCTAGCGCTAGACTATTGTGCAGAGACGTCGAACAACTGCGGAGACATCGTCCTTGGAGGTTAAGAAAGAATCTCAAGGACCCCCTAGATGCCTTTGTCAAATCACCGAATGGCACAAAGGAGGACAAACGGTCGCCTGCTGTTGATTTGTTTGGCCATTCTTGCGGTTGGCATTGGAATTGGACTCCCTGTTTAATCTTCATTTTAAAGGAAAAAGATTAGGTGCCAACCGTTTGCAATTTGTCAATGTCTACCGGCTGAGCCGATCCTACCACGTCGAGGGTGACGCATCAGCGGATCCACAGTATGTATGCTTCCCTCACGTCACATAACATGTCGCTTTAAATCTAAGATTTTACCCTAAAAAAAAAAAATCTAAGATTTTGCATTTTTTTTGAACTCTTGGAGCAAATACTGTGTTTGCTTGCACTATATATATGAATAGATTCTTACAACACGGTGAACACAAAAATAAGATTTTATTAGTTGAATGAGACAATGCTACATTTCTTTGTGTACAATTGATGGCACCATAGTGAACATCTTGTATACACCTTTATAAACGAAGTTGCAAATTAAACTCACAAATAAGACGCATCAGCGGATCCACAGTATATAAGCTTCCCTCACTCCAGAAAACATGTCGCTTCAAATATAAGATTTTACATTTTTTTTGAACTCTTGGAGCTTTTTTTTTCTTCAAAAACGGGATTAATCCGGCCTCTGCATCACATGATGCACACAGTCATAGGAGCAAATACTATATCTGCTTGCACTATATGAACATATTCTTACAGCCTGGTGAACACTTTTAAAATCTATATGATTTTTTTTGTAAAGTCGGCACAAAAATAAGATTTTATCAGTCTGAATGAGACAATGCTACATTTCTTTGTGTACAATTGATTCCACCATGGTGAACATTTTGTATACATATTTATAAACAAAGTTGCAAACTAAACTTATATATAAGACTTTCTCACTCGACTGAGATATAGATTGTTGGAAAAAAATATACTGAGACATAGACAAACAAACTTTTTAAGCTTGATTACCAATATGATTATATACCAACGCCTCACCATCGAGACACCTATTTCGATGGTGTATATTATTTTTTACATAAAGAGTCAATTTTGCTGAAACTAACGATCAAATGATCCGCCACAAGAGCAAGCCACCGATGATTCTACTAACAACATCAAGGATGAGGCCAAACTATGGGTCACTATTGGTGCAAAGAAATTGGGAACTATCATTCCGGGAGAGTGATTCGTATTGCTCTTAGGGGTCTTGCTGTCTTGTAACAAATCTTTGTTCTTCCCTTAATTAATATACGAGGCAAATATTTTGCCCCGGTTAAAAAAAAGGATCAAGTGAAACCTAGAGACTGTGCTGATGTCCAAAAAAATGTATAGTGTGACACAGAGTAAGATGTCTCACTTGGAATGGAGTGCAGTAATCCAAACCGAAGGACACACTTTGGATCTTTAGGGAAGAGGGTCCTTGATCGAGTGAGAATCTGTAGATGATGCAAATGGTTAGGGAAATCTCCTCACAACACACAACTGATTCATGTGCTTTACTCTGTTTGACTCCAAAAGAGGATGATTCTTAAGAGTAGGTTGAAACCCATACACCAATACGCCATTTCTCGCCGACTTGGTCTGTTTGATACAAAAGTGACGAAGTTGCTTTGAGTACTGAACCTTGTGAAATGGCGAGATGTGATCCCAGCTTCAGAAGACTTTGCAATCTTCCTCAAAGATAGAAGCGCATTGCGGGTTGCCCCGGCATATGACTAATAATCATACACACATGTGTCATATGCGTCATATGCTAGTAGCAAGATGAACATCACAACAAGTACAACTAAACAAGGTAGATGAGTAGATACGAGATAACATTATGACAAACATATGCCGATACATAAAAATTACCTCAATTTTTGCATACAAAGCCACTATGGTAAATACATTTTACACCTATGCAAGGCCACCAACAACATCCGAGGCAAAAATTGATGGCATTGCCTCATGCTAGCAACCCGTAGTTTAACTATTCACATGCATGCAGTGAATGATAATGACCTCTCAACTACTTTCTCCTTCACATCCACTCAATTTCCTCTAATTTGTATGTGCCCTATTAATTAACTTAGTAAATGAGAAGACAAGCTGGCTTGCAAAGTAGGCATTAATTTTTACCTCGGTACCTGTAATTGAGTTTGTGGTCTTATATCAGTAAATGGAGGGAGTATCACAAATCAGAGGTCAACATTGACCCAACATTTGATCATCCATCAATATCAAGAAGGCATGGGTCCAAGTACAGACATAATCCACATAGACCTAAGAGGCCAACAAATAAATAAGTAATATCCACCCTGCTAATCCCACGCAGCCAACCGGGATCTCATCCTAGTGATCATCATTGAACAATAACTCAGGTAGAATGTACCATGCTCGCACCTTAGAGAAACACTTTACCTGTATCTACACTTGGAGTTGTTGTGGTATCTATCAGTCTTTTGGGACTCGGCATGTTGAAAGGACGTGGATGTCGCCTAGAGGGGAGGGGGGGGTGAATAGGCGCTTAAAAATAATTACGGTTTAGGCTTGAACAAATGCGGAATAAAAATAGTGTTTAATTTGTCAAGCACAAAACCTAAAACAACTAGGCTCACCTATGTGCACCGACAACTTATGTTAATAAAGATGAGCAACTAAGTGATAGCAAGATATATAACAAGAAACAATATGGCTATCACAAAGTAAAGTGCATAAGTAAAGGGCTCGGGTAAGAGATAATCGAGGCACGTGGACACGACGATGTATCCCGAAGTTCACACCCTTGCGGATGCTAATCTCCGTTTGGAGCGGTGTGGAGGCACAATGCTCCCCAAGAAGCCACTAGGGCCATCATAATCTCCTCACGCCCTCGCACAATGAAAGATGTCGTGATTCCACTAAGGGACCCATGAGGGCTCTCATCGAACCCGTACAATTGGTAACCCTTGACGGTAACCGAACCCGTACACTTTGGTAACCCTTGGGGGCGGTCACCGGAACCCGTACAAATTGCTCGGGGCGATCTCCACAACCTAATAGGGGACCCCGATGCTTGCCCGAAGCTTTACACCACAATTATTGAGCTCCAAGACACCACCAACCATCTAGGGCGCCAAGGCACCCAAGAGGCACAAGCTCTAGGGTGCCCAAACACCCAAGAGTAATAAGCTTCTCAAACTTCACTTCCACGTATCACCGTGGAGAACTCAAACCGATGCAACTAATGCAATGGCAAGAACACACGAAGTGGTCAAGTCCCTCACTCCCAAATCCCACCACAACAACAAAAGTTATGGAGAAATATGAGAGGAAGAACAAGGAACTCACAAAGAACTCCAAGATCTAGATCCAAGGGGTTCCCCTCACATAGAGGAGAAAGTGATTGGTGGAAATGTAGATCTAGATCTCCTCTCTCTTTTCCCTCAAGAACTAGCAAGAATCATTGGAGGGATTAAGAGATAGCAAGCTTGAAGAAGGTCAACAATGGGGGAAGAACACAAACTCAAGATATAAGAACCATTGTGGAAGAAGACCCCCTTTTATAGGCCTCCCCAAATCCAACCGTTATGCCCACAGCCCGCACACAAGCGGTACTACCGCTCCAGAGAGGGGTACTACCGCTCAGACGGTAGTACCCATAGAGCAGCGCAATGGCGAGGAGACACGAGCGGGTAGTGCCGCTGGAGCGGTACTACCGCTTGCCCTAGCGGTACTACTGCTTATAAGCGGAAGTGGAGCGGTAGTGAGTGGGCGGTACTACCGCTTATAAGCGGTACTACCTCTCGCACTACCGTTCAACTGCCGCGCAACCCGACACGAAAAGTCGAGACCCCAAAATCAGCGGTAGTACGCGCAGTACTGGACAGCGGTACTACCGCTGCCCAGAGCGGTACTACCGCCTGAGCACTGAAAAACTGACCTGTGAATGAAACTGCCATAACTTTCGCATACAGGATCCAAATTGAGAAAACTCAAGCTTGTTGGATAGAGGACGACAAGAGCTATCTAACAGCAGGGGGAGTATGTCTATGATATAGAGGAGTGAAACCTCCATCAGAGAAGCACCGACATAAACTTCAACATCAAAAACATCATAGAATATGCATATGAACTCCGTTTTCGATGAACCCGAGCTTGTTATGAAGATGACCATAAGCTCTAAAACACACAAAGATAAAAACCAAATAAGAACCAAGAAAGATGATGCAATGATGAAAATGGTTTGAGCTCTCAACGAACGATACAATCAAGCTACTCACTTGAGAACCCCTCTTGATAGTACGGCAATCGATCCTATAACCCGGTCTCCCAACTACCACCAAGAGACTGGTAAAATAGAAAACCTATCAAGGATAAACCTATACCTTGCACATAGTCCACTTGAGCTAGATGATGACTGATACTTGTGAACTGCGTTGGGATTTTCCCCAAAGAGGAGGGGATGATGCAGCACAGTAGAGATAAGTATTTCCCTCCGTGAGAACCAAGGTTATCGAACCAATAGGAGGACCATGCAATTTTCTGTCTTCAGCGCCTACACACAAAAGAGCACGCACTTGCATCCAACGCGGGCAAGGGGGTTGTCAATCCCCTTGGACTCGTTACTTGCAAGCGATAAGTAGTGATAGATAGATAATTTGATAAATATAAATTGAAAAAAAAGAAAGTAAATATATTTGTGAGGAGACCGGGGGCCATAGTTTTCGCTAGAGGCTTCTCTCTCAAAGAAAGAATACGATGGGTAAACAAATTACTGTTGGGCAATTGATAGAAAAGCGCATAGTTATGCAATATTTATTCACGACAATGACCATGTATATAGGCATCACGTCCATAAACGAGTAGACCGACTCCTGCCTGCATCTACTACCATTACTCCACCCAACGACCGCTAGCCAGCATGCATCTAGAGTATTAATTAAAAACAGAGTAATGCTTAGAGGATGATGACATGATGTAGACAAAGTAAATCCAATTAATATGAATGAACCCCATTGTTTACCCTTAGTGGCAGCAATACAATACGTTTCATGTCCCTTTCTGTCCTTGGGATTGAGCACCGCAAGATTGAACCCACTACAACGAACCATTCCCACTGAAGATAAATCAATCTAGTTGGCCAAACCAAACCGATAGATCAGAGCGCATTATGAAGCTATAACAATCATGCATATAAGTAACCAGCAATGATTCAATATATTTTCATGAATAATTTGAACATAAACCCACAATTCATCGAATCCCAACAAACGCACCGCAAAGAGTGATTACATAAGATAGACCACCGCGGGAATCACGGTCATCTTGGCATTGAGGAACATAGAGAGAGAAATACCCATCTAGGTACTAACTACGTACCCGTAGGTCTGTGGTGAACTACTCACACATCACCATGGGAGCAACAAGGTTGATGTAGAGGCCCTCCGTGATCGACCCCCCTCCGATAGGGAACCGGAACAGGGCCCCAGATGGGCACACGGCAGAACAAAGACTTGTGGCGGCGGAAAAAGTGTTTCGGGAGGCTCCCTAGGGTTTTGGGGATATATGAGAATTTATAGTGAAGAGATCCGAGCCAGAGGAGCTAGGGGGGGGGGGGGCAAGCCATCAGGACACGGCCACCCCCCTAGGCGTGCCCTGTTGGCTTGGGGGCGCCTCGTGTGCCCTCATCTTCCTTTGAAGCTACCAGGTCTAATTTTGGTCCAGAAAAAAATCGTCAAAAAGTTTCGAGGTATTTGGACTTCGTTTGGTACAGTATTCCCGAAAGGCCAAAAACATGCAGAAAACAGCACTTGGCACTTGGCACTGGGTTAATAGGTTAGTGCTCAAAAATAATAATAAAACAACAAGTAAATGCTTAAAAATTATCCTAGAATGATAGTATAATAGCATAGAACAATAAAAAATTATAGATATGTTGGAGACGTATCAGCATCCGCAAGCTTAATTCCTGCTCGTCCTCGAGTAGGTAATTGATAAACACATAATTTTTTATGTGGCATGCTACCCAACATGTAATCTCTTTCTGGTATGATCATTGAGAAACGATGAATCAACAAACATTAACATGGTAATATCCATAAACATAAGTAACACAATCACCAACTTTCAAAATATATGATCCTTAAAGAATGTTTACCCCCCATTCATTTTATCATATTAGCATGGCATGGCTCCGTCTTCACCACATAAATACAAATTTCAAGCACCACGGTGTTAAGACAAGGAATTGGATCGTACTTTTTCACGCGCTTCAACATTTTATACCTCACTCAATACATGAGCGTGAACCATGAATATAGCATATAGGTGAAATAGAATATGGTGGTAGGTTTCAGAGGGGTAAAAGTGGAGAATAAAGTCTTGCATGAACTAGGCGGATCAACGGGCTATGGAGATGCCCATCAATCAATATCAATGTGAGGAGTAGGGATTGCCATGCAATGGATGCACTAGAGCTATAAGTGTATGAAATCTCAACTGAAGCTAAGTGGGTGTGCATCCAACTTGCTTGCTCATGAAGACCTCGGGCATTTGAGGAAGCCCGTCATCGGAATATACAAGCCAAGTTCTATAATGAAAAATTCTCACTGGCATATGAAAATGACAAAACATGAGACTCTCTATATGAAAAATATGGTGCTACTTTGAAGCACAAGTGTGGAAAAAGAGGTAGTAGCACCATCCCTTCTCTCTTTTCTCTCATTTATTTTTTCTTTTTCTCCCTTTTTTCTTTCTTTTTTCTCTCTCTTTTTTGTCCGGAGTCTCATCCCGACTTGTGGGGGAATCGTTGTCTCCATCATCCTTTCCTCACTGAGACAGTGCTGTAATAATGAAAAGCATCACACTTCTATTTACTTACAACCCGATATGAAAAACTACTAAACAATATGACTCTATATGAATGTCTCTGGCAGTATACTAGGATGTGCAATGATCTAGCGTAACATGTAAAAAATGATGAACGGTGGATTTGCCACAAATACTATGTCGGCTTCATGATCATGCAAAGCAATATGACAATGAGTGCACAAGTCATATGATGTAACAGTTGAAGTTGCATGGCAATATATCTCGGAATGGCTATGAAAATGCCAAGATAGGTAGGTATGGTGGCTGTTTTGAGGAAGATATAAGAAGGCTTATGTGCAACAGAGCGTATCATGTCACGGGGTTTGGATGCACCGGCGAAGTTTGCACCGATCCTCGATGTGAGAATGAGCAATGCACGGTACCGAAGAGGCTAGCAAATATGAGGAGGTGAGTGTGGGTACATCCATGGATTCACATTAGTCATAAAGAACTCACATACTTATTGCAAAGCTTTATTAGCTCTCTCGAAGCAAAGTACTACTCGCATGCCCCTAGGGAGGAGGTTGGTAGGAGGTAACCATCGTGCCCCCCCCCGACCTAAACATCACTATGATTTCAACGAGGAATAAGAATGTTCACACATCATCTCCATGCCATAACCTATATTTAGATGAACAACAAATTAACACCCTTTAACTATCGATATTTCTACTAACCAACAACCATGCACTCACACCCTTTCATATTACCACGTCAATATCATTAACCCATAATTTCTCTTTTATGTGCTACATGAAGGTTTTGATTATGCACTCCTTGAATCCGTATTATTTTTGGACTAGTCTTATAACCCATGCAAATTAACGTTACTATTTATTAAACTCTCAAACAAATTTAAGTGAAGAATGTGAGTGTGGTTATTTCTATAAAATCTATATGCCACCATGCTCTAAAAGATATAAATGAAGAACTAGAGCAACTGCTTAGCTCAAAACATATAAGTGAAGCACATATAGTATTCTACCAAATCATGGTGAACATGTGTCTCTCTCAAGTAGGTGTGTCCAGCAAACAATGATTGTGGAAAACTAAAATAAAAGCAAACTATAACTCACGACGCTCCAAGCAAAACACATATCATGTGATGAATAAAAAATGTAGCTGCAAGTGACATACCGATGGATTGAGACGAAAGAGGGGATGCCTTCTGGGGCATCCCCAAGCTTAAATGCTTGAGTATTCCTAGAATTTACCTTGGGTGCCTTGGGCATCCCCAAGCTTAGGCTCTTTGCCGCTCCTTATTCCTTCATCCATCGTGATAGCACCCAGAACTTAAAAACTTCAGCACACAAAACTCAACATAAAATTCGTGAGCTCCGTTAGTATGATAGGTAAATCAAATACTTTAGGTACTATTATATATTGATTCATATTTTATTACTGCATAAGGTACTGTATTCTAACTTCTCCATGGCTTATACCCCCCGATACAATTCATAGCATCATCAAAACAATCAAACTATGCAAGCAAAAATAGAATCTGTCTAAAACAGAAGAGTCTGTAATGATCTGCGCAAACATCATACTTATGTAACTCTAAAAATTCTGAAAAATTAGGACAACCTGGCGAATTTGTATACCAATACTGTGTAAACAAGTCAGATAATAAAAACATTGCAGTAAAATCAGAGAAATTCTGCACTGAACGCAAAAGTTTCTGTTTTTGCACCGTATCAATTCTACATATCATTCAAGTCATCCCAAAGGTTTTACTTGGCACAAACACTTATTTAAACATAAAAACACAATCATTATAGTAGAAATAATCATGTTATCACAAAATAAAATAAATTAAAAACAAAAATTTAAAGATAACTATTGGGTTGCCTCCCAACAAGCGCTACCGTTTTATGCGCCTAGCTAGGCGTAATGCATAATATCAAGTGTTGTCATCGTTGACACTCAATCCATAGGTGGCCCTCATGATAGATTCATAAGGTGGTTTAATTCTCTTTCTACGGAAGTGATCCATCCCTTTCTTTAGTGGGAATTGGAATCTTATGTTTTCCTCTTTTGTATCAATAATAGCACCTATAGTGGGTAGGAAAGGCCTACCAAGTATTATTGGATGATGTCTACTACACAACTTTATTCTTGTAGACTCTGTTGGACCTCCAAGCGCAGAGTTTTGTAGGACAGTAGCAATTTTCCCTCAAGTAAATGACCTAAGGTTTATCAATCCTTGGGAGGTGTAGGATGAAGTTGGTCTCTCTCAAACAACCCTGCAATAAAATACAAGAAATCTCTTGTGTCCCCAACACACCCAATACAATAGTAAATTGTATAGGTGCACTAGTTCGGCGAAGAGATGGTGATACAAGTGCAATATGAGTAGTAGTTATAGGTTTTGTAATCTGAAAATATAAAAACAATAACGTAGCAAGTGGCAAATAGTGAGCAAAACGTTGTATAAATGTTTGGAAATAAGGCCTAGTGTTCATACTTTCACTAGTGCAATCTCTCAACAATCCTAACATAATAGAATCATATGATCATCCCTCAACGTGCAACAAAGAATCACTCCAAAGTTCATATCTAGCGGAGAACATAAGATGAAATTGTTGTAGGTAGTAAGAACCACCTCAAAGCTAACCTTTCCAATCAATCTATTGGGCTATTCCTATAGGTGTCACAAACAGCCCTAGAGTTCATACTAAAATAACACCAATGATACATATCAATCAACCCTAATGTCACCTAGATACTCCAATGTCACCTCAAATATCCGTGGGTTAATTATTCGACACGCATCAAACAATTTCATATCATCATATTCAATCCAACACAAACAACTTCAAAGAGTACCCCGAGATTTCTATCGGAGAAGGTAGGACAAGAACGTGCAATCAACCCCTATGCATAGATCCCCAAGGTCACCGGAATCCGCAAGTTGATACCATAACATATATCAAGTGAATCAATAGAATACCCCATTGTCACCACGTGTATCCACATGCAAGACATACATCAAGTGATCTCAAATCCAATATTCAATCCGACATAACAAAATATCAAAGGGAAAGATTCAATTCATCACCTCAAGATAACAAGGGACAAACACCATATGATACAACTATATTAACAAAGCCCGTGATACATCAAGATCGTGACATCTCAAGAACACGAGAGAGAGAGAGATCAAACACACAGCTACTGGTACATACCCTCAGCCCCGAGGGTGAACTACTCCCTCCTCGTCATGGCCTCTGCCGGGATGACGAAGATGGCCACCGGTGATGATTTCCCCTCTCCGGCAGGGTATTGGAAAGGCTCGAGATGGTTTTTTCTTCGATACAGAGAGTAGCGGCGGCGGAGCGGAAGTTCTAGGTTAACTTTCAGAGGTTTCTGTATATATAGGATTTTTCAGTGTTGGAATCACGTCAACCGGAGCCACGTGGGCCCCACAAGCCATCAGGGCGTGCCCAGGGGGGTGGGCACGCCCCGTTGGCTTGTGGCCCACAGGTGGCTCCCCTCGGGTGGTTCTTTGCTTCGGTATTTCTTATTTCCTCCAGAAAAAATCATAAAAAAGTTTCGAGCGATTCCGAGAACTGTTATTTTCTGCACAAAAAATAACACCATGGCAATTATGCTGAAAACAGCGTCAGTCCGGGTTAGTTCAAAATAAATCATATAAAGTGCATAAAAACCATGAAAAAGTATTGTAAACATAGGAAAATATGCCATGAATACTTCATAAATTATTGATACGTTGAAGACGTATCATTGGACAAGACAGATTACATTCAATATCAAACACAATTAAATCTACATGCACATAATTTATATTAGCAAGGATAAGCACATCATTTGTTCTACCCAAAGGTTTCTTAATGGTAGAATCCGCAAGATGCAAGTTAAGGTAACAATCTTGTATATCGGTGAGACCAAGCACATCATAAAGAGATTTAGGTATAGTTGACAAACTAGCACCAAGGTCACACAAAGCAATACATTCATATTCTTTAAGTTTAATTTTTATAGTAGGTTCCTATTCATCATGCAATTTTCTAGGTATAGAAACTTCTAGCTCAAGTTTCTCATCATAAGCTTTTATCATCGCTTCTACTACATGTTTAGTAAAAGTTTTATTTTGTTCGTAAGCATTAGGTCAGCTAATGATGGATTGCAGCAAGGAAATACATTCTACTAAAGAGCAATTATCATAATTAAAGTCCCTGTGATCCAAGATAGTGGGTACATCACTAGTTAAAGTTTTGACCTCTCCAAACCCACTTTTTTCATTTTTTTCAATAGAATCATCACCCTCCGAACAAACGGGACGCCTTCTAGCTAAAGTTGACTCATCTCCAGTCCCTTTATCATCTATATTCAGATTAGTAAACAAAAAGTCAATGGGATAAGTAGCAATCATTTTAAGATCTTCATCATGATTTCGATAAAAACCGGGTGGAAGAGCCTTTTCTAAGAATTCTCGCTTAGCTCTCAACCTAGCGGTTCTCTCCTTACTTTCATTAATAGATATTTGTATGGATTTAATGGACTCATTAATATCATGCTTGCATGACAAAGTTTTACTTTTAAGAGTTTCCACATCATGAGCAATCATATCCACATTTCTAGCCATATCGTCAACTTTATGCAACTTTTCTTCTACCATAGTGTTGAAAATCTTTTGAGAACTAATAAATTCTTTAATGGTGTTATCAATATCACTAGGTATCCTATTATTATTTTAGATGAATTTCCATAGGAATTACCATAAGAGTTGCCATAATTATTAGAGGAATTACCAGGATACGACCTAGCATTGAAATTACCTTTATAAGCATTATTGTTGAAATTATTTTGCGAGACAAAGTTCACAAAAATAGCATCATTATTTTGCTCAATCAAATTAGATAATGGCATATCATTAGGATCAACTTGAGCATTCTTGTTTTCAATCATATTCACAAGAGCATCCATTTTATCACTCAAAGTAGTAATTTCTTCGACGAAATTTACATTCTTACCAGTTGGAGCTCGCTCGGTGTGCCATTGAGAATAATTTGTCATGATATTGTCCAGAAGTTTTGTAGCCTCTCCTAATGTCACCTCCATAAATGTACCACCTGCAGCAGAATCTAGAAGGTTTTTAGACACAAAGTTCAGTCCAGCATAGAATTTTTGTATAATCATCCATAAGTTTAAGCCATGAGTGGGACAATTTCTAATCATCATTTTCATTCTCTCCCATGCTTGTGCAACATGTTCTTGCTTGTGTTGTTTAAAATTCAATATTTTGTTTTGGAGAGATATAATGTTAGCGGGAGGAAAATACTTTGCAATAAAAGCATCCTTACACTTATCCCATGTTCCAATACTATTGCGAGGCAAGGATGAAAACCAAGTTTTAGCTTTATCTCTAGTGAAAAAGGAAATAATTTCAATTTAACCACATCATTATCCATGTCCTTTTTCTTTTGCATATCACATAATTCAACAAAGGTGTTGAGATGAGAAGAGGGATCCTCATTAGGACTTCCCGAAAATTGTTCTTTCATAACAAGATTTAGCAAAGCGGCATTAATATCATAAAACTCCGCACTAGTGGCGGGTGGTATAGAGTACTAATAAAATCATTATTATTAGTATTTGAGAAGTCACACAACTTAGTAGTATCTTGAGACATGGTGACGAAACAAGTAAAGTAACAAGCGAAGCAAGTAAACTAGCAAGTATAGCAAGCAAACAAGTAAACTAGCAAAGATAAATATTTTGTTGTTTTGATTTTTATAGCAAGCAAAATTTAACAACAAATAAAAAGTAGAACAAGTGAATGATAATTTCTGAGTAGGTACTTGATAGGAATTTGGTGATACTCCCCAGCAACGGCGCCCGAAATCCTTCCTGATACTTGTGAACTGCGTTGGGATTTTCCCTGAAGAGGAGGGGATGATGCAGGGCAGTAGAGGTAAGTATTTACCTCAGTGAGAACCAAGGTTATCAAACCAATAGGAGGACCACGCAATTTCCTGTCTTCAGTGCCTACACACAAAAGAGCACACACTTGCACCCAACGCGGGCAAGACGGTTGTCAATCCCCTTGGACCCGTTCCTTACAAGCGATAAGTAGTGATAGATAGATATTTTGATAAATATAAATTGAAAATTAAAAGAAAGTAAATAATGGCAGCAAGGTATTTAGAGTTTTTGTAAATATATCTGTGAGGAGACGCGGGGGCCATTGTTTTCGCTAGAGGCTTCTCTCTCGAAGAAAGCATACGGTGGGTAAACAAATTACTTTTGGGCAATTGATAGAAAAGCACATAGTTATGCAATATTTATTCATGGAAATTATCATGTATATAGGCATCACATCCATAAACAAGTAGAACAACTCATGCCTGCATCTACTACTATTACTCCATCCATCGACCGCTATCCAGCATGCATCTAGAGTATTAAGTAAAAAACAGAGTAATGGTTGGAGGATGATGACATGATGTAGACAAAGTAAATCCAATTAATATGAATGAACCCCATCGTTTTACCCTTAGTGGTAGCAATACAATATGTGTCATGTCCCTTTCTGTCACTGGGATTGAGCACCACAAGATTGAACCCACTAGAACGCACCACTCCCACTGAAGATAAATCAATCTAGTTGGCCAAACCAAACCGATAGATCGAAGAGCATTAAGAAGCTACAACAATTGTTCATATAAATAACCAGAAAGGATTCAATATATTTTCATGAATAATCTGGACTTAAACCCACAATTCATCGGATCCCAACAAATGCACCGCAAAGAGTGATTACATAAGATAGATGATACGTCTCCGTCGTATCTATAATTTTTGATTGTTTCATGCCTTTATTATACAACTTTAACATATTTTTGGTAACATTTTATATGATTTATTCGACTAACCTATTGATCTAGTGCCCAGTGCCAGTTCCTGTTTGTTGCATGTTTTTTGTTTCGCAGAATATCCATATCAAACGAAGTCCAAACGCGATAAAAATTTACGGAGATTTTTTTTGGAATATTTGTGAATTTTGAGAAGTCGAATCAACGCAAACGGAGGCCCACAACCCCCACAAGACACTAGGGCGCGCCCCGTGGTGGGTTGTGCCCAGCTCGTAAGTCGGTTGGAGCTCTCCTTCTGGCGCAAGGAAGCTAATTTTTGGATAAAAATCCCCTCAAAATTTCAGCCCGATCGGAGTTACGGATCTCCGGGAATATAAGAAACAGTTTTTGGCCAGAAAACAGGAACGCGAAACAGAAGAGAACAGAGAGGGAGATCCAATCTAGGAGGGCTCCTTCCCCTCCGCCGCCATGGAGGCCATGGACCAGAGGGGGAACTCTCCTCCCATCTAGGGGGGAGGCCAAGGAAGAAGAAGAAGGAGGGGGGCTCGCTCCCCCTCTCTCCCGATGGCACCGGAACGCCGCCGGGGCAAGCATCGTGACGGCGATCTACATCAACAATCTTGCCGCCGTCAACACCAACTCTCTCCCCCTCTATGCAGCGGTGTAACACCTCTCTTCCCCGCTGTAATCTCTACTTAAACATGGTGCTCAACTCCATATATTATTTCCCAATGATATTTGGCTATCCTATGATGTTTGAGTAGATCTCTTTTGTCCTATGGGTTAATTGTGGTATGATGTTATGGATGTGAGTTTTATGTTGATATGGTGTTGTCCTATGGTTCCCTCCGTGTCGCGCAAACGTGAGGGATCCCCACTGTAGGGTGTTGCAATATGTTCATGATTTGCCTATGGTGGGTTGCTTGAGTGACAGAAGCATAAACCCGAGTAGGTGGGTTGTTGCGTATGGGAGTAAAGAGGACTTGATACTTAAGGCTATGGTTGGGTTTTACCTTAATGATCTTTAGTAGTTGCGGATGCTTGCTAGAGTTCCAATCATAAGTGCATATGATCCAAGTACGGAAAGTGTGTTAGCGTATGCCTCTCCCTCATTCCATATAACAAGTATCTATCGTATTATATTCAATTGCCTAGGGACAATCTTTCTTTTGCGTTACACAAAAAGCTTTCTACTAAGTTATCTACTTTTATTGTTCTTTTATTAAAACAGCACCTAACTTTTATTTCCACGTTCTTTATTATCTTTCAAAGTACTTCTAGTTTCATTCCCGCAAAGTAGTTTCATACTTGTTCTAGGTAAAGCAAGCATTAGCGTGCGTAGAGTTGTATCGGTGGTCGATGGAACTTGAGGGAATATTTGTTCTACCTTTAGCTCCTCGTTGGGTTTGACACTCTTACTTATCGAAAAATGCTACAAACGATCCCCTACACTTGTGGGTTATCAAGACCTTTTTCTGGCGCCGTTGCCGGGGAGCAATAGCGTGGGGTGAATATTCTCGTGTGTGCTTGTTTGATTTATCACTAAGTAGTTTTTAGTTTGTGCTCTTGTTTTCTATCTTTAGATATGGGTAGGAAACGCAAAATACCAAAAAAATAGATGTACTTGCTGCTCCAAAAGTTGAGGAACCACTAGTGTTCCGTACTACCGAAGAATATTATTTGGAACATCTTCGGTCCATTTGTGCTAGTGCTGAAAACCCAACTAGCTTAGTTGAGGGAAAATCATTAAATGAGCATGCTTATTATGTGCGACACCGCATATCTCAAAAAGGGAAACTCTTGTGGCATCAAATTAATACTTTGTGTTGCTATGCTTGGAATTTATGTGAAATACATGATTTTACTTGTTGTTCTGAAGAAACTAAAAAACACCTTCCTTACCAATGTGTGTTTAATGATAATGAAATATTATCTTCTTATGCCAAGGAAGCCTATTGTTATTTTGATATTGAACAAATTGAAGAATTTGTTGCTTTTAAGGGTGCCTATGAAATTGCTTCTTTGATTGAAAAGGATGATGCTACTCTTTACAAATCTGAAAATTTTGCCATACTTCAATATTTCTATGAAAACTATGCTTCTAATGCTTATGTTAAAAAATTTATTGAAAGAATGGCCGCTGCCTTGGAAGAGACTAATATTTTATAGGAATCTATGGAAGAAGAAATTACTAAAACTGTGAGCTCATTAAATGAAAAAGATGAGGAGGAGAGCGAAGAACAAAAGGAGGAAGAGCGGATTAGCTACCCGTGCCCACCTTCTAATGAGAATAACTCATCAACTCATACATTGTTTAATTACCCTTCGTGCTTACCGAAGGATGAATGCTATGATGACTGCTATGATAATTGCTATGATCCCTTGGATTCATTTGAAATATCCCTTTTTGATGAACTTGATGCTTACTATGCTTGTGGCCATGATGCCAATATAAATTATGCTTATGAAGATGAACTTGCTATAGTTCCTTATGTTAAGCATGGAATTGTTGCTATTGCACCCACACATGATAGTCCTATTATCTTTTTGAATTCTCCCAACTACACTATATCGGAGAAGTTTGCTCTTATTAAGGATTATATAGATGGGTTACGTTTAGCTACTACACATGATGATTTTGATGAATATAATATGCATGTGCTTGCTGCTCCTACTTGCAATTATTATGAGAGAGGAACTACATCTTCACCTCTCTATGTTTCCAATACTATAAAATTGCAAGAAACCGTTTATACTATGCATTGGCTTTACTTAATGTGCATGAATTGTTCTTGTATGACATGCCGATGCATAGGAAGAGAGTTAGACTTTGTTGTCACATGATATATATCACTTTGTGCTCACTACTAAATTACAAATCATTGTTAATTAAAATTGGCTTTGATGTACCTTGGGATCCGGGTGGATCCATTACTTGAACACTTTATGCCTAGCTTAATGGCTTTAAAGAAAGCGCTGCCAGGGAGACAACCCGGAAATTTTAGAGAGTCATTTATTTATGTTGTGTGCTTTTATAAAGTTTTAAAACAAAAAAAATATAGAGGGGAACCTAAAACTTCACAAAAGGAAAGGTGAAAGTGAGAAGAGATGATGAGCATCGTTGAAGTGGGGGCTAGCCTTGAACTTTTGTTCATGCCCATGGAAACTTTGTGAATCTTGAATCATGGAAACTTTTCCAACAAAAATGATTATCCCCTTGTACAAATCCATTGTATTATAAAAATAATGTGCCAAGATTTGCCTTTATGATGTTTGAATTGCTTGTTTGATGTGTGCTGTGCAAAAACAAAAACTTTTGCCGTTGTGTTTGAATTTTCATATTTTACTGGAGCGTAAAAAATTCTGAAATTTTTACACAGTACTGTTATGCAAATCATTTCTCACTTCCTAAGTTTTCAGAATTTTTTGAGCTACAGAAGTATACGTGTCTACAAATCTTTACAGACTGTCCTCTTTTTCACAAATTGTTGTTATAGCTGCTTTGCGTGCTTATTTTTGAATTCTTGTTGAAACCCATTGAGTTGGGAGCCATAGAATTGTGATAGCATACAGTGGGTAATGTTAGATTATAATTATGCAATAATGTTATGGCAAGACATGGTGGGATTTGGTGTTATGTGTACTAACGGATCTCACGAATTTTCTGTTAAGTTTTGTGTGATTGAAGTTTTCAAGTTTTGGGTGTTATCACGATGAGAAGGAATAAGGAACAGCAAGAGCCTAAGCTTGGGGATGCCCAAGGCACCCCAAGGTAATATTCTAGGAAGACTCAAGCGTCTAAGCTTGGGGATGACCCGGGAAGGCATCCCCTCTTTTATTCCAAATCATCGGTATGTCACTTGGAGCTATATTTTTATTCATCACATGATATGCATAAAATCTTGGAGCGTCTTTTGTGTTTAGTTTTCACTTTTCTTTTATGCACCATGCTGGTATGAGATAGTCCATGGTTGATTTATAGAATGCTCATTGCACTTCACTTATATCTTTTGAGTATGGCTTTATAGAATGCTTCATGTGCTTCACTTATATCATTTGAAGTTTGGATTGCCTATTTCTCTTCACATAGAAAACCGTTATTCGTAGAATGCTCTTTTGCTTCACTTATATTTATTAGAGCATGGTCTTTTTTAGAAATAATTAAACCCTCTTGCTTCACTTATATCTATTTAGAGAGTCAACAGGAATTGGTCATTTGCATGGTTAGTCATAAAATCCTACATAAAACTTAGGGATCACTGAATATGATACGTTTGATTCCTTGCAATAGTTTTGCGATATAGAGATGATAATATGTGGGAGGTACTAGTGGATGATCATGTTTAGTAAGATATTGGTGTTAAGGTTTGTGATTCCCGAAGCATGCACGTATAGTCTCCCGTTATGCTAGGAAGTTGGAGCACAATTTATTCTTGATTGTCTATCTTTGTGTGAAGGTCAGGGGCGCGCGATGGTTAACTCCTACCAACCTCCCCCCTAGGAGCATGCGTCGTAATACTATGCTTCGAGAGAGCTAATAAAACTTTTGCAATAAGTATGTGAGTTCTTTATGAGAAATGTGAGTCCATGGATTATACGCACTCTTACCTTTCCGCAATTTGCTAGCCTCTACGGTACCGTGCATTGCCCTTTCTCACCTCGAGAGTCGGTGCATCCAAACCCCGTGATATGATACGCTCTATCACACATAAGCCTTATTATATCTTCCTCAAAACAACCACCATACCTACCTATTATGGCATTTCCATAGCCATTCCGAGATATATTGCCATGCAACTTCCACCGCCTCCATTTTGATGACTTGAGCATTCATTGTCATATTGCATTACATGATCGTAAGATAGCTAGCATGATGTTTTCATAGCTTGTCCGTTTTTTGTTATCTTTGCTACGCTAGATCATTGCATTCATATAGAGTCATACTTTGTTCTACTATCGTTGTAATAATTGAGTTGTAAGTAAATAGAAGTGTGATGATCATCATTATTCATTATTAGAGCATGCCCCAGTGATGAAAGGATGATGGAAACTATGATTCCCCCACAAGTCGGGATGAGGCTCCGGACAAAGAAAGAAAAAATAGAAAAAAAAGGAAAAGAAAAAAAAGAAAAGAAAGAAAAGGAAAGAAAGAAAAAAATGAAAATGAAAGAAGAAGGAATAGGGGCATGCTAATTCCACACTTGTGCTTCAAAGTAGCACCATGTTTTTCATATAGAGAGTCTCCTGTGTTGTCACTTTCATATACTAGTGGGAATTTTTCATTATAGAGTTAGATGCACACCCACTTAGTTTTCATATTGAGCTTTCATACACTTATAGCTCTTAGTGCATCTGTTGCATGGCAATCCCTACTCCTCGCATTGATATCTATTGATGGGCATCTCCATAGCCCGTTGATACGCTGAATTGATGCGAGACTTTCTTCTCCACTTTTACCCCTTTGAAACCTACCACCATATTCTATTACACCCATAGTGCTATATCCATGGCTTACGCTCATGTATTGCATGAGAGTTGCAAATGCTGAAGCGCGTTAAAAAGTATGAACCAATTGCTTGGCTGACACCGGGGTAGTACATGATTTATACTTTGTGTTAAGAAGACAGAGCATGACAAGGCTATATGATTTTGTAGGGATAGCGTTCTTTAGCCTTGATATTTTGAAAGACATGATTGTTTGTTGGGATGCCTGAGTATTAATGTCTTTATGTCAAAACTAGACTATTGCTTTGAATCACTTGTGTCTTAATATTCATGCCATGATTAGATATATGATCAAGACTATGCTAGGTAGCATTCCACATAAAAAATTATCTTTTTTTATCATTTACGTACTCGAGGACGAGCAGGAATTACGCTTGGGGATGCTGATACGTCTCCATCGTATCTATAATTTTTGATTGTTTCATGCCATTATTATACAACTTTCACATATTTTTGGCAACATTTTATATGATTTATTGGACTAACCTATTGATCCAGTGCCCAGTGCCAGTTCCTGTTTGTTGCATGTTTTTTGTTTCGCAGAATATCCATATCAAACGAAGTCCAAATGCGATAAAAATTTACGGAGATTTTTTTTGGAATATTTGTGAATTTTGAGAAGTGGAATCAATGCAAACGGAGGCACACAGCCCCCACGAGACACCAGGGCGCGCCCCCAGGACTCAGGCGCGCCCTGGTGGGTTGTGCCCAGCTTGTAAGTCAGTTGGAGCTCTCCTTCGTGCGCAAGGAAGCTAATTTTTGGATAAAAATCCCCTCAAAATTTCAGCCCGATCGGAGTTACGGATCTCCGGGAATATAAGAAACGTTTTTCGGCCAGAAAACAGGAACGCGAAACAGAAGAGAACAGAGAAGGAGATCCAATCTAGGAGGGGCTCCTGCCCCTCCGCTGCCATGGAGGCCATGGACCAGAGGGGGAACTCTCCTCCCATCTATGGGGGAGGCCAAGGAAGAAGAAGAAGGAGGGGTGCTCTCTCCCCCTCTCTCCCGGTGGCACCGGAACGCCGACAGGGCAAGCATCGTGACGGCGATCTACATCAACAATCTTGCCGCCGTCAACACCAACTCTCTCCCCCTCTATGCAGCGGTGTAACACCTCTCTTCCCCGCTGTAATCTATACTTAAACATGGTGCTCAACTCCATATATTATTTCCCAATGATATTTGGCTATCTTATGATGTTTGAGTAGATCTCTTTTGTCCTATGGGTTAATTGTGGTATGATGTTATGGATGTGAGTTGTATGTTGATATGGTGTTGTCCTATGGTGCCCTCCGTGTCGCACAGACGTGAGGGATCCCCACTGTAGGGTGTTGCAATATGTTCATGATTTGCCTATGGTGGGTTGCTTGAGTGACAGAAGCATAAACCCGAGTAGGTGGGTTGTTGCGTATGGGAGTAAAGAGGACTTGATACTTAAGGATATGGTTGGGTTTTACCTTAATGATCTTTAGTAGTTGCGGATGCTTGCTAGAGTTCCAATCATAAATGCATATGATCCAAGTACGGAAAGTGTGTTAGCGTATGCCTCTCCCTCATTGCATATAACAAGTATCTATCGTATTATATTCAATTGCCTAGGGACAATCTTTCTTTTGCGTTACACAAAAAGCTTTCTACTAAGTTATATTCTTTTATTAAAACAGCACCTAACTTTTATTTCCACGTTCTTTATTATCTTGCAAAGTACTTCTAGTTTCATTCCCGCAAAGTAGTTTCATACTTGTTCTAGGTAAAGCAAGCATTAGCATGCGTAGAGTTGTATCGATGGTCGATAGAACTTGAGGGAATATTTGTTCTACCTTTAGCTCCTCATTGGGTTCGACACTCTTACTTATCGAAAAAGGCTACAAACGATCCCCTACACTTGTGGGTTATCAATAGATCACCGCGGGAATCGCGGTAATCTTGGCATTGAAGAACATAGAGAGAGAGATAGTCATCTAGGTACTAACTACGGACCCATAGGTCTGTGGTGAACTACTCGCACATCACCATGGGAGCAACAAGGGTGATGTATGATACGTCTCCAACGTATCTATAATTTTTGATTGTTCCATGCTATAATATTATCATTCTAGGATGATTTTTGGGTGATTATTTACCAATTCATATTATTTTTGAGCACTAACCTATTAACCCAATGCTTAGTGTCAGTTGTTGTTTTCTGCATGTTTTTGAATTTTCAGGTTTACAGTACCAAACGAAGTCCAATTGCCCCGAAACTTTTTTTTATCATTTTTTCTGGGCCAAAAGAAGACCTGAAAGCTTCTGGAGGAGACCGAAGGCCGCACGAGGGAGCGAGCACGACCACCCTATTGTGTGCTGGTCCCTTGGGTGGCCCCCGATGCCCCTCTCTGGCCTATAAATTCTAATAAATCCCAAAAACCCTAGAGAGCCTCCCGAAACAGTTTTTCCACCGCCTCAAGTCTCTGTTCCGGTGCCCTGTTGGATGGGTGATCGATCAAGGAGGGCCTCTACATCAACCTTGCTGCTCCCATGGTGATGTGTGAGTAGTTCCCTATAGACCTACGGGTCCGTAGTTAGTACCTAGATGGCTATCTCTCTCTCTCTCTCTTGATCTTCAATACAAAGTTCACCGCATCTTCGCGGTGATCTATTTGATGTAATCACTTTGTGTGGTGCATTTGTTGGGATCCGATGAATTGTGGGTTTATGTTCATATTATTCATGAAAAAGATTTGAGTCTTCTCTGATTTCTATTATGATTCTTATTTGCATGATTATTATAGCTTCGTAAATCTCTCCGATCAATTGAAATAGTTTGGCCAACTAGATTGATATTTCTTCAGTGAGAGGGGTGCGTTGTAGTGGGTTCAACCTGACGGGTTTCTATGTCCCACCGACAAAATAGGGGACAACATACGTCTTTGTGTTGTTTCCACTAAGGATAAATGATGGGGTTAATTCATATTGATTGCATTCTCTTTGTGTGCATCATGTCATTGTTCTCCAGACATTACTCTATTTTACTTAATACTCTAGAATCATGCTGGATAGCGGTCGATGGGTGGAGTAATTGTAATAGGTGCGGGAAGGAGTCGGCCTATTTGCTTATGGACGTGATGCCTATATACACATGATCATTGCCGTGAATAAATATTACATAACTATGCGCTTTTCTATCAATTGCCCAACAGTAATTTGTTTACCCATCGTATGCCTACTATATGAGAGAAGCCACAAGAGAACATTACGCCCCCCCAGGTCTATTCACTTATAAATTTACAAAAGCCTTCAATACCTTGCTGCCATTTATTTACTTTTATTTTATTTTGCAATTTATAATATTCAACTATCATCTACATACTTCAGTAGCTTGCAAATAACGAGTCCAAGGGGATTGACAATCCTCTTGCGCGCGTTGGGGGCAAGTGTTTGCTTCTGTGTGTGCAGTCGTTGAAGACGGGGGTTGCGTGCTACTCCTGTTGGTTCGATAAACCTTGGTTCTCTACTAAGGGAAATACTTATCTATACGGTGTTGCATTACCCGTTCCTCTTCATGGAAAACCCAACATAGATCACAAGTATCAGGAAGGATTTCTCACGCCGTTGCCGGGGAGTATCACCAACCTACTATCAAGTAACTTCAAACAAATTATCATTCACTTGTTCTACTTTTTATTTGCTGTTATGTTTTATTTGTTTCATAAAAATAAAAAGTACAAAATTATTTATCTTTGCTTGTTTACTTGTTACTATGGCTAGTCTTACTTATGTTCCCTTTACTCCCGAGAATGAGGTGCTTAATTTTAAACAAAGTGGAGGAAAAAGTTTGCGAGATGCTTGGCATAGGATTTGCAATGCTCAAAATAAATCAATTCATAAGCAATCCCCCAATATCTTGCTTCGTAATTTTTATGTGGGTATTACTACTTGGTATAGGTTCGTACTTGATACTATTACCGGTGGTAATTTCTTAATGAGTCACACTTTGGATGCTTTCAAAGCCATAGAAATTTTAGTTGGGACACCACCTCTTGTTATTAATGAAACTACTTTGACTTTGGAACATGTTATGCAAAGTCTTGATATTATTGAAAATAAAATTGCCACTAAAGAACAAGTTAAGGAGTTGGATAAAAAGATTCATAATCATATTACTCAACTTGGGTCAAAGATAGGAATCACTATGAAAGCACTAAAGGAGAAAGATACAACTATTAATGAGCGGGTAGAGCAAAGTTTTGGAAGAATTGATAAAATAGAGGAAGTCTTTGATAAAATGGGTTCCACTTTTACCCCATCCAAAGCTAATGCTAGTACCACTCAAGGAAAGAATTCTAAGATTATGTATGTCCCCAAGAATACTAGTATCACTCGTATTAAAAGAAATGAGGATCTTAAGATGATTAGTGTGCATCCCAATTTTATAAGTTTGATAAAATATCCTATCTTAAAGCTCCCACCTTTTAGGAAACATGGTTGTGTGATTGAGGAGCTTGATACTAAGGATGACAACACTTGAAACTATGCATTATGCCTAGCTAGGGGCGTAAAAAAATAGCGCTGGTTGGGAGGCAACCCAATAGTTATCTTTAATTTTTTCTTTTTAACTTTCTGTTTGTTCTTGATAAAATAATTTTTGTCTATGTAATGATTCTGTTTTTATGTTTAAGTTAGTGTTTGTTCCAAATAAAGCCTTTGGGATGACTCACAAGATGAGTAGAATTGATACGGTGCAAAAACAGAAACTTTAGCGTCGAGTGCAGAATTTCTATGATTTTACTGCAACATCTTTTTGATCTGAATTTTTTACACAGTATTACTATACAAATTGTTCAGGTTTTACTGATTGTTCAGAATTTTTAGAGTTACAGAAGTATAGGTTCTCTACAGATCTTTACAGACTGTTCTGTTTTAGACAGATTCTATTTTTGCTTGCATAGTTTGCTTGTTTTGATGATGCTATGGATTCTATCGGGGGGGGGGGGGGGGTATAAGCCATAGAGAAGTTAGAATACAGTACCTTATGCAATGATAAAATAAGAATAAATTTATAAAAGTACCTAAAGTATTTGATATGTTTTCTATACTAACGGATCTCACGAAGGTTTTGTTGAGTTTTGTGTGCTGAAGTTTTCAAGTTTTGGGTGCTATCACGATGGATGAAGGAATAAGGAGCGGCAAGAGCCTAAGCTTGGGGATGCCCAAGGCACCCCAAGGTAATATTCAAGGAATACTCAAGCATCTAAGCTTGGGGATGCCACAGAAGGCATCCCCTCTTTCGTCTCAATCCATCGGTAGGTCACTTGGAGCTATATTTTTATTCATCACATGATATGAGTTTTGCTTGGAGCGTCGTTTGCTTTAGTTTGCTATTTGTTTTTTGCTTTTCCACAATCATTGTTTGTTGGACACAGCCACTTGAGAGAGACACAAGATCACCATGATTTGTTAGAATACTCTTTGTGCTTCACTTATATCTTTTGAGCTTAGCAGTTGCTCTAGTACTTCACTTATATCTTTTAGAGCACGATGGTGTATAGATTTTATAGAAATAATTGCACTCTTGTTCTTCACTTATATTTGTTTGAGAGTTAATAAATAGTGACGGTAATTTGCATGGGTTATAAGACTAGTCCAAAAATAATAGGTATCCAATGAGTGCATAATCAAAACCACATGTAGCACATAAAAGAGAAATTGTGGGTTAATGATATTGATGTGGTAATATGAAACGGCATGAGTGCATGGTCATTGGTTAGTAAAAGTATCGTGAATTAGAGGGTGTTAACTTGCTGTTCATCTAAATATTTTTTATAGCATGGTGATGATGTGTGAGCATACTTATTCCTCGTTGTAATCCTAGTGCTGTTTAAGTCGGAGGCGAGCGATGGTTAAATCCTCCCAAAATCCTCCCTAAGGGCATGTGAGTAGAACTTTGCTTCAAGAGAGCTAATAAAATTTTGGAATAAGTGTGTGAGTTCTTTATGACTAATATGAATCCATGGATGTACGCACTCTCACTACCTCATATTTGCTAGCATCTTTGGTACCGTGCATTGCCCATTCTCATCTCGAGGATCGATGCAGCCTTCGCCGGTGTATCCAAACCCCGTGACTGTTGGGGAACGTTGCATGGGAAACAAAAAATTTCCTACGCACACGCAAGATCTACCCATGGAGATGTATAGCTACGAGAGGGGAGTGCATATACATACCCATGTAGATCGCTAAGCAGAAGCGTTAAGAAACTCGATTGATGTAGCCGTACGTCTTCGCGATCCAATCATGATCCGTCCCGATCTAGCGCCGAACGGACGGCACCTCCGCGTACAGCACACGTGTGGCCGGATGACGTCTCCTCCTTCTTGATCCAGCAAGCAAGGGAGGAGAAGTAGATGGGATCTCAACCATCACGACGGCGTGGTGGAGATGGTGGTGGATCAATCCCGGCAGGGCTTCGCCAAGCACTACCGTAGATGCGATCTGAGGAGAAAACGGAGTAACGGGAGAGGAAGGGCTGCCACCGGGGCGTGGGAATTGGTGTGTTCAGCCTCTCCCTCTCCCCCACTATATACAGGAGGCAAGGGGGAGGGTTGGGTCGCATCCCTAGCCCCTCCTCCAAGGAGGGGGCGTGGGCCTAGGGAGGTTTCCTCCCTCCCGAAGGCACCTCGGAGGGTGCCTTCCCCCTTTAGGACTCTTCCTCCACCACCTCTCCTTGGCGCATGGGCCTCTTGGGGCTGGTGCCCGTGGACCATATAGGCAAAGACGCACCCCCTTCAGCCCATGTGGGCCCCCGGGGCAGGTGGACCCCCGGACCCCTTTCGACACTCCCGGTACAATATCGATAATGCCCGAAACTTTTTCGGCGACCAAAACAGGACTTCCTATATATAAATCTTTACCCCCGGACCATTCCGGAGCTCCTCGTGATGTCCGGGATCTCATCTAGGACTCCAAACAACATTCAATCACCAATGCTCATATCCCAATACTACTCTAGCATCACCGAACGTTAAGCGTGTGGACCCTACGGGTTCGAGAATCGCGTAGACATGACTGAGACACCTCTCTAGTCAATAACCAATACCGGGACCTAGATGCCCATATTGGTTCCTACATATTCCACGAAGATCTTTATCGGTCGAACCACGATGCTAAGGATTCAATCAATCCCGTATGCAGTTCCCTTTGTCCAGCGGTATGTTACTTGCCCGAGATTCGATCGTCGGTATCTCCATACCTAGTTCAATTTTGTTACCAGCAAGTCTCTTTACTCGTTTCGTAATACAAAATCCCGTGACTAACTCCTTGGTCACATTGCTTGCAAGCTTCTTGTGATGTTGTATTACCGAGAGGGCCCAGAGATACCTCTCCGCCATACGGATTGACAAATCCCAGTCTCGATCCATGCCAACCCAAGAAATACCCTTGGAGATACCTGTAGAGCACCTTTATGATCACCCAGTTATGAAGTGACGTTTGATACACACAACGCATTCCTCCGGTGTCAAGGAGTTGCATGATCTCATGGTCATAGGAACAGATACTTGACATGAAGAAAGCAGTACCAATAAACTAATACGATCAAATGATATGCTTACGGTTGGGTCTTGTCCATCGCATCATTCTCATAATGATGTGATCCCATTATCAAATGACAACTCATGTCTATGGTTAGGAAACCTTAACCGTCTTTGATCAACGAGCTAGATTAGTAGAGGCTTACTAGGGACACGGTGTTGTCTATGTATCCACACATGTATTTGAGTTTCCGGTCAATACAATTCTAGCATGAATAATAAACGATTATCATGAACAAGGAAATATGATAATAACCAATTTATTATTGCCTCTAGGGCATATTTCCAACAGTCTCCCACTTGCACTAGAGTCAACAATCTAGCTTTACATTGTAATGAATCTAACACCCATAGAGTTCTGGTGCTGATCATGTTTTGCCCGTGAGAGAGGTTTAGTCAATGGGTCTGCAACATTCAGATCCGTATGTACTTTGCAAATATTTATGCCCTCCTCCTTGATCTAATAGCGGATGGAATTGAAGCAGCGCTTTATATGTCTGTTCCTCTTGTGAAACCTGGGCTCTTTGGCTAGAGCAATAGCTCCAGTTTTATCACACAAGAGAGTCATCGGATCTAGTGCACTGGGCACAACTCTGAGATCTGTCATGAACTGCTTCATCCAGACTCCTTCCTTCGTCGCTTCCGAAGTAGCTATGTACTCCGCTTCACATGTAGAATCCGCTACCACACTTTGCTTGGAACTGCACTAGCTTACCGCTCCACCATTCATAATAAATACGTATCCGGTTTGAGAGAGTCATCCGGATCTGTGTAAAAGCTAGCATCGACGTAACCCTTTACGACAAGCTCTTGATCACCTCCATAAACGAGAAACATCTCCTTAGTCCTCTTCAGGTACTTAAGGGTATTCTTGACCACTGTCCAGTGTTCCACTCCTGGATCACTTTGAAACCTCCCGGCCATACTTATGGCGAGGCTGACATCTGGTCTTGTGCACAGCATTGCATACATGTTAGAGCCTATGGCTGAGGCATAGGGGATGACACTAATCTTTTCTCTATCCTCTGTAGTCGCTGGCCATTGAGTCTTACTCAACTTCACACCTTGCAGGACAGGCAAGAACCCTTTCTTGGACTGATCCATTTTGAACTTCTTCAAAACCTTATCAAGGTATGTGCTCTATGAAAGTACTATCGAGCGTCTTGATCTATCTCTATAGATCTTCATTCCTAATATGTAAGCAGGTTCTCCGAGGTCTTTCATTGAAAAACTCTTGTTCAAATATATCTTCACGCTTTCCAAAAGTTCTATATTGTTATCAATCAGCAATATGTCATCCACATATAATATTAGAAACGTTATAGGGCTCACACTCACTTTCTTGTAAATACAAGCTTCTCCAAAAACTTGTATGAACCCAAACGCTTTGATCACCTCATCAAAACGAAGATTCCAACTCTGAGATGCTTGCACCAGTCCATAAATGGATCGCTGGAGCTTGCATACTTTGTCAGCATTTTTAGGATCGACAAAACCTTCTGGTTGCATCATATACAACTCTTCCTTAAGGAAACCATTAAGGAATGTTGTTTTGACATCCATCTGCCAGATCTCATAATAAAAAAATGCAGGTATTGCTAACATAATCCTGACAGACTTAAGCATCGCTATGGGAGAGAAAGTCTCATCGTAGTCAACTCCTTGAACTTGTGAAAACCCTTTTGCAACAAGTCGAGCTTTATAGATGGTGACATTACCGTCCGCGTCCGTCTTTTTCTTAAAGATCCATTTATTCTGTATGGCCTTACGATCATATGGTAAGTCCTCCAAAGTCCACACTTTGTTCTCATACATGGATCCTATCTCGGATTTCATGGCCTCTAGCCATTTTTTGGAATCTGGGCCCACCATCGCTTCTTCATAGCTCGTAGGTTCACCGTTCTCTAACAACATGACCTCCAAGACAGGATTGTCATACCACTCAGGGGCAGTACGAGTCCTTGTCGACCTACGAGGCTCAGTAGTAACTTGATCTGAAGTTTCATGATCATCATCATTAGCTTCCTCTTCATTTGGTGTAGGCGTCGCAGAAACATCTTTCCACGTCGTGCTACTCTCCAACTGAAGTGACGGTTAAATAACCTCATCAAGTTCTACCTTCCCCCCACTCAATTCTTTCGAGAGAAACTCCTTCTCTAGAAAGGATCCATTCTTTGCAACAAATACTTTGCCTTCGGATCTGACATAGAAGGTGTACCCAACAGTTTCCTTAGGGTATCCTATGAAGGCGCATTTGTCCGCTTGGGGTTCGAGCTTATCAGGCTGAAGCCTTTTCACATAAGTGTCGTATCCCCAAACTTTAAGAAATGATAGCTTAGGTTTCTTGCCAAACCATAATTCATACGGTGTCATCTCAACAGACTTAGATGGTGCCCTATTTAAAGTGAATGCGGCTGTCTCTAATGCATAACCCCAAAATGATAGTGGCAGATCAGTGAGAGACATCATAGATCGCACCATATCTAATAGAGTACGATTACGACGCTTGGACACACCATTATGCTGTGGTGTTCCAGGTGGCGTAAGCTGTGAAACAATTCCACATTGTCTTAAATGTATGCCAAACACATAACTCAGAAATTCTTCACCACGATTAGATCATAGTAATTTTATCTTATTGTTACGATGATTCTCTAATTCACTCTGAAATTGCTTGAACTTTTCAAACGTTTCAGACTTGTGTTTCATTAAGTAAATATACACATATCTACTCAAATCTTCAATGAAGGTAAGAAAATAACTATATCCACCGCATGCCTCAACACTCATCGGACCGCACACATTAGTATGTATGATTTCCAATAAGTCACTTGCCCGCTCCATTGTACCGGAAAACGGGGTTTTTGTCATCTTGCCCATGAGGCATGGTTCGCATGTATCAAGCGATTCAAAATCGAGTGATTCCAAAAGTCCATCAGCATGGAGCTTCTTCATGCGTTTTACACCAATATGACCTAAGTGGCAGTGCCACAAGAAAGTGGTACTATCATTATTAACTTTGCATCTTTTGGCATCAATGTTATGAATGTGTGTATCACTACTATCGAGATTCAACAAGAATAAACCATGCACATTGGGTGCATGACCATAAAAGATATTATTCTCTGATTTAAATGAATAACCATCTCACAATAAACAAGATCCAGATATAATGTTCATGCTCAACGCAGGCACCAAATAATTATTATTTAGGTTTAAAACTAATCTCGATGGTAATTGAAGAGCGAGCGTGCCGATGGCGATCACATCAACCTTGGAACCATTTTTGACGCGCATCGTCACTTCGTCCTTTGCCAGCCTCCGTTTATTCCGCAGTTCCTGCTTCGAGTTACAAATATGAGCAACCGAACCGGTATCAAATACCCAGGCACTACTACGAGAGCTAGTAAGGTACACATCAATAACATGTATACCAAATATACCTTTTTTGACGTTGCCAGCCTTCTTATCAGCCAGGTACTTGGGGCAATTCCGCTTCCAGTGGCCAGTCCCCTTGCAGTAGAAGCACTTAGTCTCAGGCTTGGGTCCAGCCTTGGGTTTCTTCACGGGAGCGGCAATTTGCTTGCCACCCTTCTTGAAGTTTCCCTTCTTTCCCTTGCCTTTCTTGAAACTAGTGGTTTTATTCACCATCAACACTTGATGCTCCTTTTTGATTTCTACTTCCGCGACTTTCAGCACCGCGAACAGCTCGGATATTGACTTGTTCATTCCTTGCATATTATAGTTCATCATGAAGCCTTTGTAGCTAGGTGGGAGTGACTGGAGAACTCTGTCAGTGACAGTCTCAGGAGGAAGCTCAACTCCCAGCTGATTCAAGCGGTTGTAGTACCCATACATTCTGAGTATGTGCTCACTGACAAAACTATTCTCTTCCATCTTGCAGGCGAAGAACTTATCGGAGGTCTCATACCTCTCGATCCTAGCATTTTCTTGAAATACTAACTTCAACTCCTGGAACATCTCATATGCTCCATGGCATTCAAAACGCTTTTGAAGTCAAGATTCTAAGCCGTACAACATGGCACACTGAACTATTGACTAGTCATCAGCACGCGCCTGCCAGACGTTTACAACATCTGCTGACGACACTGGAGGTGGCCGTGCATCAAGCGGTGCATCAAGGACCTAAGCCTTTTCCGAAGCCGTGAGGATAATCCTCAGATTACTTACCCAGTCCGCATAGTTACTTCCATCATCTTTCAGCTTAGCTTTCTCTAGGAACGCATTAAAATTCAGAGGAGCTACTGCATGAGCATTGATCTACAACATAATTTTGCAAAGACAACTTTAGACTATGTTCATAATAATGAGTTCAATTAATCATATTACTAAAGAAATCCCACTCAAATCAACACCCCTCAGGTTTTCTAAGTGTGACATGATCCAAATCCACCAACCCAAGTCCGATCATCACGTGAGATGAGGTGGTTTCAATGGTGAACATCTCCATGTTGATCATATCTACCATATGACTCATGTTCGACCTTTTGGTCTCCTATGTTCTAAGGCCATGTCTGTACATGCTAGGCTCGTCAAGGTTAACCCAAGTATTCCGCGTGTGTAAATCTGGCTTACACCCGTTGTATGCGAATGTAGAGTCTATCACACCCGATCATCACGAGGTGCTTCGAAACGACGATCCTTTGCAACGGTGCATACTCGGGGAGAACACAATTTTATCTTGAAATTTTAGTGAGGGATCATCTTATAATGTTACCGTCGTCCTAAGCAAAATAAGATGCATGAAAGGATAAACATCACATGCAAATCATATAAGTGACATGATATGGCCATCATCGTCTTGTGCTTTTGATCTCCATCTCCAAAGCACCGACATGATCTCCATCGCCACCGGCATGACACCATGATCTCCATCATCATGATTTCCATCATCGTGTCGTCATGTGGTTGTCGCGCCTACTATTGCTTCTACAACTATTGCTAACTCATAGCGATAAAGTAAAGAAAATGGCATAAATGAATTAAAGACAACCCTATGGCTCCTGCCGGTTCCCGTACTCATCGACATGAAAGTCATGATAAATATAAAAAACTTGATCATCTCATACATCACATATATTGAATCACATCTTGGCCATATCACATCACAACATACCATGCAAAACCAAGTTAGACGTCCTCTAATTTGTTGTTGCATGTTTTACGTGGCTGCTATGGGTAACTAGCAAGAACCGTTCTTACCTACGCAAAGCCACAACGGGGATAATCAAGTTGCCTTTTAACCTTCTACAAGGACCGCCTTTGTCGAATCCGATTCAACTAAAGTGGGAGAGACAGACACCCGCCAGCCACCTTTATGCAACTAGATTACATGTCAGTCGGTGGAACCGGTCTCTTGTACGAGGACAAGTAAGGTTGGTCCGGGCCGCTTCATCCCACAATATCGCCGAATCAAGATAAGACTAAGGAGGTAAGCAATCTGAACATCAACGCCCACAAACTCTTTTGTGTTCTAGTCGTGCATATCATCTACGCATAGACCTAGCTCATGATGCCACTGTTGGGGAACGTTGCATGGGAAACAAAAAATTTCTTACGCACACGCAGGATCTATCCATGGAGATGTATAGCTACGAGAGGGGAGTGCATCTACATACCCTTGTAGATCGCTAAGCGGAAGCGTTATGAAACGCGGTTGATGTAGTCGTACGTCTTCGTGGTCCAATCACGACCCGTCCCGATCTAGCGCTGAACGGACAGCACCTCCGTGTTCAGCACACATGCTGCTCGATGATGTCTCCTCCTTCTTGATCCAGCAAGCGAGGGAGGAGAAGTAGATGGGATCTCAACCAGCACAATGGCGTGGTCAAGATGGTGGTGGAGCAATCCCGGTAGGGCTTCGCCAAGCACTACCGTAGATGCGATCTGAGGACAAAACAGAGTAATGGGAGAGGGAGGGCTGCCACCGGGGCGTGGGAATTTATGTGTTCAGCCTCTCCCTCTCCCCCACTATATATAGGCGGCAAGGGTGAGGGTTGGGCCACAGCCCTAGCCCCTCCTCCAAGGGAGGGGCGTGGGCCTAGGGAGGTTTCCTCCCTCCCGAAGGCACCTAGGAGAGGCCTTCCCCCTTTAGGACTCTTCCTCCTCCACCTCTCCTTGGCGCATGGGCCTCTTGGGGCTGGGGCCCCTGGCCCATATAGGCCAAGATGCACCCCCTTCAGCCCATGGCCCCCCCCGGGGCAGCTGGACCCCCGGACCCCTTTCGGCACTCCCGGTACAATACGGATAATGCCCGAAACTTTTCCGGCGACCAAAACAGGACTTCCTATATATAAATCTTTACATCCGGACCATTCCGAAGCTCCTCGTGACGTCCGGGATCTCATCCGGGACTCCGAACAACATTCGGTCACCAACGTACATATCCCAATACTACTCTAGTGTCACCGAACGTTAAGCGTGCGGACCCTACGGGTTCGAGAATCGTGTAGACATGACCGAGACACCTCTTCGGTCAATAACCAATAGAAGGACCTAGATGCCCATATTGGTTCCTACATATTCCACGAAGATCTTTATCGGCCGAACCATGATGCTAGTGATTCAATCAATCCCGTATGCAGTTCCCTTTGTCCAGCAGTATGTTACTTGCCCGAGATTCGATCGTCGGTGTCTCCATACCTAGTTTAATCTCGTTACCGGCAAGTCTCTTTACTCGTTCAGTAATACAAGATCCCGTGACTAACTCCTTAGTCACATTGCTTGCAAGCTTCTTGTGATGTTGTATTACCGGGAGGGCCCAGAGATACCTCTCCGTCATATGGAGTGACAAATCCCATTCTCGATCCATGCCAACCCAATAGATACCCTCGGAGATACCTGTAGAGCACCTTTATGTTCACCCAGTTACGAAGTGACATTTGATACACACAAGGCATTCCTCCGGTGTCGGGGAGTTGCATGATCTCATGTTCATAGGAACAGATACTTGACATGAAGAAAGTAGTAGCAATAAACTAATACAATCAAATGATATGCTTACGGTTGGGTCTTGTCCATCGCATCATTCTCATAATGATGTGATCTCGTTATCAAATGACAACTCATGTCTATAGTTAGAAAACCTTAACCATCTTTGATCAACGAGCTAGTCTAGTAGAGGCTTACTAGGGACACAATGTTGTCTATGTATCCACACATGTATTTTAGTTTCCGGTCAATACAATTCTAGCATGGATAATAAACGATTATCATGAACAAGGAAATATGATAATGACCAATTTATTATTGCCTCTAGGGAATATTTCCAACAGTGACATGATACGCTCTGTTGCACATAAGCCTTATTATATCTTCCTCAAAACAACCACCATACCTACCTATTATAGCATTTCCATAGCCATTCCGAGATATATTGCCATGCAACTTCCAACGTTACACCATATGACTAGTACTTTCATTGTCATATTGCTTTGCGTGATCGTATAAGCTGACATAGTATTTGAGGCAAAGCCACTATTCATCATTCTTTATACATGTTACGCTTGATCATTGCACATCCTGGTACACTACCAGAGGCATTCATATAGAGTCATACTACATTTTTCATTTTGAGTGTAAGTAAATAAAAGTGTGATGATCATCATTATTAGGACACTGTCTCAGTGAGGAAAGGATGATGGAGACAATGATTCCCCCACAAGTAGGGATGAGACTCCGAACGAAAACTAAAAGAAAGAGGAAGGAAGAAAGAAACAACAAAAACGAAAAAATAGAAAAATAAAAGGAAGAAATAAAGAAATAAATGAGAGAAAGGAGAGAAGGGACAGTGCTACAACCTCTTATTCCACACTTGTGCCTCAAAGTGGTACCATGTTCTTCATATAGAGAGTCCCTTGTTTTATCACTTTCATATGCTAGTGGGAATTTTTCATTATAGAACTTGGCTTGTATATTCTGATGACGGGCTTCCTCAATTGCCCGAGTTCTTCATGAGCAAGCAAGTTGGATGCACATCCACTTAGCTTCATTTGAGCTTTCATACACTTATAGCTCTAGCGCATCCGTTGCATGGCAATCCCTACTCCTCGCATTGATATCTATTGATGGGCATCTCCATAGCCCGTTGATACGCTTAGTTGATGCGAGACTTTCTTCTTCACTTTTACCCCTTTGAAACCTACCACCATATTCTATTCTACCTTTATGATATACCCTTGGTTCACGCTCATATATTGCGTGAGTAATAAAAAGCTGAAGCGCGTTAAGAAGTACGATCCAATTGCCTGACTTGACACAGTGGTGCTTGACATTTGTATTTATGTGGTGAAGACGGAGCATGCTATTATAATATGATAAAATGAATAGGGGGTGAACAATCTTTAAGGATCGTATATTTTGAAACTTGATCATTATGTTACTGATAACCCACAAGTGTAGGGAATCGTTTGTAGCCTTTTTCGATAAGTAATACTATCGAACCCAACGAGGAGCTAAAGGTATAATTAATATTCTCTAAAGTTCTATCGACCACCGATACAACTCTACGCACGCTAACGCTTACTTTAACTAGAAAAAGTATGAAACTACTTTGCGGGAAAGAAACTAGAAGTACTTTAGTATGTGTAAAGATAGTTTTGCAATGTAATAAAGAACAAGTAAATAAAAGTTAGGGGCTGTTTAGATAAAGATAAATAAGTAAGTTGTTTAGTAGAAAGCTTTTTGTGTAACCCAAGAGAAAGATTTGTTCCTAGGCAATCGATAACTAGACTGGTATCATTGTTGTAGTTTTATATGAGGGAGAGGCATACGCTAACATACTTTCCGTACTTGGATCATATGTACTTATGATTGGAATTCTAGCAAGCATCCGCAACTAATAGAAATTCATTAAGGTAAACTCAACCATAGCATTAACACATCAAGTCCCCTTTATCCCATACGTAAACAATCTACTTACTTGGGTGTAAGCTTCTGTCACTCTAGCCACCCACTATAAGCGAATCATAAACATATTGCAACACCCTATAGCGGGCATCCCACATGTTTGCGCGACACGGCAGGCACCATAGGACAACACCAAAATAGAACATACATCTCAAACCAATCACGATCATCAATCAACCCATAGGACAAAAGAAATCTACTCAAACATCATAGGATAGCCACACATCATTGGATAATAATATATAGCATTAAGCACCATGTTTAAGTAGAGATTACAACAGGGAGAAGAGGTTTTACATCGCTGCATAGAGGGGGAGAGAGTTGGTGGTGACGGCGGCTGATGTCTACTACGCAACTTTATTCTTGTAGACTCGTGTTGGGCCTCCAAGCGTAGAGTTTTGTAGGACAGTGGCAATTTCCCCTCAAGTGGATGACCTAAGGTTTATCAATCCGTGGGAGGTGTAGGATGAAGATGGTCTCTCTCAAACAACCCTGCAATCAAATACAAAAAATCTCTTGTGTCCCCAACACGCCCAATACAATGGCAAATTGTATAGGTGCACTAGTTCGGCGAAGAGATGATGATACAAGTCCAATATGGATGATGGATATAGGTTTCTGTAATCTGAAAATATAAAAACAACAAGGTAGCAAGTGTAAAATAGCGAGCAAAACGGTGTATAAATGCTTGGAAATAAGGCCTAGGGTTCATACTTTCGCTAGTGCAATCTCCCAACAATGCTAACATAGTTGAACCATATGATCATCCCTCAACGTGCAACAAATAATCACTCCAAAGTTCTTATCTAGCGGAGAACAATAAGATGAAATTGGTGTAGGTAGTAGAACCACCTCAAAGTTATTCTTTCCGATCAATCTATTGGGATATTCCTATAAGTGTCACAAACAGCCCTAGAGTTCCTACTAGAATAACACCAATGATACATATCAATCAACCCTAATGTCACCTAGATACTCCAATGTCACCTCAAGTATCCGTGGGTAAATTATGCGACATGCATCAAACAATTTCTGATCTATCATATTCAATCCAACACAAAGAACTTCAAGGAGCACCCCAAGATTTCTATCGGAGAACGTGCTATGAAAACGTGCAATCAACCCCTATGCATAGATCCCCTAGGTCACCGGAATCCGCAAGTTGATGCCTCAACATATATCAAGTGAATCAATAGAATACCTCAGTGTCACTACGGGTATCCCATGCAAGACGTTCATCAAGTGTTCTCAAACCATAATATTCAATCCAACATAACGAGATCTCAAAGGTAAAGATTCAATTCATCACAACAAGGTAGCAAGGGAATAACATCATATGATCCAACTATATTAACAAAGCCCGTGATACATCAAGATTGTGCCATCTCAAGAACACGAGAGAGAGAGAGAGAGATTGAACACATAGCTACTGGTACATACCCTCAGCCTCGAGGGTGAACTACTCCCTCCTCGTCATGGCCTCTTGCGGGATGATGAAGATTGCCACCGGAGATGATCTACCCTCTCCGGCAGGGTACTGGAACGCCTCCAGATTGGTTTTTGGTCGATACAGAGAGTTACAGCGGCGGAACGAGGAGTCTCGGAGCGCTTCTCATGTTTTTAGGGTAGATGTGAATTTATAGACCAAAGAACGACGTCAGGGACGCTCCTGGGGGCCACCACATATCTGGCCGCGCCCCCCACCACATATCTAGGGGGCGCGGCTGGATATGTGGTGGGCCCCTGGTGCATCTCCTGGCCCTCCTCCGAAGCTTCTAGGTCTTGTATTGGTCCAAAAAAATCACCAAAAAGTTTCGGGCGATTCCGAGAACTTTCATTTTTTGCACAAAAACAACACCACGGTAATTCTGCTGAAAACAGCGTCAGTCCGGGTTAGCTCTAAATAAATCATATAAAGTGCATCAAAACCATATAAAAGTATTGTAAGCATAGGTGAATATGGCATGAATACTTCGTAAATTATCGATACGTTGGAGACGTATCAGCATCCCCAAGCTTAATTCATGCTCGTCCTTGAGTAGGTAAATGATAAAAGAAATAATTTATGAAGTGTGAATGCTAGCTTAGTGAATAGTTCTGATCATTGATAATTTCAGTCACTCTTCTAGCATCATAACCAGCAACTTTTTCTCATAAAAATCACCATGATAGAGTAGCAATCAATTCACATGTCATAGTTCAAACAATGCATTCTATTGATACTTAACAATCTATATTCTTGGTCACCAAACAATTTCAATACATCATCAAGTCTAAGTAAGAGCTCCACATACTCAATTATCATATAGTCTTTTATGATTGCTAATACTCAAGGCATATTTTTAGAACAAACAACATCCATCGAACACATAGAAAGATAGGGGCTTGATGTTTCGCCTCCCATCACACTTATCATAAAGATAATTGTCAACAATAATGAATCATGATCAAATATATTTGAGTGGATATATATGTTTGGGTCTTTCCCCACCACATGGTGCTTGCCAACTAATAGATAGAGGTTGGAATAAGAAGTTGACTCAACATGAAAGTAAGTAACATGAAAGTAAATAGATTGTCCCTTCATAGAGGGAAGCAGGGATTTGCATATGTGTCAGAGCTCATTGTTTAAAACAGAGATGAATATGTAATTTTGAGTGATGTGCCTTTCCTGTCAACGTCACAACAGAGTATTCAATATATTCCATGCTAATCACATTATTGGCGGTTCCCAAGCAGAATTTAAATTTTTACTCCCCCTCCACCATTCAAACACATTCCATGGCTGGCTGAATCCACAGTTTCCCTCCAAACAATCAACTTTCTAGGGGGAGTTTTTGTTTATTTATTTTTGTATTATGCAGGATTGGGAATCCTTTTTACTAGCCTCTCTCGTGCAATGACAAGTGAATAAACACTCATCTTGAGAATAACTCGCTTAGCATAGAAGATAATGACCGGCCCGTCGCTCCATGAGCGGTACGAGCACACAAAACAGATGTTTATTTGAATGTTTAGAGGTGGCACATGCAAATTTACTTGGAATGGCAGTGAAATACCATATATATAGGTAGGTATGGTGGATTCTCATGGAAGAAACTTGGCTCAAGGATTTGGATGCACAAGTAGTATCTCTACTTAGTACGAAGTTTTCGCTAGCAAAAGGTTCTAAACAAGCACCACATGTTGGAGGATCCATAACAATATAACTTCTATGCAAATATACCCAAACCTAACCATTACGTTGTCTTCCTTGTCCAACTTCAACTATTTGATCAAGTTTGAAAATAATTGATGGGTATTCAAAATCATAAAAGATGTCCAAGATAATATATTTGTATATGAAAGTTCTCTTTCTTATACTAATAATTCATTAATTGCTTGTATGACCAATTTGATGATTGTCAAACTTCAATAGATTTTACTTTCTAAACCATATGTGAAGCTACTACTAAGCATAAAGCACATTGATAATTTAATATTTATGATATTCAATTCATTCACAATTTACTCTCCGGATATAAGTGAAGCACACGAGTAAACCTCAAACTACTCTCAAAAGATATAAGTGAAGATCAATGAGTAGGTAAACAATCAGGTAGCTATGTGAGGACTCTCTATCAATAAAGATTTTGAGATCTGAGTATTTTATTTAAACAGCGAGCAAACGAAAAATATCACTCCAAGAATCGCACATATCACGTGGACAAATAAAAATTTAGGCTCAACATAGGCTAACCGATAATTGTTGATGAAGAGAGGTGGGATGCGTAGCATCCCCAAGCTTAGACGCTTGAGACTTCTTGAAATATTTACTTGGGGTGCCTTGGGCATCCCCAAGCTTGATCTTTTGTATCTCGTTCAATCCTCTCATAGCATGGTTTCACCTATTCTCAAAAACTTCATCCACACAAAACTCGAAAAGAACTCGTGAGATAGGTTAGTACACATAAAAATAAATCAACACTTCATGTACTGCCAAGACAAGTTGCACAATAATTTTCAAACATCATCTACTGTTTACTATCGTTTCCAAAATTTATATCTATCAATATAGGCTATGAAATCTATAGGATAAGTAGATAACAAAACTATGACAGCAATATGTCCAAACAGAACAGTCTGTAGCAATCTATTAAACCAGTGTACTTCTGTAACTCAATAAATTATGAAAATTTAGGAAAGGCTAAAGATTTTATATGAAAATACTGTGTAAACATTTCAGAAACTTTCCACGTTCCAGTAAAATATGAAAATTCAAACACTACAGCAAAAGTTTCTGTTTTTACATAGCACACATCAAACATGTAACTCAAGCATCCTAAGAGGCAATTCTTGGAACTTTTTATTGAAAAACAAGATTATAATTATCATGTAACAGAGAACAATAAATTATAATGACGCTCCAAGCAAAAAACATATCATGTGACGAATAAAAATATAGCTCCAAGTAAGATGTACCGATAATGTTGGAAAAGAAAGAGGGGATGCCTTCCGGGGCATCCCCAAGCTTAGACGCTTGAGTCTTCCTTGGATATTACCTTGGGGGTGCCTTGAGCATCCCCAAGCTTAGGTTCTTGTCACTCCTTATTCTTCTCATATCGGTGTCTCACCCAAAACTTGAAAACTTCAATCACACAAAACTTAACGGAACTTCGTGAGATGGGTTAATATAATAAATAAAGATCATTCACTTAGGTACTATCAACACAAGATTCATAATTGTTCTCACATAATACCTAATTTATTCTACCATTCACATAATTTATATCACTGAATATAAGCTATGGGAACACTAAAACAAGCAAACTATGCATGCAAAACAGAATCTGTCAAAAACAAAACAGTCTGTGAAGATCTGTAGTATATCCATACTTCCCTGTCTCTATTTTTTTTGAAAAATTAGGAAAACTTATAGAATTTGCATATAAATACTGTATAAAAATTTCAGAATTTTTTGATGGTCCACTAAAATCATATAAATTCTTTACTGGAGGCAAAAGTTTCTGCTTTTGCACAAAATCAAATCAACAAGTATCCACACTATCCCAAAGGCTTTACTTGGCACTCAATTAAAATAAAAGACACAAAAAAATGATTAATACATTAGATTAATCATGTGAACACACCAAAACAGAAAGGAAAAGTGTTGGCTTGTCTCCCAACAAGTGCTTTTCTTTAAAGCCTTTTTGCTAGGCATGATGATTTCAATGATGCTCACGTAAGAATAATAATTGAAACATGCAAGAGAGCATCATGGATCTCATGACAAGCACATTTAACTCTAACCCACTTCCTATGCATAGGGATTTTGTGAGCAAACAATTTATGGGAGCAAGAATCAACTAGCATAGGAAGGCAAAACAAGCATATCTTCAAGATTTTCAACACATAGAGAGGAAACTTGATATTATTGCAATTCCTACAAGCATATGTTCCTCCCTCATAATAAATTTCAATAGCATCATGAAGGAATTCAACAATATAACTATCACATAAATCATTCTTTTCATGATGCACAAGCATAGAAAATTTATTACTCTCCGCATAAGCAATTTCCCTTTCATTCATGGTAGTGGGAGCAAAGTCAACAAAATAACTACCATTGTAGGAGATATGCCTTAGAGGCAATAATACATGTTATTATTTATCCCCATGTTCCTAATTAAGTTTATATTCCATGCTATAACTGCTATGGTTCTCGAGTCTACAATAACCACGAGGCTAGGAGGAAGACTCATATGCATGTGTGGAATAATAAACGGTAAAATGTATTCCTAGTCTGGCCTCTAAGACTAGCTCAAGTGTTGCATGATGGTTCTGTTTTCCTGATCATAGGCATGGCTATGCCGGCAACTTTGAGGGCACAATATTAGAAGAATATTAGTGTTGAATTGACCCGATTTGATGTTATGCTATGAGATACATTCGTAACAAGTTAATGGTTAATAACACAGAGAAAGTTAACGTTTGCATGATTCCTTAGACCATGAGAGTATCGAGTTTCTTCATGCTTGCTTCATGAACTTTGGGGTTTGTTAAACGTTATCCGTAACTGGATGGCTATTACGGCGGCTTACGGGTTCATGGAAAAGTATGACAAGTAACTTGATAGCTCAAGATTGGGATTTGCTCCTCTGACGATGGAGAGATATTGTCGGGCCCTCTCGGTGTTATGGTACCCATCATCGTCTGGCCAGACACATTGTGATTTGATCACGGGGATGCCGGAACACGGAAACGAGAAAAGAGAACAAAACCGGTAACGAGGTAACTGGCATTGTGGACAAGTGTTGATCCATGGGGATGTCGATAAATCTCACCTCGGGTTTTGTAACATATCGCGAAGTAAAAGGAATATCACACAGCAACTGGAGGTTCACTCGAATATTCATTCGTGTGGGTATAGGGATCAATATGGGTGTCCACGGCTCCGATGTTGATCATTAATCGGAAGGTGTTTCGGGTCATGTCTATACTTCACCGAACCTATAGGGTCACACGCTTAAGGGTCATCTATCTGTTGAATACTAGACAGGGAGTCTGAGAGAAAATCACCGAAAAAGTTTTGGGGACAACAGAAGAGTTCCGGAGAGAAAACACCGGAAGAGTTTCGGTAAAACCGAAAAGTTGTTTCGGAGTATACCATTAAGTGAAATTGGTTATGGCACACGCCTGGAAATTATTGGAGGGTACTAGAATTGTTCTGGTAACTTCTGAGATTTTTCAGAGACAAAAACCGGAAATGTTCCGGACTGCCGGAACTGCTTTGGTTGCTTTTCACAGATGAAAATCACTGATCTGAAAATGTTTCGGAATGTGTCCAGAATTGTTTTAGTGGGTACTGGATTTATTCTAAGACCCATAGAAATATTTTCGGATTTATCGGTCACGAAAAATTCGTTTCGTGAATAGTGAAATAGCATTTATGGTTATGGTTGGAAGTTGACCTTCCACAAAATATCTTGAGCGGATGACATGGAAGGATAAGGGCACCCATTTGGGGAGCCCTAGGAGGGGTGGCCGGCCAAGGTGGGCTCCACCATGGAGCCTCACTTGCCCCACTTGCTTTCCCTTTATGCCCTTGTGAAGGACTCCTTTCATGGGGTTTTTGGGTATTTCCAGTGCCACCCTACCCCTTGAGTTTTCCTATAAATAGAGGTGGAGATGCACTCTCCACTCTCACTATTTATCAACAAACAAATGCCATGCATGATCTGGACTTCTCTCTCCCTCCCCGCAAAATAATTTTGTAGAGCCAAAAGGCAGTCTGGACGGCGAAGCCCTGCCGGATAGCTGACACCGTATGTGTGCAACCCTGTAGAGAGGTCGTAGTTTCGATCTTTTACCCGAGGGGCTGTTCGAGGGTCCTCCCGAAGGGCTGTCCGAGTTTCCGTTCGAGCTTCGAGGGTCTTCCCGAAGGGCTGTCCGTGACATCGTCCGAGGGACTTTCCGACCGCCTCCCGAAGGGCTGTCCGACGAGGGAGAACATCCTCGCGGTTGGGAGGTTGTAAATCCTAGCTGCAGGGATCTGCACCACCGATCTTCATCGAGTCTAGTTCCGCTGCGCTACGAGTCGGTATGGATCAAATCAAACCTTGTATGCATGTCGGGGGGATAACCCCGGGGTAGCCTCAGCTGGGTCTTTACTCCAGCTTTTCGAAAAACGACTACAGGGCGATCCGCCTCCCCCTGTAGTCCGGCTCCGCGCGGCCGGCTGCGACCAGCCGTCCGGCCAAAGGCGGAGTCCCCTGGCCTTCTAGCCGGCGGGTCAGCTCACGTCCCATCGCCATGCCTCGCCGGACGATGACCTGAAACCCAGCGTATCAGCAATGCCTCCGGTACCGCGGTCAGGGCATGCGTGGCTACAACGGCCCCCGTCACGTCGATGGTCAGCGCCCGCATGGCCACAGTGGAGGCGACAGTGCCTCTGACCCCGGCTGACTGTGACTGGGCGGGCGGCACAGTGCCGGCACGCCCTCAACCACTCCATTACCTGCCCCGGCATGGCCACAGTGCGGCCGGCCGTACCGCGGACCGCGGCTGGCTGCCGCAAGGCAACGCTCCGCAGGACGACCCGTGCCGCGATGTGACAAGCCCGTGAGTCTGCCAAGCAGGCCCCTTTCGGCTCCAGACGGGACCCTGCAGCCGGCGGGCCCTACCAATGACAAGACTCCTCAGTCGGGGGCCCCATGGCCGGCTAGAGGGGCCGCCATCGGGGGCCCTCCGGCGCCTTCTACACATATTGTAATCCAGGGGGTTGGCCTATAAAACCCCCCGGAGCTCCCCCATGCAGGGGGGCGATCGATAGACGCACACGCACACCCACACTCACGTAGAGAGGCAAGGAGAGCAAGCTAGCTCCTTCTTCCTCCTCTACCCAGACAGCTCAAGGAGCACCATTGTAGCCCCTTTCGGTTCATCAACCAGACAAGCAGGACTAGCGGTGTTACCTCCCACGGAGGGCCCCGAACCTGGATACATCGCGTGTCCGGCACCGCTTGTTCCCAATCTCGCTCCCGGATTCCACCGGCGTCCTTCGGCCCCAATCACTCTCGATAAGCCACCCCATGGCATCTGTTGTGAGAAAACAACGACAATGCATCTCCATAGTGATCCTGGGCATGCTCGCAGTACCGATTTTTTTTGTTTTCTGTCGCGTTCCCCAACAGTGGCATCATGAGCCAAGCTATGCGTAGATGCAGGTTACGATCTAGAATACATGAGATGTATGGGTATTGCATAGTATAATTTTGTAGTAGATAAGATCTATTACTGAAAATTATTTGTGCGGGTAGTAGATGAAATCTATTACCCGATATTCTTGTTGCTTCCCTTGAATTTGCGTAGTCCTGATCTTGACGGCATGGTGGAATCTGACAAAGTTCTGGCAATCCACGATCCTTTCGTGCTGCTCCTGAGTATGCTGATTGATAGATCAACGAAGTGCTTCAGTGTCTTTGGGTTCCGCCATAGTTGAGGAACATTGATGTTTCGCAGACGAAAGGGCAATGCAGATATGATCTGCACGGGGGTCATGCGTATGACGAAGTTTAGTATGGGGTCAAGATTTTATTATCTCGTGTTTCATACGCCCCGCAAAGTTAATCTAGCAACTTGAATGATCATGCTTGATGATAAACGTTGGTTGCTGCGGTTTGGTTGAAACCTTAGAAGCGACGTAAAATAATTTTTTGCATAAACCGATTAGAGGCGTCTAACTTGGTTTTGCAGGATGACATGAGGCGTGCATATGATGTGGTATAGTAGTTCTCATATTTAATTTGATTATGTATGAGATGACTATACAATGTAAATTAACATGACCTACGTGTCATGATTCGGCATGATGGCTGGAGCCATATGATTGTCACTTTAATGACCTGCGTGTCAACCTTATGTAATGCACTTATCTTATTAGCTATAGAGATAGCAATATTATCTGGTGCATCGACAAGGTGGTGGCAAACTTCGCGAAGGTGAACACCGACGCGAATGCCGAAGACGAAGAAATTAAAGACTTCTCCGTCAGAAAGGGCTATACCATATCATGCTATTATGAATTGCCTGAGATGTTTATCCCTCTTGATGCACCCTTCTTGATTGCGCGGTAGTCTCTTTTATTAGGGTGATCTCTCACAAAATTATCAAGTAGTTAGTGTTCTCCCAAGTGTAGCACCGTCATAGCATCCTTCCTTTCGAGGTGCGCCATGATCTACATGGGTACGAACGATTGTACGGGTGTAAGGCGGGTGAGGTCAGACCTCGTAGCAAGATCACTTGGTTATCCTGACGTTCATGGCAGGATCGTCCTGAGCTCGGAACACACGCATCAAAAGATGAACAAGAGTCACATGGAGATGTGATTGGCAAGTTTGCCTACCAATTGAAGTTCGCACCATCAGTGTTCATCTCGAACAATGGCGTTGAATGGAAATGTGGGTCTTGAATCACTCACAATCAATTATGAGAGATATTGATTTGAGTGGGAGCTCACTGTAGAATTAACTTGTTTAATTCTCGGTGCAATTAATTTTGGACATCGTCTAAGTGAACTTTGCATAATAGTTGTAGAATAATGGCTCGCGTTTCCACCTTCCCTATTAAAATTGAATAAGTTGTTATTTATCTAGTTAAAACTTTACGATTGGTAACATAATGTGAGGATTATCCTCAAGAGTGCCGAGAAGGACTTTGTCCTATCGCATGTTTTCGGTATTCTCCCGCTGATGCTATGGATGTTGTGACTCTCGTCCTTCGGTCCAAAAGCTAGAATTCCGTTACGGTCAAGTGCAATACGTTTGCTTCCATAAAACCCGAACTTCAAAAGTTTGGGATAGTTATGTGATACTGATGGTACTGGAAATTATTTTCAGATACAAACAAAGGCTAAAAGATATGAGATATCCAAAGCAATGTTTGTTTGCAAGGTATTAGTAAAGTGTTTACTGGTCATTTGACAGATAAGAGAGGGATCCAGGAGAACGCCTGTCATGTAAATGAAGGTGAATAAAACAAACAACTTAAAGAGAAAGGAAATGTCCAAAGGGTGTTAGTGTGACTTACGCACCTAGGAAGTCCGGGGCTAACGCAACTCTTAAGTTGGGTGCTTCTTCTGAGAGTAGGAGAAAGACTGAAAGTAAAACTGTTAGAAGTATAAAGGCAAAAGGAAAGAAGTCTGGAATGTCCAGCTCATGTATGAAAGTCATATAAGTTATTGATGTTTGGAAGGCTGGTAAAAAAGAAATAGTTCTTGGGAATTGTGATTAAATTGTTAGTCACTAATTCTTGGGTATTGTGATTGACTTTTGATCACAGGAATACCCGTTCGATTGCATTCTCTTGCAACTCGATACAAGAACTACTACGGCCTAAAAGACTTGCCAGTAATGAGGTTTAGATACGCGATGGGAACATAGTAAAAGTTGTATACCTTCCATCTGTGTATTACCGTCTGTATTTATTTTCATAATTCATTTTAGAGTTTTACACACTCTAGCCCATTGCATAAAGTATATTGCAAGAAGGTTGTTCATAAGAGAACTTTTGATGTTCGGTGTTATGAATAAAGGTCATACTTTCATTATGAATGAGATGTATGTTATGAATATTGATAATAATACATTACCTCTGTATTTACTTTCATAATTCATTTTAGAGTTTTACACACTCTAGCCCATTTGCATAATGTTTGTTGCAAGAGTGAAATTCATAAAAGAACAATTGTTGTTCAGTATCATGAATAACATAAGGGCCATGCTTCCATCAAGGATGGGATGTATGTTATGAATATTGATGGTAATATGATACATCTGTAACACTGACACTAAATTTCGCAAGACTAAAAGAATACCACATATGTATGGCACTGCATTTGGTCACATTGGAGAAACCCGCTTGGAGAAATTTCATAATGATGGATTTTGAAGTCGTTTGACTATGAATCATCTGACACTTGCAACTTTCCTCTGAAAAGTGAGGTGACTGAAATACCATTCACAGGCCATAAGGAACGAGCAAAGAACTTATTGGTGATCATACATCGTGATGTGTGTAGTCCGATAAATGTTGTTGCTAGCAGTGGATTTGTCTATCTTCTGAAATGACTCAAGTAGATATATGGATATTTACTAGATGAGACGTAAGTCTGGATCTTTTGAAATCATTCAAAAGGTTTTTCAAAAATGAAGTAGAAATTATTGTAACAAGAAAATTATGTTTCTACAATTAGATTGCGGAAAGGAATATTTTGAGTTACAAGTTTAGCGAATGTCTGATGAGTTGTGAAAAGAGTTTCATAACTTACACCTCCCGGAACACCACAGTAAGTGGAATGTCCATGAAGATGTAATCAAACCATTTATGACATGGTGAGATCAAATATGACATAAATCAATTTGCCTTTATCCCTTTTAAGAGTAATGCTTTAGAGACTGTGGCTTTTACACTGAAAAGAGCTCCATCGGGTCTGTTGAAATGACGCCATGGTATGGTACGCCCAACCATGTTATATCTTTTCCTAACATATGGAATATGGGGCTTGTGTAAAAGGTTACATACCTATTCCAAATCAGACAAGTGCTACTTTGTAGGTTATCCCAAAATGTTGGGTATTCCCCCACCACTATACCGAGGCAAAGGATTTTGCCACAAAACGGTATGCTTTTAAAGAGAATAGTTCTTGCAAAAAGGTGAGTGGGAGGACAGTGCAACTCGACGAGATAATAAGTGTCTTCGTCATCAGATCAAACGAAAGGAACCTTGGAAGTGATTCCAGAGTTTCCTACTGCGACTGATACGGAAGCCTCTACATGAGATGTATGGACTTCGGTCGAACTTGCAGATGAACAACGTAGGGAAAGCTCGTGCAAACCTCTCAGGTGCGCAAACGAGATATTGTTGTTAGACAACCGTATACCTACGATACAAAAGGAAGCGTTGATGGGCCCTAACTCCGGAATTGGCTAAATGCCAAGACAATCCGAGATAGTTTCCATATAAGTGATTCAAGATTAAAACCTTGATACACCTTTCGGAAGACTTAGAGTTTAACGAATTTTTATGAAACTATAAACTGATGTGGATAAAATGTTTTATCCACAAAGCTCGACTTGTTGCAATAACAAGTTCAAGGAGTTGACTACGATGAGGTTGTTTCACCGTAGCGATGCTTAAAGTCGGTTCGGGTTAAACTAGCAATTAATACATATTTCAATCATGAGATATGAAACATGGATGGCGAAAGAATTTCCATGAAATGGGAATACAAACTAGGATTTGTATGTGATACAGTCCAAAGTGTTTTGTTGATCCAAAGGATGCTAGTGAGTATGCAAACTTCAGAGTTCCAGCAATGGACAGAAGAGAGCAAAAGGGAGTTGGAATCTTCGTTTTGATGAAATGATCAAAAGAGTTTGATTTCATCAATGGATAATGAAGATGCTTGTGGTTTCAAGAAAGTAAGTGGGAGCATAATAATATTTCTAAAAACCTTGTGTGCTTGACACATTGTTAATTGGAAATAAATTTCTTGACACGAATTAGGACTTCATTTGAAAATAGTTTTTCGATGAAGTGCTTGGGCTAAATAGCCTTGCTATTAGGCATAATGATCTATGGAGATAGATTTGCCTAATGGGGCTAAGCAAAAATACATATTGACAAGATGCTAAAACTATTTAGCACTAAAACCGCCAAGGAGTGATTCTTGCCGAAGTCACATGGAAAGAGTTTTTGCAAGACTCGGTGTCCTAAAAACATTGATGAGCAAAATACATGATGGATATTCCACACACTTCTGTGTTTGGATTAATCATGTATTCCATGGTATGTAAATCAACCAGATATGTCCGATACTCCCAAACTGTTGCGAGTATAGATACCAAAGTGATCAAAGTACTGATCATAGGACAACTGTGAAAAATGTCATTGAGTACTAAAGTAGCACTGATGACATGTTTTCTCGCAAGCAGAGATTATGAAGTGCTCGTTGTAAGTAATTACATCAATGCAGTCTTCATCAATGCTCCATGCAATTTTCAATTTAAGTTAAGGTTTTGTGTAATACACAATACGGTGGCACAGTAAGTTGGAATTGTTCTAAACAAGTTAGTGTGGCGAATTCTATAACAAAGGCTAAGTATGTTGACGTTTTGGAAGCAACAAAGAAGATGTTGAATCATATAGTTAATTCATGAACTTAGTATGGTTCCAAGATGGCTTTGGTCAATGGGACACTATTGCAGATAGTTGCTCCATAGCTTAGTCTGAGGAATCAAGGTTTGACCTGTGATTCACATATATACAAAGCCAAGTCCACACAAAATATGAATTTTGTGAAAGCGTGAAAACGCGAGGATATGCAAAGATGCACATAGAGCTGAAGTTGTCAGATCCGTTGGACATCAGGCTATACCACAAGCGAAGCATATTTTACACCAGTATGCCATAGATGTAAAGTGCATTAGCATTGACTAGATTATTGACTCTAGTGCAAGGTGGAGTCTGTAGGAGATATGCCCTAGAGGCAATAATACATGTTATTATTTATCCCTATGTTCCTAATTAAGTTTATATTCCATGCTATAACTGCTATGGTTCTCGAGTCTACAATAACCACGAGGCTCGGAGGAAGACTCATATGCACGTGTGGAATAATAAACGGTAAAATGTATTCCTAGTCTGGCCTCTAAGACTGGCTCAAGTGTTGCATGATGATTCTGTTTTCCTGGTCATAGGCATGGCTATGACGGCAACTTTGAGGGCACAATATTAGAAGAATATTTGTGTTGAATTGACCCGATTTGATGTTATGCTATGAGATACATTCGTCACAAGTTAATGGTTAATAACACAGAGAAAGTTAACGTTTGCATGATTCCTTAGACCATGAGAGTATCGAGTTTCTTCATGCTTGCTTCATGAACTTTGGGGTTTGTTAAATGTCATCCGTAACTGGATGGCTATTACGGCGGCTCACGGGTTCATGGAAAAGTATGACAAGTAACTTGATAGCTCAAGATTGGGATTTGCTCCTCCGACGATGGAGAGATATTCTCGGGCCCTCTCGGTGTTACGGTATCCATCATCGTTTGGCCAGACATATTGTGATTTGATCACGGGGATGCCGGAACGCGGAAACGAGAAAAGAGAACAAAACCGGTAACGAGGTAACTGGCATTGTGTACAAGTGTTGATCCACGAGGATGTCGATAAATCTCACCTCGGGGTTTGTAACATATCGCGAAGTAAAAGGAATAGCACACAAGAACTGGAGGTTCACTTGAATATTCATCGTGTGGGTATAGGGGTCAATATGGGTGTCCACGGCTCCGATGTTGATCATTGATCGGAATAACCTATAGGGTCACACGCTTAAGGGTCATCTATCTGTTGAATACTAGACACGGAGTCTGAGAGAAAATCAACGGAAGAGTTTCGGTAAAACCGAAAAGTTGTTTCGGAGTATACCATTAAGTCAAATTGGTTGTGGCACACGCTGGAAATTATTGGAGGGTACCGGAATTGTTTTGGTAACTTCTGAGACTTTTCAGAGACAAAAGCGGAAATGTTCCGGACTGCCGGAACCACTTTGGTTGCTTTTCACACATGAAAATCACTGATCTGAAAATGTTTCAGAACGTGTCCAGAATTGTTTTAGTGGGTACTGGATTTATTCTAAGACCCATAGAAATATTTTTGGATTTATTGGTCACGAAAAATTGGTTTCGTGAATAGTGAAATAGCATTTATGGTTATGGTTGGAAGTTGACCTTCCACAAAATATCTTAAGGGGATGACATGGAAGGATAAGGGCACCCATTTGGGGAGCCCTAGGAGGGGTGGCCGGCCAAGGTGGGCTCCACCATGAAGCCTCACTTGCCCCACTTGCTTTCCCTTTATGCCCTTGTGAAGGACTCCTTTCATGGGGTTTTTGGGTATTTCAAGTGCCACCCTACACCTTGAGTTTTCCTATAAATAGAAGTGGAGATGCACTCTCCACTCTCACTCTTTCTCAACATACAAATGCCATGCATGATCTGGCCTTCTCTCTCCCTCCCTGCAAAATAGTTTCGTAGAGCCGAAAGGCTGTCTGGGTTCCGGCCGGAACTAGTTCTGGACGGCGAAGCCCTGCCGGATAGCTGACACCGTATGTTTGCAACCCTGTAGAGAGGTCGTAGTTTCGATCTTTTGCCCGAGGGGCTGTTCGAGGGTCCTCCCGAAGGGCTGTCCGAGTTTCCATTCGAGCTTCGAGGGTCTTCCCGAAGGGCTGTGTGTGACATCGTCCGAGGGACTGTCCGACCGCCTCCCGAAGGGCTGTCCGACGAGGGAGAACATCCTCGCGGTTAGGAGGTTGTAAATCCTAGCTGCGGGGATCTGCACCACCGATCTTCATCGACTCTACTTCCGATGCGCTACGAGTCGGTACGGATCAGATCAACCCTTGTCTGCATCTCCATAGTGCTCCTGGTCCTGCTCGCAGTACCGATTTTTTTTTCTGTTGCGTTCCCCAACAATCATGAGATACATGATTGACTTAACCAAATTGAAAATTAAAATCATGATGACAAGTTTCATAGTTATAATTATTCTTTATAGCATACATGTAATCATCATAATGATCATAGATAGGTGGCATGCCATCATCAAAATAAATTTGCTCATCAAAATTGGGGGACTAAAAATATCATCCTCATCAAACATAGCATCCCCAAGCTTGTGGCTTTGCATATCATAGCATCATGGATATTCAGAGAATTCATCCTAACAATATTGCTATCATGCTTTTCATTCAAGGAACTATCATGAATCACTTTATAAATTTCACAATTTTTAGATTCATGATTTTCAAGCAAGACCTCATAAAGATAATCTAGTGAACTCTCACTAGCAATTGTTCCAACATAATCGGGTCTTTTGAAAAGATTAGCAAGTTGATGAGGATCCATTTTTTTTCTTTTATAAAACCAAACTAGTGAAAAACAAGAAACTAAAAGATTTAATTGCAAGATATAAAGGTATACCTTCAAGCACTCACCTCCCAGACAACGGCGCCAGAAAAGAGCTTGATGTCTACTGCGCAACTTTATTCTTGTAGACTCGTGTTGGGCCTCCAAGCGCAGAGTTTTGTAGGACAGTACAAATTTTCCCTCAAGTGGATGACCTAAGGTTTATCAATCTGTGGGAGGTGTAGGATGAAGATGGTCTCTCTCAAACAACCCTGCAATCAAATACAAGAAATCTCTTGTGTCCCCAACACACCCAATACAATGGCAAATTGTATAGGTGCACTAGTTCGGCGAAGAGATGGTGATACAAGTGCAATATGGTTGATGGATATAGGTTTTTGTAATCTGAAAATATGAAAACAGCAAGGTAGCAAGTGTAAAATAGTGAGCAAAATGGTGTATAAATGCTAGGAAATAATGCCTAGGGTTCATACTTTCGCTAGTGCAATCTCCCAACAATGCTAACATAGTTGAATCATATGATCAACCCTCAACATGCAGCAAAGAATCACTCCAAAGTTCCTATCTAGCGGAGAACAATAAGATGAAATTGGTGTAGGCAGTAGAACCACCTCAAAGTTATTCTTTTCGATCAATCTATTGGGCTATTCCTATGAGTGTCACAAACAGCCCTAGAGTTCCTACTAGAATAACACCAATGATACATATCAATCAACCCTAATGTCACCTAGATACTTGATACGTCTCCAACGTATCTATAATTTTTGCTTGTTCCATGCTGTTATATTATCATTCTTGGATGTTTTACAAACACTTTATAGCAACTTTATATATTTTTTGGACTAACCTATTGACATAGTGGCAAAGTGCCAGTTGCTGTTTTTGCTTGTTTTTTTACTTCGCAGAAAATCAATACCAAACGGAGTCCAATCGCGATGAAAATTTTTGGAGATTTTTTGTGGACCAGAAGACACCCAATGGGCCAAAGAAATGCCGGGGGATTGGGCCGAGGAGACCACAACCCACTAGGGCGCGCCCTGATGGGTTGTGCCCTCCTCGGGGCCCCTATCCACCGCCTCTGATGCCTATAAATTCCCAAATATTCCAAAAAACCCTAGGGGAGTCGACGAAACACAACTTCAGCCGCCGCAAGTTCCAGAACCTCGAGATCCAATCTAAACACCATCACGGAGGGGTTCATCTTCCTCATAGGTGCCTCTCCGATGATGCGTGAGTAGTCCACCATAGACCTACGAGTCCGTAGGCAGTAGCTAGATGGCTTCCTCTCTCTCTCTCTCTCTCTTATGATCCTCAATACAATGGTCTCTCGGAGATCTATTTGATGTAAACTTTTGCGGTGTGTTTGTTTGATCCGATGAATTTTGAGTTCATGATCAGTTTCTATCCATGAATATTATTTGAGTCTTCTTTGATCTCTTATATGCATGATTGCTTATAGCATCGTATTTCTTCTTCGAATCTTTGGTTTAGTTAGGACGACTAGATCGATTTTTCTTGCCATGGGAAGAGGTGCTTTGTGATGGGTTCGATCTTGCGGTGTTCTTTCCCAGTGACAGAAGGGGCAGCAAGACACGCATGTATCATTGCTATTAAGGATAACAAGATGGGGTCTATTCCTACATGAATAGATCTTGTCTACATCATGTCATCGTTCTTATTGCATTACTCCGTTTTTCCATGAACTTAATACACTAGATGCATGCTGGATAGCGGCCGATGTGTGGAGTAATAGAGGTAGATGCCGGCAGGAGTCAGTCTACCTATCTTTGACGTGATGCCTATATAATGATCATCGCCTTGGATATCGTCATGACTATTCGATTTTCTATCAATTGCCCAACAGTAATTTGTTCACCCACCGCGCGCTATACTCATGAGAGAAGCCACTAGTGAACCCTACGGCCCCCGGGTCTACTTTTCCAACATATTGCTTTCAGATCTATCTTTTTGCATCTTTGTTTTCAGATCTACAAAACCAAAAACCCAAAAACATATTGCTGCATATTTTATTTGCCCTTTTTATTTTGTGTTCTTGAGAGATCTATCTCTCCTATCTATCACTACCTAATCTATTTCTTTACCGTTGAGAGATTGACAACCTCTCTTTCGCGTCGGGTTGCAAGTATTTGTTGTTTGTGTGTAGGTGCCGCTTATTGGGTGGTGGTGATACTCCTACTGGTTCGATAAACTTGGTTTCATAACTGAGGGAAATATTTACCATCGCTGTGCTGCATCATCCCTTCCTCTTTGGGGAAATACCGATGCAGTCTCAACCCACGTCAATACTCCAATGTCACCTCAAGTATCCGTGGGTAAAGTATGCGACATGCATCAAACAATTTCAGATCTATCATGTTCACTCCAACACAAAGAACTTCAAGGAGCACCCCAAGATTTCTATCGGAGAACGTGGTATGAAAACGTGCAATAAACCCCTATGCATAGATCCCCTAGGTCACCGGAATCCGCAAGTTGATGCCTCAACATATATCAAGTGAATCAATAGAATACCCCAATGTCACTACGGGTATCCCATGCAAGACATACATCAAGTGTTCTCAAACCATAATATTCAATCCAACATAACAAGATCTCAAAGGTAAAGATTCAATTCATCACAACAAGGTAGCAAGGGAATAACATCATATGATCCGACTATATTAACAAAGCCCGTGATACATCAAGATCGTGCCATCTCAAGAACACGAGAGAGAGAGAGAGAGAGAGAGAGATTGAACACATAGATACCGGTACATACCCTCAGCCCTGAGGGTTAATGTGACGCCCAAGATGCGATCCTATCCTTATTTTGGCACGAGGGCCTCAACAGGGATAGAAGCGCATCTCGTCGTTTCGCAAGAATGGGTATCATTACAAGTACATGTAAAGAAGAGATGAGTATATGCAATTGGCTTACACTCGCCACAAGCTAAATCAAATTCACATCAATACAACAACACATACAATCATCATACAGAAGAGTAGGGTCCGACTACGGACGAAAACAAACGATAAAATGACATCCATCCTTGCTATCCCAGGTGCCGCCTGGAACCCATCCTATGATCGATGAAGAAGAAGAAGAACTCCAAATCAAACAAAGCATCGCTCTCACGTCAAAACATCGCATTACCTATACCTGCAACTATTGTTGTAGTAATCTGTGAGCCATAGGGACTCAGCAATCTCATTTCCAAGGGTATCAAGACTATTAAAGCTTAATGGGTGAGGTAAAGTTAAGTGGTGAGGCTGCAGCAAGCACTAAGCATTTATTTGAGTGGCTAACTTACGAGTACAAGAATAAAGGGGGGTGATCATCGTATTAGCGGACGTGATCTAGTAATGATCTCTAGGAGATCCTGAACACCTACTTACGTCAATCATAACCCCACCGTGTTCTCTCTCGGAAAAGGGCTCACGAGAAGAGACAATCATGGTTATGCACACAGTTGGTGTATTTTATTTGAATTTTCTTCAAGTTTGCTACGACCGGGTGTTAAACAAAGTTTACAAGTTGCCACGTAACCGCGGGCACGGCTTTCGAAAAGATTTAACCCTGCAGGGGTGCTCCAACTCATCCATCACAAACTAACCACACGTCGCGGGAATAAACTCGACCACTAATCTTGTGATATTCCTAGGCAATTCCACTGGAAAACCGCAACCTCGAGATAGCCCGAAGTATTCTCGGAATTCCTCGCACAAGACGTTCGAGAAAGGTAAAACAAGTCCAACAAGACCGCCCGACGTGTCGACGAACCCGATAGGAGCCGCGTATCTCATTCTCAGGACACGACCGGATGAGCACAGCGTACAGTGGCCTGATAGACATCTCCCGAGTTGCCCCGGGTTAGCCCCACACACGACTCTAGTTTGGACCAACACTCATGAGGAGCACTGGCCCGGGTTGTGGATTAAAGATCCTCGGGTTAATTACTCCCTATGCAGGTTTATTAGTTATTAGGCAAATGTAGTACCAAAGTTGGGCCTTGCCAGACAAGTTTTATCCTAAAACGAAAATCAAGGGGGTCCCCATAACAACCCCGATCATGTTAGGAGCGCTCAATTATGGAACATAACACCGGTACACAAGTAATTAGGGCGGCAAGAGTGGAACAAAACACCGAGCAAAAGGCCAAGCCTTCCACCCTTTACCAAGTATATATGTGCATTAAATTAAATAGCAATAATATTGTGATATAGCAAAATATCCATGTTTCACATGGGAAACATCTTGCACCTGCAACTAGCAACGCTATAAGAAGGGCTGAGCAAGCGATAACATAGCCAAACAATGTTTTGCCGGGATGTGAAGGGGTTAGAGGCTTTTCCTGGCAATTTGGGAGGCTTGACATACAAGTGCTAGGTAGCGAGACAAGCGATAGAAACGAGACATCTAGCATGGCAATGATAGTAATGGTATCCAAGGAAACGATCATCTTGCCTTAGATCCCGCTTGGAAGAAGAACGAATCCATGAAGAAGACGAGCCAACGTAGTCGAATGAATCCTCACACTCCGAACGCTTTCGGAACTCTATCGAGAAGAAGCAATCCGAAAACAACAATCAACACATGATCAACACCACAACATATGCATGGCATGATGCACTTCAAATATGATGCATGTTATGCATGACATGGCAAGCACAACAATCAACTTCTACACATTAAGAGAAGCTCAATATGCAACGAGTTGCATATTGACGAAACTCCACATTCGAATATTTAGTTCACTCTCGTTTAGGTACACGACATTATTAAATGTTGTTAAACATAACAAGAGGTGAAGCATAAGTAAACTACACATCTAGGCAAGTTTAAATGAGGCCGAAAACAACATATAGCATATCCGAATCGACCCCATATGTTAATTTAGAAATTGGTCCAGATCTGAACTAATCATGTTTTATATTTGTTAAACAGCAAAACAAAATGCATCATGTGATTCTACTCGTCATTCTAGTCGATTTACATATATAGATCATATAAAATGGAGCTACGGCCTAAAAGATATGATCAACACAAGATGGTTATGTCATGAATGCAAAATGCATGCAAACAACCACCACAAACATGTTAAATCATGTATGCAACAAGATATTATGAAACTACATGAAATTCTAGTCAAGTTACATATGCAACATGTTCAAAACGGAGCTACGGTTCAACAAATACAACCAACACAAGTTTTAGTTGAAATCTGCCCAAAACAGCAAGATAGCATTTTGCACACACGAAAACAACAAGTTACAATATTCTAAAATGCACAAACTAAGCATGGGGCAGTAGCATATAACATACACTTCATTTCATCTTCACATATCATACTCAAAAGAGTCATGGATCACATGGTAGGAAGCTCACAACATGGCAATAAAATATAGCAGATTAGGACTTAGTGAAAATCACAGCTTTTAGAGAGCAGTTTTATCACGGAGGCATATTGGCAGCAACAAAACTAGATGCTACAAGTCATATCTTGGCATGAAACTTTACAGCATGGTAAGGGACATGATGAACTACAATTCATTCCATGGTGGCAAGGTCTAATTATGCATAGAATCATGACTAGCATCATCACAACATGGCATTATGAAGAAAACAGATTCTCAGACTTAGTGAAAATTAGACTAGACATGTGCAGCAGTTTTTTTAACAGATTGACATGTTGGACAGCAGAATTAATTATGATGCTAAGCCTATACATGCAAACTATTGGCACAACATGATAGGCAACAACATGCGTAACAAAAGACTCCTTGGTGGCAATCACAAAAGACTCCTAGATCAATAGCAAATCACATGGCAACTTGGCAACAAAATAACAGTTTCAGACTTGGTGAAATTTAACTATCTCCCAAAACTGCAGTATTGACTAGGCATGTTGACATGGCAATAACAGTAGCATAGAAATCATTTATAGGCATTGCAAGGACTCTAACAGGAAGTATACATGACACACTTCAAATCATTCCATTGGCACAATTACATAGGATGCATGGTTTGCTTAATATGATGCCCACAAAACGGAACTCATCGTTAACAGATTTCAGTTTTAACGTGATAGCAACTTTAGAGCAACAAACAAACATGATAATGGTGTTCTACCTAGCAACTAGAGGCATGGCATCAAAGTAGACATATCCTAGAGCAATACTCATGAAGACACCATATGCAAAAGATCTACGGTTCAATTGCAATCATCCTCACAAAATCAAACAAAATAACAGATTTGCACATAACGACACAATGCACTTTTGTATCACGGATTAGACCACTTAGATGATTCCTATAATGCATGCAAATGATGCTAACACGTAGAGCACGAAACGTAGATACTTTTTCATATATAACACTCTGTCAACGGATGCATAGTTTACAAGTTATCGTCAACACAAAATGCAAACATGGGTAAAAACGTGCACATTCTAGGGACTTAGCAAAAATTCTCACCCCGGGGAACTGGACGAGGGGGACCCGGGACGGGGCTGTACGGGCGCGGCGTTTGGTTGCGGGGCCGACGCCGTGCAGGGACATGGCGGTCCCGGCGCACAATGGCGGGCAGGAGGCGGCCGAAGGCGAGCTCGCCGGCGGTTGGCGGCACCGGCGACGATAGGGAAGGGGGCCGGCGGCCTGGGCGAGGCAGATCCGCCCGGATCTCGCCGGATTCGGGGGAGGCACGCGGCTAGATGCGGCGCCGGAGCTCGGGGCGGCGGCGAGCCACGGCGGTCGGCAGGGTGGAGCGCGGCGCGGCGGCGCGGGACTCTGGCGACGATGCGCAGGGCGGCGGCGAGGTCTGGCAGCGGCGGCGGGCGCGAACGGGCGAGGGTGGCGGCGGCTCGGCGGCGGGGTCAGTGCGGGGTGGCGCTGGGCGAGGCCCTCGCTCGAGAGGAGCGGCGGCGGAGCGATAGCGCGGGCTGGCGCGGGCCTGGCGGCGGTGACTCAGGCTCGGGAGGGCCTAGCCTGGGTTCCCAGGGCCACGGTGGAGGGAGGTCGGCCGGGGGCGCGCGGGGATGACGTGGCGGCTCTCGGTTGGTGGGAAGCGGCGGCGCGGGCGGTGGCTGGCCGGCGGCTCGCCAAGTGGCGGTGGTGGGCTGGTCAGGCGCGGAATTTGAGGGCGAGGTGGCTGCTAGAGGTAGGTGAAGGCTAGAAGAGGTTATTTTTGGGCAGGGGGAGGCTACTATTTATAGCATGGGGTGCTAGGGATAGGGTTTTGAAGCCGATTCGGAACCTTCGATCGCGATCCGACGGTCTCGATCGGAGGGGGGCTAAGGTAGGGGTAGTGGGCTGTGTAGTTGGGCTGGTCTCAGATAAGAGGGAGGATGGCAGCCCGTGACATGTTTTAGCAAACCGAAAACGACTGATAATAAACCGATGGCGGTGCCGCTACGGTCGACCGTTCGGGTATCAAACGACTTCTGATTGCGACGAAATTCGGCAGGCGGTCTAGCTACACTATATTAAGACCGCACGCCATCTTTCGACCCAATCCGAGAATATTTTTCGCACGCCTTAAAAACAAGATTTTGTTGATGCCACGGGCGCGTGCGTGTGTGGTTGGCCTCGAAACGATCGTCGATGAGAACAGAGAGAACATGCAACTACTAACGAACGCGAGTTTTCAAAATCGAATGACGATGCTATGCAGATGATGTGAATGAAGCGATGATGAATGCGACAAACAAAAGATTCAGACGACGAGAATGGACATAAATCGGGAATCTTCTGGAGCGTCGGTCCCGGGTTGTTACAGTCAACTACTCCCTCCTTGTCATGGCCTCTAGCGGGATGATGACGATGGCCACTGGAGATGATCTACCCTCTCCGGCAGGGTACTGGAACACCTCCAGATTGGTTTTTCGTTGATACAAAGAGTTGCGGCGGGGGAACGACGAGTCTCAGAGCGCTTCTGATGTTTTTAGGGTAGATGTGAATTTATAGGCCAGAGAACGATGTCGGGGGACGCTCTAGGGGGCCACCACATATCTGGCCGCGCCCCCTAGGGGGCGCTGCTGGATATGTGGTGGGCCCCTGGTGCATCTCCTGGCCCTCCTCTGAAACTTCTAGTTCTTGTATTGGTCAAAAAAAAATCACCAAAAAGATTCGGGCGATTCCGAGAACTTTCATTTTGTGCACAAAAAAACACCACGGTAATTCTGCTGAAAACAGCGTCAGTCCGGGTTAGTTCTAAATAAATCATATAAAGTGCATCAAAACCATATAAAAGTATTGTAAACATAGGTGAATATGGCATGAATACTTCATAAATTATCGATACGTTGGAGACGTATCAGCGGCGAAGTTGTTGGTGTAGATCGCCGTCACGATGGATGCCTTGGCACCTCTCCGGCGCCACCGGGAGAGGGGGAGAGAGCGCCCCTCCTTCTTCTTCTTCCTTGGCCTGCTCCCAAGGTGGGAGGAGAGTTTCCCCTCTGGTCCATGGCCGCCATGGCTCCCGGAGGGCAGGAGCCCCTCCGATATTGGATCTCTCTCTCTGTTTCTCTTCTGTTTTCGCGACTGGTTTCTGACCCCTTCACCGTTTCTTAAATATTCGAAGATCCGTAACTCTGATCGGGCTGAAATTTTGAGGGGATTTTTATCTTGAAATATCTTTCTTGCGGTGGAAGGAGAGCCCCAACCGACTTAAGGGGGAGGCACAAGCCATCAGGGCGCGACAACCCAGGCCGCGCCCTGTTGGCTTGTGCCTCCCTCGGGCACTGTCTTGCATTGTTTCCGGCTCCCAAAATTCACATATATTCCAAAAAAAATCTCCGTAAATTTTTATCACGTTTAGACTTCGTTTGATATGGAATTTTTGCGAAACAGAAAACACACAAAAAATAGGAACTGACACTGGGCACTGGATAAGTAAGTTAGTCCCAAAAATAATATAGAATGTTGCCAAAAGTATATGAAAGTTGTATAATATTGGCATGAAGCAATCAAAAATTATATATACGACGGAGAGGTATCAGCATCCCCAAGCTTAATTCCTGCTCGTCCTCGAGTATGTAAATGATAAAAAGATAATTTTTGATGTGGAATGCTACCTAATATAATCTTGAACAAATGTCTAATCATGGCATGAATATTAAGATACAAGTGATTCAAGGCAATAGTCTATCATTTGACAAAAAGACATCCATACTTAGGTTTACTAGCAAACAATCATGTCCTTTCAAAATAACAATGCCAGAGAATGTTATCCCTACAAAATCATATAGCCTCTCATGCTTGGTCTTCCTAGCATAAAGTATAAATCATGAGCACCCCGGTGTCAAACCAAGCACTTGGATCGTACTTTTTCACGCGCTTCAGGTTTGTATTACTTACGCAATATATGAGCGTGAACCAAGGATATAACATAAAGGTGGAATAGAAAATGGTGGTAGGTTTCAAAGGGGTAAAAGTGGAGAAGAAAGTCTCGCGTCAACTCGGCGTATCAACGGGCTATGGAGATGCCCATCAATAGATATCAATGCGAGGAGTAGGGATTGCAGAGCAATGGATGCACTAGAGCTATAAGTGTATGAAAGCTCGACTGAAGCTAAGTGGGTGTGCATCCAACTTGCTTGCTCATGAAGACCTTGGGCATTTTAGGACGCCCGTCATCGGAATATACAAGCCAAGTTCTATAATGAAAAATTCCCACTAGCATATGGAAGTGACAAAAAAGAGACTCTATATGAAGAACATGGTGCCACTTTGAGGCACAAGTATGGTAAAGGATAGTACCAAAGTCCCTTCTCTCTTTTTCTCTCATTTATTATTATTTTTTCATGGTGGGCTTTTTTCTCTCTATTTTTCGCCTCCCCCATTTTTTTTGTGGTGGGCTCATTTGGCCTCCCCCATTTTTTCATTTTTCTTCCGGAGTCTCATCCCGACTTGTGGGGGAATCATAGTCTCCATCATCCTTTCCTCACTGGGACAATGCTCTAATAATGATGATCATCACAGTTTTATTTACTTACAACTCGATATGAAAAACCGTATGACTCTATATGAATGCCTCTTGCAGTGTAACAGGATGTGCAATGATCTAGCATAGCAAACGATATCAAAAAATGGACAAGCCATGTAAATATCAAGCTAGCTATCTTATGATCATGCAAAGCAATATGACAATGGAAATACAAGTCATATGCAGTGATGGTGGAAGTTGCATGGCAATATATCTCGGAATGGCTATGGAAATGCGATGATAGGTAGGTACGGTGCCTGTTTTGAGGAAGATATAATGAGGCTTATGTGCAATAGAGTGTATCATGTCACGGGGTTTGGATGCACCGGCGAAAATTGCACCTATCCTCGAGGTGAGAACGGGCAATGCACGGTACCGAAGAGGCTAGCAAATATGTGGAGGTGAGAGTGCGTATATCCATGGATTCACATTAGTCAATAAGAACTCACATACTTATTGTAAGGTTTTATTAGCTCTCTCGAAGCAAAGTACTACTTGCATGCTCCTAGGGAGGAGGTCGGTAGGAGTTAACCATCGCGTGCCCCCGATTAAAACAGCACAAAGGATTTCAATCAAGGATAAATTATGCTCCAATCTTCATCGCATAACTAGAGACTATACGTGCATGCTTCGGGAATCACCAACCTTAACATCAATATTCTTACTAATCCACAATCATCCACTAGTGCACCCACATATTACTATCTTAATGTCGCAAAACTATTGCAAGGAATCAAACATATCATATTCAGTGATCTACAAGTTTTATGTAGGATTTTATGACTAACCGTGTAAATGACCAATTCCCGTTGACTCTCGAAATAGGTGTAAGTGAAACACGAGAGTTTAATTCTTTCTACAAAAGACCTGGACATGCTCTAATAAATATAAGTGAAGCAAAAGAGCATTCGACAAATAGCGGTTTTCTATATGTAGAGAAACATGCATCCAACTTCAAATGATATAATTGAAGCACATGAAGCATTCTATAAAGGCATACTCAAAAGATATAAGTGAAGTGCAAAGAGCATTCTATAAATCAACCATGGACTTTCCCAAACCATCTTGGTATATTGCTAAAAGGAAAATAAAAGGCACACGACGCTCCAAGAATTTACGCATATCATGTGAACAAAACAAAAACCAAACATACCGATAGTTGTTGAAGAAGAAAAATGGGATGCCTTCCGGGGCATCCCCAAGCTTAGACGCTTGAGTCTCCTTGAATATTTACTTGGGGTGCCTTGGGAATCCCCAAGCTTGAACTCTTGTATCTCCGTATTCTTCTCATATCGATACCTCCTCGACCTTCGAACACTTCATCCACACAAAACTTGACAGAACTTTCATTAGAAACGTTAGTACATAATCATCAAATATCATCATGTCCTGCCATAACATTATTGCATAATTATAATCTAAAATTACCCACTATATGGTATCATAATTCTATGGCTCCCAAGTCATTGGGGCTCAACAAGAATTCAAACATAAGCACGCAAAGCAACTATAAGTCTGTAATGATCTATAGAGAAACTATACTTCTGTAGCTCCAAAAATTCTGAAATCATAAGACATAATAAACAATTTGCATATCCATACAGTGTAAAAATTTCAGTATTTTTGCACGCTCCAGTAAAATATGAAAATTCAAACACTACAGCAGAAGTTTCTGTTTTTACACAGCACATATAAAACAAGCAATTCAAACATCCTAAAGGTAATTATTGGCACATTATTTTTATAATACAATGGATTTGTACAAGGGGATAATTATTTTTGTTGAAAATTTGTTGTAATCAAGATTCACAAAGTTTTCATGGGCATGAACAAAAGTTCGAGGACGTCCCCCACTTCAACGGTGCTCATCTTTCTCACTTTCACTTCTCCTTTTCAAAAGGTTTTAAGTTCCCCACTTTATTTTTTTGTTTTTAATTATTTTAAAATCACACAACATAAATAAATGACTCTCTAAAACTTCCGGGTTAGTTCCCTGGCAGCGCTTTCTTTAAATCCATTAAGCTAGACATATAGTGCTCAAGTAATTGATCCCCCCGGATCCCAAGGTATATCAAAGCCAATTTTAATTAACAATGATTTGTAATTTAGTAGTGAGTACAAAGTGATATATATCATGTGACAACGAAGTCTAACTCTCTTCCTATGCATTGGCATGTCATACAAGAACAATTCATTCGCACAAAGTAAAGGCCAATTCATAGCATAAGTAGTTTCTTGTAATATTATCGTATTGGAAACATAGAGAGGTGAAGATTCGGTTCCTATCTCATAATAATTGAAAGTAGGAGCAGCAAGCACATGCATATTATATTTATCAAAATCATCATGTGTGATAGTAAGACGCAACCCATCAATATAATTCTTAATAAGTGCAAACTTCTCCGATATAGTGTAGTTGGGAGAATTCAAAAGATAATAGGACTATCATGTGTGGGTGCAATAGCAACAATTTCATGCTTAACATAAGGAACTATAGCAAGTTCATCTCCATAAGCATAATTCATATTGGCATCATGGCCACAAGCATAGCAAGCATCAAGTTCATCAAAACGAGATATTTCAAATGAATCCAAGGGATCATAGCATTCATCATTCGATATGTGCGAAGGGAAATTAAACAATGTATGAGTTGAAGAGTTACTCTCATTAGAAGGTGGGCATGGGTGATCAATCTGCTCATCCTCCTTTTGTTCTTCGTTCTCCTCCTCATCTTTTTCATCTAATGAGCTCACAGTTTCAGCAATTTCTTCTTCCATAGATTCATGTGAAATATTAGTCTCTTCCAAGGCAGCAGACATTCTTGTTGGAAATATGCCCAAGAGGCAATAATAAAATGGTTATTATCATATTTCCTTGTTCATGATAATCGTTTATTATCCATGCTAGAATTGTATTGATCGGAAACTGAGATACATGTGTGGATACATAGACAACACCGTGTCCCTAGTAAGCCTCTACTAGACTAGCTCGTTAATCAGAGATGGTCAAGGTTTCCTGACCATAGACAATGATTCGTCATCTGATAACGGGATCACATCATTAGGAGAATGATGTGATGGACAAGACCCAACCGTAAGCATAGCAGTTGATCGTGTCAATTTGTTGCTACTGCTTTATCCATGTCAAGTATATGTTCCTACGACCATGAGATCATGCAACTCCCGGACAACGGAGGAATGCCTTGTGTTTATCAAATGTCACAACGTAATTGGGTGACTATAAAGGTCCTCTACAGGTATCTCCGAGGGTATCTGTTGAGTTGGCATGGATCGAGACTGGGATTTGTCACTCCGTATGACGGAGAGGTATCTCTGGGCCCACTCGGTAACACAGCATCACAAGAAGCTTGCAAGCAATGTTACTAAGGAGTTAGTCACGGGATCTTGTGTTACAGAACCAGTAAAGAGACTTGCCGGTAATGAGATTAAACTAGGTATGGAGATACCGACGATCGAATCTCGGGCAAGTAACATGCCGATGGACAAAGGGATCTGCATACGAGATTGTTTGAATCCTTGACATCGTGGTTCGACCGATAAAGATCTTCATAGAATATGTAGGAACCAATATGGGCATCCAGGTCCCGCTATTGGTTATTGACCATAGAGTTGTCTCGGTCATGTCTACATAGTTCTCGAACCCGCAGGGTCTGCACACTTAACGTTCGGTGACGATTTGGTACTGTTGAGTTATGTATGTTGGTGACCGAAGGTTGTTCGGAGTCCCGGATGAAATCCCAGATGTCACGAGGAGTTCCGGAATGGTCCGGAGGTAATGATTTATATATGGGAAGTCATATTTTGGCGACCGGAAAAGTTTCGGGTTTTTCCGGTATTGTATCGGGAAGCTTCTAGAAGGTTCCGGAAACTTCCGGAGGAGTCCGGAAGTCCACCAAGGGTTCCACCACATCCCAAGGGTTTGCATGGGCTGAGGGGAGGCGCCCTGGCCTTATTGGGCCAGGCGCACAAGTCCCTCAAGGCCCATGTGGCTTGGGAGAGGTGGAAAGTCCACCTGTTTATGGAAAGGGAGGGAAGTGGACTAGGAGTCCAACTCCTCCCCCTTGGCTGCGCCCTAGGGCTTGGAGGGGTTGATCTCCACGCCCCTCCACCTATATATAGAGGGGAGGGGGCGCCCCAAGAGCACACACGAAGCCCTTGGCGCCCCTCTCTCTCCCTAGATCGTTTTCTCCTCCGTTCGCGGTTTCGGTAGCGCTAGGCATAGCCTTGCCGGGATAGCACCACCACCACCGCCACCACGTCGTCGTGTTGCTGGAGAACTCATCTACTACTCTGACCTCGCTCGGTGGATCGAGGAGGCAGAGACGTCATCGAGTTGTACGTGTGCTGAACGCGGAGGTGATGTCCGTTCGGCGCTAGATCGGGACGGATCGTGATTGGATCGCGGGACGGATTGCGATTTGGATCGCGAAGACGTTCGACTACATCAACCGCGTTTCTTAATGCTTCCCGATTAGCGATCTACAAGGGTATGTAGATCCACTCTCTCTCTCTCTCGTAGCTGTTGATCTCTATAGATAGATCTTGCGTGTTCATAGGAAATTTTTTGTTTCCCATGCAACGTTCCCCAACAGTGGTACCAGAGCTAGGTCTATGCGTAGATGAGATCACGAGTAGAACACAAAGGAGTTTGTGGGCGTTGATATTCAGATTGCTTCCCTCCTTAGTCTTATCTTGATTCGGCGGTATTGTGGGATGAAGCGGCTCGGACCAACCTTACTCGTCCACGTACGAGAGACCGGTTCCATCGACTGACATGTAACTTTGTTGCATAAGATGGCTGGAGGGTGTCTGTCTCTCCCACTTTAGTTCAATCGGATTCGACAGAGGCGGTCCTTGTCGAAGGTGAAATAGCAACATGTATATCACCATTGTGGTTTTGCGTAGGTAAGAATCGTTCTTGCTAGATACCCATAGCAGCCACGTAAAACATGCAACAGCAAATTAGAGGACGTCTAACTTGTTTTTGCAGGGTATGATGTGATATGATATGGCCAGAAACATGATGAGATATATGTGATGTATGAAATGATCATGTTTTGTATAGATTATCACGACTTGCATGTCGATGAGTACGGCAACCGGCAGGAGCCATAGGGTTGTCTTTAATTTATTTTTGCCTTTTTGCTTTACTTTATCGCTATGAGTTAGCAATAGTTGTAGAAGCAATAGTTGGCTCGACAACCTCATGGCGACACGTTGATGGAGATCAAGATGATGGAGATCATGGTGTTATGCCGGTGACGATGGATATCATGCCGGTGCTTTGGAGATGGAGATCAAAAGCACAAGATCATGGCCATATCATGTCACTTATGATTTGCATGTGATGTTAATCCTTTTATGCACCTTGTTTTGCTTAGGACGACGGTAGCATTATAACGTGATCCCTCACTAAAATTTCAAGATAAAATTGTGTTCTCCCCAAGTGTGCACCGTTGCGAAAGTTCATCGCTTCGAAGCACCACGTGATGATCGGGTGTGATAGACTCTACGTTCACATACAACGGGTGCAAGCCAGTTTTGCACATGCGGAACACTCGGGTTAAACTTGATGAGCCAAGCATGTACAGACATGGCCTCGGAACGCAAGAGACCGAAAGGTCGAACATGAGTCATATAGTAGATATGATCAACATGGAGATGTTCACCATTGAAACCACCTCATCTCACGTGATGATCGGACTTGGGTTGGTGAATTTGGATCATGTAACACTCAGATGACCGGAGGGATGTCAATTTGAGTGGGAGTTCTTTAGTAATATGATTAACTAAACTCATTATCACGAACATAGTCAAAATGTCTTTGCAAATTATGTTGTAGATTAATAGCTCGCGCCGTAGCTCCCCTGTATTTTTGATACGTTCCTAGAGAAAAAGTAAGTTGAAAGATGATGGTAGCAATTATACGGATTGGGTCCATGATCTAAGGATTGTCCTCATTGCTGCACAGAAGGCTTATGTCCTCGATGCACCGCTCGGTGTGCCACCCCTACAAGCGTCGTCTGTGGATGTTGTGAACGTTTGGCAGACACGTTCTGATGACTACTTGATAGTTTAGTGCGCCATGCTTTATGGCTTAGAATTGAGGCTCCAAAGACGTTTTGAACGTCACGGAGCATATGAGATGTTTCGAGAGCTGAAATTGAGATTTCGGGAACATGCCTGTGTTGAGAGGTATGAGACCTCTGACAAAGTTGTTTGCCTGCAAGATGGAGGAGAATAGCTCAATCGGTGAGCATGTGCTCAGAATGTCTAGGTACTACAATCGCTTGAATCAAGTCGGAGTTCATCTTCCAGATAAGATAGTGATTGACAGAGTTCTCCAGTCACTATCACCAAGCTACTAGAGCTTTGTGATGAACTATAACATGCAAGGGATGGAGATAGTGATCCCGGAGCCGTTCGCAATGCGTAAGGTAGAAATCAAGAAGGAGCGTCAAGTGTTGATGGTTAACACGACCACTAGTTTCAAGAAGGGCAAGGGCAAGAAGTGAAACTTCAAGAATGGCAAAACAGTTGCCGCTCCAGTGAAGAAACCCAAGGTTGAACCCAAACCCGAGACTAAGTGCTTCTATTATAAGGGGAACGGTCACTGATAGCGGAACTACCCCAGATACATGGCAGATAAGAAGGCTGGCAACGTCAACAAAAGTATATTTGATATACATATTATTGATGTGTACCGTACTAGTACTCCTAGTAGCACTTGGGTATTAGATACCGGTTTAGTTGCTGATATTGGTAACTCGAAGTAAAAGCTACGAAATAAACGGAGACTAAGGGTGAGGTGACGATGTGTGTTGGAAGTGTTTCCAAGGTTTATGTGATCACCACCACACGCTCCCTCTACCTTCGGGATAAGTGTTGAACCTAAACAAATGTTATTCGGTGTTTGAGTTGAGCATGAACATGATTAGATCATGTTTATTGCAATACGGTTATTCATTTAAGTCAGAGAATAATGGTTGTTTTGTTTACATGAATAATACCTTCAATGGTCATGCATCCAATGTGAATGGTTTATTGAATCTCGATCGTAATGATACACATGTTCACAATATTGATGCCGAAAGATGCAAAGTTGATAATGATAGTGCCAAATACTTGTGGCACTGCTGCTAAGGTCATATTGGTGTAAATTGCATGAAGAAGCTCTATGTTGATGGATCTTTGGACTCACTCGATTTTGAATCGCTTGAAACATGCGAACCATGCCTCTTGGGCAAGATGACTAAGACCCCGTTTTCCGGTTCGATGGAGTGGGCAAGTGACTTATTGGAAATAATACATATTGATGTATGATATCCAATGAGCGTTGAAGCACGTGGTGGATATCTTTATTATCTTACCTTCACAGATGATTTGAGTAGATACTGGTATGTTTACTTGATGAATCACAAGTCTGAAACTTTTGAAAAGTTTAAGAAATTTCAGAGTGAAGTTGAAGATCAACGTGACAAGAAAGATTGAATGTCTATGATATGATCGTGGAGGTAAACATCTGAGTTACGAGTTTTGGTATATATTTAGGACAATGTGGAAGTTGTTTCACAACACATGCCACCTGGAACACCATAGTGTAATGGTGTGTCCGAATATCGTAGCCGTACTCTATTGGATATGGTGCGTTCTATGATGTCTCTTCCCGATTTCCCACTATCGTTTTGGGGTTATGCGTTAGAGACAACTACATTCACTTTAAATAGGGCACCATCTAAATCCGTTAAGATGACACCGTATGAATTATGGTTTGGCAGAAACCTAAGCTGTCATTTCTTAGAGTTTGGGAATATGATGCTTATGTGAAAAGACTTCAACCTGATAAGCTCGAACCCAAAGCGGACAAATGCGTCTTCATAGGATACCCTATGGAAACAGTTGGGTATACCTTCTATCTCAGATCCAAGGGCAAAGTGTTTGTTGCTAAAAACGGGTCCTTTCTAGAGAAAGAGTTTCTCTCGAAAGAATTGAGTGGGAGGAAGGTAGAACTTGATGAGGTTATTGAACCGTCACTTCAGTTGGATGGTAGCACAACGCAGAAAGATGTTTCTGCGGTGCGTACACCAAATGAAGAGGAAGCTAATGATGATGATCATGAAACTTCAGATCAAGTAACTACTGAGGCTCGTAGGTCGACAAGGAATCGTACCGCCACTAAGTGGTGCGGAATCCTGTCTTCGAGGTCATGTTGTTGGACACCAGTGAACCTGCGAGCTATGAAGAAGCGATGGTGGGCCCGGATTCCAACTAATGGCTATGAGCCGTAAAATCCGAGATAGGATCCTTGTATGAAAACCAAGTATGGACTTTGGTAGACTTGCCCGATGAACGGCAGATTGTTATGTACAAATGGAACTTTAAGAAGAAGACAGACGATGATGGTAATTGTCACCATTTATAAGGCTCGACTTGTCGCAAAGTAGTTTCCGACAAGTTCAAAGACTCTCTCACCCATAGCGATGCTGAAGTCTATTGGAATTATGTTAGCAGTTGCTACATTTTTTGATTATGAAATTTGGCAGATGGATGTCAAAACAAAGTTTCCTTAACGGTTTCCGTGAGGAAAGGTTGTATGTGATACAACCACAAGGTTTTGTCGATCCTAAGGATGCTAAAAAGTGTGCAAACTCCAGTGATCCTTCTATGGACTGGGGCAAGCATCTCGGAGTTGGAATATATGCTTTGATAAGGAGATCAAAGTTTTTGGGTATATACAAAGTTTATAAGAAACTTGTATTTACAATAAAGTGAGTGGGAGCACAATAGAATTTCTGACAGGTATATGTGGTTGACATATTGTTGATCGGAAATAATGTAGAATTTCTGGAAAGCATAAAGGGTTGTTTGAAAGGAGTTTTTCAAAGGAAGACCTGGATAAAGCTACTTAAATATTGGGCATCAAGATCTATAGAGATAGATCAAGACGCCTAATAAGACTTTCAATGAGTACATACCTTGACAAGATTTTGAAAGAGTTCAAAATGGATCAGTCAAAGAAAGAGTTCTTGACTGATTTGTAAGGTGTGAAGTTGAGTAAGACTCAAAGCTCGACCACGGCAGAAGAAAGAAAAAGGACGAAGGTCGTCCCCTATGCCTTATCCATAGGCTCTGTATAGTATGCCATGCTGTGTATCGCAACTGGTGTGTGCCTTGCCATGTGTCTGTCAAAGGGGTACAAGAGTGATCCAGGAGTGGATCACCGGACAACAGTCAAAATTATCCTGAGTAACTAGAAGACTAAGGAAATGTTTCTCGATTATGGAGGTGATGAAGAGTTCGTCGTAAAGAGTTACGTCGATGCAAGCTTTGACACCAATCCGGATGACTCTTAGTAAGTAATCCGGATACGTATGGTGGAGCAGCCATTTGGAATAGCTCCAAGTGGAGCGTGGTAGCAGCATCTACAGTATGACATATAGATTTGCAAAGAACACACGGATCTGAATGTTGTAGACCGTTGACTAAAACCTCTCTCACATGCAAAACATGATCGAACCCCAGAACACATTGGGTGTTAGATTCATAACAATGTAAATCACATAGCGATGTGAGCTAGATTATTGACTCTAGTGCAAGTGGGAGACTGTTGGAAATATGCCCTAGAGGCAATAATGAAATGGTTATTATCATATTTCCTTGTTCATGACAATCGTTTATTATCCATGCTAGAATTGTATTGATCGAAAACTCAGATACATGTGTGGATACATAGACAATACTGTGTCCCTAGTAAGCCTCTACTAGACTAGCTCGTTGATCAGAGATGGTCAAGGTTTCCTGACCATAGACAACGAGTTGTCATCTGATAATGGGATCACATCATTAGGAGAATGATGTGATGGACAAGACCCAACCGTAAGCATAGTAGTTGATCGTGTCAGTTTGTTGCTACTTCTTTATCCATGTCAAGTATATGTTCCTACGACCATGAGATCATGCAACTCCCGGACACCGGAGGAATGCCTTGTGTGTATCAAACGTCACAACATAACTGGGTGACTATAAAGGTGCTCTACAGGTATCTCCGAGGGTGTTTGTTGAGTTGGCATGGATCGAGACCGGGATTTGTCACTCCGTATGACGGAGAGGTATCTCTAGGCCCACTCGGTAACACAACATCACAAGAAGCTTGCAAGCAATGTGACTAATGAGTTAGTCACGGGATCTTGTGTTACGGAACGAGTAAAGAGACTTGCCGCTAATGAGATTGAACTAGGTATGGAGATACCGACGATCGAATCTCAGGCAAGTAACATACCGATGGACAAAGGGAATTGCATACGAGATTGTCTGAATCCTTGACATCGTGGTTCGACCGATAAAGATCTTTGTATAATATGTAGGAACCAATATGGGCATCCAGGTCCCGCTAATGGTTATTGACCGTAGAGTTGTCTCGGTCATGTCTACATAGTTCTTGAACCCGCAGGGTCTACACACTTAACGTTCGGTGACGATTTGGTATTGTTGAGTTATGTATGTTGGTGACCGAAGGTTGTTCGGAGTCCCGGATGAGATCCCGGACATCACGAGGAGTTTCGGAATGGTCCGGAGGTAAATATTTATATATGGGAAGTCATATTTTGGCAACCGGAAAAGTTTTGGGGTTTTCCGGTATTGTACCGGGAAGCTTTTAGAAGGTTCCGGAAACTTCCGGAGGAGTCCGGAAGTCCACCAAGGGTTCCACCACATCCCAAGGGTTTGCATGGGCTGAGGGGAGGGGCCCTGGCCTTATTGGGCCAGGCGCACAAGTCCCTCAAGGCCCATGTGGCTTAGGAGAGGTGGAAAGTCCACTTGTTTATGGAAAGGGAGGGAATTGGACTAGGAGTCCAACTCCTCCCCCTTGGCTGCGCCCTAGGGCTTGGAGGGGTTGATCTCCACGCCCCTCCACCATTATATAGAGGGGAGGGGGCGCCCCAAGAGCACACACGAAGCCCTTGGCGCCCCTCTCTCTCTCTCCCTAGATCGTTTTCTCCTCCGTTCGCGGTTTCGGTAGCGCTAGGCATAGCCCTGCCGGGATAGCACTACCACCGCTGCCACCACGCCGTTGTGTTGCCGGAGAACTCATCTACTACTCCAACCTCGCTCGCTGGATCGAGGAGGCGGAGACGTCATCGAGCTGTACGTGTGCTGAACGCGGAGGTGACGTCCGTTCGGCGCTAGATCGGGACGGATCGTGATTGGATCGCGGGACGGATTGCGATTTGGATCGCGAAGACGTTCGACTACATCAACCGCGTTTCTTAACGCTTCCCGCTTAGCGATCTACAAGGGTATGTAGATCCACTCTTTCTCTCGTAGTTGTTGATCTCCATAGATAGATCTTGGGTGTTCGTAGGAATTTTTTTGTTTCCCATGCAACGTTCCCCAACAATTCTCTCAATAAATTCAATAATATCAGAATTGTATTCATAATTCTCATAGCAATATTTAAGTATGGCAAAATTGTCAGATCTGTAAACAACATCATCAGAGTTATCATACTTTTCAAAGAACGATTCAATTTCATAAGCACCCTTAAAAGGAACAAATTCTTCTATTTGTTCCACATCATAGTAATCATATATACCATTAGCATAAGAAGCCAAGGTTTTATTATCATTAAATTCACATTGAAAGGGAAGGTGTGGAGCCTCCATCTTAGAGCAACAAGTATAATCACATCTCAAGCATAAATCCCAAGCATACCAACGCAACATTTTAATTTGATCCCATAAGTGTTTCCCTTTTTGAGACAAGCGATAATCCCTAAAGTACTCACGTTGATCCAACATGTCTCCCATTATCAAGTTGAATGGGGATTTCTCAGGATTATCAAAGTAGTATTTAATGTTTTTCACACAACCAGCATCGAGGGTTTTAGGAGGTTCCCCATCTCCATGAGTAGCAAGTACCACTTATTTTTTTGGTGTTTCGTGTTCCATATCCCTAACTAAAGATATAAAACAACTAATAACAGAAAACAAAACAACTAATAACAGAAAATAAAAAATAATTAGTGATAAAGCAAACAAGCACACACGAGAATATGAACCACTACTCTATTGCTCCCCGGCAACGGCGCTAGAAAAAGGTCTTGATAACCCACAAGTGTAGGGGATCATTTGTAGCCTTTTTCTATAAGAGTGTCGAACCCAACGAGGAGCTAAATGTAGAATTAATATTCTCTCAAGTTCTATCGACCACCGATACAACTCTACGCATGCTAACGCTTACTTTAACTAGAACAAGTATGAAACTACTTTCCGGGAAAGAAACTAGAAGTACTTTAGTAGGTGTAAAGATAGTTTTGCAATGTAATAAAGAACAAGTAAATAAAAGTTAGGGGCTGTTTAGATAAAGATTAATAATTAAGTTGTTTAGTAGAAAGCTTTTTGTGTAACGCAAGAGAAAGATTTGTGCCTAGGCAATCGATTACTAGACCGGTATCATTGTTGTAGTTTTATATGAGGGAGAGGCATTGACGTGGCTTGAGACTGCGTCGGTATTTCCCCAAAGAGGAAGGGATGATGCAACACAGCGACGGTAAATATTTCCCGAAGTTATGAAACCAAGGTTATCGAACCAGTAGGAGGATCACCACCACCCAATAAGCAGCACATGCACACAAATAACAAATACTTGCAACCCGACGCGAAAGAGAGGTTGTCAATCTCTCTACGGTAAAAAGATAGATTAGGTAGTGATAGATAGGAGAGATAGATCTCTCAAGAGCACAAAATAAAAAGAGCAAATAAAAAGTGCAGCAATATATTTTTGGTTTTTGGTTTTGTAGATCTGAAAACAAAGAGGCAAAAAGATAGATCTGAAAGCAATATGTTGGAAAAGTAGACCCGGGGGCCATAGGATTCACTAGTGGCTTCTCTCATGAGTATAGCGCAGGGTGGGTGAACAAATTACTGTTGGGCAATTGATAGAAAATCGAATAGTTATGACGATATCCAAGGTGATGATCATTATATAGGCATCACGTCCAAGATAAGTAGACCGACTCCTGCCTGCATCTACCACTATTACTCCACACATCGACCGCTATCCAGCATGCATCTAGTGTATTAAGTTCATGGAAAAATGGAGTAATGCAGTAAGAACGATGACATGATGTAGACAAGATCTATTCATGTAGGAATAGACCCTATCTTGTTATCCTTAATGGCAATGATACATGTGTGCCTTGCTTCCCCTTCTGTCACTGGGAAAGGACACCGCAAGATCGAACCCATCACAAAGCACCTCTTCCCATGGCAAGAAAAATCGATCTAGTCGGCCTAACTAAACCGAAGATTCGAAGAAGAAATACGAGGCTATAACTATCATGCATATAAGATATCAAAGAAGACTCAAATAATATTCATGGATAGAAACTGATCATGAACTCAAAATTCATCGGATCCCAACAAACGCACCGCAAAAGTTTACATCAAATAGATCTCCAAGAGAGCATTGTATTGAGAATCATAAGAGAGAGAGAGGAAGCCATATAGCTACTGCCTACGGACCCGTAGCTCTATGGTGGACTACTCACGCATCATCGGAGAGGCACCTATGAGGAAGATGAACCCCTCCGTGATGATGTTTAGATTGGATCTCGAGTTTCTGGAACTTGCGGTGGCTGGAATTGTGTTTCGTTGACTCCCCTAGGATTTTCCGAATATTTGAGAATTTATAGGCATCAGAGGCGGTGGAGAGGGGTCCCGAGGAGGGCACAACCCATCAGGGCGCGTCGGGGCCCCCTGGCGCGCCTTGGTGGGTTGTGGTCTCCAGGACCCATCTCTCTAGCACTTCTTTGGCCCACTGGGTGTCTTCTGGTCCAAAAAAATCTCCAAAAAGTTTCGTCGCGATTGGACTCCATTTGGTACTGATATTCTGCGAAGTAAAAAACTAGCAAAAACATCAACTGGCACTTTGGCACTATGTTAGTCCCAAAAAATGATATAAAGTTGTAATAAAATGATTGTAAAACATCCGAGAATGATAATATAACAGCATGGAACAAGCAAAAATTATAGATACGTTGGAGGGACTTCTCAAATCCGGGGGGCTATTTACGCTTCCCCAAATTTTCAGGAGAAGAAACCATCTTGAGATCCAAAATATCCAAACGCTTGTTGCAAAGGGTAATCAAAGTATTCAAGCGATTGAGGTTCCCACTAATATGTTTGAGGGGTTCGTGATATTTTTGTAACTCGACCAAGTGCTTATGTAAGTCACCCAATTTGTCGAGAATTTGAACCCCCTCTTGTGTAAAAGCAAGCCCCTTTTTTGATGAAGGAACCCCCAAAATCCCTTCCAAAACTTCATAAGCGGCATTTGCATCAAATTCAATAAAATTCCCTTTGGAGGCAAAATCCAAAAGCTCTCTATGATGCAAAGCCAATCCAATGTAAAAATTTCTAAGCAAAATTTATGCATCTCCCTTTAGATTGGAGATACGATAGGATTCCATTAGCCTATACCAGGCATCTTTCATATTTTCCCCTTGTTTTTGTTTGAAGCATAGCACTTCAAAATCTGGTGACAAAGGGGGGAGTAGTAGCGCAAGCCATAACAATAAGGCAAGAGATCTGGCGAGAAAGTGGCAAACGAAAAAGAGGGCGAATAAAACGGCAAATTGGTGAAGTGGGGGAGAGGAAAACGAGAGCCAAATGGCAAATAATGTAATTGCAAGGAGATGAGATTTGTGATTAGGAACCTGGTAGATGATGATGGAATCTCCTCGGCGCCTGAGATAAGCACGTAGAAGAGATCGCTTCCTCCCCGGCAACGGCGCCATAAATTGCTTTGACGTCGCTTGAGACTGCGTCGGTATTTCCCCAAAGAGGAAGGGATGATGTAGCATAGCGACGGTAAGTATTTCCCTCAGTTATGAAACCAAGGTTATCGAACCAGTAGGAGGATCACCACCACCCAATAAGCAGCACCTGCACACAAATAACAAATACTTGCAACCCGACACGAAAGAGAGGTTGTCAATCTCTCTACGTTAAAAAGATAGATTAGGTAGTGATAGATAGGAGAGATAGATCTCTCAAGAACACAAAATAAAAAGAGCAAATAAAAAGTGCAGCAATATATTATAGGGTTTTTAGTTTTGTAGATCTGAAAACAAAGAGGCAAAAAGATAGATCTAAAAGCAATATGTTGGAAAAGTAGACCCGGGGGCCATAGGATTCACTAGTGGCTTCTCTCATGAGTATAGCGCACGGTGGGTGAACAAATTACTGTTGGGCAATTGATAGAAAATCGAATAGTCATGATGATATCCAAGGCGATGATCATTATATAGGCATCACGTCCAAGATAAGTAGACCGACTCCGGCCTGCATCTACCACTATTACTCCACACATCGACCGCTATCCAGCATGCATCTAGTGTATTAAGTTCATGGAAAAACGGAGTAATGCAATAAGAATGATGACATGATGTAGACAAGATATATTCATGTAGGAATAGACCCCATCTTGTTATCCTTAATGGCAACGATACATGCGTGCCTTGCTGCCCCTTCTGTCACTGGGAAAGGACACCGCAAGATCAAACCCATCACAAAGCACCTCTTCCCATGGCAAGAAAAATCGATCTAGTCGGCCTAACTAAACCAAAGATTCGAAGAAGAAATACGAGGCTGTAAGCAATCATGCATATAAGAGATCAAAGAAGACTCAAATAATATTCATGGACAGAAACTGATCATGAACTCAAAATTCATCGGATCCCAACAAACACACCACAAAAGTTTACATCAAATAGATCTCCAAGAGACCATTGTATTGAAAATCATAAGAGAGAGAGAGAGGAAGCCATCTAGCTACTGCCTACGGACCTGTAGGTCTATGGTGGACTACTCACGCATCATCGGAGAGGCACCTATGAGGATGAACCCCTCCTTGATGGTGTTTAGATTGGATATCGAGGTTTTGGAACTTGCGGCGGCTGGAATTGTGTTTCGTCGACTCCCCTAGGGTTTTCCGAATATTTGAGAATTTAAGGCATCAGAGGCGGTGGAGAGGGGCCCCGAGGAGGGCACAACCCATCAGGGCGCGTCGGGGCCCACCTGGCGCGCCCTGGTGGGTTTTGGTCTCCACGGCCCACCTCTATGGCACTTCTTTGGCCCACTGGGTGACTTCTGGTCCAAAAAATTCTCCAAAAAGTTTCGTCGCGATTGGACTCCGTTTGGTACTGATATTCTTTGAAGTAAAAAAACAAGCAAAAACAACAACTGGCACTTTGGCATTATGTCAATAGGTTAGTCCCAAGAAATGATATAAAGTTGTTATAAAATGATTGTAAAACATCCAAGAATGATAATATAACAGCATGGAACAAGCAAAAATTATAGATATGTTGGAGGGACTTCTCGAATCCGGGGGGCTATTTACGCTTCCCCAAATTTTCAGGAGAAGAAACCATCTTGAGATCCAAAATATCCAAAGGCTTGTTGCAAAGGGTAATCAAAGTATTCAAGCGATTGAGGTTCCCACTAATATGTTTGAGGGGTTCGTGATATTTTTGTAACTCGAACCATAGGACAACACCAAAATAGAACATACATCTCAAACCAATCACGATCATCAATCAACCCATAGGACAAAAGAAATCTACTCAAACATCATAGGATAGCCACACATCATTGGATAATAATATATAGCATTAAGCACCATGTTTAAGTAGAGATTACAGCGGGGAGAAGAGGTTTTACACCGATGCATAGAGGGGGAGAGAGTTGGTGGTGAGGGTGGCGAAGTTGTTGGTGTAGATCGCCATCACGATGGATGCCCCGACGGCGCTCTGACGCCACCGGGAGAGAGGGGGAGAGATCCCCCTCCTTCTTCTTCTTCCTTGGCCTCCTCCCTAGGTGGGAGGAGAGTTTCCCCTCTGGTCCATGGCCGCCATGGCTCCCGGAGGGCAGGAGCCCCTTCGAGATTGGATCTCTCTCCCTCTGTTTCTCTTCTATTTTCGCGACTGGTTTCTGACCCCTTCACCGTTTCTTAAATATCCTGAGTTACGTAACTCCGATCGGGCTGAAATTTTGCGGGGATTTTTATCGTGAAAATATCTTTCTTGCGGTGGAACTAGAGCCCCAACCGACTTAAGGGGGAGGAACAAGCTATCAGGGCGCCCCCCAGGCCGCGCCCTATTGGCTTGTGCCTCCCTCGGGCACCGTCTTGCGTTGATTCCGACTTCCAAAATTCACATATATTCCAAAAAAAATCTCCATAAAATTTTATCGCGTTTGGACTTCGTTTGATATGGAATTTTTGCGAAACAAAAACACACAAAAAACAGGAACTAGCACTGGGCACTGGATAAGTAAGTTAGTCCCCAAAATAATATAGAATGTTGCCAAACGTATATGAAAGTTGTAGAATATTGGCATGAAGCAATCAAAAATTATAGATACGACGGAGATGTATCAGTTACTTATGTTTATTAGTATTACTATGTTGATGTTTCTTAATTCTTCGTTTCTCAATGATCACACCTGCAATAAATTACATGTTGGGTAGCATGTCACATCAAAAATTCTGTTTTTATCATTTACTTACTCGAGGACGAGCATGAATTAAGCTTGGGGATGCTTGATACGTCTCCAATGTATCTATAATTTTTTATTGTTCCATGCTATAATATTATCATTCTAGGATGCTTTTTGGGTGATTATTTACCAATTCATATTATCTTTGAGCACTAACCTATTAACCCAGTGCCCAGTGTCGGTTGCTGTTTTCTCGATGTTTTTGACTTTTCAGGTTTACAGTACCAAATGAAGTACAATTGCCTCAAAACTTTTTTATGATTTTTTATGGACCAAAAGAATATCTGGAAGCTTTGGGAGGAGACCAGAGGCCGCACGAGGGAGCGATCACGCAACAGGGCATGCCCAGGGGGGGTGACCGTGCCCTGTTGTGTCTGGCCCCCTTGGGCGGCCCCCGACGCCCCTCTCTGGCCTATAAATTCTAATAAATCCCAGAAACCCTAGAGAGCCTCACGAACCCTTTTTCGTGGCTGCAAGTCTCTGTTCCGCCGTGTGCCCATCTGGAGTCCTGTTCCGGTGCCCTGCCGGAGGGGGGATCGATCATGGAGGGCCTCTACATCAACCTTGCTGCTCCCATGGTGATGTGTGAGTAGTTCCCTACAGACCTACGGGTCTGTAGTTAGTACCTAGATGGCTATCTCTCTCTCTCTCTTGATCTTCAATACAAAGTTCACCGCATCTTCGCGGTGATCTATTTGATGTAATCACTTTGTGTGGTGCATTTGTTGGGATCCGATGAATTGTGGGTTTATGTTCATATTATTCATGAAAAAGATTTGAGTCTTATCTGATTTCTATTATGATTCTTATTTGCATGATTATTATAGCTTCGTAAATCTCTCCGATCTATTGAAATAGTTCGGCCAACTAGATTGATATTTCTTGAGTGAGAAGGGTGCGTTGTAGTGGGTTCAACCTGGCGGGTTTCTATATCCCAGTGACAAAGTAGGGGACAAGATACGTCTTTGTGTTGTTGCCACTAAGGATGAAACGATGGGGTTAATTCATATTGATTGAATTCTCTTTGTCTACATCATGTCATTGTTCTCCAAGCATTACTCTGTTTTACTTAATACTCTAGATGCATACTGGATAGCGGTCGATGGGTGGAGTAATAGTAATGGGTGCATGCAGGAGTCGGCCTATTTGCTTATGGATGTGATGCCTATATACACATGATCATTTCCGTGAATAATTATTGCATAACTATGCGCTTTTCTACAAATTGCCCAATAATAATTTGTTTACCCACCGTATGCCTACTATATGAGAGAAGCCACTAGAGAACACTACGCCCCCCGGGTCTATTCACTTATAAATTTACAAAAGCCTTCAATACCTTGCTGTCATTTATTTACTTTTATTTTATTTTGCAATTTATAATATTCACATCATCTACATGCTTCACTAGCATGCAAATAACGAGTTCAAGGGGATTGACAACCATCTTGCCCATGTTGGGTGCAAGTGTTTGCTTCTTTGTGTGCAGTCGCTGAAGACGGGGGTTGCATGCTACTCCTATTGGTTCGATAAACCTTGGTTCTCTACTGAGGGAAATACTTATCTATATTGTGCTGCATCACCCGTTCCTCTTCACGGAAAACCCAACACAGATCACAAGTATCAATGTAGAGGCCCTCTGCGATCGATCCCCCCTCCGGCAGGCCACCGGAACAGGGCTCCAGATAGGCACACAAAGGAACAAATACGTGCGGTGGAGGAAAGACTGTTTCGGGAGGCTCCCAAGGGTTTTTGGTATATATGAGAATTTATAGCGAAAAGATACGGGCCAGAGGAGCTGGGAGTTGTCCCCAAGCCATCAGGGCACGACCACCCCCTGGGCGCGCCCTGTTGGCTTGGGGGCACCTCGTGTGCCCTCCGGTCTTCCTCCAAAACTTCTAGGTATTATTTTTGTCCAGAAAAAATCATCAAAAAGTTTCGGGGTATTTGGACTTTGTTTGGTATAGTATTCCTGAAAGGCCAAAAACATGCAGAAAACAGCAACTGACACTTGGCACTGGGTTAATTGGTTAGTGCTCAAAAATAATATAAAGCAGCAAGTAAATGCTTAAAAAGTATCCTAGAATGATAATATAATAACATTGAACAATAAAAACTTATAGATACGCTTGAGACATATCAATGATGATCTTGACTTCCTCAAGTTGGACCACCTTTCTTGATTGCATTGGCTCGATGAAGACTAGTTGATTGCTCCCTCATACTTCACTATGGGTGAGCCCCTCTTCAGCACATCTTCACAAGTCCATTGATAGAACAATGGACGGCAAGCTTCAAGCATGATCTCTTCGTGATGCTTGTCTTGAACTTGCATACCGCAACCTTGATGACAATCACCACTTGATGTCGTCCTCCATGGGTTGTATGTGATGCATCTCCAACGTATCTATAATTTTTGATTGTTTCATCCTGATATATTATCATTATAGGATACTTTTTGAGTATTTGTTTACCAATTTATATTATTTTTTGAGCACTAACCTATTGACCCAGTGCCCAGTGCCAGTTGCTGTTTTCTGCATGTTTTTCACTTTTCAGGTTTACAGTACCAAACAAAGTCCAATTGCCACAAAACTTTTTGATGATTTTTTCTGGACCAAAAGAAGACCTGGGAGATTCGGAAGGAAGCTGGGAGCCACACGAGGGCCCCACAAGCTAACAGTGCGTGCCCTAGGGGGGCCGCGCACTGAAGGCTTGTGGGCCCCTGGTGGCTTCCCCGACCTCGTTCTTTGGCCTATAAATTCTCTAATATCGTGAAAACCCTGGAGGCAGTCCCGAAACTCTTTTTACAGCGCCGCAAGTCTCTGTTCCGTCGGTAGGCCATCTAGAGCTCCGTTTTGGCACCCTGCCAGAGGGGGGATCGATCATGGAGGGCCTCTTCATCAACTTTGCTGCCCTCATGATGATGTGTGAGTAGTTCACCACAGACCTACGGGTCCGTAGTTAGTACCTAGATGGCAATCTCTCTATCTCTTGATTTTCAATACAATGATCATCGCATCTTCGCTTCGATCTATCCGATGTAATCCTTTTGTGCAGTGCGTTTGTTAGGATCCAATGAATTGTGGGTTTATGTTCTGATTATTCATGAAAAGTATTTGATTCACCTTTGATATATATTATGATTCTTATTTGCATGATCATTATAGCTTCGTAATTCTCTCCGATCTATTGATTTGCTTTGGCCAAGTAGATTGATCTTTCATCAGTGAGAGAGGTACATTGTAGTAGGTTCAACCTGACGAGTTTCTATATCCCAGTGACAGAAGTGGACAACTTGCGTCTTTGTGTTGTTTCTACTAAGGATAACACGATGGGGTTTATTCATATTGCTTGAGTTTAATTTGTCAACATCATGTCATCGTTCTCCATGCATTACTCTGTTTTACTTAATACTCTAGATGCATGATGGATAGCGGTCGATGAGTGAAGTAATAGTAATAGGTGCAGGAAGGAGTCGGCCTATTTTTTTATGGACGTGATGCCTATACACACATGATCATTGCCGTGAAAATCGCATAACTATCTGCTTTTCTATCAATTGCCCAACAGTAATTTGCTACCCACCGTATGTTGCCTACATGAGGGATGCCGCTAGGGAAAACTATGGGCCCCAGGTCTATTCACTTATAAATTCATAAATGTTATTATTATCTTGATGCCATTATTTGTCTTTTATTTTATTTTGTAATTCACAATTATCTACACAACTCATTTGCTTGCGAATAACGAGATCAAGGGGATTGACAACCCTCTTGCCCGCGTTGGGTGCAAGTTGTTTGCTCTTTTGTGTGCAGCCGCTGAAGACGGTTGAGGATTGATATTCATATTGGTTCGATAAACCTTGGTTTCATAACTGAGGGAAATACTTACCCGTATTGTGCTGCAATTACCCGTTCCTCTTCACGGAAAACCCAACGCAGATCACAAGTATTAGTATGTGATCTTCCTTTTGATGCATGCCCATGGAAACATACCTAACCCCACAAAGAACACTCGCAAAGATCATGGGTTAGTACACAAAGTGTAATGGGCAATACTTACCATACCTCGAGATCACTTAATCCCACTTGGTACATCTTCTACACTTTGTGTGTTGATCCACTTGAATCACTCTTTGTAATTAGTCTTGATCAACCTTGACGATTATATTATCTTCATAAAGATGATGTATTGAAGGTAAACATGAATGTTCACACAATCTTCTTCTTCAAGACATGCTTGCAATAAGCTCAACACTCACATGACCAATCTTTGGATAAATCCTGGAATACCACCTTGGTCATCACATAAACTCCTTGAAACCAACAAATGGACTCCAAAAAATTCCTATGGACAAATCCTTCGAATATAAATCAAGGCAACCATTAGTCCATAGAGAGTGTCATCAATTACCAAAACTACACATAGGGGCACCATGCTCTTTCACATGTACCTTAACAAAGGTAGTAAGACGGACAACACTTTTGGGTATGATATGATTAAGCGGTCAATTGACTATTTTTTTTTCCACTAACAGTTGCATAATAACCATGCCACCACTACAACTATACTAAGTTTTCAGATTAGGAAGCGAAGGGCTATCTAGGTGTACCGATCATGAGTGAACCAAAACCTTCTCATTATTTCGGTTTAAAAAACCGAGTTTCTTATGATTCGGATTTCTCTCTAAGTTGCTCGAGGACAGTCAAGTTAAGCTTGGGTGATTTGATGAGTGTTAGTTTTAATTCCTCTAACCCGAGTTGAAACTGATATATTTCATTAGAACTGAGATATTTGCTTCGATATTTATACTGATGACTAATGAATGCAGACGATTCTAAATATATGATCTTTATTTTGTTTTCACATTGTGGGATCGAGAAGGGACGTCTAGAGGGGGGGTGAATAGACTACTTGACAAAATAAAAACCTAACCTTTACCCAATTTTAATTGTTGGCAGATTTTAGCAAATCTAACAAGTCTAGTGCACCCTACACATGCTAGTCAACAAGTATAGCAGCGGAAGTAAAGACAAGCATATGTAAGAAGGAGTAGAGATAGGAAGATCAAACGCAATAGATGACACGAAGATTTTGCCCGTGGTTCCGATAGGTGGTGCTATAGTACGTGCACGCTAATGGAGACTGCAACCCACGGAGGGTAGCGGCCATGAGAGTCCATGGAGGGCTCCACCTGTTAGGGTCCACAAAGTAGCAACCTCGTCTATTCCATCATGGCTACGGTCCATGAAGGACTAGCCTCACTATGGGTAGATCTTCACAAAGTAGGCAATCTCCTTGCCCGTACAAACTTCATGGTTCAACTCCACAACACGAAGAAGGAGGCTCCCAAGCGACACCTAACCAATCTAGGAGGCACCACCCTCCAAAAGGTAATAGATGTGGTAACAATGATGAACTCCTTACTCTTGTGCTTCAAAATATAGTCTCCTCAACACACAATCACTCTCTCATAGATTTCGCTTGGTAGAAGAGATTGATCGTGTGGAAAGCAACTTGGGGAGGCTAGAAATCAAGACTCATATGGTTGGAGTAGAAGGTCTTGATCTCAACACATGAGCAGGTGGTTCTCTCTCAGAAAATGGATATGGCAAGTGTAGGTATGTTCTGAGTGCTTCTCTTACGAGTGAGAGGTGGTGGAGGGGTATATATAGGCATCTCCAAAAATCCAACCGTTACAACATTATTGTCCAGCTCGGTGAAACTGGAGTAAAAACTCGGTTGTACCGACTAGTACAAAATGTGGCAACTTTTGGTGTTTCGGTGTGACCAATATATAATTCTCGGTGGTTCCGATATATGTGACCTAGGCAGTTACACAGACTCGGTGGTACCGATTCCAAATCTCGGAAATTCCCATTCTTGGAAAGGAGATACCAGAGAGTTGGTCACTGATTCTCGGTTGCACCGAAAGTGAAAGTTGGTGTCACTAAGAAGCTAGGGTTTGGCATAGGATCTGTCTAAGTGGAACTCGGTAGGGCCGAATGGAAAAAATTGGTGGCACCGATTTTGGATATTTGGTTTTGGACAGAGTATTTGTGGGAGAATTTCATGTGTATTTTTGGTGGCTAATCTCTAAGCACTTGAGCAACTAGATCATCATGGACACCTCATCCCCTTTTAATAGTGTTGGATTTCCTATGGACTCAAGGTGTGATTTCTCACAAAATGTAAAATGTAGAGTCTTCAAGCTTGTTGATTTTGCCAATCCTATTCCATTTCTTCTTATTTTCTCCTTGGGGATTCTCCACATATTCCATGGCCAATCTTCTTTGTGGACTATATCTGAAACAAACTAGGTGAAACTATTAGTCCAAGAGACAATGTATGTTGTCATGAATTATAAAAACCTCCAAGGGAGCATATGTGCTTTCAATCTCCCCCTTTTTGGTAATTGATGACAACATACAATCAAAGCTTCAAATTTAGATATGCAAGAATATGTGAAAGCTTTAAGAGACACATGACTAAGACATGCCCCCCTAAATGTGTGCAATCTCTCTTATAGGATAGCTGCTTTGGAATGCATGAGCACACACATAGTAGAAGGGATATGATGAGTCATGTGAGCCTTGGCAATATGCATCAAACAGATATGAATGAGATGTTTCCATGTTCAAGACTTCAGTCTTGCAAAAAATACGTGCAAGAAGCAAGAGATCTTCTTGACCAAGGATATGATGCATATACTTACCTTGAAGTTTTTGAGCATTCTACTAGTAGAGACACACTTGGGAAAACAATGTTAGGGAACACAAAAGTATTCAACTCATCCAAATGCAAAAGAGTTCAAAAGTACCAAGATATGGAAGGCATATAGAAGATAAAGTTCATAAAACTTGATATGTCTCCAAGAACATTTAGAACTTTTTCCCCTAAAACTGAATTTGTAAGTCTTCCTCTCCCCCTGAATCTTAGCATGTAGATATTGGGAGTAGGTAGGGTGAGACAAGTCTAACACAAGATCATATGCACTTTCTCCTTAAAATGATAGTAAGAATGTGGTCTTCTCTCTTTCCTTGGTAAATGTGATACCATCTCCCCCTTCATAGATATTTCCCTTTGGGGCATAAGCATTCACATTTCTCCCCTTGAATTATTCCCCCCCCTATAGGTAAGAATAAGCCTTTGATGTTTCTCCCATTTTTGAGATTTCTCTCCCTTTGTCAGCAAGTATAAGCTTTGATACTTCTCCCCCTTTGGCATCAATTTCCAAAAAGGGTGACACAAAGGGTCAGAGGAAAGGGATCATCGACAGGGAAGGGATCCTTGAGAATAAGGGTCATTGAAAGTAAGGGTCATAGAGAATATTGAGAAATAGGGATCCTTGAAGATAACTTCTCCCCCCTATAGATATCTGAAAACTTTAAGATTTCTCCCCCTTGAACGAAGGGATCCTTGAATGTTTGAGATTTTGTTTGATAAAGAGCACCAAAGATGGCAAAATCAGTGGATCCAAGGCAAAGTGAATCGGTGGCACCGATGTGTATATGTGCAGCCTATCTGCAGTATCGGTGAGACCGAGTTACTTTGATCGGAGGGTCCTAAGAGCATAAGAGAAATTTTGCAGAGGTGTTATGTGCCATTTCGTCAAAAACAGTTTTTCAAAAAGACTCAAATAGATTCAAAAGGATTTGCAATGAATTTTCAAAAAAAATGCAAGGAACTTTCATCAAGATGGAGATTGAGAGGTTACAAGAAAGCATGCATTTATAAGATGAACCAAAAAAAACTTCATCTAGATGATGGTCGGTGACTAGGTCACCTATATTAGAGTATATTGACATAGGAGATAAGCAAGAATACTTGATCATAGGTCATACTCTACGTTGATAACCCACAAGTATAGGGGATCATAACAGTTTTCGATGGTAGAGTATTCAACCCAAATTTATAGATTCGACACAAGGGGAGCCAAAAAATATTTGAGAGTATTACCAGCTGAGTTGTCAATTCAACCACATCTGGAGATTAAATATCTGCGGCAGAGTGATCAGTAGCATAGTAGTATGATAGTTTTGATAGCAATAGTAGCAGTAACAGTAATGGTAACAGTGATAGCAATAGTTTTGTAGCAAGTGTAACAGTAGCAGTAGCAATAGTAACTTAGCAAGAACAATATGTGGAAAAACTCATAAGCACTGGATCGGTGAACTCGTTGGAGATATTCATCATATAACTATCATAACCTAGGGCGATACAGAAATAGCTCCAGTTCATAAATGTAATGTAGGCATGTATTCTATAAATAGTCATACGTGCTTATGGAAAAGAACTTGCATGACATCTTTTGTCCTACCCTCCCGTAGTAGCGGGGTCCATAAGGAAACTAAGGGATATTAAGGCCTTGTTTTAATAGAGAACCAGAACAAAGCATTACCACATGGTGAATACATGAACTCCTCAAACTACGGTCATCACCGGAAAGTATCCCGACTATTGTCACTCCGTGGTTTACGGATCATAACATGTAATAGGTGCGTATGACTACCAAGATCAGATCAAGAACATAGATATAATAGTGATAACATTAATGGTTCAGATCTAAAATCATGGCACTCGGGCCCAAGTGACTAGCATTAAGCATGGCAAAGTCATAGCAACATCAATCTCAGAACATAGTGGATACTAGGGATCAAGCCTAACAAAACTAACTTGATTACATGATGAATCTCATCCAACTCCTCACCGACCAGCAAGCCTACGAAGGAATTATTCACTCCCGGTGGGGAGCATCATGGAATTGGCGATGGAGAAGGGTTGATGATGACGAAGACCGAAGATTCCCCTCTTCGGAGCCCCAAACGGGCTCCAGATCTGGCCTCCCGATGAAGAACAAGAGGTGGCGGCGGCTCCGTATCGTAAAACGTGATGAAACTTTCTCTATGATTTTTTTCTCCAAAAATAGGATTTTATAGGGTCGGAATTAGGGTTAGTGGGGCCACGAGGTGGGCACAACCCACCAGGGCGTGCTGGGGGGGCTGGCGTGCCCTGGTGTCTTGTGCCCAGCTAGGGCCCCCCCTCCGGTGGTTCTTGACTCCAGTATTTTTTATTTATTGTAAAATAAATCTCCAAAAAGTTTCATTCAGTTCCGAGAACTTTTATTTCTACACAAAAACAACACCATGGTAGTTCTGCTGAAAACAGCATCAGTCCGGGTTAGTTTCATTCAAATCATGCAAATTAGAGTACAAAACAAGGGCAAAAGTGTGAGGAAAAGTAGATACGACGGAGACGTATCAACTCCCCGAAGCTTAACCCATTGCTTGTCATCAAGCAATTCAGTTGACAAACTGAAAGTGATAAAGAAAAACTTTTAAGAACTCTTTTGTTCTTGTTTACACATATATGCTTAAGTAGCACCCAGGTTTTCAGCAAAGATTATGACTAACCATGCCAACAAAAACTCTTAAAAATTATATTAACTCATATCAATGACATAAGCAACTAGCGAGCAATAATAAAATATCTCAAGCATCAACACTTTGTCAAAACGATCATGATATAATATGACAACAGTGGTATCTCGCTAGCCCTTTCTAAGACCGCAAAACATAAATGCAGAGCACCTCCAAAGTTCAAGCAGGGACTAAACATTGTAATTCATAGTAGAAAAGATCTAGTCATGTCGCACCCAACATTAACTATACACAATGCATGAGGATGACAATAGTGCTCTCACATCTGGCGCTTATTTGAGAAGGTGATGACTCAACATAAAAGTAAATAGATAGTCCCTTCGCAAAGGGAAGCAGGGATTTGCAGAGGTGACAGAGCTCAAAGTTTAAATAAGAGATAGCTATAATTTTGGGAGGTACACCCTTCCTGTCAACGTTACGACCAAGAGTTATCAATATCTTCCATGCTAAACACATTAGCGGCGGTTCCCAAGCGGTAAAAGTAAAGGTTTACTCCCCCTCCACCAACAATCACACTCCACGGCTAGCCAAATCCACGGGTACTGTCCATACCAACAACATTCCTGGGGGAGTTTTGTTTAATTATTTTTAATTTTTGATTTCGGGAATGGGAATCCCTATTACCGCCCCTCTCGTGCAAGGACAAGTGAATAAACACTCATCATGAGAATAACCCGCTTAACATGGAAGATACTGACCGCCCCCTGTCGCTCCATGAGTGGTCCAGGCACACAAAACAAATGTTCATTTGAATTTTTAGAGGTGGCACATGCAAATTTACTTGGAACGGAAGGGTAATACCGCATATAGGTAGATATAGTGGACTCGTCTGGAATAACTTTGGTTTAAGGATTTTGATGCACAAGTAGTATTCCCGCTTAGTACAGGCGAAGGCTAGCAAATAGATTGAGAAGCGGACAGCTAGAGAGAGAAAACTGTCATGAACATGCATTACGAATAATGAACATTGAATACTAGCATGAGTAGGATATGGACACCATGAACATAAATATTATGAAGGCTATGTTGGTTTTGGTTCAACTACATGCGTGAACATGTGCCAAGTCAAGCCACTTGAAACATTCAGAGGAGGATACCATATCATCATACCACATCACAATCATTTTAATGCATGTTGACATCTAAGATAAATCATTATCCACTCCTAGCTACTTAAGCATGGCATGAACAACTATAATCTCTAATTGTCATTGCAAACATGTTTGATCATAATATGCTGAATCAAGGATACTAGGCTAAACATATTTACAAAAACAAAAACAAGTTGAGTTCATACCCGCTTTTCTCTGCCACAGTCACTTCATCAAATATCGTCATTATTGCCTTTCACTTGCACGACCGAATGATATGAAAGTAATAATAGTGCAAGAGTGCCGTGGACTAAGCTGGAATCTGCAAACATTTTATTCAAGAGGAGAAGACAAGGTAACATGGGCTCTTTGTTAGATAACAATAGTGCATATGAGAGCCACTCAACATTTTCATCGTGGTCTTCTCCTTGCTATGACTCAAATGAGAAGGAAAAGAATTTTAGAGAAACACACTGAAATATTTTTGGAGTTTTTGTTTTTTCAAGAAGAAAGAAAATTAAAGAGGGAAAAACAAAAAAGAGAAAAACTATTTACACGAGAAAGCTCCCAACAAGTAAAAGAAGAAGCGAGAAAACTTTTTGGGTTTTCTCTTTAATACTACAATTAATTTAAGCTAGAAAGAAAAGCTGAAAAGAAGTCGGAAATATTTTTGGGTTTTCTCAAAGTTTTTCAAACACGCAAGAAGAAAGCGAGAAAATAAATCTAGCAGGGATAATACAATGAAAAAGTATGAACACCGACAATTGGAATGAAATGTGTGAACATGAATATAATGTCGGTGGAAATACATACTCCCCCAAGCTTTGGCTTTTGGCCTAGCTTGGTAATCACCATCCGTAGCGTGGATAATAGTCGGAGTGATAGCCTACCGAGGCCCTTGGTGCGGACTCCTCGGCCCTCCTGGCAGCTTCAACCTCCGTATTGTGTGCATGGGCCTCGCTCTCAAGAACATAATATCTTCCCCTACTATGAAAATCAAAGAGAGCAGGAGCAGGCAAAGTAACCGGAACAACGTTTTTTTTTATTAAATCTCACATTATAGGTGTAATTAGTGATTGTGCCCTTAAGGAACTTATGACGCTTCGTGGCCTCAAAGTCTAAGTACTGAGTAGGTAAAATGGGGTCATTAGGCCAAGGTGATACATTTAGCTTCTCTACTACACGGGAGGCATAAATGCCTCCATAAAAATTACCACTAGCAGCGTTGTGCTGCAGTCTTCGTGCAACAATTGCTCCAAGATTATAACATTTACTTCCTGTTATAGCAGTGTGTATGAGACTCAAATTAGGAGCACACAGTGTGCTACAATCTTGTTTGCCTATGATACATTTGCCATTAAAGAGTGCGAAATAGTGTATTGATGGGAAATGGATGCTTTTAATTCTTCCTTGTGTCACTCCCCTATCCTCACCATAGAAAAGATTAATCAAAAATGACTCATACTCAGATTTTGGTGGTTCATCAAGGGAACCCCAATATGGAATTTTGCATGCTTCACTGAACATTTCTAAAGGCATGGTGAAGGGACGGTCATAAAGGTTGAATGAAACTCTAGACTCACGAGCAAAATATTTAAGTTTCTTTGTGAATGTTTTCATGAGTTCTAGATGTTGGGGGCACTTATCTGCGATGAAGGGAGCGAGTTCTGCATTGTGGATAAATTGTTCGAATTCCCCCTTGATACCTGCACCTTCCATGAATTCGTCACACGGCCACAAACATGATTTGATAGTGGCATCTCGCATCGAGCTTTTGCTTGGCTCAACATAAGATTGTCGGACCGAGCTTCCACTTGATGAGGCCTCCGAGGACCTCCTCCTCGAAGAACTCCTAAAGAATTGCATTTTTATTTGCGAACAAATTTCTGAAATATTTTTGAGACAAAAAATTTTGTTAACAAAACTTCGTGAAATTGATAGCAACTACTCCTAAGGATGCATAGAGGCCATATTAAGCATTCAAACTACTTAGAACTCTAAGAATTCAACATGCAAGCTCATCTACAGCAGCACCAAGAGTAGCTAATTACTCTAAAAATAACCCACTAAATCCAAAACTAATTGGAGCAATGGAGGAGTCACATACCAAGTAGCAATCCCTCCAAACCGTTTCGGAAATGGAGCTTCGAGCAAAGAGATCGAAATCCGCGGGTTTGAGAGCAAGAACACGGGAATGGAAGCTATGGTGATTTTTTCTGGAGGTAGGAGATTACATGGGCTAAAGGAAAAAGTGAGGGGGCCCACATGGGGGCCACAACCCACCAGGGCGCGCCTGGGGTTGCTGGCGTGCCCTAGTGTCTTGTGGGCACCAGGTGCACCCCCCTCTGATGTTATTTGCACCAGAAATTCCCTAATATTCAGAAAAAATCATATCAAATTTTCAAGATATTCTGAGAACTTTTATTTTTGGGTCATTTTTTTATTGCACGGAGAAAACAGAAAACATGATAAACATGGCATTTTATTTTATTTGACTAACTAAAATAGAAAATAAAAAGTGGGAGCAGAGAGTTGTTGTCGGTGTCAAAACCGGCGGATCTCGGGTAGGGGGTCCCGAGCTGTGAGACTTGGATCGATGGTAACAAGAGACGAAGGGGACAAGGTTTTACCCAGGTTTGGGCCCTCCTATGTAGGTAATACCCTACGTCCTGCTTGATTATATTGATTGTATGAGGATTACAGAATTGATCTACCTCGACATCAAGTAGCTAAACCCTAGATGAGTTCTGTTGGTCTACAACCTAAAACCCTCCGGCTTATATAGACGCCAGGGGTACCTAGGGTTTACACATAGTCGGTTGCACATCAAAGGGAAAAAACATGCCTATCTACTGTCGATATCTTGGAGAACACGCCATGGTTCCTTCAATCTTCCACCTTGGCAACCGGGCCTCTGATCTTCTAATACTCACCCAGTGGCCCGTATAGTCCGGCCCACGAGATACAGGTCGGCTATCCGAGGACCCCTTAAACCAGGACTCCCTCAGTAGTCCCCGGACTAGCCTCCAACGCCGAGGCATATTCGGACAATCTTGCATGTCTTCGGCTTGCGAGGCGAGTCCTTCCATCCTTCTTGTTCGGCAACCATCCTATCATCGGCGAAATCCCAAACGTCGCGGGATTGCCGGGGTCCACAGTAATAGTGTTTCTTTGACTTCGCGCATCGTGGGGAGACGAGCGGTTCTGTAGCTTTTTACAAAACTACCCCTAGCACAAATGAGGCACCACCCATTTAAACAATCTGAGTTGTGGTCCAAGCCACATCTTCTTCTTCTCCACCGGAAAAAACCTCCAGTGAAAAGTCTCCACAAAAGATGGCGAGCGCCCCCAGTTCCTCCTCGGATCCTTACGGATCCCGTCCCGGGGACTGGACCAGCTGCTCAGTGTCGCTTCTTCGACTCCGCGACCTCGAGACCCAAGGGTACCTTCCTTCCTCGGATCTGATAGCAGTCCGCGCCGGTTTGACGTCATTCAACGGCGAGGCCCTCGCGGAGAAATTTCCCCATCCACAAAAGGGAGAGAATGTGTGTTTTGTGCCATTCCTCCTGCGAGGCCTCAGGTTTCACATTCATCCATTCCTGAGAGGGCTACTGGTGTTTTATGGGATCCAGCTCCACCACCTCACTCTAGGGTCTATTCTGCACATCTCGGGTTTCGTCGCCCTTTGTGAGATGTTCCTGGGCTGTGAGGCGCACTTCGAGTTGTGGAGGAAATACTTTTGCCTCGTCCCTCGCACTCGAGATAAGACAATCTTTGAGGTCGGCGGAGCCGAAGTATGCCGCATAGCGGGAACGGGATACCCCGTGGGGACACCGAAGGAATCCAAACCATGGACTTCGGAATAGTTTTATATCGAGGACGTCCCTTTATTCGATCCAGCTCGGAAGGGTCTGCCTGAATACTCCGATGCCCCTTTGAAGAAAAGGTACAACTGGCGCCCGAAGAGCTTGTCCCAAGAGGACATCGTAGAGGTACAGCGCTTAGCAGCCCGCGTGAGGATATTAGCCCATCATAAGCTGACCATGATAGATGTCATGGCCGCTGTTATTACCTGATGCGTCCAACCCCTCCAACAAAGGATACACCCTTTGTGGCATTACAACGGGACAAGCGACACTACTCGCTCCTGAAGACTGGGTCCTGCCGATCAAACGGCATTGGCCGCCGCACTTGCCGACCTATACAAAGGGGAGCAAGAAGATTTCATTCAGTGATCGGCCAAGGCAGGATACTCAAGCCATAATCCCATCGAATGGGTGAGCCTTTCAATCCCGTGACCACAGTTCGGATTCTTAATTTGTCCCTTCTTGACCGAAGTCTTTTATTTTTATGTAAACAGATGTCAGGACCGGTTTTCCAGGATATTAATTTCCTAGAAAATGGCCCTTGTGCTCACCAGCCCCAAGATTACTGTTAGCTGATGAGACACAATCTTGATACAGAAATTCCAAGCAAAATACAAAATATGAAGTACAAGACCATTCTGGTCTATAAGTACAAGAAAAGGTTTCTAGTGGTTGATGGCGGAAGCAGTCTGCGGATCATCAGCGTCTATGGGACTCCATTTCCCACAGGAACAACTGACCTGGATAATTCCTATCTTCGCGTATCTGCTATCTTCGATGCCTAGGTTCCGGGCTGTCGTCGTTGCGCTCCTCTCCAAGCAAGAAATCTGGCCAAGACAATAGCCAGGGACAAGCCAGTGAGTACTTTGAATGTACTCGCAAACATCCTAAAAACAGATATAATATAACAGATGATAATCATGCACTGAAATAATCCACGATCACTTAGTCAGTCACAAAGTAAAACTCATGACGCGCACAAGCAGGTTTAAACATGAATAAGCAATCAGAGAATAAGAATAAAATACACCGATCGGGTGTCTGAAGCGACGCCTCGAAAGGATAATAATATAAAGCATGCCTCAGTCGGGCGTCTCAGCGACGCCACATAAAGGGCTTATAAAAGAATAATCACAATGAATATCCAGGAGGTAGAACCGTCCCAGGGATACTCAATAATTCAAATAATATAAATGGTTAGTCCACAATAATAATAATAATCATAATCATCATATGTCACATGTCATGATCAATGTTCCGGTTTAGAAGTTTTCCTTCTAAGACCGACACTTGACCCATCCCAGACTGTAGTCCTTAACCGCGGACATGGCTATTCGAATAGATATAAACTCTGCAGAGGGTGTACTCTTTACCCACAAGTAACGGATTCCTTTAGTCCACCGGGACTAATTCCGCTTACGGTCTTTTAATTGAAAACACACCTGACCCGCACACACCAGCTTAACTTACCGGTGTCTGGAATCACCCACGACACCCGTTAAGCAAAACTCTAAGTGGGGAGGCTACAACCTCAACTAGCAAGGGATCACAAAATTTATAACGCGCACAAACTAGGGGAGCTACCCCCTCGGCTCCAACCGGAAACACCCATGCCCCCGGACCAGGTGGCATGCCCACCGGATGCAGTCGGTATCTTCCACCATGGCCTCTCTGTACGGTGTGTGCTAAGAAAGGGGTTGACAACTTACTGAACCGTACCCCACCTGAGGCAGGGACAAGTGGTAGCACGAAGCAAGTATGGGGGTTACTGGCACAAGACTCGATCTATGGTCGACTCAGGAGGTTAAAGTGTTTCCTGCATGATTAGCATAACAAATATATATTCCACAACAACAGACAGAATCACCACTCATCATACCTCACCCTGCCTTACTGAATATACTCATCTCAACGAAATATCAGTAACAAGCTCGTGTCTAACCAAGACAGAGATTTTCCCGGATTCCTTCCGGTAGGCATGAAAAGCATACGAGGGTGAATACTGTCACAAGCATATCAATTCCAACAGCAAGGAATTATCATCACGCATTAGTAAACGTGATCACCTCATCACATGAAATAACGCATACTTCATGTCAACTTGGTGTTGTAGTCACATCAAACAACACACAACAAATATTATGCCCGGGTTCAGAATGCTTGCCTTCCATGTGTAGGTAGGTGATGAGCACTCCAAAACTTTTGAAAGTTTTTATCTCTCTCCATTTCCTATTTTGAAAAGTATTTGAATCAACACGCAATTCAAAAACAGTGCAAAAAGTTGTCTTGGAAAATTTTCAAATAAATATGAAAATAAACTAGGTGAAATTTGAGAAATAACAGAAAAAGAATCAACTCAATTGGAGTTTTACTTTAGAAGTTATGACCAGTCAAAGAATAGTCAAAGTTCTGTTTTTTTAATAAAACATTTAAACGGAAAGGAATCGGCCGAAGTACGCTTACCTACAGAGAAGGCGCAAACCCAGCAGTGCGCTTCCATGCGGGGAAAGCGCGCCAGGGCGGCTACGCGGCCGAGGGAAAGGCTGCCTCGCCGACAGGTGGGATCCACCTGTCGGGTTTGTCCCTTTCCTCCCGCTCGCCTGGGCAGAAGTAGGGGCGAGTCGCCGACGGCGATTTCTGGCGCTAGAGGGCGCCGTTCTCGACGTCCGGCCTACCCACGAGCTCAGCAGAGCGGCCCGCATTGGATGAAGGGTAGAGAAGCGTCCGGGGAGCTCCAGGTTGAGAAGAGCTTCTCCAATGGCGGAGGAGGCTTGGGCCATGGAGGGGGCTTGGCATTTCCTGGCTCCCGGGCGAAATTTGAGGTGGGAATGGATCTTTGGGGTCGAAGGTGAGCTAATGGTGAAGGTTACGGGAGAGGGGAGGCTCTGGTTTGCTTGGATTTGACCAAACCGAGGCGGAGACGAGCTCCACCGCAGGTGATCACAGGGACCAGGGACGGTTTGATTGAGAGGCTTGGGGGCGACCTCGGTGCTCTCTGCTTGCGGCTACGTCACTACGGAACCCGGGGCTTCCTATTTATAGGCGAATCGAGGTCGGTTCCGCGGGCTCCAAGGATAAGAACGGCGGCGGCCGAGGAAAAGACCGGCGAACCGCCTTGCTGTTGCTTGCAGTGCGACGTGTCGAGGCTGGCGATGGCGGCAGAAGCTAGCTGACGAGCGGGCACTGCTCCAGGGGCGAGCTGGCGAGCGGGAGTGGCTCGGGCGGCGCCGTCCATGGCAGAGCCGGTCACGGGCGCCGGTGTGCCGCCAAGAGCCATTGCTGCCGCTCTGAGAGGAGCAAGGCGTGTCGGGGCAGCACTAGGGGACAGGGGAGAGGGTTAGGAAGAGCGGGGGAGGCGGCAACTGGTCGCGGCGACTCGGGAGGCCGCACGTGCAAAATGTGCGCTCTGGCCGCGTTCTGGACATGCGCGCCAGGCGTTCGACAAAATGCCAATGCGAGCTAGGGGCTGCGGATAAGGATGCAACTTAACAGGGCTACTAGTGGGGTTTCTATAGACACCACAGACACGCTGGTTTGGCTAGATAAGCTGGATCCTAATACAATCATAGCACCATGCCAATTCTGGCCATGCACTAAAGGTGCTCGACAGAATGACAAGTGCATCTCGAGAGGTTTCCTGGCCACCAAAATTTCCAGGTTGATGTCTCTTTGGATGCTAAGCATGATGGCATGGTTGGTTTGGGCAAAACAGAAACTTGCTAGTGCAAGTTTTGCAAATCTACAGTTCTGGACAGAAAATAAAGGCTATTATTGCATGTGTTTAAAATGTACTAATAGTTCTGATCTCCTGGACTTAAGAGTTTGGTAGGGTAAACTTCAAGTAGGAAAAATCTCATGGGCAATAGGGCAAGATAAAATGGGGTTGTAGTAGAAAGTACCAAACTGGACCAGAGAGCAAAAGAGGATGGTTTGCTCAAATTTTCCAAATTACAAGGCTAGGTTTTTGCATAAAAGTGATGTAGGAACCTCACATGTCTTCTTCAAATTTTTGTAGAATTTTTAGATGAGGTTATCAAATGGTTGCAGTGCAAAAGGGGCTTTTAAAAATAGGAAAGGCCATTTTAAAAGATTTAAACTCGGCAAAATAATATAAAAAGGTTTTCACTAATCATATATAATAAAAATGAAATGTTCTTGAGTAGGCACTCAAGTCCAAAAAATATATTTTGAAAAGTTTCCATTTGGAGGGAAAACTCCACAACTCAGAAGAAAGGAGTGATTCTGAAATCAATAGATGATCCAGAAAATAAAAATTTAATTTCCTGGCAAAATTTTAATTAATAAAACATGGTTAAATTTTTGGGGTGTTACAACACTACCCCCCTTAAGAAAAAAATCTCGTCCTCGAGATTTGCTAAGGACGGTTTCAAAAATATTATGCCTACTATCATGCAATAATAACTCGAAAATTAAATATCCTGCTCACGCGATATGACGAGGCTACAGTGAGAGGGCAAATAATTGGTGAACTACAGTGGGGTACTGGCGCTGCATGGAAAAATCTACGGTTAAGGAAACCGAGAGATTTCTACTTATGGCTACGGTAAATTTAGAATAAATTTCTAAATTTCCATATTACGCTGGTCGTACCCGAGTGCACAGTGCTCTACCTGGCTGACAGGTGGACCCGGGCCCACTATCAGTCTCTTCTTCTACCTCTGGCTCTCCTCTCTTCCTCTCTCTCGCGCTCTTTCCCGCGCTTTCTCCACTTGCGGCGTCTAGCGCGTAGGGCATCTAGGCCGTACAGCGGTAGTGTGCGGCGTGCTAGCTGCTGGCGCAGCGTGCACTCACCTTGCGGGCTAGTGCGTTGTTGGCACTTCTCGCGGATTCGCCTCCGAACACCGGCGATCGAGCGACGAGCGGCGCTGGTGGACTTCGTTCACCGTACACCGATCTCGAGCTATAAAATGACCGCGGTGCTTCTCTCTTCTTCCTCACACCTGGCCTCGTTTCCTCTTCTTCTTCCTTCTCCTCCATTTCTGTTTGCAGGAGCTCGAGATGAGGCTCTAATGGCGGAGGTGATGCCGGATTGGTACACGATCCTGATGTGCGGAGGGTTGGCGGCCGTGCTGGGGTTCTCCGTGCTCTTGTGCGCGATGATCCACGGTGATCATCGTGATGCTGCTGCTCGAGTGTTGGCTCTTCGCGGCGGCGGTGATCATGAGGATTAGGTGTCGGTGTCAGGTGCTAACTGTTGTCAGTGTGCTGGAGGCAACTTGCACCAGAATAATTACCCACAATTTTCTCTTTCAAAAACTGTGGTGTGCCAGTACGGTGATCAGTTAGGTGTAAAAGGTGTATGTGGTGTTGCTATTAGTGCATGTGGTCGAGTGGTTGTGGCTGTGAGCCTGCTGTCGTGGTGTTGCGTGAATTTAAATCTATGCCACGGAGAAAAGTTGGTGGCAATAGCTCAAGGAAAAGCCCACCTCGGGATTTACTGAGAGCGAAAACAGTTGGTCAAAAAAAAACACAGCAGTAAAAATTACTCACATTAATTGAAACCAAACAGTTCATTCATAGCACAAACTTAGGATACAACGCATAAGCTGCAAGACATAAATGAATGCTAGGCTAACAAACATAGTAGTGGCGTCTACAACGTAAATGTAAGATAGGCTGGGTCCTGAGAAAAACTCTCCGGCATTGGGGCACATTCTTCTTCTACCGGAGGAAGCGGATTGACCAGTCGAAGAACGCGCCTCTCCTGGTCTGGCCTCAGTGGTCTGCCAATGGCAATCTGAGGATTCAAATCAGCGAGGCTCTGGAGATAACCCATTACTTGCTGGGTCAAACGCTCTTGAGCGATGACGTACTTGGCAAGGTTGGCCAGTACCGGGTCCCTCTCTATTCGTCCACCGGGAAATGATGCTACTTCTCCGGGTGCTGCACGACTCGGGAAGTAATAATACCCCCTTTCGCTGGCATAGGGTACCGCGAATCGAAGGCGAGTAATCGCTTCGTACGTAGCAGCTTCTATGGCCATCTGCGGAGTCAGCATAGATTTCCCCACGAAAGAGACTTCCGTTGGGTCTTGATTTGGGTTTGCGGGAGGGATGTGCACTACTGCCCAATATTTCGAGGCAGAAGGGGTGATTCTCGTTTTGAGCAGCTCGTACTAGGGTGGATGGGTAGAACTCATGGTACTGTAGGTAAACCCACAATATTTTAACAAAACTACCTAGGGTTGCATCTGGAGTTCTCAGATGAATACTAGGGCTCGGCATGGCAAAAATGGCTGTGAGAGCTGTGCACAAAGTGAGGGATGCTTGGTAAGGTCACGGAGTGGCCTCTTATATAGCATCAGGGCTGGGTTACCGATTGCGGTGCGGGGCAAACTAGTTTGTCGGTTCTGCTATATGGGGGTCGGGGTCAAAGCCACAGATACATATCTCACAAAAGTGACGCATTACTGTGGGTGTCGTCTGGGGGTGGTTTTTGGTAGCTACGCCCGGAATTTAATATGCAACCGAACGCCTACTCATGCGTGACTACTATTCAAAATATTTGCATACAAGCAGTCTGCAATCTATTCATGGCGATTACAAGGTCACACTATTACATGGCGTAGAATACTAAGACTCGGTACTACTCGAGTGACTTAGTCTACCTCGTTAATATCTAATCGCGCGTGCCTTGTGGACGTCGAGGCTTCTCCATGGGCTTCACCGTCGGGGTTTGCGGGATTTGGCTGAGGAGCTGTAGGGTCGGGGTAGCGATGATGACCATCGCGGGGGTTGGTGGTCACAATCCCGTTGGAGCGTGTCCCTAAAATGCGACGAAGCTCCTCCGGGGATACAAATGCATTCCGGTCGGCTGCAGGGGCAGACCTCAAGGACTCGATCGGTTGTCCGAATAGCACGACTGGGTTGTCGGCGCCGGGCACCTCTTCTCCTCTTGCCGGGACTCGACGGGCAAGTTCTCCACGAGCTGCGATCAGATCAAGAGTGACCTGATCGAATAATGCCTCTAGTGCACTTACATAGCGCACCAGATGCAGCAATGCAGCGTCCGTCTCGTGGTCTCCGTTGGCAACCTGGGGTGGTCTACTATACCCGTCACGGCTGGGGTAGTAGTAGAACGAGCAGCAGTTAACTCTGGGCGACAGGTGCCGGAGTTGAACTATAGCCTCTCGAGCTGCCAGCTGGATGGCTTGTGGCTCAAAGGAAGTTGTCCTTCTGGTGAACCTGTAGGGGCATTCTGGCACTATACCCCTACCATAGACGTGCACCGTGGCCCAGAATTGACGACTCTCACCGCTCATGAGCCCTTGGTACACAACATATTCTGGGGGCTCTTCTAATGCAAAGGCACGACGGGTGAGGTTTGCTAGCACGGTTACAAAACCTCCCAGGTTGGTTGCCGTGGTCTCATTGTGAACAATGGGGCCAGGCATCTTGGCTTTGTTTTGGGGTAGAGGCTGTGTTGTGCAGGGTTGGGGCTAACGTTCCCTTTTATAGAAAAAGAAAATGGAGTCTTCCTTCGCACGCTTGCGAATGAGACAAATTAGGTATCGGTCACTGGCGTGTAATCGACAGGCTAGGCTGATAGGTTGGGCACCGACTGCCAAAAAGGTGTCGGGGTCACTGTGTGGCTATCGTATAGGATAAGCTTGGCTGTGGTTAGGTTAAGGTCTGGTGGGTGGGTTAACCTAGCTTTTATTGACCCGGCTAAGATAGGAATAGCCAACGGTCAGCCTGGCTTTGATACCAAGGTTGTCAGGACCGGTTTTCCAGGATATTAATTTCCCAGAAAATGGCCCTTCTGCTCACCAGCCCCAGGATTACTGTTAGCTGATGAGACACAATCTTGATACAGAAATTCCAAGCAAAATACAAAATATGAAGTACAAGACCATTTTGGTCTATGAGTACAACAAAAGGTTTCTAGTGGTTGATGGCGGAAGCGGTCTGCGGATCATCAGCGTCTATGGGACTCCATTTCCCACAGGAATAGCTGACCTGGATAATTCCTATCTTTGCGTATCTGCTATCTTCGATGCCTAGGTTCCGAGCTATCGTCGTTGCGCTCCTCTCCAAGCAAGAAATCTGGCCAAGACAATAGCCAGGGACAAGCCAGTGAGTACTTTGAATGTACTCGCAAACATCATCAAAACAGATATAATATAATAGATGATAATCATGCACTGAAATAATCCACGATCACTTAGTCAGTCACAAAGTAAAACTCATGACGCGCGCAAGCAGGTTTAAACATGAATAAGCAATCAGAGAATAAGAATAAAATACACCGATCGGGTGTCTGAAGCGATGCCTCGAAAGGATAATAATATAAAGCATGCCTCAGTCGGGCGTCTGAGCGACGCCACATAAAGGGCTTATAAAGAAAATAAATAACAAGCATGCCACAGTGGGGCGTCTGAGCGACGCCACATAAAGGGCTTATAAAGAAAATAAATAACAAGCATGCCACAGTCGGGCGTCTGAGCGACGCCACATAAAGGGCTTATAAAGAAAATAAATAACAAGCATACCACAGTCGGGCGTCTGAGCGACGGCACATAAAGGGCTTATAAAGAAAATAAATAACAAGCATGCCACAGTCGGGCGTCTGAGCGACGCCACATAAAGGGCTTATAAAGAAAATAAATAACAAGCATGCCACAGTCGGGCGTCTGAGCGACGCCACATAAAGGGCTTATAAGGAAAGATAAATAATCAGCATGCCACAGTCGAGCGTCTCAGCAACGCCACATAAAGGGCTTATAAAGGAATAATCACAATGAATATCCAGGAGGTAGAACCGTCCCAGGGATACTCAATAATTCAAATAATATAAATGGTTAGTCCACAATAATAATAATCATAATCATCATATGTCACACGTCATGATCAATGTTCCGGTTTAGAAGTTTTCCTCCGAAGACCGACACTAAGACCGACACTTGACCCATCCCAGACTGTAGTCCTTAACCGCGGACTAGGCTATTCGAATAGATATAAACTCTGCAGAGGGTGTACTCTTTACCCACAAGTAACGGATTCCTTTAGTCCACCGGGACTAATTCCGCTTACGGTCTTTTAATTGAAAACACACCTGACCCGCACACACCAGCTTAACTTACCGGTGTCTGGAATCACCCACGACACCCGTTAAGCAAAACTCTAAGTGGGGAGGCTACAACCTCGACTAGCATGGGATCACAAAATTTATAACGCGTGCAAACTAGGGGAGCTACCCCCTCGGCTCCAACCGGAAACACCCATGCCCCCGGACCAGGTGGCATGCCTACCGGATGCAGCCGGTATCTTCCACCATGGCCTCTCTGTACGGTGTGTGCTAAGAAAGGGTTTGACAACTTACTAAATCGTACCCCACCTGAGGCAGGGACAAGTGGTAGCATGAAGCAAGTATGGGGGTTACTGGCACAAGACTCGATCTACGGTCGACTCAGGAGGTTAAAGTGTTTCCTGCATGATTAGCATAACAAATATATATTCCACAACAACAGACAGAATCACCACTCATCATACCTCACCCTGCCTTACTGAATATACTCGTCTCAACGAAATATCAGTAACAAGCTCGTGTCTACCCAAGACAGAGATTTTCCTGGATTCCTTCCGGTAGGCATGAAAGGCATACGAGGGTGAATACTGTCACAAGCATATCAATTCCAACAGCAAGGAATTATCATCACGCATTAGTAAACGTGATCACCTCATCACATGAAATAACGCATACTTCATGTCAACTTGGTGTTGTAGTCACATCAAACAACACACAACAAATATTATGCCCGGGTTCAGAATGCTTGCCTTCCATGTGTAGGTAGGTGATGAGCACTCCAAAACTTTTGAAAGTTTTTGTCTCTCTCCATTTCCTATTTTGAAAAGTATTTGAATCAACACGCAATTCAAAAACAGTGCAAAAAGTTGTCTTGGAAAATTTTCAAATAAATATGAAAATAAACTAGGTGAAATTTGAGAAATAACAGAAAAAGAATCAACTAAATTGGAGTTTTACTTTAGAAGTTATGACCAGTCAAAGTTCTGTTTTTTTAATAAAACATTTAAACGGAAACGAATCGGCCGAAGTACGCTTACCTACAGTGAAGGCGCAAACCCAGCAGTGCGCTTCTGTGCGGGGAAAGCGCGCCAGGGCGGCTATGCGGCCGAGGGAAAGGCTGCCTCGCCGACAGGTGGGATCCACCTGTCGGGTTTGTCCCTTTCCTCCCGCTCGCCTGGGCAGAAGCAGGGGCGAGTCGCCAACAGCGATTTCCGGCGCTAGAGGGCGCCGTTATCGACGTCCGGCCTACCCACGAGCTCAGCAGAGCGGCCCGCATTGGATGAAGGGTAGAGAAGCGTCCGAGGAGCTCCAGGTTGAGAAGAGCTTCTCCAATGGTGGAGGAGGCTTCGGCCATGGAGGGGGCTTGGCATTTCCAGGCTCCCGGGCGAAATTTGAGGCGGGAATGGATCTATGGGGTTGAAGGTGAGCTAATGGTGAAGGTTACGGGAGAGGGGAAGCTCTGGTTTGCTTGGAATTGACTGAACCGAGGCGGAGACGAGCTCCACCGCAGGTGATCACAGGGACCAGGGACGGTTCGATTGAGAGGCTTGGGGGCGACCTCGGTGCTCTCTGCTTGTGGCTGCGTCACTACGGAACCCGGGGCTTCCTATTTATTGGCGAATCGAGGTCGGTTCCGCGGGCTCCAAGGATAAGAACGGCGGTGGCCGGGGATAAGACCGGCGAACCGTATTGTTGTTGCTTGCAGCGCGACGTGTCGAGGCTGGTGATGACGGCAGAAGCTAGCTGACGAGCGGGCACTGCTCCAGGGGCGAGCTGGCGAGCGGGAGTGGCTCGGGCGGTGCCGTCCATGGCAGAGCCGGTCACGGGCGCCGGTGTGCCGCCAAGAGCCATTGCTGCCGCTCTGAGAGGAGCAAGGCGTGTCAGGGCAGCACTAGGGGACAGGGGAGAGGGTTAGGACGAGCGGGGGAGGCGGCAACTGGTCGCGGCGACTCGGGAGGCCGGACGTGCAAAACGCGCGCTCTGGCCGCGCTCTGGACACGCGCGCCAGGCGTTCGACAAAATGCCAATGCGAGCTAGGGGCTGCGGATAAGGATGCAACTTAACAGGGCTACTAGTGGGGTTTCTATAGACACCGCAGACACGCTGGTTTGGCTAGATAAGCTGGATCCTAATACAATCATAGCACCATGCCAATTCTGGCCATGCACTAAAGGTGCTCGACAGAATGACAAGTGCATCTACAGAGGTTTCCTGGCCACCAAAATTTCCAGGTTGAGGTATCTTTGGATGCTAAGCATGATGGCATGGTTGGTTTGGGCAAAACAGAAACTTGCTAGGGCAAGTTTTGAAAATCTACAGTTCTGGACAGAAAATAAAGGCTATTATTGCATGTGTTTAAAATCTACTAATGGTTCTGATCTCCTGGACTTAAGAGTTTGGTAGGGTAAAATTCAAGTAGGAAAAATCTCATGGGCAATAGGGCAAGATAAAATGGGGTTGTAGTAGAAAGTACCAAACTGGACCAGAGAGCAAAAGAGGATGGTTTGCTCAAATTTTCCAAATTACAAGGCTAGGTTTTTGCATAAAAGTGATGTAGGAACCTCACATGTCTTCTACAAATTTTTGTAGAATTTTTAGATGAGGTTATCAAATGGTTGCAGTGCAAAAGGGGCTTTTAAAAATAGGAAAGGCCATTTTAAAAGAATTTAAACTCGGCAAAATAATATAAAAAGGTTTTCACTGATCATATATAATAAAAATGAAATGTTCTTGAGTAGGCACTCAAGTCCAAAAAATATATTTTGAAAAGTTTCCATTTGGAGGGAAAACTCCACAACTCAGAAGAAAGGAGTGATTCTGAAATCAATAGATGATCCAGAAAATAAAAATTTAATTTCCTGGCAAAATTTTAATTAATAAAACATGGTTAAATTTTTGGGGTGTTACAACAGGAATGGAGGAGCTTTATCGAGACAGTCAACTGTCCGGCCCCTCAGCCCGAGGACTATTCCCGTGATGATGATCCGGGCTATCATGAAGACCCAGACCTGTTAATCGAACTCGAAGATAGGGTTTTCTACCAAGAGCTCGATGGCTCCAAGGTGGCTATTATTGCCGATTACCCTGGATCCTTCCCTTCTCCTGCGACAAGCAAGAAGAAGAAAACATCCCGCAAGAGGCAAGTGTCCTCTACTGACCCCAACGCGCCAGCTCCTACACCCAAGCGCCGTAGATCCGCGTGACACACACCGGCAGCAGCGGCAGCGCCTAGATTGGAAAGCAACAAGGATCCGGCAAATGAGCCGGTCACAGGGGCGAGTGCGCCTACGAGTTCATCCCCAAGGTATTTCGCTCGATCGCTGGATTTATTATCATAGTTCGATAAAGTCTGACAAGAGACCTTTTTGTCAAAATATTCAGGCAAAGGGTTCGGCCATCACCCGCCGAGGACGTCGCCAGGACGTCCGGCGGTGCTCAAGATTCCAGGCCTTCCGCCCATGCTGATCCTGCTGCGGGAGCCCCCACCGTCAATCCCGCCCCAGCCGATTCTGGTGACGCCATATCCGTCACCAAATCAGAGGTTGGGAGTGCTATGCATCATCGGCGGCGACGTGAAGCCCTGCGACATCCGGCCTTTTCCGAACAAGAGTTCGGTGCACTACGCACGGCGGATGCACATCTCGGAGCCGCCCGAGCTGGATTCGGGGAGGCCGTGAAATTGATATCGTCCAGCCTGCAGGTAAGTAGTCGAATATTAAAGTCCGAACACTCGTGTAGACTCAGTAGCCCCCGAGCCTTAAATTGGTCGGTACGACCGAATTAAGGATCCCCGTATTAATTTGCTGGTATTGCAGGCCTCTAAGCAATAGTGCGAGCAACTGGCCAAGGAACTGGAAGCTAGTCGAACACAGGTCGAATCTGTGAAGGCCGAATTGGAGCAAGTGAAGAGCTTTACTCGGGAAGCACACGGTGAGTATATATATTCCGCTGATCTTTAGTATATCCCCATGCTTACGCAAGGGTACCATGTATCAGCTGAATCAATAGGGCAATTACAAAAAGATTTGAATGTAGACCAAGAATCTCAGCAATATGCCGAGTCCCAGCAGGAAGCTGGCTATCGCGTTTTACAACGGCATCTTGAAGAGAAGAACCGCCTGAAGGAGGAGAACAGACAGCAAGCCGAACAGATTGAGATCTTAAAGGCTCAATTGGCCCAGGCCCAAGGAGAAAACCAGAATTTACAGAGAGGCATGTTTGGTAAGTGTGATTCTAACATCGGAAGGTATCTCTTATGAGTGAGGTGTAATACGCATGCCGTGACTCATGTGCAGGTCTATTGTCTGGGCGACCCGATGAGGAAATCAGATCCTATCAGGGGAATCTGCTGAAGGAGCTGTCCGCCCTTCAGGAGCGGGCTCGGAAGGCCATGAAGAGCATGGTGAAGGCACTGTGGCCTGCCGAGCAACCTCCGGAGGGGATGACCGAACTAATCGATCGCTTCAAGGGAGCCCGAGCTAGGTTCGAGCTGTGGAAGACATCGGCTTGTCGGGAGGGAGCACGAGAGGTGTGGGCGATGATCAAGACCCGCTATACCGGACTTGACCCCGAGCGTATGGCTCAGGTTGGGCCAGTAGGGTCAGACGGACAAGAAGTGCCGCTCCACCTGGTTTACGACCAGGTGATGCCTGCCGCCCGTCTCTCACAAGAAGATTGCTCCCTGGACACCATAATCGATAATCTCGATCAACAGCCAGATGGATGATCATATGTAGCTATGTACTTAATGATCGAAGGGTTGCTCCGTCTGTGTTGTAAACTTTGTCTTAACCGGCCATCGGCTTCAGCCTCCCGCACTAAGAGCTTGGGAGTGTTCCTTGTAAACTATCACCCTAGGGGAGGGAATTTTGTTCGGGGAACCAGGCAATCCGGTCATGTGGTGTGAACAGACAGAAAGCACACAGGGAGATATGTTATATTACTGCTTAGCGTAAGAAACATCTTCCAAAGAAAATAGTACCCCTATCGATACCTTTCTTCAGGGTTCTACGTAAATCGTAGGAAAAAGGCCGTATACTGTTAGTATTCGGCCAAGGGCTTGTGTGAGGGAAGAAGCCCGAATAATGGTCATGACGACCATAGTTGAATCCGTCGTAGCCGATCAATTGTCTACTGAAGATAGCTAGCTTTTGGCTTCACCCGTCTGAGGTACGTATCCGGATGACCCGGTCGTAACAATCGCAGAGGTGCTCCCTTTACCCTCTAGCCGAACAATTGGGAACGTAGAGGGTAAGCACAGGAGCAAGGCAACCCAGCTTGGCAAATTCTTAGTTCGAATTGATGCATAAGATGGCGTAAAAACGACAAGGAAAGTATGCGTACACAATAAATGTGCATAAGTGCTTATAACATAAAAGCATTGGCTTCGGAAAAGAAGCCCCCGGGTACTGTGTTCGGATTTAACACTTAAAGGTGTAGGCCGAAAATCATTAGTACAAGATCGGTCGAACCGAACATAGAGTTGGGAAGAAAAAGAATTCAAACCTGCAAAAAATCAAGGTGGGAGGGAGAAGAAATAACAAAGAAAAGAAAGAAAAGAGAAGGGTAAAGAGTATGACAACACCGGTCTAGCCGTAGAAGCGCCGAAGACGAGCTGCGTTCCATGGGTTTGGTTCAAGGCGGTTGTCCTGCGGGTTCCGAAGAAGGTACGCCCCTCCTGTGAGTACCTCGTCGATGATGAAGGGGCCTTCGCATTTGGGCTTGAGTTTGTGCTTCTACTTCTCCGGGAGCCGTAAGACTAGTTCGCCCACGTTGTATGCTTGTGCCCTGACCTCCCTGCTTTGGTAACGCCGGGCCTGCTATTTATAAAAGGTAGAACGGGCCCGAGCTATGTCACGCTCCTCTTCCAAGGCGTCCAAGTCGTCCTGCCGATCTAACTCGGCCTCTCTTTCCTCGTACATGCGCACCCTTGGTGCATCGTGAATAATATCACAAGGAAGGACCGCTTCGGCCCCATAGACCATGAAGAACGGTGTGTATCCCGTTGATCTATTCGGGGTGGTGCGCAAGCCCCATAGAACGGAGTCGAGATCCTCTACCCAATGACAATCGGACTCTTGCAGAGACCGGACCAAACCTGGCTTAATGCCGCTCATTATGAGGCCGTTTGCTCGTTTGACTTGTCCATTAGTCTGCGGGTGATAAACCGATGCGTAATCAAGCTTGAGGCCCATCTTTGCGCACCAGTCTTTGACCTCTTGGGCCGTGAAATTGGATCCGTTGTCAGTTATTATACTGTGCGGGACACCGTAACGGTGTACCACGCCGGATATAAAGTCGATTACTGGTCCGGATTTGGCTAATTTGACAGGTTTTGCCTCTATCCATTTGGTGAACTTGTCGACCATGACCAGTAAGTATTTATTCTTCTTGGTCCCCCCTTTAAGGGGTCCGACCATGTCCAGCCCCCAGACCGCGAAGGGCCAGGTGATCGGAATAGTCCAAAGGGCTGTCGGGGGCATGTGACTCTGATTTGCGAAAAGTTGACACCCCACGCAATATTTAACAAGTGACTGGCCATCCGCCCGAGCTGTGGGCCAAAAGAACCCAGCCCGGAAGGCCTTGCTTACTAAGGCTCTTGCTGCGGCATGATGACCGACCATCCCTGCGTGGACTTCGGCTAAAAGTTGCCGCCCTTCTTCCTCAGGTATGCACCGTTGTAGTATTCCGGTGGTGCTCTTCTTGTATAACTCACATTCGTGTACCTTGAAGGCTTTGGAGCGCCGAACTATGCGCCGCGCCTCCGTTTGATCGTCGGGGAGTTCTTTGCGAAGGAGGTAGGCGAGGAAGGGCTCGGTCCATGGGGCGATTACTGCCATGACCTCGTGAGCCGAGGGCGTTTCGTCCATTTCGGAGCCGCCGATGATTTGATCGTCTGATTCGTCTACAGGGGGAACAACCTTGTCTACACTGGATAGATCGGCGCCCTCTTGATCGTCTAGCCAAACCACGGATGGCTTAAAGAGCCGTTCCAGAAAAGTGTTTGGTGGGACAGGGCCGCGTTTGGCTCCTATGCGAGCCAGTATATCGGTAGCTTGGTTGTCGTCTCTAGTGACGTGGTGAAACTCCAGCCCCTCGAACCGTGCGGATATCTTTAGGATAGCGTTTCTATATGCCACCATCTTTGGATTCTTGGCATCGAACTCACCATTGACTTGAGAGATGGCCAGATTGGAATCTCCTCGTACCTCCAGTCCCTGTATGCCCATTGAGGCGGCCATCCGAAGACCGTGCAAGAGGGCTTCGTATTCGGCTGCATTGTTGGAGTCGGCATACATGATCTGCAACACGTATCGAACGTTGTCACCTGTGGGGGATGTGAGAACAACTCCAACCCCCAGTCCGGCCAAAGTTTTGGATCCATCGAAGTACATCGTCCAATGGGAGTATGTACTCTATTCCCTGGGGAGCTCGGCTTCTGTCCATTTAGCGAGGAAATCTGCCAACACCTGAGATTTAATAGCTCGGCGTGGTTTGTAGATAATCTCAAAAGTAAGGAGCTCAATGGCCCATTTGGCTATGCGGCCGGTGGCGTCCCTGTTATTGATTATATCATTCAGAGGTACTTCGGATGCCACCGTGACCGAACACTCTTGGAAATAGTGTCTTAGTTTCCGTGATACCATAAATACTGTATAGGCTATCTTCTGGTAGTGCGGGTATCTGCACTTGCATTGCGTTAGTATTTCTGACACGTAATAGACCGGCTTCTGTATCTGGAATTTGTGTCCCTCCTCCTCTCGTTCGACGACGAGCACCGCGCTAATGACTTGGTTGGTGGCCGATATATATAATAACATGGGCTCACCTGCGCCTGGTGCTGTGAGTATGGGGTTACTTGCCAGGAGTGTCTTAATTTCTTCTAACGCAGCCTTTGCTTCGTCGGTCCATTCAAAATTCTTGGTCCGTTTCAGCAACTTTTACAGCGGTAAAGCTTTTTCAACGAGGCGGGAGATGAAGCGACTTAACGCTGCCACGCAACCCGCCAACCTTTCGACATGCTTTAGCTCTGTGGGAACTGCAAGTTCTGATAAGGCACGGATCTTGGCCGGATTCACTTCTATTCCTCTATGGGAAACGATGAATCCGAGCAATTTACCAGCGGGAACTCCGAATACACACTTCTCCGGATTGAGCCGAATATCGTATTCGCGTAGGCTGGCAAAGGTTTGCCTTAAATCGTCGATCAAATTGCGGACGTGATTGGTTTTAATGACCACATCGTCTACGTACGCCTCGACTGTTTTGCCAACCTGTTTTTCGAGACAGGTCTGGATCATGCGCTGGTATGTAGCCCCAGCGTTCTTTAGCCCGAAAGGCATTGTGTTGAAGCAAAACGGCCCGTAAGGGGTGATGAATGCGGTTGCCGCTTGATCGGATTCCTTCATTTTAATCTGATGGTATCCGGAATAAGCGTCGAGGAAACACAGCGAGTCGTGTCCGGCTGTGGCGTCAATAATCTGGTCTATTCGTGGTAGAGGGAAAGGGTCCTTAGGGCAGGCCTTGTTGAGGTCTTTAAAGTCAACGCACAGCCGCCGGGATTTATCTTTCTTTGGTACCATGACCAGGTTTGCCAACCATTCGGGGTGCTTAATGTCCCGAATGAATCCGGCCTCTAGCAATTTAGCCAGTTCTTCACCCATAGCTTGTCGTTTGGGCTCGGAGAAGCGGTGCAGAGTCTGCTTGACGGGCTTGAAGCCTGCGATGATGTTCAGACTATGTTCTGCCAGCCGTCGTGGGATGCCGGGCATATCGGAAGGATGCCAGGCAAAGATGTCCCAGTTTAATTGTTAGAAAGCTCGCAGCTCTTCGTCCACTACGGGATCGAGCTGAGCTCCGATGGACGCTGTCTTGTTGGGGTCCGTCGGGTGTACCTGAAATTTAGCAATTTCCTTTGCCGGCTTAAATGACGTGGATTTGGGCCTCTTGCTGAGGATCACATCGTCTTTGTCTACTATTGACCGAAGTGAGGTCAGCTCCTCTGCAGCGAAGGTCTCAGCTAGAGCCTCGAGGGCAAGCGCCGCTGTTTTGTTTTCGGCCCGTAGGGCTATATTCGGATCACTAGCAGTTGTGATTACTCCGTTTGGTCCTGGCATCTTAAGTTTCATATACCCGTAATGTGGTATAGCCTGGAATTTTGTGAAGGCGTCATGTCCCAACAGGGCGTGGTAGCCACTGGGGAAGGGCACGATGTGGAAGAGAAGTTCTTCAGATCGGTAGTTGTCGGGCGTGCCGAACACTACGTCCAGGGTGATACATCCTGAACAGCGCGCCTCCTTCCCCGGGATTATTCCCCGGAAAGTTGTGTTGCTATGCTCGATGCGAGATCGGTCGAACTGCATTTTTTCTAGAGTATCCTCGTAGATTAGGTTTAAACCACTGCCGCCGTCCATTAGCACCTTGTGTAACCTGAAGCCATCAATGATGGGGTTCAGGACTAGTGCGGCCGGTGAATGACCGGGAAGAATGGCTGGTCGGTCAGCATCTCCGAAGGTAATGGGTATGTCTGCCCATGCACTTGTTGCTGCCACGTGATATACCTGTTCGAGTTCTTTAAGAGCTCTTTTCCTCCTGTTCCTCGAAGGGAACGTTTTGTAGATCGTCAGGACTTCGGTGTTATATTCCGATGGTGTTGTAGAGCGCCGGTTAGACGGTGATGCCTCAAGAATGGCTTCACCGCTTTTTGCGATCTGCCTGACGACCCAGCAAGTTCTAAGGCTGTGAGTCGGAGCTGTGTTCAGCAATACGGATTGTATAGGGCAAGGTTTATCCAGTAGTCCATCCAGGACAGTACTGACCCCTGAAAGGGGCCTATTCCTCTTTTTGGCAGGCTCAAGTTTGGCTGGCCGGGTCAGAGGTATCTTCTTGTGCCGATCTCCTCTAGGGTATTCGGTAAAGGTTGGTTCTGAAAATAGCCGCTCAGCTTGCCAAGCACTTTCCATGGCACAATACTTCTGTACCAAGATTGACAGCTCGGTAAAGTCAATAATGTGCCGCCGCGCCAGGGCATTGAGAATCCCTTTGTCGTGGCAGTTACGTTGGAAGGTTGCCATTATATCTTGATCACTAAGGCCCCGTACTTTGTTTCGGGCGAGTAGTAGTATGGCCCAGTAATGATGGACCGACTCCCCTGATAAATGTACAATGTCCGGTGAGCCCGAAGACTTGGGCTCTGATGCGATGCTCAAGTCATCGGCTTGGGAGGTGGGTGGGAGAAGGTTTGACTCCACGCCACGGTGGGAGTTCGGAATCACGGATTCCGAACTGTGTGATAGATCAGGGACCGATACCGGACTGTTTCCGGAGCGAACGCCAGAGTCTGGGTTGCAAGCAAGGTCTCGGTAATCAGAGATTTGAGTATAAACCATTTTTAATTCCGGTAGCTGGGAGGTCGAGCCCCCAGCCGGACACTCGACGGTGGCGACAAGGTGGGTGACCGTGGGGGCGTGAATCTCCCTGTCGTCGGGTTTAAGCCCGAGCCGGTCATAGACCGGAGTCTGATCATCGGCCATTCGCATAGTCTCCATCCGATCAAACAACTCGTTGAGAAACGAGGCGATGGTGGGATGCGTGTCGCTGAAGCGAGTGGGGTCAGTATGCGGCATCGCAGTTCCAGAGTCGCGCGAGAGCGTTCTCGGATTCTGTTCAACCATGCTAGATCCGGTCGCGACGACCGGACCGGGTGGTCCAGACGGTCCGGAGATAGCAACTTCTTCTCCGGAGACGAGGCCCGATGTCTTCGGCGTCGAGGCGTCGGGATCTGCGGGCTTCTCCATACGGGTCAAGGATTCCATCAGTACAAGTTCTGCCCGGGAATCAGCTGAGAACTCTAGGGTTCCGAACCTGATCCCTTGGTCGGGAGGAAGTTTCCAATCTGACGTGGGTGGCCGATCGGGTAAGCATGCGACGAGATGTCGTCGCTCGCGAGAATCTGATCCAGGGTGAGAATCCTCCGGGCACAGATCTTGCTATTGGTAACAAGGCGAGCCATCGATTCCTTCTGGTGATCACAGCGGAACTCTCAATGAAAGCACCAATGTCGGTGTCAAAACCGGCGGATCTCGGGTAGGGGGTCCCGAGCTATGAGACTTGGATCGATGGTAACAAGAGACGAAGGGGACAAGGTTTTACCCAGGTTCGGGCCCTCCTATGGAGGTAATACCCTACGTCCTGCTTGATTATATTGATTGTATGAGGATTACAGAGTTGATCTACCTCGAGATCAAGTAGCTAAACCCTAGATGAGTTATGTTGGTCTACAACCTAAAACCCTCCGGCTTATATAGGCGTCGGGGGTACCTAGGGTTTACACATAGTCGGTTGCACATCAAAGGGAAAAAAACATGCCTATCTACTGTCGATATCTTGGAGAACACGCCATGGTTCCTTCAATCTTCCACCTTGGCGACCGGGCCTCTGATCTTCTAATACTCACCCAGTGGTCCGTATAGTCCGGCCCACGAGATACAGGTCGGCTATCCGAGGACCCCTTAAACCAGGACTCCCTCAGTTGTGCCTACTAGATTCATCAACTTCATACCTCTCAAAAATAATCCATTAATAAGGTTGATCAAGTCTTATTAACAACTGTAGGGGAACGTTGCATGGGAAACAAAAAAATTCCTACGCACACGCAAGATCTATCCATGGTGATGAGCATCTAGGATAGGGAGAGTGTGACGCCCCCGACTTAATCGTGCACTAATCATACACGCAAACGTGCACGATCAAGCACAGGGACTCACGGGAAGATATCACAACACAACTCTAAACTCAAATAATAAGCATGAATCATCATATTACAAGCCAGGGGTCACGAGGACCCGAATACATAAGTCATACACACAAATGATATCTGAGTACAGACCTAGTTAGTCAAGTTTTGCCTTAAGAAGGCTAGCACAAACAACGATACAGATCGAAAAGGTGAAGGCCTCCTGCCTAGGGCCTCCTAACTACTCCTGGTCGGCTGGATCAACCCAGTAGTAAGTGCCATCGGGACCCTACTGGTAGTAAGCTTCGGCAGTGTCGTCTGGCTCCTGGGCTCCGTCGTCTGATGTATCATCATATAGGTATGGGGGAAAAGAATAGCAGAGCAACCGTGAGTACTCATCCAAAGTACTCGCAAGACTGACATCAGAACTATGCTAAATATGCATTGGTATCAACTGAAAAGGCTGTATCTGTGGACTATATAGCAGAAATGCCAGAAGAGAGAAAGGCCTAGCCTATCGAAGACTAGCATCTTCAAGTAGTCTTGCAGCATCAGAAGAGAGTAGATAATAGTAGCATACATGTGGATATACAACAGCAATGTCCTGAGATCCTTTCTCGACTCCCTGCGAGAAAGCGGTCCCGAGAGCATTATTAACAGTTTAATATGAATCATCATCAATTTGTAGTTGTCATTGATCCGGGCACAACTCCGAGCGTCCTGTTACCATGGACACGGCTATTCGAATAGATAACTTCCCTGCAGGGGTGCACTACTGTTACCCAACACGCTCGATTAACTCCGGCCCGACACACTGGCTGGGTAATGCCCGGCCTCGGCTGATCGACACATCGCAGCCCGACCTAGAGCTCAGCAGAGAGGTCAACACGCCGGTCTAAATCCTAAGCACAAAGGGGTCTTGGGCCATCGCCCTTTGCACTCCTGCACGTTGCGAGGGTAGCCGGGGCCCAGGCGTGACACTGAATACACCAGTGACGTAACCAGCCCACCCCAACCAGCCCGCATCTCTGAGCTGTGACGTCTGAAGAGCTTTCGGCTGATACTACGGTGTAGAGGGGCCCATTAAACCATTATCCCACGTGGTGGTAGTGCGAAATGGGCACGACGACCCACTCAGATCAAATACCTAGTTCCGTTAGGCGTAATTAGTATCGCGCGGGTGCTCTTGGAACCGACCCGTCTTTAATGATATGCGCTCGCGGGCACCCTTGGGGCCAGCCCGACTTTACATTTCCCTGCGGGTACCTCTCGAGGTGGACCCGCCTATAACAAAGGTCAAAGTAACCGTGTGTCCAAGTAACGAGGAGGAATCCGAGGAATCACCCTCGATGGATTTCCACTCGAGGAGTTGCGCGACGGTAGCCAAACGGAGGTGATGAAAGAGGAATCACCCTCGGTAACACACATCCGGGAAGCTATTCTACAGAGGTACCATCGAAAGTGAGCTAAGAGGTATCACCCTCGGCACTCGATGCCAGCTCTGCAGTGTCGAGCAATTTAGGGGGTGTGCGGTGATGTGCTGCTCTCAGCCCGTCGAACATTCGATCGGGGCGCAGATGCTAAAGCGGAGCAACTACAGCAAGGGAGAGGGGCCACAGATGGTTTTCCATCCAACCTATACTAAGCAGTTTGGATAATAAGGCATGTATCAACAGTAGTTACAAGGACAGGCTATGCATCAGATTAGGATAAATCAAAAATGCAGCAATTTCTAATGCAAGAAGGAGGGAGAAGGAATGGATGATATAGGCATGCGTCAAGGGGGTTTGCTTGCCTGGAAGCTCTGCTGAGAGAGGCTGATCGTCAGACGGCTGCTCGCCGGGGGTGTAGTCGAACTCTGTTGGGACGGCGTCAGTCTCGGCGTCTATCGAGAGAGAAGGAGGGGGAAGAAACAATAAATTTCATGACAAAATGCAATCATTATGCATGACAAGCCTAAAATGATATGCAGATGTGTTTATTGCCTAACTAAATGATTTAGTTAATTTAGGAATTTATCTGGATTTATCTAATTAAAGTTGTGCACTATTCATTTATCGAAAACAGTCAAAATGTTCCATGTTAAGCTAGCTAGAAGTGTTGGACAGATGTTTTGATTACATATTTAGAATCTTCATATTTTTCTGATCATTTTGCATATATAAATTATTTTCATCTGACTTACGGTTTAAAAGATATGATTTTCTAAAGTTTTATTAATTTTCTGGAATTATTTTAAATATTTAATTCAACATTATCCGAAACAGTGTGGGGATGACGTCAGCATGACGCAATGCTGACGTCAGCGGTCAACAGAGACGCTGACCAGTCAATCTGACGGGTGGGTCCCACATGTCAGTGACCCAGGGGCTAATTAACTAACTAACAGACTAATTAACCAGGTGGGGTCTACCGGTCAGTGGCACATTAGCATTTAATTATCTAATTAACTTAATTAACAATTTAATTAATCATTTAGTTAATATTAAAAACGTTTTAACCGACCGGGCCCCACATGTCAGTGGGCCAGAGCGCCCAGTCAGAAGCGCTGACTGTTCAACTGGGCCCACGGCCCCACCAGTCAGCGTCACTGGAGGTGGGCCAGGGCGCCCACGTCGGACGGCGGCCGGCGACTTGCCGGAATCTCGCCGGCGAGCGCGTTCGCGGCGGCGCGGCCACGGGAGGTGATCGGAATTCCCGTAGGGGGCCTCATTCGACGCGCGACTGGTCGCATTCGAACGGCAGGACGACGCCGCGTCGAATGGCGGCGGTCTCGCGGGCTGAAACGACCGGAGACGAGCGCTAGGAGCTCGCCGGCGGCGAGGTGCTCGGGCGGTGGTGGCTAACGGCGATGCGGGGCGCTAACGAGCGAGCAAAGGGGCTAGGCGAGGTCAGTGTGATGCGGCGAAGCAGATGGGCAGCAGCAAACGACCAAATGGTCGCCGGAACGACGCCGACGACAAGCTAGGCGGCGGCGCGATCGGGCATCTCCAAATGTGGCGGCAACGGCAGCTAAATCGCGCAGGGGAGAGAGGGGAGAGGTGCGGCTGCTCACCGAGAGCCTGCAGGTGTACGAGAGTAGGCTCGGGGGAGGGCGACGGCGGTGAATCGGCGCCGGAGACGAAGATGGCCGAGGAGGAAGAAGAGGTCGAGGCGGACGATGCAGTGGCGATGAGCTCCAACGGCGGGGCGGCGTCGACGTAGTCGAGGATGGCGGCGACGATGGGCTAGTCGGAACGGCAATCGGGGCACGGTGGCCGCGGGATCGAGCGACGGCGGCGATGAAGCTATCGGGTGAGGCGGGGGAGAGAGAGCAGCGCGAGGGAGAGAAAGATCTGGGGCACTAGGGTTTCGCCCAGGGGTCCGTGGCGATGCTCTTAACCTCCCCGCAGCGGCAGCGGCGCCGGGGGATGGCCGACAGCTGGCCATCGCCGGCCGGACGCGCGCGCGCGCTGACGCGTGCGGGAGGAGGGGGACGACCGCGGTGACGGGCTGGGCTGGCTACTGTGCACTTGCGGCCCAAGTGCACAGTAAGCCACTGCCCCTTTTCTTTTTCTTTTCTCTTATCTCTTTTTCCTACTGTTCTGCAAATTGTTTTAGCACTAAATGAATTTTAATAAATGTGTGGCTCGGCTCAAACATTACAGTGCATTATTCTCAACCACCAAAAATTGGTTTGGGTAAAACATGATTTCATTTGTAATTCTTATTAAATAAAATGATATTAAATGTTGCTGCTAGCTACTGTTTGAGGTTGATGGAGTCACTTAGGCATTTTTAGTAATGTTGTTTTACTGATCATAATTAGTTATGAATTATTTCCTATTTAATGAACATTTTAGATTCTGGTTTTGAACAACTTTTATTTTCACTGTAGGTTTGAATTGCAATTTAAATTGGAATTTGAAATGAGATATGATGCAATGATGATCAAGCACTGATAATCATGATGACATGGCATTATCAAAGGGGTGATTACTGTAGCTATTTCATGGGGGTGTTACAGAGAGTGGATCTACATACCCTTGTAGATCGCTAAGCGGGAAGCGTTGAGAAACGCGGTTGATGTAGTCGAACGTCTTCGCGATCCAAATCGCTAGCCGTCCCACGATCCAATCACGAACCGTCCCGCGATCCGATCACGGTCCTTCCGATCTAGCGCCGAACGAACGGCACCTCCGCGTTTAGCACACGTACAGCTTGATGACGATCTCCGCCTTCTTGATCCAGCAAGAGGGAGTGGAGAGGTAGATGATTTCTCCGGCAGCACAATGGCATGGTGGCGGTAGTGGTGAACTAATCCGGCAGGGCTTCGCCGAGCTCCGCCGAACTAATCTAGAGGAGAAACGATCTAGAGGAAGAAGTGGGCAGCACGTGGCAATTAGGGTTGGGGCTGCCCTCAAATCCTCTAGTATATATAGGAGGAAGGGTGGGGAGGAGGCAGCCTCAAACCCTCCACAAGGAGGATTCGGCCGAACCACCTCAAGGAGATGGAATCCACCTCCTACTAGGAGGTGGATTCGTTTTAGGAAGGTGTCCTACTCCTTACAACCTCCACCTTTTTCCTCTTGGACGCATGGGCCCCCATGGGGTCGGCTGCCCAGCCCACCAGGGGCTGGTGCGCCACCTCTTGGGCCCATGTGGCCCCTGGGGTGGGTGGGCCCCACCCGGTGGACCTCCGGAACCCATTCGTCACTCCCGGTACACTAGCGAAAGTACCCGAAACTTTTCCGGAACCCAAATACCACTTTCCTATATATCAATCTTTACCTCCGGACCATTCCGGAGCTCCTCGTGACGTCCGGGATCTCATCCGGGACTCCGAACAACCTTAGGTCACCAACATACATAACTCAATACTACCGAAACGTCACTGAACCATAAGTGTGCAGACCCTGCGGGTTCGAGAACTATGTAGACATGACCGAGACACCTCTACGGTCAATAACCAATAGCGGGGCCTGGATGCCCATATTGGTTCCTACATATTCTATGAAGATCTTTATCGGTTGAACCTCTATGTCAAGGATTCAGTTAATCCCGTATGATGTTCCCTTTGTTCTTCGGTATGTTACTTGCCCGAGATTCTATCGTCGGTATCTCTATACCTAGTTCAATCTCGTTACCGGCAAGTCTCTTTACTCGTTTCGTAATACAAGATCCTGTGGCTAACACTTTAGTCACTTTGCTTGCAAGGCTTATTGTGATGTTGTATTACCGAGTGGGCCCTGAGATACCTCTCTGTCACATGGAGTAACAAATCCCAGTCTTGATCCATGCCCACTCAACAGACACCCTCGGAGATACCTGTAGAGCATCTTTATAGTCACCCAGTTACGTTGCGACGTTTGATACACACATGGTATTCCTCCGGTGTCAGTGAGTTGCATGATCTCATGGTCATAGGATTAGATACTTGACATGCAGAAAACTATAGCAATAAACTGACACGATCATATGCTACGTTCATAATTTGGGTCTTGTCCATCACATCATTCTCCTAATGATGTGATACCGTTATCAAATGACATCTCATGTCTATGGCTAGGAAACCTTGACCATCTTTGATCAACGAGCTAGTCTATTAGAGGCATACTAGGGACACAGTGTTGTCTATGTACCCACACATGTATTTGAGTTTCCATTCAATACAATTATAGGATGGATAATAAACGATTATCATGAACAAGGAAATATGATAATAACTAAATTATTATTGCCTCTAGGGCATATTTTCAACAGTCTCCCACTTGCACTAGAGTCAATAATCTAGCTCACATCACCATGTGATTAACATTGTAATGAATCTAACACCCAATGAGTTCTGGGGTTCGATCATGTTTTGCATGTGAGAGAGATTTCTAGTCAACGGTCTGCAACATTCAGATCAGTGTGTTCTTCGCAAATCTATTTGTAATACTGGAGATGCTACCACGCTCCACTTGGAGCTATTCCAAATGGTTGCTCCACTATACGTATCCGGATTGCTACTCAGAGTCATCCGGATAGGTGTCAAAGCTTGCATCGACGTAACCCTTTACGACGAACTCTTTATCACCTCCATAACCGAGAAACATTTCCTTAGTCCTCTAGTTACAAAGGATAATTTTGGCCGCTGTCTAGTGATCCACTCCTGGACCATTCTTGTACCCCTTCACAGACTCATGGCAAGGCACACTCTAGGTGCGGTACACAGCATGGGATACTATATAGAGCCTATGGATAAGGCATAGGGGACGACCTTCGTCCTTTCTCTTTCTTCTGCCGTGGTCGAGCTTTGAGTCTCACTCAACTCCACACCTTACAAATCAGGCAAGAACTCTTTCTTTGACTGATCCATTTTGAACTCTTTCAAAATCTTGTCAAGGTATGTACTCACTGAAAGTTTTATCAGACGTCTTGATCTATCTCTATAGATCCTGATGCCCAATATTTAAGTAGCTTCATTCCAAGTTTTCCTTTGAAAAACTCCTATTCAAACAACACTTTATGCTTTCCAGAAATTATACATCATTTCCGATCAACAATATGTCATCCACATATACTTATCAGAAATTCTATAGTGCTCCCACTGACTTTATTGTAAATACAAGTTTCTCATAAACTTTGTATAGACCCAAAAACTTTGATCACCTCATCAAAGCGTATATTCCAACTCAGAGATGTTTGCTCCTGTCCATAGAAGGATCGCTGGAGCTTGCATACATTTTAGCATCCTTAGGACTGACAAAACCTTCCGGTTGTATCACATACAACCTTTCCTCACGGATACCGTTAAGGAAATGATGTTTTGACATCCAGCTGCTAGATTTCATAATCGAAAAATGCAGCAAGTGCTAACATAATTCCAACAGACTTTAGGATCGCTACGGGTGAGAAAGTCTCATCGTAGTCAACTCCTTGGACTTGTCGGAAACTTCTTTGCGACAAGTCGAGCTTTATAAATGGTGACATTTACCATCAGCGTCTATCTTCTTCTTAAAGGTCCATTTGTACTCAACGGCCTGCCGTTCAACGGGCAAGTCTACCAAAGTCCATACTTGGTTTTCATACATGGATCCTTTCTCGGATTTCTTGGCTCCTAGCCATTTGTTGGAATCCGGGCCCACCATCGCTTCTTCATAGCTCGTAGGTTCACTGTTGTCTAACAACATGACCCCCAAGACAGGATTGAAGTACCACTCAGAGGCGGTATGATTTCTTGTCGGCCTACGAGGTTCGGTAGTAACTTGGCCCGAAGTGTCATGATCATCATCATTAACTTCCTCTTCATTCGGTGTAGGCGCCACAGAAACATCTTTCTGTGTCGTGCTACTATCCAACTGAAGTGATGGTTCAATAACCTCATCAAGTTCTACCTCCCTCCCACTCAATTCTTTCAAGAGAAACTCTTTCTCGAGAAAGGACCCGTTTTTAGCAACAAACACTTTGCCCTTGGATCTGAGATAGAAGGTATACCCAACTGTTTCCTTAGGGTATTCTATGAAGATGCACCTTTCCGCTTTGGGATCGAGCTTATCAGACATAAGCGTCGTATTCCCAAACTCTGAGAAATGACAGCTTAGGTTTCTGCCAAACCAAAATTCATACGGTGTCATCTCAACGGACTTAGATGGTGCCCTATTTAAAGTTAATGTAGTTGTCTCTAATGAAAAACCCCAAAACGATAGTGGCAAATCGATAAGAGACATCATAGTACGTACCATATCCAATAGAGCACGACTACGACGTTCGGACACACCATCACTCTATGGTGTTCCAGGCGGCGTGAGTTGTGAAACAACTTCCACATTGTCTTAAGTCGCATACCAAACTCGTAACCCAGATATTCACCTCCACGATCATATCGTAGACATTTTATCTTCTTGTCACGATGATCTCAAACTTCACTCTGAATTTGTTTGAACTTTTAAAACGTTTCAGACTTGTGTTTCATTAAGTAAATATACCCATATCTACTCAAATCATCAGTGAAGGTAGGAAAATAACGATATCCACTGCATGCTACAACACTCATTGGACTGAATACATCGACATGTATCATTTCCAATAAGTCACTTGCCCGCTCCATCATACCGGAAAACGGGGTCTTAGTCATCTTGCCCATGAGGCATGGCCCGCATGTCTCAACCGATTCGAAATCGAATGAGTCCAAAGATCCATCAGCATGGAGTTTCCTCATACGCTTTACAACAATATGACATTTAGCGGCAGTGCCACAAGTATGTGGTACTATCATTATTAACTTTGTATCTTTTGGCATCAATATTATGAACATGTGTATCACTACGATCAAGATTCAATAAACCATTCTCATTGGGTGCATGACCATTGAAGGTAGTATTCATGTAAACAGAATAACCATTATTCTCTAACTTAAATGAATAACCGTATTGCAATAAACATGATCTAATTACGTTCATGCTCAATGCAAACACCAAATAACATTTATTTAGGTTCATCACTAATCCCGAAGGTAGAGCGAGCGTGCGATGGTGATCACATCAACCTTGGAAACACTTCCAACACTCATCGTCACCTCACCCTTAGCTAGCCTCCATTTATTCCGTAGCTTTTATTTCGAGTTACTAACATTTAGCAACCGAACCGGTATCCAATACCCAAGTGCTACTAGGAGTACCAGTAAGGTACACATCAATAACACGTATATCAAATATACTTCTGTCGACTTTGCCAGCCTTCTTATCTACCAAGTATCTAGGGTTGTTCCGCTTCAGCGACCGTTCTCCTCATAAGAGAAGCACTTAGTCTCGGGTTTGGGTTCAACCTTGGGTTTCTTCACTGGAGCAGCAACTGACTTGCCATACATGAAGTTTCCCTCCTTGCCCTTGCCCTTCTCGAAACTAGTGGTTTCACTAACCATCAACACTTGATGCTCCTTCTTGATTTCTACCTTCGCGGTGTCAAACATCGCGAATAGCTCAGGGATCATTATTTCCATCCCTGGCATTTTATAGTTCATCACGAAGCTCTAGTAGCTTAGTGACAGTGACTTGGAGAACTATATCAATCACTATCTTATCTGGAAGATCAACTCCCACTCGATTCAAGCGATTGTAGCACCCATACAATCTGAGCACATGCTCATCGATTGAGCTATTCTCCTTCATCTTGCAGGCAAAGAATCTTGTTGGAGGTCTCATACCTCTCAACACGGGCACGAGCCTGAGATCCGAATTTCAGCTCTTAGAACATCTCATATGTTCCGTGATGTTCAAAACGTTTTGGAGCCTCAATTCTAAGCCGTAATGCATGACGCACTGAACTATCAAGTAGTCATCAGAATGTGCCTGTCAGATGTTCACAACATCTACAGACGACGCTTGAGGGGGTGGCGCACCGAGCGGTGCATTAAGGACATAAGCCTTCTGTGCAGCAATGAGGACAATCCTCAGATCACGGACCCATTCCGCATTATTGCTACCATCATCTTTCAACTCTATTTCTCTAGGAACATATAAAAATTCAAGGGAGCTACAATGCGAGCTAGTAATCTACAACATAATTTGCAAAGACATTTTGACTATGTTCATGATAATGAGTTTAGTTAATCATATTACTTAAAAAACTCCCACTCAAATTGACATCCCTCTGGTCATTCGAGTGTCACATGATCCAAATTCACCAACCCAAGTCTGATCATCACGTGAGATGAGGTGGTTTTAATGGCGAACATCTTCATGTTGATCATATCTACTATATGACTCATGTTCGACCTTTTGGTCTCTTGTGTTCCGAGGCCGTGTCTGTACATGCTAGGCTCATCAAGTTTAACCCAAGTGTTCCGCATGTGCAAAACTGGCTTGCACCCGTTGTATGTGAACGTAGAGTCTATCACACCCGATCATCACGTGGTGCTTCGAAACGACGAACTTTCGCAACGGTGCACACTCGGGGGGAACACAATTTTATCTTGAAATTTTAGTGAGGGATCACCTTATAATGCTACCGTCATCCTAAGCAAAATAAGATGCATAAAAGGATTAACATCACATGCAAATCATAAGTGACATGATATGGCCATGAACTTGTGCTTTTGATCTCCATCTCCAAAGCACCGGCATGATCTCCATCGTCACCGGCATGACACCATGATCTCCATCAACGTGCCGCCATGAGGTTGTCGCGCCAACTGCTGCTTCTACGACTATTGCTAACTCATAGCAATAAACTAAAGCAAAAACGGCGAAAATAAATTAAAGACAACCCTATGGCTCCTGCCGGTTGCCGTACTCATCGACATGCAAGTCTTGATATTCTATACAAAACATGATCATCTCATACATCACATATATCTCATCATGTAATTGGCCATATCACATCACAACATACCCTGCAAAAACAAGTTAGACGTCCTCTAATTGTTGTTGCATGTTTTACGTGGCTGCTACGGGTATCTAGCAAGAACGATTCTTACCTACGCAAAAACCACAACGGTGATACACAAATTGCTATTCAACCTTCTCAAGGACCACCTTTGTCGAATCTGATCCAACTAAAGTGGGAGAGACAGACACCCGCCAGCCATCTTTATATAACAAAGTCACATGTCAGTTGATGAAACCGGTCTCTCGTAAGCGTACGAGTAAGGTTGGTCCGGGCAACTTCATCCCACAATACCGCCGAATCAAGAAAAGACCAAGGGAGGAAGCAATCTAAGCATCAATGCCCACAAACTCCTTTGTGTTCTACTCGAGATCTCATCTACGCATAGACCTAGCTCATGATGCCACTGTAGGGGAACGTTGCATGGGAAACAAAAAACTTCCTACGCACACGCAAGATCTATCCATGGTGATGAGCATCTACGAGAGGGAGAGTGGATCTACATACCCTTGTAGATCGCTAAGCGGGAAGCGTTGAGAAACGCGGTTGATGTAGTCGAACGTCTTCGCGATCCAAATCGCTAGCCGTCCCGTGATCCGATCACGATCCGTCCCGCGATCCAATCACGAACCGTCCCGCGATCCGATCACGGTCCTTCCGATCTAGCGCCGAACGGACGGCACCTCCGCGTTCAGCACACGCGCAGCTTGATGACGATCTCCGCCTTCTTGATCCAGCGAGAGGGAGCGGAGAGGTAGATGAGTTCTTCGGAAGCACAACGGCGTGGTGGCGGTAGTGGTGAACTAATCCGACAGGGCTTCGCCGAGCTCCGCCAAACTAATCTAGAGGAGAAACGATCTAGAGGAAGAAGTGGGCAGCACGTGGCAATTAGGGTTGGGGCTGCCCTCAAATCCTCTAGTATATATAGGAGGAAGGGAGGGGAGGAGGCAGCCTCAAACCCTCCACAAGGAGGATTCGGCCGAACCACCTCAAGGAGGTGGAATCCACCTCCTACTAGGAGGTGGATTCGTTTTAGGAAGGTGTCCTACTCCTTCCAACCTCCACCTTTTTCCTCTTGGGCGCATGGGCCCCCATGGGGTCGGCTGCCCAGCCCACCAGGGGCTGGTGCGCCACCTCTTGGGCCCATGTGGCCCCCGGGGTGGGTGGGCCCCATCCGGTGGACATCCGGAACCCATTCGTCACTCCCGGTACACTACCGAAAGTACCCGAAACTTTTCCGGAACCCAAATACCACTTTCCCATATATCAATATTTACCTCCGGACCATTCCAGAGCTCCTCGTGACGTCCGCGATCTCATCCGGGACTCCGAACAACCTTTGGTCACCAACATACATAACTCAATACTATCGAAACGTCACCGAACCTTAAGTGTGCAGACCCTGCGGGTTCAAGAACTATGTAGACATGACCGAGACACCTCTACGGTCAATAACCAATAGCAGGACCTGGATGCCCATATTGGTTCCTACATATTCTATGAAGATCTTTAGCGGTTGAACCTCTATGTCAAGGATTCAGTTAATCCCGTATGATGTTCCCTTTGTTCTTCGGTATGTTACTTGCCCGAGATTCGATCGTCGGTATCTCTATACCTAGTTCAATCTCATTACCGGCAAGTCTCTTTACTCGTTCCCTAATACAAGATCTTGTGGCTAACACTTTAGTCACTTTGCTTGCAAGGCTTATTGTGATGTTGTATTACCGAGTGGGCCCTGAGATACCTCTCCGTCACACGGAGTAACAAATCCTAGTCTTGATCCATGCCCACTCAACAGACACCCTTGGAGATACCTGTAGAGCATCTTTATAGTCACCTAGTTATGTTGCGACGTTTGATACACACAAGGTATTCCTCCGGTGTCAGTGAGTTGCATGATCTCATGGTCATAGGAACAGATACTTGACATGCAGAAAACTATAGCAATAAACTGACACGATCATATGCTATGTTCATAATTTGGGTCTTGTCCGTCACATCATTCTCCTAATGATGTGATCCCGTTATCAAATGACATCTCATGTCTATGGCTAGGAAACCTTGACCATCTTTGATCAACGAGCTAGTCTATTAGAGGCATACTAGGGACACAGTGATGTCTATGTACCCACACATGTATTTGAGTTTCCAATCAAATACAATTATAGCATGGATAATAAACGATTATCATGAACAAGGAAATATGATAATAACTAAATTATTATTGCCTCTAGGGCATATTTCCAACAACAACCACTTCCGATTAGCATGAAACTGAAGAACTTTCATAAAACACTAAGTTACCTCAATGGGGATATGCATATCCCCAACAATAAGTATATCATATTTATTTTTGGCAGTAGGTAGAGGTAATTGGAAACTTCCGATAGTGATTGTCGGAGATTCTTCAATAACATTTATACCATTCACTTGGAATTGTTTCTTCGGAAAGTGCCCCGTATGCTCATTACCATTGATATGAAAAGTGACTTTGCTTTTATTGCAATCAATAACAGCCCCTGCAGTATTTAAAAAGGGTCTACCAAGGATAATCGACATGTTGTCATCCTCGGGCATCTCAAGAATAACAAAGTCCGTTAAGATAGTAATATTTGCAACAACAACGGGCACATCCTCACAAATACCGATAGGTATGGCCGTTGATTTGTCAGCCATTTGCAATGATATTTCAGTAGGTGTGAGTTTATTCAAATCAAGTTTTTTATATAAGGAGAAAGGCATAACACTAACACCAGCTCCCAAATCACACAAAGCAGTTTTGACATAGTTTCTTTTAATGGAGCAAGGTATAGTTGGTATTCCCGGATCTCCAAGTTTTTTAGGTAATCCATCCTTAAAAGAATAATTAGCAAGCATGGTGGAGATTTCATCTTCAGGTATCTTTCTTTTATTGGTGATGATGTCTTTCATGTATTTTGCATAAGGGGCCATCTTCAGGATATCGGTTAAGCGGGTACGCAAAAAGACTGGCCTAATCATTTCAGCAAAGCGTTCAAATTCTTCATCATCCTTTTTCTTAGATGGCTTAGGTAGAAATGGCATGGGTTCCTGAACCCATGGCTCTCTTTCTTTACCATGTTTTCTAGCCACAAAGTCTCTTTTATCATAACGTTTGTTTTTAGGTTGTGGGTTATCAAGATCAAAAGCAGGCTCTATTTCAACATCATTATCTGGTTCTTTATCATTGTTCAGTTGAGTATCCTCATGAACATCATCATTATCATTTTCATTATCACTAGGATGATGTTCATTACCAGATTGAGTTTTAGCATCAGAAGTAGAGACATCATTATTATCAGGGGTTTTTTGTATCTCAGGTTCACTAGAGGTATGCAAAGTCCTATCATTTTTCTTTTTCTTTTTCTTTTTAGAAGGACTAGGTGCATCAGCGTTAATTCTTTGAGAGTCTTGTTCAACTCTTTTAGGATGACCTTCAGGATAAAGAGGTTCTTGGGTCATTCTACCTCCTCTAGTTACTATTCTAGCAGCAAAATCATTCATATTATTATTCATTTCATCAAGCAATTCTTTTTGAGATTTAGCAACTTGTTCTAACTGAGTTTGAACCATAGAGGCATGCCTTCCTACACCTCTAACATCATTACTGATTCTAAATAGCAAGTCACTCAAGCGGGCAATCATATAGAAATTATATTTCAATTGTTTCAAAACATGTGCATTGAAATGATCTTGCTTCATAATATAGTTATCAAACTCATATAAGCATTGACTAGGATGTTTATTGTAATGGATATCACCTTCATCAAATTTTAATAAAGAATTTACCTCTATCACCTATGGAGGTGGTGGTGTGTCAAGGCCATGTATTTCTTTAATAGGTGGTAAATTCTTAACATCCTTAGCTTTAATACCTTTTTCCTTCATAGATTTCTTTGCCTCTTGCATATCTTCAGGACTGAGAAATAAGATACCCCTCTTCTTCGGAGTGGGTTTAAGTGGTGGTTCCGGAAGAGTCCAATCATCGTAATTCTTCAATATGTTATTCAATAATTCCTCAACTTGTTCAACAGTTCGTTCCCTGAAAACACAACCAGCACAACTATCTAGGAAGTCCCTAGAAGCATCAGTTAGTCCATTATAGAAGATATCAAGTATTTCATTTTTCTTAAGACGATGATCAGGCAAAGCATTAAGCAATTGGAGAAGCCTCCCCCAAGCTTGTGGGAGACTCTCTTCTTCAATTTGCACAAAGTTAAATATTTCCTATAAGGCAGCTTGTTTCTTATGAGCAGGAAAATATTTTTCAGAGAAGTAGTAAATCATATCCTGGGAACTACGCACACAACCAGGAGCAAGAGTATTATACCATGTATTAGCATCACCCTTTAATGAGAACGGAAATAATTGAGGATATAGTAGTAGCGAATCTTCTCATCATGAGCAAAGAGGGTGGCTATATCATTCAGCTTAGTAAGATGTGCCACTACAGTTTTAGCTTCATAGCCATGGAAAGGATCAGATTCAACCAAAGTAATTAACTCTGGGTCGACAGAGAATTCATAATCCTTATCGGTAACAAAGATAGGTGAAGTAGCGAACTTAGGATGACATTTCATTCTGGCATACAAAGTCTTTTCCTTATACTTGCGTAGCAATTCCTTAAGATCATTTCAATCCTTGCAAGAAAGGATTTCTCTAGTTGTCTCCTCGTCCATAACATAACCTTCAGGTATCTTAGGCATTTCAAATCTAGGAGAGCTAGGACTAATAGGTGTTTCATAGTCATCAGTTTCAAAGGCTTCATCAGTTTCAGCAATCTCATCAGTTTCAGTAATTTCATTCTCTTTAACTCTAGCAATTTGTTCATCAAGAAATTCACCTAGTGGCACATTATCATCAAGCATGGTACTAGCATCATCATAAGCATCGTTCATAGCAGAAGTAGCATCATAATAACTTGTGACATATCAGTATTACTAGCATGTGGTGGTGTCGCAAACTTACTCATAACAGAAGATGAAACAAGTGCAGAGCTAGATGGCAGTTCCTTACCTCCCCTCGTCTTAGAGGGAAAAATCTTGGTCTTTGGATCCTTCAGATTCTTCATAGTGATCAATTGATATAAATCCCAAGTGACTCAACAAATATAGCTATGCTCCCCGGCAACGGCGCCAGAAAAAGGTCTTGATAACCCACAAGTATAGGGGATCGCAACAGTTTTTGAGGGTAGAGTATTCAACCCAAATTTACAGACTCGACACAAGGGGAGCCAAAGAATATTTGAGAGTATTAGCAGCTGAGTTGTCAATTCAACCACACCTGGAGATTAAATATCTGCGGCAGAGTGATCAGTAGCACCGTAGTATGATAGTTTTGATAGCAATAGTAGCAGTAACAGTAACGGTAACAGTGATAGCAATAGTTTGGTAGCAAGTGTAACAGTAGCAGTAGCAATAGTAACTTAGCAAGAACAATATGTGGAAAAACTCGTAGGCACTCGATCGGTGAACTCGTTGGATGATATTCATCATATAACAGTCATAACCTAGGGCGATACAGAACTAGCTCCAGTTCATAAATGTAATGTAGGCATGTATTCCGTAAATAGTCATACGCGCTTATGGAAAAGAACTTGCATGACATCTTTTGTCCTACCCTCCCATGGTAGTGGGGTCCATAAGGAAACTAAGGGATATTAAGGCCTCCTTTTAATAGAGAACCGGAACAAAGCATTAACACATGGTGAATACATGAACTCCTCAAACTACGGTCATCACCGGAAAGTATCCCGACTATTGTCACTCCGGGGTTTATGGATCATAACACATAATAGGTGCGTATGACTAGCAAGATCGGATCAAGAACATAGATATAATGGTGATAACATAAACGGTTCAGATCTGAAATCATGGCACTCGGGCCCTAGTGACAAGCATTAAGCATGGCAAAGTCATAACACCATCAATCTCGGAACATAGTGGATACTAGGGATCAAGCCCTAACAAAACTAACTCGATTACATGATGAATCTCATCCAACTCCTCACCGACCAGCAAGCCTACGAAGGAATTACTCACTCCTTGTGGGGACCATCATGGAATTGGCGATGGAGAAGGGTTGATGATGACGAAGACCGAAGATTCCCCTCTCCGGAGCCCCAAACGGGCTCCAGATCTGGCCTCCCGATGAAGAACAGGAGGTGGCGGCGGCTCCGTATCGTAAAACACGATGAAACTTTCTCTCTGATGTTTTTCTCCAAAAATAGGATTTTATAGCGTCGGAATTAGGGTCAGTGGGGCCACGAGGTGGGCACAACCCACCAGGGCGCGTCGGGGGGGGGGGGGGGGGGCTGGCGCGCCCTAGTGTCTTGTGCCCAGCCAGGGCCCCCCCTCCGGTGGTTCTTGGCTCCAGTATTTTTTATTTATTGTAAAATAAATCTCTAAAAAGTTTTGTCCACTTCCGAGAACTTTTATTTCTCCACAAAAACAACACCATGGTAGTTCTGCTGAAAACAGCGTCAGTCCGGGTTAGTTTCACTCAAATCATGCAAATTAGAGTCCAAAACAAGGGCAAAAGTGTGAGGAAAAGTAGATACGACGGAGACGTATCATACGTTAAGCTCAAAATGGGGTTACCATTTTCTGTTTAAGCATTTTAATGTTTTCATATCACTTGAATTGCTTTGGCTCATGACTTGGAGTAAAGCTTCTTCAAGGATACGATCACATACCTTGGCATGATGTAGATGACATGACGTGTAGGAGGGCTTGTAGTGGATGCTCAAAGTTGATGAAGATCATCTTGAGTTAGGAGCAATCCTTCTTTTCATTGAAGCTAGGTCCTACTACAAGGGTTAGTCATCCAAGGAAGAACATAATATATCCAAATGACAATGATGAAATTTTCATTAAGGGTAAGTCAAGGATATGTTTTGTGTTGTCTTCTTCCTCCATCACAACATAGGGTTGTTGATACTTGACCATAACAAGATTGCTTTTGATGTGAGTTGTTGGCAATCTTGTGGAATGTTGTTCTTCCAAGTACCTACAAAAGGTTAGATGCAATACAAGGGAGCATAGATTTCCAAGATATAAGATATTATGTCAAAGGTATCAAGGAATAGTCATGTAAGCTCATGCCCTTGCATGCATCCAAGTGAGTCTAGCTAAAGTTTGAAGCATCGATGATGTTCAACTCACTCCTCAAGTGACAAAACACTTTCTCATCAAGTGGCTTAGTAAAGATATCGGCCAATTGCTTGTTGGTGCGAACATGTTTGAGAATAATGTCCCCTTTAGCAACATGATCACGAATGAAATGATGACGAACTTGAATACGTTTAGTTCCAGAATGTTGCACGGGATTATGAGCAATCTTAATAGCACTCTCATTGTCACACAACAATGGAACATGTTCACATGGATTCCATAATCCTTAAGAGTTTGAGTCATCCATAGTAATTGCGCACAACATGATCCGGCGGCAATGTATTCCGCTTCGGCGGTAGATAGAGATACCGAGTTTTGTTTCTTGGATGACCAAGACACAAGAGATATACCAAGAAATTGACATGTACCCGAGGTGGATTTTCTATCAACCTTATCTCCGACATAGTCCGAGTCGGAATAGCCAACAAGGTTAAAAGAAGATCCCTTGGGATACCAAATGCCAAAGTTTGGTGTATGTATCAAGTATCTCGCAATTCTTTTCATGGCCTTAAGATGACACTCTTTAGGAGCAGCTTGATATCGAGCGCACATGCACACACTAAGCATGATATCAGGTCGGGAGGCACATAGATATAGCAATGAACCAATCATTGATCGGTATACCTTTTGATCAACCGGTTTGTCCTCCTTGGTAAGATCAACATGTACACTAGTAGGCATAGGAGTTTTCATACCTTTACACTCTTGCATTTTGAACTTCTTGATAAAGTCTTTGGTGTACTTGGTTTGAGAGATGAATGTTCCTTATCTCGTTTGCTTGATTTGCAAATCAAGGAAACATTTCAGCTCACACATCATAGACATCTCATACTTCTCGAACATCAACCTTCCAAATTTCTCGCTAAAATGTGGGTTAGTAGATCCAAAGATAATATCATCCACATAAATTTGGCACACAAATAATTCACCATTAACTCTTTTAGTGAACAAGGTTGCGTCAATTTTACCAATTTCAAAACCCTTTTCAATAAGAAACTTCGTTAAGCATTTGTACCAAGCTTGTGGGGCTTTCTTAAGACCATAGAGAGCTTTACAAAGCTTGTAAACATGATTAGGTTTCTTAGGGTTCACAAAACGAGGGGGTTGTTTAACATAGACCTCTTCTTCAATCTCACCATTTAAAAATGCACTTTAATATCCATTTGGTAAAGAGTGATATCATGGTGATTAGCATAAGCAAGAAGAATGCGGATAGCTTCAAGTCTAGCAACGGGGGCATAGGTCTCACCGTAGTCCATACCTTCGACTTGAGTGTATCCTTGAGCCACGAGACGTGCCTTGTTGCGTACCACTTGGCCATCTTCGTCTTGCTTATTCTGAAACACCCACTTGGTTCCGATGATATTTTGCTCGTCCTTGGGCTTCTCCACTAGTGTCCACACTTCGTTCCTCTCGAAGTTGTGTAGCTCCTCGTGCATGGCATTCACCCAATCGGGGTCCTCAAGCGCTTCTTCCACCTTCATAGGCTCAATACTAGAGAGAAATGAGTAATGCTCACAAAAGTTAGCCAATCGAGTATTAGAGCGAGTTATCCTCCCGGTTTGTATGTCACCGAAGATTGGCTCTAAGGGATGATTTTTGTTCACTCTTGCTCGAACTCATGATAGCTTTTGCTTGTTGGACGGTGGAGCTTCCTCATCATCATCATCATCTTCATCGTTGTTGAAGGTGTCGTTTCCTTGAGGTGGTGGTGAAGGTGGTTGTGGTGGATCATCATGATGAACTTCCTCCTCCTCTTCATCTTATCGTGTACCGCTTGTGGACGCTTCCATGTCATTTCAAGGTTCGCCTTGACGCGAGGTTGGAGCTTCCACTTCTGTAGATGAAGTGCTTTCCTTCACCCCCATGGGACGAATCTTGTCGATGGACAAATCTTGAATGGCTTCCGAAGGTTCCTTATCTCCTACATTATTAGGCAATTGTTCAACTTGCGAACCATTAGATTCATCAAACTTCACATCTACCGTCTCTTCAACTTTTTGTGTGAAATTGTTGTAGACATGGTAAGTGTGAGAGTTTGATCCGTAACCGAGTAGGAAACCTTCATGAGATTTAGGAGCAAATTTAGAACGACGATGCTTATCAAGAATGTAACACTTTGAGCCAAATACCCGAAAGTATCCAACTTGGGGCTTGTTACCGATGAGTAGCTCGTACGCCGTTTTACCGAGAAGCTTGTGAAGGTAGAGTCAGTTCGTAGCATGACAAGCTATTTCCACGGCTTCCGCCCTGTCTTGGCGTCTTGTATTCGTCGAGCATCGTTCTAGCCATCTCTATAAGAGTCCGGTTCTCCCTCTCAACAACTCCATTTTGTTGAGATGTGTACGTAGCCGAGAACTCATGTGAAATCCCTTCTTCGTCAAGAAAGGTGTCCACATTTGTGTTCTTGAGCTCCGATCCGTTGTCACTCCGAACTTTCTTGATCTTCACTTCAAATTGATTTTGATCCTTGTGAGCGAAGTTCTTGAAGATCTTTTGCACCTGTGACTTATCATCAAGAAAGAATACCCACGTAAATCTAGAAAAATCATCTACTATAACTAGACCAAAGGAATTTCCACCGAGGTTCTTGTAAGCATTGGGACCAAAGAGATCCATATGAAGCAACTCGAGTGGTCTCCTAGTAGTCATGATATTCTTTACGGGATGACTTCCACCTACTTGCTTTCCAGATTGGCAAGCACTACAAAGTCTATCTTTGTCAAAGATAACATCTTTAACACCAAGTATATGATCACCTTTGATGAGCTTGTCTAGATTACGCATACCAACATGTCCTAGCCTTCTATGCCAAAGCCAACCTTTTGAAGAATTTGCAATAAGACAAGTACGAGGTTTGGATCTCTTAGTGAAATCAACATTGTATAGATCACCTCTGCGAAAACCGGTAAAGACCATGCTATGATTGTCTTGATGAAACACTTGGCAATCAACTTTAGTAAATAGCACATTGAAACGAAAGTCGGCTAGTCTAGATACGGAAAGAAGATTGTAACCAAGGGATTCAACAAGCATGACATTTTGAATGGAGCTATCATGAGATAAGGCCACCTTACCAAGAACAAGTACCTTACCCTTGGAGTTGTCTCCAAAAGTCACATACCTCCGTGGTCCATGGTTTGGTGTGATCTCTTGAAACTTGTCTCTATCTCCGGTCATGTGATCGGTGCATCCACTGTCGAGAATTCACTCTTTTCCTCCGGACATGTAATCCTTGAAGTTCGCCATGAGACTTAGATTCTTCATAGTCTTCTCATACTCGATGTCGAACAACTCATCTTCATCATAGTATCCATGTTCCACATCATCATCATCAAGTGGGATATCCTCGTCATGAGAGACAAGAGATTCGTTAAGGTTGTGATCATGACAATGTTCAAGATTATGAATGCGAATGGATTCAACAATGATGTTGTTGATAGTTATGACATCTACTTTAGCAAGCATGAGGTCTCTAAGCTCAAATATATAGTCATCAAAGTTAGGATCACTAGGCTTCATTTTGTGAAAAGCAATAGTTTTATGGAGAATGACATCAAGATTTTGTAAGGAGTAATTTGGATATCTATTCTCTAAATCACTCTACAAAGTATAAGCACACTCAAAGTTTCTCATTTGATCAAACACAAGTCTTGTCAATCCTCTCATGATAAGATTAACAGTTCTAAGATTACGAAGCATGCCAATTTCTTCTTCAGGTGAAGGATGTAAAGGATCAATGGGAGGCACATAAGGGCTCTTAACATACTTGCTCAAATGGAATTCATTGAATAGCTTAAGCATATCATATTTCCATTGACTATAGTACTCCCCATCGAGAATGGGCACTCTACAACTAAGACTCCCCAAACTAGACACATCCATCTTCCTCCAATGGTGATAAAACCAAAGCTATGGAGACCAAATCTTTGATACCACTTGTGGGATCGAGAAGGGACGTCTAGAGGGGGGGTGAATAGACTACTTGAAAAATTAAAAACCTAACCTTTACCCAATTTTAATGGTTGGCATATTTTAGCAATTCTAACAAGTCTAGTGCACCCTACACATGCTAGTCAACAAGTATAGCGGCGGAAAGTAAAGGCAAGCATATGTAAGAAGGAGTAGAGATAGAAATATCAAGCGCAATAGATGACACAAAGATTTTTCCCATGGTTCCGATAGGTGCTGCTATCGTACATCCACGCTCATAGAGACTTCAACCCACAGAGGGTAGCAGTCACGAAAGTCCACGGAGGGCTCCACCCGTTAGGGTCCACAAAGTAGCAACCTTGTCTATTCCATCACGGCTTCCATCCACGAAGGTCTAGCCTCACTATGGGTAGATCTTCACGAAGTAGGCGATCTCCTTGCCCGTACAAACTTCTTGGTTCGACTCCACAACACGAAGAAGGAGGCTCCCAAGCGACACCTAACCAATCTAGGAGGCACTACTCTCCAAAAGGTAATAGATGTGGTAACAATGATGACCTCCTTGCTCTTGTGCTTCAAAAGATAGTCTCCTCAACACATAATCACTCTCTCACAGATTTGACTTGGTAGAAGAGGTTGATTGGGTGGAAAGCAACTTGGGGAGGCTAGAAATCAAGATTCAGATGGTTGGAGTGGAAGGTCTTGATCTCAACACATGAGCAGGTGGTTCTCTCTCAGAAAATGGATATGACAAGTGTAGGTATGTTCTGAGTGCTTCTCTTATGAGTGAGAGGTGGTGGAGGGGTATATATAGGCATCTCCAAAAATCCAACCATTACAACATTATTGCCCAACTCGGTGAAACCGGAATAAAAACTCGGTTGTACCGACTAGTACAAAATGTGGCAACTTTTGGCGTTTCGGTGAGACCGATATATAATTCTTGGTGGTACCAATATAGGTGACCTAGGCAGTTACACAGACTCAGTGGTACCGATTCCAAATCTCGGAAATTCTGATTCTTGGAAAGGAGATACCAGAGAGTTGGTCACTGATTCTTGGTTGCACCGAAAGTGAAAGTTGGTGTCACCGAGAAGCTAGGGTTTGGCATAGGATCTGTCTAAGTGAAACTCGGTAGGACCGAATGGAAAAACTTGGTGGCACGATTTTGGATATTTGGTTTTGGACAGAGTATTTGTGGGAGAATTTCATGTGTATTTTTGGTGGCTAATCTCTAAGCACTTGAGCAACTAGATCATCATAGACACCTCAGCCCCTTTTAATAGTATTGGCTTTCCTACGGATTCAAGGTGTGATTTCTCACAAAATGTAAAATGTAGAGTCTTCAAGCTTGTTGATTTTGCCAATCCTATTCCATTTCTTCCTCTTCTCTCCTTGGGGATTCTCCACACATTCCATGGCCAATCTTCTCTGTGGACTTTATCTGAAACAAACTAGGTGAAACTATTAGTCCAAGAGACAATTTATGTTGTCATGAATTATCAAAACCTCCAAGGGAGCATATGTGCTTTCACACATGAAATGGGCTATTTATGGACTAATCAAGCCAATACATGGAAAGGAGTAAAGTGGAGATATAGGAGATCAAGTGGGAATCACAACAGGGAACCAGAGCAAAAGACGATGTTCCATACGACCATCCCCACTCGTATGGATGGTCGTATGGCATGCCAACCGAGGCATGTGCTCTGTCATTGGTGTTGGTGCTTGTCGATCACTCCAGCTTGCGGCAAAGGACACGATGCGGATTGCGATGACCACAGAAAGGTATTCGTGAGGGTTTTTCACATTAGACCTGGTGGCTGACTTCAGCCGGGAGATGCAAACTACGAACAACGACTTGACACGGAGGGATGGTTGTGCAACAGAGGAATGGTTGTGCAGCAATGGCGGTGCAATGTATGTAGTTGCTGGGATCTCAATAAAGAGGCGACGACCACACATTTGTGACGTCGATGGTGGTGTTACTAAGCATCCTATCTCAAGCTCCGGGGCGAAAACCTATGTCTGACACTGGCAACACGATGGTTTTACATCGTTACCTTGTTGAAGGGATTGCTCGTATATGCTTTGGGTGGTTCTTCAGGTGAAACCCTATATTCTAGTTTTTGTGTGCATGCATTTGTGTTGGTTGTGTGCCTTCTAGCCATGCAGAGGTCGTGTGTGCTCATTCTGTGTGTGTCCTCTTGATGCTCCAGTTTGAGCTAATAAAATTCACTCTTTGTCAAAAAAAACTATGATGAGCGCAATATATGTTGTCTAATTTAAGAGTCCAGGTAACATTATCCAAAGACCTACACAGATAAGACAACGAAGGGTTGGTGGTGACGGATGTCTAGGGCTCGTAGGGAGAGATAACACTCACGAGCAGGAATTCCTTTTCCTATTCAGTGCTAAGAAACTACTCCCTTTATTCCGGTTTATTGGGTCTATCTCATTTTTCAGTTATTCCATTTCGTTACTCTTCATCACCCATTTACCGAAAAAGGCTTTCGCCCCGCTTTATATATAAAGCAAAGATCCACAGCAACAAGCCGATACAAACGCACGCCAATACAACACACACCCAAGGCATGATACACCGGTGCTGATCGCAGCAACATCACTTGAAGCACTCAACCGGGAATGCCACCGCGAAGAGATAGAGCCGCATACGACAAACCGTGAGCTCCAAGACGGTGCCTTCAGGAAGGAAACGACACCGGAGCGCCGTCACCGCCGGATCCGAGGATCAGAGTTTCCCCTGGAGCAGCACGACGGGCGATGAGAGCCGCGACAACACCTTCAAGAAGGGAACGAGCTTCGCCGCCGCCGGTCCATCCAGAGATAGAACAGGTTTTCACCCCGGGCAACACTCACCGCCACCGAACGCCACACCCCGGCTACCATGCCGCCCACACGGCCGTGGCCACCGGGCAGCACCAAGCCACGGTCTCCGCCCAAGAGCACCCCGCTACCACCTCCAGAGCCGCCATCCCGGCATCCAAGACCTAGGCACCACCTCACCCGACACCCGCCGCTACTCCAACCAAAGAGACGGGCGAAAAGGTCCCACCTTTCTCACCCCTGGGAGACCCCCAGCGTCGCGACCCGAAAGGCCGGCCAACGCTGGCATCCATCAACCTGTCTTGTAGCCCCGAGCGCGAGACGAGCTCGGCCCTGCAGCACCGAGAGGGGGACGAGGTCGGTCCTGCTGCACCGTGCGCGAGACGAGCTCGGTCCAGCCGCACTATGCGCGAGACGAGCTCGGTCCTGCTGCACGGGGCGCGAGACGAGCGAAGGACCGCAGCTGGGAGAGGGCCAGCCCTTCGATGGAAGAAGCGCCCGGGCGACACCGAGATGGAACGAAGGTCGAAACGGTCCGAATGTAGACGGACCGACGCCGGAGAGGCCGGCCGCCGCCGCAGGCAGATCCGTCGAGCCGTCGTGAAGCCGCCACGACACCAGGAGGCACCACCGACGGGCCTCCCCACGCCGCCGCCCACGGCCGGAGCAACGGCCACCCCCGACCGCTGCCCTACCCGCGTCGCCCGATGAACTCCAAGCGCCGGAGCCGCCGGACACGCACCACCACCACTGCCACGCGCCACCGGCCGCCCCCTACACCAGATCCGGTCGGATCCAGCAGGAGGCCATCCGCACGCCACCTCCCGAGACGGGAGCACCGCCGCCAGCCGACCCCCCTCGCCAGATCGGGCCGGCCAGCAGGGAGCCGACGAGGGGGGCCAGCCAGGGCCACCCGAGGCCGCCGGGAGCCAGATCTGGTCGCCGGACGTCGCCCCGAGACGCAGCCGCCGCGCCTCGGCCCGCTGCCCCACCGCCGCCACGCTGAAGAGCCAGCACGCCACCGCCGGGAGTAGCCGCCGGGCCCCGCGCCAGCCCGGCGTCTCTGCCCACGCAGGGTGGCCCGTGCCCACCGCCACCTACGGGAGAGAGGAGGAGGAGCCCCGCCGCCAGCCACCGCGCGGGCTTTGCCCCGGCGGCTCGGGCCGGCGGCGACGACGGGGGAGGGTGGAGGGGGGTGGGGGGCCGGGAGCAGGGGAGCGCCGCCGCCCGAGTCGCCCGCGGGGGCAAGGGGGAGGGGGGCAGCAAAAAATCTATCAATGTCTCATCACCCATTTAGATTTTCATGCACACTAAAATAGAATTTACCAATGCATTTATCTATTCCTGCTCATTTAGTGGTCACACATGCATACACTTCAGTTAACGCAGATTAAAGTATCGTCAAACATGATTATTTGAAGAAAATGAGTGTGCTAATCGAATAATTTTACAACCTACAAAATTTGCTCCGCGACCCCATCTATCTTGATTGGAGAGATTTTTGAGCTGGGCCCTTTATAAACCAAAAGAGAGGGAGTATATCGTATACATATTCTCGTGGATAATGACGATGGTGAAAAATACAATGATCGACACCTTTCTGGCCACACTTTTCGACTGATGGAGATTTTTATTTTTACTTTTTGATATGGAAGGGCCATCTGGAACTACACAAGGCTGAAGACCCCATGGAGAACTAAACAACAACAATCTAGTAGCTAGATAGAGAAACGAAATTAGACCATCACAGACTTTCCTTTCCATTGGTTTGTTCATGAGAATGGCGTATCGGATGTTTGGCTCTTTGACTCTTTGTTAATTATTACCTGATGCTAAAACGGGTGGTTGGCGTATATATAACCTACCAATGACCTTTGCGAAGTGTGACACGTATAGCGGCGAAGAATCTGTTTGGGGGTTCAGAGCTAACCAACCAAAGACCTTTGCGAAGTGTGACACGTATAGCGGCAATGTACTTTTGCACAGCTGGTCTGCAACAAAGCAAGCGCAATCTGTGGCTAATGTTACGTACTTACTCCCTCCGTCTCAAATTATTTGTCGTCCAAATAAATATATCTAACACTAAACATACGTCTAGACACACTCATCTCTGTGACAAATAATTCGCGACCGAGGAAGAACACTCCTACGTGACACGGCCGTCTGAATCGCCAAGAGAGCAACAGACGGAAAAGAGTGCAACTATTACAGCACGGAGGCGGAACAAAATCGTGCGATCCTGCAGGAAGATGATGATGGGCCTTGTGTCTTTCGGCTGGCTGACGCACTTCTACTTACAGACAGAGCTCCCGCAGCCATTTCTGTGCGGCTCTTCGTGCAAGTGGCCGGCGATATAAGCGTACGCACATACAAATCAATAAATGTGACAGGCATATATCAGCTCGGCGCACAATCTGACGACGGGCATGTCACGGTCGTCACAAATTCACAGTCCGATCCGCGCTGCCGTGCTGCATGCCAACCGGAGAGACAGAGACGGACGGACAGATACCTCGCACCGTCACGTACGTACGCATCGCCACTTCCGGACGGGGAGGCGGCCAGTTGCCTCCCCACTGTTCTCCTCTCCTTCAGGCTTGGTTTTATTTTACCATCGCCATGCCATGCCATGCACCGTCCCCGACACCTTGACCCTCGCCCTCCCACCGGTCTCCATCCCGCCAGCCTCCGCTCCCCCTCCTATATATGGCCTCCCGCCTCCCCCCCGACCCTGCAAGTCATCATCCCTACGCCTCCTCTCCCTCTCCGACTGAGCATCCATCATCTGCTTTCTTGGGCGCGCGATGGCCAGGGGCGGGCTGAGCAGCAAGCTCAAGTGCATGATCAAGCGGTGGCACTCGTCGAGCCGGATCTCGCGCACGCCCTCGGCGGCGTCGCACGGCGAGGAGGAGGACGGCCCGTGGGGGCGCGGCGAGGGCGGGGCGGCGTCGTTCCACGGCGCCGACGCCGTGCCCCCGGGCCTCCACCCGGTCTACGTCGGCAAGTCGCGCCGCCGCTACCTCATCGCCGCCGACCTCGTCTGCCACCCGCTCTTCCAGAACCTTGTCGACCGCTCGGGCGGCGGCGTGGGCGGCGCCGGCGGCACCGTCATCGGCTGCGAGATCGTGTTGTTCGAGCACCTCCTCTGGATGCTGGAGAACGCCGACCCGCAGCCCGAGTCGCTGGACGAGCTCGTCGAGTACTACGCGTGTTGACCGGCCGGCCAAGCTCCAACCGCCCGCTTCGTCCGCAGCTGGCGCCGGGCTCGCCAGAGTTGGTGGCCTGGCTTGCTGTTGCTGGCTTCTACAGGGGGGCAATTTGGTATAATCCTTTCTTTCAGCTAGGGGTTAGAGTTGTAATATATACGCCTATCGAGGGGCGAAGCGAGTAATTACGTTGCGTGTGGACATTTATTATTTAACCTTGAGGCGTTCGCGGTAATTCGGGGGTTAGCTTCGCGATTACCGCGCGCCCAAGAATGATGCTGTTTTGGGGCTATTGATAAATTTCCCTCATGATTGGTGTGGTAGCTTCTTTATTCTTCTTCTTAATCATTTTCCTTTTTTCTTCTGCTCTTTCAATAAGATATGTATAAGATGTAGGGATCAATGCATCCACGTACATTTTCGCCGGTGTAGCATAATGTGCATGCAAGCTCATTTCCTTCTGGGATCGATGCATCCTTTTTAAATATCCGTTATGAGATTTTCTGCAAGTGTCGTCCAGATATTGCTAGTATTATTCTTGGCTGGTAGTTGAAGGCATTTTCACCAGCCGACAAACCTGCTACAGACAAGATGTCATTCACAGGAGAAAATCAATATGCAGTGCTTGAGCTTCTTTCACATAGTAGTCCTCCCTACGTTCTATAATTCTTGTCGTGGTTTTAGTTCAGAAAGTAGCTGGCGGTGAAATGTTGAAACAGATTTGATGTAGGCATAGTTGAATCGCTTACTAGGCCAAAAGTAACAAAATCAAGAATGCTGAAGGTTGGCGTTGGTGGGACAATAATCTCGTGCAGTTTGCAAAGACCCACAAAGGCAGGACGGCTGTTGGATCGTTCAAAAACAAGCCAAAAAAATGCAACTTGGATCAAACTTTCTCCAAACCTGGCGATCAATTAGCCATCATGCGCATGCACAAAGCAACACGTATATACAGCCTAGTTGCCAAGCACCAAGACTCGTCAAAAACTGGTCGCCATGCATGCATATCCTAATCTAATCAGAGGGTTTTAATAAGTAAGAAGAAGTTTGGTGCAGCGTCAGATGATGGGTACGTACGCGTCCAACTCCTGGCTGTCATGGAACTTTGAAGTTTTTTCTCTTCCTTTTGCATGCATGCGTGAGTGCATGCATGCTTACTGGTAACGGGGCCTGCGCTTAGTCCGGTTGATTAAGTGTGTGGATGATGATAACTTTTGGGCATCTAGTATTTGGACGTACTAACCAGGGCCATTTAAGTTGGTTGGTGAGGGAAAGCACTTGGTCCCCTGAACATCGTTGGACCACGCATCCATACCCAACCCCAGCCACAGTAAACTGACTTCTTTGCAAAATTGCTGTAGCAGCAGTTGGTTGATTACCACAACTTTGTTAGAGCAATTCCAACCGGGCGACCCAAACGGACACGCGGTTTGTCCGTTTTTTGTCCGTTTGCGTCGGCCGAGCGGACGCTGGTGTCCGCTTTTGCAAATGGATCGGCTAGTCCGTCCAACGCAGGCGTCGACCCAAATCTCAAACTCGCACCGAAAAAAAAGACAGCACAAACAACGATATTAAACATAATTATACATTAAAGCCGGTCAAAAGCCGGCCCAAGTCCACATAAAACTTAATTAAACATAATTAAAAAAAAGTTTCGGTCGCTCGGCCTGCCCAATGCGTCGTCGTCCTCATCGTCGTCGGGGGCGGTCGCCTGAGCAGCGTCCTGCGTCGGTGGCTGGGGCGCAGGCTGACGGGCTCGCTCCTCCGCCTCCCGCTCCCGACGCTCCTCCTCCTCCTGCGCCCACCGGCGCTCCAGCTTCATCTCCTCCTCGCCCTCGGCGCGCTCCACCGCCAGAGCGCGCGACTTCCAGTGCAGGAGATACACCGTCTCCTGCTCCGGCGTGGCCTTAAGCAAGATGAGAGGCGCGGACACCCACTCCCGGAGCTGGCCGGTTCACTGGTAGCGCTCCGGCTGCCGCTCCTCCGCCTTGACCTTGGGCTCGTCAACCACCGGAGGCACCGGCGGAGCTGGAGGAGGAGGCAGGACGCAGTCGCCCGCCGCGGACAGCACGAGGGCTCCGTCGAGGCCCTCCCAGTGCGCGTCCTCGTCGCGCCTGCTCTGCTCGATGGCGTAGGCCAGTGCCTCCTCGAGGGCGGCCTGGTAGGCAGCCTCCTCCTCCTGCTCCTCTGGCTTCACCTTAGGGGGCGGTGGTGGGATGGTCGGATCGAACTGGACGCTGTGGAGGCGCTCTTGCTCATGCTCCAGGGCGAACCAAACCTCCCAGTTAGGGGAGTTGGCCGCGTACGCAGGATCCCGCCGCTGCTCAGGGGTGAGGAGCTCGCGCCGCCGGCGGACCTCCACGGCGTGCGCGTGCAGACCGCAACACTGCTGGGACGGGGATGCGGTGGGGGTCCAGATGCCAACCATGGGGGAGGTTGACATCTGGGTAGGGCAGAGCTTGCCTGTACTACCAGTGCCATCGAGCTTGGTGGACTGGGATGTACAGGCGCTCGCGCTCCCGCGGTGGCGCACCGCGGCGAGGTGGCACCGGCGTCCAGGACGAGCTTGCGCCCGGGGTGAGCTTGCCCTTGCCCTTGCTGAAGAAGCCCATGGCAGAAGGTGGTGCTAGCTAGGGTTTCCTGGTCGCCGCCGGGGGAGCAAAAGTGGCCAGATGTGGACAAAAGGGGAAGTGGATGAGACCGGCCCCGCCGCACGTTTGGATAAAAAAGGACGGCGACCGACAACTTCCAGCCGCTGCCAGGTGGGCCCGAGGTTGGTGGTCGCGTTTAATACGACCACATGTGGTAGTTGTGTGGCCGACATGTGGACCCGAGGTGGACGCGGGGCGCGTCCGGTTCGTGTCCGCGAGGACGCAAATCTGGCCCAAAATTGGGCCTGAAATGGGTCGGCGCGGACTGGGGACGGACACGATTTGGATATGGGTAGGTGTGTTGGGCCATCGTTTTTGTCCGCGGCGACCCAAATGGACACGCGCGGACGAAATGGGTCGCCGCGTTGGAGTTGCTCTTAAACCTCAACAACTGATCGATAGATGACACTTATTTTGAGACGGAAGGAGTAGTATATACTAGTATATAGTACCCGATGGCAGCTAAATTGTACGGTAATATTAACCAGCCGACGTTCGCTGGGTGAGGGATGGCAAGCGAATCCCAATTGATGGCAGTTTTAGTTGTAAAGAAAAAATCAAAGATTTTTTTTTTGAAACAAGGCAAAAGATTTGCCATTTTCATTAATTAAGAAGGAGTTTAAGACATAAGCCGCAGAGCGGCAGAATTACAAGACTACTCTCGTGACATAAGCGCGCTCAGGTGTTTGGCTCCCGCCAACGCCCAAAGATGGGCCTCCTCTTTGATCTTGGCAACAACAATGGTGGTCGGTGAAGCCGTGTTGCGAAAGATTCTAGCGCTTCGCTCCTTCCACATTTCCCTGGAGACCAGCAGCAAAACGGAGGCAATTGCTCTCTTGATATGCCCACCCGTGTTGATAGTTTTCAGCCACCAGTCGTGCACAGTGTCTTCATTACGCAAAGTCACCGGCGAGTGGTCTTGCATGCCAAGCCAATCAATAACCTCGTTCCAGACACGAGCCGTGAATCTACACTGGAATAGAAGGTGGGCTGCTGATTCCTGAGTCTGCTTGCATAGGGGGCAAAGGCCACAGTTCGGCCATCCTCGCCGTTATAGTCGATCCGCAATCCACACACGGTCTTGTATGATAAGCAAGGCGAAGAACTTGCACTTCGAAGGGGCCCAGTTCTTCCATATTGTGGGAGAAGTTGGACTGCGAACGAGGCCCGCAAACTGCGCCATGTATGCCGTAGCTGCGGAATATTCTCCATCGGAAGTGAATTTCCATGATGTAGTATCCTTCCTATCAAGATTGAGAGCCACACCATCAACCATCTCCCAAAGGGCCATGAACTCCTGGATATGTGTCAAAGTGACTCCCTGACTAGTGTCAATTTGCCGGACCCAGAAGTTGTTGTCCAGAGCCTTGCTGGCCAAGCACGCCTTCTTTTTAGATATCTTGAAGATCTCTGGCGCTACGTCCTTAGGTCGGCGGCCATTAAGCCACGACGATTCCCATAACTTGGCCTTATTGCCATCTCCAATAGTTACAATCGTGGACGCTGAGAAAAGATCTCTGTCTCTGTCGCCGCAGGGCGTTTCCATCCCTGTCCAAGTTTTAGGAGGGACCGCCCATTCAAACCAGAGCCAGCGAAGGCGAAGGGCGTTCGCAAATTTCTCGAGGTTGAGCACACCCAGGCCACCGAAAATCTTGGGCTTGCACACAAGCTCCCAATTAACCTTACACTTTCCACCTGACACCTTATCACATCCAGCCAAGCTAAGCATGCCTCAGGCTATCAATCTTTTTCCAAACTTCAGCAGGGATCTCCAATGGAGTTAGGTGATAGATCGCAATGGCCGTGAGAACTAATTTTACCAGAACAATGCGTCCGGGGGCAGCCACATGTAGGGCTGACCATGGTGGAAGCTTGCCCGCAATTTTTTCCTCGAGGTACTGGAAGTGAATACGCTTAAGCCTTGTGACCGACAGGGGGAGACCAAGATACCACATGGGAAAAATGGACCGGACCGCTAGGAAAGCCTGAAGGATGTCGTCAAGGTCAATGTTGGCACAACGGATAGGCGCGACCAAGCTCTTGTTACAGTTGGTGACTAGTCCAGTGACATCTCCAAAGGCTACAAGCATTGAAGCGAGGAATTGAATATCTTCTTTGACAGGAGCGACGAAGATGGCCGCGTCATCAGCATATAAGGCGGCCCTGATAGGGTTGCCACGGAGGGGATGCAGGTTCCCTTGCGTGGTAGCCTTGGCAAGTATACGGTGTAGAGGATCAATGGCAAGGACAAATAGCAATGGGGAGAGAGGGTCCCCCTATCGTAGCCCGCGGCCGTGCTTGATAGGGTCGCCCGCAATACCGTTCAGAAGAACTCTGGAGGATGTCGTGGAAAGGAGGGCAGATATCCAATCACAGAACCAGCTCAGGAAATGGTGGTGGCGCAGTAAATCCATGAGGTAGTCCCATCTAACCGAGTCAAAGGCTTTCTTGATGTCCAGTTTTAGGAGCAGAGTTGGGGAATTGGTACGGTGGAATCGGCGGGCCAAGTTGCGAACATACACGCAAAGTGCTTTCATCAAGAAAAAAAATCAAAGAATGGCAGTTTTAACAAAAAAAATGCTTTTTCCGAAGAAACGGTCAGGCCAGTTGAAGAAATTGCCACCCCTCAGAACTAAAAATGCCACTGAAATTCTTAAAACGTTCGTGTGTGTCACCCTCCTGACGAACGCTCGCTAGTTATAAGCATCACAACCGACGAGATTAGTGGTGCGTATTCAACATTACTGAATAACTCTTCTTTCCTGCCTTACTAGGAATAGACCGTAGGACATCTCGGGCGCCGCTCGTCATGCTTTGTATGTTGATATTTATAAGTTAATAAAAATGCCCTTGATTGATTATTTTTTGTTGGAAAAAAGGACTGCAGGAAATAGATAGCAAAATCAAGAAGACCGAATATCACTACATACTAGTTGACCCGTTGCCCTGACCCGACCCCCGCGTCGCCTCTCTCTGGCGACACGGGGGGATCCCCTCCGGCGCCGGCACCGTCCCCCACCCCACCGTCCCCTTCACCTCGCCGCCGCCTGAGGAGTCCGCCGGCGAAGCCCGGTCTGTCTCCAGGGAGGGTGGCGGCGGGGCGTCCTTCTCGGAGGTGCGCGGGCGGATCTGACGCGGCGGTGCATCGGGTCGCGACGGGAGCTGGCTGGCGGGCCGCGGCGGGTTGCGTCGGCGAGGCGCGGCGGGCACTCGCGGAGATGGCCTGTGCGCAGTGGGTGCGGGCGGCGATGGCCTGGGCGCGGCGGGCGCGTGGCTCTGGGCGCGCGAGGGCGCTGGATCTGGCGGCTCCGGTACGCGGGGGCGCGCGCGGTGGTGGCCAGGGCGTGGCGGAGGCACGACTCTGGCCGCGTGCTGGCGCCGGCGCGTGCTTCGACGGGGCTGCGACGGCGATGGGCGGCTTGGGCGCACGGCTGTGGTGTGTGTGGGCGGGTTCTGCTCACGGTCGGCTGCGGGGGAGGTGCGGCACGGGCGCTCTTGAGGCCGGCGGCGCGGAGCTGCCCCCTGGGGTCGCTAGCAGGGACCGACCCGGCGGCGTGCGTACTAGGATGTGCTGCTGGTGCAGCGTGGAGGTTCAGAGGGTGGTGTGATGGCGTGCTCGGACGCCGGGGCGGCGGCCCCGGACCTCTTCTTCGGCATCGACGGCTGTGGTGGTTGCGTGGGCAGCGGCATGGCTGGAGCTCGGGGGTGTGGGTGCTCCGCGGCAGTGCGTCGGCCCTCGGTCGCACCAGGGACGCTTGGTGCTGGCTGTTGGGTTGGTTGTTGCTGTTGTGCGGGGCGTTGGACCTGTCCAGACGTGGCCAGTTTTGTCTTCTGCGGTGGAGTTGCAGTAGTCTTGTCGGCGGCTCTGCGTGGTGCAGGTGGCGACGGAGGGCTGCTCTCATCGGTGGCTCCGGGCTCTGAGGCGGGTGGTGGTTCAGGCGGGCGGTGGATCCCGTGTGCCGTTTCGAGGGGAGGACTTCCGTTGGCTTCTCGGGGCGAATGCCTTGTCCTGGCCTTGGCCGGGGCCGACGACGGCGACGCCTGTGGGCGCCGCACACCTTCTTGAAGGCGTCGTTGTTCGAGGACCTACGAGCTCTTTTCTTGCACTCCGGGGGAAACCCTTGTTCCAGGTTCCTGGAGCGGATGATGGCGGCATTCCGGTGTCGCGCTCCTTCTTGTAGGCATCGTTCTGGAGTGGTCTTGGCCTCGTCGAGCCATCGGCTCGGGTGGTGCGCGGTCTTGGGGCCGGCGTGGAAGTCGGAGCGGCGGCTCCGGAACTCGTCGTCATGGAGGGGTGTCGGCACTGGTCATGTGGGTGACAGTGTCGTTGGCCAGCTTGGTGCGCGGCCTCGGGGTCGGCGTGGATGTCAGAGCGGCGGCTCCGGATATGGTTGTGTGGTGTCGGCTTCGATTGCTCGGGTGATGAAGCTGGCGGCTAGCCTGGTGCGCGGCCTCGGGGTCGGCGTGTGTGGTTACCGTCTGTACGTCGGAGCGGCGGCTCCGGATAGATGCAGAGCGTCGGCTCCGGTTGCTTGGGCAGCAGGGCAGGCGGCTCGCCTGGTGCGCGGCCTTGGGGTCGGCGTGGATGCTTGTTGCGTTTGTAGGTCGGAGCGGCGGCTCCGGAAATGGTTGTAGGGCGTCGACTCTGGTTGCTCGGGTGACGGAGTAGGCGGCTCGCCTGGTGCGCGGCCTCGGGGCCGGTGTGGATGTCGGAGCGGCGGCTTCGGATAGGGTTGTAGGGTGTCGACTACGGTTGCTCGGGTGACGGAGTCGGCGACTCGTCAGTGGCGCGGCCTCGGGGTCGGTGTGTGCATTGCTTATGTATCGGTTTTCGGCCAGTTTACCTTATTAACTGGTCAATTCTCTTCTTCTTAATGAAAAGGCAGAGCTCCTGCTGGTTCCTCGAAAAAAAAAACTACATAGAACCAACTGCATGAGAGCAGAAACAGTATTTGAGTCGCTCTTATGGCCTTTTCCATGTATGCACCCCCAACCGGCCCTCTCATCCATTGACTGGTCGTGTATATTACTAACACAAATCATTAGCAGCAGATCATGTAGTAGTTTAATACAAATGCTGGTGGCAACTGATGATTGATGGATGGTGGCGGGAGTGGGACTCGACCTCTGGAGCTAATTAAGCAGCTAGGGCTAAAGCTACACTTTGCATATAATAATATGTGTCGGGGACAAACTGAACGCCTTCACTGTTGGACTAAAAGTGCGGTAGGCCACTCCTTCGCTGTTAGTACTAGTACTACAAGAATTTAAAGAAACTCTGCCCCTGACTAATTAAACTACGCACGGGCTGGTGTGTTAATCTAACCCTTTTCCGTTTTAAAGTTAGTTGTGATTGGATTGGCACTGTGGTGTGCAATTCATGACAACTAGAGTTGCATCTTCCATGCCACTAGTAAAGGATCGTATTGCTAGCAGTGCTAGTGCTACTGCTAATGCTAAGAGCATCTACAATGAGACCCCTCGTATCTGTCTCAAACGCCCCGGCAGACCGACCGGTCCGAAAAAATCAACCCAGACGGACGTCCTAAATGAGCCTTAAACGTCCGAGCTGACCGGCACCCTCATATCCAGCCTAAATATGGAGTGGACATGAGGTTGACCAGGCGCGCCCGCCACGTCAGCTCGGCCCACCACCGACCCCATAAAAACCCCCATCCGGAAAACCCTAGACATCGGCCACTTCACTCTCTCCGTCGAGTCCACTCCTAATCCCTTCCCCTTCGATACAATGGCCGACGACGAAAGCAACTCCAGTGCACAATCCGATGGTTCCAACTTCGATGTGGAGGAGGTGGCCCTCCGCATCGCCTTGAGGAGGTCGCTGCAGGAGCAAGGCAGCTCCATCAGCGGCGGGTCTTCTTCCTCAGAGCGTCGACGCAGCGCCGGCGATGTCGCAGGCCCTTCCCGCCCTGCGCGCATCTCCGACCGCTCCGCTCCGCTCCTTCAGGTACCCCGCCCACCTTCACCACCCTCTGCTCCAGAAGTGGTGCCCGGCCACCGTTGGGTCCTCGTGCTCCCGTCGGGGCCAGGTCGCACGAGGACGCCTGAGTCCGAGGCGCGTGCAGCCCGGCGCGAGCGGCAACGAACGAGGAAGAGGGGGGAGGCGCTGGCCGCTCGTCGTTTGCACGCAAGCGCGTCGGTCGACCCCGAGGACGCGCTCCTCGCGTCAGTCCTCCGTCGCTCTCTCACGACGGCGGAGACAGATGCGTGTCGCCTCCGCCGCAAGAATGCCGAGGCGCTCCGACTCGCCATCGAGTTGTCGGAGCACGAGGCAAATAAGGAGGCGGCAGCGAAGGCGAAGGCGAAGGCAGCCCCCATACCAACGAGCAAGCTCGCCCGCTCCGCAGGTTGTCGGGCATGAGGTGCAGCTCCGACAGCTCGAACATGACGGACGGCTCCACCTCCAGCTCTGACGATGATGCACCTCCGCACGCCGACGCCTATATGGAGCAGGGGCACAACCACGTCGACGGCCGGAAGGGGAAGGGGCCGGCAAGGAAATGGTTGGCGAAGCCCGGCTGAACTAGCTCCACACACCAAATCACCAGCGTCACGACAGCCCACCACAGAGCCCAGACCCCGCACCCCCTCCCCACCCCCCAAAACCCAGATTGGTACCTGTGGGTAACTAGTAGTGTTGATTACCTTGCGTAGTTGATTACTATATGGTTTATTTGGTGGAAGATTATATGTTCAGATCCATTATGCTATTCAATACCTCTCTGATCTTGAGCATGCTTATTATTTGTGAGTAGTTACCCTTGTTCTTGAGGTCACGGGAGAAGTCATATTGCAAGTAATCATGTGAATTTGATATGTGTTCGATATTTTGATGATATGTATGTTGTGATTTCCTTAGTGGTGTCATGTGAACATCGACTACATGAAACTTCACCATTCATGAGCCTAAGGGAATGCATTGTGGAGTAGTTATTAGATAATGGGTTGGTAGAGTGACAGAAGCTTAAACCCTAGTTTATGCGCTACTTCGTAAGGGGCTGATTTGGATCCAAACGTTTAATGCTATGGTTAGATTTTATCTTAATACTTTTCTCGTAGTTGCGGATGTTTGCGAGGGGGTTTATCATAAGTGGGAGGTTGTTCAAGTAAGAACAACACACAAGCACCGGTCCATCCATATATCAAATTATCAAAGTAGCGAACACGAATCAAACCAACATGATAAAAGTGACTAGATGAAATTCCCGTGTACCCTCAAGAACACTTTGCCTATTATAAGAGATTGTCCTGGCCTGTCCTTTGCCTCAAAAGGATTGGGCTGCCTTGCTGCACCCTATTTACCGTTACCGTTACTTGCTCGTTACAAATTACCTTGCTATCAAACTATCTGTTACCTACAATTTCAGTGCTTGCAGAGATTACCTTGCTGAAAACCGCTTGCCATTTCCTTCTGCTCCTCGTTGGGTTCGACACTTTTACTTATCGAAAGGACTACGATTGATCCCCTATACTTGTGGGTCATCACCCGTCCTCCACGCTCTACATCCCCATGCGCGCCCGCACCAACCGCGACCGCATCTGCGTCTCCGCGCCCACGGCCCCCGCCCTCGACGGCCGCGGTGGCTGTGGAGGGCAAGCCCATGGTGCTCGTGGCCGAGAAGCTTGACGCCGCGGGGCTGGCGCTGCTTCGGGAATTCACCAACATTGACTGATCCTACGACCTCTCCCCCGAGGAGCTCCGCGCCAAGATCGATCTCGCTCTGCGACGCGCTCATCGTGCGGTCGGGCACCAAGGTCGGCTGCGACGTCTTCGAGGCCTCCGGCGGCCGGCTCCGCGTCGTCGGCCGCGCAGGCATCGGGATCGACAATGTCGATCTCGCCGCCGCCACCGAGCATGGCTGCCTCGTCGTCAACGCGCCCACCGCCAACAACGTCACTGCCGCCGAGCACGGCATCGCGCTGATGTGCGCCATGGGCCGGAACGTCGCCCAGGCCGACGCATCCCTCAAGGATGGTGAAGCCCTGCTGAACTAGCTCCACCACCACTTCCACCACGTCGTCGTGTTGGTTGAGAACCCATCTACTACTCCGTCCTTGCTCGCTGGATCGAGGAGGCGGAGACGTCATCGGTCTGCATGTGTGCTGAATGCGGAGGTGTCGTCTGTTCGGCGCTTGATCGGGACGGATCGCGGTTGGATCGTGAAGACGCACGACTACATCAACCGCGTTATATACGCTTCCGCTTAACGGTCTACGAGGGTACGTAGACATACTCTCCCATCTCGTTGCTTTGCATCTTCATGGATAGATCTTGCGTGTGCGTAGGAAATTTTTTGTTTCCCATGCAACGTTCCCCAACACTATACCCCTTTTATCCGGCGATGCAATGCGATCTGATGAAATGCGTGTTGATCTAGTTTTACGTAGCGTTGCATGTGTTTGTATGATTTTGAGGGTTCAGATATGACGGACGTGGGCGGAAGGCGGCAAATGAGGCGCGTCCGTTCATTGTCAGCGGACGCATTCGTGCGCGTCCGTTGGCGTTTGAGAGGCCAAATTTGCAAGTTCCGACAGTAGATGCTCTCATGGCATCTCCAACGGCAACCCGCAAATTTCCTCTCGCATTCGTCCGCGGATAGGGGTACCAGTCCGCGGACACGGATGCGGGAGGGCGGCATCCAACCGTAGTCGCATACATCCGTCCAACAACTCAAACCAACCGGTCAAAATTCATGCAAACACGACCGGATTTCATGCAAACATGACGGATTTCATACAAACATGGCGGATTTCATTACATTTCGGGCGTATTTTAACCAAAAAACTAAGACTATGTGCACATACGGTCGTGCAGAGCTCCACTCACACGACAGGATACACTACACTAGTCTATGACCGGCCGCGGCGGATCACTTTGTCTTCCTCATGTCCGGCAGCCCGTTCACCGGACTGCCGGGAGGCCCGGAAGCATATGCTTCAGTGCAAAGGATGCCTCGCTTCCAAACCGCTCGTCGGAGCGGAACCCCCGCTGATGCTTCAGCTGGAGGGAAGCAGACACCTCCACTTCTGTGCAGCCCATCTGGGGTCGACGAAGGTCTCGATGGGCCACCCAGCCGGCCTGTATGCCGGAGAACTACTCGCTGGAAGCCATCGGAAGAGTGGAGAAAATGGGGTGTGGCGGAGGGGTGCGATTCTTGCCTAGCGTCTTGCCTCGTTTAAATAGAGGACGGACGGGAGGAGCTCGGCCGACTTTGAGTTTAATGCCGACCTGCTCATGAACGGATGTGTGGCTGGAGTAGGTTTCTCGGCTTCCCGACGGGTTTATTGGAGGCGTTTCAATGTGCCGAGGCGGCGTGTTCAGCCGGGCGTGCAGCGCCCTCGGCCGACGGGCCGCTTCAATGGCGGTGGCAGTGAGAGGTCGCGTTCGTCCTGAGCCGACTTCAATGTGGAGGGGCGCGCTCTACAGCGGCATGAATGCGGGCAGCTGATGCCGGGCGGATAGCGCGTGGGGGAGGGGTGGAGGGGTTTTTGGTAGGCCAGGACGGTCAGAATCGGGCGAAGTAGCGGTCCGGACTCCCGGAGACCTTCCCACATTTGTCTCCAATTTGTGTAAGAAATCACATCCGGACCGTCTCGCGGACCGATACAGAACCGCGTTGGATGGCTTCCGTGGTACGGGCCGCGGTACTAACAATTACGAAAGATTTACGGGTCCGCTTTGAAGATGCACTGACTTGACCAAACATTAGAGCTGATCGACCGTGCAAGTAGATTGTCCTGCGTACGTCCCTTCGTCTCTCCTCCAAGAAAAGGCGGCTAGGGTTTCTGCCTCCCGTCGGCGGCGCCGCCGATCTGCCACGTCTCCTGTGGCCTTAGGGCCATGGGTGCGTGGTGGATCTCGGCCCTTGTCGATGGGAGGGCTCCGTTTTTTTGTGCTTCTTCAAGTTTTGTTAGGGTTTGTGTCCGGCTCAAGAAGACGAGACGGCGGCGGCTTCTTGAAGATGGAATAAGGTCCTCCCCGTCTAGCCCCCGCCCCGGTGGTGCGTCTAGCATCGTCGGAGGGCGTGTGGAGGTGTGTCTCCGGCGGATCTCACGGGATTCGGTCGGTGGTTGTCTTTGGTGGATCTGCTCGGATCCAGTCTTTGTTCGTCTTTGTTCTTGTGTCTTCAGGTTGGATCCTTCCGATCTAAACTTATCTTCATCGGCGACGGTTGCTGTTCTGGTGTGTTGGTCTCATGGGGCCTTAGCACGACGACTTCCCGACTGTCTACTACAACAAGTTGTGCCCGGCTCCGGCGATGGAGGGGCGATGACGGCGGTGCGCCTTCGGCTCGCTTCAGTGCTTGTAGTCGTCGCTAGGTGGTCTACGAATATGGATGTAATTTTAATTATTTCTAGTGTTCGCTGTACTGCCATGATTGAAGATGAATAGATTGGAAGTTTCTCGCAAAAAAAAAAAAAAAAAAGATTGTCCTGCGTACGTACTAGAGAAATTGATTATGGAATCTGCGAATGGATGTCCAATCTGATTGAAATCATGCATGTGCGATCGCAGAGCAGCTCAATTGAAGCGGTCGATCCCAGAAAAGGCTGGTTTCGACGGTTGGTTTTTTTACGTACATGTACACATGCTAGCTAAGGGTAAGGTATGGTTCGGTACTACGTATTGTCGTGCTAGCTACAGATGCGCTAGGTATATAGCCGACCGGCCGGCCGGCCGGCTCGATCGATCGATCGATCACGTTAGTTGGCTGCTCCAGGTAGGTCGCCGGTCCATTTCCTTAACCGACGGGCGCCTCCGTAACACTGTCCTTAACTGACACAATCCACGCAGCTAGCGAGCATTGTAGGGGTACAGTACGTACTACTACTACTCCTAGTTGGAGATCATTAATTGCACTCTAATCCTCAATGTTTAAGCCTCTCGTTTGTTAATTAATTGTGCATACATGCTGGCATGGCGTGGCTAGCAGCAAGCTCGGCCGTACGACATGGTGGGAGATCATCCCTGTATTAAATCAACTAATCAAGTGTCAATTAGGCCTACTACTCTTAATCAGTTCATGATCACCACGCCGGCCGTGTCATTGATAGATAACATCCCTTAACACGGAGGGCCGGGACCGGTCGCAACTCACAGCTGGATATACTGTACCATGCATAGTGCGTGCGTGCGTACGTACGTACGTACGTACGTGCTGGAACTGAAGAAACTGTTGCATGCACGTACGTACGCGGCTAGTTACAGTCGTGCGTCCTGCGCCGATAAAACGGAGAAGAAACGAATAAGCTTGCACAGTGCTTGCTACTACCACTTAGTATTCTCCTGACGACCAATGAGCGAGCGGGCAGACAGTTTTAAGGTGCTTGTACGTGCGGCGCTACACGCTAGCCCTGCGTGCGCGGCGTGACAAGCTGGGGATCTCCGGGATGGCGACGCCGCAGTGGCGCCAACCTATGCTTTGGTGGTGGTACTGCCGTCTCCCTCGACCAGCTAAGAACGTGAATAATGCCGGAGAGAGAAGGGGGGCCGGCGAGCGATCTGACCCGGCGGTGCACCGGCTTCTCAGCTTGATCGTACTACGTGCTACGAGGGCGACCAATGTTTCGACCGTCTCTGCACTGCGTGCATGCATATATGGGTGTGCGTGCGGACCGCAAAGCAGCTGGAAATACTACAGGGACTTCAATGCATGGCACGTGAAGAATATGAACGTGAGGACGACTGGGAACGACATGACGTGCACGGTCGAGTTGGCTTAATTAGAGTTGGTTATTAAGAGGAGGAGGAGTAGTAGTTTGTGAACTCGATCAAGTAGGACAAACTTGTAAAACATAGGGTTACGGAAACTGCACGACACCCAATACGGGGTGTGGCTATCTCATATATATAAGGGGTATACAGAGTATAGGGGTATATACGGAAGCTTATACAAATACATAGTCTAACACCCTTCCTCAATCTTAACTATGTCCTGAACTACACAGCAGGTTAAGATTGCGCCTGCATCCCTCAAACTGAGGTTGTGGAAGAGACTTCGTGAAGATGTCAGCAAGTTGATCCTTGGAAGAGATGAACTTGATATGAAGAAGCTTCCGTGCAACACGTTCCCTTACAAAGTGACAGTCAACTTCGATGTGCTTGGTACGAGCATGAAAAACTGGATTAGATGAAAGGTATGTCGCACCAATGTTATCACACCAAAGAACAGGTGGCTGCTGTTGAGAGATACCTAACTCTCTTAACAGAGACTGTACCCAAATGAGCTCAGCCGTGGCATTGGCAACCGCCTTGTACTCTGCTTCAGTGCTACTCCGAGATACTGTGGCCTGCTTGCGCGCACTCCAAGCGATCAAGTTATCCCCATAAAAGACAGCATAGCCCCCCGTTGATCGCCGGTCATCCGGGCTCCCAGCCCAATCAGCATCAGGAAATATCAGGCCGTGTAATAGTCAAGTACTGCAAGGCTCCAACGACACTGCGATACTCAGTAGCATCATCTGAAGAGAGCAAGTCACCATCCAAAGCTGATAACCTATCTGTCGCAGACATAGGGGTGGTAGCATGCTTGCAGCGCAGCATACCTGCACGGCGGAGCAGATCCAAAGAGTACTTATGCTGAGTAAGAGTCAGACCAGCAGAAGACCGTGAAACCTCCAGGCCAAGAAAGTAATGGAGAGCCCCCAGATCCTTGACAGCAAAGTGACCACTCAGAGCAGACATCAGACGATCCGCAGCAGACACGGAGGAGCTGATGAGAATAATGTCATCAACATACACCAGCAGATACATAGTAACTTCAGGACGATGAAGTAGGAACAGAGACGTGTCAGCGGTGGACGGGGTAAACCCAAGCTGTCGAAGGACCGAACCCAGTCGGGCATGCCATGCACGGGGAGCCTGCTTGAGTCCATAAAGCGCCTTAACAAGACGACACAAATGATGTGGACGAGCTGGATCAACAAAACCCGGAGGTTGCCGCATGTAAACTTCTTCCTCCAAGACACCATGGAGAAAAGCATTCTGAACATCAAGCTGGCGCAGAGACCACCCTTTAGCAACAGCCAAGGACAGGAGTAACCGAATAGTGGTAGGTTTAACAACTGGGCTGAAAGTATCCTCATAATCAAGACCATACCGTTGTTTAAAACCTTTTGCCACCAACCGCGCCTTGTAACGCTCAATGGAACCGTCAGCATGCTTCTTTACCTTGAAAACCCACTTGGAATCAATGATGTTGACACCAGACACAGGAGGAATCAGTTGCCAAGTATCGTTCCTCTGTAGCGCCTGAAACTCCTGCTCCATGGCATTGCGCCAATGAGGAATCCGAAGAGCCGCCTGAAAATGACGAGGCTCGGCAGTGGGATCAGCATCTGTCTGTGCCATGCACGCCGCAATCCAGGCAACCGTGCCATCAGTACGTTCCTTTGGCCGAACAATACCATTCTGACTCCGCGTACGAGGACGCACAGGAGCGGTAGATGGCGGAGGTGGCGGTGAAGGCTGCTGCCCAGGCGACATGCCTGGCGAAGGGGGCGAGGACCCCGGCAAGGCAGCCCCCGGCAAGGCCAACGCAGCCGGCATGGCAGCCCCCGGCAAGGCAGCCCCCGGCAAGGCCGCCCCCGGCAAGGCCGGCTCGGCCAGCGAGGCCGGCACAGCCCCAGATGCAGCAGCCCCCGGCAAGGCCGGCTCGGCCCGCGAGACCGGCAGAGCCCCAGATGCAGCAGCCCCCGGCAAGGCCGCCCTCGGCAAGGCCGGCTCGGCCCGCGAGACCGGCAGAGCCCCAGATGCAGCAGCCCCCGGCAAGGCCGGCTCAGCCAGCACGACCGGCGGCACAGCTGGCACAGCAGCCGGCAGAGAAGACGCAGGTGGCTCCACATCCAGAAGCTCAAGGCGTGCTCCACGTCCAGTACCTGCACCATGGTTAGGTAGCAACAAGGGAGTATAAGCAGCATCAACAAATTGACCAGGCAATGGTACGGCGGGTTGCTCAGGTGTAGGGGGAGTGGTGGAGGTGACCGGAGATGCAGCAAAAGGAAAAACGTTCTCGTCAAACACTACATCACGAGAGATGTAGACGCGGTTAGAGGAAACATGAAGACATTTGTACCCTTTATGAAGAGAACTATAGCCAAGAAACACGCATTGTTTTGATCGAAACTCCAACTTGCGTTGGTTATATGGACGAAGATGTGGCCAACACGCACACCCAAACACTTTGAAGAATGTATAATCAGGGATTTCATTCAACAAGAGTTCAAGTGGTGTTTTCATCTGACGGAGTCGTGTAGGTAATCGATTAATGAGAAAGCATGCGGTGGAAAACGCATCACTCCAAAACCGAAAAGGAACCGAGGCATGGGCAAGGAAAGCAAGACCAGTCTCAACTATATGACGATGCTTACGCTCAGCTACACCGTTCTGTTGATGTGTATGAGGACAAGACACACGATGAGTGATTCCAAGCTTATTAAAGAACGCATTGAGGTTGTGGTACTCACCACCCCGATCAGATTGCACATGAATGACTTTGTGACTAAGCAGACGCTCAACATGCGCTTGGAATTGCAAGAAAACATGAAACACATCGGACTTGCGCTTAAGAAGATAAAGCCAAGTGAACCGGCTATAAGCATCAATGAAACTGACATAGTAGTTATGACCACTAACAGAGGTTTGGGCATGGCCCCATACATCCGAAAACACAAGTTCAAGCGGTTTAGTGACTACACGACTCGACTCAGGAAAAGGAAGCTGATGACTCTTGCCTTGCTGACAGGCATCACAAACTGCATCAACATATTTATTAGACACAACTGGGAGCTCATGACGATGAAGAACATGGCGAACAATGGGAGTGGCAGGATGACCGAGGCGCGCATGCTAATGTGATGGAGACACACGAACGCCGCTGAAAGCACTAGGAGCAGGTGGCACATCAAGTGCATAGAGACCATTATTGCGCAGTCGACCTCTAAGGAGTACGTCCCTCGTGTCCCGATCCTTTACAAAAAAATGAAAAGGATGAAACTCAGCAAGAACATTATTATCATGAGTAAGTTTAGGAACAGACAACAAACTACGTGAAACAGAGGGAACTCGAAGGACATTAAGAAGACGTAATTGTTTGGATCGACGAGTAAGAAGAGATGCCTGGCCAATATGTGAGATGTGCATACCTTCCCCGTTTGCAGTATGAACCTGATCATGTCCACGGTACGGCTCCTGTGTAGAGAGCTTTCCCATATCGCTCGTCAAGTGGTTGGTGGCTCCCGTATCCATGTACCAGGATGCATCGACTGGATAGGAAGGAGTATGCCCCTGCTCATGACTGGCCAAAGCAGCCTGCTTCTCATTACCTTTACCATCGTTCCCAATGCCCAAAAAATCTTTCTTGAAGCGACGATGGCAACGAGAGGCAAGATGACCATTCAGACCACAAAGCTGGCAGGGGACCTGAACTCCACAGGAAGGGCAGCAGGCACGGACGCTACCACCACCAGAAGTAGTGGTGTTCCGTGGGTTGGGCGTGGCCCCCGGCTTGCCACCAGGTGGTGGTGGCGTGTAGGGCTTGCCCTTTCCACGCGTAGCAGCGTTGGCGGAGGAGAAGCTCGGCGTAGATCGGCGAGCCTGGACACGCTGTTCCGTGGCAAGGAGTCGCGCATATAGCTCACGCGGCTGGATGGGAGTGTCGCGACCATTGATATTCTCCACCAAATTATCATAGTCATCACCCAGCCCATTGAGCACATAGGAGGTGAATTCTTCTGGCCCAAGAGCCTTGCCAATGGAGGCAAGTGTGTCCGCCATACCCGTCACCTTGTTGAAGTAGTCAGTGACGGTGAGGGAGTTGAGCTTCACCTCCCCAAGCGCAGTGCGAATGGCATGAGCACGTGCCTGGGATTGAGAAGCAAAACTGGTATGGAGAGCCGTCCACGCGTCTCGAGACGTAGCGGCGAAGATGACCAGCGACGATACGCCCTCCGTGAGGGAGGACTGTAGAGCGGAGAGGATGGCTTGATCCTGCGCCACCCAAGCATGATGCGCCGGATGATGCGGCGGAGGACAGGGCAAGGTGCCGTCAACATAGCCCTCCAGATAGCGACTGCGGAGTAGCGGCAACACTTGGGCACGCCACGACAGGTAGTTATCCGTCGTAAGCTTCACCGGGATGAGGTGTGCAAAGTAGAACGGCGCAGCCGCAGCAGTATGATCCGAAGGCGATGGCGGCGCATAAAGGCCGGGGTTGAAGGCCACCCCAGGCTGCACCGAAGAGGGCAGCAACTCCAAGGAGGAACCCCCGTAGGGCGCCCCGTACGGAGAAAGGCCACCATAGGCAGCCGGCTACGCAGCTAGGGCACCAGGCGGCGCCAAGTAGGACAACCATGGGTGCCCCGCAGCCGCGCCAGAAGTCGGCGCGTGTGACGGCGCATTGTAGGAGGCCAACGGGGCGGCTGGACCGCCGTAGGCAGCCACGGGCACGTCGGGCGGGCTGTAGTGCTGGTGGTAACCCGGCCAGGAGCCGGCAACAGCAGGCCCGTAGCCCAGCGGCGGGACATGGCCGAAGCCACGAGGCAGAGGCGGCGCGGCATCGACCGGGCCCGGCGACGACGGGTCAGGCCGAGGAGCGTCGGGCACAGGAGCAGCAACAGCCGTGGAGGAGCCAGCCACGGCGGCAAGCGGGCGCGATGACAGGAACGGGGAGACAGCGGCGGCCGGAGAGGCGGCGGTTGCCTGAGCAGGCGGGGGCAGGGCGGCCATCGCAGTGATAGATCGCGGCGGCGGAGGCGGCGGCGGCGATCAGGGCAGAGGCGAAAGCGATCGTAACCTAATCTGATACCATGTAAAACATAGGGTTATGGGAAACTGCACGACACCCAATACGGGGTGTGGCTATCTCATATATATAAGGGGTATACAGAGTACAGGGGTATATACGGAAGCTTATACAAATACATAGTCTAACAAAACTAATCGCGTGCGTGTCTGTCATCAATAAAGGAAGTTGTCTGCTGTATGATCCGTATGTGGTGTTGAGGCGAACGCAGCGCAGCCACTGCCGGGCGGGCGTTGATGGGTCAGCTCGAGCAACTGACAAAACAAAGAAGCATGTCCGATAGAGATGCCGATCGCCGGCCTGGCCCGCGACGGAGTGCGCCGCGTGCGTGCTTGCATGCATGGGCATGGCGCTGGCAGCCTGCGCCGAGGGCGACGCCTTGAGGCCAACTCCAGCGCACAACCCCATCCCGTCCGGCCCTGTCCGTTTGAAGGCAAAACGGACAAACCCCACGGCCCAGCGCGCGGAAGCCTGGACCCATCTTGTCCGTTTTGTGTCCGGCCCGACCCATTTTCAGCGCAAACATGCGCCCGGTTTGGGTCCAGCCGGACAGCGAACGGACGTCGCTCTCGTCCGCACCGGGGCCGCATGGCAGGCGGCCACCTACCTCCCACCGCCCAAATTTATTGCGCACGCGCGGTCGGCCCCACATGTCATCCACACAGGCGAGCGGTCGCCGTCCTTCTTAATGTGGAAGTCGTGGACCGGTCAGTCCACGCTTCCCACTCCAGTCGTGCGGCCTCCTCGAAACCGACACCACAAACCCTAGTTCCACTTCCTCGAGCTCGCCGACCGCCAGCAGCAATGGTGTGGTGGAGCACCGGCCGCAAGGGGGCGCACGACCACGAGGCTGGTTCGTCCTCCGGCCGCCGTCGCGCCGCCAGCTCCACACCACCCCCACGAAGGGCCACCGCACCGCCCGCATTCGCCATCGCCCCTCCGGCCGCCCCGACGCGCATCCGGCAGTACGTCCCCTCGGATGTTTGTCGGCGTTATTGGGAAACAGGGACGCCGCTCCCCTGGGCGGACGTTCACCTGCCCAATAACTGGCATCTCTCCGCGGATCGGGTGCCGATCCCGCCGATCCCGTTGAGCGGCCGTGCCCGCCGCGAGGAGATCCACCGCCGCCGCCGCCGCCTGCCTGACGACCTCTACTACGACGACAGGTACGTCGTGGATTCCCCACTGTGGGACACCTGGTTCCAGGACGAGCACGACGTGCGGCGCGCGTCGTACTTTGCTGGTCGCCTAGGTAGCCCGCGGCGTGCACGTCCAAAGCGCCGAGCGCGTGCTCCAAGCCCTCCCCAGGTGCGCGGGCGTACGCGGGTGCGCGGCATCACGCCGACGCCATCGCCTTCGCCCTCTCCGTCGCCACCACCACCTCCTCCCATGACAGAGGAGGAGGAGGCCCGTCTCATCCAACGTGTCTTGGAAGACTCCAAGAACACGCACGACGAGCGACAATGGGTGGGTCTGGACACCATGCTCGCCCTCTCGGCAGCCGGCGACGTGGCCGTGCCCGAGCTGGACATGATGGAGGTGAAGGAGGAGGTGCTGGATGAGCAGCCCATCGTCACGTTCCACCCGGGCCTGGTGGGCCAGTGGTGGAGCTGGGAGTCACGGCCCCGGACATGGCCGACGCCGTGGGGGCCGGGTCTTGGTGCCCCACGCCGCCGCGGTCACCGGAGCGCCAGCCGTCGCCACGGGGGGAGGTGGTGCAGGCGCCTCCCACCTTCCAGGGGCCACCGTCCCACCTCTGGACACCGCCGCCCTACATCGACCTCACCAGCGACGAGGACGACAACGGTGACGCGTGAGACGGCGACGGGCACGGCATCGATGGGCACGGCAGCAACGCGCGGGCGGCGCTTGTTTTTTTTTAAGTTTTTATGTTAATTATGTTAAGCACTGTGGAGGCCGTGTGGAGGCCGTGAAGACTATGTTTTATTAAGTTTTATATGTTTAATTATGTTTTATCATTATGTTTGAGTTTTATTTGATTTTTTTTGCCATTTTATTTGGGTTTGCATTTTTTTTGTATCATGTCCATCCCGGACATGATTTGGGGTGCGGCCGCGCGCCGGGCGCACCCACACGGCAGCGGCCCGATCCAGACATGGGCTACCCCATTGCCGTCCCAAACGGACAAAAAGCAGGCCGAAACGGACGTCCGTTTGGGGTCGTGCGTTTGAGTTGGCCTGACAAACCGGAGTAGTACCGGAACCGGATATAGCCAGCCAGCCAGCCAGCGCCGGGACTCACACGGACAGCAGCCGGCCGCGCGCCGCCCCGGGTCTCGCGCAGCCACGCGCGCGCGCGGGAACCATCGTCTATATACGGTTGAACAGTCGCGGTACGTAGCTACCGCGGTGCAGAGGGCGTATGGCGACGGGCCATGTGCGCGCGGCGAGGAACACGGGCGGCGGGCGCGTGGGCACGGCCACAGTGCCGCGTGCTGCTGCCCACCCGTAGCGCGTACGACGTAGCGCCCGTACGCAGCCGTGGTGACCACCTCTGCATTGCATTCACGCCAGCTTCCCGCGGTAGGTGGCGCCCGCCTTTCGGGCCCCCGTGCGCCGCGGCGTGTTCGTGTCGGGGCTGCGGCACGCGCCGTGCGCGCGTCGCCGACGACCCAGAGCGCGCGGGCGAGTCGGTCAGATCAGACGGTCGACCGGGGGCGGAAACGCCCACATAGTCATAGATGTTCGTGTGGGCACACAGTTCCATGAATCCGGGCGAGTGCTGTTCATTCAGTTTACTGTTTACTACGTGGGAGCGGGCGATTATTGCTGGCGGGTACGTGCGCGTGACCACCACAACTTATGCCTGTGGTCACCTGCGCGAAAGGAAATGGAAAAACGTCCATGTGGTCACCTGCGCAACTAATATGAGCGTCCTGGCACGGTACACAAGTAGGAGCAGCACAGTGACCTGACGACCCCTAGGCTCTAGCTAGTCACTCCCCATTTTCGACTGTGCCGACAGTACGGCGCCCGGGAAAGACCATAGACGACGGTGCCCTCCGCGTCGCACATGCGCATCGACGTTCGACGACGGATGAGCGATCGAGCGGGCGAGCGAACGTGGCGCGCGCAGGAAGAAGCGCAGGTCGCGCGTGCGTCGCGATGGGGCAGGGGAGGATGGCGCTGATCGGCCGCTAGATCTCAGTCCGGCCGCCATACGGATGTGCACAATACTGTCGCGTCTCTGGGCGCATGGGCTTTCGCTCCGGATCAATGCGACGCCACGATCACTGTGCTTGCAGGTTTCATCTTTCTACTGTATGTACGTATTCTTGGACCAAGGAGTGCATTGGACAAATTTTAGGTTATAATTTGTATACTACTCCCCCTTGATAATAATCATTCGTGAGTAAAGTTAAAGCAATAGTAATATTTATATCATTCGTGGGCGTTGCTAATTCCCAATGGGGTAACTATATGAAGGTGTTTGTTTTGAGGAGCGGTAATGTTAACGTAAACGAAAACAAGTTACATGATGTAATCGCTCCGTATTGAGAAAATCAAATCTTGTTTGGTTCGTCTGTGTAATGAAATCAAATTTTGTCAGCAGCAGCCCTAGATGAGATGCAGGTCCTGCCCGGTCTAGCATGCTGCGGATGCAGTGCCGCTGGACAAGGAAGAAAGGATCAAGGGAAGGCGGAACGGGGTTCGATCGGGGAGGCGCCGACGCCAGACTCGAAGAGGATCCGGGAGGCGGCGACGCTTGTTTTTTTTTCTTTTGACTTGGCGGCGACGCTTGTTGAGGACGAGGGGATCGTGGGAAGAGGAGGTGCGATAAGGCAACACTTTACCGCGGGGGGTGGGGGGCGTGGGTAGTATTGATCGACAGCTAGCCATTAACCATTTACGGAGGCAACCGATAACAACGAAGTCGTGCCAAACGCTTGTATCGTTTTTCGTTTACGTCGTAATTAGGTAACAGGTATTCTTCCCGAAACAAACACCTCCTATAATTTTCCGAGGTAAAAGAGCACCCGACCAATTTAAAACAAAAGTAAAAGTATATAATTTCATTCAGGAGCACGGAAAGGGCTATACCTTGCTTCTTGTTGCGAGAGGTATGGAACGCTCGCCTACGGCGCAAGACGGGCCCAAATTTCTGCGCACATCCACTGCAATGTACATACATCATACTTCCTCCGTCCCAAAATAAGTGACTCGACTTTGTACTAGTTAGTACAAAGTCGAGTCACTTATTTTGGGACGGAGGGAGTACTTCACAGCATACGCCGCTTTTTTTTCCTTTTCCGGTCTACTTTATTTATATTCCGAAAAATTATAAATACACATACTTCAGTAATTATTTTACCTAAATTTTTAAAGGCGTTCATTGCACATTTCAAAAATGTGCACGTAGTCCATAAATATTTTTCCCGCTATTTCTAAAAAATGTTCGCAGCATTCAAGAAAATGTTTCACATGTATTTAAAAAAACGTTCAACATGCATTCGACAATGTTCAGTGTTTATTTTTTTAATTCTTTTTTTAGATCTGAAAAAGTCAGCCTGTATTGGAATTGTCCAACGTGTATAAAAAAAGTTCAATCTGTATTAAAATAAATCAATGTGTATTTAAAAAAAAAGTTCATCCCGTGTTTTTAAACTTCAAGATGCATCTGACAATTGTTTCACATGTATAGAGAAAATGTTCAACGTGTATTCGAAAAATATTTGTGACATTTAAAAATATTCATGACTTTTTTTACAAAAAAAGTCTTATACAATCAAAACAAATTCATGTAATTTAAAAGAAATGTTTACTACCATTCATAAAAATGCTCGTGATATTTAAGAAAAATGAGCATGCATTTCAAAATATGTTCATGACATTAAAAATGTTGATATAATGTAAAATAAGTCTTCGCATAATATATAAATAAAATATTTTCTTCCATTCAAACAAAATGTTTCATCATGTATTTGATTTTTTTAACATTTATTCAAAATACATGCTCAAACATGTATGCATTTTTTTGGCATGTATTTTAAAAGGAAAATAAGCAAAACTGAAAAGAAAAAATCAAAGAAAACCGAGGGGAAAATAGAAACAAAAGTAGAAGGAAAACCAGACAAAAGGTTCTAAAACTGGTCTATACAATCGTCCAGAAACCTTGCGAGGGAGCTACAGTGTTGACCCCCCCCCCCCCCCCTTTTTATTGTACCGGCAGAGGCGAGGCGGGGCTCTGCCTCACAGTAAGCGAGAGATATCCCCCACCCCCACGCGCGCGCGCGCAGGAGAACACATAATTTAGTCACGACCCAGTTCGTGGGATCATGAAACATGGTGATCTGTTAGAGCGAGGCTCAGTCTCAGTAGCACATAACAAAACAATGTAGGCGGAAATCGAGGACCACCCAACCCATGTCCTCCCACAGTCCCACGGGCGGGCTGAGTCGAAGTAGGTCGGTTTTCTGTTTTGTTTCTTTGATCATTGTTAGCTAGCGGGCTGGCCCGTGCATTCGGCACAACTGAAATGTTACTTTTAAAAAAAAAAAACTTTTTTAATTGATTTTCTTAAAATTTAGGAATAGCATGCATCACTTTGAATGTGTATTGTTTTTGTAATAGACATATTTTTGTGCAGTTCATTATTAATATTAGAAGCATAACATCTATATACTTATTTATGTGAATATATCTTAAGTTTAGCTCAAGATCTTAAGGATATTAATACTCGAGTAGCTTGCCTTGACGGTATAGGCTACTTAAAGTTGAACATTCTAGTTTTCAAAAACTTAGTATATGGGAAAATCTTCATGTGACATAGATGTTCACATTTTTAGTGGTACTTCTGATTTTCACCTTGATACGAATGTATCCAGTATTTCGGAAAACATGATTATATAGCCCTTTTAAATTTAATTGCTTGGTAGGTACACATGCTCTATTCCTAAATACATACAAACCACTACTATTTTTGTAGTGATGAAATCGTGCCACGTAAGCAAGTCATGCATGTAACGTCCATGCAGCTCGGTCATCAGCACCCGTCACCGGCCACTTCAGGCACGTCCGTGCCATGGGCCATTGAACTGAGCGTCCCTCATCATTTTGTCGAGTTGCCATTGTCACAGCCTGTCCAGTCGCGGACAACAGGCGTGGAACAACTGAGTGCTTGCTCTCTATTCGCTAGTATGTCTCAACTAGCACAACGCTAGCTGATGACGAGGATATGTTTGATATTATCCACGACGGAGGTGGCTTCGAGGGCAAACAAGTGGATGGCTCCTAGCCGGAGTTGTATACCGAGCAGTCGGGCACGTACTCCCAGCAGTCGGACTCGTACACTTAGCAACCATACTCGTATACCACACAGACAAGCGTTGATTTGGACGATTGGCCGGCCGATCCGGACCCAAAGAAGAGAGGAAGGGGAGAAAGTTCCCGTTTGAGTGAGGACGAATTGTTGTGTAATGCTTGGTTGGCCACTAGCGTCGATCCGTTTTAAGGTATGGAGCAAAGAGGTTCAACATTTTAGTCCAATGTTGATACTTGGTTCCATGAACACAAGAACTTCGATCCCTACCGCATGAAAGCGACCCGAGATCGTACGTCAAAATCGCTCACCCATCAATGATACATGATCCAAGAGTTTGTGAGAAAGTATTGCAGCCATCTCAATACACTCATAAATCGGTGACCAAACGGTACAAAAATCACCGAGCAAGTAAGTTGTTTTACGTATTTTTCATTTGACCGGATATGTTCTATGCGTTGGTCATTTGGCCGGATATGTAACTTGTTGACCATGCCGTCTTTCGCTCGCCCTCCCGTGCATGCACATTGTACTTGAAGGTGGAGAAGAAGGACTTCATCCTAATGCATTGTTCATTGAAGTTGAATGGGCAACCCAAGTGGATCCTATCCATTGTCCATATCGTCAAGACCGTCAGTACCGACAATGAAGACTAAGATGGTGCTCCAACCGACCAACAAAAGAAGAGACGACAAGAAGGTCAAAGGGAGATCCATGGGAGGAGGAGGAGGAGAACGAGAAGAGAGAAGCGAGAAGGGGCGACGACTAAGATGACGGAGAAGTTCGAGGACATGTTGGTGAAGGAAGCATGCGTCAAGTGCTATGACATCAAGGAGGAAAAGAAGCCAGAGAGATTTGACATCTTCATGCCGGTGGCGGAGAAAAATATCAACCTCAAAGAAAAGAAGACCGAACTCGAAAAGAAGAAGACCAACCTTGAAGAGAGGAGGGTTGAGCTTGCGGCCGCTTTGGAGGAAACCAAAATGTTGATCGTGAATATGGCCGAGTTGGATCTTGATGTGGCGAAGAACACGCAAGCAGTCCCCGCAAAGATGTTGAAGCGCTTGGCAGCAGAAGTGGACCAGGTGGACGCTCTGAAGGGGCCGGTGGCAGAGTAATGAGGAAGGAGGCACACACAACTGGCCTGGGAGGGCAAAATTGACTTTTTTTGCACATATTATCGGACCAGAACTTTTTTTATTGGGCGCATGTAAAAACTTATGAACTCCGTCGTTTTTTGGTTGTGACGATTGCATACACATATGCATTTTCGTTTGCTAATCAAATTGCTATTTGGTTGTTATTCATCAACATTTACACTTCAAATGTATCCAAATGGGGTCGAATCCGGGGCAGATGTTTTGGGCATGCGATTGGAAGACCGGCTCCTGTATCTGTGTCCACGGATGAATAGTGATGCTGATTTGCGGCACGGTGTTGGAGATCCCTTTTAGACTTTGCTGATGTCGTTCGCAGTTAAAAGCAGAAAAATATGATATGATCCCACGACCTATTGGAGGCATGCGCTGAACTTACCACTATGATAAACAATGGTTCATGTACATAAACAAAATATATTTTAACTTTGTTTGGTTGTGAATTCAAAATTCATACAAATATTTTGGACGAACAAATTCAAAAAATTCGATGTTTTTCAAAATCCGGTTATTACGGTCCCTACCGAAAGAGAAACGGTAACGAGAAAAAAAAACTTGGTGGTACCCCAGCCCTCCAAGCATTAAACCATAAGTTTGACGCTTTGGTGTCTTATAATAACGGAATATTAGTTGGGAGACGATGTTCGCTAGTAAAACGTCTATGGTAACTTCGTCAATCCTGGCACATTTTATTAAATGTACCCATAGAGGTAGGTCTATTTGCGGCCGTTCATAAGAGTGAGTGTATGTATCAAAAAAGGAACAAGTCCAAAATAGACCTTGAACTTGTAGATGAAAGATAGATCGAACCCTGAATTCCCAATCCCTGAAATCAGCACACCAAACTCTCTGATCCCAGTCTATTTTGAACCTTGAGAGTGTTTCGTTGGGAATCGCTGACGTGGCAAGTCAAATCGGGCCGGCCCATTAGACCAGTCACCATAGTTTTAAATACTTGCTATAGCCTTTTCAGCAGGGTGCCGCTAAATGGTCTCATGTACAAATTGGCTGCTATTGCCCGCTATAGCCCTCTATAGCTTATTTGAAGGTTCGCCGCTATTTGGCATAGCCCGCTATTTTCTCGCGCGCCCGCTCTGCCATGGTTTAACCAATTTTGTTACACATGTTTAAATTTTCTCAGTACGCAAAGTACATTTTTAACATGCACATGAAATATTTTTGATACACTGTCGAGATTTGTCAAATATATTATGTACACTTTTTTAAAATACTGTTTTCAACTTATTTTGAATACACAGTAACATTTTTCAAAATGCATGTTTAACATTTTTAAATATATTAAAGTTTTGCCAAATACACATTTAACATTTTTTAATACACATTTGTTCAGGTTTTAAAAGTTGCTCCCATTTATAAAAAAGTGTTTGGACTTTAAAATTTTCATCAGTTTTTGAAATTTAATCCCATTTATTGAAAAAAATGTTCATGTTTCAAAAAGCGTTCACGTTTTCAAAATGGAGGGTTAAACTTCAGGCCTCTCATTAAGTCACTAAGGACATGTTTGGTTGCCTGCATCTATTTTTGGCCATTTGCATACTTGACCGAGTTGAGCCAGACTGAGTGTATGCAGGCAAAAAACCAACATCCGCATGTTGATTGGTTGCCTGCATACTCTCTTCGTGCATCATGGGATTGCCTCTTCGCTCCACGCTTGGTTGCCCGCATTGGCTGTGGTCACACGAGTGCATGTTGTTTGGTTGCATACGAGCATAGAGTTGTGCTCACCTTGTACCCTACTTGATGAGCTTACCCACTACTCCTACACCTTACACACTATCACACCTCGCACACCAGCACCACAACATTGTAATGGCGATGAACTGGACGAAGATGATGATGTTCTTCAGCCCCAACGGACGATCCACCTTGGCAACCTCAACCTTGCTGCATCCCTGCTCCTGCCTAGTCTTAAACCCTGTGTGGCTTTGGTTGTTGTACCCTGAAACTTGTTTGCTACAACCTTCCCATGAGATGTAAACCCCTGGAACCCTCCCTTCGAACACGGCATACTACTTTCCCTAGCAGTGCAAATGAGCAATAAGTTGAAGCAACAAGCAATGAAGCACTCTAGGAGCAAGCAATGAAGTAACAAGCACACAAGAAATGGAGCATAAGAGCATTAGTAAGCACGCATGATCATACCACATACCAAGTTCAACCTACCACTACATTGGTGTCATCCTACCACCACATCCAAAAGAGGGTGTAATCCTACCACCGCAAGTTCGTGATCACCGTGAGGGGTTAGTATATACCACCTCACCAAAATATACAGACCATAAGATTGTTTTAAAGGCCTAACTACACAAAATATACGTCGTCGTCGTCGAGGATCATGCATGCTGTCACCACCAGCAGAAGCAGCACTAGTAGTAGTGCTTGCCCAGCCAGGTCCTCAGCCAGAGCACCCTGTGAGCCTCTCCCATGGCAACAAAGCCAACATCTTGGGCTTTTTTGTCAAGCAGGTGGCTGAGAGCCACCATGAGAGCCTCTTGGCTGGAGCCGATCTGGTCCATCATGGCGCCGTAGAGCTCAGGGTGGACCTCGACCGTCTTACTCTCCCTCATAGCGGTTGCCACCTCCTTCGCAGCCTGAGTCATGCTTCTGAACATGGTCATCTCCTCCTCCATGAAGCCTAGTCGCTTCCTCTTCCTATCAAGCACAGGATTGTGCTGACCTTCCTTCTCAGGAGCATCAATGTTGATGGTGTCTGACTCCTGGGTGTCTGGATACTCTGGCATAGGGGGCATGGGCGACATTGGGGGCATCGGCGATCCCAGGGGCTGACCTGACCCCATGGCATGCTTGCCGGTTGCGAGCCCGAAGGGGCTGACCTGACCCCATGGCATGCTTGCCGGTTGCGAGCCCGAAGGAGAAGATCTGTTGCATCTGATCGTAGTTCTGGATAGGTGTGTTGAGGAACTCTCTGTCCTTGGGGTGATCCTAAGAAAGAAACAGGGCAGAGTGGCGGTTAGTTAGTATGGCACAATGGTTCATAGGTGAAAGGATCGATACGGTCGACTAGAGGGGGTGAATAGGAGACTACAAATTTTAATCTTGTTTGTCAATTTTAGGGATAAGCGGATAAATAAGGTTCACTAGATATGCAACTAGGTGAACACAACCTATATGACAAACACAAGTACTAAGTATGCTAGGCAACAATAAAGCTAACAAACCAACAAGCATACAAAGCAAGGTAAAGTGCGGGAAAGGATTAACCACAAGTGAGACGAGGACGCAGATTTTATCCCGAAGTTCACTCTTGGGGAAGAGCTACTCTCCGTTTAGAGCGGTGCCGGAGCCAAAGCTTGCGGAACGCCACGGAAGGCTCACCGTATCTCTTCCGAGTCACCCCCAACGGATGAGCCTCGAATCACTCGGGGTTGGTCTTGAAGGCGACCACCACACCTTTACAAACTTCTCCGGAGCACACCACAAGCAAGGAAGGTTCCAGAGGAACCTCTAACCGCCTAGGAGACCAAGCTCCAAGAGTAACAAATCAATGGTGAAGAAATGTTGTGGGGAACACAAATTTGGTTTGGTCAAAGTGTAGATCGGGTCTTGCTCTCCCAATCCCCAAAGTCTCAACAAGTTTGGGTGGAGGGATTGAGAGTATTGAGCAAAATGAGGTGTAGCAATGGTGGAGCTCAATAAGACATTAGGGTTAGGTTGGGAGGAGGAAGAAGGTTTTTTTTATAGTGTTCTTGGCTGGGAGGAGAATCTGCCTGTTGGACCCCGTGCGCACGGGCTTAGTCAGCCCCGTGCGCACGGGGGTCAAAAGACCCCGTGCGCATGGGCTACTCAGAGAGCTATGCAGTACCCCGTGCGCACGGGGGTCAAAAGACCCCGTGCACACAGGGTGACCAGGAAGTCTCTGTAAACCTGTTCTGAGAACCCGGGCACGACACTAACAGACCCCATGGATTCTTGAAGTGGTAGGTAGGCTGAAATAAAGGACATGAAGGCATTCCCACACAACATACATCGACGATGACCCCTCTTAATAGTGCGGTAATTCCTACGACTCAAATCAAACCAAAACAAAAACCTTTGAGTCACCGGAAAAACCATGCCTTTGATCTTTTTGAATTGGGGGTCACACACCTCCATCCAGAGCTGCAAATAATCAATCACCTGAGATAAACTATAGCAACTCACGTTAGATCTTCTAACCATATTGCCATCACACCAAAACATAATTAAGTGATAGATGCACTTTCAATCTCCCCCTTTTTGGTGCATTGATGACAACATGGTTAGGACATGGCAAAAGATATAACAATATTAAAGCCATGACACAAGACAACACTTGATCATCGGAGCTACCCCTATATGTGTGCATGGATAAAAATTGCTTGAGTATGCATCAAGCACACACATAAGAGGCTTTGCCTAGATCAATGATGTCAAGAGCATGTGATGAGTTGGAGTGGTGAGACGATACATGATAAATAAGATCATATAACAAAAGATAAAGATTAGCAGCATATATGATCCATACGACATAGTCTCACACATAGAAGATAAAGGTAGCTCACACGCACATGATAAAAGGAACAAATAAGAGTATCTCAAGCCAAATAAACACCACAGAGAACACGAGGCTTGAGATCTCAGCAACTCAGACAACTCCCACTTCTCCCCCTTTGCCATCAAGACAACAAAAAGGGAAAAAGGCGATGCAAATAAAACCACTCAGACAAGGGGAGGCGCGCTCGAGGCATCATCATCATCAAAGTGCCATCCTGCAATCGAGAAGGAGTAAGCCGTCGCCTCACTGTCGACATCCTCAGATCCTGAGCCAACATCTCACCAACAGCAGCACGCTCAGACTTCTTCTGACGACGCTCAAGTTTGCCCCTATTGGTCTCCTTGACCTGACGACGCTGAGTGGACTGACACATCTTAAAAATGCTGCGTAGAGTCTTGAACAAGGACTTCTTCTCATCGTGGGTAAAATAGGCCTCAGAACTTTTCTTGCTAGGTCCACGAGGAATGCGGGCAGTGGAGGAGCACCCTGGAGTCTAGGTAGCCCGCTCATCATCTCGAGGGTTGCGGCCTTGCTTAGGAGGCTTGTATGGGGCAGGAGCTTGAGGAGACCAAAGAATACCGTGCTTGGGAATGGAGGTCTTGTACTGAGAGATGTACCGTGCAGGGCATACAGATTCGATGAGGGCCTGAATGAAAGGTGCATAGACTAACGACTTGACCTCCTGCATACACTGACGAAGCTCATAGAACATGAAGACCAGAACATCCACTTTCTTCCTGGCATGCAGATACACAAAGACATCCAACATAGAGCTCCTTATGTTATGAGAGTCACCGGACTCGGGAGTGAGGGTGTACCTAAGAATGTGCCTCATTGTATCATACACCGGGAGCAAACCCTTGATCAAGCCAGTGACAATGGGCTGGTCCTGCTTGTAAGCAAATGCAATTTCATCCTTGGAGCGCTGCCCACCATCAAGAACTCGGCCGAAATCCTCATGTTCTTCCTCATAGAACGGATATGGAATGATTTCAGAAAACTTGGCCATTGAAGCAGACAACTGATGATGCCCAGACATCCAGGTGAGAGTACGAGCAGAGTCATTATGTAAGAAAACGGTGGCAAAGAACTGCGTGACAAGCTCTTCATTATAGGCATGGTTGAAGCTGACAAAAGGAAGGAGGCCCAAACAGTCAAGAGCAGCATAAACTCCTGGATAGAGGTGACCGTTGTTGCGAAGGTCTGCCACATTAACTTGCTTGTGAGGTGCAAACTTCTTGGTCTTGGTCATGAGAAGCTCAGAGTACACCTTGTGTTAAAACTCCTCCTTGAATCTAGGATCCACGTCAAGATCGGTGGCCGCAGCATAGGGATGAGCCTGCCTGCGAGCCCAAATCTCTGGCTCGTGCCAGTCGCACAGAGGAATATTCCGAAGATCACGCCCGCCGGGAATAGGCTGATCCTCTTCATCACCATCATCATCCTCGGTACCTGCCTCTTCTTCTTCCTCTTCCCTTGCTTCTTCCTCTTCTTCATAGTGTTCATCCTCCACAGAATCATATTCTTCCTCAGAGGCATCAGAGGTTTCAACCACAGGCTTCTTGGATGCAGCACGACGAGCACGACGCTGGGATCCTTGACCAGCTTCCTCGGACGATAGACGACGAGCAATAGTGAACTGAGAATTAGCAGCCCCTGTCTTCGATCGTTTGCTACGAGCGGCAGCCACCCTGTCTGCGGAGTCTGAGAGACCAAAAACATTCAAAACAGCATGTGCAAGAAGAATGAGTGCAGGTGCCATAAAAAGAAAGCAACCAAAACAACAACAAAAAGACTAGCAGAAGAAACCAGAGAATACTGCCAACCCCGTGCGCATGGGGCCTGGGGCCCGTGGACATGGGGTGCCGTGCACACGGTACAAGCCCGTGGGCACGGGGTCTCCCAGCGGCGGCCAAAAACTACATCTAGCAGGGGCAAAGGAGGAGGCAGGGGAGGCTAGGATCTATTGAGAAACATAGACTAAAAGCACGGAAAAACTAGAAAAAAAAGAGCCTAGAAGAGAAACCCTAAATCTCTAAAACCAACCACAAAAAAGAGAGGCAGGGCATTACCAAAGGAGGAGCCCATCCTCCTCCCTTCCAACAGAGGAGGAACACGAAGAGGAGATGGAGAGAGAGAGGTGACAACGGCGGCTCCAGGAGCCCAGGAGGCGGCAGGGGGGTGGGGAGGGCGAAGGGGACGAATGACCCCTAGCCCCCGCGCGCCCTGCCTAAAAACGCCTGGAACTGCCAGCCCCGTGCGCACGAGGCCAAATTATCCCGTGCGCACGGGGTCCCGTGCGCATGGTACAACCCCGTGGGCACGGTACATGGCCGTGCGCACGGGGTATCCAGCAGAGAGGCAACCAGGGACTCGGATGGGGCTGGATCCATGTCCTTACCACCACACGTAGTCCAGGGCTGACTTTGTACGGGATACAATGCAAGAGAGGGAAACAACACAAGGGATAAAAAATGAGGCACTTGCACTAAAAAGAACCAACATGCACATGACATTGCGCTAAAAAGAACCAACATGCACATCACAAAACCAAATTAGAACACAAGGTCTAAAAATATTCGAATTAAGTCAAATGACCAATCGTGGAACAAGGGCGGTGGCCGTAGCCACCATGTTTGAGTTTATTTGGTATGGCACCACGAAGATATGAACCTTGGGCCCAAGATCAATACTCATCTTTGAAGCACAAGTACCATTAATGAATAGCGAATGTGAAAGATTTGGTTTAATTTACGCACTAGTAGGATAAGATAGCTCATGAGTTGAGTTAGCTCCCCCTACATAGGTGCCTACATCTAAACAAGATACTACTTGAGTATGAGTGTGCATGCAAGGGTCTCAAACCAATTTAATAAGATCCATGATATTTAGCTCATGCCTTAACTCACGGAATCTTGTTTCATCAAGTGGCTTGGTAAAAATATCTGCAAGTTGCACCTCAGTGTTAACAGGAAATAACTCAATGTCCTTTCTTGCCACATGATCCCGAATGAAATGATGACGAATATCAATATGCTTGGTACGGTTGTGTTGTACGGGGTTCTCTGCGATCTTGATTGCACTTTCATTGTCACACAAAAGAGGCACTTTGTCACATTTGACACCATAATCCATCAAGGTTTGCCTCATCCATAATAATTGAGCACAACAACTTCCAGCGGCAATATACTCAGCTTCGGCGGTTGAAAGAGACACACAATTTTGCTTCTTTGAGGACCAACTGTCGGTGTCAAAACCAGCGGATCTCGGGTAGGGGGTCCCGAGCTGTGAGTCTAGGATCGATGGTAACAGGGGACGAAGGAGACGACGTTTACCCAGGTGCGGGCCCTCCTATGGAGGTAAAACCCTATGTCCTGCTCGATTATATTGATGTGTATGAAGGTTACAGAGTTGATCTACCACGAGATCGAATAGCTAAAATCCTAGATGAGTTCTCTCTCCTACAGTCTAAAACCTCCCCGGTTCATATAGACACCGGGGGGTACCTAGGGTTTACACATGATAGGCCTCCTGCCGGGGATGGAGATGTCGATTTCCTCATCTTGACTTGGAGTGCACGATGCGCCTTCGAGGCTTCCTTCTAGAACACGGGGTCGTGGCATATCCGGCCCTTCCTGTGATAGTCAGAGAGCGGCCCACCAAGCCGACCTATTGGAAGATAGGCCAGCGGCCCGAGGACCCCTTAGTCCAGGACTCCCTCACCAACTAACCAAGGATCTTCCAAGGAACTGACAAGAACCGGATGTGGATTTGCGATCAATCTTGTCTTAGGCCCAATCTGAATCGGAATATCCTATCAACTTGAATGATGATCCTTTAGGATACCAAAGGCCCAAGTTTAGGGTATGAACCAAATATCGAACGATTCTTTTTTACTGCCATATAATGGCTCCCCTTAGGAGCGGATTGAAATCTTGCACACATGCACACACTCAACATAATATCGGGTCTAGATGCACAAAGGTAAAGCAAAGAACCGATTATGGAGCGGTATACCTTTTGATCCACGGCTTTACCATTGGGATCAAGATTAAGTTGACCATTTGTTGGCATGGGTGTCTTCTTGGGCTGGACATTAGTCATCTTGAATTTCTTGAGAATGTCTTGGATGTACAAGGATTGGTTGATGAAAGTTCCTCCTCTCAATTGCTTTACTTGAAATCCTAGGAAGAACTTCAACTCTCCCATCATGCTCATTGTGAATTCCTTTGTCATAAGATTCTCAAACTCAACGTTAATAGCATGGTTAGTGGAACCAAAAATAATGTCATCAACATAAATTTGGCACACAAACAACTCCCCTTTTACCCTCTTTGTGAAAAGAGTGGAATCTATTAACCCGATCTGAAACCCCTTCTCGCCTAGGAAAGCCGTAAGGTGATCATACCAAGCACGAGGAGCTTGTTTAAGTCCATAGAGCGCCTTATGGAGTTCATAGACGTGACAGGGGTGATCGGGATCTTCGAAACCGGAAGGTTGTTTGACGTACACTAACTCTTTAAGAGGACCATTAAGAAATGCACTCTTCGTATCCATTTGATACAACTTGAAATTATGATGAGAGGCATATGCAAGCAAGATACGAATGGACTCAAGACGGGAAATGGAGGCAAAGGTTTCACCAAAGTCCAAACCTTCAACTTGAGTGAAACCTTGTGCCACTAACCTTGCCTTATTCCGTGTGACTTGTCCATGTTCATCTTGTTTGTTCTTAAAGATCCACTTGGTCCCGATGACATTATGGTGTTCTTGTGGCCTCTTTACTAGAGTCCATACTTTGTTGCGGGTGAAATTGTTGAGTTCTTCATGCATAGCATTTACCCAATACGGATCGTCAAGAGCATCTTCCACCTTAAGAGGTTCAATACAAGAGACAAACGAGTGATGTTCACAAAAGTTTGCAACACGTCTGCGAGTAGTTACCTCCTTTTGGATGCTTCCATAAATGTTCTCGGTGAGATGTTGAAGATGCTCTATCTTGGCAGCCACTTTCTGCTCTTTTAAAGAAAGCTCTTCATCATTTGGCGTTGCACTTGATGAAGATACTTTGCATTGAGCTTGTTTGAGTCTAGCGGACACCCTTCTCTTCACAACCTCAACTTCTTGAACACGTGGGGATGGTATGGTAGAAGACACTTGAAGTTGGGCGCTTTTAAGTCTTGCGGACGCCCTTCTCTTCACCACTTCAACTTCTTGAACTTGAGGTTGGGCTTGATCTTGATCTTGATCATCGGCATGGGCAACATCTTGGACATCAAGGCTTGGTACATCACCACTTGGTTGAGCTTGTCCTTGATCTTTCCCATTGTCTTGAGCAACTTCTTGGACCTCAATATTTGGTTCCTCATCACTTGGTTGAGCTTGTCCTTGATCTTGCTCGGGAACGTGAGGGACTTGATCTTTTTCTTGGATAGGTTCATGATCTCCCAAAGCATCTTGAACTTGTGGCGGCAGTGATGACTTCCCTTGTGGGGATTCCACAAGAGGGGCTCTTACTCCTTCTTCTTCTACTTGGACTTGGGGTATTTCTTGTGGAAGAATGTGGCCTATCCCCATGGTCCTTATAGCTTGTGAAGGAGCCTCATCACCTACAACACAAGGAACAATTTGCTCCATATGAGAGCCGTTATCTTCATCAAACTCCACATTTACCATATCCTCAATACACCCGGTTGATTTCTTGAGAACACGGTAAGCATGAGAATTTGAAGCATATCCAACAAATATGCCCTCATAAGTTTTAGACTCAAATTTAGCTAAACGGGATTTCTTGTTTAGAATGAAACACTTACAACCGAGCACCCGAAAGTATTTGACGTTGGGTTTTCTCCCAATGAGAAGTTCATATGTGGTCTTGTTCTTGAGCTTGCGGAGATAAAGCCGGTTTGATGCATGACACGCGGTGTTGATGGCTTCGGCCCAAAGCTTGTATGGAGACTTGTACTCGTCAAGCATGGTCCTAGCCATTTCAATAAGAGTTCGGTTCTTCCTTTCCACAACACCATTTTTTTTAGGAGTATAAACCGCAACATACTGATGCTTGATCCCCTCATCACTCAAGAACTCATCCATGGTATAATTTTTGAACTCGGTCCCATTGTCACTTCGAATTGCCTTGATTTCACAATCATGTTGACGTTGAGCTTCTTTGGCAAAGTTGATGAATGTTTCTTGGGTCTCATCTTTTGTCTTGAGGAAGAATACCCATGTATATCTTGTAAAATCATCAACAATGACAAGACAATACCTTCTTCCTCCCAAACTATCATAAGAGGGGGGACCAAAGAGATCCATGTGGAGGAGCTCTAAGGGCCTTGAGGTGGAAATGATAGTCTTCACTTTATGGACTTTCTCATGAAGCTTTCCGGCAATGCAAGCACTACAAGGACGATCTTTGGCAAAAGAAACATTGGTTAGTCCAAGGATGTGCTCCCCCTTTAAGAGAGCTTGCAAATTTCTCATACCCACGCGGGCTAGCCGTCGGTGCCATAGCCACCCCACGTCGGCCTTGGCCATTAGGCATGTTGCAAGATGTGTTTTCTCTTTAGAGAAATCAACCACATAAAGGTTGTGTTCAACATGACCAGCAAAGACCACTTTGAGATTGCTCCTCTTAAAGACGGTCACATGGAATTCACCGAAATGAGAATCATAACCATCACGTGCCAATTGAATTGTTGAGAGTAAATTGTAGTGAAGGGATTGAACAAGCATGACATTTGATAGAGATGAATCATTAGAGATTACCACTTTACCCAATCCCAATACCTTGCCCTTTCTATTGTCACCAAACGAAATGGTTGAGGAGGCCTTGAGAGAATCAACGAACTCCACAAGCATCTCTCTATCTCCGGTCATATGATTGGTGCATCCACTATCGATCACCCATTGTGTTCCACCGGAGGTATAGTCCTACATGAATCAAGCTTTGAGTTTAGGTACCCATTTCGCAATGGGTCCTAGAGAGTTAGCAATAAGGGTCTTAGGAACCCACATAGTCCATGCATAATCATCATAATTAGAGCCAACGAATTTAGCAAAGGTGTAACCATCCGTTCCTCTCATGAGGACATAGGACGGGTTGTTCTTGCTAGTAAACTCCTTAGAATTGGCCTTGTCCTTTATGACCTTGCCATTCCCATCTTCCCCTTTTTCCTTCTCCTTCTCCTTGTGCCCTTCGTGCATGAAAACTACCTTTTGTTGAGGAGGAGGAATGTAACCGATCTTCTTCTTGTTGTTGTTGTTCTTCTTCTTGGCTTTCTTTGCCTTGAGAGAGGGATCAAAACCAATTCCCTCTTTTGCAACACACTCCTTTTGGTTGTTCAAGAGGTCATTGAGATTTTTCTCTCCTTGAATGCATGACACAAGTCCTTTCTCTATTTGGGCTTTTAACTTATTGTTCTCTTCTTGAAGAGAGGTGCAATCATGAACAAAGTTAGCCGTACAAGATTCATCATTTAAATCAATGCGAGAGACGGTAGTAAGAGTCTTCATGGTAGAGGCTTTGAGTTGAGCATATGACTCGGTGAGGGCAATGAGGTCACCTTTGACAACCTTGGAACTTTTCACAAGGAGCTCATGTTCCTTACTAAGCCGAGAGTGATCAACTAAAAGCTTCTCATATTTTAAAGTCATGGCATCTTTGTTCTCAAGAGAAATTTGTAAGGCATCATTGGTTTTAACAAAGTCAATATCATGAGAAGACATGGCTTCCTTGAGGGAGGCTCTCATGTCACTCTCTTTATGTAGTTCATGATCGAGGAGTTCGACTCTCTATTTTTCCTCTATGAGGAGGTTTTCAACGTTCTCAATAAAATCATCGCGTTCGGCGAGTGACTTAAGGAGATCGCTAAAACGAGCACGTGCTTCACCATGAAGAGTTTTCATGAAAGTCATCAAGGATTCCTCATCATTGTCCACACTAGCCTCACACTCATCCTCCACTATCGAACAAGAGATATTGGGAGTGTGGTTAGCGTGGATAGGAGATTTAGACTCAGTTTTTAGCTCTTTAGCCATAAGGCATCGATGAGTGAAGGGGGTTGACGTGGCTTGAGACTGCGTCGGTATTTCCCCAAAGAGGAAGGGATGATGCAGCACAGTGATGGTAAGTATTTTCCTCAATTATGAAACCATGGTTATCGAACCAGTAGGAGGATCACCACCACCCAATAAGCAACACCTGCACACAAATAACAAATACTTGCAACCCGACCCGAAAGAGAGGTTGTCAATCTCTCTACGGTAAAAAGAGAGATTAGGTAGTGATAGATAGGAGAGATAGATCTCTCAAGAACACAAAATAAAAAGGGCAAATAAAAAGTGCAGCAATATATTTTTGGGTTTTTGGTTTAGTAGATCTGAAAACAAAGAGGCAAAAAGATAGATCGGAAAGCAATATGTTGGAAAAGTAGACCCGGGGGCCGTAGGTTTCACTAGTGGCTTCTCTCATGAGTATAACACATGGTGGGTGAATAAATTACTGTTGGGCAATTGATAGAAGATCAAATAATCATGACGATATCCAAGGCGATGATCATTATATAGGCATCACGTCCAAGATAAGTAGACGGACTCCTACCTGCATCTACCACTATTACTCCACACATCGACCGCTATCCAGCATACATCTAGTGTATTAAGTTCATGGAAAAATGGAGTAATGCAATAAGAACGATGACATGATGTAGACAAGATCTATTCATGTAGGAATAGACCCCATCTTGTTATCCTTAATGGCAACGATACATGCATGCCTTGCTGCCCCTTCTGTCACTGGGAAAGGACAGTGCAAGATCGAACCCATCACAAAGCACCTCTTCCCATGGCAAGAAAAATCGATCTAGTTGGCCTAACTAAACCAAAGATTCGAAGAAGAAATACGAGGCTATAAGTAATCATGCATATAAGAGATCAAAGAAGACTCAAATAATATTCATGGATAAAAACTGATCATGAACTCAAAATTCATCTGATCCCAACAAACACACCGCAAAAGTTTACATCAAATAGAGCTCCAAGAGACCATTGTATTGAGAATCAAAAGAGAGAGAGAGAGGAAGCCATCTATCTACTACCTACGGACCCGTAGGTCTATGGTGGACTACTCATGCATCATCGGAGAGGCACCTATGAAGAAGATGAACCCCTCCGTGATTATGGTGTTTAGATTGGATCTCGAGGTTCTGGAATTTGCGGCGGCTGGAATTGTATTTCGTCGACTCCCCTAGGGTTTTCTGAATATTTGGGAATTTATAGGCGTCAGAGGCGATGGAGGGGGGCCCCGTGGAGGGTACAACCCAACAGGACGCGCCAGGGGCCCCCTGGCGCGCCCATGTGGGTTGTGGCCTCCACAGCCCACCTCTCTGGCACTTCTTTGGCCCACTGGGTGTCTTCTGGTCCAGAAAAAATCTCAAAAAAGTTTTGTCACGATTAGACTCCGTTTGGTACTGATATTCTGCGAAGTAAAAAACAAGCAAAAAACAGCAACTGACACTTTGGCACTATGTCAATAGGTTAGTCCCAAAAAATGATATAAAGTTGTTATAAAATGATTGTAAAACATCCAAGAATGATAATATAACAGCATGGAACAAGCAAAAATTATAGATACGTTGGAGACGTATCAGCATCCCCAAGCTTAATTCCTACCCGTCCTCGAGTAGGTAAATGATAAAAACAGAATTTTTGATGTGGAATGCTGCCTAACATGTTCATCTCATATTCTTTTCTTTTGTAGCATGGAAATTTGGACTTGTAGATGATTCAAAGCAATAGTCTAGTTTTAACATAATGACTTCAATACTCAAGCATGCCAACAAGCAACCATGTCTTTCAAAATATCAACACTAAAGAAAGTTATCCCTAACCCATTATGCTCAATCATTGATCCATTCATGAAACACACTCAAATATTAGCTATGCCCAATGCTCAAGTACGATCATAGTGCCCCCTAGTTGGTGCTTAATAAGAGAAGATGGAGACTCAAAGTAAAAATAAAATTGCATAAAGTAAATAGATAGGCCCTTCGCAGAGGGCAGAAGGGATTTGTAGAGGTGCCAGAGCTCAAAGTTTAAATTGAGAGAGAGAAATATTTTGGGTGGCATGCTTTTCCTGTCAACGAAAACGACAAAGTAGCTCACAATACTTTCCATGCTAGATATATCATAGGCGGTTCCCAAACAGAAAATAAAGTTTATTCCTTTTTCCACCATTCTTTCACATTCCATTGCAGGCCGTATCCACGGTTGTCTTCCATACCAACACTTTCCAAGGAATTTATTATTTGACAACATAAAGTAAATATTTTTCATTTTTCATTTTGGGAATGGGCATCCCTATTACCGCCGCACTCTCGTGCAATGACAAGTGAATAAACACTCATCTTGAGAATAGCACATCTAGCATGGAAAAATATTGGACACTCCCCACCGTTTCATGAGCGGTACGAGCACACAAAAGAGAAGTTTATTTTGAAAAATTAGAGATAGCACATACAAATTTGCTTGGAACGGCATGGAAATACCGCATATAGGTAGGTATGGTGGACTCATAAGGCAAAACTTGGTTTAAGGATTTTGGATGCACAAGTAGTATTTCTACTTAGTACAAATGGAGGCTAGCAAATAGATTGAGAAGCAACCAAACCAAGAAACGAAAATTCACATAAGCGAGCATTGAGCATAACTAACACCGAATAATGCACCATAAGTAGGATGTAATTTCATTGCATAACTATTGACTTTCATACTTGCATAGGGAATCACAAACCTTAACACCAATATTCCTACCAAAGCATAATTACTCACTAACATGACTCACATATTACTATCATCATGTCTCAAAACTATTACAAGGAATCAAGTTTAATTTGTCCAATGATCTTCATGAATTTTTTTATTATATCCTCCTTGGATATCTATCATTTTGGGACTAGTTTCATATATTCCCATTGCTTTTTGACTAGCTCAAACAAATTTAAGTGAAGCACATGAACATAAAGATTTCATCTCTCAAAAAGATATAAGTGAAGCATGAGAGGATTTCTACAAAAATTTACTAACTCTCAAATTAATCTAAGTGAAGCATGAGAGTATTTCTACAAAAATTTCCAAGCACACCGTGCTCAAAAAGATATAAGTGAAGCACTAGAGCAATTCTATAGCTGAAAAAGTTTAAGTGAAGCACAGAGAGCAATTCTAACAAATCATAGCATAATTTTGGCTCTCTCAAATAGGTGTTTCTAGCAAGGATACAAGTGACAAACTAACAAGCAAAGCAAGCAAAGACTCAAATGATACAAGACGCTCCAAGCAAAACTCATGATATGTGATGAATAAAAATATAGCTCCAAGTAAAATACCGATGGTCGTTAGAAGAAAGAGGGGATGCCACTCGGGGGCATCCCCAAGCTTAGTTGCTTGTTTATCTTTGGATATATATTGGGGGTGCTGAAGCATCCCCAAGCTTAGGCTCTTTTCTCTCCTTATTCCTTCATCCATCGTGATCTCACCCAAAACTTGAAAACTTCAGTCACACAAAACTCAACAAATTTTTCGTGAGATCCGTTAGTATAATAAAGCAAATCACTACTTTAGGTGCTGTTGCAAACCCATTCATATTTTATTATTGCATTATATCTACTGTATTTTAACTTTACCATGGATCATACCCTTCAATATAACCCATAGATCCATCAAAACAAGCACACAATGCAACGAAAACATAATCTGTCTTAAACAGAACAGTCTGTAGTAATCTGTACTCTAACCATACTTCTGTAATTCTAAAAATTCTTAAAAATTAGGACAACCTAAATAATTTGTATATAAATTCTGTGTTAAAATTTCAGCTCAAGATCAAGTTCCAATAAAAAATGAAAATTCAAATACTGGGCGCAAAGTTTCTGTTTCAGATTCAGCATCGCTTCTACTCATCTTATGAATCATCCTAAAGGCTCTACTTGGCACAAACACTAAATAAACCATAAAAACACAATCATAACAGAGGCATAATTTTGTAAACACTCAAAAACATAAAGGAAAAATCAAAAAATTATTTATTCATTGGGTTGCCTCCCAACAAGCGCTATCGTTTTATGCCCCTAGCTAGGCATAACACATAGATTCAAGTGTTGTCATCTTTGGTTTTGGATCCATAGGATGCCCTCATGATTGATTCATATGGTGGATTAATTTTTTTTATACGGAAGTGTTCCATACCCTTTCTTAGTGGAAATTGAAAACGAATATTGCCTTCTTTCATATCAATCACGGCACCTATAGTACGTAAAAACGGTCTACCAAGTATAATGGGACAAGACGGATTGCAATCAATATCAAGCACAATAAAATCTGTGGGCACATAGTTCTATTTGCAAGAATAAGAACATCATTAATTCTTCCCAAAGGTTTTTTAATAGTAGAATCCGCCAAGTGCAAATTAAGAGAACATTCTTCAATATTGGTGAGACCAAGCACATCACATAAAGATTTTGGAATCGTGGAAACACTAGCACCCAAATCACATAAAGCAAAGCACTCATAATTTTTAATCTTGACCTTAATGGTAGGTTCCCACTCATCATGTAATTTTCTAGGAATAGAAATCTCCAACTCTACCTTTTCTTCAAAAGATTTCATCATGGCATCAACGATATGTTTAGTAAAAGCTTTATTTTGTTCATAAGCATGGGGTGAATTCAACATGGATTGCAGCAAAGAAATACATTCAATCAAAGAGCAACTATCATAATTAAAGTCTTTGCAATCCAAAATAGTGGGCACATCACTAGTTAAAGTTTTGACCTCTTCAAACCCACTTTTATCAAAAATTTCATCAAGATTTTCACCCTCCAAATTATTGGGACGCCTTTTAGCTAAAGTTGACTCTACTTCAGTTCCTTCATCATTAATCTTAATATTACTAAACAAGGAATCAATATAAGAAACACCAATCACTTTAAGATCTTCATCATTTTATGAAGGTAATCACTAGAAAACGATTTTTCCAAGATTTCTCTTTTATCTCTAAGCATAGCGGTTCTTTTCTTACTTTCATCCATAGAGACATATAAAGCTTTAATTGATTCATCAATCTTAGGCACAAAAGCTTTCAACTTGAGATTTTCAACATCATGAGAAATTATATCAATGCTTCTAGACATATCATCAATCTTATTCAACTTTTCTTCTATCGTAGTATTGAAAGCCTTTTGCACATTGATAAAATCTTTAATATTACTCTCAAGATCAGAGGTGTTCCTATTATTATTGTAATAGGAATTACAATAGTTATTAGAGGAATTTCCAGGAAAAGGCCTAGGATTAAAATTACCTCTATAAGCATTGTTATTGAAATTGTTTCGCGAGACAAAGTTCACATCTACGGAGTCGCTATTTTGCTCAATCAAAGTAGACAAAGGCACATCATTAAGTTCAATAGGAGCATTTTTACTAGCAACCAACTTCATCAAAGCATCAACCTTATCACTCAAAGTACTAATTTCTTCAACCGAATTAACTTTTTTACTAGTAGATGCTCTTTCAGTATGGCATTGTGAATAATTTGCCATGATATTATCTAGCAATTTAGTAGCTTCACCCAAAGTAATTTCCATAAAAGTACCACCCGCAGCGGAATCTAAAAGATTTCTAGATACAAAATTCAATCCCGCATAAAAATTTTGTATGATCATCCAAAGATTTAAACCATGAGTAGGACAATTTCTTAGCATCAATTTCATTCTTTCCCAAGATTGTGCAACATGTTCATGCTCAAGTTGATTTAAATTCATGATTTGTGTCCTAAGGGAAATAATTTTCGCGGGTGGAAAATACTTAGTAATAAAAGCATCCTTGGACTTATTCCAAGAATCGATACTATTGCGAGGCAAAGAAGAAAACCAAATTTTTGCATGATCCCGCAAGGAAAAAGGAAATAATTTCAACTTCACTATATCATTGTCCACATCTTTTTTATTTTTCATATCACACAATTCTACGAACGTGTTTAGATGGGACGCGACATCCTCATTAGGAGTACTGGCAAATTGATCTTTCATGACAAGATTCAACAAAGCGGCATTAATATCACAAGACTCCGCACTAGTGGCGGGAGTAGCAATAGGAGTACTAATAAAATCATTGTTATTATTATTGGAAAAATCACACAACTTGGTGTTTTCTTGAGTCATCGTGACTACGCAAACAAGATTGCAAGCAAGCCAGAGATCTGATGAGAAGAAGGCAAACGAAAAAGGGGGCGAATAAAACGGCAAATTGGTGAAGTGGGGGAGAGGAAAACGAGAGGCAAATGGCAAATAATGTAATTGCAAGGAGATGATATTTGTGATTAGGAACCTGGTAGATGATGATGGTGTCTCCTCAGCGCCAGAGATTGGCACATAGAAGAGACCGCTTCCTCCCCAGCAACGGCGCCAGAAACTCCTTTGACGTGGCTTGAGACTGCGTCGGTATTTCCCCAAAGCGGAAGGGATGATGTAGCACAGCGACGGTAAGTATTTCCCTCAGTTATGAAACCAAGGTTATCGAACCAATAGGAGGATCACCACCACCCAATAAGCAGCACCTGCACACAAATAACAAATACTTGCAACCCGACGCGAAAGAGAGGTTGTCAATCTCTCTACGGTTAAAAGATAGATTAGGTAGTGATAGATAGGAGAGATATATCTCTCAAGAACACAAAATAAAAAAGGGCAAATAAAAAGTGCAGCGATATATTTTTGGGTTTTTGGTTTAGTAGATCTGAAAACAAAGAGGCAAAAAGATAGATCGGAAAGCAATATGTTGGAAAAGTAGACCCGGGGGCCGTAGGTTTCACTAGTGGCTTCTCTCATGAGTATAGCACACGGTGGGTGAACAAATTATTGTTGGGAAATTGATAGAAGATCAAATAATCATGACGATATCCAAGGCGATGATCATTATATAGGCATCACGTCCAAGATAAGTAGACCGACTCCTGCCTGCATCTACCACTATTACTCCACACATCGACCGCTATCCAGCATGCATCTAGTGTATTAAGTTCATGGAAAAATGGAGTAATGCAATAAGAACGATGAAATGATGTAGACAAGATCTATTCATATAGGAATAGACCCCATCTTGTTATCCTTAATGGCAACGATACATCCGTGCCTTGCTGCCCCTTCTGTCACTGGGAAAGGACACTGCAAGATCGAACCCATCACAAAGCACCACTTCCCATGGCAAGAAAAATCGACCTAGTTGGCCTAACTAAACCAAAGATTCGAAGAAGAAATACGAGGCTATAAGTAATCATGCATATAAGAGATCAAAGAAGACTCAAATAATATTCATGGATAGAAACTGATCATGAACTCAAAATTCATCGGATCCCAACAAACACACCGCAAAAGTTTACATCAAATAGATCTCCAAGAGACCATTGTATTGAGAATCAAAAGAGAGAGATGAAGCCATCTAGCAACTGCCTACGGACCCGTAGGTCTATGGTGGACTACTCACGCATCATCGGAGAGGCACCTATGAAGAAGATGAACCCCTCCGTGATGGTGTTTAGATTGGATCTTGAGGTTCTGGAACGTGCGGCGGCTGGAATTGTGTTTCGTTGACTCCCCTAGGGTTTTATGAATATTTGGAAATTTATAGGCATCAGAGGCGGTGGAGGGGGGCCCCGTGGAGGGCACAACCCACCAGGGCGCGCCGGGGCCCCCCTGGCGTGCCCATGTGGGTTGTGGCCTCCACAGCCCACCTCTCTGGCACTTCTTTGGCCCACTGGGTGTCTTCTGGTCCAAAAAAATCTCCAAAAAGTTTTGTCGTGATTGGACTCCGTTTGGTACTGATATTCTGCGAAGTAAAAAAACAAGCAAAAATAGCAACTGGCACTTTGGCACTATGTCAATAGGTTAGTCCCAAAAAATGATATAAAGTTGTTATAAAATGATTGTAAAACATCCAAGAATGATAATATAACAGCATGGAATAAGCAAAAATTATAGATACGTTGGAGACGTATCAAGGGTGTCCTCATTTGGAGAGTCAAAGAGGCCGGTGGATGAGGATGAGTTAGTGGCATGCAATGCAATGGCAGCCATACCCACTTGGTCATCATCACCGTCATCCTCATCTCCTGACATGTATTCCTCATGAACAAGCGCCTTGTCATCTTTTCTCTTGGTGAACTTGAAGAATTTCTTCTTTTTAAGCACAAGCTTCTCGGACTTGTCTTCACGTCTCTCATACGGGCAATCATGCACAAAGTGTCTTGGGCTGTCACAATTTTAGCACTTTCTTCTCCCAAAACTTCTTCCTTCAAGATTTTTTCCTTTGTTGGCCATGGTGCCCGAGTACTTCTTGACTAAGAGAGCCAAGTCTTCCGCAAAGTCATTTGCTGGACAAGTAGTGTCACCATCATCTTCACCGCACTCTTCAAGCACATCTTCTTCTCTAGCTTGAGCAATTACCTTCTTCGCCTTTAAGGCAAGATTTGAGTTCTTGGTGGCTTGAGCAATTGCAAAGGTCTTCTTTGACTTGGTCTCCAAAAGCACATGGGTGGAGAAGGTAGACACAACTTGAGCTGCAGTTAACTTGTGGTAGTTCGGGCGTTGATGGATCATCATCACCATGGTGTGTTCTGTTAGAACCATTGCATCAATTAACTTGTCCTTGATGAAGTCATCGTAAGCCCATTCACATCCAAAGGTTCTCAGGTTTAGCACAAGAGACCTCAACCTTCGAAAAACCTCATCCGCAGTTTCACCATCATTCCTTACAAACAAATTTACCTCTTGCTTGAGCAAGGCTAATCGAGATCTTCAAATTGTAGCATCACCCTCTAGAGCCTCTTCAAGGCAATCCCAGATTTCCTTTGCGGTCTTGAGAAGAGCAATGGAGTCACTATAGTCTTCGGTCACGGCACTACGCAAGATGTTGTGGGCGGTTGCATTGAGTTGATCATCAACCGCTTCCCTTGGAGTGAGATTTGTTGGGTCCTTCGGGTTGAAACCGTTGACCACAATCCATCATAATTGCGTAGATGCACTTCGAATGTGGGACTCCATATCTAGCTTCCACTTAGCAAACACATTAGCTTTCAAAGGGGGCAAAGGCCCAACAGGATTAATGCGAGGATGTTGTAAGGGTTGAGGTGAGTAAAAAGGTTCCGAGGCATTATACCTAGGAACTTGAGTGCGATCCAATGATGTAAGGATTTCCCTTGAGTCATCCGCGTCAAGGGCCTCATTTGGATTAAATGAGTATGATATGGATGATGATGGCTTTAAGCGCACATCAATTTCCTCCTTAACCGAGGAACGAACTCCCTTAACATTTCGGTTTAAAGATACGCAAACATTGAAAGGACATCCACCGCGGTTAAGGGGGCACCTGGTTGGGAGCTGCAGGAGCAGTGGCTTGACGTATGACCACCTGGGCTGCGAGAGGATCTTGGTTTTCACCAAGTCCAAGCGCCGCGAGGTGACCCCCCACAGTTTCATCGCCGGCCATATCCTCTAAGGTTGTAAAACCTTATATTAGAGCACGAGGCTCTGGTACCAATTGAAAGGATCGATACGGTCGACTAGAGGGGGGGGGGGTGAATAGGAGACTACAAATTTTAATCTTGTTTGTCAATTTTAGGGATAAGCGGATAAATAAGGTTCACTAGATATGCAACTAGGTGAACACAACCTATATGACAAACACAAGTAGTACTAAGTATGCTAGGCAACAATAAAGCTAACAAACCAACAAGCATACAAAGCAAGGTAAAGTGCGGGAAAGGATTAACCACAAGTGAGACGAGGACACGGATTTTATCCCGAAGTTCACTCTTCCTTGGGGAAGAGCTACTCTCCGTTTAGAGCGGTGCCGGAGCCAAAGCTTGCAGAACGCCACGAAAGGCTCACCGTATCTCTTTCGAGTCACCCCCAACGGATGAGCCTCAAATCACTCGGGGTTGGTCTTGAAGGCGACCACCACACCTTTACAAACTTCTCCGGAGCACACCACAAGCAAGGAAGCTTTCGGAGGAACCTCTAACTGCCTAGGAGCCCAAGCTCCAAGAGTAACAAATCAATGGTGAATAAATGTTGTGGGGAACACGAATTTGGTTTGGTCAAAGTGTAGATCGGGTCTTGCTCTCCCAATCCCCAAAGTCTCAACAAGTTTGGGTGGAGGGATTGAGAGTATTGAGCAAAATGAGATGTAGCAATGGTGGAGCTCAATAAGACATTAGGGTTAGGTTGGGAGGAGGAAGAAGGTTTTTTTAATAGTGTTCTTGGCTGGGAGGAGAATCTGCCCGTTGGACCCCGTGCACACGGGCTTAGTCATCCCCGTGCGCATGGGGTACTCAGAGAGGTTCGGGGTACCCCGTGCACACGGGGGTCAAAAGACCCCGTGCGCACGGGCTACTCAGAGAGGTTCGGGGTACCCCGTGCGCATGGGGGTCAAAAGACCCCGTGCGCACGGGCTACTCAGAGAGCTACACAGTACCCCGTGCGCACGGGGGTCAAAAGACCCCGTGCACACGGGGTGACCAGGAAGTCTCTGTATACCTGTTCTGAGAACCCGGGCACGGCACTAACAGACCCCGTGGATTCTTGAAGTGGTAGGTAGGTTGAAAGAAAGGACATGAAGGCATTCCCACACAACATACATCGACGATGACCCCTCTTAATAGTGCGGTAATTCCTACGACTCAAATCGAACCAAAACGAAAACCTTTGAGTCACCGGGAAAACCATGCCTTTGATCTTTTTGAATTGGGGCACACCTCCATCTATAGCTGCAAAGAATCAATCACCTGAGATAAACTATAGCAGCTCACGTTAGATCTTCTAACCATATTGCCATCACACCAAAACATAATTAAGTGATAGATGCACTTTCAATAGGAGATGATGAGTTAGAATGGCATGGTTTATGAGCTAACCGCGATGTGGCCTTGGTAGTGCTCTGCCTCCAACACGATAGTGCAGGTCTCCTCATCCCATGAAGCACCGCTCAGGTCTCTCAGCTTGGAGATGGTGATCCACCCGATTCTCCACTTCCTCAGGTGGTTGTACACCTGGGTCGCGGTGACCTCCTGTTCACAAAAGTCGAAGACTAGCTTCGCCACAGAGTTCAAATGCACCTCCTTGAACCCCTTATCAGTCCTCACTCCACTAGATATGATGTCACATATCTTGTTAAGCACAAAAGTGGAGAGGAACGGCTGCCATTTCATGTTGCATCCCCTGCCATCCTTCTTCTCCTTTGCGGCTGCCTTTCGAGCAGTCGCATGATATACAACGTTGGGCTCAACCACACAAATAGAGGCACCGTAGGTGGCACCTCAAAAACCTATAAATCAAGAGGCATCTGGTCGATGTTAGCCTGGGAGTCCTGGACGTAGGATGCCGGGAACTGGCTCTCGGATGGCACGATGGCCAGACTAAACTCTTGCGTGGTCATGCCCTACAAACGTAAGCGTCATCAACATACAGTACAACATGCACACAAGGATGATCTAGTTCAAGACAACATACTACCAATCCATACATCTACCATGCCATACATCTAGTTCAAGACAACATAAGTACACTACCATGTCATACATCTAAGCATACTACCAATCCATCCATAAACAAGCATACTACCAATCCATCCATGAACATCTAAGCATTCTACCAATTCATCCATGAACATCCAAGCATACTACCACTCCATCCATGAAGATCTAAGCATACTACCAATCCATCCATGAACATCTACGAAAATAACCACTAGCATGCTTCAAATCCATCCCAAGTAGCTACTGCAACATCACAGTGGAACAGATTGGATGATCTAACCCCACCCCATCGAATGATCTAGCTAGAACTAGTAGAGGGAAGGGGGGTCGAGCTTACAGACGCCATTGGAGAAGATGCAGTGGAAGTGCGACACGAAGGAGAAGACGAGGAGTGGATCCGCCGCCACCGTAGCCAACCGGTCGCCGGAGTACTTGCGCCGCTTACCTCGTCGTCGATGTGGGTCCGGACCGAAGTGCAAGCTCGAGAGGGGGGAAATGGTGGCAGGAGTTTTGGCGCGCCGGTCGCCCTGGCTATATAGGGCGACCGCGAATCGGCGGGCCGTGACGCGAATTCGTCCCGCCGCTTTTTAGGAGACGCGCCATCGCTCCCACCATCTCCCTCCCTGCAGCTGCTGAGCGCGGCGTCCCCCTCCCCTGCATCGCCCCAGCCTGGCTCGCTAAAAACTGTCGATTCGGCCATTCCCACCGGGCCTGGCTGAGCATTGCTTTAAGTTGCGCCAACTATTCCATGCGACCTAGGTAACCAAAGGAGCCAAATTCTTCCAGCGCGGGCCTGGCCAGACCTGATGCAGGTAACCAAACGCGTCCTAAAAATCATTTGTTCTAGTGGCTTGTCTATTTTCTGTTTATTTTTAAGTCACGCGTTATGAAAAAAAATGGAAAAAAAACTCCCTTCGCACGTGGTAGGCCGGCCCAATAGCATCCACAATCAATAATTGTCTTTTGATATTTTTACGGCGGCGTATTACAAAAACAAAAAATACACGAAAAAACGAAAACGAAAACGAAGAAAACATCTCGCTTTGCCCCTGTAACATTTTCGTAATACATGTTTTCAATACTTTTTGGATACATGGTGACATCTTTTGAAATAGACGTTGTACATTTTCTTCATGACAATAAAACATATTTTTAAACTTCCCTAAAAAGCTTCCTAATTTTTTTTCCTAAAAAACATATTCTTGAATACATGATTACATTTTTTAAAGTTCCCTCAGAAACTTCTTAAAAAAACATCACTAAAAAACACGTTAAACTATTTTAAACTTCGTCAAATATCAAAACATTTCTTAAAAAAATTGTGAACATTTTTGAAATGCCGATTTTTCCAAAACACAAACAATTTACGAAATTCTAAAAATATTATTTAAAAAATGTGACACAATTTGTGAAATCTGAAACATTTTCCATAGCATTTAAAAAACTGTTGGAATCCTGACTTTTTTTTTGAAAAAATTGATTTTTTTGAAATTGCGGACAGTTTATAAAACTTTAAATATAATTTCAAAATCCTAAACATTTTTTTAAAAAAATACAAAAGGAAATTGAATTTGGGCCAAAAATAGAAAACATAAACATTTCTTAACTTCTAAATAATTTTAGAAATGTGCGAACATTTTTTTAACTTCACGAATTCTTGTTGTGGTATAGTGGGCCGGTCCAAATTCTTGCTCGTGAGAGTAGCAGGGTGTCCCGGCCGGTATTGTAGTAATCCCAGTGTGCCAAACAAGTCTAGGGTCCAAAATGGACTGGGATTACAAGTTCAGAGTGCCAATTTCCGGGATTCAAAATTCAAGGTTTGATTTAGCTTTCGTCTATAACTTTTTTTTTGACAAATCATCTCCTCCTTTATTCAATCACAATTGTATCATTTACAAGAAAAGGTATAATCTCATCCGGAGGTGAATCCATCCAGATACTAGGAGGAGAGAACTTGGCCAACTTGGCCAATTCATGGGCTACCTAATTATTATCTCTAATACATGAATCAAACAAAACGTGATTAAAGTCTAGCGACATGTAATAACAGTCATCGAATATAGCACTTGCCACTGAGCTGGAGAAGCCTTCCTTCAAAGCATTAACAACTTCTTCATTGTCGGAGACAACCTCAATCTTGCTACATCCCACTGTTTGTGCTAAGTTTAACCCAAATCTCACAGCAGTTGCTTCAGCAGAAAATGAGTCATAGCAAAAATTCAGTCTTTCGTTTGCTGCAGCTATAAATTTGCCATTATCATCTCGGAGAATTGCACCCACCGTACCATTCAGATTGTCATGATCAAACCCAGCATCTACATTAAGTTTCATATATCCCGACCGGGGCTTAGACCAAGCCATCACTCTCCTCTTCGCTTTGGGCTTACATGCGATAACAAAGTTCGCTGCTAGTCCCCTAACTGCCAATTGAATTTGGGCTGCAGTTTGTGTTTTCTCACCATGTGTTAGTTTCCTCCGCTCGAACCACAAATACCAGGCAGTAGTTGCTATTGTTTCCCTTAGATTAGGCAGCCCCAGTACATGGATATCCGAGTCCCGAAGACACAAAAGATGCTCAATCACTACTTCACCAAACCGACTCACACAACAAGCTTTTTTGATAATGTCATGTAGTCCCAACAATTGCCAAACTTCGACAGCTTTCTTGCATTGGAAGAGTAGATGCATAATACTCTCAGGACCTCTGTTGCAAGCTGGGCAACTTGTTTTAACCTTCATATGTTTTGCTGCGAGTATGGCGCGACATGGGATTGCGCTTTGCAATGCTCTCCAAATAAAGATCTTGATTTTTGCTGGGCATTGTAGATTCCATAGCGATTCCCAGTTATTTTTAGGGGTAGATGATGTGCTACTTGGCTGGATTTTCTGCCCATATTGGAATTCCCACTCAGCGCAATAGCCCGACCTTACTGAAAAAAATCCGTTTCTAGACGGATTCCATGCCACAAAGTCCTCCATCTCATGTAGCGGGAGTGGGATAGACAAGATCCTGCGGGCATCTAGAGGCCAGAAGGTCTGGTGCACCAGCTGCTCGTCCCAATCCCCCGTGGAAGGATCAATAAGATCACTCACTCTCGAGATGATATTACTTCCACGAACTGTCAATTTTTTTTCTAGACGGTGATTGGGGTATCCACGGATCATCCCAAATATTCACTTTGGTTCCATCACCTATTCGCCATATGTAGCCTCTCTTCAAGGTTTCCACTCCTGCCATTATGCTTTGCCAGGTATACGAAGCTTTTTTCTTCAAAGTAGCCTTGAACAAATCTCCATCAGGGAAGTACTTTGCTCGAAGAATAACAGCGCATAGTGAGTTAGGATCATCAATCAAGCGCCATGCTTGCTTAGCCAGCAAAGCTAGATTAAAGCAATGGATATCTCTAAATCCCATGCCCCCTCTGTTTTTAGGTATACACATTTTCCACCATGCGAACCAGTGCATCTTTTTCTGCGAAGCATCATCACCCCACCAAAAACTTGACATCGCATTAGTGATTCCTTTGCAAAAAATTTTAGGAATTTTAAAGACTGACATCGCATAAGTTGGTATGGCTTGTGCAACAGATTTTAGTAGCACTTCTTTACCACCTGACGATAGACATTTTTCTTTCCACCCCATTAGCCTCTGAATCAGGCGATCTATCAAGTACTGGAAACTATCAGACTTGTCTAAACCGAGCGTAGCAGGAAGTCCCAAGTACTTATCGTTTAACGCTTCTGTCATTATATTTAAAGCGGAACAAACTTCAGCCTTCATGTTCACTTCTGTGCTTGGGCTAAAGAATATGCTCGATTTCTCAACACTAACTTGCTGGCCAGATGCTTCACAATACAAATCCAGGATAGACTTTAAGCAGACAGCATTAGTTACATTGGCCTTCATTAAAATCAGTGAATCATCAGCAAATAACAGATTTGTAACAGCAGGTGCATCACGACAAACCTTTACTCCTATTAGCTCACCACTAGCTTCTGCATGCGATAATAGAGCCGTGAGCCCTTCAGTACACAGGAGAAATAGATATGGTGATAAGGGATCCCCTTGACGCAGGCCCCTGGAAGGTTTAATAGTATCAGTCTCAAAGGAGTTGAACCTCACCTTGTACTCCACCGAGGAGACACATGCCATGATCAGATTTACCCACTGAGCGTCGAACCCCAACTTCAGTAATATTGCTTCCAGAAAAACCCATTCTACTCTGTCGTACGCTTTATGCATATCAAGTTTCACCGCGCACCATCCATCTCTCCCAACTTTCTTCTGCTTAATTGCGTGCAAACTTTCATATGCAATTAGGACATTGTCTGTGATCAGTCTCCCCAGTACAAACGCGCTCTGTGTCGGACTAATGATCTCTGGAAGGAGCAGTTTCAATCTGGCAGCAATCATTTTGGATATAACCTTATAAACTACATTACACAAGCTGATAGGTCTAAACTGTGCGACTCTTTCCGGAGTTTGTACCTTTGGGATCATGACAATGGTTGTATTGTTCCAGCCTTGTGGTATGACTCGAGAATTAACTGCCTGTAATACTTCCATGATCAAGTCATCCCCTAACATGGGCCAGAACCTCTTATAAAAAATAGCATGTAAACCATCTGGACCCGGGGCCTTTAGATCACCAATTGAAAATAGGGCCTTTCTCACCTCCTCTGTTGTATATGGGCTCATCAAGGTTGCATTCATCTGAGGTGTAACCCTGCTATGTACTCGGTCCAGAACATTCAAATTAGGCACCTGAACTTGTGAAGTAAATAGGTCTGAAAAATACCCGGTTATAATCGCAGCAAGGTCTTCTGTATCTTCCTTCCACACACCCGTATCATCTAACAATCTCTTGATACAGTTTCTTTTCTTTCGAGCCGAGGCCGCTTTGTGGAAAAAAGAAGTGTTTCTATCACCATGGAGTAGCCAGTTGGCTCTCCCTCGCTGCAACCAGTACAATTCCTCCTGATCCAGGATGTTTTCGATAAGAATCTGAAGCTCTTTCATCTCACGTCTAGTTTCACTGTTTAGCTGTCCACGCCTCAACTTTTCCATTTTTTTCTTAAGTTTGTTTACTCTCTTTTTTGGGCTTTTGAGTACCTCAGTATCCCACTGGACCAGATCATTTTTCACCACTTTCGTACGATCCGCCAACTTTGGCCCAACGCCGGTATTCTGCGCACGTAACCATGCTGTTTTTACCACTTCCTCGACTGTTTCCTCCTGTAGCCAGTACGCCTCAAATCTGCGTTCTCCTCTAGGCTGCTGTGTCATGGCTTTCTCAAAATAGTTAGTATCAAGCACAAGCGGCCTGTGATCTAAGTGCACATGGTGCTCATGAACCACCGCCGCATAGGGAAACTTGGTGGCTCATGTATCATTACATAGCCCACGATCCAATCTCTCTCGAATAATTCCACGGCTCCAAGTGAAGGGGTCTCCAATGTACATAATTTCTTGAAGTTGACAGTCCTCAATACACTCTGAAATTTTGCATGTATTGTTCTGGTCTCACACTCCCACCTTCCTTCTCACTTGATATAAGAATTTCATTAAAATCCCCGAATTCGTCTATAACTTCAAGGTTTGTTTTGGACTTTTTCCTATCAAAAAAATGCTAGACATAGGGGCCTTTACAGGGATTCTACATGCTCCTTCCCCTCGAATTCAACTGGGTGGGACCCCTTCCCCAACAAAAACCGTATGTGTAGCATTGTTCATATGTGTACCTGTTTATGGGCGTCTGCATATGTACCATGTTCCTCAAAATGAAGTTTTTTTTTGCAGGGTTCCTCAAAATAAAGTTAATACAATTATAAGCCTTTAATTACATTAGCACTTAACTAATAATAAAAGACAAGATTTCCCTTTTTAATTTTCTGAAAGGGATGTAATAAAGCATACCCTAATGCAAAAAGGCATCTACTTTCCCCTAAAAAAGGGCCTCTACTTTATAATGCAGTATTTTTCATAAAAAAACAAAAGCAAATGATAAGAAGAAGGATTCAATCCAAGCAACCATGGAAAAATAAAATACAAGCCAAGTTTCAGGCGCTGTGAATAATGCAACAACAACGATCTCAGGGAGCTGGACTGGAATAGCCTAGAATATTCTCTGATTTGTTTAGCTTCCGTTAGTCAAACCTGCAGCTATATTTTAGTTTTGGAGTCATGCCCTTCTCATGTGTGAGCTATATATGTCCTGGGCAAATCAATTCAGGCCCTACAGTTGTGCAACCCATCAGCGCGTTGGTTCCGTCTGAGGGAGCTGAGACGTGCTCCTGTGCAACCGAGACCTGGCCCTTTGGATATTCTTGCCTGTAGGGTTCTCCCTGCAGAATTAGTAAGGTCAAGACTTGGATTAGGTACAACCTACAGTCAAGTTCACATCAACTCTACTCTATCTCTATTGAAGGAACCCATCGAACTAAATGTAGGAAAGAAATGCTCAACGAAAAGAACACCATCAACCATGAATCTACGCGAGGAATGGAAACCAGAGTAGTAAAACTGGGGTAATCACTAGAAGTAAAATATATGAGAAATAAATAGCACATACTCAGTTTTTGGCTGGCTGGGTGCGAGCATTTTGGCCTTTCCGTCGTCCCACCACTTCTTCAATTCTGTATTGTTCTTAATGACTGGATCCTTGAGTTTTTTGAGTTTGTCTAGACCAGGCAAAGTTTTGATGCTCGTGCATCTGTCGATGGTCAGCCTCTCAAGAGAGGTTAGGCTTCCAAACCATTCAGGGAGTTTTCCAATGCTCTCACATTCAATAAGATGCAAGTTCTGAAGGGATGTGAGGAACTTCATGCTATCTGGCAAAGAAGTGAGCTCTTTACAGTACTCAATCTTCAGTTCATGGAGACCTGTGAGCTCACCCAAGTATTCTGGAAGTGAGTTCAAGTTGTCACACCGGGAGAAACAGATGAACTGGAGGGTGGATGGGATCCTGCTGATCCCTGGTGAGCCGATAGTTAGATTGTGGCATTCCTTTATGGTTAAGCTACTTAGGCATGGTAGGTGGTGAAGCAAACTCCAGTCGCCCAGCGGCACCTTGCAACTTTCGACCACCAGCTCAGTTGGAGTAGCAAGGCCCTCCACATGATGCCCTGTGTACCCCATCAATTGGTCGCTCTCTGATATCACTAACCTCCGGGCTCCAGGAAGGACAAGTCCATGCAGAGACTGAGGGTGTTTACCCTCTTTTTGGGAAACCGGAGGGAGAAGCCCAAAGCTCAACTTGGGGCATTTCCGAATTACCAGTTCATCAATGGCAGGGGACTCAGCCGACGAGATCCAGGCTGGGAGACATGTGCCGTTGTAACCATGCAGCTCAAGGCACCGCATATTACGCGGTGGAAGTGGAAGTAGTTTTCCCAACAAAGCATTGCTCTCCACCGATACACGGCAGCCCTCAGTCCAACAAAGTACCAACTTTTCAAGCTTTTGTTTCCTGGCCATCCTTGTGCGACGTGCTTCCAGTACAGACTTCACATTCTCAAGGCAGTTAATCTCAAGTTCTTTACAACTTACATCCTCTAGCTGGCCCAGGTTGCTGCTGTATCCTCCATCCTCACTGCGAACCTTAAAAGGATAACTCTCCAGACCCCGGCAGTTCCTCACAACAATCAATTTCATTGAATCCATTTCACCTATCTTTTTGTCTACGCTCTTCAGTCTAATGCAGTTTGAGAGGTCTAGTGTACATAGCCTTGTAAAGTCAGCTAGTCTTTTTGGTAGATCATAAAGGAACATGTTGTGAGATAAGTCCAAATGCTCCAGTTCAGAAAGTTCACAGATATACTCAATGCATTTCAAACTTTTTTCCTCTGGCTGGTAGCCAAGTATAGGAGAAAGGAACATCGATAAGTTTAGATACTTGAGTTTGGTGAGCTCACCCACAACATTTATCAGCCCTTCAAGAAGTGATTGGGGTTCAGTAGGAAAGCAACAGGGGTGTGACAAGTTCAAATGCTTGAGATTTGTAAGGCCGCCAAGAATTTCCTTGATCCCTCCAAAACAAGACCAGAATGACAAGTCCATATGTTCCAGTTGTTTGAGTTCCCCAAATGATTCTGGCAGTTTTACTAGTCGATGGCAGCGTGATAAATTGATATGCAGCAAACTTCTTAGATCACCAAATGACTCTGGTAGTGTTTCTAGTCGGGTGCAGTCTGATAAACTGAGATGCAGCAAACTTCTTAGATCACCAAACGACTCTGGCAGGTGCACTAGACCAGAGCAGGCTGATAGATACATATCCAACAAATTTATTAGCTTTCCAATTGATTCTGGCAGTTCTTGTAGTCCAAAGCAACCTGATAGGTCCACATGCCGCAGTTTTATTAGCCTCCCAAATGATGGCGGCAGATTAACCAGTCCAGAGCAACATGATAGGTTGATATGGTGCAAATTTAATAGAGTCTCAAATGAATCTGGTAGAGCTGTTAGACTGGAGCAACCTGATAAATTCAGATAACCCAACTGACTCTGTTGACAAATAAAATTTGGCAGCCTCTGCATGGGGCTCTCCTGGAAATACAAGACACGCAGGTTCCAGCTTGGATAGGGCAATTGACCACTGTCACCGAAATCCATTTTGCTGCAATAGAGCGCACTTAGCTGGGCGGTGGACAACAGGCCTGGTGGCCTGTCGCCAGAGTCGGTGAGCCGTGCATAGCGGCAATATTCATTCGGATGAGACGACTCCAATGCACGAGCAACAGCAATGAACTCCTCACTGACAAACTCTTCACCAACGGCTGCCATTGCAAGGCCATGCACCAGATCATGCATAGTGAGCAAGACCGCACCAGTGTTGCCATCCTTACCACTAGCCTACAAGAAAGGGATAAGTTTACATTAGTATTTGTACAAATGTCCTAAGGCATAAACTGCATAAGTGTCTCGGCCAATCTGTACGTCATAAGCTTCAACAGGTTAAACACTTAAACTTGAACGTACAATATATCCTAGGATGCTACCGGGATTCATATGCCATATTTTTCTGACAGGATGAACAAAGAGTTGCTGATTAAGGTCAGAAAGGAGCTAATATCTAGCAAGGTCCGTATAGCATTTTCTAGAGTAGGATATCTCTTTTCAGGATATTATGTAGGAGACTAGGAGTTAATACAATGTTGTCTCTCGAAACAGGCTTTCACCCCTGTTTATAATAATAAAGCCACGCAACCAAACGATACAAGGTACTGAGGATATCCCCAAGAGCCAACCAAAAACAAAGAAAGACAAAAACTAGTCGAGAACGCTAAAAAACACCTCGAACAAGCCGCCAAGAAGAAGCACAGAAGACACGTTGTCACATCCGAGGGACCTCCACACTCATGACGACGCCCCCAAGAGGGACACAATGCGAAGCGCAGACGCCGCTACATCAGCCGAAGCGGACAAAGATTTTCACCCTGAGTGTCAGAGGGTAGGGAGAGGGTCAAGGCATGCCCCAAGAGGAGCGTGGCACTCATAAGCATTGCCGCTGTCGCGTCAGCCGAAGCAGCAAAGGTTTCACCCTGAGTGTCAGAGGGTTGGAAGAGGTTCAAGGTGGCACCCCAAGAGGAGAGCGACATCCACATGCATCACCACCATCGGCGCTGAGGCGCGTGGCTTTCACTCGACCTTCCCTACCCATCACATTGTGGGAACAGGTCACAGACCCACCACGATGAGGACCACACACAAACAAACCGGAGACTCCAGATCCAGATCAGTGCTTGTCCGCCATCGTCGGCGAAAGGCTCGCCGGGACCACCCGCCACAACACACCTCGCCACCCACATGGCCGAAGCACACAGCCAACACCTTCTGCAACGAGCTTGCCGCCGAGCCAACCCATGCAGCCCCACTATCCAGGATCACCGCTCTGACATCCAAGACTGACACACGACTACCGCCAAAACACGTGCCTTGACACGAACAACCTATGGGTGGGACGGCCGCGCTGTAGCACAAAACGACGAGGATCAGCGAAGACCAGGACCAATCCACGTGCCAAGGAACCTGGACATGGATGCCAGATCCTGTCTGTATCCAGCACCCACCTTAGCTAGAGGCGCGGATCGTTGGGGCCAGCCAGCATGGTTGCTGGGGTAGCCCTGGGAGACAGGCCGTCGGAGTGGCAGACCTCCACATGCCATATCCGGTTTATCCCTCATAGCCTACCGTAAACCAACCCTAAATCTACCACCAACGAATGCCAGAGATCCGCATGCCACCATCCCGCCGCCAGCCACAGCTTGGCCCGAACCAGAGATCCGCATTGCCCCGCACCGGTGAAGAGGTCGCTTCGCACCGGAAGAAATCGGCCAGCCAGAGCATTGGAGCACCGTTCTCGAGCATGTTGCCATCACAAGCCCAGCCAGCAACATGCCGCCGCCATCAAGCCTAGCCCTGCCGCTGCACGCCAGCCCGCACGTGCACCGGCGCACCACTGTCACCTGGCCAGGAGCTAGCTCCAATGCAGCCGCAACAGCTGTGTCGCATCACTCGCCCGGACACGCGCGTTGCGACCGCGATGCCCCCGTGCATGCACATTATCACCGGCTAGCAGCTGCATCCCGCACTGCTCATCACCAGCCAAGGAGGAAGAAGGCCCCCACCACCGACCACGGAGAGGGGCTTTGCCCTGGCAGCTCTGGGCGAAGGCGGCGGGGTGGAGGAGAATGTGCGCAAGGAGGTGGCGCCACCACCCTAGTCGGCGGGGGGGGGGGGGGGGGGCTAGGGTTGGCTTTTTTTTTCCAGGAGTTCATACCATGTTGTCTCTACCAGGGCAGTTGAAAAGACATTTTTTAGAACTTAAGATTACCATCACGGAAGATTTTGTTCTTTACGAGGAAACATGCAAACATGTGATATCGTGTAACTCTATAATCAGAGAAGAGTTGAGTTAGTTTCTATGGAGAGTTAATGCTGTAGATACTCCCTTTTTTGAATATTGTGTATATTAGTCTTGTCTTGAGTCAAACTTGTAAGTTTCGACGAAGTTTATAGAGAAAATTACCAATATCTACAATACCAAATTGTTATCATTATATTCACCATGGAATACTTTTTCATATCATATGCATTCGCTATTGTAAATATTCATTTTTTTCCAGAAATTTGGTCAAACTTCACAAACACTGACTTAAGACAATTCTAATATGCACTATATTTTGGCATGAAGGGAGTACTATATTTTGACACCGCCTTTAAATGAGAGCTCAACATATCCTCCATTCACACTTGTGTTAACTCTCTATGGCATGGAGAGTAAAAAAATGTTTGTAACTTATTATTCTGTTTTGTGCATACATAGATACCTACGCAGAGATGTCTAACCATTTTTTTGTTAATAAATTTGCATATATATTCCGCAAAAAAGAATTTTTTTTGCATATATTAAAGCTTAACCATGTCCAACAATCTCTCTAGCCAACATGCTAGGCTGCTAGCAATGCACTCATGTGCCACATGAAGCCAGGTAATCGTCCTATGATTATTACAACTTTCTTTAGTTAAGCTATATGTGCGACATCATTTGTTCTGCAGACCGCCAGCACCTCGTTTGAAGACAGCACGACTAACTAAACCTACAACTAGTCAACTAGTAGTATTTATATTCTATACTGTTATAATTTATGGGCGATAAAAAGCCTAGCCATGCGAAAGCACGGCCGCATATGCTAGCGTTTATTAGGATCAAGGGGACTTCCACACAGTACGTACGTGCGGATTTACATGTGCAACAATTAGAGTTAAAGAACTAACACAAATTGAACATGCCTAGAAGAGAACGTCACATGATATATTTAGATCAAGTTATTTCTCTATGATATACTGTACAAGACATAATATATATTTATTTCATTGCAATCTGGATGAACTTTATTCTCTACTTTAGTATGTGAAACAAAAAAAACTTAGTGAATTCTTGGGCATATGAGAGAAAATAAATGGCTGACGTACTAGTGCATGGACGCATTGAGTAAAAATACAAATGCATGCACTAATAAATGGGACCAAGACATTTCACCTCATTTAATTTTTGATGTTTCGCATTGTGGTTGATAGTCCTGTTTGGCTAATTATGTTTTTCCAAATTTAATATTATTTTTTTAGTGAAAAGGCATATAGCCCGACTTCAAATTAATGAAGCCATCAACCGGATAGGATACAAGGTGCATATTATTACAACGGCTGAGCATGGAAACAACACAAAAAGAAAATTACAGACAAAGATCACCTAAGGCCGAAGCTACAGAAGCCGGCCAAAGAGCGAAACAGCAAACACAAGGGAAAAACAACCATGCCGTCGGAGAGCACCAAGCCGATCAGAACAACGGGGACAGGGTAGTCCGCGGATCACAGACGAGCAGCGAAGAGGAGGATCAAGCTTTGTAGGATGAAACCATTGGCTCTGCCACAATCCAGTCGTGCCATTGCCAGAGGGGAGACCACTATCTCCCCTACATCCAGCACAGGGTTGCCGCCCAGCAGCCAGCAAGCACGAACGCAGCAGGGCAGCCGTCGCTGAATGGTAACAAGACTCAAATCCCCCCGCCTCCACCGCCGCCGGGCATCCGAGGACGCACTGCGCCACAGCTGCCACCAACCCACACACTGCAGCACCCCAACCCCAACCCTACCCCAAGCCGATGCCTCCAAGAAGGACCACGTCGCCGGTGCGCCGCCGCCGGCCGGCCAAAGGCCTAGGTTTTCACTCGGGGACTAAAAAGGGGGGGGGGGGGGGGGGGGGGGGGGGAGGAAGAGGAAGCTCAACACGCCCTCAGGAGGGGAAGAGCGAAGCCGAAGCACCGCCGTCGTCATCGAGGTCGATGCAGAATCGACCAGGGGATTCCCTTGTTCCAAGCTTCCGCTGCCACACCCTCTGGAGCCAGATCTGACATCCCAAAAGTGCTGGATCCAGATCGGCGAGGGGGGAAAGCCACATCAGGGAAGGAGGCCGGGAAATCCGAGCAGCGAGACACCTCCACCGCCCAACAATCGCCCGCGCAGCCAGAGGGGCGGTCAGCACCTACAGCGCCACCCGCCAGCGAGGTCGACGCCGCCAGCCAGATCCAGGGCCGCCGCCCTGGCGCCCAAGGCTCCCCGCAGCGAAGCAGGGCAGCAGAGCCTCGCCACCACCTTCACTCGAGGCCGCGCGGCGTCCTCAGGTGGCAGCGGGGAGGGAGGAGGATAAGGAGTGGGGGGGGCTCGGGCGCTAGGGTTTCGTCGCCCGCTCGGGCCGACGCGAGGGCCGCAGGGGTACTGTCCCACCGACTAGCAAATTTAATATTTTTTACCACGTTTTTGACTACTTTCTGACTATTTCTTCACAACAGATCGTAAAATAATTAAGCATATCACTACACATTTTAGCAACCATAAACTTAGCCTTAATGTGTATGTAAGCATGTACACTATCACTAAACATGTAACTGTACGCATATGATTGGCCAATGGATTTAGCATGTTTGCCCAATGGAGCGTTCACACATCCCATATGCCCCATCTATTTTTTTGCTCGTGGAGCACCACCAAGATGGAACAAAATTACTGCATTATTGATCGCCACTGGATCCCGCAAATTACTTGGTCCACGGATTGCGGAGGCAAAGATAATTTTTGCAATTTTTTGTGGGAGGAGGTAAGGTGAAACATAAGATTTCTCCATCTTCCTTGTGAATGTATCTGGACAAGATAGCTAGTAGAGATAAAACACACTTCTTATCTGCTTGTTCCGGTTGAAAGAGACCCCTTGCATGGTTGGAGTTCTTGCTAACAGCAAGAATAATTTGGTGGGGCTTAGACTTCCTTTAACAACACCACATGGGGATTTTGTTGAGTTGGAGAAAAGAGAAGAAATAATAAGAAGGAATGGTCTCTTGGAATATAAGATAAGTCACGTCTCTCTATTGTGTCGGCTGCATTCCTAAATCATGCATTTTGTAGTTCAATTAGAATTACCGTTAGAAATATCATAAAAATATAACCCGTTGCAGAATATATTTCTCTTGCCATTTCTAGACGATATAGAGAGTTAAGAGATGTCAAGCCTTCTCTATTATTATAGACGTCATGTGGGGTGGAGGAAAAAGGCACTTCCGTTAGTCCATTTCGCCTTGCATTGACCATGCCATACTACGTTATCGTGGAGCGCATGATGATGAATGTTGCATAACACATAGAAAGGAGGGTGTGTGGTAGGGGTGGAAGTGTGGCAATGAGGAAGGGAAGAAGGAACTCGATGCGGCAAAGTAATATCGCAAAATTGGTGGTGTATAACACAATTTGACAAAAACCATTTATATTACTAAAGGGCAAAATACATTTGGCTACAACAAAAAGGGATGTTTATTCTAAATGGAGCTAATCTAGAGTTCTAGACTATGAAATAGTTGAGACTAAAAATACAGCTCTGTTATATTAAGACAAGGTTAACATGAGCTTTCCTAGATTTTCTCTAGAAGTCTATAAAATGCACATAAAGGATATATTATATCAATCATGCAGGGAAAATTTGAGTATCGATCCTTCTTTTATACAACAAATAAAAAAAAGGGCAGCCCGGTGCATGTAGCTCCCGCTTGCGCAGGGTCCGGGGAAGGGTCCGACCACTTTGGGTCTATTGTACCAACTTTTCCCTACATTTCTGCAAGATGCTGTTTCCAAGACTTGAACCCGTGACCTCATGGTCACAAGGCAGCAACTTTACCACTGCGCCAAGGCTCCCCTTCCTTTTATACAACAAATAACACCCGAAAATAAGTAGTTTGATAATTTTCCTTTCGCTGATCATGGAAATTGTAGTTCATAACAGCAAACTTGGTGGTTCTTTGAACTTATAAGTTTTAGACAGAAATTTCTTAGAAGCATGCAACACAAGTAGTAATTAGTGACTCACCAAAGACGACTTTGCAGTTTGAAGGAATGATATGTCCAAAAGCGTTCTGATATACTCCTCGGCGAGCTCCTTGGCATTATCCGATGGATGAATAAGATCGAGAGCAGCCCATTGATTAACCAAGTCATCCTTAACTATATTGTGACCCTTTGGAAAGATGGCGCAATAAGCAAAGCATAACCTCAGATTTAGTGGCAGACGTCTGTAGGTTGACACCAAGCATTGAAATGAAATCCAGGTACCAACCACTAACATTTTTGACCATTCTTCAGAATCTTCGTCGGATAGCCAGACCCCAAGTTTTTGAGCCGCTAGCGGTAGACCACCGCAATTTCCTGCAATCTGCCATCCTAACTGCCTAACCTCCTCTTTGTCATCTCTATCATCAAAGCTACTTGTTTGCTTGATTATTGTCCAGCAATTTTCTTGAGTCAAAGGATTTAGCTTGTATGGTCGAACAGTACAAATTTTCCTCGCGACACCTTCACTGCATGTGGTAACTATCACAATCACCTTGCTGTTCTTCCCGTCTGCATTAAACATACTCTTCAAGTCCTCCAGCTTATCATAATCCTCCTCCCACAGGTCATCCAAAACAATGAGTACCTTCATACCATTATAGAGGTGTTGAAGGCGCCTCGTTACATACTCGGGGACATGTGAATCATTGGGCTCTTCTCCTGAGGCTAGAGTAACCAATGACCGGCCTATCTCAAGCAAGTCAAATTCCGGTGAGACATGGACCCAGGCACGAAAATTGTATTCTTTGAATTGGGTGTCATTGAAAAGAATTTGTGCCAATGCCGTCTTTCCTATGCCTCCGAGTCCAACGATGGGAAGGATGACAGGCCCTTCTCTTATATTGCTTGCAGAGAGCTCAGCCAGTATACTCTCTTTATCTTCACCCCTTCCTAAAATCCTTGGATCTTCAACCTCTGGTGTTGTTTCCGTCACATCCATGTCTCGCGCGAGGATGGAAGAAATTGCCCAAATAATATCTTCTTGCTCAGAGTCATCGGAACCGTACCCGTCTAACTCTTCCTTTATCATCTTCAGTTTTTTCTCTATCGTCTCCACCCCGTTGGCCATGGGATTCTTCTTGCGAAGAAAACCAAGACAACCAGGCTTCTCTGTTACCTGCAACATGTCAATACAAAAAATTAATCAAAATTTATGCTCGAGATCCATAAAATAATAGCATGCTGGGTGTTTGTCAAGTTCGTACATCATCATTCCAGGTAGGACTATCCATCACAACGGACCATCTTCTAGCATCTTTTGACTGTAGCAAGTGCCCAAGTTTTTGAGCTGCCAGTGGTAGACCCTTGCACTTGCTTGCAATCTGCCGTCCTATATGCTCCAACTCTTCTTTATCAGGATGATCTTCAAATCCACTTGTTTGTTTGACTATTGTCCAGCAAGTATCAGCAGTCAAGGGGTTTAGCATGTGTGGTTTGACGGTACCAATTTTCTTGGCGATGGTTTGGCTGCATGTCGTCACTATCACGACCACCTTACTGCCCTTCCCGCCCACACGTAGCATGCGCTTGAAGTTCGTCCACTCACTGGAGTCCCCCGGCACCTCCCCCACACCATCTAACACAACTAGTACCTTCATACCATTATACAGGCCATGAAGACGCTTCATTATATACTTCTTCCTATCTGAATCAGGGCCAAACCCCTCTTCTCCTGAAGCTAGAAAAAGCAATGACTTCCCTATTTCAAGCAAGTCAAACTTTCCCGAGACATCCAACCATGCACGGAAGTTGTACCCTTTGAACTGGCTCTCATTGAAGACTTCACGTGCCAATTCTGTCTTGCCTATGCCTCCAACTCCAACGATGGGAAGGATGATGGTGCCGCTGGCAGGTAGCGCAGCCATTATCCTTCTCTTATCCTCACTCCTTCCTACTATATGTTCTTCAACTTCTTGAGCCTCTGTACTTGTTTCAGCTGCTGAATCATTGTCTTCGTCGATAGTCATCAAACCGGACTCATCAGACGATTCCTGCTGGACTTGCTTGAAAAAATGATCCTGCTTCATCTTGCTAAGTCTTGCTATCATTTCTTTCATCTTCTTGGCCATGGTAATGTTGTCAGCTGCAGTCTCTGTCATCTGCTAGGTATCAATGTTCAATCGTAAGCATTTTTTTAGCATATATGAACCATTTAATACATAGTATGCTGCTGCGCTGCTGCTGCTACTACTACTGCTGCTGCTTCATGTTTCCAAATGAATATTTTATATACCAGAAGCACAGTACTGCAAAAAAATAGAGGGACTGCTATAAATTCTCACAAAAAGAAAACATCCAGTCCAGCCACTGACCTTATATCAATAATCAGGCACAACCAATAGATATTGATCATTAGACTTACATAGATAATTCTAGTTAGATCATCACAATTGTATCTAACATCATCAAACGAACCACATCTATTTGTACAAGTCCCAGGAGACATCCGCACAATGTTGCTCTCTTCCCTCGAAAAGTAAATGAGATTACTGTTAAAGAAGGTATATGAGATCGATCACCATCCCGTCGTCTTCCCCCATACCCACTTTCCTTTCCATATGATCTCGCAAGTTCACCTCATAAGAGCATCACCCCAGACGCATGCTCAGCGCACATGGATTAAAGGCCACGCACGTGATCCTTAAGTGGTTAGAAAGCAGGCAATTTGATCAGATCGGCAAGCTCGATCATGACGATGTTTTTTATTGGTATTGGGGCCAAGTGCACACAAGGTCGTACTAAGATTTCTGCAACTGGGTATGTTTACCAAATCAGTTGCTAGGAAGTTGGTTACTCCGTGTACTAAGATTTCTACAAATGAGTATGTTTTGCCAAATCCGCTGCCATGAAGTTGTATACTTGCCGAAAAAATTCTGCAAAAATGTTGCTTAGCAGATTATTTTTTATCGACACTCTGCGGTTGAAACCTATCATAGCCCATCCACATAGCGTGTACTGTGTACCTAAGTTCCATCCATCTCCAAAATAAATTTATTTGAGCTATCCTATGCCAGATCAAGGTAATGGCAGTGCTTGTAGGCATATCAACGAACATGTATAGAGCAGGAAATCACAGATAAAACAAAAAAAAAATGCCCAATTTTTTTTGTTTTGTTTTGTGTTGCCCCCGGGGAGATTCTGGGGCATAGGGCGTCCGCCGTTGGTGCCGGAAGCCGGAGGGCGGCGGCCATCTGGCCAGCACTGACGACGCAGAAGACGGCCGAAGGGGGGCGGTGCTGGATGATTCTCACGGAGGCGGTGCACCTCTCCGTGAGCTTGGTGCGGCTTGGGCGTGCTAGGGGCGGACGCGGAGGCGGCGACGCATTAGGCTGGCAGTGAAGCAGCGGGAGGAGCAGCAGCGCGCGGAGTGGCTTGGAGCTGCCGGCGTTGGCGCGCGATGGGGTGGTGGGGAGGTAGGGGATGGATCTTGAGGGCGACGGCGTGGAGGTGCTGCGGCGAGGTTCCAGCGCGGAGATCGGCGACTGGGTAGGAACCGCGGCGGCGGATGTGGGTGGGAGGCCGTGGCGGCGGCTATTTTTTTTTTTTAGAAGAACCGTGAGGCGGCTGGGGAATGTTATTTTGGCGGGGGTGCGGTGGCCCGCGACGGAAGCTTGGGGGCTGTTTGGTTCTCGCCCCGTCTCGGGCATCTCTATGTCTCGCCTTCCCCCCCTCTCGCTTAAGGGGGACCTAGATGGGCCGGCCCACCAGCACGGGAGGCCACAGCCTCCTTTTTCCGTTATTTTTACGTTTTCTATTTCGTTTTTTGCTTTTTTTAATTTCGTTATAATTTAAAATATTCTAAATGTATATATTATAAAAAAAACTCTATTGAAGCATTTGGATTTTTTTGAAAAATTTTGAACAAGTATTTGAAACTGTTGAATAGGTATTTGGAAAATGTTGAAGGAGTATTTTAAAAAATGGTGATCATGTATATAAAAATATTAATCAAGCTTTTAAAAAATATGTTGAACAAGTATTTGAAAAAATTTGCACAAGTATTTTAATTTTTTTGAACAAGTATTTGAAAAAATGTTGATCATGTATATAAAAACTGTTGAACAAGTATTTGAAAAATGTTGATCATGTACATAAAAATGTTAAAGAAGCATTTGAATAATGTTAAACAAATATTTGAAAAAATGTTGATCATGTATATAAAAATGTTGAACAAGTATTTGAAAAATGTTAAACAAGTATTTGAAAAAAAAAACAAGTATTTAAACAAAGAAAAAATGCAAAATGAATGAAAAAGAATGAAAGAAAAACAGAGAAGAAGAAAGAAAAGAAACTAAAAAAAAAGGAAAAATATCCCGAAGAAAACCATTTGTGTAGTTTTAAGTACGACACGCCTCTAGTAATTTCAACGAAATGAACTTGAGCGGGGTGGCTAGCTTAGCGCGCGATCTTGTTGGAGACCAGGGTTCGACTTCTCCTTCTCCCATTTCCCAGTAGCTTCAACGAGCACTGCCACTTCGATCGCTTAAGGTGACAAATAGTCGTCGCGCCCCGTCTCGGCGCACCCCTATTCTCGCTTACAACGAGATGCGGAAAGCCTCGCATCAAGGAGAGCGCGAGATAGCCCGGCCCAGGCGCGGGAGGCCGCATCCTCGTTTGTTGTCTTTTTATTTTTTATCCTTTCTTGACTTCAGTTCAATTACTTCTAACTATTCTAAATAAATATGTTATAAAAAAACACTTTACATAAAACATTTGAATAAATGTTATCCAAGTGTTTGAAAATTGTTATATGATTATAGATATACGAAAAACATATACAAAGAACATACAATGTTAACCAAACGTATAAAAAGTTGATCATGTATTTGAAAAATGTTAATCAAAGTATTTGGAAAAATGTTACAAAATATTTGAATAAAGTTATTATGCATTACCAAAATATAAATATGTGTAAAAATGTTTACCATGTATTAAAAAATATTAATATTCTATCTAAAAACGTTAATCAAGATTTGCAAAATATTAAAAATGTATTAAAAAATTAATATATATTAAAAATCTGAATATTGTATTTGAAAATGTTAGTCAAGCATTTGAAAACAATGCTCAATGTGTACAGAAAAAATGTTGACAATGTATTAAACAATATTAACATTGTATTTAAAAAATGTAAAATATGTATAATAAATGTTTAGATCTATACCGAAAATTTAAAATGTGTATGGAATAAAGTAGACATAAATTTCCAAAAATGTAATCATGTATTTCAAAAACCTAACATCTATATAAAAACTGTTTTTTATGTATACGAAAAAGGTTGAATCTGTAGTGAAAAAGCCTCACATGTGTTTTTTAATATGCCATTCGACAGGGGAGCAACTAGACCAGCCCACCGATCGGTCTTTTAACTAATCCGTAGCTTCGCTGTTATTTGGCAAACAGAATAGTTGTTGTTGTGCTGACAGAAGACATAGTGACTGGCCAGCGGTGGCGGCAGGAGTCGTCCGATTCTCAACACACCCAACATCCATCCGCCAACTATGACATTTTCTATGGCACTTATCATGTACCGCTGGAAGTGTTTCCAGAGGATGCTCCCCTGAACTTAAACCGTGTGGCCTGTGGGTATTGTTGTGGAAGTGTGCGCCCAACCTGCTCTGCGCGTGTGTTGCATAGCGCCATGTACACAGAGCTTGGGTCAGAATAAAAGGGTTTGATATTCTGAGATGATGCCTATAAAGCATCTACAACCGGAGCCTCCCTCCCCTCAAAATCGTCCGGACAGGCTACCCAGTTAGTGTCCGGACGTAAAAACGCCACCCAATTGGTCTTCCTAACGTCGATCCGAACGTCCGGACTGACCGACACTCATCATATCCAATCCAAATTCGGGGCGGATATGGGGACATACGGACGTGCCCAGACGCACCCGCCACGTTGGATCCGGCCCACGCTGGCCCACTCGGCCCCACATAAAATGGACCCCATTTGCACCCTAGTCGAAACTCTAGCTGCATTCCACTCCACTCCACTCCCCTCCAGTTCACTCCCTCCGCCCACAAGCACCCGTCCGGTGATCTCATACCCTCTCCGGCATGGCGGCACTACTAGGGAAAAGCTTATAGGTAGCCGCTTACTAGTAGCGCGCTATATTGACCCGCGCTACTCGTACTTACTAGTAGCGCGCTATATTAACCCGTGCTACCACTAAGTTGATAGTAGTAGCGAGGGTTATAAACCCGCGCTATTACTAAGTGATCTCTACCATGCCCCCCCCCCCCCCCCCCCGAGGGACAGGCCATAGTAGTAGCGAGGGGTATTAACCCGCAGTACTACTAAGTTGATAGTAGTAGCGAGGGTTATAAACCCACGCTACTACTAAGTGGTCCCTACCGTGCCCCCCCGGGATAGGCCATAGTAGTAGCGAGGGGTATAAACCCGCGCTACTACTAAGTTGATAGTAGTAGCGAGGGGTAAAATCTCGCGTTACTACTAAGTACAAGGTAGGTTAACAACCCTGAAGTCCCCATATCCTCCCCCCGAATCCCTCCTCTCTCCCATCACTGCCCCCTATCTCCATAGGCTCTCCCATGGTGCTCCTGTCCAAGCACACTTCCTCCTCCATGGCACCCAATGAGGTCGCTGCCTCGCGTCGCTGGCGTCTAGGAGCTCACCGGTCTTTCCCCATGCCTCCATGCCACCATGACGGAGCACCTCACCACCGGTGGCCAGCTCCGATGCGCCCTCCATCTCCTTCCTCTCTCCCTTGTTTCTCTTTTTCCCTCTCTCTCGCCCTCTGGTTTTACTTACCTCCCATGCCCATGCCTGCGCAGGTCGTCGACATGGCCAACCAGGAGCTCTCTGCCTTGGCCGCGAAGAGGATCCTCACGTCGTCGTCTTGCTCTTCCCTGGATCCGATCCCTCTCCAACAGCCGTCGTCGGATATGGTCTACCGCTGCCCGTCCGCGCCTCCGGCGACCCCTGTCGTCGATGGATCGAACCATTGACACCATTGACAACACATACGGGATTGCGATTTTTTTTGGTTTTTGAAATTAATAGTAGTAGAGCGGGTCATAGACACGCGCTACAGATAGTTAGTAGTAGCGCGTGTGGCACCCGCGCTACTACTAACACACGTACTAGTAGCGGGGGATGCACCGCGCTACTACTACCAGTTAGCTATAGCGCCCTAGTAGTAGCACGGGCACCCGCGCTACTACTAGCTGTTTAACCCGCACTACTACTAGGCTTTTTCCTAGTAGTGCGGGTAGCAGACCCGAGTACTACACATCCAGATCCGTTGAACCCGAACTCATGCCACGCAGCCCCAAGGAGGAGATGACCGTCCACGTTGCGCTCCGCCGCTCCCGGGAGGAGGCCGCCCAACGGCAGCGCTCAGACTCCTTGTGTTGGGAATCCCCGCGCGCATGGATCCGGCGCGAGGCGTGTCGCCGCTGCCTCATCGGAGGCGGTGCGGCCCATCTGGTGTTCGAACGCGTCGGCCAATGCAGAGGTGCCCGCCGTGCGAGGCAGCGGGACAGGGATCCGGCGACATCCATCGCGTCGGCGGACGTTTGTGAGGCATAGTCGCATTCTCCGGCACCACGTGTGGTGAACGTCCACCCCGGGTTCCGCAACCGCGTTGTGGTGGACATCGTCGACTCCTCCCAAGATGGACCGGCCCATCATCGATCTCACGTCCATTGGCACTGTGAAAGTTCCGGACTCTGTCGAGAAAGAGTAGGGCATGGAAGACGGCGGCACCTCGAGTCCCGTGAGCCGATGCATGCCTCGTGTCCTACTCTACCTCTCCGGTGACCGGAGCAACACTTCGATGGCCGCAGCCGGCCCCCGGACATGGGCACGACGAAGGTGGGCGAGGTCCGCTTAGATTAGGTTTCAGGTTGCATGTAATAGTATGTATTTGGTCATTTAAAAATGGTGCTTATGGTGATGGAGGACAATTGCCTTGTTATTAACTCTGACAATATTGAAGTGGTTGACACAATGAAGAATGGAGGACAATTTGCGGGAACGGCGGCGGCTGTGTTCGATGATTGTTATTATATGGCATATGATTTTTCTCTTACTATGTTTGAACACTGTAATAGGAAAGCAAATAAGGTTGCTCATGAACTCGCTAGGCTAGCGAAATGTTCTCTAACAAGGGATTGGTTTGAGAACCCTATGAATTTGTACCTTTGCTTATCGACGATGTAACAATTATTTCTAATAAATTAAGTTGATGTTTCTTTAAAAAAAAGGTGTTTATGGTTTGTGGAATCAACTTTTGTGCGTTGTCCGATCACTATCTGCAGACGCGCTCGGACGCGTCCGCGAGCGTTTGTGGGACGGATTTTGGGTATTGGGGTTGTAGGTGCTCTAATGATCCAACTCTAAACCTTTACCAAACGAAAGTTTGTTTTGGAACAAACGTAAAAGTTTTGTCACATAAGAAGAGTTCTATAAAACGGCAGGAATAAAATTCGGTACAAACTTCCAAATTTCATCAATTTTGGTGAGGTCCAAGGAACAAACCAGAACGAATCCCACAACCCTTACAGATACAGCATAGAAACAAGTAATCCTTTTCGTGCCACAAAGCTCGAGATTCTGGTGCCACAAAGTAAGCAATGAGGTAGAGGTAGAGGCAGAGGTAGAGGTACGTGCCTCGTCGACCATGTGGGAGATGTCGTGGGCGGCGGTCCTGAGCCGCCTCAGCCATGCCCGCCCCGCCTCCTCATCCACCGATTCCTTCTTGGCCTCCTCCAGCACCGGCTGCATGGCCTCCAGTGCATCCAGCATTTCCTGCAGGCCGGGGACGGCCTCGCTAACGATGGTTCTGAGCTTTGTGCATGCCCTGTCGACGATGGCTACTTCCATGGCTTCTTGCTCTCCGACGAGGCTTGGTGGTCAACGGTGGAAATATGTGAATGATCAATGATACCCAGCACAGGACCGCGCGCTTTAAGCTACCATTAGTCTGCTCTCCGGCACTTCTTCTCTCTATTTTTTTTTTTGGACTGCGAATTGTCCGTTGTGTCCTTGCCCATAACTTACATACAAATACAAAGTAATTTAAATTCGCTGCTGTCTGTCAACAGTCTCTGGTTCATTTGGTCTCTAAACTCCGGAATTAGTTACCGCTCAAACGAATGTGTGCTAGAAAGTAATAATTATTTTTTTGTGTTCTCGTCTTTAAAGTTTCTGTCTTTTTCGTCAACGGATCGAGCACAATTGCATGTTCATCAGTCGCACTCAACTGTAGTTACACACCTGTACACCGATGTGTAAGTTCATGTCTACCGACTGTGCATAACTGCAGGTGCACACCCTAGCACATATGCATAACAACATGTCCATCGGTCGCACAACTATATTTATATATTTCTAAAAAGTACAATAAAAGTCAAAAAAGATAGAAGGAGAAAATAATGAAAGAAGAAAAAAAATGTTCTCTGTTGATGTCAGCCAGATAAGATGAGAGCTAACTACACACCTATTCTGTATTGCCAGCTCCACAGTTTCACCAAATTTACAATATTTATATGTAGTAGGAAATACAAATGGTAGGAAATGAACCAGACAACACATTAATAATTTGTGAACCAATCTATGGTTGGATGGTTAGGTGGACAGTGTTATTCTCAGCCCATCAGAGTTTAAGTTCTAAACTTGACATTGGTGCTTGCATTTTTCTGGATTTATTTCAGGCCTTCGACAATGTGTGTTTAGTGGAGGAGACATTCTCGTCGACTACAAAGGCGTCTGTGGCGACTTCGTCAATCTCAAGATGATGTGCCGACTCAGTCTCTTGGAGGTGCTCATAGGGATATGTTATGCATGCGGTCATTGGGGTAAATGTATGTGTGTATGTATGAGTGTCTTCATCTGCACTGTGTTTTAGAAAAACATAGGAATAATTTTGTTAACGACTTGAAATACAAAATTTCACTTCCCTCACCTCTTCTATCATCTTTCCGTAGGTATTAAATGTTGGGGAATCAGTTGACTTCTAAAATATTCTCTTTACTGATTTTGATGTTTATTTTGATAACATCAACTCCGACCCCTACCCGCAAAAAAAAAGCTCCGACCCTGCACCAGTTGACCATCCATATGCTCGCTAATTGCAAATAATTTAATGAAGCGTCACTTTCTTTTCCTACACCTCTTTATATATTTATTTAAGGCCCTTCCAAATGCTTCATCATGTACAAGGGCTTATGCTGACAAGTAGGCATAAAATGTGATGCGGCAAGTTAATTAGAGAGAGAGAGAGAGAGAGTAGTTTGATGACCCAGAAAAAACAATGCCAAGCACGTGTACCTAAGTGAAAACACAATTCTAAGTCTAGAACTAATTAAACGAAGAAACCTTATCAACAACACCAGAGATGTGGACGACCATCTTGGGTTCATCGAAGTTGCTCGTCAGGGTGTCAACCGCTAGGTTTGAGAGAATGGGGTGGAGGCGAATAGGCCCATTGCCTCACCCCCAGTGGCGGAGACAAGCCCAAGGCACACAGGGCCGCGGCCCCGGGTGCGACGTCTGCGCGTAGGCTTCCGGAAACCACCGTTCACGTCATGTAACTACAATACGATGACAAGCCGGCCCAGGGACTGACTCACTCCTGCCTCCGCCCCTGCTGACCCCGGACAAATACCTAAAACAGTGGCACACCTCTCCATTCATATTGATGGCAGTGCTACTATACATGATCATCCGCATGATCCAACAACACCGGCAATCATGAAACCCCCTTCGCTCCAGGACTTGGCGGAGAAAGGACCAATCCAGTTGGTCGTAAGCTTCTGGAAATCCATCTTAAGGAATGCACCCCTCTAGCTAGCATGGAACCTTTACCTCATGAACAATCTAATGAAGCTTCAAGATCACATCATGAATACACCAACCCTTAAGAAAGGCGAGCTGATAAGGATATGTGGGACGTTCCACCACCGGGAAACCGTACCACACAAACTTATCATCGTGATCGGCCTAAAATGACGGATATCCATCACTTGATCAGGGTAACCACACCGAAGTCGACGCAAAGACAATTCCCAATGTAGAATTTGTGAAACATTCTTTTTGTGAAAGAAATTTTAAGACATTGAGGGTAACCACATCGAAGTTCATGCGAGACATATCCAATGTCCCAATGTAGAATTTTTGAAACATTTATTTATGCAAAATAATTTTTGAAACATGCGGACCAGGTGCCAAACTAGCCTTCATGTATATACGAATGAATACGTACATACCAATACGTGATTTGGTCCTTTATTTCGGCTTGCGTCCGCACGAGGAGCGACCGCGAGCAGAGCAACTGGATACTTTTTTTTTGAAAAAGGAGGTTGAACCCCCGGCCTCTGCATCGATCGATGCATGCATCCATCTTTATTAATTATTCCACAAAGGTCTGACAAAAACATACATCAATCCACCCGAAGCCACCACACACACCTACAAACTTGATAATGTGGAGTGCTCTCACTCCCCATATCTAAAACCGGTGTCGTCGCCAATCCATCCACATAACGTATCGGGACCAACAGCCGGTGCAGCCTACCTAAAGCCGCCCTCATCATCGGACCATTGACCCATCTTCAGGAGAGATATCCGCATCATCCTTGTCAGACCGGACATCCGTCGACGCCACCTCATGCAAGAACATTTTCTTTCTTTATTTAGGCTAGTGGCTGGCCAGTTGTAAATCTTTAACTTAAACTTGTTGTTGTTCTCCTACCCACAATATCAATAAAAAGCTGCACTGACAACATTCTCGTCAAAAATAAAACAACTACATGCAAGAACATTTTCTAGGTGTGAAATCCTCGCACAACTGGCGTACCCCGACGTGGTGGACATGCGGGTGAGCCCCTTGTAGTTGACCCCACTTGTTTGCAACGTCTATCATTTGTTAGTTTATTGGTGCTCTTCACATTTTATGTCAAGTTTTGATCCTAGATTTAACTAACAGAATATTATAATGCATGTCACAAAAAATTATATCGTTGGATTCATAACTTAACATAATTTCCGATAAATTATTTTTGCAATGTATAACTTACATTTTATTAGTTAAAATCATGATCAAAATATTACTGTAAATACGAGGTGACTAATGAACCAGGAAGGAGTTGCAGTTCTAGGAATTCATGGACGATGATAGCTCCTTCAGGGAGAACCACGTCGCATGGTGGCAATCCACCGTATATTTTACAAAACGCAGGGGAGCAACATATTCATCCCGTTCATTCTGAGGGGGGGGGGGGCTGTAAATAAGGAAGTGTTACAAGGGACACAAAAAACACACAGCTAGTCCACGGAATAGAAGATTTTTTGATGATTTATGCACTGTTACACAAGACCATTAATCAGAAGAATATGATGACTTATGAACATCTCAGATGATGTTTTCAATTCAGATGTGCTCGTGGAAACGACACAATTCACTGCAGTTTCAGAAGATTGTCGAGACGAGAAAATATGTCCCCGTCGTATTTGTTGCAGCAAGTCAGCAACACGCAGGGCGCTTAAACAGGCTGCAAGTATATACCAATTGCATCGAGAAATAAGCCGCCGCGGCCAAAGAAGCCAACAACCTTCTTATATCTCGGCACAGAGAAGGTGAAAGGCGCTCCATCTTCAGTTCCAAAAGGACCATATGTCTGGATATTGGTGACAAATTGAATTGATTCTACAACTTCGCAACGACCATCACTAATAGTTCCAGAAACTTCTGTCAAAAACTCTGAAGGGGCGAGCTGAATCTGCGTGAGAAAAGAACGAGGGTCATTAGATCATTTACTCCTGGATGCGAGCTAATCTTGACAATATATAAAAATTAACATCTATAAGATCCACTGACCGTGCTAGGACTTCCTCCTGGACCGCCTAATCGATCCGTGCTGCACTTTTGATCAGCTTCATCAATGTAAGAAAATGCAATTGAATCAACAACATCACCGCTTGAAATGGTGATGCTTTCTAGGCGCCTTGATGCTTTAATCATGTTTTGAGCTGTTCCACCATCTCCACCCCAAGGACCAATCTTTGTAGGAAGACTCTACAAGAAAGTTACGCGGTCTTTTGTTTTAAAGAGAGTAGCCTTGAACAAAGTAAACAGCCTCTTAGTTCATAATTTAGGTGTTCTTCTCACCCATGATCCTTTCAGCAGGGGGCAGAATGCGCGGATGTTAAGCTTTATAATGCTATGTTGTTCACTTTTCTCATGAAGTTTTTTGAATATAACACCGGTTGCCATAGCAAACTCTCCTGTCCCGCCAACAATTGCCCATTCACCATCTTCAATAGATATTCCCATCACCTGAAGCGTCGATCCCATGAACCTATGCCATTAACATACATAATATCATGCATCACCCAAAAAATCTCACAAATAAAGTTCTAGTCTTACATGTATGCGTACCTGTCATCCTCAAACACCATACTGAAAGTGTTATGCCAGTTACCAGCACTAATATGCAGGCCTTGTCCATGAGCAACAACCGTGGGATCATACCCGACTCCGTCGTATATTTCCCAGTTGTTAACAGCTGTTGCGCCAAAACCGGAAACACCATTCACACGTATTATTGTGTGTTTCTTCTCATCCTTGTCACCATTGGGATGGTGCAAGTAGAGGTCGCGAAAGATGAGTTCATTGTACTCCATGAGTGCATCACAAGGAGCAGTTCGGAAGTTGGAGGAGTTGGCCATGGTGAGTTTGAGAGCTCTGGCTAGAGATGTTTGTCTATCTTAGCGAGAACTTATGCATTTGTTGTATCTAAGCAAGGGATATAGAAAGTCAAAAGAGGTATTTATGTAATAGAACCTTGGGCGGCAACTTATATAGGTGTAGATTGGCAACAAACACATCATTTGTAGTAGTACACAACAGCCGTGTCCATAAGGAGCAGAGGAAGGGAATAACAAAATTGAAGGCAAGCGCAATGATGGTCTGAAATTTGTTCAAATGTTGTAATTATTAACTATATGGATACAATAATACAAAATGGAAGGCATATAAAAACTTGTAAGGGTATCTATTGCTTCTATCTGATATATCTATTTTGTTGCTTTTGCCAATGATTTAGTATTTCATATGAATGCCCGTAGTTCATGCCTGGTTAGAAATAACCAGCTAGCCTATAGATATATGTACGCATGATATGATATGTCCATATGGAGTTTTTTTATACGCACGAACTGCCTCTCGCGTCGCCCCCCTCGCGGGCGACACGAGAGGTCCCATCCGCCGCCGCTCCCCCTCTGCCGCTGCCGGTGGTCGGCGCCGGGCAAAGCCCGTGCGTGCGATGGCGGCGGCGAAGGGCCTCTCCTCCCTCTCCCGGATCCACGGACGCTCAAATCCGCGGGGTGCGGCCCTCCCAACGGCGCGGCGAGTCCCGGCGGCGGCGGGCTTGAGTCGGCGCACGGGTGCCCAGATCCATGTGGTGTGGGTCTTCCGGCAACGTGGCGGTGGATCTCGTCGCTCCGGTCATCACGGAGGAATCTAGACCTGGGGTAGCAGCCCCAACTAGTAGGCATGGCGATGGCGCCCTCGGTTGGCGGCGCTCGTGGGTGGTGGATGGACGACGTCTTGACAACGTGGGCGGTGAGTTGCTGGTGGATCTCCTCCCCGCTGCAGGCTCTCTCCTGCTACACTTGGTGGCTTGCGGTCCCAGTCGTCGGCCTCGGTGCGTTCGCGGGGGCTGGTAGAGGTGACATCGGACCAGAGTAAAACTCTGGATGACTCACTCATCGCGACAGTGGCGACGACCAAGGTCGCCGTTCTCCTCCTTGTAGGCGCCGTCTAGGTCCCTTACCTCCACCCGACCCCATGCCCGGGTGAAGACCCAAAATCTCCTCAGATTGGGCGGCGGCGGCACTGCGTGTGTTGTGCCCTTCTTGAAGGCACTGGCTAGGGTGTTCGGGTGCTCGGTTAGAGGAACTGCAGGCGGAGGGGATGGGACCACTGGCAGTAGGTGGTGTTTGCGAAGGAGGAGCGGCGTGGCATCTGACACGTCGACAACGGTGGGTCTCAGCGGCATGGAGCAGCAGGGTCTCAGCGGTGGCCACGCGATGATGGACGAGCACAAGATGGTGGCGTTGTCTGGCGTCGTGGTGGCGTCGACGACAGCTAGGCCTGGCATGCTCGATGCGTCAGTACAACTCTGAAGATGGATCGTGGAAGACGGCGGCGGCGGCCTATGAGAGTGCGCCGGACCGGCGTGTGCCCCAGACCCGACAATGTGGCTTGGTTGGGACCTTCGGTTTTAGATGTTAGGTTATGTGCGAGGTCTTTTGGTATTCGGCTCAGATTATTGGCACCCCTTCATCAAGTGGATAGAAGTAGTGACAGATGCAGCCAAGATGATGGCTTCAGATTTACCGATATATTACTTTGTAAGCTCTTTGTGAATAATTAATAAAGTGGCTGCATGTATCATCCAGATGCAGAGGCCGGGTCTTCCTTTTTTTTTTTTTAAATATGAAGGGTCTTGTAGTAGTTTTTCTTTCTCGAAAGAAGCTAAGATATTGGTATAAAACTGTAAAATAAGCGGTCATGCTCTCAACTTGAAAACTTACCTCCCAAGTACATCTAGTAATGAATTTCTGTTCGGCCAAACCTATCACCATCTCCACAACTGTGGTCAAACTAGGACCAAGCAAGTTCCTCTTATCTTAACGTCTATCATTTGTTTATGGTTGCCGGAAGGTTACGACTATCAACAACTTAATTAAATAGTTAGTGGTTGGTCTTGATTATCCACAAAGTCAATCGATCGTATATGGATTTTTTCGAATCTTAAACCGCCTTATTTTGGGAAACGCAAGCGTTATTAAGTCTTTGTCTTGACATCTTAAGATACACACGACCAACATTTATTGTTCCACTAAATAAGACGTTCAAGAGATCGGTTAGCCAACTCTTTTTGGAAGGAAGAACTCAAGTGGTACCAAAGAGCCAAAGATTCTGACGTTCCTCTAGGATACTTCCATATAGTCACTTATGACAAACACAAAGACTATATGGCCTCGGATAACATTTTTTCATAACACTTGTATATCGAGATATCTTAGAATAATTCACGTGCTAACTCTCGAAACAGACTTTCGCCCCGCTTTATATATAAAGCAACAACCGAATAAAGTACACGGCCGAACGATACAAGGTGGAAAGATAGACCTCTTACAAAGAAGATCCCGAGATAGTCGGATCACGCACAACGCACGCAGCTACGATACCGAAAAAGAACACTGGGAAGACCAGGTACAACGCCACGCTACGCCCTAGCACACCTAAGCTTCACGACAACACCCTCAGGAGGAAAAACGACGCGAAGCGTCATCGCTGCGGAGTCCAAAGTGGACATGAGCTTTCGCTCGAAACCTTGGCACGGAGAGAAGAACCACAACCACGTCTTCAAGAAGAGAACGGCGCCAGCAAGCGTCGCCGCCGTCGGCGCCAAGGCGGGGAACTTTCGCTCGATAGCTCAACCGTGCCACACGAGGTCACCAGGACAAACACAACGATCCCAGACTCCCAGATCTGGATCTAGGCGTCGCCCCTGTGATAGAGGATGAGCCCGAGCCACCTGACGCTACCCCCTCATCGCCCACACGACCAAGGGGAGAGCCACCATCGCCGTCATAGTGCCCGCCGGAGAGCCAACCATGCCACCCACCATCCGAGGCCGCCGCCCCGCATACCAAGTCTGAAACACCGCCATCCGACCCCTTCACAACACACTCACCACAGTAGGAAGAGTGGACCACTAGTAGAAAATGGCCCATTTGTCCCGGTTCCATAGGCCCATTTGTCCCGGTTCTGGAACCGGGACTAAAGCCCAAAACCTTTAGTCCCGGTTCGCTTACGAACCGGGACCAAAGGGGCTCCACGTGGCCACTGCGGTGAGCCCAGGCAGGAGGACCTTTAGTGTGACCAACCGGGACCAAAGGGCATCCACGCGTCAGCATCTGGCAGGAGCTGGGGTTTTTTTTTTGAAGGGGGGGGGGGGTTGGGGGGTTTTGAAGGGTTAATTTAGGGGTTTCATATTGTGTTAGCTAGCTAATAGAGAGAAGTGTCCTCTCTTTCTCTGTGCTTGGTCGATGCTAGCTACTATACATATAGAGAGAACTCGACGCTAGCTAATAAGAAAATGAAGGAAACCATTAATTACACAAGATCGTCATGCTGAACATATATCTAGAGAGAAGTGACATCTCTTTCTCCGTGCTTGGTCGAACAACAAGTTTTCGTATATCTAGAGAGAAGTGACAATCCCTAACATCATCGACCTAAGATCCAATCACAAATCCACATGGTATTCTCTGCCTTTAGGTATGACGTGGTCAAGAAAGAATCCCGCCAATTCCTCTTGAATTGCTCGTATGCGATCATGTTGTAGGAGTTCATCCCGCATCTGTCAGATCTAATTTAAAGAAGGGGGTCAATACATGCATATATATGAATAAAACTCAACACAATTGATGGTAATATATAAAATAAAATTGTGAATATTATTTACGTACTTCAAATTGTTTGTCAGAGAAACCCCGCTCAGAGGTCGAGTGGCGAATGAACTCGCATACGTAGTATGCACATAAAACAGTCCCTTCTTTCTGGTACAAGCACTTTACGAGAATAGAGTTCAATCAAACTGATAAGCAAGCATGGTAATGATATATTGATGAAAATTTGAATCAATTAGAGATGCGCGGAACTAGCTAGTACTACTTACTTTGGGGTGCGTAAATCGTAACTCTTTGTTTAAACCGGGAACCTTTCGGGTGAACTTCTTCCAAACCCTGCCAGGCAAAGAAAATGATTACTTGATATCAGGAAATTAACGAAAGTTGCCGATATGGTCCCGATATTGACTGAACTTACTTCTGGAGCATTGCAGTCATGTCCGCATAATTCTCGGGATCTTTACGTCTCGAGTCTAAGACAGTTACTAATGCCCCGTCAAGCTTAATGGATAGCAGAATAAAGTGGAAACTGCGCACGCATATATAACTCATCAATTACATTACTTAACCTCGAGTAAGCGAAACCGAGTATACAGAGAAGACAACAACACTCACTTGAAGTTGTAAGGAAAGAGTATTTCCCTTTTGTTTTGATGTATAAGGAACGACTTTAGCAAGTTCTCCTCGGTCTCTTTGATTGAGTTTTGTACCGTCCATTCATTTACGACATCTGGGCTAATGAACCCAACGTCGAAGATTCCTGCTTTTTTGCATTCGACGATCTTCAATCTGCATAATATAGTGAGGATAATTATATATACATGCAATGAACGAGCTGAGCTAGAGACTTAACTATAGAAGTAATACTTATAGACAGTAGGAAGTCATGAGTTGTTTGTCGAGGGCCAGTTGATTGTATAACTGAAATAACTCCACAAATTCAATAGGCATCACGGGAAGTCCAATGAATTCGTGCTCTGGTTTCACTGCCACATACATAGTGTCTCTCCCAGACTCCCTGCAGGTTTTCATGTACCACTCATGCAATTTGTACATCATCGTTGTTAGAGGAGAATGATCAGGTTTGACGAGAGGCTTCCCGTGCACGTATTTATATTCTTCTTTTGTTACCTCAGCCGTTTGAAAAATTACATCATCCCCCAAGTAATCACCAGGATTGGTACCGGGCACCATCCCCGGATGATTAGCGACGATATCGCTAGACACCTTGAGCGGGGGGCACGATTGCTTCTCCTGTTCGCCGAGCTGGGGAATTGTTTTCCCACTTCTTCGTTCTGCTAACCTTGCATCTCTGGAAGTACTTCCCGACCGCCGCGCTTCTTCATATGTCTTTTTAAGAATGCGGACATAGTTGGAATCCGGCGGAGGCGGTGGTGGTCGCTTCAGGGCATCGATAGTGCGCTTCACTTTCACCGGATCTAGCTTCTCCTTCGGAGGTGGAGTTTTCTTTGCAAAATTGTCCCTCACTTGGGCACGACATATGTCCTTGTTTTCCTGCTCGGTCCTCTCATATGGTAAATTTTCCAAAGGCTTGAGAGATGGACCGTATCTGAATTGCCTCCCGCCTCTGCTTGTAGTGCTAGCCGCCGGAGCGGCGGCGTCTCTCTTCCGTCGTTGCTGATGAGGCGGAGAAGGAGGCGGAGTGCTCCGACGCGCCGGAGGAGCCGGAGCGGCGGCGTCTGTCTTCCGCCGTTGCCGACGAGGCGGAGGAGGAGGCGGACTGCTCCGACATGCCGGAGTAGGCGAAGGAGGAGGCGGAGTGCCCTCACGCGTCGGAGGAGCCGGAGAAGGAGGCGGAGTGCCCTGATCACTCGCCGGAGGAGGAGGAGGAGGAGGCGGAGTGCCCTGACTCGCCGGAGGAGGAGGAGGAGGCGGAGGCGTCCAGTTTGGAAGCTTGATGTACTCCTTCTGCCATAGACATGTACTCCTCAGAGCACGAACCAGCTGATTCTCCCCTTCACCTGTAGAGTGGTCAAGCTCGAGCTCCTCAAATCCCTCCATTACTTCATCCACCATCACAACAACATAGCCATGTGGAATCGGAAGGCAGTGAAAAGTTCCGTTGGGTTGAGGAGGTGCAACAGAGCCGACAGCCGCCTTGAAAGTGAGGTTCCGGCATTTCGTCATAAGCTCGCAATGTTGAGCCTCCGTGATAGTATCCACGGGGTAGCTAGGAGCCGTGAAGTCAGGCTGAACAGGCTCCGTGGAAGCCACGCTGCTTCTCCGCTGAGATGGCGGGGTAGCTTCTGGGGTAGCTTCGTGCCGCTGAGATGGTTGGCCGGCAGCTCGCTGGCTCTCAGCTTCCTCTAGCTTTTGTAGTCTTGCATTGAGCTTCTGCATGTCGCTCAGCTCCGCTTTCCTCTTTCTCTCCCGGCTTCTGTAACCGCCTACGTCGGGAAACCCAACCTTCCACGGAACGGAGCCTGGTGTGCCTCGTGTTCGTCTAGGGTGCTCAGCATTCCCTAGGGCCTCAGTCAGCTCGTCCTTCTCTCTGTCGGGAATGAACGTCCCTTCCTGCGCTGCAGTGATATACTTCTGAAGCTTCTTGACGGGTATTGCAAGTTGCTCATCCGTCCAACGGCACTTCCCTGTTTCAGGGTCCAAAGTTCCCCCAACCTCGAAGAACCAAGTCCTTGAACGGTCTGGCCAGTTCAATGTCTGTGGTTCGACCCCTTTAGCAATCAGGTCATTCTCAGCTTTGTCCCACAACGACCGGGCTTTGAGGTAGCCACCTGACCCCGTGTGATGGTGATACTGCTTCTTTGCAGCATTGTTCTTGTTTGTCTCTGACATTTTCTTACTCTTGTCCGATGTCTTGTAGGCCACAAATGCGGGCCAGTGATCTCTTATCTTCTCAAACCGGCCAATGAATTCTGGAGTCTTCCCTTTGTCGACAAACTTTGATTTCAACTCATTCTTCCACCTCCTGAATAGATCTACCATCTTCTTAAGAGCACACGCCTTGACCAGTGGCTCTATAACTGGCTTATTCGGATCCTCCTCTGGCGGTAGGGTGAAATTTGCCTTCAGCGTGGTCCAAAGATCATCTTTCTGTCTATCGGTGACATAATCACCTTCAGGGATGTCGTCGTCCTTAGGCTTATTCCATTGCTTGATGCTGATCGGGATGTTGTCCCTAACAATAGCTCCGCACTGAGCAGAAAATGCGTCCTTGGTCCGCTTGGGTTCAATCGGTAGGCCATCGTCCGCGAGTGCTGTGATCGTGAACCTTTCATCCTTGCGCAACCTTCTCTTCGGGCCTCGTCTCGTTACCGAAGTTTGGCTCGATCCGGAGGGCTATAAAAGAAGAAAGAAGAGTTAATATATGTACATACCAAAACAATTAATGCATCAATTAGCTAGTCAGCACAGGCTTAATTAATATATATACCTCGCCGGACTTTGCAACAGCTCCCTCCTCCGTTCGGTCACCGGAGCCGTCATCATGGTCTCCTTCTTCCTCCGGCATTCGGTCACCGGAGCCATCATGATCATGTCCTTCCTCCTCCATTGTTCGATCACCGGAGCCGTCATCCTCTCCTTCTAGACCATCGGTGTCGTTGAGAAATGACAAGACATCACGTCCGGCGAGGATTATCTCCCCCAACAACTGTTCTTGTTCCAAGTCTCTTTGATCCATAGTTTCTGCAAATATTACAACATGGCAATTAATATACAAACATGAATGTCCGACGTCCGGACCGCCTCTCTCATGAATGTCAAACAAGGGATTCTCTTAACCTTTAAGGGATTTAACAAAATGGCGCCATTCTGGATGTGCAGAAAATGGTCCATATTTTTCCTGATCTCATCTACCCTTCTATATGTCACGCTGTCTAGTGTCAAAGGATTCAAGAAAACCATGGCTTCATCATTAGCCGGAAGTAACAGGCGCATAATGGTACGAAGCTCTCCAAAATTATTTTGGAACGGAGTCCCGGATAGGATAATTAATTAGCTTTTTGGTACGAAGTTCAGCAAGAGCCTTCCGAATATCGCTATTTGGAAGGCCTTTGCTGAAATTCGTACCAAAAATCAAATTATTCTATCCGGAACTCCGTTCCAAAACAACTTTGAAGAGCTTCGTAGCATCATACGCCTGTTACTTCCGGCTAATGATGAAGCCATGGATTTCTTCAATACTTTGACAGACAACATGACATATAGAAGAATATATATATAGATGAGATCAGAAAAAAATTGGATCAACTTGTGCACATCCATAATGGGGGCATTCTTGATAAATCTATGCTACCGGAGTGTTCTATATGAACAAGTTATCGGGAGGGGGGTAGACGACAACGACGCTCACCCCTCATGTCCGACGTCCGACGTCCCCCCTCATAACTAATTCAATGTAATGCAACGATCTCAACGTCGGAATCATCGTCTACCGGGAACGAACAACACCGACAAACAGAGAAATGAACACATTCAATGTAATGCAACAAACACGATGTATGCTATGGCATGTTAAAGCATTGAATTGACCTAGTGCAATAGATAGTCATATTAAGTGAAGTGAAATTCAAATATATGCTAAATTCCAACTTCAACACTATTTATTACTTTATCCTAATCATGAAATGTCCTACTTGGGGATGTTAACTTGCTCAAACATGCATGAACATGGCATATAACAGATCAATTGGATTTTTCTGATCATTTTTCATATATAATTTATTTTCATCCGAGTTACGGTTGAATTTCTATGATTTTTTCAAAGTTTATAACATTTTCTGGAAATTCCTGAATTATTTTATTACTAGAAATTCAATTTATGCGTCAGCAACACGTCAGCATTGCGTCAGCAACACGTCAGCACCCGCGGCTCGTCATCGGCGAGGCCTGAGACGGCGGAGGTGCTCGGGAACGGTCCTCCGGTGACCAAAATGACGGCGGAGAGGCTTCGCGGGGAGCTGGGACTCGCGCGCGTTCATCTGTGCGGTCGGCTTCACCGGAGGTGGCCGGAGCTGAGCACAGTGACGACGGAGGCGGCGACCGGAGCTCGGCCTCGAGCGGGTCTGGGACTACAGAGCACGGGGAGGCTTGCCGAAGGGCTCTACGGCGTCCTGGCATCACAAGGAGCACAACCGTGCCACGACTGCAAGCGGCAGAGCTCGGGAGCATGAGGCCCGGCAACAATGGTGACGGCCGGAGCTCGGCCTCGAAGGAGACGGCAGCTAGAGGACGAAATCAAGCACGGTACTAGGGGGGAAAGAACCAGGGGGTCACCGCGAGTCCGGAAGAGGCGATGGCGACGGCGAGGGCGAGGGCGAGCACGACGGGGGCGGCGGGCGAGGGCGACGACGGCGAGCGACGACGGGGGCGGCGAGCGACGACGGGGGCGGCGAGCGACGGCGACGACGAGGACGGCAGGCGGCGGCGACCGCTGGGGCGACGGCGGGCGGCGTCGATTTCGTCGGCGTCGTCGGGGGCGAGATGAGAATGCTGAAAATTCCTAAGTGTTGGCTTATATATGGAGAGCATTGGTCCCGGTTGGTGGCAGCAACCGGGACTAAAGGGGTGCATTGGTCCTGGTTGGTACCACCAACCGGGACCAAAGGTCAGTTTTCAGCAGCCCAAAGGGCGGGAAACAGGGACCTTTGGTCCCGGTTGGTGCAACCAACCGGGACTAAAGGGGTGCATTGGTCCCGGTTGGTGGCACCAACCGGGACCAAAGGGTGGTGCTGCCCGGGGCCAAATTTTTAGTCCCACCTCGCTAGCCAAGAGAGCTCGAGAGTGGTTTATAAGCGCTGCTGCGCACACCCTCTCGAGCTCCTCTCAACTGCAGGCCTCCGGGCCTAATCTGTCACTGCCTGTGGGCCTATTGGGCCTTCTGCGGGCCTGATTCCTGGCCCAACAAGCTGGTTGGGTTTCTAGTCGTATTGAGGCCGTGGTGGCCTAGTAGGTGGCATTTTTTTAAAAAAAATTCCAGTTTTTTGTTTTGTTTTTTTCTTTATTTATTTTATTTTGTTCCTACTTACTGTTTTTCAGTGATTCTTTTTGCTTTTAGGTCACAAAAATTATAAACTTTCTGTTAGTGCCATTAGTTTTCAAATTTGAATAGTTTAAATTTGAATTTTTTGAAATTTGTGTGAATCACTAGTTTGTGAATAACTTTACTAAAAAAATAGATTTTTGAGTGATTCTTTTTCCTGCTATTTAATATTACTGTGTTTTATCATTATATTCAATTTGGTAAGTTTTAGGTTATTTTAAATGTCTCTTTTAATCAAAAACAAATTTGGTTATTTTAGTTTGCTATTAAAGTTTCTAACAAAAAATTTCTTTATGAAAATTCTTTTTGCTATTAATGTTTTGAACAAAAAATTCTTTGATAATTTTAGTTGCATAAATTTTATATAATTTTAGTTTCAAAAATACTAGAGGTTTATAAAAGCTTTTTAGTTGATTCCTTTTGCTATTAGAGTTTTATAAAAGCTTTTTAGTTGATTCTTTTTGCTATTGAAGAATATTATAGTTTTGTTTTAGTTGAACATAACAGAATATTTTAATTGATTATTTTTAGTTCATTCTTTTTGCTATTAGAGTTTCATAAAAGTTTTCTAGTTCATTCTTTTTGCTATTAGTTCATTCTTTGAGCTAAATGACCCTGAAATTGAAAAGTACTACAAATGAACTCTGAAAAGGTTAAAAGTTGGCATGGTATCATCATTTCACCCACATAGCATGTGCTAAAAAGTTGAGAGGGTTACGGCAAAAACTGGATGCACTTCGTGTATAAAATGGACAATCTCTTTCGAAGTATCATGGTTTCGGACGAAAACTCATCTGTTACAAAGGGATTTCATTTTTTTGAACTCATTTGAACTCCAGACTATTTGTGTGTTCAAAATGCACCATTCAAAACCACATCATCAATTTTCAACCCTTTCTGACTTCATTTGGTATTTTTCATGCATTTACTGATTTTTTTGAGCTAAATGACCCTGAAATTGAAAAGCACTACAAATGAACTCTGAAAAGGTTGAAAGTTGGCATGGTATCATCATTTCACCCACATAGCATGTTATAAAAAGTTGAGAGGGTTACGGCAAAAACTGGATGCACTTCGTGTACAAAATGGACAATCTCTTTCGAAGTATCAGGGTTTCGGATGATAACTCATCTGTTACAAAGGGATTTCATTTTTTTGAACTTATTTGAACTCCAGAATTTTTGTGTGTTCAAAATGCACCATTCAAAGCCACATCATCAATTTTCAACCCTTTCTGACTTCATTTGGTATTTTTCATGCATTTACTGATTTTTTTGAGCTAAATGACCCTGAAATTGAAAAGCACTACAAATGAACTCTGAAAAGGTTGAAAGTTGGCATGGTATCATAATTTCACCCGCATAGCATGTTATAAAAAGTTGAGAGGGTTACGGCAAAAACTGGATGCACTTCGTGTACAAAACGGACAATCTCTTTCGAAGTATCAGGGTTTCGGACGAAAACTCATCTGTTACAAAAGGCATTTCATTTCTTCACATGTAACTGCAATGATATAGTTGTGGAGAGAAAGTCTTCACTTTTTCTTCGCTTGTGTCCTTTGCTTATTGCGCCGTAACCATGGATAATCTTCATCGTTTAACAGGGTGCTTGGGTCAGCCTTGACTTTGAAGGGAGGAATTTCATGAAACTTTTCATAATCTTCAGACATGTCTGTCTTGCCCTCCAATCCCACAATGTCTCTTTGTCCTGAAAGAACTATGTGGCGCTTTGGCTCATCGTATGATGTATTCGCTTCCTTATCTTTTCTTTTTCTCGGTTTGGTAGACATGTCCTTCACATAGAAAACCTGCGCCACATCATTGGCTAGGACGAATGGTTCGTCTGTATACCCAAGATTGTTCAGATCCACTGTTGTCATTCCATACTGTGGGTCTTCCTGTACCCCGCCTCTTGACAGATTGACCCATTTGCACTGAAACAAAGGGACCTTGAAATCATGTCCATAGTCAAGTTCCCATATGTCCACTATGTAACCATAATATGTGTCCTTTCCCCTCTTGGTTGCTGCATCAAAGCGGACACCGCTGTTTTGGTTGGTGCTCTTTTGATCTTGGGCGATCGTGTAAAATGTATTCCCATTTATCTCGTACCCTTTGTAAGTCAATACAGTCGAAGATGGTCCCCTGGCCAACGAGTACAGCTCATCAGAAATAGTGTTGTCACCCATGAGACGTTTTTGCAACCAACTGCCGAAAGTCCTGATGTGTTCATATGTAATCCAGTCGTCACACTGCTCCGGGTGTTTGGAGCGCAGAATATTCTTGTGTTCATCGACATACGGGGTCACCAAGGTAGAATTCTGTAGAACTGTGTAGTGTGCTTGAGACCAAGAATGCCCGTCCCTACATATTATTGAGTCCGCTCCTAGCGTGCCTTTTCCAGTCAGTCTCCCCTCATACCGTGATTGAGGGAGACCAATCTTCTTAAGGTCAGGAATGAAGTCAACACAAAACCCAATGACATCCTCTGTTTGATGGCCCATGGAGATGCTTCCTTCTGGCCTAGCGCGGTTACGAACATATTTCTTTAAGACTCCCATGAACCTCTCAAAGGGGAACATATTGTGTAGAAATACAGGGCCCAGAACGACAATCTCGTCGACTAGATGAACTAGGACGTGCGTCATGATATTGAAGAAGGATGGTGGGAACACCAGCTCGAAACTAACAAGACATTGCACCAAATCACTCCTTAACCTTGGCAGGATTTCTGGATCGATCACCTTCTGAGAGATTGCATTGAGGAATGCACATAGCTTCACAATGGCTAATCGAACGTTTTCCGGTAGAAGCCCCCTCAATGCAACCGGAAGCAGTTGCGTCATAATCACGTGGCAGTCATGAGACTTTAGGTTCTGGAACTTTTTCTCTGCCATATTTATTATTCCCTTTATATTCGACGAGAAGCCAGACGGGACCTTCATACTGAGCAGGCATTCAAAGAAGATTTCCTTCTCTTCTTTGGTAAGAGCGTAGCTGGCAGGACCTTCATACTGCTTTGGATGCATGCCGTCTTTTTCATGCACACGTTACTGTTCCTCCCGTGCCTCCGGTGTATCTTTTGTCTTCCCATACACTCCCAAGAAGCCTAACAGGTTCACGCAAAGATTCTTCATCACGTGCATCACGTCGATTGCAGAGCGGACCTCTAGGTCTTTCCAATAGGGTAGGTCCCAAAATATATATTTCTTCTTCCACATGGGTGCGCGTCCCGCATCGTCAGTCGGAACAGATAGTCCGCCAGGACCCTTTCCAAAGATTACTTGTAAATCATTGACCATATCAAGTATGTGATCACCAGTACGGAGGGCGGGCTTCTTCCGGTGATCTGCCTCACCTTTGAAATGCTTTCCTTTCTTTCGACATTGATGGTTGGTCGAAAGAAATCGACGATGCCCCAGGTACACATTCTTCCTGCATTTGTCCAAATATATACTGTCGGTGTCATCTAAACAGTGTGTGCATGCGTGGTATCCCTTGTTTGTCTGTCCTGAAAGGTTACTGAGAGCAGGCCAATCGTTGATGGTTACAAACAGCAACGCATGTAGGTCAAATTCCTCCTGTTCGTTCTCATCCCACACACGTACACCTCTTCCATTCCATAGCTGTAAAAGTTCATCAACTAATGGCCTTAGGTACACATCAATGTCATTGCCGGGTTGCTTAGGGCCTTGGATGAGCACTGGCATCATAATGAACTTCCGCTTCATGCACAACCAAGGAGGAAGGTTATACATACATAGAGTCACAGGCCATGTGCTATGCTTGCTGCTCTGCTCCCCAAAAGGATTAACGCCATCTGCACTTAAACCAAACCATATGTTTCTTGGGTCACCTGTAAAGTCGCTCCACTTTCTCTCGATCTTTCTCCACTGCGACCCGTCAGCGGGTGCTCTCAACTTCCCGTCTTTCTTACGGTCTTTTATGTGCCATTGCATCAACTCGGCATGTTTTTTGTTTCTGAACAGACGTTTCAACCGTGGTATTATAGGAGCATACCACATCACCTTGGCAGGAACCCTCTTCCCGGTGCGCTGGCCCTCAACATCACCAGGGTCATCTCTTCTGATCTTATACCGCAATGCACCGCATACCGGGCATGCGTTCAAATCCTCGTACGCACCGCGGTAGAGGATGCAGTCATTAGGGCATGCATGTATCTTCTGCACCTCCAATCCTAGAGGGCATAGAACCTTCTTTGCTTCGTACGTACTGCCGGGAAATTCGTTATCCTTTGGAAGCTTCTTCTTCATTATTTTCAGTAGCGAACTAAATCCCTTGTCAGATACACCATTGTCTGCCTTCCATTGCAGCAATTCCAGTGTGGTACTGAGCTTTCTGTTGTCATCTTCGCAATTTGGGTACAACCCTTTTTTGTGATCCTCTAACATGCGATCGAACTTCAACTTCTCCCTTTCACTTTCGCATTCTCTCTGTGCATCAACAATGACCCGGCGAAGATCATCATTGGGCACATCATCTAGTTCCTCTTGATCTTCAGCTTCCCCCATTGCAGCATCACCGTATTCAGGGGGCGGGTAGTTGCCATCATCCTCTTCTTCTTCGTTGTCTTCCATCATAACCCCTCTTTCTCCGTGCTTGGTCCAAACATTATAGTGTGGCATAAAACCCTTCTGAAGCAGGTGGAAGTGAAGGGTTTTAGTGTTGGAGAAAGCCTTCGTATTCTCACAGACAGTACATGGACAATGCATAAAACCATTCTGCTTGTTTGCCTCAGCCGCTTCGAGAAAATTATGCAGGCCCTTAATATACTCGGAGGTGCGTCGGTCACCGTACATCCATTGCCGGTTCATCTGCGTGCGTTATATAATAAAGTGTATTAAAAACCATTACAACATATCATGAATAGAGAAGTGACCAAATTAATAGAAATTCATCATCACATTAAAGCCAAAGTACAGTAGTGACCAAAATAAATACATAACGTTCATACATAGTTCTCATTATTGAACAACATATAGCTCTCTAGAGCATCTAATTAAAACATACATTGAAACTATAAAATTTAAATGCAACAACAAATGCGATCATAACCGCAACTAAGGTACCAATTGATCCAACGACATAATGATACCAATCCTCAGTATGAATGGCATATTTTCTAATCTTTCTAATCTTCAAGCGCATTGCATCCATCTTGATCTTGTGATCGTCGACGACATCGGCAACATTCAATTCCAATTTCATCTTCTCCTCTTCAACTCTTTGTAATTTTTCTTTCAAGTAATTATTTTCTTTTTCAACCAAATTTAACTTCTCGACAAGAATTTCTATGTCGGTTGGAATTTCCGGTTCACATACCTCCTAGATTAAAAAATCTATGTCACGTTGGTCGGCATAATTGTCATAAACACTAAATAAAACAAATAGTTATAAAAGATAATATATATCACATCCGAATCATAGACAGGACGAGGGCCGACGGAGGCGGATACCAAAACCATCGCACTATATAATAACAAACAATAATAAAAGTAAGAAAATTACACAAGTATCTATCTAAATCATACAAGTAAGAACTTTTTTCTTTTAGAAAGAAGATAAGAAGAAGAGGCTAACCACGATGGTGCCGGCGCCGAGATGGGCGCGGGCGATCGACGGCGGTGAGGATGGGGACGGGACAGGACGGACCGCCAAACCTAGACAAATCTTGAGGAAAATGGAGCTTGGACAAGGAGCTTCGAGAGGAGAAAGCTTAAGTGTGGCTTGGGCATTTCATCGAACACCTCATGTGCATAGGAGGTGAGCTAGAGCACCACAAAAGCTCTCCCACGGCCGGCCAAAAAAACAGAGCAGTGCACTGCTCTGCTCGCGGGCAGGGGGTATATATAGGCCAACCATTGGTCCCGGTTTGTGGCTGGAACCGGGACTAAAGGACACCATTTGGTCCCGGTTCCAACCACAAACCGGGACCAATGGTTGTGGGCCAGGAGCGAGGCCCATTGGTCCCGGTTCGTGTCTGGAACCGGGACCAAAGGGGTCACACAAACCGGGACCAATGGCCCACGAGGCCCGGCCGGCGCCCTGGCCTCACGAACCGGGACCGATGCCCCCATGGGTCCCGGTTCGTGAGTGAACCGGGATTAATGGGATTTCAGGCCTGGACCAAAGCCCTGTTTTCTACTAGTGGACGCCTCCGTCTACTCATAGCCCGACACCAGCCCTCGATTCTGGGTTAGCTCCTCCACAGTAGGAAGTGACCACACCTGCATCCCCAGCTAACCCACACCCGGTGGACTAGGAGGGACACGAATCGAGGACTGTCAACGGACGTTATCGAGCAAGCCTACACCCTAGCCCTGTGGCTTGGCCCAAGCGAGCACGCACAACGCCATGTCCATGGCCTTCGGCGCTGATCTGATGGTATGAGCAGCAATGCACGACCACCACCAACTCCCACAGCACCCGCGAGGTGAGGGATATGAACGCCCGCGAGCACCTCCCGGACCTAGCCTACTCCACTTTCCCGGAGCGACATCTCCGACCCGCCCCAGGTCCAAATTCGGTCCACCCGAGCACGAGCTCCAGATCCGAAGCCTCCAGCGCCTCGCGAGCAGCCGGTGTCACGTCCGACACGAGATCAGCCCCACACGCCGCTAGCTCTTCACCAAGAGAAGGGGAGCACCTCCACGCCCCCTGCACCGCCTGCAGAAACCTGATAGCACCAGCACGCTACCAAAACTACCACATGCTTGCAACACCCGCTGACGCACCACCGGCCGCCAGCCACTAGGGTCCCCATGGACCGCGCCCGACCAGATCTGGGCCGAGCCTCCGTCTGCTGGCATCTCCACAGGTCGAAGCCCCTGCCGAGTCCAGCCCACCATGCACGGGACGAGGCACCGCAGCACCGCCGTCGAGCCTGCCCACGCGCTGCCATGCCCCGGACCAGCGTTGTGCCACCGCCCAAGGTCGCTGGCCCGCGCCGAGCCCCCGCGCGTGGAGGAGATGTGGCCCCGCCGCTGCCAGCACCTACTAGGCTTCGCCCGGCGGCGCGGACCGGCGGCGACGAAGGGAGGAGAGGGGAGGCGGGGGACTGGGGCGCCGGCAGCTAGGGTTGCCTCCTCTGTCGCCCGCAGGAGCGACGCGAGGGGGTTGGCTTGTCTCTGGTTTTCCAATGGAATAAATATGTTTTTGAGCACAAAGTGAACTATTCTTTCGCCTTTTTCATGTGCTAACTTAAAATTATAAATATTTATATTGGGTTTTAATTAACCTCTGGTGCTATTCGACATGATAGATATGCAAGACTTCCTGATTAATAGAGCTAAATCAGATGGGGAGATGAGTGGAGTGGTGCCGCGTCTTATTGATGGCAACATCTGTATTCTACAATATGCTGATGACATATATGCGGTAGCTCAAGGGACTGTACAGTGCAAACTCCCGCTTCGATAACAGATAGGGATAGTATACAATCATGCAAATGATTGTACTAAAATTTTAGTACATTTCCAATTACCATTAATATTCTCGTGATGCCAGGGAATCTCGCTATCATCATTGCTTTGCATAGAACATTTCTTCCCTCTGTTTCAAAATAAGAGAGAACGCAAGACTTTCGAAGCACCCTTTTTAAGTCTGAGCAAAGTTTAAATAAGAGAACATCAACATCCATGACATAATATTTGTACTTATTTTTTTTGTAGATGCTGGTATTTCTATCTTAAACTTAGTCAAACTTACAAAAGTATGAATGAAGACAACTGTAAAATACTCTCTTATTTTCCAATTGGGTGGTGGGTGAAAGGGGGGGGGGAGGGGGGATAGACGTCTAAAATAAACACCCACCTGGATTAGCAACATAGTAATACATAAAATAAGTCTCTCGAGTTTGTAGATGCAGATATTCAAAATATATATTACCCGCAGCAAATAATGCTCCGCGAAAATAATTTTTCATGAACAGATATTCCATGAAACTTTGAGAAGATTGCAAAATATACCAATCAATTTAATTCAATTTTAAATTTGAGCATTTAAATTTTGGCAGGATTGTATATAAGAACAAGATATGCTACGCCAAAATTTTGCAATTACAAGGTCAGCTCGAGCCCATGGAGTCAACAAAGGGCGTTTAGTTACCTGCTGGTCCCCTTTTGGACTCAAAGTTCCGGCTGGCTAGACTAGCCTTAGAGCACCTATGAGCATGGATAGCTAATCCAAGCTCTATATGCCCACGGACACGTCCGGACATGTTCACAGATAGTGACCGAACGGCCATTAAAACTTCACATTTGCAACCATGGTCCTTATTTTCAAAACACTAAATATGTAAACACATGCACGTCGATCATTTTGGACAAACATAGTGCACAGAAATACAAATAGTTCATACTTAATAGTACATGCTCCAAATACATTTCAAACATAAATATTGTTCATAGTGAATAATTGATAAAATAAAAGATAAGTTTACAGATTTCCAGTATGCATCCACATATGCTCAACCAGACCATCCAGAAGTTGCAAATGCACTTGTTGATCTCGCAGTTGTCAATGCATCTTTAGAAAGTTGGCACTGCTCTCTGCCTCTTGTTCCGAGAGGAGGACTTGCACACCTTAATTCTGAAAATCATGCGTGTGCGCTGCCCCTCCACCCTCATCCTCGACAATTATGTTGTGTAAGAGAACACAACATGTCATGAGCTGCCATAGTGTCTCATGTTCCCACCTCATCGCATCTCCACAAACTTTACCCCAACAGGCTTGGAGCACTTCAAATGCCCTTTCCACATCCTTTCTAGCTGCCTCTTGCATTGTTGCAAAGCAGGTTTGTTTTTTTCACTTGGGGATCAGATATGGTCTTCACAAATGTCGCCTACTGAGGATAGATACCATCAACAAGGTAGTACCCACGGTGTAGTTGTGTGTGTTGACAGTATAGTTGCACGATGGAGCTTCCCCATCACAGAGTCTCTTGAACAAAGAGATTGTTCGAGCACAGTGATGTCATTACACGAATCTGGTGTGCCAAAGAAAGCATGCCAAACCCACAAGTCCTGTGATGTCACTATTTCAAGTATGATGGTGGCTTCTTGGAAGTGACCTTGGTATTGCCCATGCAAACCTTTGGGCAGTTCTTCCACTGTTAGTGCATGCAATCAACTGAACCTAGCATACGGGGGAATCCTCTTGCTGCTCTAATTGCCAACAATTTTTTGTGTCCTCCACAGTTGGCTCTCTCAAGTACTTTGGTCCAAAAAACTTCACCACGGTGCATGTAAATTGCACTGTGGTGTTCAAGACCGTGATCCCCATCCATATTTCTACATCAATTGCATCCGCTGCTTTACCATAAGCAAGCATTCTGAGAGCAACAGTGCATTTCTGCAGAGAAGAGAAAGAAAGTTTTCCGCAACAATCCTTCCTCAGCTTGAAGTTATCATCAGCCTTCTCCACGCCTTCCACTACCCGCAAGAATAAGTTTCTGCTCATCGGTAGTGACGATGAAAGAAGGTTTCATGTAATGTTGGGACAACTGCAAAATAGTCCATGAACAAAAGTCGTGCACCGGCAATCCTGTCACATGGAATCACTCTCCGGCCCTTGATGGAAACTCTTGAAGTTTAGGACGTGCTCCTCTGCCTTCTCGAAACCCTCTTGGATGCTCATCATCATCATTTCGGCATCCTCATCGTTCGAATGTGACGACGCGATGAACTCGTTGAATATGAATTCATAAAGATCATCGTTTTCATAGGCATCATTCCACGCCGAATCCATTAGTGACCTAGAAGTAATGACTGAAAGAATTAAAAAATGGCTTAGACATTTCATCGAACACGTATAGCGCGGGGTGAAAATATGGGGGAGTTTGGCGTATCGGGACACCGTCCGGTGGTGGCAACCTTGTCGGGTGGCGGCCTGGTCGGCGGCGGTGTGCGTTGGAGCGTATTGTGGCGAAGCCCTGAGTTGGGGATGGCGACAGAGCACCGATACAGGTGGAAGTTTAGTGATGGTAGTGTGGAGGAGGGCGAACAAAGACGAGGAGAGTGCTGCTTGCGCATGAAGAGAGGAGGCGGACATGACCGAATTGGCATGGCCCCCCAACGGTCAGTCCTATGTGATGGGCGTGTCCGGGCGCATCCAGGTGTTCCCATATCCGCCCCACATATGGGGAGTGCCGGTCAGTCCGGGAGTTTGGGCCAGATATGGGGAGGCCGATTGGGTGGCGTTTTTTCATCCGGACACTGAACGGACAACTCCTCCCGGTGTTTGGAGCGGGTATGGGGGGTCCGACTGTAGATGCTCTTACTATTTCATATCTTTGCTTGTTGTTTAGATGATGATTGTTAGCTCTTTGCGCAACACTTTGTATCTTTTAGCCGTTTTCGTTCCTTTGGTGCTTTGTAAGTGGTGGTCGTTGTAATCCTGGCTGGTTGATGACTTTGTTAATTTAAGGTCGGTTCGTCTCGATCCTTCCTTCTGACAATAGTATATTATGAAAATATATTTCCATATCAGTTCAAATGATGCTGAATTCATATCATAAATATTATTATTAGTTTCCATAAGTTTGGTTAAATTCAATTTTTATTTGTGAAAAGGCCTGAGGCCATATATTAAGTATTACATATCCTTACAAACAAACTCATACAGAAAAATAAAATTACATTCAAATCTTCGGGGGTGTCAAATTCTTCTTCCACCCGCATCCTGACGCGTCGTGAACATAGCTCAATGCCACATCTAGGCCTCCGCAAGCAAACTTTTTTAAACTCGTAAGCTTCTAGAAGTAGCGGCCGAGAAGTCGTTGATACAGACCTGGAGACGCTAGCAACGGCCGATGTGAGGTCCTGCTCGAAGAGCACGGCGTCGATCTCCTCCTCCCTCCGGCGGTGCTGGAACTCCTCTTCCTCCTCCCGCGCACTGCGCGCGAGCATCACGGACAAAATCGCGTCCGCCTCCGTCGGGGGGAGGAAGTCCTCCGGCCCCACGACGGCACCGACCCCGCCTTGGCCTCCGGCTCCCTCTTCACTACGCAGACCGGGGGGAGCTCCTCCGGCTCCCTTTTCATCGGAGTGAGAGAGGAGCGTGAGCTGGACGCCCCGGAGGAGCTTCCTGCGTCGTAGAAGAGCCGCCGGCACGCGCGGTCGTACTCCTCCGTCTCGCGGCAGAGGAGCGGCGGTGGCGGTGTCATCCCATGGCGGGTGTACCGCAGGGAGGCGCGCTTCCGCGCCCAGTCGGATCTGACGCAACGCCTGCGCTCGGGGTCGTCGTCGCCGCGCCGACCGGAGTTCCACATCTCGCGGATCGGGGGGCGGGGCGGAGGATTTGAGACGCCGGCGGCGAGAAATGTGGCGGAGCTGTGGGGGAAAATATGCGGCGGAGTGATAGGGTTCGGACCCGTATCGACCTGGTGGACCCGCAGATATACCGCACGGTGGGGCGCGTTTGCGGGCCACCGTAAAACTTTTACGGTCCGGGCCGAGTATACGGAGTCTGGTCTGGCCCAAAAAACAGCCCAAACCCGTATACTCGCCGGAAATATACAGTTCTCGCAGTTTTATAGAGTTGCTCTTATGTCTCAGTCGATGCTATATTTGTGACATTATACATTTAAGGTCCGTGCATTTTTTTTCTTTCAGATTTTATTTTTTCCTTTTCTTGCATGATATGTCACTTGACCGAGATATGATTAAATCTCAGTCGTCTGAGACGTAGTCACACATAAAAAAAATCACTTCGCACCTAGACTGGCACAATGGGTTCTATAAAATACATATCGCTCCATTCCTGATCTTCTCTACACAGGGGTGATACAACACAAAGACTTTCGTCGAAGCCATCCCATTCCATTCCATCCCATCCCTCTTGCCTGAAAGCTCCCCAACTCACTCATGGAAAGAACATCCATTTGCCAAATCACTCCTCGCAGCGCAGTCGTGGAGAGCACTGAGTTCAACTTCACCAACCTGTACTTGCGCCGTAACTTCAGCGGCAAAGACCGGAATCAACTCGTAATCCAGGAGGGCGGTTTTGGTGAAACGGCCGTCAACAACTGGTCGTTATACGACGGAGACGGGCCTAATGCCCCCATTGTTGCCCGTGTACAAGGTCTGCATTCCCAGGCCGGGGACTGGCAAAGCACTTTCACCATAGTATTCCAGAATGAAAGGTATGCATATTTGCTTACTGTTTGATGAATAAATATTGATATAAGTCTATGTTGTCATATTATTAGATTGGCTGATATATTACCGCCGTACATGATACGTAAATGTGTATATATGTGGGAAACAGGTTTAAGGGGTCTACATTCGAGGTCATAGGAGTACCTACTGACGGCGGTGAGTGGGCTATTGTTGGCGGAACAGGACAATTTGCTATGGCAACAGGTGTAATATCAAAAAGTGTTCATGAGCAAAGAGGAGACGGCAACACTATAGAACTTACTATGCATGGGTTCTACCTGTCACGGGTGAGAAAAACAATATGCTCCTTGTATTACGTACGCTCATGTAATTTTCTGAATTATTTATTGCACGTTTTGTGTTATTTTATTAGTTTATATATATGGATTAAAGAATTACTTTCTAAAAAAGAATCCCTAACTTAACTGTTATATATGCAGAGCCTTCTTACAAAGGCTGAGCCATTGGGTAGTAATTACGGGGTAGCTGAAGAGATCGCACAGGTGCCAAAATAAAGAACAACAATTCGGTGGACCTTCATCGCAATGGCAGCCTTTTGGTCATCTTGAGGCGGGCCGTCAAATATCTGAAGGAGAGCGTCAAATTCGGTTTCTACTACTGTTCCAGTTTCCAGAGTATCGCTGCCATAGATATAGCAGGGGGATTTTCTCTCGGCTGATATTCATCTGTACTCGTTTCGTTAGGATATGCCTTTTTCTTTTTCTTTGAGGGAGTTAGGATACACCTTTATCTGAACGTTACACTTTTTTTTTGGGGCCAAAGTTACACTATTAGTGGCGCTACTTTTTGGCAATGAAAAAAACAATTCAACGAGGCAAAACCTCTGCCTCATCTCATTAAAAAGAAGGGAAATAACAAAGTGTGCAGAGGGCCATTACTCCCCACACGAATGGAAAAAAATACAAGCCTACTCTCGCGGCATCAAATAACCCAAATGTTTCGCCCCTACGACGATCCAAAGCCTTGGCTCGGCCTTAATAGCCTCGATCAACACATTTGGCAACCTACATACTTGCTGGAACACCCTCGTGTTTCTCTCTTCCACACTTACCAAACGACGAGCATGATGAGCGAGGTTATTGTATGTAAAACTAGAAATAATTGATTTATAGAATTAGAGTAGTCTTCGGTAATGTTGTCACACACGAAGGAACCGTCCTCTCGTTCCTCTCTCTCCCACGCACAGGTCGTTGCCGCCGTAGATCTGCCTCGCTTCTGTGGCCTTCGGGCCATGGAGGCGGGGTGGATCACGGCCCCCGTCGGCGGGAGGGCTCCGTTTTCCTGGTTTTAGGGTTAAGGTTTGGTGGGACGACACTCAGATGGTGGCGGCGGCGTCTTATTCAATAAGGTCTTCCCAGCTTCAGCCCCATCTCGGCGGTGACGTCGAGAAGCTTGTGGGGGTGGTGTGGTTCTTTATGACTTCTTCTGGCTATGGGGATCTCTGGATCGTCAAGGAGCTTCATCGACGGTTCTTCCTTCTTATTCATCTCCGGGACGGTTGTGGTATTGTTGACCCATTCGGCGACTTCCCGTCCGCATCCAACTACGTCAGGCCGGCTCAGGGAGGAGCGGCAGCGACGGCGCGCCGTCGACACGGTCTGGAGGTTGAAGACGAAGGGCATCTCAAGGATTTCATTGTAATTTTTGTTTTTGTTGAGGTGCTTTGTACTCTCCGGTGTTTCTTTTAATGCTAGGGTCCTATTCGCAAAAAAAGTAGTCTTCGGTAAAATGAACATATGCAAATCTCTCTCTCCCTCTCTCTCTCTCTCTCTTCTCCTCCTCCTCCTCCTCCTCCTCCTTCTTCTTCCTCCCCCATATGCTTAACAGTGCATTAAGTATTTAAAAAAACTTAGCTTGCTACCGAACTAAGTACCTTAAAACCTAGCTACTATTACCACAGACACATAAAAACTTGAAGCAGAATTAATGGCTTATTCACCTAATGGCATTTCTAAATGTACTAATGATGATGTATGATTGGAAATAGAGTAATATGACATGAGGGGGCATTCTTATCATCATTCGATAAAGAAACTAACTATGAGCTCTAATAGAAATATAATCGGACCAACCACCATATACCAAGGCACATCCAACACAAGCACACATATTATTAGGAAAGCGAACTGGAGATGACAGTTAGATAAATACCAATTTCTTATATATGTCACATTGATATGTGCTCCCTCGGTTCCATAATGTAGTGTGTATAGATTTTTTTTCAAAGTCAAACTTTGCAAACTTTGACCAAGTTTATAGAAAAACATATTTATATCTACAATACACAATATGTAAAATATGAAACTACTTCTTATGATGACTGCAATGATATATGGTTGGCATTCTAGATGTAAATAGTTTTCTCCAAAAGCTCTCTCTCTCTCTCCATTAGCTATTTGTAAAATAAATGATCTTCGATAGCTACCAAGAAAATTTGGCACCTACAATGTTCCTGTATACAAAACTAACAATAATTAATTTATAGAATTAGAGTAGTTTTCTATACAGTAAACCGATACACATGATCTCTCTCTCCCTCTCTCTCTCTCAAATGTGCATTAGCTATTTGTAAAATAAATGTTCTTAGATAGTTACTAGAAAAGTATTTTAAATACTAGCTACTATTACCATGGTCACATCAAAAAAACTTCCTTCAAAGAAAATCCAGGACTTGCTTATCTAATGTGTTTTCTGAAGTGTTAATGTTGCAGTATGATTGGCAATAAATAACCTCACATCACGTAGCGATCTTATCGGCATTTAAGAAGTGATATACCAAATCATATCCTACCCAGCACACACATCATTTGGAAAGTCAACTAGATATGACATTATGGGCTCATGGCACTGAAGTAATATCGTTAGAGACAACATTAGTTATTTTTATCTATTATGGACAAACTATGACTTTGATTAAACAAATCATCCACTAAGTTGTGATGAGATGACGGCTTGGCAACTAACAAATTCAAATATTGGGTGGATTGATTTGCAAGCAATGTATTACAAGTTTGGCTAAAATATTCGTCTACATACAACTAGCAATAATTGATTTATAGAATTAGAGTTGTTTTGGGTAAAGTAAACATGGATAAATATCCTTGCCTCTCGATCGCTCTCTCTCCTTCTCTTATGCCTAATTGTGCATTAGCTATTTGTAAAAAATAATCTTAGAATGATACCCAAAAAGTATATTAATAACTAGCTTCTCATACCACGTCACATAAAAAATATCCTTCAAAGAAAATTCAATACTTATTTACCTAATGTATTTTCTAGATTGTTAACGATGACACACGATTGGCAATTGTGTAATATGTCATCACTTAGTGATCTTATCGTGATTTTAGGTGAAAACGGTGTATGAGTTGTAATATATATATATATATATATATATATATATATATATATATATATATATATATATATATATATATATATATATATATATAATGGGGCTGACCCATATATACCAAGGCATATCCAACCCTAGTTCACACATGATTAGGAAAGTCAAATAGAGATGGCATCTAGATAAGTAGTGCCTTCGTTTCTATTTAATCTGCATATTAGTTTTGACTGAAGTCAAACTTTATAAAGTTTGACCAAGTTTGTAAAAAACAATACGAACATTTAAAGTAACAAATTTATATGATGTGAAAATATATGCAATGATGAATTAAATGGTATTAATTTGATGGTGTATATGTTAATATATTTTTCTACAATTTTTTTGAAAGTATATAAAGTTTAACTTTAGGCAAACCTAATATGTGGAGTAAATAAAATGAAGGGAGTACCAATTTATTGATAGGACTTAAAGACTATTTCAAATCATGTATGTTTGTCACATTATGGGGTCATAGTATGAAAGTAATATTGTTAGAGGCAAAAATATCTGGTTTAACTATTATGGACGGGCTATGATTGAGAGTAAATAAAGCATCCACTAAGCTATGATGAAATCGAAGTATGGCAACTAACAAATGCATCCATGAGTTGGATCGACCTAAAATGTTATTGTATGTAAAACAAACAATAATTGATTTATAGAATTAGAGTACTTTTCGATAAAATAAACATATGCAAATGTATCTCTCTTCTTCTTCTTCTTCTTCTCCCCCACATGCTTAAAACTACGGTACACTAGTGGAGAAATGGGCTTTAGTCCCGGTTGGCGGAGGCCTTTAGTCCCGGTTTGCCAAACGGGACTAATAAATTGGGACCAAAGGCCCCCACCCCTTAGTCCCGGTTGGTCACGACCCGGGACTAAAGCCCTCCACATGGCCGCCTGCACGTGCCGGGGGCTGGAGGACCTTTAGTCCCGGTTGGTATCACCAACCGGGACTAAAGGGTGGTGATTTTGTTTTTTTTGGTTGGGGTTTAGGTTTTAGGGGTTTAGGGGTTTATGTTTTTTTTTATTTTTTTATTTTGTGTTTTCCATTCAATTCTTTTTCATTTCAAACATATTTTACGCTACTACATACTGTACACGTTATGCATATATAATATAATTTCTCATATGGCCATACATATATCATATAATTTTTAGTACGACCATGCATACACACATATATATACAATTTTATATATACAATTTATCCTACAATTTGCAGATTATTACATGCAGGCATTAGGCGTAATGGTATTCTCCTCTTTCATCTATGACCTCCGTAAGCAAAAATCCCACTATTTCCTCTTGAATTGCTCATAGGCGGTTCTCTGATAGGAGCCTATCCCGCATCTCTGTCATCTTGAAAGAAGGATATCAATATGAATATATTAGTTGTGTGTATATATATTAGATCATGATAAAAAAAATATGAATAGTGTTTACGTACCCGAAGTGCTCTTTGATCTGTGCGCCATTCGGCAGTCATGCGAATGTTCTTGCAAATCGTAGTATGCACATAAATCCGTCCCCTTTTCTTGTTTCATGCACTATGCGAGAATAGAATTCAATCAGATAACAATCAAGCATGATAATGGTATTGATACTGGAATTAAAGAGGTGATCGGACCTAGCTAGTACTACTTAATTACCTTGCCCCGTCGCTATGTCAGCTTCTCTTTCCAATCACCGACAACCTCTTTGGTGAACCGTTTCCAAACCCTGCCCGGCAAAGAAAATGAATAAAGGAGTTATTAATTACTTGATATCAGGAAATGAACGAAAGAGGCCGATACTCATTGAAATTACCTGTCGAGCATCAAATACACGCTTCTGTACTGTTCTTGGTCTTTACCTAGTGAGTCAAAGACTACACAGTTCCAGCGTCAACTTTAATGTCCAGCAGGATCCAGTGGAACCTGTGCACACGTTTATATAAGCAGGCATGCATAACTCAGCTACACTTAACATCGAGTAAGCAAAATAGAATTTGTAGTACAAGACAGTAACACTCAGTGGAAGTTGTAAGGAAATAGTATATCTGTTTTGGTATTTTGTTCCTTCAAAAACATTAGCAAGTTATCCTCGGTCTCATCGGCAAAGTCCCTTATCACCATTTCATGAATGATATATGGGTCAATGAACCCAATGTCAAAGATTCCCTGTTTTCGACATTCGAGAATCTTCATTCTGCATAATAGCGTACAAAATAATATAGTGAGGATAATTACAGGCAATGAACGAGCTGAGCTAGAGACTTAAATTACAGAAAGAAATCACTTACAGACAATAGCAACTGCCGATAGATTTGTCGAGTGCGTCTAGATTGTATAATTGAAAAATTTCTGAAACCTCAATCATTATGAATGATTCAGTGAAGAAATGCTCTTTATTCACCCTCACCATGAGCATCTATCGCGCTGCTTTACTTTTGTCATGTACCACTCATGCAATCTTCGCATTTGTGTTGATAGAAGCAGGACCTGCTCAGGTTTGACTAGAGGGTTCCCGGGGACATATTTCCATGCTAATTCAACCATGGGGAATTCCTCGGTGCCTCGGAGTTGTTCAACACTGCAACCAAATTCTTTAGCAACATCGGTCGTTACCTTATCGGTACTCACCTTAAGTGGGGGGATCGACTGCACTTCTTGTTCTCCGAGCTGGGGAACTATTTTCCCGCTTTTATTATCACTTGTATTTGTCAATGAGCTTCGCATTTGTTCATGATATGACTTGATAATAGAGCGTTCATAGTCTGAAGGCCTATTCGGTACATGTGCCGGGGGTCACTCTAGAAGTTCCGCAAAGTGCTCTACGATTTTCGTAGGTATTTTCTCCTTTGGCGGCGGGGGCGGCTTCGGTGCAAAATGGGCCTTCACTTCGCCAACCACAATCTCTCTGTTTTCCTCCTCAGTCATCTCGTAAGCTAACTTCTTTTTGGCAGGAGGCTTGGGTTTCTTCTTTGGTGCTCTCTTCCGCTTTAGGCCCTGCTGCTGGGACATAAGGGGTGGACTCGGCTGACGCGACGCAGATCGATATGGCGGACTCGCGCTGGGCTCTGTCTCGAGGTGGGGTGGAGTCGGCTGGCGCGGCGGACTTAGAGGTGTATTTCTAGGAGGAGTCAGTGGCCTTGGCGCCGAGTTTGGAAACACGAGGCATTCCTTTCTCCATACAATGACACCACGTATGACTTTTCCCAGTGTCTGCTCCCCTTCACCTCCAGGGAAGTCAAGCTCGAGTGAGGCATATCCCGACAGAACTTCATCCACCTCGACACGAGCATAGCTTGCTGGAATCGGATTGCCATGGATGGTTGCTTCAGGTGCATTCGGTAAAGCAAAGCCGACCGCCACCTTCATGGATATGTTCTTCAATTTCATGTGTAGCTCACAACTTGTCCTCTCTTCGATATCATCCATGGGGTAGCGAGCCAGCAGTGCATCATCGGCCGGGACCCCGTGGAACCCACCACTAGTAGAGAAATGGCAAGCCACAACTCCTGTTGGTGGCGTGCCGTTTTTCACCAACGTCAGCACTAATATTTACGAATAGTGCTGGCGTTGCCTAAATTTGTACGTTATTGGTACACACATAGTGGTGGCGTTCAAATTCTACCGAACGCCACTTGTATGTGGACCCCAGCGCTCCCCCCTTTCACATATTATTGTTGGTGTGGCTAAGGTTCCCACGCCAGAACTATGCATTATACTTGTGTCGTGCAACATATACGACACTCCATAGGAATATTTTGTGGAGCCCCACAAAATATTGTGGTGGCGTTCGTAAATGTAGAACACCATTAGTAGTTGCATCTCTATATATAGCTGACTCGGCCGGCCTGGTTTATCATATATAGGCAATCTCTTAACGGTACTCTCACATATATGTGTGTATAGAGATACACGAACGGCGGACTCTGCCTTCGATCCATTGAGAGAACTAGGCGACTGTTTTTTGTGTGTATATCATTTAGGTATGTAATGCCCGCATATGTGTGTGTGTATATATAGTACATAATATGCTAAAATTGTTTTTGACCTTTTTTTGTAGGCACTGTGGAAGTGATTGATTTATGCTGGAATATATATATGGATCGAACTATAAATGGGTTCTTCAAGGTCGCGTTGGAAGATATGAATCGGAAAGGGGAAACAAAAATACTATGTCCATGTAAGAAGTGCGAAAACATAGTTTTGATTGACCCTTCTACTGGTCGTGTGAACATGCACTTGTTGAAATATGATTTCATGCCTGGTTACACACGGTGGACAAGTCATGGTGAGGAAGAGGAGGATGTCGAAGTCGAAGGGAAGGTACATGATGATGAGCTAGAAGGAGGTGTGAAGAATGTTGCAGAACATGAAAATCACCTCGACGGGCAGAAAGAACGCAACGATAAAGAATTGTCAAAGGAAGATCTAGATGACTATGACCAATCTGGCATCTATCAAGAAGAAGATGACGTTATTCGGAAGGAGAAGTGTAAGAAAAGACGTAGAAGCACGTCGGATGTAGAAACTTCCGTTGAGAGCCCCCACAAAAATAAGAGAAAAGCTTCCGTTGAGAGCCTCTGCACAAACAAGAGGAAAACATCGGTTCAGAGACCCCGCACAAACAAGAGAAACCGAGAAACAACGTCGTAGTTGATTTTTATCTATCTTTTATTTATTATTAATTCGGCAGTTTGATCATATTTTAATATTGATGCATGCAATAATCTTCTTCCGGATGTGACCTTATTGAACCCCTTTTAACATTTTTGTCTTGACCGTATTGTATTATTCTACATTTGTATTGACCATCGGTAGTTGAATTAATTAAGTTGATGTAATTTTGGAAGAAAAATAGCTATGGCCTTGGCGACGTCACCAATGACATAACTAATATATCTATGGCGTTGTATACGTCACCAACGCCATAGCTATTTCCCCCCATTGTCTTTGCCCGTTTGGGGGGAAATGTTCACCGCAAACTTTCGTTTCGCGCGCTCGTACACCCTCCGCTCCGTGCGCTGTCGCTGCCACCTTCGTCGTCGTCGCCGCCACCCCCTCCCCCCGTCGCCGCCACCTTCGTTGTCGTCGCTGCCACACCCCCTCCCCTGCCGCCGTCGCCCACCTTCCCCTCCGGTCGCCGTTCCTTGACTCGCCGTCGACCCCAATCGCCTCGACCTCACCGTCCGCCCCCAACCGCGTCAACCTCGAGCCGCCTTTATCCCCTCCCGCCGCCGTCGCGCCGCCGGCCCGAACGACCTCAACCTCCCCTGCCGTCGACCTCAACCTCCTCTACCGTCAATCGATGCCGCCACCTCGATTCCTCTGGTAAGTGATCAAAATGTGTTTGAGGAAATGTGGTTCAAATTTTGTTTCGATGGAAATGTGGTTGCTTGTGTATTGTTTGCAGGGAATGCATTGGGTTGCCAATGTTTTGGCAAAACGTTGATTAATTTCCATTTCGTCAAATTCTGGCAACCAATATGTCCTATTTTTAGCAAAGGTCATGCCGAAATTTTGTATTTTATATATGAATTAATAAGGTTGCCAATGTTTTGTGTTGTAGATGTCCAATCAAACGAACGACGCGCATGACTCTTCTTCGACACATTCGGCACACGGCGGTGATGCATTTACGGACGCGCAGGGACATGAAGATTATGACGATGAGCTTAATCCAGATGAGTACTATATGAGAGGCAGATGCTACAGTGTTCCTCCTGGTGCGGACAGTAATCCTGATATGGACACTGATGGAGAGGACACAGAGGAGTATTCTCCCGCGGAAGAGGTGGATGTGGAGGTCGACGAGCATGTTTGAAAATCCAAGAAGCAGCGGAAACCTAGGAGCCGAAATGCTATAGGCACCAACAGGCTCATCGCCACACGAGTTAACGAGGCTGGTGAGCCTGTTAGTCCGTGGAAAGACGCTGCTCACTATGGCAACGCCCTAGGTGTTATCCTTCGAGAAGTTTGCTCTATCAACAAGACAAATTTAAGGGATATGGACAAATCTAATCTGCGAGAACTCCTCATAAGAAGGGTGCACGCAAGATTCAAGTTTCCTGAGGAGTATGACAACCTATCATACCCAAAGAATCAGGTAAACAATCATGCAATCCATAAGTTCTCGAAGAATTTGACTTCTTGGAAATCTACAACAAGAAAAGATATTGCAAGGAAACCCGACATAGATATCTCTGAGATCCAGCAGAAGTGGCCTACCATTAGTGTAGATGATTGGAACATTTTCAAGATGCAAAATCAGGAGAACTCAGTGATGACTCAGTCGTCTTGGGGGAAGGAAATGCGATCGAAGACATTGAGTAACCACACCCTCGACAGACGTGGTTTTGTTGGGAAGAAGCCCGTATGGGACAAGCAGGACGCTACACTTGCATCAAAGGGCATCCCAAACCACTTCCCGCAATTCAAGGACCCCCTTGAATATAACTATGTCAGGGGGCGGTACCATTATGATCAAAAGACAGGGGAATATACCATGGATCACCAAACAAGGAAACTAGAAGAAGAACTAACAAGGCAACATGCAGAACCTCATAGCTCGCAAGGGTTGTCGGCCAGGGGGAACACTCCTCTTAACCGGTCGATCAACATTACCCTTGGCAAGGAGCCATTAGCACCGCCGGCGGGTGGTCATGTGAACAGTGCTGGATCCGGTGCCAAATGGGACTATCATTATCCCGAAGACCGGGAGCTGCAACGGCAGAGAAGGAGAGCCAACAAGCGGAGCATTGAACAACAAATAATAGAAGCCACAGCCGCAGCCACCGCCGCAGCCACAGCCGCAGCCCTTGTTCAAGAATTCATCCGATTAACCAGTTAACTTGCCGATTAATCCCTACTCGTAGGGTCACCGAGTAGCCGATAAACCGATAAATCGGCCGATTAATTGATTAAATGGCCGATTAACTTGCCGATTAGCCGATTAATCCCATACTCGCCAGCCAACCGAGCAGCTAGCAGTTAACGATTTCCTCAATAATGGTCGCAGCCACAGCCAACATCGAAGAACGCATCAACATTCAATGCCAAGCCCATGCCCAAGCCATGCTGCCTTCAATAATCGAGAGCGTGAAGAATTGGATCAAGAACGGCGAACTAGGAAACGTTATGATCCAAACTAATTCGACCAAGGATAGCAGCCAACATTCTGTCACTTTCATTGGTAACCCGTCGCCAATGCATGCTCTCAACGCTCTTACTCAAGACACTCCATGCAGTCTCTTAGCTTATGTGCGTGATGAACTGGTTAAAGTTGCAATTGGGTCGATCATTCGCCCCAAAGATACCATGATGCACGGAGTGCCCATGCCTGAGGGGGTCTTCAAAGTTGAGGTGTCTGTTGTCGTAAGGGGTTTCGAAGATATTTCTCCTCCGATACAACCTCCGGGTGCAGATAGCCAGTTGACCCTCTCAGGATGTTTGGGTTGGCTAATGCAGTGGCCGAAGAATCAAATTCAGCTAGGAAACGTCCAAATCTCCCCAACCTCGCAGCAGATGAACAATGACATCACACATGGGCGAGGACCATCTCCTTTGGGTCAGATTCAACCTGAAGTTCGTAACAACGACAATGTGCATGTCGGTGAAGACCACGACAATGCAGTTGTCGGCGGTGAGGACCATGTCAATGGTGGTGATTTGGGCGGTGAGGGCCATGTCAATGGTGGGGATTTGGGCGGTGAGGGCCATGTTAATGATGGTGATTACGGCGGTGAGGACACTCTACTTGTCAATCGATACTTCCTTATTGACGAATATCAGAAATCAGCTTCCAGCATTGACATGTGCAATCTTGATGGACCTCTGTCTGCTGGTCCTGCTCTTGTATTCTCATCTATGCCTCCGCTTGCTCAACAAGAACGTGTTGTTCCTTGCCAGAAGAGTCTTTTCAACGAGGACTTCACACAACCAGACACACAGGTGCCACCACACAAGGGAACATTGCTGAGTCCAAACACACTCAATGCGACGGTCGCAAATGCATTGCCAGACAATATAGCCAGCCAGCCTAACCCGACACGTAAGAAGAAGAGAAAGAGACCAGCTGGTAATAAGACGAAAGCACATGCTACCAGCCAACCGGTTCAGACAAGTAAAAAAGTTCGGCATGTCGTTCAATGGCGGAATTACCATTCCCCAGGTGATCCCATCCTTCCGAAGGAGCTCAGCGATCTTCTGCACACAGAATTGAGGATTCTGGATGACACCGTTCTATCTAGGGAGAAGTATGCATTCTGTGCTGAAGGTGGGTTTCGCCTTGTTTTTTCAGTGATGGTGCCACCAAATCTTGGTTTGTAGGATGATTTCCCCGCAGAAATATTCTATGTGCCATTCGAAGACATCTTCAACATGTTTCGTCTAATGAAGCTTAGTTCTTCCTTAGTACGCCTATGGGCAATCAATGTTGCCTACACTGGAAAATGTGAGCTCAACAAGGATGTCTCGGTAGCGGACCCTTACCTCATGCACGAGACCAACACCAATCACCCTGAGCACCGACAAGCTATGCGGAAGTATTTGACAGACTTCATGATTGCCAACATGGACAAAGACTACCTTCTCGTGCCCTACTATCCGAAGTAAGTCATTCCGGCTAGCTAGATTACTATTTTATACAATCTCGTTATGCATGCTTCCACGTAACACCATTAATTAACTCGATCGACTTTGTATGCATAGAACAGTGTGTCCTTATCGTTATTACCCTGAAGTTCGCCGGAACTTATTTCTTGGATTCGACGAGGAAAGTGAAAAAAGACTATAGAGGCATCAAGAAGGTCCTGGATGAAGCACTTTTCGAGTATACGAGACGGGAATGAGTGATTAGAGACGGATATCGCAAGTTTGACAAGTTTAAAGCGGTACGCTTTGGCCACAAAACTGACTTTTGTTGCATGCAGCAGCCGGAAAACAGTGATATAGACGGCTATTACGTTGTCCACCACATGGAGGAGTACATACGGGAGGGAGAAAGCCTTAAAAAGAACCCAGGCGTCATCGCATGGGGGAAGAAAATGGAGGAAATTAGCCCGGGAAATAACAGAGATGAATTTAGATGCATCCAGGTGAAGTTTGCTACCATCCTCAACAAGGATGTCATCGACCATGCCAGGGTTTTCAACGGTGGAGCACCTTCCGGCCCGGAGGAGATAAAAGCTCGCCATCGGAAGCAGGGGCTTGATGCTGATGGTCCTCTGTCTATCGCGGATCCGGCGAAGAAATACGTTAATGATCCTTATGCCGATATGTAATAGGATAGTGTCAGCTACCAATTCTGTTGGTTCTACAATACTGCTAGCTCGATCAACTACATGTTCGTGTGGTTTTGTGTTATAGTATCTCAAAACTTGATCACTAGCTATCTTAACTAATTATTTAAGCACTATCTACGAATCTAAAATGTATTTCAATTGCCTTTATTTGTTACCTTATTCTGCCATGCAAACGGTGCCCTTTCCCGCTGTCGTGGCAGCGATTTTCCGATACTTACAAATTAAGTAATGGCGTGCTGAGAAGGTACAACGCCTGCAATGTTTTTCAGTTATTTGTGACGTTGGAAGAATGTGCACACCATAGATACAGGTCATAATGCCGGCGTACAACATAATCCGAAGCCATAGGTATTCTAAATACTGCCGGCGTAGGCTCTAACGCCACCACTGTTTTTTAACTGTGGCGCCATATGATGGTGTCCTGGACTAGGGGGTACTCACCACGTCGTCTCCCGACCAGTGGGTTGGGCCGATGACCCCATGGCGGTTCACTAAGGGGCCACTTCGGGCAGCCCATGATGAATACAAGGGAAATTCCATAAGACTTGGCGCACAAGACAAGGACTCCTTTAAACCCTAGGCCTCTGGTATTATATAAACCGAGGCAAGGCTAGTCAATAGACAATCTCATATTCATTACAACAATCTCGTGGTAGATATTTGTACTATGTACTATCCCCATATCAATACAATCAAAAGCATGACGTAGGGTATTATCTCCTTGAGAGAGCCCGAACCTGGGTAAAATCCTATGTCCATGTTACCATCGCTCCAAGACGCCTAGCTTAGGACCTCTACTACGAGATATGTCGGATTTGACACCGACATTGGTGCTTTCATTGAGAGCCTGCTGGGCGATCGCCGCGGTGCAATGGATCTTCAATCGATGCCAAATCATGTGTTATGTTTTCAGTTAAATTCGTGCGGTATAAGTTAGATTCTTTACGAAGTACTAGCGCTGCCAAATTGTCAAATTGATTTGCAGATTGGGGATGTAAAACACGCCACGGGCGCCGACCAGCGATCCGATTAGTTTTGGGCTAATCGTTGTCTGCTACTATCCTACCAACTGCAATGATTATTGCTTTGAAGTAGTCCGATCTGTTGCCCGCCGCAGAGAAGAGGCGCGTTAGTTGACCAGGAAGTCGACCCTTCCACGGAAGCTCCAGCGTCGCCTTCAAAATCTTCCACAGGCGTCCAGTCCGTCACATGGTAAAAGCGGCCGAAGCAGTACATGCATAGGTCTTTGGATTTGACTGCTGCAAAGTGGTATTTGTTGGGATCAATGGACGCATCGACAAAGGGCTGCACACCTCAGGGAGATTTGTTTCTTTACCCTTTTTTATTTCAGCTCCTAGGCGGCCGCCGTTTCTCTACTACTACCTTTTTGCTGAAAAGTGCAGACCTAAAGTCTACTAACTTAATTAACTACTATTTTTGCAGCGTGTACCCTGGATTTGATCAGTGAATTGTGGTAATCCAAGTACTACTTCTTCACGTATAGATCAAATCAAATCAATTCTTGGTACTAGTTCATACTAGTTCTCTACAGACTGCTCCCTTTTATTTTCTTCAGTCTGCTACTGTCATCGTATCAAACAGGTTTAATTTTTCCTAATTATTCGTTTAGCACGTAAAGTTATTATTAGAGCATTTTCATGTTGCTTTGTACTGCATTATTTTTGCAGGAATATTCTACCGACGCTTGTACACGGTGTCTGCGTCGAACTAAGCGTTGGGAAATTCGTCAAACCGACCTTGGCGCTCTGGCCATGCTAACCAGATTATTCAGTCACATGAATTAATTATGCAATTTTTTTCCTTACAATTATTGTTATCTCTGGTTGGCGTTATTTTATATGTGCAGATAAACGGTTTGGATCGGGCTGTGTTGCCACCTCGGCATACCGACGTTGTTGTCTCGCCTCGGTCAACCATAACGCGGCATCCGCAGTCGCCTCGGCATGTTGCCCTATTTGCATCCCCGCGCCATCACTTCATTAAGTCGACGTCCTATATACCGACTAGCTTCGTCACCTCGGCTGGATAGGGAGCTTCACCATCTCTTCGTCAACCTGCTACAGGGACTTCAGTGTCACCAGCCGACCAGCTTCGTCATGTTAGCTGGACCGGGGGCTTTGCCTCGCCGGAAAAAATCGTGTTGCGTCGCCAATTCTTCAAGACGAGCTCCTCGCTCGGTTACCTCGGGACCGGCTTGGAGGCTGGGACCTCGGCCTTCCTCAGGCTCGGCCCATGTCATCAACACCAAGCACATTAACCAGCTAAGTCGCTTTCATGCTCAACTTTTTTTTAATTTAAATTTTTGTTCGGTTCGACCAAGCATTATATTTGTGTTAAAAAAGTTTGTTTGTTACAAACACTTCCTTTTCCCATGATAACTGGGGGGCTTCGCCGTCATGCTGCCGAACTACTCTGTCTCCTCGGTTGGACCGGGGTCTCCGCCTCACCGCACCACCGTGTTGCGTTGCCACTTCTCGACCCGAGCTCTCCGCTCGATTACCTCGGGCTTGGGGGCTGGGACCTCGGCCAGGCTGAGAACTACATCTTCGTCCCGCCACAACCCCGGACCGCACCAAGCACATTAACCAGCTAAGTCGTTTTCGTGCTCAGCTCTCTTTGGAATTTTACTTTTTGTTCGGTTCAACCATACCTTATATTTTTTGTTAAACAAAAAAAATTGTTTGTTAAAAACCTTGTTTGTTAAAAATTTCTTTACCCGATTTAACCGGGGGCTCTTAAATTTGTATGAGCCGTTTTATAAAAAATATGTTTTCTTCTTGGTCGTTGCAAAGTCTTTTTCTACTACTCATTTTTTCGACACTAGTGTGTGGTCGATAGCCGGGTAGCCTGGTTTCTTTCTAAAGCCGCTGGAGTTTAGTTCGCTAAACAAGCCTCGGAGAAACACTCCGCCTTCGGGGTATGGAGGTTGAAGCCAAAGGCTGACCCGCTTGGAGTACGGAGATCGGATGTATCATGTTAAAGCACGACCGAAGCACGTATTAATTTTAAGACCAATTTTGGATTGGCACCAAAAAAATTGATTTAGTTCAGACGTCAAAGTTTTTACATAAGTATTTTGGCTTTTCGAGCTTATGGCACTTTTAAGCTATTTGTATGTTTTTCTTTTAGGAGGCGGGACATCCTCATGACCGAGGTGCCCTGCGTAATAATTCAGCTCAGGAGATCTCTTCCGACCCACAGCTCGGTATCTTTCCTGCCGACTCACACCTCAGCATTGGTGAAACGCACATGACATCTGGACTAGTTCCCGAGGAGATTCGATCCTCAGGTTGGTCGGCCGCAATCAACCTGAATCTCGGGGCATATTGTGTGTCTCCAGCATAGTTCTCGTAGTGCAACGTCGGACGCCTTTAAAGTATCGAAAATATGAAGGGGGACTCCGACTAGATCCGAACCCACCAAAAGCCAAGGTACTCCAAGTAGTCCTCGGCAAAATATTCTCGGATATTGCTTTATATACATCAGTTTCGAATTGTGTCTTCGGTCAATAGTTGGGTTGCCCTGCTCCTATGATTGTGCCCTACATTCCGCTTTGTTTGGCTAGGTGTGCTAAGGGAGAACCAGTGCGATTGTACTTCCGATTTAACTGGTCAAGTACCTCAGTGGAGAAAACCGAAAACTGACTGTCACAATGAGCGCAAACTGGTCAGCGATCCGATGACTCTGTCAAACTATAGACCGATAGAGGTTACCCCATGGGCCTTCCATAAAATTGGCCGAAGTGTTAATGGCTTGACCTCGGCTGGCGCCAAACACTAACCGGGGGCTAGTAACTGGCCTCCCAAACTTTATAGCTCCTATGACTAAGTGAAAGTTATAAAGCCTAGATATCTGATTGCATCGTTTCCGCTAACACAACCGCCTCCGGGCACCGAGACGTCGGCTAAGGGTTGTCTTGTTACTGCGGAAACACCCTGCGTAGCATCTACAAAGGGGTAGAAGCCGATGATGGGCCACTCTCAAATGATAAACGGTCACAAAGGAGTCAAAATAGCATATAGCATAAAAGCATTTGTATTCAATATGCGAGTGCTACCTTCCGTAATCATCGTTATAAAGCCATAAATATGCATCAATTTGACTTAAGATTTTGGCCAAGCTGGGTTGCCTGGCTCCCGTGCTTACCCCCTACGTTCCCGATTGTTCGGCTAGGGTGTAAAGGGAGCACCTCTGTGATTGTTACTTCCGGGTCATCCGGGTTAGTACCTCAGACTGGGTGAAGCCGAAAGCTAGTCATCTTAAGAAAATAATTGGTCGGTAATGACGGAAGTGAAAATTTTGGTTCACTAAAGACCACGGAGTTCGGGAACATTCCCCGAACTAAATCCTCAATATTTTCCTCCTGCATTGATCGGAGTCGAGGTTTCACGATCATGGTCAACATGCTATCCTGGGAAAAGGAACTTATAAATGAACTATTTTTCCCAGAAGATGTTTCTTAAGTTAAATAAGTAATATAACATATCTCTCCGCGTTCCTTTGTTTATAAAACTGTATGGCCAGATTGCCTTGTTTGTCATAAATCTTTGCCCTTCTAAAGGCTTTATAAAATAGGACAAACACTCCTCGGCTACTGGCCGAGGAGGTTGAAGCCGATGGTCGGTCAACAAAGTCTTGTACAATGCGGATCCGAGCATTAATGATGTAAAGTACTTGGATACATAGAATCATTACACATAACTTGTGTCAGACGTAACAAAATTTGTGTCAAACAAATATCGATCCTTAATTCGACCAACCATGCCTAAATTAAGGCTCGGGGGCTACTACATTTCCTATTCAATGCAGCAATCCAAAGTGCAATATGGTTTTCGAGGAGATTCGATCCTCAGGTTGGTCGGCCGCACTCAACCCGAGTCTCAGAAACTACTGTGTACCGCGTTTCCATCCCTAACGTATGCTGCCGAGCAAGAACTTGATCCTCAGGCCGATTTTGCAAATCGACCTAAGTCTCAGGGGCTACTGGGATCAGTGGTTTTATTTTGATTATTATTTTTCCCTTCAGGTGCATCTCGGGTTATAGACCGACACACACCTTGAGGGCTACCGGCTATAAATCTCGGTAGTAAATAAATTGCAGCGATCAGAAATAATTTCCACAAAAAACAGCCCGAGACCGAGGTAGTGCACCACCTCGGAAGCAGTTCGATATAAAGCTCGGATGCAAGTGGTTGGCTCCATAAAGGGCATTTCCGGCATTAAGCTCGGCTGAACTCCTTCAACCTTTTCAAGTCCAAGGTAATCTATGACACCTCGCATGTAGTCTGGTGTTGGAGCTCGGACGCAGTCCGACGTAAAGATCGGATGTGAATGGCTGGCTCCATAAAGCTCGGAAGTAGTCCGGCGTAAAGCTCGGAAATTCCTCGGATGCCGACCAGCGTTGGAGCTCGGCTGTAAAAAGACACCTCGGACATAGTCCGGCGATGGAGCTTGGATGCGAGAGGAGACTGCCACACGAGAAACACTTTGAGCCCGAGGTGTGGCGTAAAAATTACAAGGCATTGATAAAGGCCGAGTACTTAAAGAGGCTCCTCGGATGTCTGACGTGTGAACTCTTCGGATACACCTCGGTGATCCTCAAGGTCAGAGATGGCAAGATTTGTTGAACCAGTTTTCAAGACTGACGGCTGAAGACGAAGAACAGTTCGGAAGAACCGAGGAGCGTCCCCAACTTGAAGACCAGTTCAGGGGGCTACTGATGGTGTCCTGGACTAGGGGGTACTCACCACGTCGTCTCCCAACCAGTGGGTCGGGCCGAGGACCCCCATGGCGGTTCACTAAGGGGCCACTTCGGGCAGCCCATGATAAATACAAGGGAGATTCCACAAGACTTGGCGCACAAGACAAGGACTCCTTTAAACCCTAGGCCTCTGGTATTATATAAACCGAGGCGAGGCTAGTCAATAGACAATCTCATATTCATTACAACAATCTCGTAGTAGATATTTGTACTATGTACTATCCCCATATCAATACAATCAAAAGCAGGACGTAGGGTATTATCTCCTTGAGAGAGCCCGAACCTGGGTAAAATCCTGTGTCCATGTTACCATCGCTCCAAGATGCCTAGCTTAGGACCCCTACTACGAGATATGTCGGATTTGACGCCGACACCATATTGCTGGCGTCGGGTGTCTACGCCAGCAAGGCCCTTTTTGCCACACCATAGCTAGGCTTTTCTGCACTAGTGCACGCTGCTTTTCGGCAAAGACGGGACGATACTATCCAATGGTGGATCTGCAGCTTGCTCCTGCCGCGTAGACGGAATTTGCTGGCTAATGGTGGCCAGTTGCTCGTCATGCCGCTTACACATGCGTTCCAACTCCACGTTCTTTCTTTCTAAATTTTGAAGCCGGTCTGCATCCTGCTTCTTTTTTCCCTGACGGCTTCTGTAAGTGTCATTCCAGTCCGCAAACCTCTGAACCCACGGAACAACGCCTTTGCCTCGTGTTCGTCCTTCATGTTCAGGATTCCCGAGGGCGCGTGTAAGCTCGTCGTTCTCTCTCTCGGGGATGTACACCCCATTTTGAGCATCTTCTGTTGCTTTAAGTAAAGCCTCCGAGGCTTCTTTAAGAGATGCCTTTTCAATAATCTCCCCAGTTTTTGGATCCAACTTTCCCCCATGCGCATAAAACCATGTCCTGGCCCTCTCGGGCCAATCCCGTGTTTTTGGAATGACCCCTTAAGCAAAGCATCTGGGCCTCGGATAAATCCCACTTAGGCATGCCTGTCTTGTAGCCACCTGCCCCCAGAACATGGTGATACTTTTTTGTCAGCATTTATCTTATTTTTTCTCGATCTTTCCTTAGTTTCATCCGATTCCTTGTACTTCACAAATTCGTCCTAGTGATCTTTTACCTTCTGTAGTGCTCCAGTGAATTCTGGATTCTTCCTTTTTGCCTTGACGTATTCGGTGTATAATCTTTTCTTCCAGGTCTGGAATTGTGTGGCCATCTTCTTAAGAACCCACTTCTTGACCTTCAACCGATCGCCATCTGTGAAACCCTCTGGTAGGTTGAAATGTGATATTAGCGCCTCCCAAAGACCATCTTTCGCTCTTTCGACGACATAAGAAACTCCTCGACCTTCCTTTGGCTTATTCCATTCTCGAATGGTGATCGGGATGGTGTCCCTAACAATAACTCCGCATTGATTTATAAATTTACGGGCATTGTCTAAAGGAGCAATCGGTTCGCCATCTACTTTGAATTCATCGATGTTGTACTTTATGCCATCAGGCAACTTTTTGGCCTGGCCTCGTACTGCTCTGCTTGTAGAAGATTTGCTCGAACCGGAAGGCTAAAAGAAGAAAGATTCGTTAATATATATATAAATCAATTAATACAGCTAATGGTCACCAGAGGCCTAATATATATACCTGGCCGGACTTTGTTAATTGGAGAAAATTTTCTTTGCCATCATTGTTTGTTTCCCCTTCGTCTCTTGGTTCTTCCTCAATTCCCTCACCGGATGCGTTAAAACATTGTGAGCCATCATCTACTTCTTCATTCTCTTCATTTCAAGGGGAGCGTATCATGTCGAACATGATATCGTCTTGATCATGGTCCCTGCCGCTATCGTCCATAGCTTAACTAATCCAGAAGAAAGATAAAACAATTAGAATGCATTCAGTAACCAAAACCTAAATCATAGTATCGAGAAAAACAATACCGGAGATGCAATCAATACACAGCAATGCAAAAATATGATCATATAATATTATCATATAATATCAGTAATACATCGTCTCGAATAATCCAGTTAATGCATCATCAAATATTATCACTAATACATCTCGAATATTATCATATAATATCACTAATACAGATCGAATATTATCGAATAATCCAGTTGACTCGCGGTTCCTGAGCCGCGGGTGGTGGACCCCCAAAGAAAAGGAACCATCACAGGATCATAACTCGGGTGAGATCCCTGAGGAACCTGCTAGGTATTGGAGAACCTGACGTCCAATGCAACCATGTAGCGACGGACGTGCTCGTCCTCCTCCCTGACATGGCGACGTACCACCTCCGCGGGGGCCGGCTCCCTCTGCACCGATAGTGGCCCATGCGACCGCCACCAAACAAGCTCCGGGTCGACGACGAGACCCCGTTTCCTCACCAAGCTGCGCGCCCCGCCAGGTAGCACGTCCAAGTGCCAGTCCGACAGAGCCCAGTCCCGGACATGGCGCCTCTCAAGGTTGTCACCGCCGAGTCGACGACGAGGATGCGGGCGGGGCATCATCGACGTCGAGAACAAATTCCTATGCGAGAATTTTCATTTTATTATGCTACTCATATTTAATACAACATCGGATTGATACATCTAATGGTCACCAGAGGCCTAATATATATATAGTAAACTTTTTCATCATATATACAAAAGAAGATGGCAATTTTTACTAGTAACATTTTTTTAAAATCCTTTCATTTTTCTCTTTTATTTTTTCTATCAATAAAGTCTAGGGCACATAAACTATGATATTTGGATATAGCCTTCAAAACAATAAATCGTTTAGTACATAACATCTTCATAAAAATTGTCTAACACATAAATTAAACCTTTTCATACACTTTTTCATACAATAAATCGTTTAGCACATAAAATTGTCTAGCACATACACTTTTTCATAAAATTGTCTAGCACATAAACTTTTCAATCACTTTTTCATACACTTTTTCATAAAATTGTATAGAACATAAACTAGGGTTCTATGTTTAAAAAAAATCTAGGACAGGCGGAGGGCGGCAGCGAGCGGCGCGGGGGCGGCGGAGGCGGGGCCGACGAGGATAGGCGGAGGTGGAGGCGGAGGGGGAGAGGGGAACCTTACCGGCGTTGCCGAGGAGAGGGGCGGCGACAGCGACGAAGGAGACCCGCGAGGAGGAGGTCGGAGTCGAGGAGCGGCGACGGCGACGGCGTAGGGGCAATTTTTTGCAGCCTGGCGGCATCGAAGTGATCCTTCTCCCGGGCGGTGGCTCGCATCGGGAGAACAAGCATTTATATAGGAGGCACCTTTAGTCCCGCCTCGTGGCTGGAACCGGGACTAAAGGACCTTTAGTCCCGGCTCCAGCCACCAGCCGAGACTAAAGGGTGGGCGCCTGGACACTGGCAGGCCCCTTTAGTCCCGGTTGGTCTCACCAACCGAGACTAAAGGTCCCTTCCCGCGGGACCTTTAGTCTCGGTTGGTGAGACCAAACGGGACTAAAGGTTGATTTTCTCTTTTCTTATTTTCTTTTTCTAAACAGAAGAGTTTCATTTTTTTTTATTTTGAATAACTGTTAGAATATTTTGAGTTTTTGAATGAATCTTTTTTGCTTTAGGTCAAAAAAATTATAAACTTTCTGTTAGTGCCAATAGTTTTCAAATTTGAATAGTTTAAATTTGAATTCATTGAAATTTGTGTGAATCACTAGTTTGTGAATTACTTTAGTTTAAAAATAGACTTTTGAGTGATTCTTTTTCCTGCTGTTTAATATTAGTGTGTTTTATCAGTATGTTCAATTTGGGAAATTTTAGGATATTTTAAATAGGTGTTTTAATCAAAAATAGATTCTATTTAACTCTTTTAGTTTTATACCTTTTTCCTTTGTTTCTATTTTTAGTAATTTTTAGGATATTTTAGTTTTTGTTTTCTTGTTATTGTTTTGCCAAATTATATTATGTTTCTGTTCTTCAACATGAGGAGTTTTAATTTTCATTTTGAAAAATTAGTTGAGAGATTCAATTTTACAGAATGAAATTAATTCTTGTAAAATGCATAGCAATTTGAAAACTAAACCAAATGAGTTGGACATAATTGCATTGATTAACTCCTCAAAAATCATGTTTCAAATGCCAAAATGCCCTAGCTCTTACAAAGATTCCCTCCGGTTTGTCCAAAGTGGAACATTCCAGCTATAAGCCCGAAAAATCACTAGAGAAAAGGGATGACGGTGAAGCCGGTCACATCCCAGAGTGTGATCCTGGGGTATAAAACTTTTTCTTCGCATGTGTCCCTTACTTATGATTGCGCCGTAACCATGGAGAGTCTTCAACATTTAACAGGATGCTTGGGTCAGTCTTCACCCTGAAGGGAGGAATTTCATCAAACTTTTCATAATATTCTGACATGTCGGTCTTGTCCTCCACTTCCACGATGTTTCTTTTCCCTGAAAGAACTATGTGGCGCTTTGGCTCATCGTATGATGTATTCGCTTCCCTATCTTTTCTTTTTCTCAGTTTGCTAGACATGTCCTTCACATAGCAAACCTGCGCCACATCATTGGCTAGGACGAATGGTTCCTCTGTGTACCCAAGATTGTTGAGATCCACTGTTGTCATTCCGTACTGCGGGTCTACCTTAACCCCTGTCAGATTATCCCATTTGCACCGAAACAAAGGGATCTTAAAATCACGTCCATAGTCAAGTTCCCATACCTCCTCTATGTAACCATAATATGTGTCCTTTTCCCTATTGTTGTTTGTTGCATCAAAGCGGACACCACTATTTTGGTTGGTGCTCTTTTTTATCTTGGGCGATCATGTAAAATGTATTCCCATTTATCTCGTACCCTTGGAAAGTCAATACAGTCGAAGATGGTGTCTTGGCCAAAGAGTACAGCTCATCTCCAACAATGTTGTTATTCATGAGATGTGTTTGCAACCAACTGCCGAAAGTCGCCATGTGTGTACGTTTAATCCAGGGGTCAGACTGCTCCAGGTTCTTGGAGCGTACAATATCGATGTGTTCCTCGATATACAGGGCCACCAAGGTGGAATTTTGTAGAACTGTGTAGTGTGCTTGAGTGAAAGAATGCCCGTCCATACATATTACTTCTTTCTTTCCTAGCGTGCCTTTTCCACTCAGTCTCCCCTCATGCCGCGATTCAGGAACACCAATTGGCTTAAGGTCAGGAATAAAGTCAACACAAAACTCAATAACCTCCTCTGTTTCGTGGCCCTTGGAGATGCTTCCTTCTGTCCTAGCACGGTTATGAACATATTTCTTTAAGACTCCCATGAACCTCTGAAAGGGGAACATATTGTGTAGAAATGCAGGACCCAGAATGGTAATCTCTTCGACTAGGTGAACTAGGACGTGCGTCATAATATTGAAGAAGGATGGTGGGAACGCCAACTCGAAACTAACAAGACATTGGACCGAATCATTCTATAACCTTGGTAGGATTTCTAGAACGATTACCTTCTGAGAAATTGCATTGAGGAATGCACATAGCTTCACAATGGCTAATCGAACATTTTCCGGTAGAAGCCCCCTCAATGCAACCGGAAGTAATTGCATCATAATCACGTGACAGTCATGTGATTTTATGTTTTGGAATTTTTTCCCTGCCATATTTATTATTCCCTTTATATTCGATGAGAAGCCAGACTGCACCTTCATACTGAGCAGGCATTCAAAAAAGATTTCCTTCTCTTCTTTGGTAAGAGCGTAGTTGGCAGGACCTGGACACTGCTTTGGATGCATGCCGTCTTTTTCGTTCATACGTTTCTGGTCCTGCCGTGCCTTCGGTGTATCTTTTGTCTTCCCATACACGCCCAAGAAACCTAGCAAGTTCACGCAAAGATTCTTCGTCACGTGCATCACGTCGATTGCAGAGCGGACCTCTAGGACTTTCCAATAGGGTAGGTGATACGTCTCCAATGTATCGATAATTTATGAAGTATTCATGCCATATTCACCTATGTTTACAATACTTTTATACGGTTTTGATGCACTTTATATGATTTATTTAGAACTAACCCGGACTGACGCTATTTTCAGCAGAACTACCGTGGTGTTGTTTTTGTGCAGAAAATGAAAGTTCTCGTAATCGCCCGAAACTTTTTGACGATTTTTTTGGAACAAAAGAGGCACTAGACACTTCATGGGAGGGCCAGAAGAGCCACGAGGTGGGCACAACCCACCAGGGCGCGCCAGGCCCCCCCGGCGCGCCCTGGTGTATCGTGCTCACCTCGTGGCCCACCATCGCGTGGAACCAACGCCAAAAAATCCTATAAATATAGAAACCATCAGAAATAACCCTAGACTCTCCGCTCCGCCGCCGAAACTCTCTGTATCGATGAAAAACCAATCTGGAGGCGTTCCAGTACCCTCCCGGAGAGGGTAGATCATCTCCGGTGGCCATCTTCATCATCCCGGCGAAGGCCATGACGAGGAGGGAGTAGTCCACCCTCGGGGCTGAGGGTATGTACCAGTAGCTATGTGTTCAATCTCTCTCTCTCTCTCTCTCTCTCTCTCTCTCTCTCTCTCTCTCTCCTGTTCTTGAGATGTCATGATCTTGATGTATCATGGGTTTTGTTAATATAGTTGGATCATATGGTGTGTTTCCCTTACTATCTTGTTGTGATGAATTGAATCTTTCCCTTTGAGATATCGTTATGTTGGATTGAATATTGGATTTGAGAACACTTGATATATGTCTTGCATGTGGATACCCGTGGTGACAATGGGGTGTTCTATTGATTCACTTGATATATGTTTTGGTACTCAACTTGCGGATTCCCGCGGTGACATTGGGGTAATCTATGCATAGGGGTTGATACACGTTCTTGTCCTACATTCTCCGATAGAAATCTTGGGGTGCTCCTTGAGGTTCTTGGTGTTGGATTAAGTATTATGAATCTGAAATTGTTTGATGTGTATCGTATAATTAACTCATGGATACTTGTGGTGACATTGGAGTATCTAGGTGACATTAGAGTTGGTTGATGCGTATCATATGGTGTTATTCTAGTACGAACTCTTGAATAGATCGATCAGAAAGGTAACTTTAAGGTGGTTTCGTACCCTACAAACAATTTCTTCTTATGTTCTCCGCTAGATAAGAACTTTGGAGTGATTCTTTGTTGCACGTTGAGGGATGGTTATGTGATCCAGTTATATTAGCATTGTTGAGAGATTGCAATAGCGAAAGTACGGACCCTAGGCCTTGTTTTCAAGCATTGCAATACCGTTTATGCTCACTTTTGTTACTTGCTACCTTGCTGTTTTTATATTTTCAGATTACAAAAACCTATATCTACTATCCATATTGCACTTGTATCACCATCTCTTCGCCGAACTAGTGCACCTATACAATTTTCCATTGTATTGGGTGTGTTGGGGACACAAGAGATTTCTTGTATTTGATTGCAGGGTTGTTTGAGAGAGACCATCTTCATCCTGCACCTCCCATGGATTGATAAACCTTAGGTCATCCACTTGAGGTAAAATTGCTACTGTCCTACAAAACTATGCACTTGGAGGCCCAACAAAGTCTACAAGAACAAAGTTGCATAGTAGACATCAAGCTCTTTTCTGGCGCCATTGGCAGGAAGGTGAGTGCTTGAAGGTATATCTTTAGATCTTGAAATTAAATCTTTTAGTTTCTTGTTTTTCATTAGTTTGGTTTTATAAAAGAAAACTACAAAAAAATGGAGTTTAGGTTGCATCATTTGTTTCGTCTTTATAATGTCTTTCGTGAAAATAAGGATTCAGAAAATTGTGCTCAATTGGTAGAGAAATAGTTTATGAAAATACTTAATGAGAATTCCTTGAATGATGAGCATGATTGCAATGTTGCTAGTATGAATTCTCTGAATATCCATGATCCTAGTGATATGCAAATCAACAAGCTTGGGGATGCTATGTTTGATGAAGATGATATTTTTAGTCCCCCAAGTTTTGATGAGCAAATTTATTATGATGATGGAATGCCTCCTATATATGATGATTATTGTGATGACATGTATGATATAAAGAGTGCTAGTAACCATGAAACTTGTCATCATGATTTGCAAAGAGGTTATGTCAATCAAGTGTCTCATGATGGTTATTTTGTTGAGTTTGCTCCCACTATTATGTATGAGAAGTTTGCTTGTGTGGAGAGTGATAAATTTTCTATGCTTGTAGATCATGAAAATAATGCTTTATGTGATAGTTATATTGTGAAGTTCCTTCATGATGCTACTGAAATTTTTTATGAGAGAGGAACATATGCTTGTAGGAATTGCAATAATATCAAGTTTCCTCCCTATGTGTTCAAAGTTTTGAAGTTATGCTTGTTTTGCCCTCCTATGCTAGTTGATCCTTGCTCCATTAAATTGTTTGCTCACAAAATCCCTATGCATAGGAAGTGGGTTAGACTTAAATGTGCTCACCATGTGATTCATGGTGCTCTTTTGCATGTTTCAACTACTATTCTTATATGAGCATCATTGAAATCATCATGCCTAGCTAAAAGGCTTTAAAGAAAAGCGCTTGTTGGGAGACAACCCAACACTTTTCCTTTCTGTTTTTGAGTGTTAACATGATTGAGCTACTGTAGTAATCATGTTTTGTGTCTTTTAAATCAATAAAGTGCCAAGTAAAGCCTTTGGGATGACTCACAAGATGAGTAGAATTGATGCTGAACCAAAACAGAAACTTTTGACTCCAGTACAGGAATTTTCATTTTTTACTGGAGCGTGATAATGATCTGAAATTTTTACACATTCTTAGTATACAAATTCGTCAGGTTGTCCTAATGGTTCAGAATTTTTGGAGACATGGAAGTATGTCTATACTACAGATCTTCATAGGTTGTTCTGTTTGTGACAGATTCTGTTTTGCATGCATAGTTTGCTTGTTTTAGTGTTTCCATAGCTTATATTTAGTGGTATAAATTATGGGAATGATATAATACAGTAGGTATCATGTGGGAACAATTATGAATCTTGTCTTGACAGTACGTAAGTGAATGATTTATCTTTATTACACTAACCCTTCTCATGAAGTTCCGTTAAGTTTTGTGTGATTGAAGTTTTCAAATTTTGGGTGAGATACCGATATGAGGAGAATAAGGAGTGACAAGAAACTAAGCTTGGGGATGCCCAAGGCACCCCCAAGGTAATATCCAAGGAAGAATCAAGCGCCTAAGCTTGGGGATGCCCCGGAAGGCATCCCCTCTTTCGTCTTCAACATTATCGGTATATCTTACTTAGAGCTATATTTTTGTTCGTCACATAATATGTGCTTTGCTTAGATCGTCATTATATTTTGTTATTTTCTGTTAGGTGTTATTTATAATCTTGCTTTTCAATATTAAGTTCCAAGAATTGCCTTTAGGATGCTTGAATTGCATGTTTGATGTGTGCTGTGTAAAAACAAAAACTTTTGCTGTAATTTTTGAATTTTCATATTTTACCGGAACATGGAAAGTTTCTGAAATTTTTACACAGTATTGTCATATAAATTCTTTAGCCTTTACTAATTTTTCATAATTTTTTGAGTTACAGAAGTGCACTGGTTTAATAAATTCCTACAGAATGTTCTGTTTGGACAGATTGCTGTCATAGTTTTGTTATCTACTTATCCTATAGTTTCCATAGCCTATATTGGTAGATATAAATTGTGGAAACGATAGTAAATAGTAGATGATGTTTGAAAATTATTTTTCAACTTGTCTTGGCAGTACATGAAGTGTTGATTTATTCTTATGTGTACTAACCTATCTCACGAGTTCTTTTCAAGTTTTGTGTGGATGAAGTTTTTAAGAATAGGTGAAACCGGGATATGAGAGGATTGAACGAGATACAAAAGCACAAGATTGGGGATGCCCAAGGCACCCCAAGTAAATATTTCAAGAAGTATCAAGCATCTAAGCTTGGGGATGCTACGCATCCCACCTCTCTTCATCAATAATTATCGGTTAGCCTATGTTGAGCCTAAATTTTTATTTGTCCACATGATATGTGTTATTCTTGGAGTGCTATTTTTATTTTGCTCGCTGTCTAAATAAAATACTTAGATCTTAAAATCTTTATTGAGAGAGAGTCCTCACATAGCTACTTAATTGTTTGACTACTCATTGATCTTCACTTATATCTTTTGAGAGTAGTATGATGTTTACTCTTGTGCTTCACTTATATCCTAAGAGTAAATTGTGAATGAATGAAATATCATAAATCTGAAATTATAAATGTGATATATTCTTAGTAGCAAGTTCACATTTGGTTTAGAAAGTAAAATCTATTGAAGTTTAACAATCACAATATTGGTCATACAAGCAATCCGTGAATGATTAGTATAAGGAAGAGAACTTTCACATACAAATATATTATCTTGGACATCTTCTATGATTGTGAATACCCATTAATTATTTTCAAACTTGAGCAAATTAGTTGAAGTTGGAGAAGGAAGACAACGTAATGAGTTATGGTTGTGTATATTTGCATAGAAGTTATATTGTTATGGATCCTCCAACATGTGGTGTTTTCTTAGGATCTTTTGCTAGCCAAAAATTCGTACTAAGTAGAGATACTACTTGTGCCTCCAAAAACCCTTAAACCCAGTTTCTTGCCATGAGAGTCCACTATATCTACCTATATGCGGTATTACCCTTCCGTTCCAAGTAAATTTGCTTGTGCCACCTCTAAAATTTAAAACGAGCATCTGTTTTGTGTGCATGGACCGCTCATGGAGCGACAGGGGGCGGTCAGTATCTTCCATGTTAAGTGGGTTATTCTCATGATGAGTGTTTATTCACTCGTCCTTGCACGAGAGGGGCGGTAATAGGGATTCCTAGTCCCGAAATAAAAAAATGCAAATAATTAAACAAAACTCCCCCAGGAATGTTGTTGGTATGGACGGTACCCGTGGATTCGGCTAGCCGTGGAGTGTGTTTGTTGGTGGAGGGGGAGTAAACCTTTACTTTTACCACTTGGGAACCGCCGCTAATGTGCTTAACATGGAAGATATTGATAACTCTTGGTCGTAACGTTGACAGGAAGGGTGCACCTCCCAAAATTATATTTATCTCTGTTTTAAACAATGAGCTCTGGAACATATGCACATCCCTGCTTCCCTCTGCGAAGGGACAATCTATTTACTTTCATGTTATTTACTATTCATGTTGAGTCAACTTCTTATTCCAACCTCAGTCTATTAGTTGGCAAGCATCATGTGGTGGGGAAAGATCCAACCATATATATCCAGTCAAATATATTTGATCATGATTTATTATTGTTGACAATTATCTCTATGATAAATGAGTTGGGAGGCAAAACATTAAGCCCCTACCTTTCTCTGTGTTTGATGGATGCCATTTGTACTAAAAATATGCTTCGAGTACTAGCAATCATAGAAGACTATATGATGATTGAGTATGTGGGTCTCTTACTTAGACTTTGTTGAGAATAAGTTGAATTGCAATTGTTTGGTGACTAAGAACATAGGTTGTTAAGTTTCAAGAGAATTCATTATTTGAACCATGACAGGTGAATTGATTGCTCTATCATGATGATTTTTATGAGAAAAAGTTGCTGGTTATGATGCTAGAAAATTGACTGAAATTATCAATGATCAAACTTATATATTATGCTAGCATTCACACTTCATAAATTAGTTCTTTTATCATTTACCTACTCGAGGACGAGTAGGAATTAAGCTTGGGGATGCTGATACGTCTCCAACGTATCGATAATTTATGAAGTATTCATGCCATATTCACCTATGTTTACAATAATTTTATATGGTTTTGATGCACTTTATATGATTTATTTAGAACTAACCCGGATTGACGCTGTTTTCAGCAAAACTACCGTGGTGTTGTTTTCGTGCAGAAAATGAAAGTTCTCGGAATCGCCCGAAACTTTTTGATGACTTTTTTGGAACAAAAGAGGCACTAGACGCTTCGTGGGAGGGCCAGAAGAGCCACGAGGTGGGCACAACTCACCAGGGCACTCCAGGCCCCCCCGGCGCGCCCTGGTGTATCGTGCTCACCTCGTGGCCCACCTTCGCGTGAAACCAATGCCAAAAAATCCTATAAATATAGAAACCATCAGAAATAACCCTATAGTCTCCGCTCTACCGCCGCAACTCTCTGTATCCACGAAAAACCAATCTGGAGGCGTTCCAGCACCCTCCCGGAGAGGGTAGATCATCTCCGGTGGCCATCTTCATCATCTCGGCGAAGGCCATGACGAGGAGGGAGTAGTCCACCCTTGGGGCTGAGGGTATGTACCAGTAGCTATGTGTTCAATCTCTCTCTCTCTCTCTCTCTCGTGTTCTTGAGATGTCATGATCTTGATGTATCACGGGCTTTGTTAATATAGTTGGATCATATGGTGTGTTTCCCTTACTATCTTGTTGTGATGAATTGAATCTTTCCCTTTGAGATATCGTTATTTTGGATTGAATATTGGATTTGAGAACACTTGATATATGTCTTGCATGTGGATACCCGTGGTGACAATGGGGTGTTCTATTGATTCACTTGATATATGTTTTGGTACTCAACTTGCGGATTCCCGCGGTGACATTGGGGTAATCTATGCATAGGGGTTGATACACGTTCTTGTCCTACATTCTCCGATAGAAATCTTGGGGTGCTCCTTAAGGTTCTTAGTGTTGGATTGAGTATTATGAATCTGATTTTTTTGATGCGTATCGTATAATTAACTCATGGATACTTGTGGTGACATTGGAGTATCTAGGTGACATTAGAGGTTGTTGATGCGTATCATATGGTGCTATTCTAGTACGAACTCTTGAATAGATCGATCGGAAAGGATAAATTTAAGGTGGTTTCGTACCCTACAAACAATTTCTTCTTATGTTCTCCGCTAGATAAGAACGTTGGAGTGATTCTTCGTTGCACGTTGAGGGATGGTTATGTGATCCAATTATATTAGCATTGTTGAGAGGTTGCACTAGCGAAAGTACGGACCCTAGGCCTTGTTTTCAAGCATTGCAATACCGTTTATGCTCACTTTTGTTACTTGCTACCTTGCTGTTTTCATATTTTCATATTACAAAAACCTATATCTACCATCCATATTGCACTTGTATGACCATATCTTCGCCGAACTAGTGCACCTATACAATTTGCCATTGTATTGGGTGTGTTGGGGACACAAGAGATTTCTTGTTTTTGATTGCAGGGTTGTTTGAGAGAGACCATCTTCATCCTACACCTCCCACGGATTGATAAACCTTAGGTCATCCACTTGAGGGAAAATTGCTACTGTCCTACAAAACTCTGCGCTTGGAGGCCCAACAAAGTCTACAAGAATAAAGTTGCGTAGTAGACATCAGTAGGTCCCAAAATATAGATTTCTTCTTCCACATGGGTGCGTGTCCGTCAACGTCATTTGGCATAGATTGTCCACCAGGACCCTTTCCAAAGATTACTTTTAAATCCTTGACCATATCAAGTATATCATCACCAGTACGGTGGCCAGGCTTCTTCCGGCTATCTGCCTCAGCTTTGAAATGCTTGCCTTTCTTTCTTAAGATATGCCTGATCGGAACAAACCGACGATGTCCCTGGTACACATTCTTCTTACATTTATCCAAATATATACTTTCAGTCTCATCTAAATTGTGCGTGCATGCATTGTATCCCTTGTTTGTCTGTCCTGAAAGGTTACCAAGAGCAGGCCAATCATTGATGGTTACAAACAACAATGCTCGTAGGTCAAATTCCTCCTGTTTGTGCTCATCCCACACACGTACACCTTTTAAATCCCACAACTGTAAAAGTTCTTCAACTAATGGCCTTAAGTACACATCATTGTCGTTGCTGGGTTGCTTAGGGCCTTGGATGAGCACTGGCATCATGATGAACTTCAGCTTCATGCACAACCAAGGAGGAATGTTATAGATACATAGAGTCACAGGCCGGGTGTTATGATTGCTGCTCTGCTCCCCAAAAGGATTAATGCCATCTGCACTTATACCAAACCATAAGTTCCTTGTGTCATCTGCAAAATCCGGCCACTCTCTCTCGATTTTTCTCCACTGCGACCCATCAGCGGGTACTCTCAACATCCCGTCTTTCTTATGGTCTTCTTTGTGCCATCGCAACAACTTGGCATGCTCTTTGTTTTGGAACAAACATTTCAACCGTGGTATTATAGGAGCATACCACATCACCCTGGCAGGAATCCTCTTCCTGGGGCGCTCGCCCTCAACATCACCAGGGTCATCGCGGCTAATCTTATAGCGCAATGCACCGCATACCGGGCATGCATTCAAATTCTCGTACTCACCATGGTAGAAGATGCAGTCATTAGGGCATGCATGTATCTTCTGCACCTCTAATCCTAGAGGGCAGACAACCTTCTTTGCTTCGTACGTACTGTCGGGCAATTCGTTGTCCTTCGGAAGCATATTCTTTAACATTTTCAACAACTTTTCAAATCCCTTGTCAGATACACCATTCTCTACCTTCCATTGCAGCAATTCCAGTGTGATACCCAGCTTTTTCTTGTCATCTTTGCAATTTGGGTACAACAATTTTTTGTGATCCTCTAATATGCGCTGCAACTTCAACTTCTCCTTTTCACTTGCGCAGTTTCTCTTTGCATCAGCAATGGCCCGACCAAGATCATCACCGGGCTCATCTGATGCCTCTTCTTCAGCTTCTTCCCCCAATTGCAGTACCATCGTATTCAGGGAACCCATGATAGTTGTCATCATCCTCTTCTTCTTCATTGTCTTTCATTATAACCCCTCTTTCTCCGTGCTTGGTCCAACAGTTATAGCCGGACATGAAACCAGACTGAAGCAGGTGGATGTGAAGGACTTTTAAGGTAGAGTAATTCCTATCATTCTTACAGACACGAGATGGACAACACATAAAACCTTCTTGCTTGTTTGCCTCAGCCGCACGCAGAAAACTATGCACGCCATTAATGAACTGGTGAGAGCGTCGGTCATCGTACATCCATTACCGACTCATCTTCATTACACAACGTCGAAGTGACCAAATTAATACAAGTTTATACATAAAGTTTGTACACACTTATTCTCATAAAAACATACAACTATCTAGCTAAAGCATTTAAATGCAACAACAAATGCGATCAAAATCACAACTAAGGTAATAATTGATCCAACAGCATAATGATACCAAGCCTCTTTATTAATGGCATATTTTCTAATATTTCTAATCTTCAAGCACATTGCATCCATCTTGATCTTGTGATCATCGACGACATCGGCAACATACAACTCCAATTTCATCTTCTCTTCTTCAATTCTTTTCAATTTTTCTTTCAAATAATCGTATAATTTTTCAACTAAATTTAACTTCTCGACAAGAGGGTCGGTTGCAATTTCTGGTTCACATACCTTCTAGATAAAAATATCTATGTCAACTAGATGGGCATAATTGTCATAAAAACACGAAATGAAACAAAATAGTTATAAAAGATAATATACCACATCCGAATCATAAACTGGACGAGGGCCGACGGAGACGGATATCAAAACCATGGCACTGTATATAACAAACAATCATACAAGTAAGAAAATTATACAAGTTAATTTGAGCACAAATTACATATAAATCAAATATACTTCACATAATTACTCCCAAACTAAAACCCACAAATCACTATACTTATAGAGCATGAAATGAGCTAAACTAGAAATGAGATATGAATGGATGTAGTTGCTAACCTTTTAGAACGATGGGGTACCTCCAATATCGACAAATCTTGGCAACAATGGATGATGAGCTCGAGCTAGGGGAAGGGAACAAAGAGGAGAGAGAGGAGATCTTGGGCTCGGGCTGGAAGAAGCATCTATATATAGGGACATCTTTAGTACCGGTTGGTGATACCAACCGGGACTAAAGGTCCATCTCTAGTCCTGGTTGGTGACACCAACCGGGACTAAAGGTGATCGCAAGGGCCCTAGCCTGACACAATCCTGACACAACCCTTTAGTCCCGGTTGGTGTCACCAACCGGGACTACAAGTCCCTCATGAACCGGGACTAGAGGTGGCCCTGCCCCCGTCCGCTCCTAGCCGTTGGAACCGGGACTAGTGCTAACATTAGTCCCGGTTCCAAACTCGGCCGGGACTAAAGCTCCGGACGAAAGGTCCGTTTTCTACTAGTGTTAGGTATTTGTAAAACAAAACAAATCTCAGATTGCTACTGAACCAAGTATTTTAACAACTACCTGCTATTACCACACACCCATAAAAACTTCAAACAAAATTAATGGTTTATTTACGTAATGACATTTCTAAATGTAATAATGATGACATGTGATTGGAAATAAAGTAATATGACATGAGGTGGCAATCTTATCATGATTCTAGAAAGAAACTTACTATGAGCTGTAATAGAAATATAATAGAACTAGCCCACATATACCAAGGCACATCCAACACATGTACACACATTATTAGGAAAGTCAATCGGAGATGACATCTAGATAAGTACAAATTTCTTATGTATGTGACATTGATGATGTGCTACCTTTGTTCCATAATATAGTGTGTCCGGATTATTTTGAAGTCAAACTTTGCAAACTTTGACCAAGTTTATATAGAAAATTGTTTATATCTGCAATACCAAATATGTAAAATATGAAACTACTTCTTATAATGAATCTAATGATTTATGCTTGGCATTCTAGATGTAAATGTTTTCCCCAAAAACCTGGTCAAAATGTGTGAGGTTTGACTATTAAATCAAATTTATATGGACGAAATTATGGAACATAGGGCATAACAACTAGCTCTCTCCCTCTCTCTCTCTCTCTCTCTCTCTCTCTCTCTATCTCTCATGCTTAACTCTGCATTTGCTATTTGTAAAATAAATGACCTTAGATAGCTACCAATAAAATTATTTCAACTACTAAGTAGTATATGGTTGGCAAGAGAGTAATCTGATATCAAATGGTGATCTTATCATGATGCTAGAACAAACTAACTATGAGTGGTAATAAAAATATAATTAGACAGGCTCACATATACCAAGTCATATCCAACCCCACTACACACAAGACTAGCAAAGTGAAATAGAAATGACACCAAGATAAATAAGCATTTCTATATGGGACTAAAAGAATATTTCAAAGCATGTCTATCACATATGGTGTCATAATACGAAAGTAATATTGTTAGAGAGAACGTTATCTAGTTTAATTATTATATCCAAATATGATTGAGAGTAAATAATCATCCACTAAGCCGTGATGATATCAAGGTTTGGCAGCTAACAAATACATCTATGAGTTGGATCGACTTGCACACAATGTACGTATCAAAATTTTGGCAACTAAAATGTTCCTATATATAAAACTAGCAATAATTAATTTATAGGCCCTGTTTGGATACTCTAACTCGGTTAGAGGTTAGAGTTAGATTCTAACCCTGAACTAACTCTAATCAAAGAGGTGTTTGGATGACAGGGTTAGATTGATAATAAATGCTCTTTCTCAATCATTTGGCTACTTTGGACCCTATTTCCTGCCAGATTTGGTGTGGCCGGTCCTTGTGTGGCCTCCTCCCGCTCACAATTGGCATAAACGAACATTCTTTACAAATCAAGCATACAAAACATGAGGAACGGGGTGGGGCTGGTGCCGGCGGCCGCTGGTTGGAGCCGGCGGAATGGAGCGGCTGGGTACGGAGGCGAACGGAGGAACGGGGTGGGGCTGGTGCCGGCGGCCGCTGGTTGGAGCCGGCGGAATGGAGCGGCTGGGTACGGAGGCGAACGGAGGAACGGGGTGGGGCTGGTGCCGGCGGCCGCTGGTTGGAGCCGGTGGAATGGAGCGGCTGGGTACGGAGGAATGGGGCGGGGCTGGTGCCGGTGGCAGCCTTGCTTGGGGCCGGCGGCAGCCTTGCTTGGGGCCTTGCTGGGGCGGCTGGGGGCGGCTCGGGCGGCTGCGGGCGGCGAGATGGGTGCGGCCGGGCGGATGGGGTGGCTGGCCGGGCGGCGGAGTAGGCCGGCGGAAGGGGGTGGCTGTGGCGGCGCGATGAGGAGCGGGATGGATGTGGGCGACGGGAGCGGGATGGGTGGGGTGGCGAGCGGATCTGGTGCGGCTGGGGCTGTGGGATTTTTTTTCCTGGGCGCCACCTAACTCTAACCCAAATAAGCACCTCTTGGGTGGGTTAGTTCTTTTGGGTGGGTTAGATGCATCTCACCAACTCTAACCCTCCTGTTTGGATGTTTTGGGGTTAGTTCAGTCCAATCTAAACAACTCTAACTCTACCCATGGATCCAAACAGGGCCATAGAACTAGAGTAGTTTTCGGTACAGTAAACTGATGCACATGCTCTCTCTCTCTCTTGGGTGTGCATTAGATATTTGTAAAATAAATGTTTGTATATAGTTACCAGAAAAGTATTTTAAATACTAGCTACCATTACCATGGTCACATAAAAAACTTTCTCCAAAGAAAATCAAGGACTTATTTATCTAATGTGTTATCCATAGTGTTGAAATGATGTGTGTGTGTGCGATGTAGTCTATCATTGCAAACAATTATTATAATTCAACAGTGCATGATGTCATGCACATAGTTTTTTTAAAGTGTGTGTGATGTAGCATATCATTACAGACGATGTTAAAAATGCAAATGTGTGTGATGCCTTGCACACGTTTTTTTAGATACATTGTGTGAGATATACTCTGTGATCGCACACACTTCTATAAATGAAACCGTTTGTGATGCCTAAAATTATTATTTTTCCAAAAATAATAGTTTTCGCGATAAGTTTGAAGGCGAGCTGACATTTTCCTTTATCATTTGACTTTGATTTTTTTTCTACACTTAACATACATCATATGATCCTACTTGTTAAAATTTGGCACTTTTGAGAGCTCATTTGATATATTTGAGTCATTAACTGCATTTCTAGTCATCTAATGGATATAATTCAAATTTGAACTATGAGTGAATAAAACAGTAAACAAAAATGATTTAAAAAAACATATTTAGGGTATTGAGTATATTTGTATGCCTCATACAAGAAACAAATATAAATTCATAAGATATATGTGGCAAGAATCAGCCGCGAACATGGAGTTTATTACTATTTAAATTATAAAAATTGTAAATTAAGTGTGCAAATTAAGAAACTTGGCATAGTGTTACGATATGACCTTAGTATGATGTGGTAAAAATTTGAGAAGGTTTTACACTTTTTTAATGTACATCCATTAGAAATCAGACAGCCTTCGAGGAGCGGTCATGGTTTCGAGAGTGAATGTAATAACTTGGAGGCGAACTAATTTTTTCCTTCGCCATTTGAGCTTGAATTTCTTTCTGTAGTTAAGACACACCACAGAATACCCCATATTAAAATTCGACACTTTTCGGAGCTTATTTGCTATAATTAAGTCATTAACTACATTTCTAGTCACTTAACGGATACATTCAAATTTGAACTATGAGTACAGAAAAAATATACAAAAATGATTTGAAAAATCATATTTAGGGCATTGAGTATATGTGTATGCCTCATACAAGAAATAAATATAAAATTCGAGTATCTATCTGGAAAGAATCAACCGTAAACATGAAGTTTATTGATATTTTAATTTAGAAAAATATAAATGATGTCTAATAAATAGGAAACTTGGCATGGTGTCAAGATATGACGTTAGTATACCGTTGTAATAATTTGACAAGATTTTTCCCATTTTTTAATGTATAAGAGCAAAAAATAAAATGGCAAAAAACACACATGTGTTTACTGAATTCTTATTGGTGAAGAGATTGAAGTCTTGGATCGATGACATGACATGAATCCATCCGTCCAAACTCCACGCCCCAGTAATAATATCTAGCCATATATTATCCGCATCTCTTTACCACGGACTCTACCACATCCACACATATATTTAGCTAGTATCAGTCCAACCTCCTGTACAACCACAACCATAAGGCACAATTTTTTGCATGCCATGGCTGTCGGGGTGGACGGTGCCTGCTCCACGCTCCGACTAGGAGCAGGATGAGGCGGGGCGGAGAGCATTGGACGTCAGGCAGTTGTGCGTGAAGTGGGTGCCCTGGACGCCATGAGGCTTGTCGTTGGGCGTAGGCATGAGAACGGGCACAAAGCGGACATCCAGCTCTAGGAGCTTTGTCCGGCGGCACAGCTGCTTCGGCATGTTCTGCGTCCCGGGAGGCAACATCATGAAGGCGCGATTCGTGGCCATGTAAGCTAGCTTCCCTTGTGTGTCTTTCCAAGATTCAATCCACTAGGTTGGCTGCTAACTTGCTTGCCGGATAATACAAATCTAATCTTGTTTTTGTAGGTCTAATTATGATGTCTTTAGCCATCTAATCTATTCTTGATTCTCCGCATCCATCAAGATTCTCCAAGACATCAAACTAATCAGAAAATTCTCTTATGTGAAGTTGTGAACTTTCTCTTCCAATACTTTTGGAGAAAAAAAAATGTGCATAACTATTGTAAGAAACTCATTTCAAGTAGGATAATTGAGTATGTAAGATAAAAAATCATCAAAAATACAAAATAAATTCCAAAAATTCCAATTTTTTTGCATGTTAGATAATTTAGTGTGTGAGGAGCGCTCCAAATTTCAGATCATTCGGACATATGAGTATCTCTCAGCAAAAAAGACAAATTGGGTCAGAACAATACATGAACAATAAACTTCTTTACAAACCCCAAATTTTTATTTTTTGCCGAGAGCTACTCAAATGTCCAAAGGATCTGAAATTTTGAAAGCACCTCATGCATGAAATTATCTATCATGAATTATTTTTTGGAATGTTTTGACTTTTTCTAGTATTTGTTTTGAATGTTTTATTCATCGAAGGTGCATATGAGCCTGGGCACTGAATCGATGACTCTCTGTAGTCATCTACTTCTTTTGACCATGTCACCTTTTTTTCTTGGGTTTTCAGGATGAGATACGACAAGAAATCTTAGAAGGTTTGGTGGTTGACACTACTAGGGAAAACCCTAATAGTAGAGCGAGTAGTATATGTAGTAGTAGCGCGGGTGCCCGCACTACTACTACGGCGCTACAACTAATATTTAGCAGTAGCGCGGCTCTGGCTCGCGCTACTGCTAAATAGCAGCAACGCTGGTCTCTGCCTGCACCACTACTAATCGTGTTCATTTATTTTTCTATATTTATATTGTATTTATACACGGTTATATGTATTAATATACAACATCAATAAAAATTGTGGAAGAAACAACATTTAGATTAAAGTGAATGGATGCAAGTGACCAAGTTAAATTAGTAGGACAATATGATATTACGATTCGCAACATCATATACTTTTCCTACTAGTTCAACTTGGTCATTTTAATCTAATATATGTCATATAATACTACCTACCTTCCAGTTTATAGGGCTCAGTTCAAAAATCTCACCAACCAAGGTAGATGGTGAGTGGGGGAATAGTTTTTGTAGTTTGCAAAAATACTCAATTAATATGCTCGTTTTACTCAAAAGGTTGTGTTTACCAATGCATTAATTGCAATGCATGCATGCATGAACAAACAACTTTAACATGCATTGGTCAATTTTCTCTTAATCTTTGCATGCAACGATTTAATGCACCTTGAAATCTGAACATTTGATGGGGAACAATCAAATTGAGACTTATAAAACGGAAAAACTAAAATTTTGTGATAAGCCCTATAAACCGAAAAGGAGGGAGTAGCTCATTATCCATAGTCACATAACAACTTATTATCCTCTTAATCATCTAACAACTCATCATCATGTTTATCATTCCAAGTTAACCACTACTACATAATGTCTTGATTAAACCAGAAAAATTCCTCTCTCATAGGACCAAGTCCTCTCTCTTAGTTAAAATGCCATAAAACATAATAACACCTAGGACTCCATGATGAAACAAAGAGATCCAACGGTCTCCAACTTGTGGCTTGCGATCCTTCTTTATTTCTATCCATGCTTCAATTTGGAGTTTTCCTTGTGATTTGCGCTAGTCGAGTATGGAAAAACAAAAGTGACACTCGTACGACAACTAATTGCGATCTCACCTTTGCCATGCATCAATGGAGGCACACCATCCTTTGGCAGTTTCTGTTGAAGAACATAATAGTAGCCTAGTTAGCAATGTCAACAACAACAACAATGCCTAGTTAGCAATGTAATTTACATAATAGTAGCATAATTAGCAATGTAATTTACATAATACTAGTGTTAGCAACTCTTACCAAGATATTTGCGCGAATGTTATCAGTGCTAAACCTATTCACTAGTGGCATGTATAATGTATAATTTGGGCCTACTCCATAATACACACTGATGCAGCGATGTGCTATACAAACGGTTTTTAACCCCTTTCCGCAACGCAGTTTTAAACCGTCGTCTTGCATGTGTGGGCGATAGGGGGGTCCATCCCACACGACACGGAAAACCCGTCAACGATGGTGACCAACGAACGCAAATGATCTGCAAACATAATCGTGTGCGGTGTAGGAACATATCGCACACACTATATTTTGGGCGTACGTGTGGGATTTGGGATCAATCACACACGTCTATCATGAGACAAACGCATCTAATTGCTCATGGAAAACAAACGGTGGTTGACCTTTTACCGTTTGCGAAACGTTACCTAATGCACACAGGCCATGGTATAAACTGTGTGTGATATCTGCATCGTCGCACACGAGATTTCCCTGGCAACCGTTTGCCATGCATGATATTATCGGACATGTTTCCCAAAAAAATTACGCATGGGATCGTATTTGCATCATGCACGGTTTCCTGTTGGCTCACGCGTGAGATAAGGTGCTGTTGCAAACGATCGAGGAGCTCCCACACGTACAAGTGCAGCAAATCGTTTGCGATTTCTTATGTATCACCAACATTTCAGTTTATATCTCGTGTGCTTTTCCTGTAGATCACAGGCGGTTGTGCTATGAGTTGCATGTGCTTTTTCTTGTAGATCACAGGCGGTTGCGCTATGAGTTGCGTGTGATTTCCGTTCTGGATCGCACACGCTTAGTTGCTTGAACCGTGTGCGCTAAAATGGCCAAATTATTGTAAAATATCGCATTTGAATCACCCTACGAATAGCAAATCCACCATAATATGCAATTGACAAATAGTGACCACATGAAGAACATTCATCATAATTCGCCATAATATGCAATTGAACGAATAGTGTCCACAGGAAGAACATTCATCATAATTCATGATAATATGCAATTGAGCAAAAGCTAGCTAAATTCCACAACTATAAGACCGACATATGCAGTACATAATCATAGTGTATGAAATACGAAGACATGATCACATGGAAAACAATGCATCCATGCATATATGTTTAGCTGATAACACTATATGAATGCGTACTTATTATTGGAGGATATGAATCCTGAAATCTTGGACATATTTAGTGGGCTTGATATAGTGTTTCACAAAGAAGGTGCTGATAAAATTCCTAACGTACGTCAATTCATCTGCGGCGAGCGGTTCAGAGTTCATCGGTCCGAAGATCAACTGTAGGACTTTTGGATCAGAATGTGACATACGTGTGGAGTAGAAGATAGTAATTAAGAAACAGACTTACTGGTTCTATCTTGCCAACATCCGCACCACATTCAACATGTCTGCATAGGTTCATCATGTGTGCGCAAATGTAGTATCCACATAGGCTGGTCCCTTGTTCTTGTTGAGGATACTGAATTTTTTTGTACAATATTAGTCATGCATTTTCCCTGTTAGGAACAACCTAACCTGTGTAACTTGTTTCTTTTAGTTTCTTTGGAGAGAAATAGAAAGAGGCTGGCTTAGAAACTTGAACATCTAACTAGCATTTTCTGAAAATAACGGATTTCGTTGTCTTACCGGAGAAACGATCACGTGCTCCAGAGGTAGTTGGCGGTCGAACCGTCTCCCTCCTTAATTTATGTTCTTTGACAATACACTGCAAAGGAAGATGAATTTTCACATACTCAATTCTTGAACCAGATATGAACACAACATATTAACATCAAAGAATTCAATGCCTATCCATGAAATCCTAAAGATCATTCAGATCCTGAGGCTTATTTGACTCTCTGAGAGAATCCAGGTAGTAAACTATGTTGCGTTTTGGAACAATGACCACCAAGATCCAGAGACGTCTACAGTTTAAGAAAACCTTGAACTTACGAACTATGTCGAAAACTGAAAGACGATCAATGTATGCGTGGTTGTATATTTAACTTACTATTCATGATATGGCCACATGAAGAATTCTCCTATTTGTAAGTCCAACAAGATCTTGACGACATGATCAACGGAAGCATTGCGTGTCTCATTATTTCTTAACAAAATGCCATTTGCTAAATCAGGATCTATGAAATACGCATGCACCCTTAATAATCTCTGCGCCGTCAATCCCATGAGAGGAGTACAATACAGTTAGCTTTTTTTCATTTACAGCCTTGTATGGAGAAGTTGATCAGAGTTTGTAAAGCACTTACAACATCAAGCATTTGACAAGAGTGGAAGCAAGCTCATCGAAGTTGAAGAAGAGATGAAAGTCCTCGAATTCCACACTAATGGTACCTGCACGGTGAGAGAAATGCCAACTATCGTAGTGCACTTCCAGAATGTTATAATCGTCTCCTTATGACATTCTGTCCATGCAATATTTATGTAACCTGTGACAACTGGAACTGCACTCCTCAAAGTATTTGCCAACAAGAAATGGATGGCCATGCTTGTACTTGTGTGCTTCAAATGGGTCTGCTTTCTTACTATAAAGTAGCTTTTCAACTTCTGCTTTAGACATTTCGTCAGAACCAGGATTACCCATCCCTTCGAAAAACATGTTGTTAATTTGGTTATGGGCAATGACTCTTTGTAGTAGGAGGCTCTTGGTCCCATCCCTCCTCGTTTTTGGGGGCCCCAACTTCCTGTGTGCAACCGTGCCTGCTTTCGTCTTGTTAGTTGAAGCACTTCTTGTTTGACGTCCGGTTTCATGAACGATGTGCTGCTGAGAAGCCTGTGAAGGTATGATGTATTGCTGAATAGATGGTGCCACTGTGACGGTCCGTTGAGCTGTAGTACCAGAGGCGACGGATAGTTGACCAGCCGTTGAAGCTATGTCGAGCTTTTGAACCGCTGGTGCCAACGTGTCGGTGTGTTGATGCGGGTGTGACAACGCGTTGGTTTGCTGAGCAGGCACTGCCAACACATCGGTATGCTTATCAGGCGGTTGCAAACTACTGGGAGAAGATGGTTCCTGACTTTCGGACTACTTAGCAGACGGTTCCGGACTTTCGGACTGCTTAGCAGGCGGTTCCAGACTTTCAGACTTCTTAGCAGGCGGTTCGACCGGGTTTGTCTGCTGAGCATGCAGTGCCGATGTGTCTGCACTTTCTGCTTCAGTGGACGGCATCTGAACCGTACTTCTTCAGCAGTTGTAGGCCTTGGCACAGGCTGCTCAAGAGCAGACGATTACCTGGCCTGTACGACAGGAAGTTGGGCGGGCTGATCACAGGTTGATGCCTCAGGCATCGGATTCCCAAGAGTATGTTCATCGGGGGAGTCACACAAGATCTGCTGTGGCGAGAAGAGAGTCACCGATTCGAGGGCGACATTGGTTGCTTTTGCGGGGGCTGGAGCGATCTCATCCATGAAGTCTATTTCTTTCCATGCCACTGGATATGATTTAACCGTGTTTCTTCCAAGGTCCTCTGCTGATCAGGGTCCCCAAGGACATTCTTCAGAGCAACTTCACACAACCCGGCTTCAATGGCACATTGTCTAACAAGAGTCCCCCGTCCAAGTCAGGGTTGTAAACCCATGATGTTGCACATTTTAAAGTACATTCATACTATGTAAGCACGGTCTTCAATCTCCCCCTTGTCTATATAGATCAGATATAGCACCATCATGTCCAGCTGCAACATCAATGTCACTAGGGTCAGCTGATGCACAACTACTCTTGTGCGGTGTTGCCATACAATAAGTGGCATCATCCATGTCGACATCTCCTTGCGTCTTCTGGCTATCTCTCAGGATTAGTGTCTTCTGTCGCATATATGACTCCTCAATTTCATTTCGAATTCCAGGATACATGTCCCTCTTAATCATTTCGCACAAGTCTCTCCGCTTATCATCACTCCTAGCTTTTTTCATGCTGAGTCTCTTCTTTGCTTAGTGAGAAAGCTGTCGTGGTTTTGTCATGGCAGATGCCCTAGTGAAAGGACTTAGGGGTGAGGCCATCGCTACGGTGACTAGCTCGAAGGGGTTGGTCGGGACGAAGGACACGAGTTTACCCAGGTTCGGCCCCTCACGAAGGAGGTAAAAGCCTACGTCCTGCTTTGTATTGTATTGATTGGGTATCGATTACAAGGGAGCGGATTTTCTTGACCTAGCTCTCGATTAATTGTTTCTTACCCTAAGCCGCCGCAGGGACTCGCCTTTATATACACAGGTCGAGGCCCCGGGCTTACAAGAGTCCGGACATGGTTATACTTTGTAACCGATCTTGCCTCTAAGTCGCCTTGCCTCCTCCGGCAAGCCACCTCCGGACGGCTTACGCCTCTGGGTCACACACCGTCTTCTGGCTCTGGGCCTCCGTCCGGCCCGCCTGGTAAGTCACCTCCAGGCTTGTCTTGGTCTTCAGGCCTGTTTAAAGCTTTATTGTTAAGTCACCAACCACCTAACCCGGCCCCTCCCGGGCGGATTATACCGCAGGGTTATATCCCCAACATTAGGCCCCAGATTGATTTGAACCTGTTCATGTCAATCTTCAATTCTTCCGGTTGGCGAGTCTCTTGTTTCTTTTAATCATTTAATCCAGAATAAATCTTCATGACCCGCCATATAGAATGGATGACGTCATCTCTGGTAACTCTAGAAAATCTTCATGACATCCCAACGGATCTTTGCATAATTAATCATTCCAAAAATCGAGGCGCTTCTTTGGTCAGTCATTATCACGTCTCCTCTATTCTCGCACTTGACTGTTGCTATTCCACCTCCTCCCTTCCTTATAAATAGCCACGGGGGTCCATTCTTTTCACTTTCCCCCGTTGCCTTTTCCTCTTCTTCTTCCTCCCAAAGCTTCGTGCGACCGAAGCTCCGCCGCCCCAGCCGGACCGCGCCGTCCACCTCGCTAAGGCCACTGCATCAACCTATTGTGACCAGAGCTCGTCGGCACGCGCCAGCGCCCTTTGCATCTTCTCAGGTTCCGTTCTTCGGCTTTCTCAGATCCTCATTAGGTCACTGGAGTTCTTAGAGTTCGTCGCCGTTCATCGGAGTTCATACCTTTGCTTGAAGAGAAATCACCTTTTGACTTTGGAAACGCTAGCAAAATAGCGCGGTGCTTATTTTAGCATCTATGTTGTATCCTGAGTAGATCGCTTCTTCCCCAGAATCAGCACATTGCCTGCTAGTTCTTCCATTATTGTCTTTTAGGGTTAATAATTATTCCCCTTTTATCTTCGTCTGTAGATCCATAAATGTAGCTGTAACTTGTGAAACTTGTTTGCCCACACTTTGCAATATTTTCAGTATTCTCTGCGTTACTGACCCGCCACCACGCGGCTGGCTCATCCTGGCGCAATATAACCCGCCATCTTCATACCTTAATACACCTCACTCCTGCAGCCAAAGGCGGCTCATAATTTATTGATAGCCCGCCAAGGAGCATTGTCGTCTTATAATCCCAAATGGCTTGTCATGTAGCGCCCCTAACCCGCCATAATTTTATACCTTTCCACAACTTTTAACCCGATCGATCATGGCTAAGGCTCCCTCTTCTTGCGATTGGGTAGCCTCCGGAGTTTCTGAGCTGATGCTTAACGAATATGTAACTATGGGGGTTTTACTGGCTAAAGAAACCATCCACTGGCGGGTCCCTGGTCCAGAAACTACTCCCAAACCCGAGGAGGGGGAAGTTGTTATTTTTACGGATCATCTTCTTCGTGGTTTCTCACCGCCCGGGTCAAGATTTTTCTGGGACGCCTTGCATTTTTACAAACTTCACACTCAAGACATTGGCCCCAACTCCATCACCAACCTGTGCCAATTTCAAGTATTCTGTGAAGCATATCTGCAAGAAGAGCCCACTGTTGATCTTTTCAAAGATTTCTTTTATATCAACCGCCAGACTAAGATAACAGATGGACCAAGTCTTGAACTCGAAGGCGTTTCCATCCAGAGACGGAGAGATGTAACTTTTCCCTCAGCCGCTCTGCCCAGCCATCCCAAAAATTGGAATCGCACTTGGTTCTACTGCAGAGACACCGCTCCGGCTGAAGAAAATCCCTTGCCGGGTTATCGCCCCTACCGGCTCTGCACCACTACTGAGCTTCTAGACCGGTTAACCGCCACAAAGCGTGTTCAATATGCTCACACATTTTCAAGGATCAGGGCTTTAATAGCCAATGGGTTAACCGGAGTTGATTTGACCCACTATTGGGTTTCCTAGAGGATTTTGCCACTGAGCCGGCGCGGCGGCTTAATGTGCGAATATACTGGTAATGCAGATGACCCTCAGCGCTACAACCAGACGCCTTTGTCGGATAAAGAAATCAACTTAATTATCAAATCACTTCTTGGAGAAACTCAAGTAACTTGCAATAAGGCGGGTTTGAACCCTTTCTGCGTTCTCAACCCAGCTCCCGCGGTAAGACTCTTTGAGTTAATCTTTGTCTTCTCCGTCTAGATTTTGCACTTCACATCTCTTTTTAACTTTCTGCCAATGCATTTTATGTATGTAGGCCGACTCTCCCTTCTGGAAAAAGAATAACTGCAACCTCCACTATGAAGAAGAAGATCAAGGCGGCTAAACCCCATGGTCCGGGGCGCCCTAAAAAGCAAACAGCCCAAGAACTACTCGAACTGGATGATTCAGAGGTAGAACTTGACTCCCTTGGCCTTCTTTTCATGCAACTTATTGCTGCTGACTCCTCTCAGGGTGAAGCGGAAACCAGCCAAGCCGATGCAGCAGAGGTAACTATCATCTCCTCCAACTCAGAACCTTTGCCAAGAGAGAAAATACGGCGGGTCATCCGGAAAGTAAAGTTTTCACACCCTCTTGCTCACTTGGATCCCAACTTTCTTTTGAAGAAGGAGCAACATGATTCTAGGCGTCAGACCCAGGGCGGCGGCTCTGAAGACCTAGTGGCTGGCTTATCCAACACACCAGTTCCTCGGAAACACCACAATGAGGTACTTCATAGCTCTGCTTTTATTTCTTCGGCACGTTAGCCTCAGGCAACGACCTGCTTATACTGTCCAACTCTGATTATCATGAAACACCTCCATCATCTGGCGACTCAACCGGCACGCAGCTGCTCGCCTTTGTTGTCAACCCTGGGTAAGGATTTTGCCCTTGTTGGTATCTAAAAATTTGTTTCCGTATGCTCATAAGACTGTCCATTCCTGTCATAGGGCCAAGGAAAAAATGGGCAAGAAACAGAAGGTGGGCGACTCTTCCAAGACCTCCAAGGTCTCTGAGCCAGAGAAAGAAACGCCAAAGCCCCCTGAGGCCCCAATCCAAAGTTCTGAAGATCCTATCTCTCATCAAGACAACCCTCCTCCGCAGGCTGATGAAGTCTTTTCTGAGGCCATGGACACTGACGCTAACCCAGCCAACATTTGTGACCCGCCAAGTCCAATTCCTCTCCAACCAATTGAAGAAATCCCTTTAGAGAAGAACACTGCTAACGTTGTTACCACTGGGCGGGTTACAAAACACCAGGATCCTCAACTGTATTGGCTAATGAAAGTGCGTTATATCGACTAGAGGGGGGTGAATAGGCGATTTTTACAAATTCGTCACTTGAGGAAATACTAGTTGAGGAATTTGCTAAGTGACGAACTACTCGCAGCGGAATAAGTACTCAAGTGCATGCGAATCATAGCAGTAGCATAGTCGTCATGATGAAATGAAACATACACAGAGCATGAGTACCGTGAACAGGATAAGCAGGCAGAAGATAAAGTGACTGAAGAATTTGAGGTGAGGAAATTGAGAAAGTCTTCAGTCAAATTCTTCAAACAGTAACGATCAATTTCATCAACAGGTATACGAGGAAATGAAAGGGTTGAGGAAATGAAACCAGGTAGCTCGATGATGACAATGGTTTGATGACCCAGTTCCAACTGTTGTGGCAGTCGTACGTCTGGTTTGGAGCGGCCTGGTATTTAAAACAGAGGACACACAGTCCCAGGACACACAGTCCTTACCATATTCTCCTTGAGCTAAGGTCACACAGTCCTCGCCCAACACTCGTGGTAAGTCTTCAGGGTAGACTTCCAAAACGCTCACAAACTGGTCACCTGGCGATATACAATTGACTGCTGGATGCTCTAGACCACGGTCACCCGGCGATCCCCAATTGACTGCAGGATGCACTAGACCGTGACGCCTAACCGTCTGGAAGATACACAGTCTTCAAAGGTAAAAAGCGTCGGTTCCACACAGGAACAATTTCTTCAGTGATGCTCAATCACTTTGGGTTTTGGTGGTTTGGGTTTTGGGGTTTTCCTCATTGATGATTTTCTCTCAAAGTCTTCGGAGGATGGGTTTTTCCTCACTGATGATTTTCGCTCAAAGTCCTCGAGGAATGGGTTGCTCTCAAATGACAAGTGTCAAGTTCTCTCTCGGAGCAGCCAACCAGCTAGTGGTTGTGGGGGGCGGCTATTTATAGCCAAGGTGCAACCCGACATGATAAGACATAAATGCCCCCCAATGATATGACCGTTAGGTGGATAAAATATCTGGACAGCTGGTGCAAAGCACATCAACGGTCGGAATTTGAACTATCAAATTCCTCAGGGCTTATCATATTCCTCACTTGTAAGGTAATTCACACTGGCGAAATCCTAACTCCTTAGTCAGACCGATTTCCTCAGAGACCAGAAGAACTTTGTCTCTGTCACTGAAGGACTTGACTGAACTGCAAGAGATTTCCAATGGCTTCAGTCGAAGGATTGGGTTGTGTTGAGGCTTTTGAGTTGAGCATCAGTTGGAAATTTTTCCTTAGTATTACCTTGACCCCCTTTAACAGTACGGTGTTTCCTATGACTCAAAGAAAGGAAATGAAACTACGAAAACAAAAGTCTTCACGCTTCATAGTCCTCGTTCATATGTTCAAGGTCACACCATCTTCTTCATCTTCAAAGTCTTCAGGGAATACCAAAGTCTTCAGCAAAGTCTTCACAAAGTCTTCACCAAAGTTTTCAGTTGAAGACATTCATTTTTAGGGGTCGATATTCTTCGAATATACCAAACTCCTCATCGACTTATAGAGCTTGTGTACACTCACAAACATATTAGTCCCTTAACCTATAAGTCTTCAATACACCAAAATCACTATGGGGCACTATATGCACTTACAATCTCCCCCTTTTTGGTGATTGATGACAAATAGGTTAAGGTTTCAACGGGGATAAACATATGAAGTGTAAGTACTGAGTTTTAGGAATTTGATTGCAAGATATAGAGGAACTCCTCCTGAAGATGTGCATATTTGAGGAATTTGCTTTGGACTGCAAATGCACATGGCAGGATAAAATCTTGGAGATCTCCCCCTATATCTTGTAATCCATACACGCATTTAATATATATCATGAGGAAATTGAAATGCATGATGGAAAATGGGGTCTGAGGAAATTCAGCATGCATGCATTAAGATACTTGAGGAAACAAGCATGCAGAAAGCAGTTCAAAGGTATCAGACCACCATCGGACTTAAGTTTACAACTCATCAAACAAACACCTCAGAAGAGCAAGAGTTGTAACTTAAACAAAACACAACCCATATAAAGAGACTCGCTTGAAGACTAACTCAAATTTCCCCCCCTTTGTCATCAAGTGACCCAAAGGGACGAAATTAAGGACTAACGCCCCTAAAGAATTTCATCTTGAAGGTGGTGGAGGAGCGCCAGCGTTGTCGGGGTCGGTTGGTGGAGTAGGGCCAGCAGCACTGTCGTCAATATCCTCAGCTTCATCCGTCTCACGCGATGAAGAATATGAACTTGTCACCAGCTGAGGAACTTGAACTTTCTTCCACTTCTTCTTTGGAGGAATCGACCAGTCAAAGTTCATCTGAAAGTCCATCTCCTTGAGTTCTTCAGGAGTCTTGAGGTGTGACAGAATGGCCCAAGTGCGATCGAAGATTTCATGCACATAGTAATGATTTTTCCTCACGGAGTTATGCGTCACAGTCATGTCACGAAGAATTGAAGTAAACTATTGCTTTACCCACTTGTGATTGCGATCAACCTTCTGATGAAGACTTAGAAGAAGCTCACGATCAGTCATCACACGAGGGGCAGAAGCTTGAGGTTTTTGAGCTGAGGCTTTTGCACCAGAATCTTGGGTAGCAGAGTCATCATTGGTGGAATAAGATGCAGCTTTGCGAGACTGACCATCCAATGGACGAGTGCCTTCATCAATGACAGCCTTGCCTTTTCCTTCAACTGAAGAAAATGTCTTCTTAAGGACTTCAATTGGTGATTCTCAAAGTCAGCCTTGAAGGGAATTGAAGACTTTGATCTGATGAATTTCATGATCCAGTGAGCATAAGGCTTCAACTCCAATGGTGATACTGCAATATTGGCCAAAGTCCTCATGAAGAAATCGTGATAGTTGATGGGAATCCCATGAATGATGTTGAACAGCAAATTCTTCATGATGCCAACAACTTCTTCTTCTTCAGAGTTGCGGCCTTTGATCGGATTGAGGGTTTTGGTCAATATTCTATAGATTCTCCGGGGCACATACAACAAATCCTTCACTAAGAAGGTGGTCCTTGGAGGTTTTCCTTGTGCCAAAGGCTTCATCAGCACTTGCATCATGTGATTCTGCAGCTCAGGTTCATCATAGATGCATCTTGCTCCTTTTGAAGGAATTGGAATGGGAACACATTGAAGCAATTCAGTTGCTGAAGCAGTGTAGTGAGTGTTTCCAGACATCCAATCCAAGATCCATGAGTTAACATCAGAAGCTTCACGAGTGATATGCAGAGTTGCATAGAATTGAAGAATTAACTCTTCATTCCAATCGCAGACATCAGCACATAATGGAAGAAGTCCAACGTCATGAAGAACTGTGAGCACTGGAGTAAATCATGGGATGGATTCCATATCCACATGAGGAATTTGATGATGCTAGAAGACTTTGTCCTTGTCAAACAGCAGTGCAGCATAGAAGTTCATCTGAGCTGGGGTCCAGAACCTTGAGCGACCAACCCTTGCAGAGTCATAAGGATTTGGTCCAGTGAAGAATATGTGCTCATTGAAGAAATTTTCCTTGATGAATTTGGGACGCTTTGTGCCTTTGAAAGGTAGCTTTTGCTTCGGCTGAAGATTTGGCTTGAAGCGCCGTCCAGTCTCGCTTGGAACAATGGCAGTTTCTTCAGCTTAAGGAACTTGTGCAACAATTTCATCAAGAACATTCTGGACAGGAATTTCATCAGCTGATGCAGCTGGAATATCTTCAGGAGCAGTCATGGGGGGAGTGGACAGACCGACAGACTCTGTTTGAATTTCTTCAGTCGGGGTAGGAGACTGAGGAATCTGAGTGAGAGGAGTGGTCATTGGTGAATTTGGGTGTGCTGCTTCCCAAAATTCATCATTGATGATAGGAGTGGTAGATCCAATGTCCACATCCTCATCTATTTCTTCAACGCCGGCCTCTTCAGCAGTCAACTAAGGCTGGGGCGATGATACCAGTGGGGTTGAGACATTTTCATCAACCTCTATTTCTTCATCAATCTGCTCTGAGGAAGCAGCAGACTGAGTTTCTTCATCGTCCTCACTTGGGATGACATAGTCTTCACCAAATGGGACTATTTCATGGGCTGGGACAGATGAGATAGGAATAGCATCAATTGGTTCATTTGAGGAACTTGGCAAAGTCCTCACTTTCTTAGGAGCTGAGGAATCTGCAGATGGTGATGCTTTCCTTTTCAGAGTAGCTACCTTTTCCGCAGCCTTGGTCTTCTTCGCTTCTGATGCAGAAGGAAGTGTGACTATCTTCACCTTTGATGATTTTGCTGGTGGAGCATGGGGTGAAGACGGAGCAGTTTCTTCAGGCACGACTGATGCAGTCGCCCTGGCAGTTTCTTCAGCTGGCCTCTCAATTTGTTCAGGCGCAACATTGGAAGTTGCCCTGGGAATTTCTTCAGCAGCATGAATTTCTTCAGCCGCACTTGCAGTTTCTTCAGCAGGCTGAGCAGAAGTTTCAGCCTGAGGAATTTGCGGTTGCGATCGTGCTGCAACCCTTGAGTTGTGGTCCTTGATCACTTTGTCGGCCACGTTGACGAACCTCACCTTGGCACCTTTCCAGTCGGCATAGTACCTGTTAAATTCATTGCTGAGGCCTTTGATGTCCTTTTGGACAGAGACAAGTTGGTCAGGCGTCAGATTGAGAACATTGTTCTTCATGAAGCGCTCTTTCGTGTACTGAGCCTTCTTTGCCTTTCTGGCCTTTTCATACTTCCATTTTTCTTGACCAATGAACACTGTGAGGACATGGCTAGGACCGGGAGGCAGATTCAAATCATCAATCGGAGTATTTGGGTCCTGATGCCAAATGTCGATGACGTTGAGCACTGTTTTTTGGATCTAGCAAGAGAGAAATTGTTGTGCCTTTGGCTTGAGCCACTCTTTCTTGCTTATTCCTCACAATGGCAGCAAGTTCTTCATCACTTGCTTCATCATCCTCAGATTCTGAGGGAATATTGAAGACTACTTGCTTCTTGTGAGGGCTTGGCCTCTTGCCTCGTCCTGCTGTTGCCTTCGCTTTCAGCAAGGTGGGACTGCTTGAGGATTGTGCTTGGGCAGATGAAGTTGCAGATGCCTCTGAAGCAATTGAAAACCGGCAGTCCTCTGACAAGATGCAAGGTGCACTGGAGTTGAGGACTTGGCAGCGACAGCAGAAGATTGTGCAGCTACTGAGGGCATTGCAGGAGCCCTTGAAGATTTTGCCTGATGCATTTGCTGTGAGGAACTTGGGGCTGAGGACTTTGGTGCTGAGGATATTGCAGTGGATTTCTTCACCACTGATTTCTTCGGAGCAGGCGCACTAGCAGAGGCAGCCGCAGCAGCAGCAGCAGAGTCCACATTGAATTGCCTCACAACTTCTTTAGTGATTTTTTGAAGCTTTTTTTGATGTTTTTCCCATTCTTCAGGAAAATCCTCACCTCTCATGATGCTAGTGGGATCAGCTGCCTGGTTATTTCCCAATGGAGGTCTTCGGCAAGGTGGTTTCAGTGCAAATTTCTTCATGTACTTAGGAGTGACATATCGATATTCTCTCCATTCCTTCATCCATCTTCTCTCAATCTTTTGAATGCGAATTTTGCGCTTCTCTTTGGTTTCCTTCCCATATATTTCTTCATCAGGAGTGCAATACTCAGGATAGATATCCTCAGGGATCTCAAATGCAGTGTTGGATGCAAGTTTCTTTCCTCCTTTCTGAGGTCTTTTACCATCTGCCATTTTCTTCAGCTGAGGATTATGAACTGTTGAAGTTTCTGACGAAGTATGCAACTTTTCTTCAAGGAATGCTGCAAATGAGTTAAGTTGATGAGAACCTAGAGATTCATCAGCTGACATTTGTACCTGTGAATAGAGTATAGGTGCGAAGAATTTGAAGAGGTCATATACGTTCTCAGAATTTTTTGCAAAAAGTATCAAGTTTGAGGAATTTGACCATAGATGCCTTGAAGAATTTCACTAAGTGTTCTTGACTTAGTTTCCAGAGTTGTGCAGATTTGAAGATCCACACAATTGAGGAATCTTGAAGAAAATCATAACTTAGCGAAATAGATAAAGAGAAGGAGTTTGTTGGTGCTTTAGAGATGGATTGCTGAAATTTAACACCTTTTGAGGATTTTGTGAAAAATCATCGGAATCAAAAATGGTAATAAAACTAGATTTTATTTACCGTATGCGATGAACACGACGAATAGAGGAGTGAACTGGAGGAGTTCGTTAGTCCAGATCTCCCACGCCCTAACTCGGCACAGGGAGACAGCTACATCGGCGACGGGGTGAAGACTTCCGCGGTCGATGCGAGTACGACGACGGCGAGGTCGAGGCAGTGAAGCTCTTCCTCTCCGGCGATGATGAGGTTAGCGGCGGTGCTAAGTCTGGAGCTCGGGAGAGATGGGAGTGAGGAGTAACCCGAGCAAGTGGAAGGGGGGGGGTATTTATAGCGCCAGTAAAAACCAACTGGTTCGAAGATTTTGGACCAGTATGCCCCTGACCCTTGCCATCCACGCGACATGTTTCACCCACGTACTGTCTAGTGGAGATCGTGGGGGATCATGGGTTATCCAGTCGTGGGAATCGGAACGGTTTGAGCGGCAACCGCCAAAAATTGAGATTGAAAATTTTAAAGTTTCGTTCGCAAATTCTTCAGCTGTCAAGGACACAGTGAAGACTTTGAACGGGTTTCAAAGTAGAACGCATATGAAGAATTTGTGAACAGACTTGGTTGAGTTTAGCATAGAAGGGGAACGGGTCCGATCACATTCACTTAGAAGAAAATCAACTTGAAGAAATAGCTATAAGTGAATGCTGTTGAGGACATTGAAAAACTCAATATATATATATATATATATATATATATATATATATATATATATATATATAGTCAGTGAAGAGAAACTTATATGAAGAACATTAGTTGAAGAATTTGAAATTTTGAGGAATTTGCAAATTTGAAGAATTTGACAATTTTGAAGAATTTGCAAAATGATGAAAAACTCAACCTTGAAGAATTTCAACTGTTGTTGGTGGCGTTACCCACCGTGTAAGAATGATGATTTCAGACACCACGTACAATTGTCGTAGGGTTCTGAGAATCAAATTCTTCATTAATTTCTTCACACTTAGAGAGTTAGTCTTCATTGATTGAAGAAAAACATTACTTCGTGTGTTGCACATCAAAGTCATCAATTTTGCATAAGTGTTAGGATGTGTGTCGTTTCAAAGAACATTCGAAGATTCTAAGATATTTAGCTCACACCGCAACTTGCAAAATCTCTTCTCATCCAAGGGCTTTGTGAAGATATCAGCCATTTGTTCTTCAGTCTTCACGTGGTCGAGGAAGATATTGCCCTTCATCACATGGTCATGAAGAAAATGGTGACGAATATGGATGTGCTTGGTCTTTGAACGCTGAACTGGGTTGTGAGCAATCTTGATGGCACTCTCGTTGTCGCAGTAGAGAGGGACATTCTTCACATTGATGCCGTAGTCCTTGAGGGTTTGCTTCATCCATAGCAATTGTGCACAGCAAGAACCAGCAGCAATGTACTCAGCTTCAGCAGTAGATAGTGACACGCAGTTCTGCTTCTTCGAGGACCAACAGACTAAGGATCGTCCAAGGAAATGACAAGTGCCTGACGTTGACTTGCGGTCCACACGATCACCAGCATAATTAGAATCAGAATATCCAATGAGGTCAAGATCTGAGCCCTTGGGGTACCATAATCATAGTGTTGGAGTGTGAGCTAGATATCGAAGAATATGTTTCACAGCCTTATGGTGTGATTCCTTCGGTTTTGCTTGAAATCGGGCACACATGCAAACACTAAGCATAATATCTGGCCTAGATGCACATAGATACAATAAAGAACCAATCATGGAGCGGTATACCTTCTGATCAAAATCTTTAGCACTTTCGTCAGAGCAGAGTTGAGCCGTGTGGGCATAGGAATCTTGACGCCTTTGCAATCCTGCATGCCAAATTTCTTCAGGACATCTTTGTGGTATTTCTCTTGAGAGATGAAGATGCCATTGCGTTGTTGACGAATTTGAAGCCCTAGGAAGAATTTGAGCTCTCCCATCATAGACATTTGATATTCTTCACCCATCATATAGGCAAATTCGTCACTGTAACGTTTGTCAGTACATCCAAAGATAATATCGTCCACATATATTTGGCACACAAATAATTCATCATCATATGATTTTTTGAAAAGAGTTGGGTCAAGTGAACCGGGTTTGAAGCCTTTCTTCATGAGGAACTCCTTCAATGTGTCATACCATGCCCGAGGGGCTTGTTTGAGGCCATAGAGAGCCTTGTTGAATCGGAAGACTTTGTCCGGAAACTTAGGATCTTCAAAACCTGGGGGTTGAGCAACATATACTTCTTCCTCAAGCTTACCATTGAGGAATGCACTTTTCACATCCATTTGATATAAGATGATATTGTGATGGTTAGCATAAGCAAGGAATATGCGAATAGCTTCAAGTCTAGCAACAGGTGCAAAAGTTTCATCAAAGTCAATTCCCTCAACCTGTGTGTAGCCCTGTGCCACAAGACGGGCCTTATTCCTCACTACCTGACCAAGTTCATCTTGTTTGTTGCGGTAGATCCACTTGGTACCTTTGACATTGTGCTTGCGAGGATCTGGGCGTTTGACGAATTCCCACACATTGTTGAGCTTGAATTGATGCAATTCCTCTTGCATGGCTTGAATCCACTCAGGCTCCAAGAATGCTTCATCAACTTTGGTGGGCTCTGTGATAGAGACAAAAGCAAAGTGCCCACAAAAGTTAGACAAATGAGAGGCTCTTGAGCGAGTGAGAGGACCTGGTGCATTGATGTCGTCGAGGATTTTCTCGATCTGCACTTCATTTGCAAGTCGTGGATGAGCAGGTTGAAGACTTTGTTGAGGCTGAGCATTTTCTTCAGCACCATTGTCTTCAGGTGTATCAGCATGAATGTCTTCAGCGTTGGGTAAAACTTCTTCAGAGAGTAGTTGTTCTTCACTAGGGATCACATCTTCAGTGGCCTTGAACCTAATGGATTCCTCAGGAGGCATTTCATCTAGCACAGGAGGCAGGTGCTCTCTTTGCGAGCCGTTAGTTTCATCGAACCGCACATCTACAGTTTCAACAACCTTGTTGTGATAGGTGTTGAAGACTCTGTAGGTGTGCGAGTCCTTTCCGTAACCAAGCATAAAACTTTCATGTGCTTTTGGTGCAAATTTAGAACTGTGGTGAGGATCTCTAATCCAGCATTTAGCACCGAAGACTTTGAAATAACTCACATTGAGTTTCTTGTCAGTGAGGAGTTCATATGAAGTCTTCTTGAGGAATTTGTGAAGATATACCCTGTTGATGATGTGGCAAGCAGTATTGATTGCCTCAGGCCAGAAGCAACGAGGGGTCTTGTATTCATCAAGCATGGTGCGAGCCATCTCAACGAGAGTCCTGTTCTTGCGCTCCACAATGCCATTCTGCTGAGGAATATAAGGGGCAGATAGCTCATGAGTAATACCGAGTTCATCAAGAAAATCATCAAGATCAGTGTTCTTGAACTCAGTCCCATTATCACTCCTGATATGCTTGATTTTGACGCTGAAGTTCGTCGAGGCCCTTGAAGAAAATCGTTTGAAGACATTCTGCACTTCAGATTTGTACAGGATAATGTGCACCCAAGTATAGCGAGAGAAATCGTCAACAATGACAAAGCCATATAAGCATGGAGTATTTGTTAGTGTGGCATAGTGAGTGGGACCAAAGAGATCCATATGAAGCAATTCAAAAGGACGAGTGGTAGTCATAATAGTCTTGGATGGATGCTTGGATCTGGTCATCTTTCCAGACTCACAAGCCCCACATAAGTGATCCTTGAGGAATTTGACACCCTCAATGCCAATGACGTGCTTTTTCTTCGCGAGTGTGTGCAAGTTCCTCATGCCAGCGTGTCCAAGTCGTCGATGCCATAGCCAGCCTTCTGAAGCTTTTGCGAGTAGACATGTGGCCGGCTGTGGACCTGTAGAGAAATCAACAATATACAAGTCTCCTCTCCTAAAACCTTCGAAGACTTTGGATTTGTCAGATTCCATGATGACAACACAACGATATTTTTCCAAAGATGACAACCATATCAAGATAACAAAGCATTGAGACAGACATGAGGTTGAAACCGAGGGACTCGACAAGCATCACCTTATCCATGTGTCGATCCTTCGAAATTGCAACCTTACCTAGACCCAATACCTTGCCTTTTCCTTTATCAGCGTAGGTGATATGCTTCAGATGAGATGCAGCCAGTGGAATGTTCATGAATAGGTTCTTGTCACCAGTCATGTGGTTGGTGCATCCACTGTCAAGGACTCACTCAGTAGCTTTGGGTGTATCATCCTGCAGATGAATTAGTACAGCTTACGAATGCATTTGCTTCAGAGTGAAGAATATGACTTCAAATTTATCAGATTGAATTTCATCACATAGTATAGTAAGCAAAGTAATATGAGGACGTGAGAAATGAATGATTGATTTCTTCATGAATAGCTTGCGTCCCTTCAAGCATTTCTTCAGGTTTCCAGCACATTCATCAGACGTTCAAGTTCGTCTGGAGACCTGACCCTGCAAACGAGATTAGTTCGATTTCTTCACCACCCACATCTAGAGGGGTGGCAAAGAGTTCATCATTCTGCGAGCACCATATGAGAAGGGTGGCATAGAAGCAAGTGCACTTCGTTTCATAGGACGGGGGTTAGAGTACTCATATGAATAAGCAGAGAAATTCTTCGAGGACTTATGAACATAATGATTTGAAGAATAATGAACATATTCATGACCCTTAGATTTTCCCTGCGAAATAGAAGCATTAGCAGGACAATGATATGATTTTTGACCATATGAGGAATTTGGTCCTTGTGAAGACTTTGGTCCAACTGAAGAATTTGATCTAGGGTTCCTGTTCTTCATTTGTGGTGTCATGAGAACATTCACCTAAAGACTTTTCAAGCAGCTCTTGGGAACCCAAATTTTCCTCAGAGCGGACCATTCCTGCAGTTAGTTCCAACATATCTAGCAAATACTTCACCATTCTGATTTTTGAACAGTTTATAGTTGGAGTCAATTGACTCATCAGAGGAATATGAAGATTCACAAGTAAAGCCAGATAAAGTGGATGGATCTATAGGAGGTCCTTTTGCAGCAACCCATGAGGTTTTGGGATACTGCTCAGGCTTCCAGTTAGATCCATCGGCATTGAGTTTCCTCTCAAAGGCAATACCCTCTTTTCTAGGGTTCCTGTTCAGAATCTGCTTTTTAAGCACATCACAAAGGGTTTGATGCCCTTTGAGGCTTTTGTATATGCCTGTCACATACAATTCCTTCAACCCTGCATTTTCGTCAGTAATACTAGTGGTATCCTCAGATGAGGAATTTGTGACCACAGAAATAGTTGAAGAATTTGCAGCAATAGAAGCATTTGAACATTCAGGTGAAGAATGAGCAGTTTCACGTTCGATGCATTTCAAGAAAGGTGGAACGAAATCTTCCTGAGCGGTACTAATCTGTTGAGCAAACAAGGAGTCATTATCCCTTTGAAGATCTTCATGAGACACCCTTAGTTTCTCAAGATCTTGCTTTCTTTGAAGAAATTCATAAGAAAGCTTCTCATGATCGACTAAGAGAGCCTCATGACGACTTTGAAGGTTATCATACTTGGACTGAAGACATTGAAGGTCCTTAGTCAAAGTTTGAGTATGATCCACTTCCTCATTCAACAGGTCATCGCTTTTGTCTAGCTGTTTCTGAAGCTTTTCAATGGCACTTTGTTGTTTCGTAGCAATATTAGCAAGTTTGGAATAGTTAGGTTTCATGTAATCCTCAGATTCACCATCACTTGATTCAGAGGAGGAATGGTGTTTGAGTACCTTGGCACCTTTTGCCATGAAGCAATAGGTGGGAGCATAGTCGTCATTGCTGGCGTCAGAGTCGTTGGAGTTGCCATTTTCCTCATCATTGAAGATGGACTTGCTGACGAAAGCAGTAGCGAGAGCTAGGCTCGCCACACCAGAGTCCGACTCCTCCTCAGATTCCTCCTCTTCTTCATATTCTTCAGATTCTTCTTCAGAATCCATTTCCTTGCCAATAAGTGCCCGAGCCTTTCTTAAGTTATTCTTCTTGTGCGATGAGGACTTTGAAGATTTCTTCTTTTTCTTCGAGTCATCAGAACTGTCATCCTTGTATTTCTTCTTTCTTGACTCTTTTTCCCAGAGAGGATAGTCAGAAATAAAGTGACCAGATTTCTTGCATTTGTGGCAAGTTCTCTTCTTGTAGTCGCTTGATGAAGAATCTGATTTCTTCATGCCACTTTTTGATGATTTTCCAAACCGACCTCTCCTTGAGAACTTCTGGAATTTCCTCACGAGCATTGCAAGCTCCTGACTCAGTTCTTCAGGATCACCAAGGCTACTGTCAGATTCTTCGCCTTCGGATGAGGAAATTGCTTTAGCCTTCAAAGCACGAGATCTTCCATAGCTTGGTCCGTAGAGGTCTCTCTTCTCAGCTTGATCGGTGATGTCAGTGGTACCAAGAGCTTGGAGCTCATTGGAGATATCAGTGAGACGATCGAAAGTTTGCTGAACATTTTCGTTGTCGAGTCTTTTGAAGCGGTTGAAGAGATTGCGAAGAACATCAACTCGAGAGTCACGTTGAGTTGAAATGCCTTCATTGACTTTGGACAGCCTATCCCAGATAAGCTTAGCAGTCTCCAAAGCACTCACTCTGCCATACTGACCTTTGCTCAGATGGCCACATATGATATTCTCCGCTTGAGAGTCGAGTTGCTTGAATCTCTTCACATCAGCAGCGTTGATAGTGGGAGTGACAAAGGGGACACCATTTTCCACAACATACCAGAGATCGTTGTCAATTGCCTCAAGATGCATGCGCATCTTGTTCTTCCAGTAGGGGTAGTCCGTCCCATCGAAGGTAGGACACCCAGCTGAGACCTTGATCATGCCTGCAGTCGACATAACTAAAACTCCAGGTGGTTAAACCAAAATCACACAGAACAAGGGAGTACCTTGCTCTGATACCAATTGAAAGTGCGTTATATCGACTAGGGAGGGGGGGGGTGGGTGAATAGGCGATTTTTACAAATTCGTCACTTGAGGAAATACTAGTTGAGGAATTTGCTAAGTGACAAACTACTCGCAGCAGAATAAGTACTCAAGTGCATGCGAATCATAGCAGTAACATAGTCGCCATGATGAAATGAAACATACACAGAGCATGAGTAGCGTGAACAGGATAAGCAGGCAGAAGATAAAGTGACTGAAGAATTTGAGGTGAGGAAATTGAGAAAGTCTTCAGTCAAATTCTTCAAACAGTAACGATCAATTTCATCAACAGGTATACGAGGAAATGAAAGGGTTGAGGAAAGGAAACCAGGTAGCTCGATGAAGACAATGGTTTGATGACCCAGTTCCAACTGCTGTGACAGTCGTACGTCTAGTTTGGAGCGGCCTGGTATTTAAACCAGAGGACACACAGTCCCAGGACACATAGTCCTTACTGTATTCTCCTTGAGCTAAGGTCACACAGTCCTCGCCCAACACTCGTGGTAAGTCTTCAGGGTAGACTTCCAAAACCCTCACAAACTGGTCACCCGGGGATCCACAATTGACTGCTGGATGCTCTAGACCACGGTCACCCAGCGATCCCCAATTGACTACAGGATGCACTAGACCATGACGCCTAACCGTCTGGAAGATACACAGTCTTCAAAGGTAAAAAGCATCGGTTCCACACAGGAACAATTTCTTCAGTGATGCTCAATCACTTTCGGTTTTGGTGGTTTGGGTTTTGGGTTTTTCCTCACTGATGATTTTCTCTCAAAGTCTTCGGAGGATGGGTTTTTCCTCACTGATGATTTTTGCTCAAAGTCCTCGAGGAATGGATTGCTCTCGAATGACAAGTGTCAAGTTCTCTCTCGGAGCAGCCAACCAGCTAGTGGTTGTGGGGGGGGGGGCTATTTATAGCCAGGGTGCAACCCGACATGATAAGACATAAATGCCCCCAATCATATGACCGTTAGGTGGATAAAATATCTGGACAGCTGGCGCAAAGCACAGCAACGGTCGGAATTTGAACTGTCAAATTCCTCAGGGCTTATCATATTCCTCACTTGTAGGTAATTCGCACTGGCGAAATCCTAACTCCTTAGTCAAACCAATTTCCTCAGAGACCAGAAGAACATTGTCTCTGTCACTGAAGGACTTGACTGAACTGCAAGAGATTTCCAATGGCTTCACTCGAAGGATTGGGTTGTGTTGAGGCTTTTGAGTTGAGCATCAGTCGGAAATTTTACCTTAGTATTACCTCGACCCCCTTTAACAGTACGGTGTTTCCTATGACTCAAAGAAAGGAAATGAAACTACGAAAACAAAAGTCTTCACGCTTCATAGTCCTCGTTCATATCTTCAAGGTCACACCATCTTCTTCATCTTCAAAGTCTTTAGGGAATACCAAAGTCTTCAGCAAAGTCTTCACAAAGTCTTCACCAAAGTCTTCAGTTGAAGACATTCATTTTTAGGGGTTGATATTCTTCGAATATACCAAACTCCTCATCGACTTATAGAGCCTGTGTACACTCACAAACATATTAGTCCCTTAACCTATAAGTCTTCAATACACCAAAATCACTAAGGGGCACTAGATGCACTTACAGCTAAGCATAAAGAAGAAACACCTTTGCTAGAGAAAGGCAAGGCCAAACTGGATCTGCCAGATTATGCGGATTTCAGTGCCAGCGAGTTGCACGCAGGTTACCTAAACCGCCTTCATACAAGTCGTGATATGGAAGCTGGCTTAGTAAACATGATGATGCAAAAGTATGTGGTATGAACTTAACCCTTTTCAGTTTCACAAATATATATCCATGCAGCCCCCAAGGGCCGACTTATCTTGAAAGGATGAGATGGGTCTTTCAATAATAACTTTCAAACAATCCGTATGTAGCCCCCAAAGGCCGGCTTATCCTGAAAGGATGAACCGGGTCATAGTATACATTGAAATGACCTACATTAGCCCCCAAGTGCCAAGTGTATTGCTTGCAATGTGCTTGGGACTTGAATAATTGAATCATAACAAACTTGTTGGATAATGATTTGCTAACATACTCCTGAATCCTTTATATAGGAAGCACTAAATTTGAAGGAGTCGCGTCTTGGCAACTTAAGCGAAAGCGTGGCGGCTCTGTAGGCTAAGAACAACAAGGCCGAGGCAAAACTGAAATCTGCCTTGGAAGATTTAGAAAAATTGAAATCCGACTTCATTGCTGAACGGTCCACTCTTGAGTCGGAAAAAACCGCATTGCTGAGGCGTGCAGAAGACACTGAAAAGCAGCTGAAGCCGGTTGCTGAAGAGCTTGCCGGCTTAAAACAGCAGATATCTCGGATGACAGCCACCATCTTCGGTAAGTGCAAAAAGTTATTCTCCATTGAAGCACTTCATCAATTAAGGTAATCAAAAAATGCTAAATTGAGTTTATGCTCATAATTGTCTGACAGGTGCCAGGAGTGCCAACCTTGGCCAAAATATCTTGCTGAAACTGAAAGCTGTCTACTCATTGGCTGAGCAATTATACGCTGGGAGCCTGCGGACGCTTGTAGCCGAATCTTCTGGAAAAAAGCCTCCCACACTCATCAAGACAGTGCTGGATCATCTATCAACTGTGCCATCTCAGCTTGGAGAATTGAAACTGTCAGCCGCCCGCTCAGGAGCCATTACTACCTTAAGCCGGGCAAAGGCGTGGCAATCAGATCTAGACTCGGATGAGATGGCTGGCGAGTATCCGGAGTATAACAATGATGGAACTGTCTTCAGCGAGACAGACTTTTCAAGATGTCTCAAAGACATGAGGCCGCTGGCATGCCAACTTGCACAAGGGCTAAACTTGACCAAGTATCAACCGGCTTACGACAGCAGCAATACTCGTATCAAGGCGCCTTCTCATGCGGTTGTTGAGTTAACTCCTCAGAGGCGTAAGCATATGTTTGCCCCTGACCTTGATCCTTCTCTAATTCTTAACGATGAAGCCACTTTTGAGGCGTTAACCGACATCGACTGGACTTCGGATGATCCCCAGATGATCGACGACGAAGAGCCGGCACAGGATGATCCGGATCCTTCCACCTCCAAACGTCAGGGTGACACTAATCCTGTTGGTTCTAACCCGGATCGCACTGAAGCCGGCTCAGAATAATGCAACCCTGAAAAATACTTCACCAGCAAAAATTGAAGGGTCCAGCTACGACCTTGTAATAGTGTAGTTTTAAAACAACTATGATTTTGCCATGCCTTCGTGCATGCTTTTACCAACTTATATCCTGGCGGCTTAACCGCTGCAATCTTTATCAAACATGTGTATGTTTGATGTGATCATATCTCTTAATTCTCCATGAAATTTTGATCTGTGACAATTCATCAACTCCTTGACTGGCGACTTATAGCCACAATCCGGGGAGAGTTAATAACTCCATACCCCATAGTTTGAAAATATAGAAACAAACTCGCTGGCGGGTCATGACAGTTGTAATCTTGATCAAAGAGTAAGACTAAGCCGGATCAGCTGTCATCCAAAGACTTAGAACTTCCTCATGAAAAATCCCTGTAAGACAACAATCAGAAAATATATACATGTATATCTTCAATTTTTGTAAGTCAGCTTTGAAGGCACAACCAGAAGAGATCAACTCTTGTTTGTATTTTTTTGATAAAACTCAAGGTTTTTGCTTCGAAGAAGCTACTCATGAACGCCTACAACCCCGTAAGCCGGCTCTCACGTGACATAAATCCGTCCTTTTAATCTTAACTAGTTCAGGGTCTTAAAAAAGAATGACTGTTAAGAGTACGAACGGGCCACATAGCGGAGAAACAACAGCAAATAGGTGAGTTTATCCTAGCTCTCTGTAAGCCGGCTCTCTCGTGACATAAGCCGCCGTTTTAACTTTGACAAGTTTAGGGTCTTACTGAAAGATTGACTGTCAAGCGTACGGCGGGTTACCTGGCGGAGTAGCAAGTTGCAAACAGGCAGGTTTAACTCAAAGATGGCGTGTAAGCCGGTCAAGAGGGTACGAAAGCTGAACTCATTGAGTTGGAAGCCCCCAAGTGACCTTATGAATAACCAACTCTTGCACAAAAATCGTTGGATGAATACGACAGAGGCCTCGAATTATGGGGATGCCGGCTTTATTATACTAATTATAAAAAGGTATGTACATTGATGAGAGCCAATGACTCAAGTGTAGTAAGGCCGAAGATGAGCAATGTTCCACGGCCTGCTAGTCTCCTCCCCAGAAGTACGTGACTTGTCGCTCTCCCGTATATCAATGAGATAATATGACCCATTGTTGAGATTCTTGCTAACCACAAAAGGTCCTTCCCAAGGGGGTGATAACTTATGCATATCTGTCTGATCTTGAATCAATCGGAGCACTAAGTCGCCTTCTTTGAACATCCGGGTTTTAACTCTGCGGCTATGATAGCGACGCAGATCTTGTTGGTAAATCGCCGATCGTGCTGCTGCAAGATCCCGCTCTTCATCCAAAGCGTCCAACGCGTCCTGACGCGTCGTCTCATTATCAGTTTCAACATAAGCCGCCACCCTGGGCGAGTCATGACGAATATCACTGGGGAGAACTACTTCTGCGCCATAAACCATGAAGAAAGGCGTGTAGCCTGTTGACCTGTTGGGGGTAGTTCTGATGCTCCAGAGAACTGAAGGTAGCTCCTCACCCCAACAACCCGGCGTTCATTCCAAAGGAACCATAAGCCAGGGTTTGATCCCTCTCAAAAATTCCTGGTTAGCACGCTCTGCTTGACCATTAGACTGTGGATGGGCCACCGAGGAGACATCCAGGCGATTGTGTTCACTTTGACAAAACTCTTTCATAGCCCCCTTAGACAGATTTGTGCCATTATCAGTGATAATACTGTGAGGGTAACCAAAATGGAAAATCAGCTTTTTGACGAACTGAACTTCAGTTGTTGCGTCGCATTTGCTGACCGGCTCCGCCTCAATCCACTTGGTAAACTTATCAACGGCCACCAACAGGTGGGTCTTCTTGTCCCGAGACCTCTTAAACGGTCCAACCATATCAAGCCCCCAGACCGCAAACGGCCAAGTGATTGGAATCATCCGCAACTCTTGAGCCGGCACATGAGCTTGTCGTGCAAATTTCTCACACCCATCACACTTACTGACTATGTCCTCCGCGTCTGCATGAGCTGTCAACCAGCAAAAACCATGCTGAAAAGCCTTGGCCACTAAAGATTTTGAGCCGGCGTGATGACTGCAGTCGCCTGCATGTATCTCTTGTAAGATTTCACGGCCCTCCTCAGGAGAAACACAACGTTGAAAAACACCAGTTACACTGCATTTATGTAACTCGCCATTTACAATAGTCATGGACTTAGACCGCCTCATGATTTGTCATGCCAAGGTCTCATCCGCAGGTAACTCGCCACGAGTCATATACGCCAGATAAGGTAGCGTCCAATTAGGAATAGCGCGAAGAGCCGCCACCTACTGTCCTTCCGGGTGAGGTATAGCAATATCCTCCTCAGAAGGTAACTTGACCGATGAATTATGCAACACATCAAGAAACACATTAGGTGGCACCGGCTTACGCTGAGACCCAAGACGGGACAGTGCATCAGCCGCCTCGTTCTTCCGTCGATCAATGTGATCTACCTGATACCCCTTAAAGTGGCCAGCGATGGTGTCAACCGCCTGGCGATAAGCCGCCATACGAGAGTCTTTAGAATCCCACATGCCTGGAACTTGTTGAGCCATGAGGTCTGAGTCGCCCAGACATCTGACCCGGCTCAAATTCATCTCCTTGGCCATACGGAGCCCATGGAGCAAGGCTTCATACTCAGCTGCATTATTGGTACAAGGAAACATTAACCTTAAAACATAGCAAAATTTATCACCTCGTGGGGAAGTTAAAACAACTCCAGCCCCTGAACCTTCCAACTGTCAGGATCCGTCAAAGTGGATTGTCGAATACGTGTTGTCCGGCTTCTCCTCAGGTGTTTGACACTCTGTCCTATAGTGAACTGTTGCGATGAGTCGCCGGGGACAAAGTCCACCGACTTGATATCTTCTGCCACAAATTTCAGGGGCGGGTCAGACTCTATGCTGGGCTTCTTCAACGGGGTCATATCCGCTGGGTCGACATTATCTTTATAAAACTTGAGCTCCGCGTCAGCACAGCTTGTCTCCGCATATGCAGCATCACCTTCCTCACACTCTAGAGCAATTTTCCGATCACCATGCACCGTAATTGTCCCCTTTAGTCCTGGCATCTTAAGCTGCAAGTAAACATAACAGGGATGAGCCATGAACTTAGCATAAGTAGGCCGTCCAAACAGAGCATGATATGGGCTCTTGATTTTGACTACTTCAAATCGCAAAGTCTCTGCTCTGTAGTTGTACTCATCGCCAAAGGCCTCCTTGAGGGCAATTTTCCTTACTGGATAAGCCGACTTGCCTGGTACTATGTCGTGAAACACTGTGGACGACGGCTTAAGATTCTTGTCAGTCAGATTCATCCGGCGAAAAGTGTCGTAGTACAAGATATTGATGCTACTACCACCGTCCATCAGCATCTTGGTGAATTTGTAGCCTCCTATCTGAGGGGCAACCACAAGGGCCAAGTGCCCCAGGTCATCAACTCGTGGTGGGTGATCCGCCCTGCTCCACGATATCGTGTGTTCAGACCACTTCAAATACTGCGGAACAGCCGGTGTTGCCGCGTGAACCGCCCTCTTGCGCACCTTCTGATCACGTTTGCAAAGACTTGTAGTGAAGACATGATATTGGCCTACATTAAGCTACTTCGGGTTACTCTGATATCCTGACTGGTTGTTTTGTTGTTGACTGCCATTACCGGACTGTTGATTGTGGCCACCCTGGTTACCTTGACCCTGATAACCCAAGTTTGAGCCACCTGCACCAAAACCTGACCCGTGAGAGCTGGATCCTGACCCGCTAGGCGATTCATTGCCGTTACCATGATGCTGGTTAAGGCTGTAATTCCGTAATTCCCGCATGATATAACAATCTTTCTAAGCATGAGTGGACGGCTTGTTGGGAAGACTGTGCTTTGGGCAGGGGTCGTTAAGCATTACCTCCATGTTGAAAGGCTTGGCCTTGCCAAAAGGCGGTTTACCATTGCCCTTGGCGCGGTTGTTCCCAGTGTTGGTGTTGGCCACCAGATCTGACCCGCCGTCTGGGTGCTTCTGTTTGCTGCCATTACCCGGGTTGTTATTTCCTGCCACATTCTGTTGCTGACCCTTACCGTTGCCATTCTTTTTACCCTTAGCGGATTTCTCATCATCAGAACCAGGATCTTTTGTGCTGTCAGAATCTGCATATTTGGTCAGAGCCGCCATGAGCTCACCCATGTCCTGGCAACAGCGCTTGAGCCGTCCAAGCTTCTGTTTGAGGGGCATGAAGTGATAATTCTTCTCTAGAATCAAAACCGCCTGAGCCACCGTGATATTATCGGATGAGTGAATAATGGCTGAGACCCGCCTGACCCACTGATGGGCCGACTCATCCTCGCGCTGCACACAATGATCTAAATCAACGATCGTCATAGGCTGCTTGCATGTCCCTTGAAAATTCTTGATGAAACGTGCTTTCAACTCGGCCCAGGAGTTAATGGAATCAGGGGGCATACCCTTTAACCATGTACGAGCCGGTCCTTCCAACATCATGATAAAGTACTTCACACAGACTGCATCACTGACATCCAACATCTCCACGGCTAATTCATAACTTTCAATCCAGGCTTCTGGGGGTAGATCAGCTGTGTAATTAGGCACCTTGCGTGGACCCTTGAAATCCTTTGGCAGGCGCTCATTTCGAAGGGCCGGTATTAAACAAGGCACTCCAACAGCCCTGGAAGTAGCTCCAGCTCCCACCGAAGTTGAAGGGGCCACTGGTTCTTGGTAAGCCGCCGCAGCCGCCGCCTCACGTTCGGCTCTGGACTTATCCACAATTGCCTGAGCATTGACACCGGGCGGGTCGTCATAGGGCGGGTTGCGTCGTCGCTCGCTGCTGGAGACTGCCGGCGACTCCATGCGTCGGCTGTAACTGCGGCTTGGAAGAGGGGTTGAGTGCACACGACTTTGACTGTACGTATACTTTTCCTGTTGAGCCACCGCTGTTTGCAAGAGCTCGATGGCATTCCGTGCTTCCGCGGCGAAGGGCGTCCCATCAGCGAGAGGGAGCGCATTGAGCCTAGTAGCCGCTGCTACCATGTTATCCACCGGGTTAGAATAATGACCAGGTAGTGTCAAAAAACGCTGCGGCGGGGTCTGATTCCTACGGGGCGGGTCTGGCTGCCGAGGCTGAGTTACCGCCCTATTCCCCGGCACTTCCGTGGCTCGGGTTACAGTCAGCGGCGTATTCAGTCCTGCCCCTGGGTGTTGAAGAGATTCCTGGGCTCATACTGCGCAGGCAGGCGGGTTTGATACCTCATCCGAAGAACTGTCTCTGAGGCGTGTTGATCCAGATTTAACCGAAAAGCTTCCGCCTTCAGATGCTCCGACTCAGCATTCATCTGAATCTGCATTGCATTGATATCCTCTTGGGCCTTGGTCATCTGCTCTTTCAGCCTCGCAATCTCTGCATTGCGATCTGCTTGATTTTCAGCTGTGACCTCGGTTCCCATCAGAACTGTCAGCTCATTCATCAAGTCCAGCAAAACTTGAGCCGGTTGCCTGGCTGATCCGAACCCTGACGTGCCAGCAGCGCCTGCTGCTCCAGCCGCCGTGCTGTTGAAAGCCGGTGCCGTGCCTGCCATGAAGATGGCGGCTTGGCTCGGCGGCTCATAGGGCTCTGGAATACTATCACCATCGGAATAGCCCCCAAGCCCGCCATCATGAAGCTGATAAATTGATTCCGTCTCTCCACTCGAGGACCCGTCCTCCGAGCAGACGAGGGTTTCTCCTCCCGACGCGGAATCCTCCGCGAGTTCCGCGCCTTGTGTGAAGCCGACGAAAATGCGCTTCCGGCCGGGTTGAATCCGGGCGGGTCGCGTGCGTCGGGCCGACTCAACAAGGTTGCTGCAGATGTCTGGCCCGGGCTTAGATCCGCCGATCTTTCTGATGAAAACGTGAATTCTGCCAAAGGGGACCCGGTACCCATACTCGATTGAGTCGGCCTCGGGGCCCCAGCCAGCATCGTCGATGTAGAGCTTGCCGCGGTGACTCTTAGTCATCCTGCCAACGGCGTATCCCTCGATCCCTAGGAGAGAGCCTTTCGAGAACTCGAAACCACCGTGCGTTGGCCCCACGGTGGGCGCCAACTGTCTTGGTTTTGTCACGGCAGATGCCCTAGTGAAAGGACTTAGGGGTGAGGCCACCTCTACGGTGACTAGCTCGAAGGGGTTGGTCGGGACGAAGGACACGAGTTTACCCAGGTTCGGCCCCTCACGAAGGAGGTAAAAGCCTACGTCCTGCTTTGTGTTGTATTGATTGGGTATCGATTACAAGGGAGCGGATTTGCTTGACCTAGCTCTCGATCCATTGTTTCTTACCCTAAGCCGCCGAAGGGACTCGCCTTTATATACACAGGTCGAGGCCCCGAGCTTACAAGAGTCCGGATCGGGTTATACTTCGTAACTGATCTTGCCTCTAAGTCGCCTTGCCTCCTTCGGCAAGCCACCTCCGGAAGGCTTACGCCTCTGGGTCACACACCGTCCTCTGGCTCTGGGCCTCCGTCCGGCCCGCCTGGTAAGTCACCTCCAGGCTTGTCTTGGTCTTCAGGCATGTTTAAAGCTTTATTGTTAAGTCGCCAACCACCTAACCCGGCCCCTCCCGGGCGGGTTATACCGCGGGGTTATATCCCCAACAAAAGCCCTCTTGTGTGGGACATTGACCCCAATACCCCTTGCTCAACCAGGGAGATCTTTGGTAGTCAGAGCCTCGGACTGAATGTCACATGGCCCTGAGTTCCTATTGAACCTTCCAGTGTTTTTGGAAGCCTTTGCCATCACATTATATAGTTCTTGGTCTGCTAAGTTTTCAAAGTAATAAGAACTGTCTCCATGCCTCTTTGCACGTGCCTGCCAGTAGTCCCTAGTGCGAATGCCCCTAATTTCACTAAAGGCCGGTTTTCCACCCGCAGCTACTGCTTCTTTGTCCTCCTGATTCCATATCAGTTTCATGCCATAGTATCTTGCCACACCCATACGGTGTGTGTGTGTTCTTCTTCTGAAGTTCTGATTGCATGGCACCCTTCTTAATAAACTCTTCACTCTCCCTTATCCTTCTGAATTCTGTCCAGACTTCCTTTGTAATTTGGGGGTATGAGGGGATTGGGTCCTTGCCTTGACTCATGTACTTCTTGTACACCACATGCTTCCAGTTTCTCCAAGCATCCCAAGCCTTCTTCAGTGCAGCGTGTTCCACCTGATCTATCCACTCCTCAGGAATGTTAAAGTGCCCCATGATCTCTCGGACTATCCTCTGCCGTGTTTCTATACCAGCCTTCCGAAACCCCGACAGATTAATGTTGAGCCTTGCCCTGCCACCAAATCCACAAACACTCCTAAACCTCGTGCGTGCTTTATCTGGTTTAGTTGGAGCCCAAGACTTCAAATTGATGTCAGTTACTTCGTATACACCTTTAGGCTGGTGTGTGGGCTTTCTTGGAGCGTTCTTACGGCTCCTGACCAAATGGGTGATTGTGGCAACTCTATCCCGTTCATCATTTCTTGATACACAATCATCTATTGCAGACATGTTGGCTTAGGACTCAGATGAAGATACATTGGCAAAAGTATGACTGTCATCGCTGCTAGTAGTCATCTACAGAGGATACATGCGAAATTCAGAAAAGGGGGATAAGCATAAATTAAAGGTAACAGCTTGGCAGCAAGCTGTCTAAACATGGCATGTGATAATTTCGAAATGTTCGGCTAATCTGTTCATTTTGTGTGACTCATGCGCACATGATATGTAACTCGACAATAACTAATTGGAACAAATACAATTTATATGTAGTTAGAAGGTAGATGATGAACATAAATACGCTCTCCATTATTTTATTACCAATTTGGGGACAAACCGAACCAAATAGGAAAAGGGATCGCGAGATAATAGGGCTCACCGCGATGGAGGGCAGCAACTGACAGGTTTTTTTGTGCAAATCCGGCAAGAGAGGCGAGGGTACAGGATCGATATGCTCGAGGGCGGCTGGCGAGCAAATAAAGACGGCGAGACACGGGCAGCCGCGTGTTCGGAGCGGCAGTGAAGGGTAGGGTTGATGTCGGGAAGCGGGTAAACGGTCGGGTTGAGCACGACGACGCCAGAAAGAGTTCTGGTGTGGATCTTGGGGGGGGGGGAAGGAGCTGTCGAGATGGAGTTTGGATAGAATATGTAGGTTGTTGAGCGAAACGGGGGAGCGCGCATGTGGGGGGGCATGTTGGCGGCTTCGATGAAAAGGGTGAAAAAAGAGCACCGGGCACCCCGCGGAATGGCCTATGCAAACGGTTTTGTATAGCAACCCATGTGCACAAGCAACATAAAATCATTTGAAATGAAAACCTGAATTTTTTTTAAATGTAAACGTGCCCTCATCGTTTTGTCTCGAAATTTTTCCCACGGTATGCAGCTATTGTTGTACCTTAGTATAGATTTTGTGCCGCATTTCATGTATTGTTTGATATTTTTCAGCCATTTTTTCATTTACCGGACATTTAGTGCATATAAATCAAATCCCAACTGCAACTACATGTGGGTGCTGGCAAAGAAGGCATTAAAAATCATTTCTGTGTCACTTTGTGCGATTTCATTCGTTGTCCAAGGAATGAAAAGAATTTTCAAACATTTCGGCGGCGAGATACGTCCACCTACATAAGGCATGTTAGTAATTTAATTACAGGAAATGCAGATGGACTCAGAAGATCACGGAAATCGGTGTGTCATCGTGACATGATGTCGAGACAGCGTGGAAATTTTTTGGTAAACTTTGACAAAAGTAAGAATGATCGCTCTTGGAAACCATAGCATCTGAGTAGAAGGATCATAGTATGAAAGGGAGAAGTGGCAAATCGAACTCCAATTGACGGTGACTTCATCGCCTCTCCTCCAATTTTACACACAGTAGGCAATCATCATTATACGCCAGGTTTGATTTACTGGCGCATTTATGGGCTCGTTTGATACATTTAAGTCATGTTTATCATTTACGGGGCATTTGGTGCATATAAATCAAATCCCAACTACAGCTACGTGTGTTGACGAGAGGGATAAGGACTGCCGTTCAATCTGGATGCATCCTACGGTGCAGACGTATGATTCGTATGGTTTGTGTTTTGGGCAATCAGGACGCACGACTCACTTTGCGCACATTAGGTGTCATCGGCCATGCTTTGGGAAGCACACAGATTTAATGTATGAACCGTGTGCTATTTGTTTATGCACAACAATCATATTTTCATTTCAAATGAATTTGTGACTTCATCATTTCGCTTCGAATTATTTTCATCGGCAGACAATCACCTTTTAACCCCTGTATTGATTTTCGGCCGCATTTCATGACTTGTTTGCTAATTTTAAGACATTTTTTTACCAACATAGGGCTTGTTAGTAATTTAATTAGAGGAAATGCAGATGTATTCTGAAAATCACGAAAATGGGTGTGTCACCGTGGCATGATGTTAATGCTCCGTGGAAAAAAATGGTAATGTCTGGGGGAGGTTGTGATGACCGCCCCTTTGGAAACCAAGGCATCTCGCAAGAAGGATCATAGTTTCCAAAAGTAGAGTTGGCATTTCGGACTCCAATCGATGTCAACCTCATCGTTTCGCCTCGATTTTTCCCATGGTACGCAAACATCATTATACTCCTATTACTGATCTTCTGGTGGATTATAGGGCTCGTTTGCTATATCTAAGGCATTTTTTGCATTTACCATGCACTAGTGCATATAAATAAAATCCCAACATGAATTGTGTGTGGATGCTAGAAAAGAATCTCTTACAAATCATGTGTGTGTCACTTTACGTGATTTTCGTCATTGTCCAAGCAATGAGATGAATTTTCAAACATTTCGGATGGGAGATGCGTCCACCTACACAATAAATGTCGGTAATTTAATTACAGGAAATGCAGATGGACTCAGAAAATCACGAAAATCGGTGTGTCATTGTGGCGTGATCTGGAGACACCGTGGAAAAATTTTGGTAAATTTTGGCACAAGTTACGATGATTGCTCCTTGGAAACCATAGCATCTCAGTAGAAGGATCATAGTTCAAAAGGGAGAAGTGGTAAATCGAACTCCAGTCGACGGTGTCTTCATCGCCTCTCCTCCAATTTTTTGTCCCATGGTAGTTAATCATCATTATATGCCAGGTTTGATTTTTTGGCGCATTTCTGGGCTCCTTTGCTATATTTTAAGCCATTTTTAGCATTTACGGGGCATTTAGTGCATATAAATCAACTCCCAACTTCAACAAAGTGTGTTAACGAGAGGGATAAGGACTATCGTTCGATCAAGGTGCATCCTACGATGCAGACGTACGATCCGTGTGGCTTGGGTTTTGGCCAATCATAACGCATGACTCTCGTTGGGCGCAATAGGGGTCATCAGCCACGGTTTGGGAGGCACACTACTTTAGTGAATGATCCGTGTGCGATTTGTAAACCACACTGCACATGCTCAGTTCATACATACCGGAGTGAGATCAACTGAGCATTCTAGCTATAGGGTAAATGATGATAAATAACTCAAATTCACTGATAGGGTTGACAACATATTAATCTAGATCAACAGAAGGCCAGGCAAACGTCGCAATACAGTGCATGCGCAACTTCTAATAGAACGAACTTAGTACACACTGGTCACGATTCAGTACATGCAACAATTCAGTATAATAGACATAATGATTACTTTTATGAATTAATTCCCATGTACATGGGGTGATCGCAATCATTAGGTTGACCCCTAATGAACTTAGGTTTTCTGATGATTTTATGCTTCTCCTCTTTTATGCCGCGTGGCCGCTCAGGTGGCAACTGATCATATTGATTGTACCTCCTCATCACCAACATTCTCGATGCCTAGTATCCTCCTCTTTCCATACATCACTACATGGCAGTGCTTATGCAAGGGGTGTGGCACATAGAAAATCTGGGTAGCATCGTTGGCAAGAAAAAATGGGTCCTTGTGATATGCCATATTTCTGCGGTCAACATATGACTTCCTGTAAGCATCAACCTTTACGCTACTAAGAGGGACCCATCTGCACTTGAATAATGCCACCTTCAATTCCACATAGTTAAGCTCCCAAATCTCTTCGATGCTTCCATAGTACACATGTTTATCATCTTCGTCTATAGTTAGGCATTCTATTCGAACAGAGCTGTTCTAATATGATGTCTTACCATCATGTTCCTCAGTGTAGAACATGTTGCCTTTTATGTTGTACACTTGGTACTTCATAATCGTCGTTGATGGCTTTTGTGCCAACCACGTTCCAAGGTCATGATCGGATCCGCGTGCGAAACGAAACTTCAGCCATCTTACATAATCCTTATTGTGTGCATTTGTCTCGGCAGTTGGTGAAAGCACATTGGGTAAGTTGCTTCGTCGTATCTCCTTCACGTGTTCTGCAACATAAGTGTCGAGTATCGGGCTTTTAAGCAGTACCGTCAAATGGGCTTGGTCAGCCATTTCTCCACGTGGACAAATCCGCATGCCAGCAAGGACCGACTTACCAGCCAGCCTTCCCTCGTGGCGAGAGAGGGGCACACCAATAGGTCTAAGTTTCAGGTATTCGGTGCAAAACTCAACCACCTCCTTCGCGGTATAACCTTGTAGGATGCCTGCCTCTGGATGACATTGGTTCTGACAATAGCGCTTCAGTATTCCCATGTACCGCTCGAGGGGATACATGTTGCGAAGAAACACAGGACCACAATACCTTATCTAGTCGACAGGGTGCACAGTGATATGGACCATGAAATCAAATAATGACGGTGGGAAGAACATCTCTAAGTTTGGCAATATTCTTGCAATATCAGCTTGCATATGATCCAGCTCTTCAATATCTACAACCTTCTGCCATAGTTTGTTGAAGAAATCACAAAGAATAATCAGTGTGTTTCTTATGTATGTGTCCATCATATTCCTTATGGCCACGGGGAGGATTTGTGTCAACATTATGTGGCAATCATGTGACTTCATGTGGGACAAATTCTTTTTAGGCAAGCTGTCATCCACGAGGCTTCTGATGTTTGCAGAGTAGGAAGAGGGTGTCTTAATTAACAACAAAAATTCAAAGAACCCTTTTACTTTTGCTGAAGTGAAATTGTAACTCTGGTGTAGGTGGAGCAATTCGTCATCATCTACTCCTTCATTCACGCATTCTAATTGATCACCAAGCATATCGATTCGTGCACCGTCACCATCCTTTATTTTGCCGTTAATCTTGACCAAAGTACTAAAGATGCTTTCACGGACGTTCTTCTCTACATGCATGACATCAATGCAGTGACGTACACTTAGGAACTCCCAGTAAGATAATTCCCAGAACACTGATTTCTTCTTAAACAGTTGGTCCTTGGGTGTTTTTTACGTCAAACCGGATCCCTTGCCAAGCACAACTTAAATTTTTTTAACCATGATGTGGACTACTTTCCCATCATAGGGTCTTGGGCTCGTTCCTTTCTCTACTGTACCATCAAATTCAACTATCATTTTTCGGTAAGGGTGATATCTCCTTAAGAACCTACGATGATGTAAATACACGGTTTTGCGTGCGTTGGAAAGTAATCTACTCGCTGTCCTATCCATGCATGTGACAAATCCTACTGGTCCCTTTGTTTTCTGCCCCGAAGTGTTGCCTAATGCCAACATATCTTGAACGATGTGCAGCAGCAACGCATGTAGCCGGAAAACTCCTTTGCGTAGTCATCATAAAAGTTCACACCAGGCTTCCACAATGTCGGTAGTTCTTCTACCAGTAGCTGAAAGTAAATGTTGATATCATATCCAAGTTGCTTCGGGCCTTGGATAATCATCGACATCATGGTGTATTTTTTCTTCATACACAACCAAGGAGGAAGGTTATATATGCACAGAAGCACCGGCCAAGTGCTGTGTTGGGTGCTCATATCGCCAAATGGATTAAATCCTTCAGTACACTGCCCTAGCCATATATTTCTAGGATCCTTTGCAAAATCTTTAAACCTCTCCATGATTAGTTCCCACTGAGCCCCATCTTTCGGGTGCCTCATATATTTTCCGCAGTTCGCTCATCATGATGCCACCACAACCTCTTTGCCTCTCTAGGGTTTGCAAACAAACGCTTCAACCTTGGAATTATAGGCAAGTACCAAACAACCTTGAGCAGGATTCCTGTCTTGATCTCTTCGACCATTTTGTACTTGTCATTTGCCGGAACCACGGAACAACATACAATCATTCACACAAGCGTGTATCTTCTGGACTTCAAGTTCCAATGGACAAACAACATTCTTTGCTTCATTCTTGATTTTGGGGAGCACATTATCTTCTGGAAGAATGTCTTTGAAAAGACTCAACAACTCTGTGAAGGCGTTGTTTGATAGACTGCTTTCTTCTTTAAATCTGAGAAGCGCGAGTGTGACACTCAACTTGGAATATTTCTTTTTGCAACCTGGATACAAATCTTTCTTGGAGGCCATATCAATGGTTGGTAGCTTCTTGTACTCGGCTATATCTGCTTCTGGCCCTCAAAATCTGCAATCATAGCAGCAAAATCTGGCATATCATCAAGGTCGGTGTCGTCTACTTCACACTCTTGGTTTTCTTTGGGGGTTTTGGCATGCCGGTCTTTTGTCTGTAGCTTGACGTCTGAGCCCCGAGGTTAAATTCAACACCCATGCGACTCTGATTGGGTTTTGGCACCTCGCCGACATGCAGGTTATTACCTTCATCCCTAACTGGCTCTTCACCGTGTCTAGTCCATCGTGTGTATCCACCCATGAATCCCCTCTTGTATAAGTGTAACTCGACCACATCAATTGGAAGTGACACCGTATTGGTACAATCCTTGCATGGACAGAGGACGTAATCTTCTTCGCCAATTCCCTTCTTTGTCCGTTCAGCGAAAGCCATCCACATACCTTGAGCTTGTCCGATCCCCCATCCATTCATATCGTTCCATCTGCACACGCGAGAGGTAATTCAAAAATACATTAATATATGGATTAATGGATGCACAAAGATGCATGAATAAATCACAATATTTTATTTTCAAAATTTATGAAGGGCGCTACATAATGTTATCCAGCCGTGCGATGATGCTAATCAATGACCAGACAATTTACATGTATCATCAGTAGTACCCTTATATGAATTTAATACCTTAATTAGGCCACTCAATGAAAAGAATACCTCAATTAACAGCGACACGGCGAGATAGCAAGGTCGACGGGCAGAGCTTAGTGGGGCACCTGCCTGAAGTCTGGGCTCCACTATCCCGCCTACGACCGCGAGGGACGTGCTCGAGTCACGTCGACGCCGACCACGAGGATTGAGCTCCTCCGATATCTCCCATCACCGACCGAGGATTGACCTCTTATCACGCCGCCACCGCCGATCGACCGAGGATGGACTTCCTATAATGCCGACACCGCCAACCGACCGGGGATTGACCTCCTATCCGGTAGCCGCTGCCTCGGTCGCCGCCCACATCTCTATCAGCATAACGTTTTTTTGGGTTTTCGGAGAGCGGTTGTTTGCCCCATATGTAGCGGGTAGCACATCAGAAACGATCATGTTACAGGAACCGTGTATCATGCACGTTTCCATCTCACATAATTTGGTTTGGGAAACCGTGTGCCATATATAACAGAGCGCGATAAATAGTTCCCCCGACCGCCATCAGACCCCCATAGTTTCCCCATCTTCCCCAAATCCCTAAATAGCCCCCAAATTCCCTAGTGTGGCACAGCCATTGGGGGAATGCACACGAGTGGTGCTGATGTTTTCAGTGTGGCTGCTCTGGTTTGTACAGTCTCTCTTGGCAGCGCCATTGGCGGCGCCACCACGACGGCGGTCACCACTGAGCACTTGCCAAAGCACATCAGGAGGCTGGTGTACTACGGATCCGAATCGTCTTGTGAGGTCCCAACCATTCCTCGTATTTTTAGCATGTCCAAAAGCAAGTAGCTCACTCAATCCGTCATGAATTGGACTACCCTCTCTCTTAGGAAAGTGATCAATTGCCGGATCTAGAGTATGACTCCAGAAGACTCCCGCAACATGAGTTCGATTCCGAGTTTTGCGCCACCGAGAAGTACCAATAGCTGAGTTGTGTGCACGGACACACTCCCGCTCGACGTGTATGCATGGAGGGATTCGACATTGGCAGACGGTTTCACGGTTGCCCCTTAGAGGTTAGTCATAAGTCCATCCCTTAAGTTCAATTAATGCCCCCACTCATCCTGATTATTTAACATTCGCAGGGATATGAGACTTGTGCCTTTGTTAACTGCTTGGATGATGAATGGCATGGCATGGCTTGGAGTCTTATCACCAAGCTTGCAGAAGATAACGTAAAGCTGAAGAAGAAACTGACTGATCTGGAGTGTACAATCACTATGATGAATCTAGAAAGAATCAATCACAGGAAACAGATGAAAGCAAGAAACAAGAATGAACTAGCATGTGTAGTTGAAGTTATGATAACCCACAAGTATAGGGGATCGCAACAGTTTTCGAGGGTAGAGTATTCAACCCAAATTTATAGATTCGACACAAGGGGAGCCAAAGAATACTTGAGAGTATTAGCAGTTGAGTTGTCAATTCAACCACACCTGGAGATTAAATATCTACAGCAAAGTGATCAGTAGCACAGTAATATGATAGTTTGATAGCAGTAGTGACAGTAACAGTAGCGGTAACAGCAGTAGCGATAGTTTTGTAGCAGTTGGAACAGTAGCAGCAGCAATAGTACCTTAGCAAGAACAATAAGTGGAAAGCTCGTAGGCACTGGATCGGTGAACTTGTTGGATGATATTCGTCATATAATAGTCATAACCTAGGGCGATACAAAACTAGCTCCAGTTCATCAATGTAATGTAGGCATGTATTTCGTCAATAGTCATACGTGCTTATGGAAAAGAACTTGCATGAAATCTTTTGTCCTACCCTCCCGTGGCAGCGGGGTCCATAAGGAAACTAAGGGATATTAAGGCCTCCTTTTAATAGAGAACCGGAACAAAGCATTAATACACGGTGAATACATGAACTCCTCAAACTACGGTCATCACCGTGAAGTATCCCAAATATTGTCACTATGGGGTTGACGGATCATAACACGTAATAGGTGCATATGACTAGGCAAGATCGGATCAAGAACATAGATATAATGGTGGTAACATAAACGGTTCAGATCTGAAATCATGGCACTCGGGCCCTAGTGACAAGCGTTAGGCATAGCAAAGTCATAGCAACATCAATCTCAGAACATAATGGATACTAGGGATCAAGCCCTAACAAAACTAACTCGATTACATGATGAATCTCATCCAACTCCTCACCGACCAGCAAGCCTACGAAGGAATAACTCACTCTTGGTGGGGAGCATCATGGAATTGGCGATGGAGAAGGGTTGGTGATGACGAAGACCGAAGATTCCCCTCTCCGAAGCCCCAAACGGGCTCCAGACCTGGCCTCCCGATGAAGAACAGGAGCTGGCGGCGGCTCCATATTGTAAAACGCGATGAAACTTTCTCTCTGATTTTTTCTCCGAAAATAGGAATTTATAGTGGCGGAATTAAGGTCAGTGGGGCCACGAGGTGGGCACAACCCACCAGGGCGCACCCAGGGGGCCTGGCGTGCCCTGGTGGGTGCTGCTCACCTTGGCCCCCCTCTTCGGTGGATTTTGGCTCCAATAATTCTTATATATTCTGAAATAATTCTCCAAAAAGTTTCGTTCCGTTCCGAGAACTTTTATTTCTGCACAAAAACAACACCATGGTAGTTCTGCTGAAAACAGCGTCAGTCCGGGTTAGTTCCATTCAAATCATGCAAATTAGAGTCCAAAACAAGGGCAAAACAGTGAGGAAAAGTAGATACGTTGGAGACGTATCAACTCCCCCAAGCTTAAACCTTTGCTTGTCCTCAAGCAATTCAGTTGACAAACTGAAAGTGATAAAAAAAAACTTTTATGAACTCTTTTGTTCTTGTTTACATATATATGCTTAAGTAGCACCCAGGTCTTCAGCAAAGATTATGACTAACCATGCCAACAATAACTCTTAGAAATTATATTAACTCATATCAATAACATAAGCAACTAGTGAGCAATAATAATTTATCTCAAGCGCCAACACTTTATCAAAACAATCATGATACAATATGACAATAGTGGTATCTCGCTAGCCCTTTCTGAGCCCGCAAAACATAAATGCAGAGCACCTCCAAAGTTCAAGCAGCGACAAAACATTGTAATTTATGGTAGAAAAGATCCAGTCATGCTGCACCCAACATCAACTATACACAATGCATGAGGATGACAATAGTGCTCTCAGGTCTGGCTCTTATTTGAGAAGGTGATGACTCAACTTAAAAGTAAATAGATAGTCCCTTCGCAGAGGGAAGCATGGATTTGCAGCGGTGCCAGAGCTCAAAGTTTAAAACAGAGATAGATATAATTTTGGGAGGTACACCCTTCCTGTCAACGTCACGACCAAGAGTTATTAATATCTTCCATGCTAAACAAATTAGCGGCGGTTCGCAAGCGGTAAAAGTAAAGGTTTACTCCCCCTCCACCAACAATCACGCTCCACGGCTAGCCGCATCCACGGGCACCGTCCAAACCAACAACATTCCTGGGGGAGTTTTGTTTAATTATTTTTGATTTTTGATTTTGGGACTGGGAATCCCTATTACCGCCCCTCTTGTGTAAGGACAAGTGAATAAACACTCATCATGAGAATAACCCGCTTAGCATGGAAGATTCTGACCGCCCCCTGTCGCTTCATGAGCGGTCCAGGCACACAAAACAGATGTTCATTTGAATTTTTAGAGGTGGCACATACAAATTTACTTTGGAACGGCAGGGTAATACCGCATATAGGTAGATATAGTGGACTCATCTGGCACAACTTGGTTTAAGGGGTTTTGATGCACAAGCAGTATTCCCGCTTAGTACAGGCGAAGGCTAGCAAATAGATTGAGAAGCGGCCAGCTAGAGAGCGAAAACGGTCATGAACATGCATTACATATAATCAACATTGAATACTAGCATGAGTAGGATATGTACACCATGAACATAAATTTCATGAAGGCTATGTTGGCTTTGATTCAACTACATGCGTGAACATGTGCCAAGTCAAGCCACTTGAAACATTCAGAGGAGGATACCATATCTGATGGGGAACGTTGCATGGGAAACAAAAAAATTCCTACGCACACACAAGATCTATCCATGGTGATGAGCATCTACGAGAGGGAGAGTGAATCTACATGCCCTTGTAGATCGCTAAGCGGGAAGCGTTAAGAAACGCGGTTGATGTAGTCGAACGTCTTCGTGATCCAAATCACCGAGCGTCCCGCGATCCAATCACGATCCGTCCCGATCAAGTACCGAACGGACGGCACCTCCGCGTTCAGCACACGTACAGCTTGATGACGATCTCCGCCTTCTTGATCCAGCAAGAGAGAGCGAAGAGATAGACGAGTTCTCCGCCAGCACAATGGCGTAGTGGGGGTGGTGGTGGAGCTGTTCCGACAGGGCTTCGCCTAAGCACCGACAAAAACAGATTTGAGGAAAACCGTATAGACGGGGGGAGAGAGGGCTGCACCGTGGCTTAGGGTGTTTGGCCCTCTCTCCCCTCTAGTATATATAGGAGGGAGGGGGAGGGGGCTGGCGCCCTAGGGTTTCCACCCTAGGTGCGGCCAAACCAGGGAGGAGGAGGTGGACTCCTCCACTTTTCCTTGTCCAATTAGGACTCCTTCCTTATTTGTTTCCCCTTCCCTTTTCTTTGGGGTTTTTCCTTCCCACTTAATTCCAGCCGCATGGGCCTTATAGGGCTGGCTTGCCCAGCCCACTAAGGGCTGGTGCAACTCCCTTTGGACCCATGTGGCCTCCCGGCGTGGGTGGCCCATCCCGATGGCCCTCCGGCACTCCCGGTACACTACCGGAAATACCCGAAACCTTTCCGGTGGCCAAAACGGGACTTCCTATATATCAATCTTTACCTCCGGACCATTCCGGAGCTCCTCGTGATGTCCTTGATCTCATCCGGGACTCTGAACAACCTTTGGTCACCAACATGCATAACTCAAATCTACCGAAACGTCACCGAACCTTAAGTGTGCAGACCCTGCGGGTTCGAGAACTATGTAGACATGACCGAGACACCTCTACGGCCAATAACCAATAGCGGGACCTGGATGCCCATATTGGTTCCTACATATTCTATGAAGATCTATATCGGTCGAACCTCTATGTCAAGGATTCAATTAATCCCATATGCTGTTCCCTTTGTTCTTCGGTATGTTACTTGCCCGAGATTCGATCGTCGGTATCTCTATACCTAGTTCAATCTCGTTACTGGCAAGTCTCTTTACTCGTTCCGTAATACAAGATCTCGTGGCTAACACTTTAGTCACATTGCTTGCAAGGCTCATTGTGATGTTGTATTACCGAGTGGGCCCTGAGATACCTCTCCGTCACACGGAGTAACAAATCCCAGTCTTGATCCATGCCAACCCAACAGACACCCTCGGAGATACCTGTAGAGCATCTTTATAGTCACCCAGTTACGTTGCGACGTTTGATACACACAAGGTATTCCTCCGGTGTCACTGAGTTGCATGATCTCATGGTCAAAGGAACAGATACTTGACATGCAGAAAACAATAGCAATAAACTGACACGATCAAATGCTACGTTTATAGTTTGGGTCTTGTCCATCACATCATTCTCCTAATGATGTGATCCCGTTATCAAATGACATCTCATGTCCATGGCTAGGAAACCTTCACCATCTTTTGATCAATGAGCTAGTTAACTAGAGGCATACTAGGGACACAGTGTTGTCTATGTATCCACACATGTACTTGAGTTTCCAATCAATACAATTATAGCATGGATAATAAACAATTATCATGAACAAGGAAATATAATAATAACCAATTTATTATTGCCTCTAGGGCATATTTCCAACAGTCTCCCACTTGCACTAGAGTCAATAACCTAGCTCACATCACTATGTGATTTACATTGTAATGAATCGAACACCCATGCAGTTCTGGTGTTGTTCATGTTTAGCCCTTGGAAGAGGTTTAGTCATCGGATCTGCAACATTCAGATCTGTGTGTACTTTGCAAATATTTATGTCGTCCTCCTTGATGTAATCGCGGATGGAATTGAAACGTCGCTTTATGTGTCTGGTCCTCTTGTGAAATCTTGGTTCCTTGGCCAGAGCAATGGCACCAGTATTATCACAAAACAGAGTCATTGGGTTAAGCGCACTAGGCACTACTCCAAGATCTGTCATGAACTCCTTCATCCAGACACCTTCCTTCGCCGCCTCCGAGGCAGCGATGTACTCCGCTTCGCATGTAGAATCAGCTACCACGCTTTGCTTGGAACTGCACCAGCTAACCGCACCCCCATTAAGAATAAATACGTATCCGGTTTTGTGACTTAGAGTCATCCGGATCAGTGTCAAAGCTTGCATCGACGTAACCCTTTACGACGAGCTCTTGATCACCTCCATAAACGAGAAACATGTCCTTAGTCCTTTGGAGGTACTTTAGGATATTCTTGACCGCCGTCCAGTGTTCCATTCCTGGATCACTTTGAAACCTTCCGACCATACTTATGGCAAGGCTGACATCGGGTCATGTGCACAGCATTGCATACATGATAGAGCCTATGGCTGAAGCATAGGGGACGACACTCATCTTTTCTCTATCTTCTGCAGTCACTGGGCATTGAGTCTTACTCAACTTCACACCTTGCAAAACAGGCAAGAACCCCTTCTTGGACTGATCCATTTTGAACTTTTTCAAAATCTTATCAAGGTATGTGCTTTGTGAAAGTCCTATCAAGCGTCTTGATCTATCTCTATAGATCTTGATGCCTAATATGAAAGCAGCTTCTCCTAGGTCCTTCATTGAAAAACTCTTGTTCAAATATTCCTTCACGCCTTCCAACATTTCTATATTGTTTCCAGTCAGCAATATGTCATCTACATATAATATTAGAAACGCTATAGAGCTCCAACTCACTTTCTTGTAAATACAAGCTTCTCCGTAAACTTTTATAAACTCGAACGCTTTGATCACCTCATCAAAGCGAAGATTCCAACTCCGAGATGCTTGCACCAGTCCATAAATGGATCGCTGGAGTTTGCAAACTTTGTCAGCATTCTCTGGATCGACAAAACCTTCTGGTTGCATCATATACAACTCTTCCTTAAGGAAACCATTAAGGAACGCTGTTTTGACATCCATCTGCCAAATTTCATAATCGAAAAAGGCAGCTATTGCTAACATGATTCTGATGGACTTATGCATCGCTACGGGTGAGAAGGTCTCATCGTAGTCAACTCCTTGAACTTGTGAAAAACCCTTTGCCACAAGTCGAGCTTTATAGACGGTGACATTACCGTCCACGTCCGTCTTCCTCTTAAAGATCCATTTGTTCTGAATGGCCTTACGCCCTTCAGGTAATACTTCCAAAGTCCATACTTTGTTTTCATACATGGATCCCATCTCGGATTTCATGGCCTCTAACCACTTCTCGGAATCCGGGCCCATCATCGCTTCTCCATAGCTCGTAGGTTCATCGTTGTCTAACAACATGACTTCTAAGACAGGGTTGCCGTACCACTCAGGAGCAGTACGCGTCCTTGTCGACCTACGAGGTTTGATAGCAACTTGATTCGAAGGTTCATGATCATCATCATTAACTTCCTCTTCAACTGATGCAGGCTCTACAGAAACATCTTTCTGTACTGTGCTACTCTCAGGTTGAAGTAAAGGTTCAACAACCTCATCAAGTTCTATCTTCCTCGCACTCAATTCTTTCGAGAGAAACTCTTTCTCAAGAAATGTTCCGTTTTTAGCGACAAACACTTTGCCTTCGGATCTGAGGTAGAAGGTATATCCAACTGTCTCTTTTGGATATCCTATGAAGACGCATTTCTCCGCTTTGGGTTCCAGCTTTTCAGGCTGAAGCTTTTTGACATAAGCATCACATCCCCAAACTTTAAGAAACGACAGCTTTGGCTTCTTACCAAACAGAAGTTCATATGGCGTCGTCTCAACGGATTTCGATGGTGCCCTATTTAAAGTGAATGCAGCTGTCTCTAATGCATAACACCAAAACGATAGTGGCAAATCGGAAAGAGACATCATAGATCGCACCATATCCAATAAGGTTCGATTACGACGTTCGGACACACCATTACGCTGTGGTGTTCCAGGCGGTGTCAGTTGTGAAACAATTCCACATTGTCTTAAGTGACTGCCAAACTCATAACTCAGATATTCTCCTCCTCGATCAGATCGTAGGAATTTAATCTTCTTGTTACGATGATTCTCAACTTCACTCTGAAATTGTTTGAACTTTTCAAACGTTTCAGACTTGTGTTTCATTAAGTAAATATACCCATATCTACTTAAGTCATCAGTGAAGCTGAGAAAGTAACGATAACCACCGCGCGCTTCAATGCTCATCGGACCGCACACATCAGTATGTATGATTCCCAACAAGTCACTTGCCCGTTCCATTGTTCCAGAGAACGGCGTTTTAGTCATCTTGCCCATGAGGCATGGCTCACATGTGTCAAGTGATTCAAAATCAAGTGATTCCAAAAGTCCATCAGCATGGAGCTTCCTCATGCGTTTTATGCCAATATGACCTAAACGGCAGTGCCACAAGAAAGTGGTTTTATCATTATCAATTCTACATCTTTTGGCATCAATGTTATAAATATGTGTATCATTACTATCGAGATTCAATAAGAATAAACCCCTCACATCGGGTGCATGACCATAAAAGATATTACTCATATAAATAGAACAACCATTATTCTCTGATTTAAATGAGTAACCGTCTCGCAATAAACAAGATCCAGATATAATGTTCATGCTTAACGCAGGCACCAAATAACATTTATTCAGGTTCATCACTAATCCCGATGGTAATCGAAGAGCGAGCGTGCCGACGGCGATCACATCAACCTTGGAACCATTTCCCACGCGCATCATCACTTCGTCCTTTGCCAGCCTCTGTCTATTCCGCAGTTCCTGTTTAGAGTTGCAAATGTGAGCAACCGCACCGATATCAAATACCCAGGCACTACAACGAGAGTTGGTAAGGTACACATCAATAACATGTATATCATATATACCTTGTTTGTTGTTGGCCGCCTTCTTGTCAGCCAAATACTTGGGGCAGTTCCGCTTCCAGTGTCCAGTTCCCTTGCAATGAAAACACACAGTTTCTGGTTTGGGTCCAGCCTTGGGTTTCTTCACGGGAGGAGCAACTGCTTTGCCACTCTTCTTGGAGTTACCCTTCTTACCCTTGCCATTTTTCTTGAAACTAGTGGTTTTATTGACCATCAACACTTGATGCTCCTTCTGAATTTCAGACTCAGCGACTTTCAGCATCGGAAACAGCTCGGCGACTGACTTGTTCATCCCGTGCATGTTATAGTTCAACACGAAGCTCTTGTAGCTAGGTGGCAATGATTGAAGAACTCTGTCAGTGATAGCCTCTGGCGGAAGGGGTATCCCCAATTCAGCCAGATGGGTGGAGTACCCAGACATTCTGAGTATGTGATCACTAACAGACCCGTTCTCTTCCATCTTGCAAGCATAGAACTTATCGGAGGTCTCATACCTCTCGATCCGGGCATTCTTCTGAAAGATAAACTTCAACTCCTGGAACATCTCATATGCTCCATGAAGTTCAAAACGTCTTTGAAGTCCCGGTTCTAAGCCATACAACATTGCACATTGAACTATTGAGTAATCATCAGAACGAGCTTGCCAGGCGTTCACAACGTCTAGAGACTCAACTGGAGCGGGTGGATCACCAAGCGGTGCATCAAGGACATAAGCCTTCTGGGAAGCCGTAAGGATAATCCTTAGATTACGGGCCCAGTCCACAAAGTTACTTCCATCATCTTTCAACTTAGCTTTCTCTAGGAACGCATTAAAATTCAGGGGTGCTACTGCGCGAGCCATGATCTACAACATAAATATAGCAAAGACAACTTAGACTATTGTTCAAGATAATGAGTTTAGTTAATCATATTACTTAAAAAACTCCCACTCAAATTGACATCCCTCCGGTCATTCGAGTGTCACATGATCCAAATCCAGCAACTCAAGTCCGATCATCACGTGAGTTGAGGTGGTTTCAATGGTGAACATCTTCATGTTGATCATATCTACTATATGACTCATGTTCGACCTTTCGGTCTCTTGTGTTCCGAGGCCATGTCTGTACATGCTAGGATCGTCAAGTTTAACCCGAGTGTTCCGTACGTGCAACATGGCTTACACCCGTTGTATGTGAACGTAGAGTCTATCACACCCGATCATCACGGCGTGTCTCGAAACGACGAACTTTCGCAACGGTGCACACTCGGGGAGAACACAATTTATCTTGAAATTTAAGTGAGGGATCACCTTATAATGCTACCGTCGTCCTAAGCAAAATAAGATGCATAAAAGGATTAACATCACATGCAAATCATAAGTGACATGATATGGCCATGAACTCGTGCTTTTGATCTCCATCTCCAAAGCACCGGCATGATCTCCATCGTCACCGGCATGACACCATGATCTCCATCATCTTGATCTCCATCAACGTGTCGCCATGAGGTTGTCGCGCCGACTGTTGCTTCCATGACTATTGCTAACGTTTAGCGATAAAGTAAAGCATTACATAGCGCTTAATGATTGACACGCAGGTCATACAATAATTAAAGACAACTCTATGGCTCCTGCCAGTTGCCGTACTCATCGACATGCAAGTCGTGATATTCTATACAACACATGATCATCTCATACATCACATATATCTCATCATGTAATTGGCCATATCACATCACAACATACCCTGCAAAAACAAGTTAGACGTCCTCTAATTGTTGTTGCATGTTTTACGTGGCTGCTACGGGTATCTAGCAAGAACGATTCTTACCTACGCAAAAACCACAACGGTGATATAAAAGTTGCTATTTCACCTTCTACAAGGACCGCCTCTGTCGAATCCGATTCAACTAAAGTGGGAGAGACAGACACCTGCCAGCCATCTTATGCAACAAAGTTACATGTCAGTCGATGGAACCGGTCTCTCGTACGTGGACGAGTAAGGTTGGTCCGAGCCGCTTCATCCCACAATACCGCTGAATCAAGAAAAGACTAAGGAGGGAAGCAATCTGAATATCAACGCCCACAAACTCCTCTGTGTTCTACTCGAGATCTCATCTACGCATATACCTAGCTCAGATGCCACTGATGGGGAACGTTGCATGGGAAACAAAAAATTTCCTACGCACACACAAGATCTATCCATGGTGATGAGCATCTACGAGAGGGAGAGTGAATCTACATACCCTTGTAGATCGCTAAGCGGGAAGCGTTAAGAAACGCGGTTGATGTAGTCGAACGTCTTCGTGATCCAAATCACCGAGCGTCCCGCGATCCAATCACGATCCGTCCCGATCAAGTACCGAACGGACGGCACCTCCGCGTTCAGCACACGTACAGCTTGATGACGATCTCCGCCTTCTTGATCCAGCAAGAGAGAGCGAAGAGATAGACGAGTTCTCCGCCAGCACAACGGTGTAGTGGGGGGGGTGGTGGAGCTGTTCCGACAGGGCTTCGCCTAAGCACCGACAAAAACAGATTTGAGGAAAACCGTATAGACGGGGGGAGAGAGGGCTGCACCGTGGCTTAGGGTGTTTGGCCCTCTCTCCCCTCTAGTATATATAGGAGGGAGGGGGAGGGGGCTGGCGCCCTAGGGTTTCCACCCTAGGTGCGGCCGAACCAGGGAGGAGGAGGTGGACTCCTCCACTTTTCCTTGTCCAATTAGGACTCCTTCCTTATTTGTTTCCCCTTCCCTTTTCTTTGGGGTTTTTCCTTCCCATTTAATTCCAGCCGCATGGGCCTTATAGGGCTGGCTTTCCCCACCCACTAAGGGCTGGTGCAACTCCCTTTAGGCCCATGTGGCCTCCCGGCGTGGGTGGCCCATCCTGATGGCCCTCCGGCACTCCCGGTACACTACCGGAAATACCCGAAACCTTTCCGGTGGCCAAAACGGGACTAACTATATATCAATCTTTACCTCCGGACCATTCCGAAGCTCCTCGTGATGTCCGTGATCTCATCCGGGACTCCGAACAACCTTCGGTCACCAACATGCATAACTCAAATCTACCGAAACGTCACCGAACCTTAAGTGTGCAGACCCTGCGGGTTCGAGAACTATGTAGACATGACCGAGACACCTCTACGGCCAATAACCAATAGCGGGACCTGGATGCCCATATTGGTTCCTACATATTCTACGAAGATCTATATCGGTCGAACCTCTATGTCAAGGATTCAATTAATCCCGTATGCTGTTCCCTTTGTTCTTCGGTATGTTACTTGCCCGAGATTCGATCGTCGGTATCTCTATACCTAGTTCAATCTCGTTACTGGCAAGTCTCTTGACTCATTCCGTCATACAAGATCTCGTGGCTAACACTTTAGTCACATTGCTTGCAAGGCTCATTGTGATGTTGTATTACCGAGTGGGCCCTGAGATACCTCTCCATCACACGGAGTAACAAATCCCAGTCTTGATCCATGCCAACCCAACAGACACCCTCGGAGATACCTGTAGAGCATCTTTATAGTCACCCAGTTACGTTGCGACGTTTGATACACACAAGGTATTCCTCCGGTGTCAGTGAGTTGCATGATCTCATGGTCATAGGAACAGATACTTGACATGCAGAAAACAATAGCAATAAACTGACACGATCAAATGCTATGTTTATAGTTTGGGTCTTGTCCATCACATCATTCTCCTAATGATGTGATCCCATTATCAAATGACATCTCATGTCCATGGCTAGGAAACCTTCACCATCTTTTGATCAACGAGCTAGTTAACTAGAGGCATACTAGGGACACAGTGTTGTCTATGTATCCACACATGTACTTGAGTTTCCAATCATTACAATTATAGCATGGATAATAAACAATTATCATGAACAAGGAAATATAATAATAACCAATTTATTATTGCCTCTAGGGCATATTTCCAACAATATCATCATACCGCATCACAACCATTTTAATGCATGTTGACACCCAAGATAAATCATTATCCACTCCTAGCTACTTAAGCATGGCATGAACAACTATAATCTCTAATGGTCATTGCAAACATGTTTGATCATAATATGCTGAATCAAGGATACTAGGTTAAACATATTTACAAAAACAAAAACAAGTTGAGTTCAAACCCGCTTTTCTCTGCCATAGTCAATTCATAAAATGTCGTCATTATTGCCTTTCACTTGCACGACCGAATGATAAGAAAATAATAATAGTGCAAGAGTGACGTGGACTAAGCTGGAATTTGCAACATTTTATTCAAGAGGAGAAGACAAAGTAATATGGGCTCTTCGTTGGATAAACAATGATGCAAATGAGAGCCACTCAACAATTTCATTGTGGTCTTCTCCTTGGTACGACTCAATTAAAAGGAAATGAATTTCAGAGGAACACACTAAAATATTTTTTGGAGTTTTTGGTTTTTCCTGAAGAAAGCAAATTAAAGAGGAAAAGCAAAAATGAGAAAAACTATTTACACGGGAAAGCTCCCAACAAGCAAAAGAATAAATGAGAAATCTTTTTGGGTTTTCTCTTGATGCTACAATTAAACTAAGCTAGAAAGAAAAACTAAAATGAAGTAGGAAATATTTTTGGATTTTCTCAAAGTTTTTCAAACACACAAGAAGAAAGCGAGAAAACAAATCTAGCATGGATATTACAATGAAAAAGTGTGAACACCGACAACTGAATGAAATGTGTGAACATGAATGTAATGTCGGTGGAAAGACGTACTCCCCCAAGCTTAGGCTTTTGGCCTAGCTTGGTAATCACCATCCGTAGTAGCCGTCTGGTCCCAAGTTGTAGTGAGGTGGAAGCGGCACCTGAGCATCCCACCCCTGGGGCTCCTCCTCAGCAGCTGCTAGGTTGTTCCGGTAGGCTGTAATGTCATCTGGCATGATCCTGTATCTGTTCCTGGCAATAGAATCAAACAAAGCAGGTGCAGGCAACGGAATAACATCACGGGTTTCCTTGCCGAATACTAGGTTGTAATGAATGTCACGGGGAGAATCAGTTACATCAAGGAATTGGTGATCTTGCAGTGACTTGTGATCAAGGTAAACTCGGGATAAGAGATAATCATGTGGGCGAAACTGAACCTTAAAGTGTCTCGCTAAGCGAGTAGCATAAATACCACCATGTATCTTTCCCTTAGTTTTGTTAAGATGTAAGCGACGAGCAATAATAGTCCCCATACTAAAGGTGTGATCATCATAAAGTGCACGACGTAAAATAGCAAGGTCAGGGGCACTGAGTGCGCCGACCTTCTCCCTAGCGGTTAAACACTTAGCGATGACCAAAGCGAAGTAATGCACTGAGGGAAACTGCAAGCTGGTAGCAGTAGCGTTTGACACACCTCTATCCTCACCCACTGTTAAAGTGAGGAGAAAATCCTCAAACTCAGATGGCCTAGGTTCTCTCAATTCCCCATCAGACGAGATCAAGCATATGTTGCAGAAGTCAGTTAGCGGCATTTTGTAAGTTTCAGCATAAAGATTAAACTGCACTTCAGGAGGATAGTTTCTCCCTAGATAATAAAAGCCTTGCACAAAGGAATTTGTAAGGATGTGATATTGGTCACACTTAGCTGCGAGGAACTCGGTGAACCCAGCGTTTGCGAGAAACTGAGCGAACTCTGGATGGAACCCGGCCTCCTCCATGAAGGCATCATGTGGCCATTCACATAGCCGCACCTCCGCCCTTCTTGGGGTGTGAAGGTCATTGTCCGATGATTCCCCAAAGACTCCTTTGGCATTTTTCTTGGAGGAGAACTTCCTAAAGATTTGCATTTTATTCCTATAAAAATTCTGAAAAAAAATTAGTCCACAAAAATTTTGTCAACAAAACTTTGTAAGATTGATAGCAACTACTCCTAAGCATGCATAGAGGCCATATTGAGCATTCAAACTACTTAGAAGTCTAAGGATTCAACATGCAAGCTCATCTACAGCAGCACCAAGAGTAGCTAATTATTCTAACAATAACCCACTAAATCAAAAACTAATTGGAGCAATGGAGGAGTCACATAGCAAGTAGCAATCCCTCCAAACAGTTTCAGAAATGGAGCTTCGAGCTAAGAGATCGAAATCCACGGGTTTGACAGCAAGAACACGGGAATGGTGGTTGTGGTGATTTTTTTCTGGAGGTAGGGGATGATGTGCGCTAAAGAGATAAGTGAGGGGGCCCACGTGGGGGCCACAACCCACCAGCGCGCGCCTGGGGGTGCTGGCGTGCCCTGTTGTCTTGTGGGCACCAGGTGCACCCCCCCTCTGGTATTATTTGCACCAGAAATTCAGAAATATTTGGAAAAAAAATCGTATCAAATTTTCAGGACATTCTGAGAACTTTTATTTTCGGGTCATTTTTTATTGCACGGAAAAAGCAGAAAACAGGATAAACATGGTATTTTATTTTATTTGACTAACTAAAACAGAAAATAAAAGGTGAGAGCAGAAAGTTGTGCTCACTAGATTCATCGACTTCATACCTCTCAAAAATGATTCATTAATAAGGTTGATCAAGTCTTATTAACAACCACTTCCGATTATCATGAAACCGAAGAACTTTCGTAAAACACTAAGTTACCTCAATGGGGATGTTCATATCCCCGACAATAAGTATATCATATTTCAGTAGGAAGAGGTAATTTAAAACTTCCAATAGTAATGGTCGAAGATTCTTCAATAACATTTATACCATTCACTTGGAATTGTTTCTTCGGAAAGTGCACTGTATGCTCATTACCATTGATATGAAAAGTGACTTTGCTTTTATTGCAATCAATAACAGTCCCTGCAGTATTCAGAAAGGGTCTACCAAGGATAATCGACATGTTGTCGTCCGAGGGCATCACAAGAATAACAAAGTCCGTTAAGATAGTAACATTTGCAACAACAACGGGCACATCCTCACAAATACCGATAGGTATGGCCGTTGATTTGTCAGCCATTTGCAATGATATTTCGGTAGGTGTGAGTTTATTCAAATCAAGTCATTTATATAAGGAGAAAGGCATAACACTAACACCGGCTACCAAATCACACAAAGCAGTTTTGACATAGTTTCTTTTGATGGAGCAAGGTATAGTTGGTATTCCAGGATCTCCAAGTTTTTTAGGTACTCCATCCTTAAAAGAATAATTAGACGGCATGGTGGAGATTTCAGCTTCAGGTATCTTTCTTTTATTTGTGATGATGTCTTTCATATACTTTGCATAAGGGGCCATTTTCAAAATATTGGTTAAACGGGTACGCAAAAAGACTGGCCTAATCATTTCAGCAAAGCGCTCAAATTCTTCATCATCCTTTTTGTTAGATGGTTTAGGTGGAAATGGCATGGGTTTCTAAACCCATGGCTCTCTTTCTTTACCATGTTTCCTAGCCACAGTCTCTTTTATCATAACGTTTACTTTTAGGTAGTGGGTTATCAAGATCAGCAGCAGGCTCTATTTCAACATCATTATATAGTTCTATATCATGGTTAAGTTGGGCATCTTTATGAACATCATCATTATCATTATCATCATCACTAGGTGAATGTTCATTACCAGATTGAGTTTCAGCATCAGAAATAGAGACATCATTATTATGAGGAGGTTTTTGTGTCTCAGGCTCACTAGAGGTATGCAAAGTCCTATCATTTCTCTTTTTATTTTTCTTTTTAGAAGGACTAGGTGCATCAGTATTAATTCTCTGAGAGTCTTGTTCAATTCTTTTAGGATGACCCTCAGGATAAAGTGGTTCTTGGGTCATTCTACCTCCTCTAGTTACTAATCTAGCAGCAAAATCATGCATATTATTATTCATTTCATCAAGCAATTCTTTTTGAGACTTAGCAACTTGTTCTAACTAAGTTTGAACCATAGAGGCATGCTTTCCTACACATCTACATCATTACCGATTCTAAATAGCAAGTCACTCAAGCGAGCAATCATATCAGAATTATATTTCAATTGTTTCAGAACATGGGCATTGAAATGATCTTGCTTCATAATATAGCAGCCTACCCATATTGATAGTGGAATTATTGATCTCCTCTTTCGGATAGCCCATTTTGAATAAGTGTTATGGGTAAGGGCTTGACCTACCAGTTGAATTTAATCTACCGTTCTTTATGCTCTCGCTAGCTTTGAACTTGTTTGTACCAGTAATCAAACCCAGAATCTCCTTTCCCATTGCTTTCATCGCATAGAGCCAGATGCCGCATCCACAGACCTATTTAGTAAGTGGGGTGTATCCTTGGTGACACTTGAGAAATAATCCTATACTTCCAATAACCAACTACTTCCTCCACGGTTGGTACATGGCAGGCATCTGCCAGAACTAGAGGCGAGCACTTTTCAATCAATTACGAGAGGCATTCGCTTCTCTGATCTTTAATAAGCGAAGCAACGAGCCTAGTAGGGGAAATACCTTCCTTAGGAATGTCATCAAAGCCAGGTTCTCCAATCGTAAAAGGGAATATTCCATGGCACAAGGGTTGTTTTTAGGTGCTGTCCTCGGCAGACCACCACAAAAGGTCCGAATCAGGCGAAACTTCTTTTGGTGCGAGCGAGAAGTAGTAACAAGAACTCCTCGTCTGTCCAATATCAGCCTGGTTTAGGTCTAGGTCATAATGAATTTTCTGATACCTTCCTTCGTCCATAGATCAGCGTTATGCTTCTGTCACGTGATGAAGAAGGATAGAAGAATGGTAAGATAGGATCGTATTAGTGAGCCATGGGAAAAGAGTTTTTTCGTACCTTGATTGGACCCACCCAAAAGCAACAGGAATCCCTTTCTCCTCCTATAAGGAAATCTCGTCGTTTCACTCTTCTTCAAGTACCATCGGATTAGTCAACTCAAACACTGAGAGATTACTATAGAACCAAGGCGGCTTTGAGGCTGGCTCCACTCTCCAAATAGAGCAGTTACTTCGTTGACGACAAGAACACCATTTCCACTAGCCAAAGAGCAATTCATTTCTTCGACTCGATGCCTCCTCATTTGCTCCCATTCCCATATTAATAACAGAATTAGGGAAATGCGAGGGAAAAGAATGCCAAAAGCATTTAGAGATTTTACTAGGATTCGTTCTGGCTCAGATGGCGAGGGATTGCTATAACTATTTTTAGAAGCATTAATGAGATCTCTTTTTTTCTTCATAAGCATGCATCATGAATTCCACTTCCCACTTTACCTGCCTCTTTAGTAGTCTCACGTCTCGGTTTAAGAAAGTGCTCGCTATATTCCCATACCTTCCTGGGCTTAATACCTAGCTTCAAAGAGCCCACTCTTTTATTTAATAGCCGAGAGGCATGAACGGTTGGGAAAAACCCTCTCCTGTGTCGGTCGTAAGAGTCGATTATCCAAGCGAGACCTTAGAGGGGAGGACACACCATAGCACCCATTGGTAGACTAGACTCCGGAGCTTCAAACAAACTTACAGTAAGCCTAATCAAAGCAGGCGCCCTCACCTCCTTCTTCACCGCCGGCATCTACGGTTTGGGTGAAGGTATCAGCTCTGATACCATGTGTGATAAATTATTCCCATATTCCTATGATAGTCAATAAACATAACCCTTACGTATCCATATTTTGTAATCACCTTTCCCTTCCCGTCGCTTCCTTATACTAGAATTCTGATGACGCGTGCAACCCCGGCTACTTTTCTACCCTACTATTAACAATTACGGAGTTTCGATTGTTTATCCAAGGCAGCTTAATATGGTTATGCCAGCAAGGAGCATGAACTGAAGCTGGTTATTTACTTAGAAGAGGAAACGGCTAGTCAGCAGAGCAGCATAGCGGAGTCATCATATTATCATATTCTTGAGTCTCTCCCCACGGGATGACCGCTTCCACCAGACTCTATTTCTATTTGTTCACCTTAGATTTCTTGGTTGTCTACATCCGTCTAATCCTTATCTATAAGAACATAATCGCTAAGCTATGGATGCTTCGGCCGCACTCTCTACTCAGCTATCTGTTTCTACTGCGTTGCGTTTTGAAGGCCCGATACAAAAGAAAGTGGCCTTCCTTATTAGTAGTGATGGAGACGCCAGGTCCGAGAAGGAATAACCTAAAGCCAGTGATAGAATCTGTACAACCGGCAGGAGCGATTGATCAGATATCGCATACATGCTTATAAGCTGCTAATTCTCACACAATTAGCATATAAGGAGAATAACGTAAAGCTAGTCAATGCGTTTAGCACTTTCACTTTCCGTACATACCTTGATGGGAAGGAAAACTCCACTTCGGATGGGTTAAAGGTTTTCCAATTATGCCTTGCTTACGTTCTCAACTGGATCACTTTAATATCGTTCGACTCATTGTCATCAGAGAAAGATGTGCCGTAGGAGAATTGACTTCGGATCAGAGCAGGAATCGAAACCAAGGAAAAGCTTCATCCCCATGTGGTTTCATTAGTACTACATCTATAGGCCACTACTTCACCACTTCACTGGAAAGTGCATTCTCAATTGTAGCAAAGTATCGTAACCACTAAAGCGCATTCTCTCCTTTACTCTTATTCCGGCATGGATCCCGCTGAAGCATCTAGTTTTTGGTCATTTCGCTTTTCGTGTCGGCCTATATTCGGAGTTTCTTGGATTTGCGGTGCCTGAATGCCTTTCTCCTTCTTTTTGGTGACGTCGGATGCCCGCCTTTGGCGCTCAGAAGTGGATTCTCCTTCACAGAGGGCTTTTCCCCTAAGAAAGGGACATGTTTGTACTGGATTTCTAGTCCTATAGTGGAAGAGCAGATAGGATCACACCTACACGTAAGTTCGTTCATTGGGTTAGTGGTCACCCGCACTCCAACCTATCTATATGGCAACAAAGCGAATGACAAGGCGAAAGTAGCTGACTCTTATCGCTAACTTGACAGTGTCTAAGGGCGAGCTTGAATACAACTCACAGAACTACACCTCCAGGGGCCTTCAGGCACTCAAATAGATAGTGAGACAGACACCATCTATAGAACTTGAATGACAATACACCCATATATTCTAGCTAACAATCAGAAACTGTATCCAAATGGAGGGGACACTCTTCCTTCAGAAAGATGCCTTCGAAATAAAAGCTCTTCCCCTCAACGACACATCACATTTTCTCAAATGTTCCACGTTTCTCATCATATCCTCATAGGGCCGAAGCACAAGAAAGAGGATTACTTGGTTACCTTTCTTCCCTCGCCTAGGACAGTAGAAGGATCTGTGGCCGAAGGCGCCACAAACGAAGCGGGTCACCTCTTTTCTGCAGATCTCCACAAGATGACCCTTCTCCCCGCAATGATAGCACATAACGTTTTCCCATGCTTGCGCGGTGAGGAGGACGAGGCCTTGAGAAGCTTTTCCACCATTTTCCCCTTTGGCATTTGGATTCATGTTTTCTTTAACGATCTCCGTGATAGTAAAGGTTTTTTTGGTAGCCTTTGCTTTTGACAGCGATGAAAGATAGAGAACCCCTCCTATCTTTTGATCGTGGTCAAAATCCTATCCAAGTCCCCTTTTTCAGATCTTTCTCCTGGTTTTGATCATCACCGTTCACCTACTTGTTACGGAGATCCCGACCAATGCACAACCAGATTTTTTTAGCTTTTTTTCTCCCATCCCATCTTGGACGGGCCCAGAAGCTTTTCTCATGTTTGAATGGAGGTCTTTCGCAAATGAATTTCCATATAGGAATTATATAATGTGCCTGCAGATATTGATTGAAAGCTTGTTTCAATTGAACGAGGATGTGAACGTGAAGGCAACAAAAGGGAGCTTGGAGCAAGAGGAGTCATTTAGTAGTTCACGAAAAAAGGCATAGTAGAGAAAGGCAGACCAGGCAATCTCAGAGTGGAAATCGACACCATTCATCCATCTATCTCTGCATCCGGGCTCGCCTCCACTATTGTTCCGGGTTGATGAAAGATCCAACTCCAGAAACCATACCTACTTCCTACTTTCGAAAGTGCTTGCTTGCTGATGGGCATCCCAGTGGGATGTCTTACCCTCCCTCGAGTCCGATCTCGGGAGGGCGCTTGGGCTTTTTTTATTCCCAGGTGTCAGTTTTTGAAATGCGTATCGTGATCCTAGTATCGGGCTAGGATTGGCTCCGGTCTAAAACAAGCTTGACCTAAGAACCGCCCTTAAGCAAGGCAGGCATACGCACACCTATATGTCAAGATACCTATTAAGATTGAAAAAATGAAATCTTTAACCTGCGTATAAGGATAGAAGGCAGCTATCTCTTCAGGGGCATTGCAAAACAACGTCTACTCCAATTGAAGAAGTCCATTCTATGGTCAACCTTGTGGCTCCAAACTACCACTGATCCTCAGGAGTGATGCCTCCTCTCGTCAAAAGTCGGTATATACATGTTCTTGGAAGCAAAGAAAGAATCTCATGTATCAGAGTGGATACGATAATCAGTCGTGCATATTATTATCATATATAAATAAAACGAGATGAGTGGGATTGAGGAAGAAGGAAATCCGAAGCATTACGAGATCAAAAGAGCTGAGAATGAGTCGTCAAATAAGCTCTACGTTAAGAGAATGGTGGAAACCAGCGCGCAAACTTCATTCTCTCCTAGGATGCATCATGGGAAAATCTCAAGACGATATAGTGATGTCGCTTATCCTACTACAAAGATTAGGGCTAATGGAGTAGGATTCTTAAAATATCTACCAAAAAAAGAGAACTTATATAAATATAAGAAAATGAGACAGTAATGAGGTCCATATCGTCATCGTAATAAAAAGAAAGATCTACAAGCATTCTTTATGGGAGTCGGGGCTTTCTGATTTGAAGTTGCTGGAAAAGGACCTCTGTGATCGGTTGATCATTAGTCGTTTTTTTAAGGTAAGTAGGTAGGGGTGTCTTGATCGAAACCGAACTTCAATTCCACCCAGCCTTTCCTAGTAGTTGAAAATTGATATGAGATCTTGAACCCAGGGGCTCCTATGTTCTGGGCGGAGGCATTGATGCGGGCTATTAGAATAGGGTGGTAAGGTCCAGGCATCTTCAAACCACACATATGCCCTCTTTGATCTAGTAAGGGGAATGAAAGAAACAGGAATGTTGCACAGTAAAGTGTCATCACTCATCCCCAAACTCCATAGGCCCCGCAATAGAAAGAGTTTACTTCGGTGCCGGAGAGCCAAAACCGCTAACCGAAACAAGACATATTCACTTTGACCACAGCCACCCGCACTTGCCTACCCGACTGGCTATTTTAGCTATTCTCTCTTCAACCTTCCTCTAACCTAAAATAGTCATACCTCTCCCCCTTTAGAGATAGATTTATTTATTCTCTAAGCTAGCTAAACGCCCGAAACATAATAATTTAAGCCTCTGTCGATTTAGCCAAAGCATGCCATCACATTTGTGCTCACAATACATCTTAGCGCCATTTGCTACTGTGATTTCCATAGGTTTATACGGAGTTGAGTCGTAACCATCCCACTTCACAATCTTTGGGGTCTACAAAACAGTGTGTGCTACCACTATCAACCAAGGCAATCACTGGCACTCCGTTTACCTGGTATCTCTATCCATAGTCGTCTCCTATTTTGGAAGACTGAGACTTGCGACACAGCAGCAATATTATTCAAATAACATGTCATTCAAACGCAGCGCGCCTTGTTAATTGCTCATCATGTAAGTGAATTTACGAATAGGGAGCCCAGGTGCCCAACAAGTGAACTATTTCCTCCTCCAGGATTGTTGCTTTCCTTCTATAGCCTCACGTATGAAAAACGTGTGCCTTATAGAGGGCTAGGCCACAAATACAAAGCATAGATAACAAGGGTTTCGCCAAAGTAGACGATCAAGCAAAACATTCCACTTATCGAAGAAGGGATACAGGTATTTCAAGTTCAAGAAGTAGGCATTGATCCCAAATAATGTAGTGAAAATCTAGGCTAGGAGGAATGCGTCAGAGCCGAGGTCAGGCAAAAGGTTGCTGGATCTTTATGTTGGCCGGAAGTTATTTCTTTTCAATGAGGTTCAATGTTCTCTAGATTGCTTAGAAGTAGCCTTCCTTACTCGAGCCAACTAGGATCAGAAGGTGTTGATAGGGCTAGACTTTCTCTCATGGGCGTGACCATATTAAATAAAGGGTCTTTTCATCGCTTTGGCCTGGAGCCGAGTAAATAAGGACTTTGCCAGGTTTGAACTCCAAAGTCATTTACGCCACTAGGCCGAGCAAGGATCAAGGCTACTCAAATCAAAGCCCTTGCAACCATGTCCCGTGATAAGTATGTATAAAACAATTACTCCACGGCGGGCTCTCCTATTGACAGTTGACACCAGAAAGGGAGAAATAGATCCATTGTTTACTATATCTGTTATTGCCACTTCATTATTGGTTACCCTTGAGTACTCGGAGCTCTCATATTGAAGAAAAAGGAAGCTATTCCCTTCACTGAGCATTGAGAAATCTTTAACTGAACTTCTCATCTATTTTACAACACAAGACTGATCAGAACCATCAACATGAACTACCGAAGGGGGGGGCAAACTCTCCACTCGTGCCTGCCGAAACAACCCTTCCTCAATTGGCAGTTTCGAGGTTAGAGTTTCAGTTTCTTAGAAAGCCACTTCTCTAAGCATGCATGCCGACATAGGTGTCGCGGTAATCACATAAGTTTGATTGCTGTGTGGTAAGGGGTCAGTCAACCAATAAAGACAATTGTTAAGGGGTAAGGCTAAGCTCTCTTTCTCGTTAAGAAAGCGGTCCATCCTAAGAGACTAAGAGATCGGCATCATACTAAGGACTGTGTCGAGCAAGGTCCGAAGGGATTTGAATTCCACCGATTCCCAGGTAAAAAGGTTAGTGGCAACACCACCATTCGAAAGAATGAGCACCTATCATGGACGAAAAGAGCAAGTTGGCGGACTGATTTCGCAGAGGACCAAGAACCTCAAATTCCCCTCCCGCTGATCCCGGCACGGAAACAGAAGTTATCCGAACCGAGCACTTCCCGTCGACAGAAGAACCCGAGTGCAACCAGATAAGAGTTCGCTTTCGAAAGACGACAATGGCAAGTCTCAATCAACTGTCATTAGATCAATAGTAAACAGGAGATTGCTTTGCGTATCACGGATCGAGCACACAATAGAATGCTCGAACTACACTCTCCTAGCATCAGGCCTATGGTCCATCCAAGGACAGAGCTGTAATCAGCGCCTTTCTCAGATCTTCAAATAGACAGAATTCGTCGTACACGCTTAGTCATCTTGCCCGAGGGACCCTTCCCCATAGTCCCGGCATTTCTAGTTCCGGCTAACCAAGACTCTGAAGGCAGATGTTGGAACCGCTTCTCGAACAGGAATCACAGACCCAACTCATGCTCTTGTTCTTTTTTACTCCGTTTTTTCGCAAGATGCAAGGACAAGAAACGCTAGTTTTCAATCAGGCCGAACTGTTTGCTTCTTCTTAACTGAGAAGCCAACCCAGCCTTAAGTGAATAGTGCAAGCATCTGCCATCAGCATCATTCCTAATAGTTTTTGCTGAAATAAGTGTAACTGCCTTGCACTAATGTGGAACTCAATCTCCTATTTTTCCAAGTGAAAGCCGGGCCGATGAACCCCGTGTCAACAAAGCCCCAAGTCTGTGATCAAATTATTTTGGATCTTGTCCCTTCCTTCGATTGCTTTGTTAAGGGAACAGTTCATTGGATCTTCTACGGCTCCCACCTCTGTTTCGGCACCGGCTCCTAAAAAAAGGTACTAGGAATGGCGAATGGTTCGATTGAGGCTAACGCAGGAGCTAGTACTCCCCTGAGCACCAGACCCCTTCCTTATCGGTATCCCTAATCGAATCCTATCTCTCTGGGGAAAGGTATCTTTTTTCAATTCGAACAACGGTATCCCTACCTGGCAAACTATCCTCGTTTTCGAAGTCCCTAGTTTTGTCCTCTGATGTAGTATTCCGGTTAGTAGACGGCTTCCTTCATTGGAAATATAGCCAGTGCTTTCCGTTAGGTGTGCAACGAAGGATAGCCTTGTGCAGAGGCGGGGACAGGATTCGATCCTGCAGTCTTCAGGTCATGAGCCTGATGAGTCGACCAATTTCTCTACCCCGCTTCTTCCCCTGATCTTTCTTTCCCTCTTCCCACCGGGGTTCCCCTTGCTTGCTTGGCCAGGATAGAACCAGCGTTTAGGTTGCGGCTAGGCGCGGAGGTTGGAGCTCCCTCCTTGACTGACGACTGGTACGAACTTGCTGAAAGCACGAGCGTAGAGGCGAAAGAAGAAGCGAGGGGATTGAGCTTCCAAGCGAAAGAACAAGGGATGCGCGCTTTGTTGCGCCTGCGCATACGTTTCTATACGCTAATTCCTGACTGACTTGATAGTGCGATGAGCTTACTTGCTCTAGTTCTATCCTCAGGATTGACTTACCCGAGTACCTAGCACCGAGGATCGATGTAATTGACTTGAAAAAAGATGTTGTTGATGCTAACACGCATATAAATAGATGTTCCCCACTGCTTGCTCCTCTTACCCGAATGGGGTTATATGCCTTAGTGAAACTCAGGGTAAAGTGGCAGAGGTATGACCTCAGGAAGAAAGAAAGATCGGGCAGGGAAAACGAGGTTAGAACCCGCGCCTTCTGGCGTGACAGACTAGCACTCTAACCAACTAAGCTATTTCGTCATTTTCTAAAAGACTCATTGACGCAAGAGATGCGATGCGACAATCTCAGTCTTACAACGACTTGGTTTACCGGAACTGCGGCCTTCACACGATGGAATGGCACTATTCTATTGCAGTCCTCATGGGCTCCGCCATCTTATCGATCGAGAATGGTATCATCACAGAAACTCGTTCCTTTTTTATATGCATTTATTAAGAATGCAACTTGGCGATTGTTCTCGGAATTCTTCTTGTTCCCATTCTTGAATTGATTTGCATGAAAATTCAAGTAGACCTCTTAGGAAAGAAAGTGTGAGTTGACGATTAGTGTGCGATTGACCGACCAGAAAGGAAATGAATAAAAAAATCAGACAATCAAACAACTAAAGGTAGAGGTAGAGACGAAGTATAACAAGAAATCAAGGACCTCATGAGTACTACTTAGGCAGTCGGCCTCATCAATTAGTCATGCCAATGAGATATCAAGCCCTCGATTCCAACGGGGCTACGGACAAGAAAGGTCCTTTCGAGATTCTATTTCCCCTTGGGTCTATCAAGCTGAACAGTTCGTGGGGATATAAGAAGATCACACTTAGACAACTGTCTACACTACCTCTTTAATGATCCGGATTCCATGACGCATAATTCATCTGTCCATATATATTCCTAATTTCATATTCATCACCATTTCAAATCGGGCAAGGAGAAGTCGTCGTGTTGGTTCTAGGATGGAATGATCTTTTGATCCAAAGATGCCAGTGCTAAAACCTCTTGTGTCTCTTTTAATAGGACCGCGAAGGCCAGAGCATTGAGGAAGCAAGGATTCTCCCATAACTAATTAATGTAGGAAAAAAACAAGATTTCACTGAAAAAAGGTGCCTAACCCCGGGATTTTTCGATACTTTTCTTGAAATTGACTGGATTTGGAAGAAAATGCACTCAACCTAACAAATCCTGATCAATTCAAGTGGTTAGTTTAAGGGGGTACATGGGGCTGACGCCGAAGGAGATAGGAATGAAGTAGGGCGGGCAGCTACCCAGAGATTGGAATGCCCTATCGACAGGGAATGCTGGTACCACCTACGGTGCTTGATAGTCTTCAATCCAGACGGTCTCGAGAGTACCTTGACCCATAGCATAGGGCTTGATGTGGCTTTGGGGCTCCCCATAAGGTAATAGAATAGGTAGTTCAGGCACCATCATCAATATGTTGCTGCTATTGAATCCGGTTTTGAATCAAGCAGCAAGAGTCCGACCTCAAGGTCCACCATAGAAAGGCATTCCTCAGTCCCAGAATAGCATGCATACGGGAGCCATATTCCAATCATGTGAGCAGACTTCTTCGATAAGCAAGCAGCTGTTCGCGTAGGCCCGGATACAGAGGAAAGGGAGGGGAAGGTATAGAAATCTATCAAAAGAGCACCTTAACGGCGATGCCTGGAAGGAGTCCCTCTTATTTCAGTATATAGGAATTCTTGTCCGCGGGACCTAACTAACTACCCGATCGATGCAAAATAAGGGCAAGTCAATACCAGATCGCACTCAACAAAGTAAAACGGGATGAATTCAATCGCCAAGACCTGCCAGTGGCTGATTCCATAAGCACAGAAATAAGGGTTTACGAATAAAAAAAAAGCTACTCATTAGGGTCTCTTTTCATATCCGGCTATGTGAAAACCCACGTACTCTTCTCTGAAACAGCATACCTACCTTTTGCTTTTTCAGATAAGTAAATAAGCGGACCTCCTTTCCGGAGAGAAAGTTTCTACTTTACTAACCATGGGTCTTGATCACAAAGTTCTAAGGTCAATTCTCTAATGAGAACAGACTCTGTCCACAAGGGCCATCAAGCCAACTATATGGAAGGACACACTCCCACATTCCCGCTCGTGTTCCGTTTTCCTTGTGGTTCCCGTAGTCGAAGCAGCTTAAAGAAGGTCAGGTTTGGAACTCGTGAGGGATGTTTCGTTGCATGTGGATCTTCCGCGCCTACTTTGTCCTAAATTTGGTCACCCTTGCACTTTTCTAGTTAGGGTTCGACTGGGTCCTTTGATAATATAGGTAAGTCGGGCTTCTTTTTAAGCAATATCATGACTAGAATCTTGAGAGGATGACTACGTCCTTGAAGCTACAAAGTCCAATGAATGTTGAATCGACCCATGACGAAAACAAGGAAAAAGAAAAGGTGACTTCCGTTGACAAAGGAAATCGAAATGTATGTGCCGGTAGAACAAAGATACCATTAGGTGATAAATTGATGTTGCTTGCACGCACAGATTCAGGAGATGACAATTTTAGCTTCAATATGAGATGCCAATGATGCATTCAAAAAGGAATGAGTGCTTCCCGAGTCGACCAAGCAAACAGGGTAACATCAAAATTCTGGACCACTGAGCAAGCTAACTGAATGGAACTGAGTGCAGGAGATTTCTGATTAGCTTCAGCGGAGAGGACCCTTAGAACCGAAGCAGAGTCATCATGGTCCTGTAACATAGAATAGCCCGCAGCAGTACTCCGCGATAATTCCACCATTTCCTGAACAACATGGAGTTGAACAGTAGCTTTACACCGACAATCCTTCGCCCAACGCTCACCACAACCAATCCAGAGAACCTTCGCGCGCCGATAAGCCTTCAGTCTATCATAAGAAAAATACTTGAAACTAACACTTAGACACTTGAGCACATCCTAAAAGCACTCACAATGAATGGTACCAGTGGATACCAACCAGATAGAAACATGCTGAGAAATCTCTGTTATAGCCGAAACTAATATAGCAATAATATCCGTGACCCTTTCCACATTCTTTTCTTAGTCACCTAACCTATGACTGCTTTTTCTTTTAAGCTTTAATAACCTTAACATTCGAATATGCATCTGCTATTTCAGTTCTGTCTAAAGATACTATACTATTCTTTGATCACTTGAAACATAGTAGAAAGCATCTAAAACAGATATTTTTGTGGATTCCCTCTCCTTGTGGGCTGGACTCCTTTTTACATGGACAGACAGGAAAGTGGAATCTGAGGAATTAGCTGGAACAGACTCACCTTAGCTTTGAACGACTATATCCCCTCTTCTATCTACATATGGATATATATGGTCTTTAATAAAGGAAGATGATTCTAGCCGCTGAAAGGCATGAGGTATCATATCTCCATAGATCTCTGGTGGAGAAGCTCGACGTTCTAAAGATCTCATACTTTTGAAGTTGTTGATGATCAACCGAAGTGAGCAGCCTATCTCGAATAGGAGACGTAGTGGTCAATGCGCCTCAGTTGGGGAACTTCTATCCAGCTTCTGGTGATTCACCCTCCACTTTCACTTTATCCTTTGGACCAGGGCCAGCAACTTCCAAAGAAGGGGCATATGCAAGCGGCGGGAGACCGTGGATACCTTTTTTATGTCTCATTTTGGTTGAAATGGGTAAACAGCTCATAGAGAAGGAAGCCCTCGGTATCCTAATATTTCTGAACTCCGCGAAGAACAATTCCATGAATATGGATAAGCAGAAGTCTTTGGGCTAGAGCGCACTAAAGAAGACGAAAGTGATGACTTGCCAGCGTTGGACGTTTCTCTCCTATAGCTCTGTGCAAGCTGAACTCCTTGGCGAAAAGGGAGTATGCCAGTGGGTAGCTCTTCTATAACCTCCGTTTGAGGTGTTGATGTACGATTTCCTATGCCGATGCCGTTTCTATACTCAGAATAAAAGCCTCATAGCGAAGTCGAAGTAGATTATCCAACCGAATGCCATTGACTTTAGTCTTTAGTATCTGCCAGTTCCGAGTATGTTGAATCTCCAGAGGGATTTCCTCGAGGCGAAGGGCCAGCTTCTCCAATTGATCTTGAATTTGGATATGACTGCGCTAGAGCAAGGTAAACCTAAGGCCTAGGCCTGACGATAAAGACCAAAAGTGTCAATTCTTTCCTAATGAGCATGTGTCCGAGGACTTCAAATATGTGTCCCTCATACCTGCCGATCCTTCCGCAAAAGGAAGATGTTTTGCTCGAGCAATGCGTTATATCCAGATTGATGAGACAGATATGGGACTTCTACTAAGAGAAAAAAGGATGCGATTCTAAGGCCTATTTCTAATGGCGAGAATTGGCGATAGGGACCCTTGACGATAGATCGGCTTACCGATGGTTATAATGGTAGTAAAGAAGAATGCATTCATTCTGGGTTACTCGAAAACGTATGCAAGCCCAGATCTTTCCGTAGGAAATATTATCAATTGGATGGTTGTTTACAATTACTTTCTTATCACCTCCTGCCTGCCATAACTGTTATAAGGTTTACTGACATGGTGAGTGGAGTCTCGAAGCAATAGATATTCATAAATCTTTCCTTCTCCTGCTCATCCCTTGCTTGTGGGAAGTGCCATATGAATTTGCATGGGAAAGAAAAGGCACCGATTTCACTCCCTTCGGTCGGGGTATGCCCGAGCCAGTGAAAAACAAAGTGCACTTTTGGAAATGACGAAATTGCTCAGTCAACTACGGAATTGTGAGTGAAACAAGAGAGCGGCGCCTAAGGTGGATACCTAGGCAAGTCGCAGTCAGAGACAAGGCAAGCAAGAACCCCGGTATCTGCTGCTTCATCGTTCATACCGACCAAAAGATCAAGATGATGAACTGGCCTCGGGGCACAACTTGAGAGGTACGCCAGTACCATAGCTCGTACAAGTAAGAGGTTTTTCAACATGGGCAGCAGATTAAGTGATTTATTATTGGAATACGGGTATTATACACCATTTCTTTGTTCGATATTCTATGCTTTGCTGGTGAGAAAGAGAAACTACTTTGGATCCCCGACAACCATGACATCTTCTCAACGAAATCCACTCTTGATCAGGGGAATCCTTAATCTAACACTAGGTTTTCCCTCAATCTAACAACCGGGGACCTATCAAAGATATCACCTATCCCTATTCGAATCAGCATTCCTTTCCTTTAGTTTCAAACAACTATGCATTCTAATACAAACAAGAATTGTAGTTGCCTAAACTATGAAACCTTAAACAAGAGGGCGTATGGGTTAATAGCTCTATCTTTATTCCATCGAGGAGTCGAGCCCCGAAGCTAAGCCACTAACAGTAGGAGAGCGCTCGCCACAGCCAGTTGGAATTCTTTGTTCCCTTCTCGAGCTATCTCATCCAATATCAACAACCGACGCGGGTCGAACAGCCAAACAAGTTCTATTCCTTCCCTTTGACACGTCTTCGTGCACTTTACTTGTTTTACAAAGCAGACCCCATTGCATGGTAGATAATTCACCATGGTCCCGAGATCCGGTAGCTCAGTATCATTCACGGCAGCCAGGATATCCCATCTTTGACAAGTAATTTATGACAAATGGAACCTTCCAACTAAAGGCGGGGAAGTGGAATCAAATGATGACCAAGTCAATAGCTCCCGAACAATCCGATGAGCGATTCAAGATATGAGAGGCCATGCACATTTGAAAGAATTCCCACACACAATGGGAGCCGTTTCAACCATTTCTGCTCTACGTTGCAAACTAGGGGGCATAAGCTACCAAACCCTTGGCTAAGAATCTATATCATACCAAGCAATCATTCCGTCTTCTTGAGAAGAAAGAACGCATGAATCCTCGCTTTGAGCTCACCTACGAGTGCACCTAACAAGGTTTTCCAGACCTAATAAACATTCATTGCAAAGAAATGTTGACCTCTGATTTAGAGAGGATCAACCATAGTTTGAGAAAAGAAAAGTGCACACCGGCATTATGCCTCGTAAAGCTACCCCCATTCATAGCTTTATTCACTGTCTGCTCGAATAGCTTCATTTCAATGTTAGGATGACCCGCAAGGTCGTCTAAAATAGCTTCCACCTATCTAGTTTCCATGTGGCACGCCAACCACAATCACTTCATCCCTTGGCTTCTTTATCATAGCTGCCTACCTCTTCAGATCAAGGATCAAAGACTACAGGAGCTCAAAGTTATTGTCGCACACTTCCATCTAGGAGATGCATGTTAAGATATCCCTTGGATTATAGCCTAGGAGATCGATTGGCAGGCCTTGTTCTATGAAAAGAGTATCCTTATGGTTTAGGAACCCCAAAATCTATTGAAAAGTATGATGCACCCCTCGGCTTACCAACATTTCCATTCAATCTCATTTAGATTCTATTAACTAACAAGCCGGGATCCAATTCCATTTCAACCGCTGAGGTCATTAACGAACTAGAAAAGAGCTAAGGAACTATTTCCAGATACCTAATCGGGTGCTGAACGAACTACTACTTCAATATGTCATTGCAATTTCAAATGGGTTTCGATGGCACTCAAGCAGCCTCACTACTTCGATCTCAGCAACCTAATGATCTCCCCAAACCAACTCATTCTCGGAAGGAGACATGGCCAAGGGTGAACAAGATATGATGGCTGAGAATCTCTATTCCTACAAAATAACATGATTCACATGCTCAATACCCAGGACGGTGGTTCCTCCCGCCTGGCAGGTCTAAGAATACAACCCCTACGACACAGTTGAAACCAATTGTCTCTCACTTCAAAGATGGACCCTCTGTTCCTTTGAAATGCCTTTGATACATCAATTCTGCACTTTTGAAAGTGAAGATCTAGGTCCAAGAGGAATGAAATGAGCATGCCAGGAGTTGTCTATTCACATGTCATATGAAGAATACTTATTTTCAGATAGTGCCTCCGGGTTCTCTAGTAGCTATATCAAACCACAACTCTGTACTAGCCAAGAGGCTTCGGTACTAACCAACACACCAGGATTCAAAGATGCAAAAAGAAAAAGGAAGATAATACCACTGCTGTAGATGCACGCCCTTCTCTTAGTTGAGAAGAACACAGGTAAGAAAGTCTAGAAAGTTCTGAGAGTGGGGTAGGTGAATCCATTGACCTTGACGTAGTTCTAATGCCATCCCTTCGATCAGATTGTAATAGCCCCGGTTTCACGGGTTTCGATACCCCAGCAATGTGCAAGAACATCCTCGAAAACGTCTGATGTGACTTCACCTGAAAGTGCATCTGGAACCGCTCCCAGTGCTGATTTAGATGTTGTAGGAACGAACAAAGATTGTGGTGCTGAAACAAACGGACAACAGGATCTGTCCTCTATTGGCGTTTGATAGCTCATTGCTACCTCGCCGGAGGGATGGGGAGATAGACTCTGATCCAGATCTCGCTATAGCTGCCAACGGATCAATTCATTAAGGGCACACCCAGGCAGAGAATAATTCTCAATTAGTTCATTGAGTTTAGGAAAGGATGCCAGTTTGGAACAGTTGGTGGAGCATGGTGAAACGCGCTCATTTGGAGTGGCTGAAACAGAAACATACTCGAGAGCTACTCGTCTTCCTAAAAGCTCTAGCAATGGAAGACCTGTCCTAATGCAATAAATACCGGTGCTCTCGAATTCAATCAGCACAGGTACAGGGCCAGGTGCTTCTCCAGCTCTTGGTACCGTCTCTTGTGCCCCACCTGTATAGCTAGGGTTAAGTAACCCATTCAGGAGAAGATAAGAGAAACACCATCTGGTAAGGTTGGATCTATAAAACAACGTTGGTTGACAGAGCTATCTTGACATTATAGGTGGGGTCTTTGGATAGCAGATATGTTGTGTCAGAGAGCATTGATGAGATTATCGATCTTATAACCCCCGTTAGACCGGCAGATGATAGATTCCCTTCCAAGCCATCGAAACCTCGCTTTTCTTATCTAAATACAGGCGTTAGAATACGTTTTTGATTGAATAGGTTCTATCTACTTCCATTCATTATCCGCGTGCTTGTGAATTTATTAGAATCCATTTCAGTACGACAACAGGGCTCTCGCCTAGCTGATTCTAAAGTGGAAGCAATTCAGGTATCAGCAGATACGGGTACTAATTCACATTTCTGTCGCTACCCCGTGGTATTGGAGCTTGTAGTGATAAGGATTTTTTTAATAGATAGTTTGTTTTGTCCTTGAAGTAAGAGCACTAAGAATAGCTTAGCTTTCCAGTCGAAAGAAAGCATAGAGAACCATCAAACAAATACTGGATGGAGAATGCACTCTTCATAGCCCAAAGGAAGACGGAGGGAAATGGCCCTTTCTCAGGATGGATTTATTGATTCAACTCATCTAGATGATGATCTGTACCTAGTAACCTATAAAAACAAAGTGAGTGATGATTTGTTTAAGGAAATGGAGGAGACAACAAAGCAGCCAGCTAATACAGCAGTTCAGCTCTCAGCTGCTATTGCTGCCTATGCCAGGATAGTGTTATACCATTTTATTAAAAGGGATGATTGCTATTATACGGACACGTACTCTATTGTTATTCAGAACGAACTTCCAGAAGAAATGGTATCACCTAGCGAAATAGGAAAGTTTAAGAAGGAGCACTATGTAAAAGAGGGAATTTTTTGGCTCCCAAGTCATACTGCATACATGCATTACATGAAGATAAGGAAGAAATAATCATGAAGCATAAAGGACCGGTTAGAATGGAAATCACTAAAGATTATTACATAAACCAGCTAGCAGACCCAACATTAAAACAGTATTTTTCATGTTCAGCTGACTTTCATCGTGATTTTCAAAATTTATGTGTAGAGAAAAAATCAATACGTACGTAGTTGGGATAGGAAATAGTACGAAGCGAGAGTTAGTATACGATGAGGATGGAACGTGGATAGGAACTAAACCTTCTCATATAGGAGAGGATTCTATTGATAGTATCCATCCTACTGCCCATAAAGTCATAACCGGCATATTAGGCAAAATGAATAATCTAACAAAAAAATGCAATCTAAAAGATCATAGATCTGATGATGATAAGAAGATCAAAGATTATAAGAAGAGAGAATCTCATCAGACAAAGAAGAAGAAAGCAGATAAGAAGAAGCCAGTGAATAAGAAGAAGAAGCGGTAAGAGCAGTTAGGATGCATAGCGGGCGAAGGACGAGAGAAAAATGCTGATGTCAGTGAAACAGGTCATAATACTCCCTATGTCTTGAGTACAGGGAGAGTGAGAAAAGACCATCTTCTGGTTATTGTGCCTGTGGTGCTTTCTGTAGGGATGACTTATGGCATGCGGGAATGTCAAGTAAGTACGGCTTTCGATAGCTAATATGAGTTGGGATGACCAGCAATGTCAAGAGGGGTCAAGCAAAACTAGCTCTATAAGCTCTTTAAAACGAGCTAGAACCACATCAATCGAATTCAAGGTAATAAATCCCACTGATAAGAAATACACAGGCCTTACACCCACTTACCACTTCAATGACGGACTTCTCCGATACCGATACCAAACCTAGCTTGAGAGAGATCACAGGCATGTGGTGAACCATACCGAGTGAATGAGTACTGAAATGAACCATATCGAGTTGTGGTCTTACTCTACAACTCAAGTTCGATGAGCTCTTAGCGGACCTGTGCCTACTATCTACTAAGTGTGTGCTAGGGAAAGAAAGCAAGCTGTGCAGTTCTCACTCTGTCCGGTGACCAAGAAAGCTTAAAGAATACCGTAAAGTGATCACTGAAACCTCATACCGATTCGCCACATGAAAGCGGGATTAAGGTAAGGCAGGAAAGACTGGCGCCGAAAGATATATATGTTTTGAAGAGAGAGATCCGCAGGCAAAAATATTGAAGGAAGGAATGACTGAAGGAAGGAACAGACCGTAGCAAAAGCCGAAGAAGATGCGAATCAGGAAAAGGGAGACGAGTTCTAGTTGTTAGAAAGACCAGTGCCCGGAAAAGCAAGTCGGAAGGGGATCCGGATGTTCAGTGCTTAAAGAAAAAAGATAGGTGTTGCTCTGTTGTTTGCTTTGAGGTTACCCCTAGTTGGGGAGACCGAGAAGAAAACCAGTAGGAAGGCGATCAGAAGTCTAGTGTTAAAAGAGATAGTTGCCCGCCTCTTGATGGAGAATTGAAAACATCCCAACGTATCTATCACTAATTAAGTAGTAGTGAGGCGTCGGTACGTCAGCTGGAGAAGAATGCTTGCTTTTCGTATCACTGGTGTAGTGATTGACACGGTCTTCGCATATTGAACAACCTAAGAGTGGAAACACCTTAATCGCTTCTCCAAGCTTATCTATATATATTTATCGATGGAAGCGAAAGGAAAGGCTTAAAGAAGGTGACAAGAAGAGAAACTTATTAGTTCGTCGTAGCCAACTTATCATTCCAATGAGAGGTCCAAGTACGATAGAAGTTATTGATACCGATTTAGGCGAGCAGCATAGCCTGGCAGAGGCAGAGGAAGAAGTCCGTCTTGTTAGCGAGTTAGCGAGTAGTATCCTTTAGACGATTTCCGCGAGCATACTAGCTTTTCACGAACGCAGAGGAGAAAGAAAACCAACAACCAATAGGGTGAGGCAACTAACTACCAATCCTTTTATTGAATAGCCGCGGCGTGGGTAAACATAAAGAAGCCACAGAAGAAATCAAGCCAAAGGCTTCTCACTTTCTAAAGTAGTAAAAAGTGGATCCCCGCTTCGAGGCGGTTGGCGTAGATCTTTGAAAATCGTCAATCGGGTGAGCCAGCTATTATTGAGGGAGGCCAGGTCTACATACATAATATCAAGTTGCTCTAGTTGCGTGTCTTTCATACGGAAAGATGGGTGTTTTTATCCAAGCAAGGGAATAGAATAGGTAACAACCCCCCTCACATCAAGCTTGTACGCTAGCTACCAACATATACTATGGAGTCCATGGCTACCTCAGCGGATGGAAGACCGTAGATTTTTCACTTTCGCTGAAGAGTTGAACTCTGACTGAAAGGACTTGACACATTGCCAAGGCAATTTTATTAGCCAGCTGTGGGATAGAGATCTGCGGTAAACGAGAGATAGCCTCTAAAGAGTGCCGAAATAGGATTGGTTCCTTTTTCTAAAGATCCGAGACTGGTGAACGTATTGCATAATTTAAAGAAGCCCATTTCATTAGAGGGAGGGAGCCCTTCCTACCTTTCTTTATTTAAGTGCTAGTGTCAAATGAGACAGTTGCCCGCCTTGGAGGGATTGTAGCGAAAGCTCCGAAGTCCACTTCTTTACCAACTTGAATTCATAAGGAGACCGAACTATATTCATGCTCAAGTGAATCAAATAGGAAACGAATGGCACTTGAGTTTTTTATCTCGACATGAGAAACTATTGCTCCTCGATCTTTTGCTATTGGCAGCTTTAGGTTACTGTGATCTCTTGACTTCCTCTGGGTTACTGTGTTCTATCAAATCTTACCTTTTCTCAAGAGTTGAAAAAGATGCCAGTTTTGAAAGGAAGGGATATGATACGTCAACTCACTGGTATAGAATACATGATATGGGCCTTCCACAGGTATCTTTCCCGTATGCTAACTTGTCGTCATCCGCCTTGTGTTTAAAACCTAACTGTTCTGATGATCGAGTTGGATTGCTGTCTTCCTCAATGTGTCGTTGAGGGAGTGAAAGGGAACGTAGTTCAATAAAAAGGCTAATCTAGTTGAGTTGAAAGGCTAAGATCTTAGAACGGTCGTCTCAGGTTACCGGGTCGTAGACCCAGCTATTGAGCAATGGTTGAGGTAATATGGCTTAAGACTTCTGCTTTCCCAGCAGTATTTTCTTAGAATCCAAAATGTCATCCATGTTTTACTTCTTTCTTACCCTAATGCACATTTCTCACCTACTCTTATAGACTAGGGGTCTCTGGCCCTGCTCAGTCGTATTTTGTGAGAAAGTTCAGGGGAGGATTGCTTGCTCAGCTATCTATCTATTGCACAAAAGCATTCAGTGAAATCAAGCTACTGTTTGTTACGCCGTATGGGGTTGTTATACCACCGAGAGACAATCTGTTGCCAGAATAATGTGACCAAAAAAACCTTCATCCCGAGCAAGGGCCATTGCCCGGCGCACTGCCAAGGCTTCAGCTAGTTCGGGTGCCGTGACCTCACTCGGTAAGATGCTCGCTGCACGTAGCCAAGCGGGTTCCTCTGTGGTCCCTGATCACGACACCGATTCCCATGCATCGAGTAGAAATAAACAGCGCTGCATCAACATTGATGTAGACCGTACCTTCCGGTGGTGGAACCCAACGAGAAGCTGAGTGCAAGGATTCACACCTGTGAGAAGGATCCATATCAGAAAGTCGAGGTAGGTGCGATGAGAGTAAGTAAATTTATCAAATCTCAATAGGGTAAAGGATAACAAAGCCATTAGAATTCCAATCCTGAAGATTGGACCATCGATAAAAGCCAACTAGTAGCTGGATCTTATCTTGTTGATGGGATCCAAATAAATGGGTTTTATGCGGGAGTAGGTAGATGGTATGACACCAAAGACCAATAAGGATACGCCCTGCAGGTTATCATTTCCATAAGAACTGTTTTATTTAACACGAATCGGGGCTATAACCACCTTCCATATGTTTTGGCCAGGTCAATTTATCAAGTCAATAGGCAAGCCCCAAATGGACTATGTTTCAACATGGCCGTACGGATGTTCACATGCGAGACTCCATCCAACTATTCTGCATCCATCTAGCAAAGCAGCACGTATCCGCCTGAGGTCTTATCTTTGAGGCTAAGGTTATTACCATCATAATACAAGAATACTCTTCAGGTTCATCAAATAGCATATCGACTTTATAATCCAATAAAAAAATGTATGGATCCATACTACCCGATGCTTGGTGTTGTCGAACCCTTATTAAAGTCGGAGTATAAATATTTCCAAGATATGCTTTGTTTAAAGCCAATTACAGGAAACAGAACTATATGCCTGATGTATACTGGAGACATTATGCTGAAGGAATGAAAGAAAAATATCAAGAATTGAGCTATAAAGTAACCCATTGTTTAGTCAATATTATGACTGTAACATCACATGATGGAGTCTCGTTTGAATACGGTAATATCTTTCTTCTAGTCAAGTAGTTTGGTTTTTACACAACTGTATGGTGGAAGTTTTTACCAGGCTGCCCTGAAATATTTCCCGAGGAACTGCTTCCAGTATCGATAGAACAGTTTCTCGATGAGTGTTCACATGCTAGAGGTTACAATCATATGATTTTGCAGGAGACTAAGAAGGATCTTACTCAAACAGTGGTGTCTGCCTTTCAAAATGATCATCCGTTTAATGATATGTTTGGAACTATACTGGAAACAGAGAATCCTCATAAAATAAAATGGTTACTATTCATGGGTTTAGGTGTAATGATCAGTTTCTGCTTATCGGTAGGTGTGCTACCAACTTGGGACTTGCCTCTTCTGCCCTTATAAGCAGCCCCATTTCTGAAAAAAACTTGTGCCGACAGAGTGGGAAAGTGGTAGTTTTTTTCATTTTGCTTGTAAATCGGCTCTTTTTGGCATCCCAGTTTTGAACTTTTTCATTTCGCCTAGTGGAACTTGATACTTTTTCCAGTATCTTTATCCAGCAGCAGGACCTTCACTACTTTCCCCTTTCCCAAGTAAAGCTAGTGTTAAGAGACTGGATTGTAGAAGTGTTGACTGACTTGACTGGAACTAGAATATGGAAAGACTGATGGACTGACTGAAGTGGCTATTGACTTAAGTGGCTATTTCCTGATTCTGATATGGCACCCTGAATCCGATATTGCTTGATTGTCTGTTGATGCCCAGCCGAAGAAGTGACTTGCTTAACGCAACAATTTCTGTTTTTTCTTGTGTGAATGCTCTCCACCTCCGCTTGACACTCTCGTAGTAGATCATAAGAGAAGTATTCTTTAAACAAATTCGTATAGAAAGATGGACTAGCTTGAGACCTTGGCTTCAAACAATCGATTGAATCTGGATTCCTTTGCTTATCCTTCCAAGCTATAGTCTCTCTTGTGCCTTCGGCAGTAAAAGTGAAAGATTTCTGTATCAGCAGTTTGTTTCCCCATTTGCTCAAAGAACGCATAAAACCTGTTCCCTCACCGTATCAAAAGATCAAGCAGAAGAGTCCTCTTCTTCAAGAAGACTTTTTCATTTAACTCTTCCGCAGCAATGCCTTGGCAATAAAACAATATGAGGAAAACAATATCATAGCAAACGGTATGTGCTGGTTGGATAGAGCAATCAGTAGTTGACGTTCGAGCCAATCTTCTCTCTAGTAGACTTTAGATTTAGTCGTCCATTTGTTTTGTTTTGAATTGACATAGAGAAATCTTTCTCGCGTTCCCTTAATTCGGGAATAGGTGGGGAAGGATACTTGTTCCTTGTATATATATATATATATAAAGGAAAGGGGTTATTTTTCCTTTACGGCAATAAGAGTTGATTCCCTTGCTTGTAGTTTTGGATCGATTCCGTGTATTTCACATATTTAAGAGTGGTTAGGAGAGAGAATCAATGTTTATGGGAAGTGGGAAAAAAGATCAGGGGAAGAAGCGGGGTAGAGGAATTGGTCGACTCATCAGGCCCATGACCTGAAGACTGCAGGTTCGAATCCTGTCCCCGCCTCTGCATAAGTTTCCACCAACTTTCATGGTTTTCATGTGATTATAGGTACTCTTTTCTTGATCTCCAAACCCGGCGACTGCATGCCAAAATGCCTTTCATTTCTCTTATAGGGTCTTTCTTTGTCCTACTTATAGTATCTTTCCTCCAGCCTATCGAAACTCATGTTTTTATTAACCAACAACACATGCACTTTGTTAGAACTAAAGAAAAGGTTATTCAATCCACTAGTGCAACTGAAGTGAAGGAATTACCTATTCTGAACCTCCACAAGAAAGAGCACATAACCACTGCTTGTCAACAGTTCTCCTCAACTGAAGGCGCACTACTGTTACTATCAGTCTAGTCTCTCGAGGGCACTCTTTCGATCTCGAACAAACTTACTTCTCCGGAAGAGAGATATTCAAAAAACCCGATTTCCAGTCTTGTCTTAAGAACCTGACTCCAAAGAAAGAAAAAAGAAAAGCCAATACGCCATGTATCAAAACAATAGGGATAGGGGTAGTTGTATACCACCTACGAATAGGAAGATCCTGCATTTTGTAAGAAAACTACGAATAGGAAGATCCTGGGATTTTTAAGAAATCCAATTTCATCAATTCTAAGCACGGTAACGGTAGTGCTCCTATCCAACGGCCGGGGATCTATTCGATTTCTCAATTTTCTAATGCCGATAAGCTTAGGTTGTTATTTCATCGTCTTGCGCTAAAAAGGCACCCTCCTATTATGCTAACAAAGGGACGGATAACGGCAAAGCGGAATAGCAATAGCGAAAGCAGGTACAGTAATGGCGCAATCCCTAAAAAAATAATCAAAATAGAGAAATTTAGAGCGTTGTGAATTTCCTTCTTTTGATAATGCTACCCACACGGTCACGGCTCCTATCCGGTCACCGGGTTAGACAATTGATTCCTCTCAACGCATCCCTGCGATAAAGAGCTAGTCGTATCCTTTTGATAATTCTCTAGTTGTATTCAAGCAAGAGTCCTCGGCATCCTACGAAAACAAGCGCTAGGAATATCAATAGCGTTAGCGTCCTGGCCTTTGCTTGGGGATTCCTCTATGGAATTCCAAACATGCCATTGCTTTGCCTTTGATCGTCCCTTTGATTCAATCCTTCTTCTCCTGGAAAGCTACAACTAGAAAATATATTCTTCTTTGCCGGTGCGAACCCTTCTTTTGAATAACAACCATTGGCAAGACCAGCGAAATCCGAATACTAATCCGAGGAAAGCCCATCCCTACTTCCCTTTGCTGTTGTTCCTCGAAATCCTCTACTAGTCATTGGTTTCAAAGCAAAGGTATCCGGTATAGGGGGTCGTGGGCAGGTTAGTGTTTCATTTCGATAGGTGATACTGGTATACCCAAACCATATGGTATAGGTCTTGGAAAGGAAAGTAAATCAAGTCCATCTTACAGGATTTCTTCACTTGCTTGGGCTTAAGCGGTACCAGTACCCGGAGAATAGTTCAATTCTCTTTCTCCACATGACACCCTTGTGTTATGAAACTAATGAATCCCTCTCCGCCCCTGCTCCGACAAAGCAATAAGCACTAGGGTATCCACCCACCCGCCAGTTCGAATAGTCGGTTTCCTCCCCTTCCGCTCAAGCTAAAGGTTCTGGGCTACGGCTTCCGGTTCCGTATTCCGATTCGTCTTCGGATAGCATTAGAAAATCCCTTTCATGCCTTGCCAATACAACTATTATTTTTCTTAGCCGAGGAGCCTTTGGAAGTACCGTTGTTGGATCGGATTGAGCCATTATAGGATCAGATAAAGATTCACTCTTTGCCCATGCCTGCTTCCTTGGTTTCCTACTTTTTGCATCGAAAGTGACTTTTTGCTCAGTATCGAGAACCACTTCTTCTCCTTTTCGAGGCGTAGATCGCCCGTCATCTGATTTGCTTCGTCAAAGCAGATAGCATTATGGAATTGATTATATTCGTAGAAAAAGCACCCCTATTTAATAAGTCCTTGGAAATGATCTCATCCAGTACTTCTCTCAGCCTATTTGCCAAGACTTTGGAGCATAGCTTGTAAATGACATTGCACAAAGATATCGGCCTATACTGTGATATTTCTTGGGGGTTCTACTGTCAGCAAGTGCACTATTATTTACTTCACCGCGTACTTAAAGAATTGTTGGTAGCAAAGAACAGCACCTGATAGAAAAGATGCTAACCAAGCCTCTTCTGTTTAAGCAAGGCTAAGCCATAATAAGGGGCACAGTAGGCTGGTGACCCTGCCGATAGCACTAAGACTGCCTCGGGAATCTCCTCAATCATTGAAGAGTGCCTCGGGAATTGAATAAAAGCACTGATATCCATATAATCCTACAATTATGCTCTATTCTCTTGAAGAGAAGACACTTGAACTTCGTCATGTGCTATTGATCCTTTTGAACCTAAATTCACATTGGCTCTTTTTGGCATACAGCTTTTGTTTTTCTGTGAAAGTCCTCCTTCCTCTGGACAAAGATTACATTAGAGGTGCCTCGACCCGAAAGAGCATGATACAATCAATTAGGACGTAGCTCTGCTACAAGAAAGGATAGGACTTTTGCCAGGTCTAGAGTTTGACTTCTAAAAAGAGAATTCTATAACAAAAAGAAAGAAAAGAGGAGGAAGCTGGACTTACCTCTGTTCGAGATACAATGAATCGAATAAATAAGTCTTATGGATGAATGTTGAAGACGGACGATACAACCCTACTAAAAGTCACAAAGCTCACTTCGCTATCAGGCCTAGCAGCTGCTTCATAATATAGGTGAGATAGATTAATTGCTTCCTAATATAGGTGAGATAGATTAATTGATTTTTTCTTTTTTTTTGTTATAGAATTCTAAATCGAGCATTAGTTTGAATGACATAGAAAACTCTTTTCCAACTAAGCACTCTTGAGCATCAAGCAATTATATGGCTTGGATTCGGAATGGTCACAGCCCTTTCATGGCTGGATATGCACACATACAGTTCATTAATGGAAATTCACTTTTCGTAGCGCCCTAGTGTTTCAAAGCACAGGAGATATATGTGGAACTGTTGTTTTTCTTAGGGCAAGCTAGCAGATAGAAGTAATCTATCTAGTTAGCCAGGTGAAGCATTTAGGGTTCAGTGCCTGGTTTCAAGTGTTCTTCTTCATCGTTTGGCACTTCACTTTTTGTTGAGTAATCCAATGGCCAAATGACACATGCACATCTTTTGGTGATGTCGCCTTACTTAGTGACTAGCTCAAGTGCATTTGATCGCAAAAAAGACTAGCATTGGCTCCGGGTCCAATCTACAGGGGGCATGCAAATCAAATGCGAAAGAAAGGAAAACATTTCTGTTTCTTCTGCTTCAATGCCGTGATACACTCAGGATGTTTAAGATACCTACCCATTAATTGCTCTAACTTCTCGTGGTTCACCCCTAGCTATGCCCGCTTCTATGAAATTCCAAATTATGCTTCCAAGCTCATCGGAGCTAGGCAACTCTTTGTCAGTGATTTCATGCCTACCAAGCAGGTACACTCTAATGTATACACCCTTTAAGAAAAGAAATCCTTCTCGTATTCTGCTGCTTTTTTGATTCATTTTATCCGAATAATAGCATAGACATCATATGTTTATTCTTGCAAGCTCAAGTGCTTGATTGTTGACAAATTCTTCTCTCAGCATGGCACCTCAGGTATCTATCTATAGTTTCCTATCTTGAAGAGGGGCGACGCAGCTATTTTCTTTAACAACACGTCATTCAACGAAGTGTTTTTGTTATTTGGTCATCACTAAAAAGTTTATAGTGATAAAGTGAGCCTATTATATTAAGTTTAGAGGATTCTCCTAACGTGATGAGTTTAGTTTCTCACTTTTAAAGATCACTGGTGGCAATGGTACTTCCTTTTAAGCAACAACTCTTGTATGTACCATTTGGTAATTGGAGTTTGATAAGACCATGGATCCTTATATACAAAACATACTTGGCCAACTAAGGCCCTGCAGTCCAATGTCTGATATATTATCGTCAGCTGAGGAGGTGTTTGGCAAGGGTGTGACCGTTGTTTTTGGGACAATGTTCAAGCAGGAGGCCATGAATCTGTCTAGTCTCGCCATGGGGGGTGAGTTTATCTCATTGCTCCTTCTTGGTGTAAATCCGATCACTGAGGTTTATGTCTATCAAACCGAGCTCTTGAACCCAATGTTTGGAACATCAACGTCCCTCTCCAGTCGTAATCAGGATTTGATGTATCATGAAGTTTTAGCGCCACATAAGATCCACGGCATGTTATCTGTCGATGCAGCGGCTTTGAGTTGTCGGAAAAAAAGCCAGGAGCTTAAGTAATTCCTCAGTTTAGTATAGGGTGTCGAGGGAGAGCTGCTGAAGGGAAGGTGGGCGAACCCACATGAGTGAAAACCCTACTTTATTAGTCATCAATGCGATTTCTCGCACTTTTTGATACCTCCGAGGGGGTACACTTTAAAGGCATGCAAAACGTGCATTACAGTCATGTTGGACGAGGCTAGGCGGTGAATGCAACGCTGGGAAGTTTTGTCCCGGTTCGAGAGGTTGAGCGAGCCAACCAATTCGATGTTTTGAATGGCCAAAGAAGAGGTGTTTACTCCTCTTACCAATTGAGGTTTCGCACAACTTTTTGACTAGGGCTTCAGAAAGGTTGTAGTTTCACGAGGAGCCCATAAAGCGACTTGTTTTACCTATGGGATGTGAAGATTGGCTCTGTACCTGACACGGATTGATTTAAGAACAGTGATGAAAGAAATCAATTTATGAGAGACCATATTTCTGTTGTTTCAGTACAACTCAAGATCAGTTAAGGAAATAGGGAATAACAATAGTGAAAAGAATAGAAATAGCATGACCCTTGCTTGGGACTTCTTTCTGCTATCTCTATAGAGATGACCAGGAAGCAAATGAGAAAGGGACTTCTTTTTTACTATAGTCAAACTATGATCAAACTCTCGAATCTTACTTCCGTGTGAAAGACCGTCCTAGGCGTGAGTACAAATGTGTCGAGGCGTTCTAAGTGCCGTAGACGAATGCTTCTTGGCGGAATAAATGGTATGACACGACCGCTTTTTGCTCCATAAACGAATTTGAAAAAGGAAGAAGGCTTTAGCTCCCTTCCATTGTCTTGGGTCGAAGATAAAGCGTGAACTTCTTCCTCATCTAAGGTTGGGTTGTGGATAACAGACTTCCCCTTGGGCCGGATCTTCCCAAGTATAACACGATCCATGCGCGATATCAATGCAGTGATAGTCCTTACTATTGAGTCATGTGCTGGTAAGATGACAACGCTCTAAAAGGTTTGTTTAAGAAAGCAATCATATCCCGTCCCCAAGTGCGGTATGGACCCCAAAGAGTTATATAAGTAGGAAAATGGGAAAAATTGAGGCACCTACAGAAGTAATGGGTCAGCTTATGATTTTAGGCATGGTTACTGGAGGGATCGTCCCTACCTATCTGCGCATGATCGGATCAGTATGGTTTTGAGAGGAACGCTGGTGGCATACGAAGAGAGGGCGACAAAACATCTGCATTCCCTTTCTTTGATTGAGAGAAGGATAAAGTAGAAAAAAGACTTGACTGAAATTCCATTCGCTTTTTTCCTTCCTGAGATATGGAATGTCATTAAATTAAGTAGATGAGATGCCAAATATAGGCATCAGTTATTTCACCAAGCAAAGCTTTGTGTTCTGAAGGTAAAGAAAGACGGTAAAGCCCATTAAAAAGAGTGCCACGCAGAAGCACCTCTTGTGTCACTCGATCCAAACCCGACACATCTTTCTTTCTATACGAAATGAGTTCGACCTTTTTTTCAAAATAGAAACAGAAAACAAATTTAGGAATAGTGAGGATGCGACGGAACGAATCAAGTGAAACGAGTCCCCCTTATGACATATTTTCATCCAAGCAAGGGCGCGTTGCATGGGATTCATCAACAAAGGGATAGGGATAAGGGGCCGCACGTCCAAGACAGCCTTTCATCTCAGTGCGCCATGGAACCCCCATCTTCCAATTCCTCTTACAGAGATCGTTGACTCACTTACCTTATTTTGAGGAGACTTCCAAGCCAAAACAAGACAATGGACAGTCACCAGATCTTCTTTATGGAGGTGGGACCGGGGACCTCCTCAGCAAGATTGCTATACAGAATGCTTGCGCACAGTGGCCACACACACTTCTCCCTGACCTCCAAAAGCTCCCTATGACCCTTTGTACAGAGCATTCAAAGTTCCTCATGCTGTCAAGCAAGACTTTGATCTCGATTTGGGAGAGCAAACACAGCTTCGCCATCCAGCCAAGTATCTTTATTGAATTTTGACCCTATCTAGCGCTTAAAAATCTTTCTTCTTTCTCCGTCACTAGATTACGGTTAAAACGCTTGGTCCACCCATGCTTTTCCTCTCCATTTTTCATATGGAAAGGGAAAGCAGTGCCAACTTATTGGAATTCTGCATGGCATATTTCCCAACCTTCATTCCTGCTATTCCAAGCTCTAGTGCTCAGTCATAAACCTATTGCCCGCTCCGCTTTCCCATTCCTATTGCTTTTGGTATCTGAATCTTCCTGAATTCAAGTAGAGAATACCAGGGCTTTCTTCTTCTTTGATTTTCCTTGGGGCAGAGGATAAAAAAATGGATTTCCGACATAGCACCTGCGGCATTAGGATTCTCAGATTTAGGAGGGGAAGGCTGAGGAGAGGGATCACATGCATTGAAGCAATCTCAAGATTCAGAAACGATCAAAATAATGGTACGGGGAGAAGAAAGAGAGGAGAGTCACGAAAATAGGGTAAACGCAAAGAGACGATGAAAAGCAATCAGAGAGGAGAGGGAAGAATGACAATGGAAATCATAAAGCTCAGCGAGGAGCACATTACTATGAATAATAATGGAGAGGGACATTAAAGGGGAAAACTGAGCAAAGAGATATATAAATATATTAGACACTTCTACTTCGTTTTCTTGTTTAGATTCATTACTTCAGTGATTGAACATGGGCAGATACCTATAAGGACCCCATTTCATTGACCTTCGCCCTTTTATATCCCTCGGTAAGATATGTTATCCAGACCAACTCCCACGTAGAAAACCAAGAGCAGTGAGTTACAAAACCAAGAGCAGTTAGAATGGCGTAGCTGCATGCCCCTTTTTCTGACTAGCTTCTTGTGAAAAGCATTTCAGGCACGAGCACACCTGATGAACTTAGAAACCTACTATGGAATCAATCAACCCATCGCACCCGAGTGCTCTGCTCTCCAAGCTCTGCGCAGGTGTTTTACATTAAAATCCCCGAACGATTTTATGCTATCAAAGTAGGTGGATTGGTCTGTGGTGCTCACTAAACCTGCTATTGGACGGGATCAGACATAGGTCTTAGATGATCTCGATCTTGAAGAAAGCATAACTAATGTCATTTTAAGAGAAAGATGGCACTATGGATTGAAGGTAGCTTTTTCTCCATATGGGAAATCAAAACTTCATTTGATTGAGCGCTATAGGTTAAGTTGGTTGGTTAGTGTATCACGACCGGGGACACCTGGCACTGACTCATTCCCGTCTTCTTCAAAACCGAAATGGATAGGTTGTCTTAAAGATCATTTCTATAGCGAGAAGGAGTAACTTTCTTACTAAGGCAGCTCGTAGATTTTAAACGCATTCATCTTTCCTTTTTCTTGAACAGCTCAGTCAAACCAAGCAGTGAACAAAGTTAGTGCAAATGTGGCCATGTAGGTGCTGCAGGAAAGCAACTTGATATTGCGATCCAGATCCAGCAAGAAGTAATGTTGCACTATGACTCAATCCAGTTGGAAGAAGAAGCTTATATATCCCAATCCATCGGGTCTAAGTCCCCTTCCAATTAGATTCATAAACACCTAACATAACAGCAGCCCACAAGGCCTTTGTGAGGATGATCTCCTGTGTGAAATTCGAGAAATTCCGTTCCATTTATACGAGAAGTGCCGATCCCTTTTTTTAGAATAAAAGTTGGTTTGAGGGTGTCCCAGCCGGTTCCCATGGCCACAAAAAGCTAGCGGTTCGACTCTTGCTTGAGTTTGATAGGTGAGATATTTATTTAAAGACGGAGGTATGTTCTATTTCTTTTCCTTCTGGCTGGATGGTGTACTAGCTTGGTTTGGCTGGCACTATTGGGTATCGTGGGCGTCTCATCCCTTGGAGGTTAGGGTATTGAAAACACATTGAATAGAGATCCGAATCGAATACAAAAGATCGGAAATGTCCGTTCGTTCTTCTCCACCTAATGACGAAGTGCCCGGTCTCAAATGTAAGTGCTTTCTGGCTAATATAGATAGCCGCCTAAAAAGCACACACGGAAATCAAAGAAATGGATATTTAGAGCCACTTTAGAGCTCTGGCACCACTCCGTTCGACCTATCAGCTCCCCAATGCTTAACCGGACGGACTGATTCATTAAAGCATTGACTAGGATGTTTATTATGAGGGATGTCACTTTCATTAAACTTTAATAAATAATTTACCTCTACCACCTGTGGAGGTGGTGGTGTGTCTAGGCCATGTATTTCTTCAATAGGTGGCAAATTCTTAACATCCTCGGCTTTAATAGCTTTTTCCTTCATAGATTTCTTTGCCTCTTGCATATCTTCAGGACTGAGAAATAAGATACCCCTCTTCTTCGGAGTGGGTTTAGGCAGTGGTTCAGGAGGAGTCCAATTATCATAATTCTTCAATATATTATTCAATAATTCCTCAGCTTGTTTAACAGTTCGCTCCCTGAAAACACAACCAACACAACTATCTAGGAAATCCCTAGAAGCATCGGTTAGTCCATTATAAAAGATATCAAGTATTTCATTTTTCTTGTGAGGATGATCAGGCAAAGCATTAAGCAACTGGAGAAGCCTCCCCCAAGCTCGTGGGAGACTCTCTTCTTCAATTTGCACGAAATTAAATAATTCCTGTAAGGTGTGCTACTGCAGCTTGTTTCTTATGAGCAGGAAAATATTTTTCAGAGAAGTAGTAAATCATATCCTGGGGACTACGCACACAACCAGGAGCAAGAGTATTATACCATGTCTTAGCATCACCCTTTAATGAGAATGGAAATAACTTCAGGATATAATAGTAGCGAATCTTCTCATCATGAGCAAAGAGGGTGGCTATATCATTCAGCTTAGTAAGGTGTGCTACTACAGTTTTAGTTTCATAGCCATGGAAAGGATCAGATTCAACAAAAGTAATTAACTCTGGGTCGACAAAGAATTCATAATCCTTATCGGTAACAAAGATAGGTGAAGTAGCAAACTTCGGATCACATTTCATTCTAGAATTCAAAGTCTTTTCCTTATACTTGCGTAGCAATTTCTTAAGATGCCTTCTATCCTTGCAAGAAAGAATTTCCCTAGTTACCTCTTCGTCCATAACATAACCTTCAGGTATTTTAGGCATTTCAAACTTAGGAGAGCTAGGACTAATAGGTGCTTCATAATCATCATCAGTTTCATAAGCTTCATCAGTTTCAACAATCTCATCAATTTCAGTAGTTTCATTCTCTTTAGCTCTAGCAATTTGTTCATCAAGAAATTCTCCTAGTGGCACATTATAATCAAACATGGTACTAGCATCATCAATAGCATAATTCATAGCAGAGGTAGCATCATCAATAACTTGTGACATATCAGGATTACTAGCATGTGGTGGTGTTTCAAGCTTACTCACTACAAGGATTCCGGTCTATTGCAACAAAATCGTTCGTCGCAGTACATGTCGATTTGTGGTGATAAGCACCTACCGCCACAAAACAACTTTTGTTGGCAGCCGTTGCGATTGGACACATGGTAATAGGTTATTGCCACAAAAAAGCAATTGTGGCAATAAAGTGTTCTATTGCAACATCCATGCGGGAAGTAACCACATGTTTTCCCGTGGCAACATTCACGTGATGCCACAATTTCATTTGTGGAGATAGCTTTAATGCAACATGTAACGAACCATGGCGTCTGATAGTTCGTGGCGATAGACATTTGTGGCAACAACCTATGCCAACGATGCTCGTTTCGTGGTGCAAACTCTTATGTGGCAATAGTTAATTGTGGCAACAAACTATGGTAACAATCCTTGCTTTCGTGGCATTAGGCATTTTGCCACGAACCACTACACTTGTGGCGTTAACTTATGGCAACAAATATTCCATTCGTCGTAAGAAGACATTGCAACATACTCGTTTTGGTGGTGACAAATATGTATCATATCGGGCAAAATATTTGTAGCGAGAAACTATTGCGACAATTTAAGCTTTTCATGGCGATACTTTATTTCAACAAAACTTAGCTTGGTGGCGCAAAATAGTTATCGCAACGGGCAAAATGTTTGTAGCGAGAAACTATAGCGACAATTTAAACTTTTCATGGTGATACTTTATTTCAACAAAGCCTAGCTTGGTAGCACAAAATAGTTATCGCAACGGGCAAAATGTTTGTAGCGAGATGCTACTGCGACAATGTAAATTTTCGTAGCGACACTCTATTTCAACAAAACTTACTTTCGTGTCGCCACACAGTTATTGCATCGTGAAAAAAATTGTGGTGCCAAAGCTATTGCGACAATATAAAGTGCTCCGTTGCAACACCCTAGTGCAACAAAACATGCAGGTGTGGCAACTGAGATTTGACGCAACACTATATTTTTTGTGGTGCTAACATGTCACAACCGAAAGTGGGTCGTGGTAATAGCCTATTACAACCGTAAAAAAATACAGGCATTCAATTACAATATTCAAAACCATGACTATAATATGTAGATTCATAAAATTCATTATTCTCATAGCAAATATCCATCAAATGAAACTCAAATGTAACTTAGCCATCCTAATTGAGTGCCAGACTAAACTATCCGTGATCTCGATTCCAATCCAGCTAGTTCCTTGAATCCTGCAATCAAGAAATAAAAAAAGTTCTAGTTAATGAGCCCAGCATAACATACACCATACAATTATTCCAGCCCCATATTAACTGGACTAATACCGTGTTAGCAAGCAGGTAACTGAGGGATCAAAACAATTTTACAAGTGTAAATGTCTAAATCATAAGCACAAGTACATCTACTAAAAGCTTCCACTATTGATTTAAGTTGTGACTCGATGTATAATTTCAGTTAAGTTCATGTCCCTAGCTAGCACATATTCAGTTTTTGTTCAATTTGTGACCATGTAGTATAAGATTTTGACCATGTAGTGGAACTTTCTAAACCAACTCACAGTATAGGTGGTTCTCTGTTTATTGACGGTACTGTCGGCGTTCTGGGAACGGGGGTACCCAGACCTGCCTGCCCGCGGCCCAGGGCATGGCCCACTTCATCCACCAATCACAGCCGGGCGTGTCCCCACTCAAAACAAGGTCCTCGCGAGGGCCCAAGGCTCACGAGGAGGAGCAGCGTCAAGACCGGCAATGGAAGGGCCTCCCCAGGCCCCCTCCGGAGCGGCGGAGATCTCTATGCAAGGCCCGGCCTCAGGAGTCAAAGATGACGCAAGGAAGGGCAAGCGGGTGCCAGCGCGCCAGACGACGCAGTTTCCCCTTTTGTGCAAAGGGAGCAAGGACGAACGCGGGTTCCCAAAGCACCCCCAAAGGTTTCCATTCCGGTGTAACAAGACCGCAACTACCAGCCCCGCAGGGCGGATGTCATTGCCGAGCCCACCTCTGCGCCATCGACAGTTACTTTGCAGGCGAAGAGCGCCTTTGGGCAGGGCGAGCATGTGCTCCTTTCCCCCTTCAAAATTGGCCATTGTGGGATCCCTTCCCGCCGTTGTGATAAGGGAAGAGAACCCGAGCCACCGCTATATAGAGGGTAGGCCGCACCGTAGAGGGGGATCCCCCCCCATCCATTCCACCGCTGATCTATCACCAAGCCACAGAGGGCCTCGAACACCTCAGGGGTGCCCTCGCGAGGCTCTAGAACACTGTACTAGTTCATCCACCCCACCTCCTCGAGAGGCAATCCACCAAAGCAGGAGTAGGGTATTACGCTTCGCAGCGGCCCGAACCTGGGTAAACTGTCGTGTTCATCTTCTTCCTCGTCATCGTGCGAGTTCATCGTTGTGTCCATCAAGTAGCGAGCTAGGTTGGGCGAAGCTGTAGGGGATCTTCGCACACGCCCCTGTGTTCGAATCTTAAGGGTTTTGCGGAGCTCGAAATCCGACATTTGGCGCGCCAGGTAGGGGGCGTGTCGGAGTCTTCCTCAGGCCAAGATCTTCTCCCACCTCGCCGCTCCGATGTCTGACGCTTGCCAAGCCCGCGCTGAGCGCCGAGCCACCCGCATCTCCCAGACGGCACCTGTGGGCCACGCCGGTGCACGCAGGTCACCCTTGCCAGCGGCAAACACCGCCACAGGCCCTGACGCCCAAGAGCAGCAAGCCTCATCCCAGCCGGTCACCGCGCGGCACGACGGCCAGACCGCTACTCCATTGATCGTCCCAGCTTCCGGGTCATCTTCCCACGTTCGGCCCGGGCCGGTGTGTGGCCAGGGCGCGCTCGCCATGGCTAACGAGCTGCTACGCTACCGCCCTGCCCCCGACCACTATGACGACTGGCTTCGGCGCATCGCAGAGCTCGTCAGTGCCGCTGGTGACGCTTCAGCGCTCTCCTACTCGCTTCGACCCCAACCATCCCTGGCAGACAACGTGGCCCCGGATGCGCCGCCACCTCCTCCGCAACGCGATGCTGACCCCGAGCCCAGGCGAGAAGCTCGCCCCCGCGACCGGCCTCGCGAACCACAGGCGAGGGCGGGAGATGAAGCAAGCTGCCAGGTGGTTCCCCGGCCGCGCGTCGACGCGCGTGCACTCCCCGCGCTGCCGACCCAACGCCGCGACCGGGCACCACTCGAGGTGGCCCCGCAAGAGCGTCAAGACCAGGTCCCTCCCGCGCACGCAGCACCCGTCGAACCGGTGGGGTGCCTCGCCATCGCCCCTGAGCTCTTCCCAACCGCGTGGCCCTGCAACTTCAAGCCTGACCTGCCCCCGCGCTACGACGGCACACCAGATCCAGCCGAGTTCCTACAGCTCTACTCCCTGAGCATCCGGGCGGCTGGAGGAGACGACAAGGTCATGGCGTGCTGGTTCCCCATGGCGCTCAAGGGTGGCTCCTTAACCTCCCGGAGGCATGCATCACCTCCTGGGATGGCCTGCGCAAACGCTTCATCGCTAACTTTCAAGGCACCCGCGACCGTGCGCCCACCATGAACGACCTGCGGCGTTTCAAGCAGCAGGATGGGGAGACCCTGCACAAGTTCATACAACGCTTCACGACTACGCGCCTCAAGATCCCGAGGGCGTCAGACGAGGCCATCATCTCAGCGTTCACCGACGGCGTCACGGACCTCAAGATGAAGGAGGAGCTCGCCATGAATGATGAACTGTGCTCTGCCCTGGAGAAGTTCAATCTGGCGAACAGGTGCGCCAAGGCCGAGGAAGGCCGCGTGTCTCTCCGCGGGCCTCCAGCGGCAGAGCCAGAAGAAAAGAAGACCAAGGCCAAGGAGGCAAAGCGCATGGCCCCGTCGGTGCTTGCAGCCGAGCCTGAGGCAAAGCGCAGCCAGGGAGAGGAACACCCCCCGGGGGGAAAACTGACCTGCATCTTCCATGGCACCAACAACCACGACACCGCCGACTGCCAGGAACTCAGACTGGTCCGTGCCGAGCACTTCGGCAGGTGCCCTGGGCGCGCTGACCGAGGCTTCAGATGCGGCGGCGGCCGCGGTGGAGGCCGCTGGGACAACCGGGACCCGCGTCAAGGATGGCGCGATCAGCCTCAGGAGGACCGCTGGCGCGATCAGGCTCGGGACAACCGCTGGCGCGATCAGCCTCGTGCGGATCGCTGGCATGACGACCCTCCGGAGGGGGCACGACGCGGCCAGGCTCACGAGGCCCACCCTCGTGAGGCTGGTCTACCTCCGCTGCCTCCGCCACCCAGAAGGAAAGAGGAAGACAGGCAGGACGATGGGGCTGGGGGCTTCCAGGAGGTCAGGGCGGTGGCTTTTATCCTGGGCGGCCCCCAGGCCCCAGCGTCAAACCGTGCCTTCAAGGAATTCACACGGGAGGTGAATGCGGCTCTCCCGAAGCCCGAAGCAATGCGCCCCCTCAAGTGGTCCCAGACTGCCATCACCTTCGACTCGAGGGATTAGCTCAGGTGCTCGGCCATGGCCGGCAAGCTCCCCATGCTGTGCACTCCAACCATCACCAACATCCTCGTCACCAAGACTCTCATCGACAGTGGAGCGGGGCTCAATGTCCTCTCCGTTGAGACCTTCGAGACGCTCCAGGTACCGTACGAACAGCTCATGCCGACCAAGCCCTTCTCAGGGGTCACCGACGGGTCCACCGTCCCCATCGGGCAAGTGCGCCTGCCTGTCACCTTCGGCGGGCGCGAGAACTACCACATCGAGATCATCGTCTTCGACGTCGCGCACATCCACCTCCCGTACAACGCCATCCTTGGGTACCCGGCCCTCGCCAAGTTCATGGCGGCGACTCACCATGGCTACAACATCCTCAAGATGCCAGGGAGTGGCGGCGTCATCACTGTTGCTTGCGATGAGAAGGATGTTGTCTGCTCCCTCGAGCGTGCCTACCGCGCCACGGCGGCCGAGCGCTCGGACGACGAGGAGGACGCCCTGCCTCGCGAGGACCCGCGCAAGAAGAAGAAGCAGCTCCTTCCCGCGGGATGTCCCGGAACCTCGAGCTCTGTGTCCAGGGATGGGGCCCCACCTCCTATCGCATAGGAAAGCGCGCTCGACGCCCCTCTTGGGTCGGGCTCGGGGGCTCCTATCCGAAGAGTCCCCGGCTTGGCCAGTGAGACGAGAGCGGCGCTCGAGCACAACCTGAAGGCGAGTCCTGACGCGCGTCTGATCGAGCCGGGAGCACGGTGCGCGGCGCCAAGCTCGCAAGAGTCCGTCATCAGAGCGATCGAAGAGCTTCGAGAAGCGCAGACCATGCGAGGCGGGGACTGCCCAGCACCACCAATCGCAGTCGCCGTCATCGGCACGGCCGACCAGCCGCGCATCTGCGTCAACACGCTCGCGATCAACAGGTCCGCGTCCCAAGGCCCCTTCTGGCCACCGTGCGCCGATCATGGATGGGTCTACCCGAACACCTACGTCCGCATGCCCTTCGGACTGGCGAATGCAGGCGTCACGTTCCAGCGCCTTTATCGAGCCATGCTCATGCTTTTCCTGGCGAGGCACGGTGAGGAGTTGGAGGAGATGCTCAGACCAAGCGAAGGTCCCGAGCCCCGGGGGACGACGGACCCATGAGGGTCGCGCTCGTGGAGGTGTGAGATCAGGCTATGATGGCAGCCTCGGCTCTTCAGCGGCATGGCCGCCAAGTGACTTTTTGTTGGCTGTTGCCAGGTAATTTTTTGGTTTACCCTGTTTGAGGGCGCCCACCGGGCCGCATTATCCTCAGGTGATCAGGGCACACCCCTGCAGTCGCCTCGTTTATGCATATTTCAATGGTTTCTCATGCACCTAGTCTGTTTCCTAACGTTCTACCTTGCCTGCATGGCTCCTTGCCGGCGTGAACGCCGCCGCACCACCCTTTCTGAGTTGGAGTTTCGCAAGGGGTTGTGCGCTACGGCCCTTCCCGGGGCACCACGGAACTGGGATGCAAGGCCCTGTCGCGTCGGGGACTTGCATCTTTGGACGGTCGACTCCCGCTCGGGGGCTCCGGCCGCAGCGCGGCGCCTCAGCATGGAGTCTCGGGATGCCCCACGGCTTCCTGAGGCAGCAGTCGACAGGGTGGAATGGGAGTCGCTCGAGCGTCAAAGGGGGCTCCTGAGCATCGCGCCTCAGGAGCCTTACCGGTCATATAGCCACTCGCCCCTCGGTGCCGTCCTTGGTGATCCGGTCAGCATCAAGGGTGTCGGGGCCCCGCCCCGTAGTTGCGTCCTTGGTGATCCGGTCGTACACTATGGCGGTAGAGAAATGCGCGGGGCTGGGACCTGCCGACGTAGAGCCACTTGAGCGTCAAAGGGGGCTCCTCAGGAGCCTTACTAGTCATAAAGCCACTCGCCCCTTGATGTCGTCCTTGGTGATCCGGTCGGCATCAAGGGTGCCGGGGCCTAACCTCGTAGTTGCGTTCTTGGTGATCCGGTCGTACACTACGGCGGTCGGGAAATGTGCGGGACCGGGACCTGCAGACGTAGAGTGCCAAAAGGACTCCCAACCTGCCCCACTCATGAAGAAGAAGAAGTCAGCAGGGCTTCGGATGGCCCCATCTACAAGAAGATTCAGGCGCCAACCGCCTTTGAGGTAGGGACCTCGCGAGGCCAAAGCACCCTCGCGATCTCCCAGATACACCTCCCAGTTTTGTCGTGTCAGCCACGCGTACGAACTCTACGGGCTGTACACGCCCGGAGCCCCCCGAGGACGCGGAGGGGTTCCTTCCCACGCAATGTGGCAGCCACAGCCCAGCGCTGGCGGAGAAGTCAACACGGTCCTCCAATGACTATGCCCACGCAAGGTGGAAGCCACAGCCCCGTGCTGGCGGTCAACACGGTCCTCCAATGACTATGCCCACGCAAGGTGGAAGCCACAGCCCCGTGCTGGCGGTCAACACGGTCCTCCAATGGCTATGCCCACGCAATGTGGAAGCCCCAGGCCCCGTGCGGGGGGATAAACAACTGAGGGCGTCCCAGCGGCTGCATCCAACCTCAGGAAGGTCCGTAGTGGCCCCCCATCTCGCTGCGTTCCCGAGGGATGTACGCATGAGGGGGCTGCACGGGGGCTGTTACCTGGCCAAGCCTGGTACACGCCACCTTCCCAGGTCTGCCAAACCTGGTCTTCACGCGCCCATCTCCGGAAAAGCTGGCGAGGAAAGGTATGGGAGCCGCTCGTACGTCAAGGGGGACTCCTAAGCATCGCGACTCAGGAGCCTCACTGGACCCATAGCCCCTCACCCCTTGGACCGTCCTTGGTTTCCGGTCGGCCCGACGGCGGTTGAGGTATGCACGAGCCGGGCCCTGCCGACGCAGAGCTCAAAGCGATCAAAAAACCGCTCAAAAACCCTTAAGGAGGACGCTGGAGCTCGTACGTCAAGGGGGACCCCTGAGCATCGCGACTCAGGAGCCTAACTGGACCCGTAGCCCCTCACCCCTTGGACCGTCCTTGGTGATCTGGTCGGCCCAACGGCGGTTGAGGTATGCGCGGGCCGGGCCCTACCGACGCAGAGCACTAAAGGTGTTCGAAAATTTCAAGTTAACCCAGTCTTCACCATGTTCCCTTCATGAGGGCTGCTCGTACGTCAAGGGGGACTCCTGAGCATCGCGACTCAGGAGCCTCACTGGACCCGTAGCCCCTCACCCCTTGGACCGTCCTTGGTGATCCGGTCGGCCCAACGGCGGCTGAGGTATGCGCGGGCCGGGCCCTGCCGACGCAGAGCATCACAGCAAGCAAGAAGGAAACAAGGCGAAGAGAGCAATCACATAGTCCAATAGTTATTACAAGCATTAAAAGTTTTCGCGAACACAAACAAGTTTAACGCCTCCATGAGGCACGATGTGCGTTGCCGGAAAGAAGCTGGAGAAAGGAATCAGGAGGAACCACCGCCACCACTCGTCCCGCCCTCGGGGGACTCGTCGTCGACATCGCTGGCGTCGTCTTCTTCGCCGCCAACCCCAGCAGCATCCGGAGGCGGAGAAACCATGACGCGGGTGAACCTCTTCACCAGCGTCTCCACGGCGCCCTTCACCGCTGCCGCAGCGGTGACGCGGACCTCAGGGGCGACCGGGCGGATCACGGAGTCGAAGTCAAACCCCGGCTCGCGAAGATGAAGATGGCTGAAGATGCGCGTCGCGGCCTCAGAAAAGAGGTCGCGGCACTCACTCTCCAAGACCCTCTCCACCTTGACGATGGCGCCCTCCAGCGCCTCGACGAGCTTCGAAGCGAGCACCGCGAAGCCGCTCTCTGGTGCCGCCAGGGGCTCCGTGAACCCATCCCGGCAAAGGGCATGGATCGCTTGGCGAAGCTTGAGCTCGACAGCGGGAAAGGCGCTCAGCTCCGCGGCCTTTTTCTCCTCGGCCGCGGCAAGAGTTTCCTCCCTGGTGTCAAGCAGGGCCTTCCTCGAAGCAATTTCCTTCTCCTACATGTCCAGGCGCACCCGCTCCGCGTCCTGGCGGGTCGCCACCTGGGACAGCTCGGAGCCCCGAGCGGCAAGCTTGGCCTCGCGGGCCTCGAGGTCTTCCTCCCGACGACGATGCTGCCCCGCAAGCTCGGCCTTTTCCTCATGGAAAGCCTTCACACGGGCTTCCACCTCTTCGCAACGCTTGGCAACAGACGCCGCTTCAATCAGCGCCTCTTCGCGCGCTGCCCAGGCAGCCGCGGCTTCCTTCTCGCTCTTCGCCGCGGCAGCCTCAGCCTGACCCCAAATCGCCACGGCAGAGGCGTCGGCCCGGAGCCACCCTGAGAGGAGCTCTAGGCGCCCACTCGCGAGGCGATCGTCGGCACCCCCGAGGGCGCCACGAACCTGACCCAGAACAGCGAAGGCCCCGTCCAGGACGTCGTGGCCGCGCGCCGGGAGCATCAAGGTCCCTTCCGGAGGAGCCCCCTGCGCGATCACAGGAGGCGTTCCCGGGGAGGCAACGACACGAGGAGCAGGAGGTTCGGGACGCCGCGTTATGACCGCGGGCACGGACGGATCGACGGGCGGATGGCCCTCTGGGGCTGGCCCCCCAGACAGCGGCGCCCCCGCGCCCTCGAGGGCAGAAGCAATCACGTCAACAAGCATTGGGGGCTCGGGGGGCTCCGCGATGATGGCCTGAGGGGTCGCCTCACGAGCCCTCTCCCCTACGGCAGGAGCGCGCGGCGCGTCGGAAGACGCCTTTGGCTTGATGCCCGCCTTCTTCCTCCTCATCTTCAGCGCGGCGGCGTCCCTGGACGCCAAACAAGGGAGGTCATCAGTACACAAGCTATAGGTGGACAAGCAAGGCCGAGCCGGGTCGCTTACTCCTCAACATCGACCCACTTCCTCTTCCTCTCCTCTCCGGCAACGACAGAGGCGCCCAAGCCTCCCTCGGTGGGGGCACCACCATGCGGGGGAGCAGGAGCGCTGTCCGCGGGGGCGGCCGCCGGAGGGACCGCCATGGCCCCGGCCTCGCCCACCTTGCTTGCGGGCTGCGGTTCGGGTGAGGGCGAGGCCGGCACTTCAACCGTCTTGCCGGCAAGAGCAGGGCGCGCTGGAGGAGACTCCGCTCCGTGCTTCCTGGGAGTCGACACGCAGGCGGACCGCGTGGCACGAGGGGCCGGCCCAATCCCCCTAGGAGCCTTAGCGGCGCGTAAGAAGCCCGCAGCAGAAACCTCACCAACATCATCGTCGTCCTCAAGCTCGCGCAGAATGGTGCCCTGCGACGGGGGAGACGCCCTTGCCCGGCCGTCGTCGGCGGTCTTCTCCGAGTCCTCCCCGCCCGTGGTGTCGCCGCACGACACCATCACCGGGCAACCAAGGCTCTCAGCCGGGAAAAGCCCCAGTTCGTTGAAGACAGGCATCGCGGCAACCAGATCGGCCCCGTCGCGGCAGTACAGCGGGGCGTAGGCGTCGGGGAGATCACCAGGGTTGCCGTTGAGCAGAATCGCCACAGCCCTGCTCAGTTCCTCCGGGGTTATGCATGCGGACCGAAGCCTGAGGGTGTCGCCGCTGCCCTGATAGTCCCACAAGGGCCTAGAATGGGCCTGGAGGGGCGCCAGGCGCTGCACCAAGAACTCCTTCACTATCATTCCCCCAATCAGCTTCCTGGCGCTGATATCGCGGGAGAAGCGCTCCAAGACGGGCCCGGCCAGGGGGTCGGAGAGCTTCGCGGAACTCCACGCGGAGGTCTTCCCCGGCAGCCCCTTCGGCAGATCCAACGGAGGGTTGGTGTCCTTGAGATTCAGGAGGACCCAGCGGTGCCTGAAGTTCTCCACCTTCTTCCCGGCCTTCAAGAGCATGTTACCGCTCTGGACCGCGACGAAGGAGATGCACGCCGACCGCTGAGCGCCATCGTGCAGGCGCAAGCTGAAGAAATGGCGGAAGAGGGCCACCGAGGGCCTCATGCCCACGAAGGCCTCGCAGTAGAAGGCAAAGACGGATAAGAACAGGATGGAGTTGGGCTAGAGATGAAGGGCCTGGATCCCGTAGTGGTCGAGGATGGCTGTGAGGAACGCGGAGAAGGGCGGGACGAGCCCGGCGAAGACGCTATGGAGGAAGAAGGGGTAGACCGCCTTGGACGAGGGCCGCTTCTCCGAGGAGCTGCCCCATATCAAGGTCCGCCCGCACTCGTTGGTCTCGTCCGCCGTCGACGGAAGCACCGGTACGAGGTCCTCGTCCTTGGCGATGGTGGACCCGGAGAGCGCCGGCGAAATAGGAGCGGAGGCAGAGCTCTGAGCCTCCGGCTTCTGCTTGCCGGCGGGAGCCATCGGAAAGCTTAGAAGGCCGAAGCGGCAAGGAGGAGGCCGGAGCGGCGCCGAATCTGGAGAGGCGCTTGCTAGAGCCGGAGACCTGGAAAGCGAGAGCAAATGCGCGAGGGGGAAAGAAATAATGACCCAGCGCTAAAAGTTAGGCTCTTATCGATTCGGGCGGTGGCCGAAGATACGAAGGACGCCCGACATCACCTGCACAACGCGCGGCAGTCCTGGACCACAGGCGTTTGGGTCCCGCAGCATTTCGGGCCGTCCTCGAGGCTTCGCCCAGAAGCCAGCTCGAGCGCGCCTTGGGCCCGGGGGCTACTGTCGGCGTTCTGGGAACGGGGGTACCCAGACCTGCCATCCCGCGGCCCAGGGCATGGCCCACTTCGTCCACCAATCACAGCCGGGCGTGGCCCCACTCAAAACAAGGTCCTCGCGAGGGCCCAAGGCTCACGAGGAGGAGCAGCGTCAAGACCGGCAAGGGAAGGGCCTCCCCAGGCCCCCTCTGGAGCGGCAGAGATCTCTATGCAAAGCCCGGCCTCAGGAGTCAAAGATGACGCAAGGAAGGGCAGGCGGGTGCCAGCGCGCCAGACGGCGCAGTTTCCCCTTTTGTGCAAAGGGAGCAAGGACGAACGCGGGTTCCCAAAGCACCCCCCAAAGGTTTCCATTCCGGTGTAACAAGACCGCAACCACCAGCCCCGCAGGGCGGATGTCATCGCCGAGCCCACCTCTGCGCCATCGACAGTTACTTTGCAGGTGAAGACCGCCTTTGGGCAGGGCGAGCATGTACTCATGTCCCCTTCAAAATTGGCCATTGTGGGATCCCTTCCCGCCGTTGTGATAAGGGAAGAGGACCCGAGCCACCGCTATATATAGAGGGTAGGCCACACCGTAGATGGGGATCCCCCCCCATCCATTCCACTGCTGATCCATCACCAAGCCACAGAGGGCCTCGATCACCTCAGGGGTGCCCTCGCGAGGCTCTAGAACACTGTACTAGTTCATACACACCACCTCCTCGAGAGCCAATCCACCAAAGCAGGAGTAGGGTATTACGATTCGCAGCGGCCCGAACCTGGGTAAACTGTCGTGTTCATCTTCTTCCTCGTCATCGTGCGAGTTCATCGTTGTGTCCATCGAGTAGCGAGCTAGGCTGGGCGAAGCTGCAGGGGATCTTCGCACATGCCCCTGTGTTCGAATCTTAAGGGTTTTGCGGAGCTCGAAATCCGACAGGTACAATTATATATTACATAGCTGCAGACAGAAATTACTCTGCCCCTAAAGACACAGCTGCTTGCTTATTTTGAAGTTGTCTGATTATTTTCACTACTTGTCTTCTCAATTACTCTCCTAACCTTTTGGACCAAAATCCAACAATGACTATCTCAGTTCCACTTATATATGTAACATATGACGTAGAAGTTGCAGTTGGATTTGGTAGAATTCAACATTTTCAATAATGGAAATTTATGGTAAATGAAGAACAATTTCGTATAATTTTTTGAAAAGGTAACTGGATATTAGCATAAGGCTAATAGAAACTATGTAGCAGCTAGCTAATTACGAAGGACAATGACTATAAAATGCAGGTGAACATGAAGAGAAAGCAAGGTTGTGACTTACCATTGTTGCTTTAAACATTCGAGAATTCCTTGCTGCAGCTTGTATGAGTTCATTTGAAGAAATAACAGTTGGCCTTGCACCTTGAGCCTTATTAGGACTAGATCTCTGTAAAAGAGTATTTTGCAAGTTTGGATTACTATTTTATTTGTCAATCCTCTTCAAAGGGACCTGTAAATAGAAGTGCACTTTTAACAATGCAAGTAAGCAACATAAATCTTACAAGGTCACATGCATTCGACTGTAGTCACATGTTGGGTTCCCATCTGTTGGCTCAATTCTGCAAACTTTGCCATCATGCTCTTTTCAAAGTTCAGTCTTGATGTTCGCTCCGCCTCCAACAATCTTTCCCTTTCAGCACGCTCTTCTTTTAACCTCTCCTCAAGTTGTTCTCTCTCAGCACGCTCCAAGTTAATCCTCTCTTGTGTGTTTGCACGTTCAGCTTGTAGTTGATCTTGTAATTCATTGACCTGCTGGCTGAGCTCAGAGTTTTTCTGTTGGGTGGCTGCTGTAGCACGAGCTTGCTCTTCAATCTGGATACGAAACCTTTTAGAACCAGTTGAAAGTTAGGCCATGTATCCGTACCCACGAGGCTGCGATGACTTGCATTTCAGAGTGTCTTTGTATGTGGTCTGGAAAATATTGTTTCTCTGCTCACTTGAAATTGGACCTTGAGTTTCTGTTTCGTTGATTTCAACCTCTTCACATGCTTTGTCCTAAAAATGCAAAGAACAATTATAGGTACGACATCAATATTGACACTATAAAAGATGAAACAAGAATAACACGATCCAACGCATGAATAATCCCAGCTGATGATGAAGCATGCCGAATGCACAACATTGAATAACTATAGAATAACCAAAAGACAATGTACTCACGTAAACATCCTTTAACTCTGTGTTAGACCATGTTCCATTCTTCGTGTGGGTGAGTTCCCACAGAGCAATACAATCTGGCTCTTCCCCAGTTTCCAAGTTTCTCTGCAAGTGATATAACAATGAGATGCTTGAAATATTTAGCAGCGAGGCATACATATCTAATTAGAGTCGTACCTTCTCAAAACTTACTTGCGAGTAAGATTTTGATCCAATTCTGTGTTTTGTCTTCTGTTTCTTACGATTATCGGTGTTCATTTGGTTGCGTTCCTATCAATTCATTGAAACCAAATATAACCAGTCATACAAGCCATTTCATATAAACACATAGTGGACAAACAGTGCTCTTAGAGATAACCTTGAATTTTGAATCAGTGCCAAGTACTGAATCATCCATTCCCACTCTTCTGGATGTAAATCTTCCGGCAGATTAGCCAATCTAGCCGCTTCTGTTTTGTATGCCTTGTAAGTGGAGCTTAGAGTTGATCGCCATCCTCTGTATCGCTCTTTCGCAATTTTGAGTACCTTTTCTTCTGTATCTGGTGTATCTTCCAGGTCCCATCTATCCTGTAAAGCATACAACAAATGAACATACATAAGAAGTGCATTATCAATGGTAAAATAAGTTAACACATGTGGAAAAGATTGTACGCACTATCATATCTGCAACAATGAGTCGATGGATGGTAGGGTGAATGTCCGACCACTTCCTCACTCCAATGAGTGGTAACTTTCTTTTCATTATGACTACCACTTCATCCTTGAATGAACGATAGTTCATTCCTATAGTACCACCCAATTTTTCAGAGAATGCAATATTTAGCTTTGCAGATCCATTAGCAAAATGCTTCTTAGATACTTTAAAACCTTTTAGAACACCTCGCCCTTTCTTCTTCTGTCCACCAGCTTCTACAGCCAAAATCATTCAGGAAATATTGTATTACTCGGTATTAGATTGTAAGAAGTGAATACACAAATATAAACAACAACATTACCATCCTGTAGTAGCGCATGGTTGCGGCGAGCATGGGATGGCCATTCTTTCATTGCACACATGTCATTAGTAGACACTGGAGTGTCAGATTGGTCTTGGGTTCCTGTATAATGTTTAATAGTTTTCAAGATTAAGCAATCCAGGATTTTCTGCATTATAGCAAATGTTAGAGATAGATTAAATGTCATAATCTTTTTACCAGATCTCGGTTGTCCATGTTGGTTTTTATAAGCTGTTATGCTTTCCATCCTTGTTACCAGAACATATCCTTTCTTTACTGAACACAAAATTTTTTAAGGGACTTAGCATTATCAGTGTGCACCATTCATATAAGTGATTAAGAATTAAGGATGTGATGTACCTTGCTGTTAATTACCTACTCTGATATGGCATATATTGAAGTGAACATAAATGTTATTACCAAGTTGTCGTTGTATTGTACTCGCTCTCCTACCAGCAGGATCTTGTGTTGAACTTGTGGTCTTTTAATGTTGTTGCTATTTTCATTACTTTGCCGTGAACTTATGGTCTTTTGTGTGAACAATCTATACAAGTATGGCTGCTAAAACTTGTGTGCTGTCATGTTGAAAGATGTGTTATATATCTTGCTGAGATGGTTTGTTATATCCTACTAAAATTTTGTGTCATATGTATATCTTGATGTAGTGTTGTTGATCTACTGCTGAATTCTTGCTTGAAATTAGGCTGGGATACTTGCTATTATGCTGCTCAATTGGTGGCTGTTTAAATGGAGCCTGGGAGCCTTTTGTCTTGAGCAAAGGTAATGTCCAGGAGATATTTAAATGTAGCCTCGGAATGCTTGCACCTCGTCATCCCACTCACGCGGATGGAGTGGCGCCAGTTCATGGTCGTCGCCGATCGTTTTCCATCGTCACCATCGGGCGGCAACTCTGAAGTTTTGCTTCAAGTGCAGTTAACCTCACGGGTACACGATATCTACCGCCAGGCCACTATACTATCACCAACACATGCACACCCCAATGGTCTTAACCTACTTCTGCACCCTGGAGGGCATGAGTTCGAATCCTCGCAAGCCCTTGTTTTTGATTTCTATCCCACAAGCCCTTGTTTTCGGGAAAAAACACCCTAGTTCCAAAATAAAATATGTACTCCTATCAGAAAAATAAAATTGGTATTTCTATCAGAAAAATGTGTTCTCTCCATTTATAAACTTTGTTTACTGTTTTGGTTAATTAAAATTGGTGCAATTAATAAATAATTTAATTCCTTCTTAAAACTTGCAAAAATCATCACTTGATATTTATAAATCCGAATATAAATTATTTGTCTATAACTAAAAGAAAAATGCATAGATGTTCTATTGCTCTTTTTTTGCATCACTAGGGGATTGTTGCAATATGTTGTGCATATTACCATGATTGCACAATTTGTGGCAATATATAATAGTTATTGCAACACAATGAAGGCGAGGCAAAAAGTTGTTCTATTACAACCAATATGTGTTTTGTTGCAATACGAAGCCATTTTTTGCAACAATATCTGTGCCTAGCGCCTCATGCTGAAATTGTTGCAATATATGCCAGAATACCACCACAAAGATTTACTTTGTTGCGATACCTAGTCTCTATCGCATCAAAATGACTAATTCCCGCAATGAAAGAGAACTGTTGCAATATCGCTACCATATTGCGACAATGACACAACTTGTGGCAATACACGGCTTCTATTGCAACAAAAGGAGTACCTAGTGAGACGAAACAAACATGTGGCAATATGTAGGGCCTATTACCATGAACTGGAAGTTTGTGGTAATACATCATTTTATTGCAACGAAAGATAGTTGTAGCAATAAATTTTGTTGCATTAGACCGGAATCCTTGTAGTGACTCATAACAGAAGGTGAATCAAGTGCAGAGCTAGATGGCAGTTCCTTACCTCCCCTCGTCTTAGAGGAAAAAATCTTAGTCTTTGGATCCTTCAGATTCTTCATAGTGATCAATTGATATAAATCCCAAGTGACTCAACAAATATAGCTATGCTCCCCGGCAACGGCACCAGAAAAAGGCCTTGATAACCCACAAGTATAGGGGATCGCAACAGTTTTCGAGGGTAGACTATTCAACCCAAATTTATAGATTCAACACAAGGGGAGCCAAAGAATACTTGAGAGTATTAGCAGTTGAGTTGTCAATTCAACCACACCTGGAGATTAAATATCTGCAGCAAAGTGATCAGTAGCACAGTAATATGATAGTTTGATAGCAGTAGCTACAGTAACAGTGGCGGTAACAGTGGTAGCAATAGTTTTGTAGCAGTTGGAACAGTAGCAGCAGCAATAGTAACTTAGCAAGAACAATAAGTGGAAAGCTCCTAGGCACTGGATCGGTGAACTCGTTGGAGGATATTCGTCATGTAACAGTCATAACCTAGGGCGATACAAAACTAGCTCCAGATCATCAATGTAATGTAGGCATGTATTTCGTAAATAGTCATACGTGCTTATGGAAAAGAACTTGCATGACATCTTTTGTCCTACCCTCCCGTGGCAGTGGGGTCCATAAGGAAACTAAGGGATATTAAGGCCTCCTTTTAATAGAGAACCGGAACAAAGCATTAACACACGGTAAATACATGAACTCCTCAAAATACGGTCATCACCGTGAAGTATCCCAAATATTGTCACTATGGGGTTGACAGATCATAACACGTAATAGGTGCATATGACTAGGCAAGATCGGATCAAGAACATAGATATAATGGTGATAACATAAACGGTTCAGATCTGAAATCATGGCACTCAGGCCCTAGTGACAAGCGTTAGGCTTAGCAAAGTCATAGCAACATCAATCTCAGAACATAATAGATACTAGGGATCAAGCCCTAACAAAACTAACTCGATTACATGATGAATCTCATCCAACTCCTCATCGACCAGCAAGCCTACTAAGGAATTACTCACTCTCGGTGGGGAGCATCATGGAATTGGCGATGGAGAAGGGTTGCTGATGACGAAGACCGAAGATTCCCCTCCTCGGATCCCCAAACGGGCTCCAGATCTGGCCTCCCGATGAAGAACAGGAGGTGGCGGCGGATCCGTATCGTAAAACGCGATGAAACTTTCTCTCTGATTTTTTTCTCTGAAAATAAGAATTTATAGTGGCGGAATTAGGGTCAGTGGGGCCACGAGGTGGGCACAACCCACCAGGGCGCGCCCAGGGGGCCTGGCGCACCTTGGTGGGTGCTGCTCACCCTTGCCCCCCTCTTCGATGGATTTTGGCTCCAATAATTCTTATATATTCCGAAATAATTCTCCAAAAAGTTTCGTTCCGTTCCGAGAACTTTTATTTCTACACAAAAACAACACCATGGTAGTTCTGCTGAAAACAGCGTCAGTCCAGGTTAGTTCCATTCAAATCATGCAAATTAGAGTCCAAAAGAAGGGCAAAAGAGTGAGGAAAAGTAGATACGTTGGAGACGTATCAAGTTACCGCATTAGCCATCTTCTATGTGTTGTTTGCAATGATCATTAGGGGTTTCGTTTGAGTATTAATGGCTATATCAATAAGGAGAGCTCATCTATTGCTTACCAACTGTCCTATGTTAAATACTTGTTTCACACCCGTTGTGTTTCATATAAGTGTGTGGGTAGTTAAACAATGCATCTAGCGAACCGTGTGAACTGCTAAAATGTACACATGTGAAACAGTTGGCATATTGCACACATTTGGACGCTGCAACCCGTGCGCGTAATTATCACATTGAGAACTGCACAATAGCGGGAATTTAGAGCGACGGGCCGGGTACACACAATTGCGGTTGATTATATCAGAATTCTAACCACCTGCCAAGGCGCCAATATAATCCGTCAATCCCCCGCTTCAATTGCTATTCCACTTGTCTTCACACCATGCTTCAGTTGATACCATCGTCATCGTCCCGACCGGCCACTCTACACTTCCACACACTTTGCAATATTGCTTTCTCGCCGGTTGTTTAATTATGTAGCGCAGCAATGTGGAGCGACAGCGAGGACGACAGTTCCGCCAGTATGGCGCCCGATCTACGGTCAACCTCAGAATCATCGCGCTCGTCTTCCATGAGACCGGCGTCGAGCCCTGACCTCCATTTTATCCGGCTCATGGAAGGGACACCACCGCCGGAGTCATCGGACGACGACCAGATGGACGAGGAGCTGCCGAAGGACGAAGAAGACGACAACGATGAGGAGGAGGAGGAATGGTCGAACAAGGAGGACGACGACGAGGAGCCGCCGAAGGACGAAGAAGACGACGACGATTATGAGGAGGAGGAATGGTCGAACAAGGAGGGCGGCGATGAGGAGCCGCCAAAGGACGAAGAAGGCGACGATGATGAGAAGGAGGAGGAATGGTCGAACAAGGAGGACGACAACGAGGACATCAACGATGATGGTGACAATGATGGCGATGAAAAGCCAGCGGTCAGCGGCAAGAAGCGTCCATGTCAAGACGATGGCGCGGGACCATCCAACAACAACAAGAAGAAGTAAAACAGAATGTACTCCTTAACTTTGTTGTCGTTTGCTCATATTTATTCCTTAACTCTATGTCTACCCTGTCGATCTCATCGCAAACGGTTAAGAATACAGTTCGACAGTGATCATTCACAATAACGCACACAATTGGTTTCTTGAGTTGTGTGCCCTGTCGAGCACACAATTCAGAACAACAAATCATATGTGGTGTCCAGAATTATAGCACACAATTGAGTTGTTTGCAGCGTATCACACACACCTTGTTACACCAAACCATTTGTGTTCTTTCGTATCAACGCAAACAATTCATCTGAGGGACTTGTATGCCTTCTACAACACACAAATTCGAATCTTTGTAACCGTTTGCGTTATATTGTGTCTTCACAAACAGTTCTACACTTTGAACTGTATGCCGTACATCGCACACATCTATGTTTGATTAACCATTTGTGCCATTTCGCCTCATCACAAACAGCTCGTAAAAGTCAACTATCGGTCGTAGATCGCACATGCAACTATTTTCTGAATCATATTTGATGGATCCACCATCGCACACAGTTCGTGTCATTGGCGACGAAGCTTGGACTATACCGTTTGCGATTCATGCATCGCACACAGTTTAGTCCAAGGGTCTCTCATTGATGTGTCGTATTTGGACCATCCTGCAGTAGTGACATGTCGTCCTTAGTAGACAGGACACTATTAACAAAGGTGACAAGAAAATTCTTCTCCTCCCAAGTTAGATGTGATCCATAGGTGTAGTGTGTCTTGTCTACTATCTTCTGTGTATCACTCGAAGAAAGGAAATAAGCTGTCAATTACATATGAACAAGCTAAGCATGGGTGAATAACAATTATTTTTAAATGAGCAATATAGAGTATTTAATAACTTTGTTTGAAAAACTCACACGGAGGTAGAATAGGGATCATGTCAAGATCCACCCAAATATCTTTATCATGTTGAAGACCATTGACCGGATCATATTGAGGAATGCCAATATGGAATGTAATTTTCATACCCTCCTTGAATCCATAAGCCTTGCATAACGCTCTCCAATTTGAACAACAGAAATATGTGCGACCAACTCCATTGTAGAGTTTAGCGTCAAAAGTGAAACCATGCTTCGTCTTTAGGTAAAATTTCTTCTTCTCCATCTTTTCATGGTCAGCGAAAGAGGGTTTCTGTAAGACATACCGCCTTGCATAGCATGGGATGCACTGGTGGAATTATAAAAAATGACGATTACACGTTAAAGAAAAAACTTAAGCCATGCTTAATTTAGAAGAAATACGTGCCGTTGAAGTTATTTACCGTAAAATATCCATACTCCTCCTTAAGGGTGACGTAGAACCTCCTATCGTTGTGTGGCCTGTCACACGTACCCCCTTCGTTGGTACAGTCATCGAACTCGAGGATCCTATCGTCCTCATCCATTTGCTTTGTTCATAATTAAAAAATTAAAAATTGATCACTATTCAGCACGGGTTGTCTTTCAGTCTGTCGAGTCTCCCTTGAAAAACTCTCATCTCAGGTCGTGTATCTCCCTGACGTGGCTTGAGACTGCGTCGGTATTTCCCCAAAGAGGAAGGGATGATGCAGCACAACAACAATAAGTATTTCCCTCAGTTATGAAACCAACGTATCGAACCAGTAGGAGGATCACCAACACCTAATAAGCAGCACCTGCACACAAATAACAAATACTTGCAACCCAACGAGAAAGAGAGGTTGTCAATCTCTCTACGGTAAAAAGATAGATTAGGTAATGATAGATTGGAGAGATAGATCTCTCAAGAACACAAAATAAAAAGAGCAAATAAAAAGTGCAGCAATATATTTTTGGGTTTTTTGGAATAATAGATCTGAAAACAAAAGAGGCAAAAAGATAGATCGGAAAGCAATATGTTGTAAAAGTAGACCCGGGGGCCGTAGGTTTCACTAGTGGCTTCTCTCATGAGTATAGCACACGGTGGGTGAACAAATTACTATTGGGAAATTGATAGAAGATCAAATAATCATGAAGATATCCAAGGCGATGATTATTATATAGGCATCACATCCAAGATAAGTAGACCGACTCCTGCCTGCATCTACCACTATTACTCCACACATCGACCGCTATCCAGCATGCATCTAGTGTATTAAGTTCATGGAAAAACGGAGTAATGCAATAAGAATGATGACATGATGTAGACAAGATCTATTCATGTAGGAATAGACCCCATCTTGTTATCCTTAATGGCAACGATACATGTGTGCCTTGCTGCCCCTTCTGTCACTGGGAAAGGACACTGCAAGATCGAACCCATCACAAAGCACCTCTTCCCATGGCAAGAAGAATCGATCTAGTCGGCCTAACTAAACCAAAGATTCTAAGAAGAAATACAAGGCTATAAGTAATCATGCATATAAGAGATCAAAGAAGACTCAAATAATATTCATGGATAGAAACTAACCATGAACTCAAAATTCATCGGATCACAACAAACACACGGCAAAAGTTTATATCAAATAGATCTCCAAGAGACCATTGTATTGAGAATCAAAAGAGAGAGAGGAAGCCATCTAGCTACTGCTTACAAACCCGTAGGTCTATGGTGGACTACTCATGCATCATCGGAGAGGCACCTATGAAGAAGATGAACCCCTCCGTGATGGTGTTAGATTGGATCTCGAGGTTCTGGAACTTGCGGCGACTGGATGTGTTTTTCGTCGACTCCCATAGGTTTTTCTGAATATTTAGGTATTTATAGGAGTCAGAGGCGGTGGAGAGGGGCCCCGTGGAGGGCACAACCCATCAGGGCGCGCCGGGGGCCCCCTGGTGCGCCCTGGTGGGTTGTGCTCTCCACAACCCACCTCTCTGGCACTTCTTTGGCCCACTGGGTGTCTTCTGGACCAAAAAATCTCCAAAAAGTTTCATCGCGATTGGACACGGTTTGGTACTGATATTCTGTGAAGTAAAAAACAAGCAAAAACAACAACTGGCACTTTGGCACTATGTCACTAGGTTAGTCCCAAAAAATGATATAAAGTTGCTATAAAGTGATTGTAAAACATCCAAGAATGATAATATAACAGCATGGAACAAGCAAAAATTATAGATACGTTGGAGACGTATCAGCATCCCCAAGCTTAATTCCTACTCGTCCTCGAGTAGGTAAATGATAAAAACAGAATTTTTGATGTGGAATGCTGCCTAACATGTTCATCTCATATTATTTTCTTTGTAGCATGGACATTTGGACTTTTAGATGATTCAAAGCAATAGTCTAGTTTTAACATAATGACTTCAATACTCAAGCATGACAACAAGCAACCATGTCTTTCAAAATATCAACACTAAAGAAAGTTATCCCTAGCCCATCATGCTCAGTCATTGATCCATTCATGAAACACACTCAAATATTAGCTATACCCAATGCTCAAGTACGATCATAGTGCCCCAAGTTGGTGCTTTATAAGAGAAGATGGACACTCAAAGTAAAATAAAAATTGCATAAAGTAAATAGATAGGCCCTTCGCAGAGGGAAGTAGGGATTTGTAGAGGTGCCAGAGCTCAAAGTTTAAATTGAGAGAGAAAAATATTTTGAGTGGCATGCCTTTCCTGTCAACGAAAACGACAAAGTAGTTCACAATACTTTCCATGCTAGATACATCATAGGCGGTTCCCAAACAGAAAATAAAGTTTATTCCTTTTTCCACCATTCTTTCACTTTCCATGGCTGGTTGTATCCACGGTTGCCTTCCATACCAACACTTTCCAAGGAATTTATTATTTGACAACATAATGTAAATATTTTTTCTTTTTTCATTTCAGAAATGGACATCCCTATTACCGCCGTACTCTCGTGCAATGACAAGTGAATAAACACTCATCTTGAGAATACCACATCTAGCATGGAAAAATATTGGACACCCCCTACCGTTTCATGAGCGGTACGAGCACACAAAAGAGAAATTTATTTTGAAAATTAGAGATGACACATACAAATTTGCTTAGAACGGCATGGAAATACCGCATATAGGTAGGTATGGTGGACTCATATGGCAAAACTTGGTTTAAGTATTTTGGATGCACAACTAGTATTTCAACTTAGTACAAATGGAGGCTAGAAAATAGATTGAGAAGCAACCAACCAAGAAACGAAAATTCACATAAGCGAGCATTGAGCATAACTAACACCGAATAATGCACCATAAGTAGGATGTAATTTCATTGCATAACTATTGACTTTCGTGCATGCATAGGGAATCACAAACCTTAACACCAATATTCCTACTAAAGCATAATTACTCACTAACATGACTCACATATTACTATCATCATGTTTCAAAACTATTACAAGGAATCAAGTTTAATTTGTCCAATGATATTCATGAAAGTTTTTATTATATCCTCCTTGGATATCTATCACTTTGGGACTAGTTTCATATATTGCCATTGCTTTTTGACAAGCTCAAACAAATTTAAGTGAAGCACATGAGCATAAAGATTTCATCTCTCAAAATAGTATAAGTGAAGCATGAGAGGATTTCTTCAAAATTTACTAACTCTCAAAATAATCTAAGTGAAGCATGAGAGTATTTCTTAAAAAGTTTCCAAGCACACCGTGCTCAAAAAGATATAAGTGAAGCACTAGAGCAATTCGATAGCTCAAAAAGTTTAAGTGAAGCATATAGAGCGATTCTAACAAATGATAGCATAATTTTGGCTTTCTCAAATAGGTGTGTCCAGCAAGGATAAAAATGAAAAACTAAAAATCAAAGCAAGCAAAGACTCAAATGATACAAGACGCTCCAAGCAAAACTCATGATATGTGACGAATAAAAATATAGCTCCAAGTAAAATACCGATGGTCGTTAGAAGAAAGAGGGGATGCCACTCCGGGGCATCCCCAAGTTTAGTTGCTTGTTTATCTTTGTATATATATTGGGGGTGTTATAGAATCCCCAAGCTTAGGCTCTTTTCACCCCTTATTCCTTCATCCATCGTGATCTCACCCAAAACTTGAAAACTTCAATCACACAAAACTCAACAAAATCTTCGTGAGATCCGTTAGTATAATAAAGCAAATCACTACTTTCGGTGCTGTTTCAAACCCATTCATATTTTATTATTGCATTATACCTATTGTATTTTAACTTTACCATGGCTCATACCCTTCAATACAACCCATAGATTCATCAAAACAAGCAAACAATGCAACGAAAACAAAATCTGTCTTAAACAGTACAGTCTGTAGTAATCTGTACTCTAACCATACTTCTGTAACTCTAAAACTTCTGAAAAATTAGTACAACATAAAGAATTTGTATATAAACACTGTGTTAAAATTTCAGCTCAATATCACGTTCCAGTAAAAAATTAAAATTCGAACACTGGACGCAAAGTTTCTGTTTCAGATTCAGCATCTCTTCTACTCATCTTATGAATCATTCTAAAGGCTCTACTTGGCACAAACACTTAATAAAACATAAAAACACAATCATAACAGAGGCATAATTGTGTCAACACTCAAAAATAGAAAGGAAAAAGCAAAAATAAATTTATTCATTGGGTTGCCTCCCAACAAGCGCTAACGTTTACGCCCCTAGCTAGGCATAATGCATATATTCAAGTATTGTCATCTTTGGTTTTCAACTCTTCAATCACACAACTAGATTTCTTCAAGGATTTAGCATGCATACTCTGGATGACAACACTCCTAGAAGAAGACCGAAGAACTCATTTTTATGAATAGGGTCTCTTACTATTTCAATAAAGTCGGGATGAATGCTAATCATTTTAAGATCTCTATTGTGGCCACTAGGTGTAGCAACTTTGTTCTTAGTGACTTGTGTGGTCTTGCAATTTTTACGGGAGTATTTTCGATAGTTTTAACAGAAGAAAAAGCCGAACCCAAGTTACTAAAGATTTCTTCCAACTTATCAATCCGGTAAGGGCTCTCTTCTATCCTTTCATTAACTACGGTTTCCTTTTCCTTTAACAATTTAAAGGCGTCTCCCGCCTTAGATCCAATTTTATTAGCAAGATTATGCATTTTCTTATCCAAATTTTCAAGATGTTCCTTGGTAATCATCTTCCTTTCAATAGCATCTAATCTCTCCATAACATGTTCGAGAGTTAAAGTTGTTTCATTGATCATAAGAGGTGGTGATCCCACTAAACTTCCCATAGCATTAAAAGCATCCAAAGATGGACACGTCAAGAAATTCCCACCGGTAATCGTATCAAGGACGAATCTATACCAAGTGGTGATACCCACAAAAATTGCGAAGAAGAACAACGGTAGATTGCTTATGAATAGATCTATTATGAGCATTGCAAATCCTATACCAAGCATCTTTTAGGTTCTCCCCTCCCCTTTGCTTAAAATTAAGAACTTCATTATCGGGAGTACACGCAATAAAGGAAAAACTATCCATAATGGCAAGGCAAGAGATCTGACGAGAAAAAGGCAAACGAAAAAGAGGGCGAATAAAACGACAAATTGGTGAAGTGGGGGAGAGGAAAACGAGAGGCAAATGGCAAATAATGTAATTGCAAGGATATGGGATTTGTGATTAGGAACCTGGTAGACGATGATGGTGTTTCCTCAGCGCCAAAGATTGGCACGTAGAAGAGACCGCTTCCTCCCCGGCAACGGCGCCAGAAACTCCATTGACGTGGCTTGAGACTGCGTCGGTATTTCCCCAAAGAGAAAGGGATGATGCAGCACAACGACGGTAAGTATTTCCCTCAGTTATGAAACCAAGGTATCGAACCAGTAGGAGGATCACCACCACCTAATAAGCAGCACCTGCACACAAATAACAAATACTTGCAACCCGACGCGAAAGAGAGGTTGTAAATCTCTCTACGTAAAAAGATAGGTTAGGTAATGATAGATTGGAGAGATAGATCTCTCAAGAACACAAAATAAAAAGAGCAAATAAAAAGTGCAGCGATATATTTTTGGGTTTTTGGGAATAATAGATCTGAAAACAAAAGAGGCAAAAAGATAGATCGGAAAGCAATATGTTGGAAAAGTAGACCCGGGGGCCGTAGGTTTCACTAGTGGCTTCTCTCATGAGTATAGCACACGGTGGGTGAACAAATTACTGTTGGACAATTGATAGAAGATTATATAATCATGATGATATCCAAGGCGATGATCATTATATAGGCATCACGTCCAAGATAAGTAGACGGACTCCTGCCTACATCTACCACTATTACTCTAAACATCGACCGCTATCCAGCATGCATCTAGTGTATTAAGTTCATGGAAAAATGGAGTAATGCAATAAGAACGATGACATGATGTAGGCCAGATCTATTCATGTAGGAATAGACCCCATCTTATTATACTTAATGGCAACGATACATGCGTGCCTAGCTGCTCCTTCTGTCACTGGGAAAGGACACCGCAAGATCGAACCCATCACAAAGCACCTCTTCCCATGGCAAGAAAAATCAATCTAGTCAGCCTAACTAAACCAAAGATTCGAAGAAGAAATATGAGGCTATAAGTAATCATGCATATAAGAGATCAAAGAAGACTCAAATAATATTCATGGATAGAAACTGATCATGAACTCAAAATTCATCGGATCCCAACAAACACACCGCAAAAGTTTACATCAAATAGATCTTCAAGAGACCATTGTATTGAGAATCAAAAGAGAGAGAGGAAGCCATCTAGCTACTGCCTACGGACCCGTAGGTCTATGGTGGACTACTCACACATCATCGGAGAGGCACCTATGAAGAAGATGAACCCCTCCGTGATGGTGTTAGATTGGATCTCGATGTTCTGGAACTTGCGGCAGCTAGATGTGTTTTTTCGTCGACTCCCTTAGGGTTTTCTGAATATTTGGGTATTTATAGGCGTCAGAGGCGGCGGAGAGGGGCCTCGTGGAGGGCACAACCCATCAGGGCACGCCGGGGGCCCCCTGGTGCGCCCTGGTGGGTTGTGCTCTCCACAACCCACCTCTCTGGCACTTCTTTGGCCCACTGGGTGTCTTCTGGTCCAAGACAAATCTCCAAAAAGTTTCGTCGCGATTGGACTCCGTTTGGTACTAATATTCTGCGAAGTAAAAAACAAGCAAAAACAGCAACTGGCACTTTGGCACTATGTCAATAGTTAGTCCCAAAAAATGATATAAACTTGCTATAAAGTGATTGTAAAACATCCAAGAATGATAATATAACAGCATGGAAAATAGGGGGATTTTCATCGACTCACAAAGCCTGTTGCGGTGATGGTGTGTTCTCAGTTTCTTGGATTGGGAAGGCCCATGTCTTCTTCCGGTTGCTGTTTCGGCGACAGCGGTGGGCAGCGGGCGGTGGTTGATTTGCAGAAAAGCTCTCCCAGAACCTAATCGTATTTTCTTCTTTTAGTGGAGACTTTTTTGTAGTTGTATTGGAACACATGTACTCTCGCGGGTTCTTTCCTAGTTTCTGTGTGTATGCCATCTTCGGCCTCATTTGTTTTTAAGGAACATGCAGTTAACTTCTCAAAAAACCAGCAAGGAACAAGCAAAAATTATAGATACGTTGGAGACGTATCACTCCCTCACATTGATATTATGACCATTGGTGATGGTCGTTCCTCCATTCGTTCCTGAGTGCATTACAAAAATGTCTAGCACATGGGAACGAAGGAGAAGCGACCCTCACGACAACAGTCGGGATTCGGTCTTCTCCCTCACTAAAAGTCTCACAAGTAGCCCCAAAAAACTGAAAGACAACCCGAACCATCAATTGTTTAACTTTACATATATCTAGTAATGAACTAAGAAAATGGCCTATTCTGCCACAAATCCCGGGCATGACCTTTGCTAAAAACGGTACATAGGCACTCGTAGGTGTTCCTTGCAAAACTATACTTCAAATGCTAAATTTTCTCAAAGTGTCAATTTTTTCCATAGCAATATTATCACGATGAAGTACTAATATCCATCTAAATGCATCCATCCATCCATCTAAATGCATTCATTCATCCAGCCATTCATCTAAATGCATCCATCCATCCATCTAAATGCATCCATTCATCTAAATGCATCCATCCATCCATCTAAATGCATCCATTCATCTAAATGCATCCATTCATCCAACCAGTCATCTTATCTAGCAGTGGAAGAACAGAAGGAGGAGGGAGAAGGGGGAAGAGAGTAAGAGAGGAGGGGGGAGAAGGGAGAGCTACCGCTGGCGACGGTGACGGGCGACGGCAGCAAGCGACGGCGAGGAGAGGACAACGTGAGAGGGAGAGTGAGAGTGAGTGATGAGAGTGTGGGTATGGACGGACGGGTGGGGATAAGGTCAGATTAGTAGTAGCGCGCGGTGATGACTACCGCTAAAGCTGTAGCAACCCGTAAATATGCGCTACTACTATACGTAGTCTGGTGGGTTCTGTGGAAACCACAATAGTAGCAACACGTGTTTACGGGTCATGCTACTGCTAATGCTATAGCAGCAACGCGTGTTTTGCAGTTGCGCTACTGTAATTTAACAGTAGCGCGTTTCTACAAGGCGCGCTACTGATAAGTCTCCACCTATAAGGTTTTTTCCTAGTAGTGTGATGTCATCGATGAACAAGAGACTGATGAAGCTTTACAACGTAATTAGATGTGATTGCTAGCTATATGTGTTGGCTGTCGTGTGATGTGAGATAGTACGTTTATACTTGTGTATGCTGTATGACAAAGCTTGAAACATGTCGATATTAGCAACCTGTTGAAAATATATCATATAGTGGATTTTGAATGTGCATGCTTTGTTTTATGTTTGTTTGTGAAAAGGTGAGCATAGTAAATTGATTACTATCTAGCTGGTTTTAAGACTAATTAACATGTCGTTACGATCACATATTGCACACAGTTTAGGTAGAACAATGTGAGCAATGACCCCCCCCCCCCCACACACACACACACATTGCACACAATTTTCTGGATCTAATGTGTAATGGCATTTACAACACACCCAATTTTTAATTTTTAATCGTGTGCAATGAATCGCGCTTTACATACAATTTTCGTGAAATAATCATGTGTGATGCTAATCCAAATTGCACGTAGTTTTTGTGTTGAATTGTGTGCGATGTACCCCCATTCACAAAAAGTTTTGGTAGCGTGTGCGATGGACCCCCCCCCCTATCGCCCACACATGCAAGGTGACAGTTTGAAACTGTGTCATTGGAAGGGTTAAGAATCATTTTCTTAGGACGTCGTTGCACCAGTGTACCGATGCATATCCTAAGGAGCACGCACATGATTAAGAAAGTAAAATGGAGATAACTTCTACATAGCTACCAATTTCTTGATAGGACCAGAAAGACAATTTCAAACCATATCTATGACATTATGGGGTAATAGCACGAAAATAATATTGTTAGGGGGAACATTATTTGGTTTAACTAATATGGACAGACTATGATTTAGATTATATAAATCATTCACTAAGTTGTGATGAAATGATGGCTTGACAACTAGGAACTTCATATATTAATTGGATCGATGTGCACGCAATGTATTAAAATTTTGGCTAAAATATTTGTTTATATACAGCTAGAAATAATTGATTTAAAGAGTTAGAGTTGTTTTTGGTAAGGTAAACATGGGCAAATGTCCTTGCTCCCCCCTTCTCTTATGCTTAATGTGCATTAGATTTTTGTAAAAAAAAATCTTAGAATTATACCAGTAGAAATGTTTTAACAACTAGCTTCTCATTCGAGAGTCATATAAAAACACTTCCTTCAAAGAAAATTCAATATATGTTTACCTAATGTGTTTTCTAAATTTTTAACAACGTGACATGATTGGCAACTGTGTATTTTGTCATCAGTTGGTGAGCTTATGATGATTCTAGGAGGGAACAAGCTATGACGTATAATAGAAATATAACGGGACCAACCCAAATATACCAAGGCATATCCAACCCACATGATTAGGAAAGTCAAATAGAGATGGCATCTAGATAAGTACCAATTTGTTGATAGGACTTAAATACTATTTTAAACCATGTATGTTTATCACATTATGGGGTTATAGTACGAAAAATATATTGTTAGAGGCCAAATATCTGGTTTAACTATTATGGACGGACTATGATTGAGAGTAAATAAATCATCCACTAAGCTATGATGAGATCTAGGTTTTGTAACTAACAAATGCATCCATGAGTTTCATAAACTTGCACGTAATGTATTACAAATTTGGATGTAAATGTAATTGTACGTAAAACTAGCAATAATTGGTGTATAGTTTTCGGTAAAATAAACAGATGCAAATCTCTCTCTCTCTCTCTCTCTCTCTCTCTCTCTCCCTCTCTCTCTCGTATGCTTAACAATGTAGTAGTATATGTAATAAAATGTATCTTCGATTCCTACTGAACTAAGTATTTTAACAACTATCTATTTTTACCATCGACACATAAAAACCTTTTAATATAGTTAAGGGCTTATTTACCTAATGGTGTTTCTAAATATGTTAATGATGTCGTATGATTGGCAATAGAGTAATATGACATGAGGTGGCGATCTTATCGTGATTCTATAAGCAAACTAACTATATATGAGCTGTAATAGAAATATAATGGGACTAGCCAATCTCTCTCTCTCTCTCTCTCTCTCTCTCTCTCTCTCTCTCTCTCTCTCTCTCT